>CM066031.1:1711408206-1712746253 GCA_033557465.1 Ichthyophis bannanicus | reverse complement strand
GTGACCCACCATGACATCTGTATGCTGTGTACCAATAGGATAATGAAACCAATGACCCCGCCTCAAACATAGGCTAGCAAGCAGATGGACCCCTGGGCCTGCAGAGTGAACATGTTTCCACATGTTTCACACAACACTCCCACATACATGTCTTGTGCTACGTGAAGAGGCATCCCTTTCCATAAAAATGGTTGTGTTGCAGCAAAACATGTAACAAGACATCAATAACCATCATGGGAATGTCGTCAGGGCGCATGCCCAAAAAACTGTGCACTGTCTGGACATGTTGCATTGGCAAATAACAAAGAGACAACCACATAGCCAGCTTCCACAGGTGGTTAGAACACACACACAAGCCCCCCAAAGAGGAAATGTACAAAGCAAAACCAATCATAGCATGAGTGCTGCTCACAAAATACATGGCCCTCCCCACCACACCAAACCACGTACCACATGCCCTGGACAACCGTGCTCACACACACACAGGAAGCGACATCTATAACCTATGTCTGGCCAGCAGTTTGCTATCACAAAACAGCCACTCACTGGTACTGTTGGCCCCCAAAGCTCCAAAAGGTGTTACCAAACCCACAGGCCACACACGACACCAACAGCCGCTGTGATCCCTGTTCCATCATTGTCCAAAAAAAAACCACCCATGCATACATGTTATGACATTTGTACACCTGAGGACATGCAGGCCTGGAATCTGAATGTCAAACTGTTCAGAAACATCACCCCTACTAAGCAGCACATGCACACACAGACAACATATAGTGGGCAAGAAGGTGCTATACATACCAGTGAAATAGTTCTGTAATCAACCTCCGCGCCTTCGAACTGCTGTGGCCTTGTGTGTCCAACACAGGCCACGTACAGGGGGGCACGGTGGATCCTCCTCCACATCCGCATTAATCTCATGCAGGGATACCATGCCTGAGAGCAATGTATGTGCAGGATGCAACAGGCTACGATTCATCTGCTGCACACAGTCCCATTTGGCGCATATTGTAAGGCCCCCACCTGTCCGATCCAGACACCTGAAGCGACTTTTTCATTCAAACACTCCAAAGCGTGCGGTTTCTATGACAGAGCGGCTGGTGACGTGGGCCTCATTGTACCGTCCGCTCTGACACGTGTTCCGTGGGCTGGCGCCACAGGGGTCAGCAGGCCAGGGGCGGGACACCTCATACCCCTGTGCATCACCCACACCTGCAGAAAATAAAATGCAGGTCCAAATGAATAAAACGCACCACACCATAAAAGGACACACGTATAGACGTGAGAAGCAACCTCAGACACACATAAGGACAGAAATATATGGAACAAGCCAACAACTACCTTAGTACTACCTGAGCCTAATTACACCTATGCTGATTGAAATGCAACAAAGGGCCTCTGTAGTCTGTAAAAGAACCATGTCAAACTACGAAACTACCAATCACAAATTGTGTCCACAATGATGGATTCCGCTAGGTGTAGCACAGGCGTCCTGTCATGGTGTTTCATGGTCCACATCCATACCACCATCACCACCAATTGACACACTACAACAGCAACACACACGTAACATAAACAGAATATATGCTTGCCAAGCAAAAACCACATAATGTTATTTAGACCGCAATGTAGGGGCAACACAACGAACATGTATGACCGTGAGCTCAGCCAGGAAGAAACATTATATCACCTCAACAGCTCGCGTCCTCCAAGGTCTACAATAATCGACATATATAACCAGTCTGACGCGCAGATGCCGGTTTTTGAACTCGCCTGCACCATCAAAAAACCATCCCATTGGACACCCTGGCCACTGTCCCCCCATCATGTAATCCCTACCTTGTTAAGCAGACAAAAACCTAAAAAAAAAAACAACACTGTAGCCCATATGAATCACTAAAACATCACAACTAATGAGCATAACTACGTCCCTGTGTATGTCCCACCAATAGCTACCTGTCTCTACACAACATGGCCCCTTGCCCTTGCTGTCACCTCACACAAATTACGAGTCACATCAGGATAATCACATACAATGACGCCCTGGTACGGCATATCTGCAGTGGCTAAAGGTAATGCAAAGCCCAGACCTGATTGGACCCCTGTAATGGCACAGGACAAAAACATGAACAGAACAATGCAAACGTGTACTCCCACTTGCAAAGGCCGAGAACATGCATGATACGTACCCAACCCACCACCCTCTGTTGTCTAACAATCAATGGCTAACATCCCCACGACAGGGTGAGTGTGTGGCCCTCACACGCACATGATAATCACAAGGTGCATGGATTGTCAATCACATACATCTCTCATACAGGACCTAACACAGGTACAATCCAAAACCATGCATGCACAGGTGGGTGAGTATGGTAACAAACCAACCCCACCCACCCACCCCCACCCCTGTGCATAGATGACATACACATCCAATCGTAATACACACACAGCACAAACGTCAGAATATGTGCATATGTCCACTACCAACACCAGCATATAAATTGCACATATGTCCGTAAATATGGCTGTGAAATGGCCAATTATGTCCCCTGGTAAACGAGGTCTACAGTCCCCCAACAATGTCAACCCATATCATTAGTCACACTGCTGAATGTTTGCTCGGTGTCACAATGCCAGAGAGCAAACGCTGCACTACATGAGAGATGTCACAACAAAACAGTCCATATATGCATCATGACATTATTTAACGGTCACTACTCACCCAGCAATATGCAGTCACCATACTGTTCCCTCCTCAAATTCCCTGAATAGTGCTGAGCGATGCAGGATATAGGAGTCATGGGTGGACCCTGGAAACCTTGGGACCACATTCAGAATATGCAGATTAGCATCACATACAACCTGAACATTCAGGGAATGGTAGTGTTTGCGGTTGCGAAAACACCACCTCCCTGTCTCTTGGCGGGACCAGGGCAACATGTGTGCAATCAATAGCTCCCATCACGTGTGGTATCCCAGCTAATGCCTCAAAGGCCTGGTTCAGGGTCCCCCAATGTTGCCTACTGTGGGGAAGGCCTATGTAATTCCCCACCCGGCTGACCATAGCACGCAGTACTTGGTGGAGACAGCGTGAGAAGGTGGGGCGGCTCATGCCACCCACTGCGGCCACAGAGGTCTGGAAACAGCCAGAGGCGAAGAAATGTAACGCAGCAAGGAGCTTGACTAAACCTGGTATGGCATGGGACCGGTCAGTCAGGGGCTCGAGGTCAGGTCTCAGATCCTCATAGAGCCCCCTAATAGCCCTTGTGCTCAGTCGGTAAAGGGAGAGTACCTGGTCCTCACGCATGCCCTGGAGCTGGGCCCTGGGCCTGTAGAGGCGTGGCTGCCGAGCCTGCACCTCAGCACGCCGTCTGCGCCCTCCACGCCCAGCACCTCTCTGGACGGCCTCCACAGCTGCAGGTCTGAGTTGCTGCGGGTCTACACCCATGTCCTGTGCCTCAGCCCCATGGGCATCATCTCCCCTGTCCGGCAACCGCAGCATCTGCCCACGTCTCCGGGCACATGCAACAAAATATATGTCAGACATCAACACCCCTGTGTGGCTACACAAGCACAGACACACAGACACAGACACCGACACACACAGAGACACACACACACACACACACACACACGTTCCCAAACACTGGACACCGTACAAACCACGAAAGAAAACACAGTCAAAACAATACAGACTGTCATACACCTGCTCTCAGTTTCAACACACCAAACACTCGCCGCGCCTACGAAAACACCCTCAATGTCTCCAAATCTGCAGAAGCAATTTAAACAGGTGACTGGTATGTCCGTACTGTGCGCATGCGCTGTTGTGGGATTGCGATGCTTGTGCGAGGCGAACATGTGCATTATCCTGCGCATCTGCATGACGTTACGCATGGGCGACTGGCTGTGGGTGCCGCGCATGTGCAACTGTTGGCGCGCGTGAGTGTGTGTGAATTAGCGAGACGCGCATGTGCCAACTGAGTCACACGAGCGTCTGCGTGTGCGCGGAGCCCGTTAAGCATGGGCGTAAGCATTGCCCTGACGTCATGATGCTCCTAGAAATGCACATGCGCTAAGAGTATCATTTGCATGTCGCGCACAAAACACGACAGCCTAACGCACGCCCATGCGCAATTGGATATCGGCGCCGCCCACAAGCAGCACCGTCGCACAGTTGCACATGCGCAACGTGCGCACCGCAAAAAAAAAGGTACAAAGGGACACGGAAACACAAGGTAAAGGTTGAGGGTTGACTGAGGAGTGGGCGGGAGTGTAGTAAGAGGCTGTGTATTGAGAGGTGTCCTAGTGATAGGTAGGTTTCTGTTATCTGTGTCATCAGTTGTATCCTGTGGTCGTATCTGTTGTCATATCCGTAGTCCCCTGTTTATTGTGTGAACGTCTCGGTGTACTGTGCTGCTTACTGTTACTGTTCTTGTGTTGTGTGAGGTGTGTGGTGGTCTTTGTTGTGGTGTCTGTTCTGTGGGTGTTGTTGGGGTGGCTGTGGGGGTGTGGTGTGTTGGGGTGGGGACTGGTGTGCAGAGAGAGGTGGGTGGAGGGGGATGGAGAGGCGGAGTCAGAGCCAGAGGGGGAGGGGGAGAGAGAGGGGTACACAGAGCGATCGAGAGAGGGAACGGGAGAGGGTTAGGGAGAGGGAGAGGGAGGAAGGGACAGAGAGAGAGAGGGATAGAGAGAGGGAGGGTGTGAGACTGAGGGTGCGGGAGGGTGTGTGTGCGGGGCATGCAGGTGAGGTGGCCCCACCAGTGCCACTGGAGGCCGTGCCTGTGGGTCCTGAGGGCCCTGAGGAGCCAGTGGCAGCACCAGGGATAGCAGCACCTGCACAGCTGGCTCCCAGCAGGCACACTGGGAAGAGGAAGAGGGTACCAGTGCCTGAGAACCTGCGGAGGAGGGCAATAAGATTTACGGATGCTGAGAACCACACCCTCCTCTCCATGGTCCTGGAGAACTACGAGGTGCTGTTTGGCCGTCTTAGCTCACGGACCAGCACAGCAGGACGGCAGGCGGTCTGGGAGGAGGTCAGGCATGGAGTTGCTGAGGTAGGGGGCCCCCTGCGGGACATAGACAGCCTAAAGAAAAGATATTCAGATATCAAGAGAGGTGTGCGTCAGCACATGTGTGCCGAGAAATACCATGCCAGGGGCACAGGTGGCGGGGGCCCCCTACCAGCAATGCTCAGCCCCCTGGAGCAGCAGCTGGCGGAACGCCTGGGACCTGTATACACCTATGGGCTGCCTGAGATGCTTGACACTGCAGATCCACATGCAGGTATGTCTGTTACGCATAACCATCACATCTCATCACCTCCCTGATAGTAACATTGTGTAACCAGCTCACCTTTGCAAATGCACACCCATATCTATCTCCACAGCCCCATAATGTACCTACGCAGGGATCAGAGGTTGTGTGCACTGCCCCATCATACCCTATGTTGTCATACAAATACACACAGTGCTACCACTGGCTCCATGGCCTTGAGGGTCTGAGGTGGGGTGGGCCCTGGATTTGGGTTTGTATGTGTGAAGGTGCAATGCTAATGTAGGACGGGGACTGTCATGGACATGCTGATGTATGCCTCCCACCTCTCGGTGTGATGCAACAAGCACAAAGGAATGTAGCTCAGACAGAGTAGTGGCAAAGGGGAACATTACCCCCAAATGCAGTAAACAGACATCCCCATCAAAACTGTCCCTGACATTACGTTGTGTGACACACATGTAGACATCAAGTTATGACTGGAGCATGAACCACAATGTGTCTGTACTGTAACCCAGTCACGCTAAAGCCTATCTCTCTACTGTCATATGCTCTGCAGGCCATTATCTACACACCATACATATTAGGATGGCCATGAACAGTCAGGCCATGCCTCACCAGTCTCCGTTGATCAGACAGGCTCTGCTGTTCGTTGTTGCCGCAATACAATCATTGTCCAAGGGGGATCCAAGGGTACATCATCCTCATCACATCCCCCTGAGTGCACCCATCTCTGTGTAGGGATTAACCGTCATCTAAGAGATATGTGATCTGTCTAAGGAGTAACTATGCCTGCTGTACAGCTGGACTGTCTAAAGGTGCATCAAACGTATTGGGGAGGTCAGGCTTGCCAGACGACACATCATGGAACCAGATGGTCACAGCTCTGTTTGCACATCTATGACATACACTGTTGTAACCCCTCCCCCACCTGTCTGTGTAAGCAAGTGGTGGGTGACACATGTCACCTGTATGTGGAGTGTCACTGAACCGTGTCTCAAATGTACGAGCCGCTAAGTCCTCCTGGATAATAACTCCCCCAAATAGATCAGGTGTGTCTCACGCACCGGCCTACGGGGCAAATCCTCAAGTTATCTGTTGTGAATAGCTCTGTTTGGGAAAAACACATGACATACAGCAGATAGCTGCCGTCATAATGCCTGACTCAGGCCCGCTGCTGATAATAGCAGTCACACTACCTGTCTGCATTTTGATGTGACACAGCAAATACAAACACCATGTACCTTGTACTGGGGTATATCTTGTTACATATGTGGCCACTCTGCTCTCCTTCTCACGGGTTAGCTATGCCCTCCATAGGCATAGCCATCAACCCTGTGTCTCCCAGTGCCCCACACCTCACCTGTTCTCAGATGGTTATGTTAGGCCCTGAATATCCCAGGCAAATGCTGTGTTGTGGTGAATCACCTCCACTACGAATGCTGCTCGGCATTGTTTCCCCCTCTATGTCATAGGTGTCAGCAGCAGAGGCAAGGTCATGGCCCCCAGGTTGTTTTCCTCCCCCCTCCTCTGCTCTCACCTCCTCTGTGTCTCCCTGTCCCGCTCTGTGTGAGCAGCTGGCTCTGCATAGCGCAGTGTGCCCCCTGCTGTGCCGTGTCCGATATTTGGGCCAGCCGTCCCACACCCCCGAGGTGAGGTGTTCTAGCTGATTGGCCATGTGTTCTGTGTGTTGAGTACATAGGTGGCTGCATCCACCTGCATGAGACACACCTGCCAACATAGCCCCATCTGGGTACATGGTGTCTGTGTGTGTGTGAGCATGGCACGCCCCCCCCCCTCTCAGGCCACAGCATGACATCAACACCAGATGGAATACACCGAGCAACACAGGACTAGCTGTGCGTGACACAGCTGTCACATTGCCAACATGGGCCAGGGTCTGATGTCAGCCGCATGGTCAATGAGACGCCCTTGAAGGAGATGCCCCCACCCCAACATGTGAGGGGACCTACACCTCTCACACACATGTCAAGCATCGTCTGAAAGGGTGGGTTCCCTGAAACTATGCAGCATATGGCGCCAGCAGATATGCCATGTGTGCAGGTGATGCACATCCGCAAACGCACACAATCTGTGACTGTGCTACCACACCCCTCAAAACCACAGTAGCACATGTGCACGGTCAATCACATGTGCACAAATGCGACAATTGTGGTTGACGGTGAGAGTACGGTGTATGTCTCTAGTTGCGCTATGAGTAGCATCACAGCAGGCACCACGGAATGCATGGCGGAAACAGAGATTACCTGTCACATGTTGCACACACTGCATTGGCCAGGTGTGGTCATACACGTCTTCCCAGGGCATAAGGGCAGATGTGTCAACCATTCCCTGACCCTGTGTTTGCAGCAATACACGGCCTGTGTTGGTATGGTGACATATGTTCCCACTGGGATATGTCG
Source organism: Ichthyophis bannanicus (assembly GCA_033557465.1). Classification (NCBI taxonomy): domain Eukaryota; kingdom Metazoa; phylum Chordata; class Amphibia; order Gymnophiona; family Ichthyophiidae; genus Ichthyophis; species Ichthyophis bannanicus. The sequence continues at coordinate 1,712,738,556 of CM066031.1, read as the reverse complement.
TGGACACTCACAGCTGCAGACATCTTTGTAGTGGCGTGTGTCCCCATGGTCCACTGTCAGGTTGCAGGGACACATACAACATGTGTCACACATCCCATCACTTCCCGACACATTTCAGACAGGTGATGTTACTGGTAACCCTGACCCACACCCCTGACACTGCCGCGCCTCACCTCTACTGTCATGGAGTATGTGCCCGTGACGTGTTATGTTGCATCTGACATACTCTACGCACAGTGCTGCATGTGCCTGTCAATGGTCCCACTATCATGTACAGTTCGAGTTCAACACATTGTCGGAATGTGGCATACACATGTAACACTGCATATACAGTATGTCCCATGGGGATATGCACTACACAATGGCATGCACACTCAAACAGGGGCTGCCAATGAAGGTGTACCTGTTGGTGATGTGCAGCCCTGTGTGCACCTGCCACTGCCAGATGGGGTGGGAGATGGACTGCATGTGAAATGCACATGGGAGCATATAATGGAACACGGAGGACACACAGGGTGTGCAGGGCTCTGACACACACCAGATCCCCTGGAACAGGTCCATGTTATGTAGGGGGTCCTGTTTGCAGCACACATGCAGGGTAACCACAACATGACATATCCCTTCCCCTGAACACACACATAAATGTAGCTGTACAGCACACACATATGTGTTTGATCTGTGTCTGTCTACAATACAGGTGACTACAGTACAGTCCGGCCACGTGAGGAGGAGGAGGAGGAGGAGGAGGAGGTGGAGGTGTGGGAGGCATCTGACATGGAGGGGCATGAAAATGCTGCGGCTGCAGAGGTGCTGCTGCAGGGGGTGAGTCCTTGTCCCCAGGAGGGGCACACTGAGCCTCCAACAAGCCTCACCACACAACGTTTGGCTGAAGGAACAGCTGACGCAGCACCACCAGCACAACGGGATACCGGGGAGGATGTTCTGAGAGCTGAGCTGCGGGCCCATGCCACCTCGTCACATCGGGACAGTGAAGGTGGGTGGGCAAAAATGTTCACGCAGATAACCCATATGTTCTTTGTACATACACTAACAGGTGTGCACACTCTACCAGGACTGTAAATGTGTGTGACTACACAAACACACACTCGGTGTGCACAATACCGAACAGTGTGAGACACATCAGCGTACAGTATGTGCAACACACTGTGTGCAAGGCGACCAAAGGGTATGCCACACATGCCCATTAACCTACATATCGCGTCACATCATTGTTTGATTTGGCCAGACACACCTATGGACTGATCTGTCTCTGCTCATACAGTAGGTACCAGCAGCAGGCACGTACCACATGCAATACAGGGCCCAGGGAAAACGTGGACAGCAATAGGATGAACCACCTTTAGCACCACACGTATTATCCAGAAACTATGCGCCTATGGCCCGACTCAGGCCGTGGTCCGTGTCCATCTTCAGGGGCAGGCTCATTAGGCAAACCACACCTTCACAGTGTATTGAGAATGACCTATTCAACCACAGGGACGCACCGGGGCCCTTCACCTCTCAATGCAGTCACACACCTTCTGCTATCCGAATATAATGAACCAGTCGTGCATCCGTGCAAGGGGAGGCCTTCCTGTAGCACATTTCCACGTTCACATTGTTACAACAAGGCTTCCCCTTGCGTGGATGCACTGCTGGTTAATTATATTTGGATGGCAGAATGCGTTTGTCTACATTGAGAGGTGAGGGGCTCCGGTACATCCCTTTGGTTGATCAGGTCCTGTCCAACACACTGTGGACGTGTGTTTAACCTGATAAACCTGCCCCTGCAGAGGAAAAAGGAATACGGCCTGTGTCGGGCCATAGGCCTCTACTGTCTGTATAATATGTGTTGTGATAAAGGTGGTTTGTCCTATTGCTTGACACGTTCGTAATGGGCCAAAACATGTTATCAACTATTATGTCGACATCTTTTTCCTGGGTTGTGTTTCCCAATGTGGAACCTTGCATCATGTAGCCATACGTCGAGTGTTATGTTCTTTGGTGCATACCTTTGCACCTCTCCACATTACATTTCATCTTCCTTTTGGATACCCCATCTTCCAATACATCTAGATCCCCTTGCAATTTAACACAATCCGCTTGGATTCTGACAACCTTAAAAAGTGTTTTTCCCATGTGCAAATTGATTGCCTCACTCGTAGGTCCCTTTTGCAGGTAAGTTATGAATATGTGATAGAGCAACAGACCCAACACTGATCCCTGCCTCACTCCATGTATTACCTCTCTCCATTGGGGAAATTGGCCACCTAGCCCTACCCTCTCTGCCCTCTGCTGCCACCCCTGCTACCATGCACATTCAGGGCTACCTTCCCCGCCCCCCCCCTTTGTGTGACGCTGAAACATCCCGATGGCCTGCCACCAGCAGTTGCATGCATAGCATACACCTGTCTAGGCAAATGTGCAGCTTGTACCCCTGTGATGCAACATCCTGTCATCAACATACGCATTGTGAGCCCTGCACATGCCTCATAGGGTCTACATGCACTGTTATCTGACCACTTGAGTCTCCCCCTGGGGGATGTGACACCCTTATCTGACAGACGCATGGTGCAGTTGTGGATGGGCCCATGTCCTGGGTGTGAATCTGCTGCTCACACCCCATCCCTCATAGTCATGAGCAATGCACCTATCACCTGCCCATGCCATGTGTATCCCCTAACTCTGCATCCCACATGTTATGTTTGTTAGCATTTGAACTCCCCTACAAAATGTGTATCCCGAGGTGTCATTGCAATCACCTGCGCACCCTCCAGCCAATGTACATATTGTTGCTCTGTGTCCCAGGGAATATTGTACATGTGCTGGACAGTGTTGTGCCTGCTGAGATGGGGTATCCCTGTGCCTGTCACACACATCATTTACATTGGGCACGTCCTGTGTGTGGCCTAACATACACCTTTGAGGTATGTCCCCATTCAGTTAAATATGCACCTGACCACTACAGTTCGTAACATGCAGGGGAAAAGCATGTGTGACATGTCCCACCCTGTTGTGTATTACTGTCATACCTGGCAGGGGTAGCTCTCACACGGCCATTTTCTCCCCACACAGGCATTCGTCAGGAACTCATAGCTCTGCGGCAATCCTCTGAACGTCTCATCCAGGAGATGGTCCATCTGCGCCAGAGCATATGTGACCGGCCATACCAGAGGATGTGTGTGGCCATGGAGGGCATCGAGGCTGCGCTGGTGAGGATGGCACCACCGCCACCACAGACACCACCACCACCACCGCCAACACCACCTCCGCTACAGGCACCAGAGGATCGGGTGGCGCCAGGGGAATGGGGAACTCCATTGCCAGGTGCCATACCTGTGAGGCGACGGCGTCACAAATAGAGCAGACCAAACATGGGTACCCTAGCATACATTAAAGAGTTACACTCCAATGTGTGTCCCCTTTATTGCTCAGGTTGTGTGCACATGAATGCTCTGCCCATGGACAGATGATCTGAGACCAGGCCCGTTGTTGCAGGGATTGTCACACTGTCAGGTATTAATGCACACATGCCATTACCTGGCATTCCAGACATGCACATGCTGTGGTCACTGACCCTTGGCTACAACTCACAGGTGTACACATGGGCCCACTTGCATATGTCGGCATGCCCCAGGGGTTACAGCACCAATTTCCTGCCCAGTCACCATTTACATCCCCGTCAGCCGTGCACAATGGGGGCATACGTGTGCCCATTGGGTGTGTCCTTGGCAATGCTGACAGGCCTGTCCCGCACCTACATGGCATACATGTGTCTGCGACACACATGTGTGCCATGCATATTTACATTGCTGCTGTCCAACACCAACTGCTGTCCCACCAGACCCATCCCTGTGACATGATTGTGTTTCGGGAACATATGCAGGGCAACATCCTCTGGGCCTACACCTGTCCCATGGCCATGCCCACATAGATATCACACAGCTCCTCATGTGTTGCTGTTACCGTTATGGTGTCCATGCCAATGTGTGATCCCCAGGAAGGTGGATAGACATATCCCATCCTTGCATACATGGTGTGCGTGTGAGGCAATCACAAGGCCATTGATGCAAAGTACAAACTAAAACCATTTATTTACACAACATAAGTAAACGGGCAACATGCCCAACATCAAATGCCAAAAGGGGGGTGGGAACACTGCGCAACACAGGGCACATGGGGGCGTCACAGGTGACATTGCTGGTGCCTGTGACGCTGTTTGGCAGGTGGCCATCGGGATGCCAGCTGCAACACATCGGTGTCCACCTGCCGAACAGCCCCGGTCATGCACTGCAGGGCATGGAACACCACATGGATGTCACGCCGTGTGTCATCCACGGCCACTAAGATATCGTGCATACACCTGCCAGCACACAGACACACATTGCCTGTTGTCTGTGTGCTGGCATGTGCATGAGCCGTGACAGTGGCCCTGGATGGCACAGGAATGCGCTGCCGCCCGTGCTGTGCCCACCCCTGCAGTGGCTGACTGGTGCCCCCATGGCCCTGTGGTGGGCTGTGTTGCCCCCCCCCCCCCGCCCCCCCCCCTCCCCTCCCGGCAGACACTCCCTCCACCCTCCCAGGCCAGACAGAGGCCCCCCCTCCCCCCACCCTGTCAGCACCCCTTCCCCCTGTGGCCCTCTCCCCTGCACCCCCCAATGTCCCATCCTCTCCATCCCCTTCGTTTGGGGTAGGGTGGGTGACATCCTCATCCTCCTCCGCAATGTCGTCGTCCGACACCACCACCACCACATCCGTCCCCTCCTCCTCGGATCCCTGCTGGTCGGGCTGCAGGTTCTCCTCCAAGGGCTCATCCTCCCCCCTTGTGCGGCGTGTGCTGGGCCTGCGGAAGCTGTATGTGGAGGTGTGTGGTTCCTCGTCACTGGCATCCCCACCTGTGAGGGGTGACAGACATCAGGGCACATCCATGTGTGGCACATAACATATGTACAGATAAGGCAGGCCAGAGGCAGTTGGTTCAATGGCACACTTTAACCTGTGGCATAGCCCTCCACTACTCACCATCGTGGTGGTGCTCTCCCTCTGTGCTGAGCTGTTCCAAATACCGCATGTGGAACTGTCGTAGTTCACGAGCCTTCTTCCTCAGTTCCTCCACCTGTGGACATGCAAATGTTGTCTTCTGTCAGCACGTGCCACCTGTCACTGTGTCTGTCACGCAGACGCCTATGTCCTGGGTGGGCCACATCTTGCTGCTCCCACCCTCCTGCTACCTGTGGCATATCCATCATGGTAACGCACCACCAGCAGTCAGTCCCACACATATGTGGGAATAGGTTTGCACATAGGTGTCACTGCAGTATCAACAGAGCCTAGCTGGCATCCACATGCATTGACAGATAGGGCAGCAATCAGCAGCCTTACTGTGTGGCTGCAGTCTGCCCACACCCATCTCACCACCACCCCACAACACAACAGTGGGATGGTGGGAGGGACAGTGAGAGACAGAGGGTGTGTGTGAGGGGGGAGATGTGGGGCGTGACACAGACACTGAGGGTGAGGGTGGGCGACAGAACACCCAGGGGACATGGTGTTGCTTGCGGGACATATCCCTGCTGCTTATTGACAGCAGCTGTCCAAGGTGTGTGTGTCTGATGCCCCCAGATGCAGGTGATGCAACGTCACCATTGCTGTGGACCCACTCAACACCATTGCCAGTGTATGCACCCCATAGTGGGTGTCCCCTGTGGGGCAGCACACCTACAGGGTAGGCATCTGTGTTCTCCCCTATGGGTGTTGCTTCAGGGAAGGGTATGCGTGTGATATGTGATTCACAGCATCCTTAGCACACATGGCATCCCTCTGTGGGCCTGACGTTGAGTGTCATTGGCCCGTGCTGGGCCCCTGCAGCCCACATGTGGCGCCTCGTAGGATGCCCTACACACAGACAAAATGGCAGGGGGCACGGGAGGCTTCTATGTGCCCCCATGCTGGTGCATATCTCTGTAACAGAGGTGGGTTATTTGCAGTGCCCATGTTCACATTTGCACACTGCAAGGGTAGCAAGGCTGCAGCTGATGGGTTGTTGTCAGTCTGCAACCTTGTCCTGATCATGTGAACATGAGCAAATGGGTGATGCTGTGGGGGGACTCACATGATATCCATGAGACAGCACACACCCTGGCATGCACCCGGTGTGTGGGAGGGGGATCGGACTGAACCTCTGTCGTGAGGTGTGACCAGTTGGACCGCACGTCTAGGTGTGCTTAGACACATGTCCCCCTGGCACGCCCATATGCAGCTCACCCAGCCATGCACCCTGTGCATACTGTGTGTGTTGTGTCGGGGCCCAGGGTGTGTGATGTGTGTTGAGATGGCCTCACCGTGTTAGCAGATACAATGGGGACGTACAGGCTGTTTGGTGGCTGGCCAGATGTCTGTGGCCATCCTTGTGATGGGGGGGTGGGTATATAGTGAGGCCTGTGGGGATGTGGGTAGGCGTTGCCCTGTTGTGTCATATGTATATCCCTCAGGGGTATAGTCCTGCCCAGTTGTGTGCACACACAGATGTGTCTGTGCCCTCCTGTAGTCTCAGTTATGTGCATGTAGGGGCTGTGTAACACACAACCCAGCTGTGGAGGCGCCCCCACCTGTGCCCCTGCATAGCTCGGTTACCCATGTTCCATAGGGGCTGCTGGGGTCACATTCAGGGACATGTCCCTCCGTTGTGTTGCGAGGGGTGGGGTTTGGTGGGGTTCGGACTGTGCCACCTACTATGGTGTGCAGGGTCCAGCCCTCCTATGATTTCTCACATCCCACATACATGCAGGGACATGGATCGCATGAGATGTTCCACATATGTTTCCGTGTTTGGCTGTGGGGGGGGATTACATCACAGGGTACTTCAAGATCCTGTGGATGCTGTCGATGCTGGACCAGCTACGGCTGCCTGTCTCCCAGATATGGTGTTATGTGTGATGTTGACAGTTCAGTCAGCTTGCAGTGTTGGGTGTCCCTGATGGGCATATGACAGATAGCATCCCTTTGTGGTGCACAGTGCGTAGTCCTTGCCGTGCATCCGCTTGCAGTATCGTAGAAATCTGACCTAATGGCCAGTGTGGACCTGTCAGCATCCACCTTGTGGATCTCTGCTGGCACCTTTTCCCTGCCAGTTGGGCAAGGGTTCAGTGGGTGTCTCACACCATACCGTGTGACAGCCTGGCCCATGTAGGTTGCTGTTGCCGCACATGTGACCATGACACAATGGCGGGTTCAGACACTCAGCCTATGCACCCACACCGGTCCAATGCTACCCTGTTCGCATCATTTGCTCTCGCAATGAGCGTACCTGTCAGACGACACCTCATCCACCCCCATGTCATGTGGGAGGTGCACATCTCGATGTTGTAGATATTCTGAACACTCCATCCACCTCATCCCCAGAGGACAGGGGTATTTGACACCCTCCTGGGTTACAGACAAACTGCATGGCACACACGGCAACGGCGGCATCAGTGTTCCAACGCCACTCCCAGAGTGTGTGGCGCCATGTCATCCGTGAGATTGTGCTCACAGCATAGGTGCCGCCAACAGAGTGGGGTGCTCAGGGGCCTTTCCATTTGGGGACACAGGCAACGTCCAACACAGCAATGTTATCATCTATCTATTCGACATGTGGGGGATGTTAGGAGGTGTCTCTCATCCCATTCAGGAGGGTGTCGTGTCATATGGTATGTCCAGGCAGGGTGCCATACACCCTTGGCATCTGTGGATATTGCTGTTTCTCAGACTCATGTGTCCTGTGCTTTACCTCAGTTGTGGCAAAAACTGTGTGGAGCCTGGCCACAGGTAATGGAAGCCCCTGTGGGGTCTGATCCTGGGGCGCAACGTGTTCCATCTTGGGACATGCACGCACCCCCTTGCAATTTCCATTAATGTACACGTAGGTATCACATTCACTAGGCACCTCACAGGGTTGTACGTATATTGTCCGTGTGGGTTGTTGCTGAGTGCGGTTCTGATTCACTGGTGCAGAGTCCCAGAGGTGATCAGTTACAAATGAGTCCCACACGCTACACATCCGCACTGCTGGCCCATATGCCCCTGCTGTGCCCCTGAGCTTTGTGGGTGGCAATCACACGATGAGTGTGGTGTAGGGTGGTGTCAGGTGCCCTGTGGGGCCAGACATAGTTGAAGGACAGTGTGTTTTGGACAGCATACTGTGTGTTAGTGACAAATGCTATGGCTGTGTAGTTTTGACGGCTACAGCCCATACACCATTGCACGGCACTAGGGGCTCAGATGCATGTGCTGACTCCATACCTTGCTGTGGTCATTGACATGCCGTTTGGGCCTGATGATACCACCAGGGCTGTTTGGGCAGAGTGCATTCATCAGTGCCACTGCTGGTGCATCCCAATTTTGTATGGTTTGTGGCCCCTTTGTGACCATGCCACAGTATGTTGGTGTGGATGTAATCCACAGGACACATTGTGCTCCACAGGTGACATGGCTACCACCACACACAGGTTGGGGGGGAGGCGGGGGGCTTTTGGCATGGCTGCCGGGTTCAGCCCAGCACCCCTGGATGCCATCTCACTGGCCAGTCATGGTGACATGGCACATGTGTATCCTTGCCATTCAGCACACTAGGCATGTCTGACAGTGACCAGCGAGTGATTGGCACTCTTGTGTCCTGTCCTCTGGCACATGGTGTGTCGTCTATGTTTTTGGTGTGTTTTGTGCCTATGCATTCATAGTGGTGGGTTGTGATAGGGCATTCTCACGTTTCCCATGGTATTGTGTTTGGTTGATGTCAACACAGCTACTAGTGATGGGGGTTCACATACAACAGTTTTACTGGTAGTGTGACCTCGGCAGGCACACACACAGGTGTGGCTCAGACATGGAGGTGTTCTGCACCTACAATAACACAGAGATGGGGGTTTAGCTTCAGCTGAACTGTAAGGCAGCATTTGTGGGGTGCATCATGGAGGACCACAGGAACTGTGTGATACCCCCATACGCTTCTCTACTGGCTGGTGGGGAGCAATGACATGCTGGCTTACACAGGGCATCAGGGAACACAATGGTTCAACCCATTCATGTTTTTCACAGGTGATGATCTGTTCCCAGTGCCACATACATGCCTAACTGTGGGTGTGGCCATTTGTGCTTTGACACCTATGTGCATTGTACATGTCTCCCTTGACGCACGTGACCCATTCCCTGTGGCACCCTTGACAGACATGGCAGTGCCATGCCACATTTGTTAGGGTGATGATGATGTTCCTGATGAGCCCTATAACCCTGTAGGTGGTACTGTGGATACATGTGTGGTCATATTACCTACACATGTCATGCAATACAGACACACTGGCAACATGATAATCCAGCACACATGGGCTGATGGAGAAACAAATGTGACATTGGGTGGGTTGCCCTATCCACCTTGGCAGTGGATAGGTCCATTACACGTGTATGTCTACCAGGCCATGGTCGACAGTGTTTGACCCACTACAAGAGCTGTGTGTCCTGTATTTTCTTTGCGATACTGCTAGATATAGCAGACCTACTTCAAGGGTGACACAGAGCCCACTTTGAATGGACTCCCTGGACCCCTGGAGGTAGGGGGATGCTTAACACTACATTAGTACACACAGCCATATCTCCAGGGTGACACAGAGCCCACTTTGAATGGACTCCCTGGACCCCTGGAGGTAGGGGGATGCTTAACACTACATTAGGCCACACAGCCATATCTCCAGGGGGACAAGGAGCCCACTTTGAATGGGCTCCCTGGACTTCTGGAGGTAGGGGGATGCTTAACACTACATTAGTACACACAGCCATATCTCCAGGGTGACACAGAGCCCACTTTGAATGGACTCCCTGGACCCCTGGAGGTAGGGGGATGCCTAACACTACATTAGTACACACAGCCATATCTCCAGGGTGACACAGAGCCCACTTTGAATGGACTCCTTGGACCCCTGGAGGTAGGGGGATGCTTAACACTACATTAGTACACACAGCCATATCTCCAGGGGGACACAGAGCCCACTTTGAATGGACACCTTGGACCCCTGGAGGTAGGGGGATGCTTAACACTACATTAGTACACACAGCCATATCTCCAGGGGGACACAGAGCCCACGTTGAATGGACACCCTTGGACCCCTGGAGGTAGGGGGATGCTTAACACTACATTAGGCCACACAGCCATATCTCCAGGGGGACAAGGAGCCCACCTTGAATGGGCTCCCTGGACTTCTGGAGGTAGGGGGATGCTTAACACTACATTAGTACACACAGCCATATCTCCAGGGTGACACAGAGCCCACTTTGAATGGACTCCCTGGACCCCTGGAGGTAGGGGGATGCCTAACACTACATTAGTACACACAGCCATATCTCCAGGGTGACACAGAGCCCACTTTGAATGGACTCCCTGGACCCCTGGAGGTAGGGGGATGCTTAACACTACATTAGTACACACAGCCATATCTCCAGGGGGACACAGAGCCCACTTTGAATGGACACCTTGGACCCCTGGAGGTAGGGGGATGCTTAACACTACATTAGGCCACACAGCCATATCTCCAGGGAGACAAGGAGCCCACCTTGAATGGGCTCCCTGGACTTCTGGAGGTAGGGGGATGCTTAACACTACATTAGTACACACAGCCATATCTCCAGGGTGACACAGAGCCCACTTTGAATGGACTCCCTGGACCCCTGGAGGTAGGGGGATGCCTAACACTACATTAGTACACACAGCCATATCTCCAGGGGGACACAGAGCCCACTTTGAATGGACTCCCTGGACCCCTGGAGGTAGGGGGATGCTTAACACTACATTAGTACACACAGCCATATCTCCAGGGGGACACAGAGCCCACTTTGAATGGACACCTTGGACCCCTGGAGGTAGGGGGATGCTTAACACTACATTAGTACACACAGCCATATCTCCAGGGGGACACAGAGCCCACTTTGAATGGACACCTTGGACCCCTGGAGGTAGGGGGATGCTTAACACTACATTAGGCCACACAGCCATATCTCCAGGGGGACAAGGAGCCCATCTTGAATGGGCTCCCTGGACTTCTGGAGGTAGGGGGATGCTTAACACTACATTAGTACACACAGCCATATCTCCAGGGTGACACAGAGCCCACTTTGAATGGACTCCCTGGACCCCTGGAGGTAGGGGGATGCCTAACACTACATTAGTACACACAGCCATATCTCCAGGGGGACACAGAGCCCACTTTGAATGGACTCCCTGGACCCCTGGAGGTAGGGGGATGCTTAACACTACATTAGTACACACAGCCATATCTCCAGGGGGACACAGAGCCCACTTTGAATGGACACCTTGGACCCCTGGAGGTAGGGGGATGCTTAACACTACATTAGGCCACACAGCCATATCTCCAGGGGGACAAGGAGCCCACCTTGAATGGGCTCCCTGGACTTCTGGAGGTAGGGGGATGCTTAACACTACATTAGTACACACAGCCATATCTCCAGGGTGACACAGAGCCCACTTTGAATGGACTCCCTGGACCCCTGGAGGTAGGGGGATGCCTAACACTACATTAGTACACACAGCCATATCTCCAGGGTGACACAGAGCCCACTTTGAATGGACTCCCTGGACCCCTGGAGGTAGGGGGATGCTTAACACTACATTAGTACACACAGCCATATCTCCAGGGGGACACAGAGCCCACTTTGAATGGACACCTTGGACCCCTGGAGGTAGGGGGATGCTTAACACTACATTAGTACACACAGCCATATCTCCAGGGGGACACAGAGCCCACTTTGAATGGACACCTTGGACCCCTGGAGGTAGGGGGATGCTTAACACTACATTAGTACACACAGCCATATCTCCAGGGGGACACAGAGCCCACTTTGAATGGACACCTTGGACCCCTGGAGGTAGGGGGATGCTTAACACTACATTAGGCCACACAGCCATATCTCCAGGGGGACAAGGAGCCCACCTTGAATGGGCTCCCTGGACTTCTGGAGGTAGGGGGATGCTTAACACTACATTAGTACACACAGCCATATCTCCAGGGTGACACAGAGCCCACTTTGAATGGACTCCCTGGACCCCTGGAGGTAGGGGGATGCCTAACACTACATTAGTACACACAGCCATATCTCCAGGGTGACACAGAGCCCACTTTGAATGGACTCCCTGGACCCCTGGAGGTAGGGGGATGCTTAACACTACATTAGTACACACAGCCATATCTCCAGGGGGACACAGAGCCCACTTTGAATGGACACCTTGGACCCCTGGAGGTAGGGGGATGCTTAACACTACATTAGGCCACACAGCCATATCTCCAGGGGGACAAGGAGCCCACCTTGAATGGGCTCCCTGGACATCTGGAGGTAGGGGGATGCTTAACACTACATTAGTACACACAGCCATATCTCCAGGGTGACACAGAGCCCACTTTGAATGGACTCCCTGGACCCCTGGAGGTAGGGGGATGCCTAACACTACATTAGTACACACAGCCATATCTCCAGGGGGACACAGAGCCCACTTTGAATGGACTCCCTGGACCCCTGGAGGTAGGGGGATGCTTAACACTACATTAGTACACACAGCCATATCTCCAGGGGGACACAGAGCCCACTTTGAATGGACACCTTGGACCCCTGGAGGTAGGGGGATGCTTAACACTACATTAGTACACACAGCCATATCTCCAGGGGGACACAGAGCCCACTTTGAATGGACTCCCTGGACCCCTGGAGGTAGGGGGATGCTTAACACTACATTAGTACACACAGCCATATCTCCAGGGGGACACAGAGCCCACTTTGAATGGACTCCCTGGACCCCTGGAGGTAGGGGGATGCTTAACACTACATTAGTACACACAGCCATATCTCCAGGGTGACACAGAGCCCACTTTGAATGGACTCCCTGGACCCCTGGAGGTAGGGGGATGCTTAACACTACATTAGGCCACACAGCCATATCTCCAGGGGGACAAGGAACCCACTTTGAATGGACTCCCTGGACCCCTGGAGGTAGGGGGATGCTTAACACTACATTAGGCCACACACCCATATCCCCAGGTTGACTGGATCCCACTTTGTGGGTCTCTCTGGACCCATGGGGATAGGGGGGTTATATTTTAGAATAGTTTAACACCACCCCAGGGCACATGTGTGGCTGAGGGCCCATGTGCTCAACGTTGCACAACCCATGGTGGTCGCCCCTGTGTTACCCTGCAGATGCAGATACCGCCATCACCACAAGATGTTTCCTGTGGCTATTTAGCCAGATGCATGGCCTAGCTGTGTTGCTGTGTGCTGTGCGACATCAACACCACCAGCTGTCATAAGGCCAGGGGGGCATCATGTCCTCTGTGGACACATCCGTCACCACCTGGCTAAATGGCCAACCACCCAGATGTGATACACAGTGCATATGGAATGTGTTTCACCTGCTACACTTGACCTCTCTAGACTAATAACACACAACAGCATGGACATCTGTCATCAACCCTGTCTGTGTAAATGTTTGTTGTGCCGTGTGTCCATTCACTTACGTCACGTTGGTGGTCTGCCTGACGATTGAATCGCCTGGTCAGCCTCTCCCATGCCCTCTGGACCTTTGCCATGTTTTTGCTCCTGGAGGGCCCTGGGAAGAGCCTCTTCTGTTTCCTGGCAATCAGGGTGGACAGGTGGCACAGCTCTCGTTGGCTGAACGCCGGTTTCCTTAATCGGGACGCCATTTTGTTTCAGGGTGTGTACACGCGCGACCGCTAACGACGCAACTTCCGCATTTGCGCGTAGCGGTTCGCGCTGGTGCACGGCGCATGGCTGCGCGAATAATCGAGGCGCGCACGTGCGATCGGTATTGCTGTGTGGCAAGATGTTGCGGTTATTACCGGTACGCAGTATTCATAATAATAGTTTATAATTTTAATAACAATATGTGTCATGTGCTCAGCATACTCACATAACTACGAGGTGCCTCTCCTGTCCATTTAAATATGCGATAAATATTATGTATTACACCTGTTCACACACTCTGGTCCTGAACCTATGGACACATATCCACTGATTTCTGGGCCATTGTCAGATGAGGTGTGCTATGTGTGTCACATAGCAGGTAGTGCTCTGACACTGATAGCAATGGGTGCAGCCAGAACATCAGCACCAGGTGTCAATCAGACTGGTGATATGGGGTTCTGTATGTTGGTGGACCATGTTCTGTGGTGTATCAGCTTGTACAGACACCAATGCTGTATTGTTTGCTGTAGGGGTCTTTATGAGATTCATATATGAGCATTGCACACATACATTATGTTGCGTGTTGGACATTATGAGGTGATGTGGTCAGCATGTCAGCACACTGCACAATAACCTTTGGTATGTGTGCCGGCATACAGTCCTGGTGGCTGTGATCTTGCACAATGTTTGCTACATGGACTGCTTAACCAGGCGTCATGGGTTACATCCTCCAGTTGGGCTCTAGTGTGCCAGTCTCAGTAAGCTCACATTATCATACTTTGTTACACCATTGGCCATGGTGCTTTCCATGTACATCTATGCTTTTGCCAGCATATATTTTCTGACATTGCAACATTATTACCTGCCACAGACCCCTTTCAGGATTACAGAGGTGATGCTAGTGGCAAGACCCTCACACTGCTGCCTACATCATGTGCGGTACACCATTCTCAAAAATGGATCACCGCACCCCTGGTAACCACAGCACACAGTTTGCAGGATTGCCTCTTTAGCCAGCCAGGCATCTGTTCTTATCAATCTAGTTGTGGCCCACACCTGACCTTGCTGCATGTGGAGCCAGGGGTTCCGTGATTCCATACACAGTGGGGTGTTTGGTGAGTGCAGCCATTGACAGGTCCCTGAGTGTGAACTAGTGGTGGATGTTCGGAGATCCTCACAGTGCTGTCAGCATCAGGTGCTCCCCACGCCACCATATAGTGTGGACCTGGCTTACTGCACTGTCATGGTGTTGGGGTTGCCAGTAATACATGATATTACACACATTCCATGCGTGACAGCCCCCATGAACCTTGGAAATGATTGTTTAAATGTTACAATGGCTTGTTCTATGTATGTTAATTTCCTGCAATGTAACCAGCACTGCTGCTGACTGGTGGATTATATGGGACAATGTGAGGATCAAAAAACATTGCTTGTACAAACACACCTCGGATTTGAACCACCAACCTTTCGATTCCGAGGTATTGCAGGCACCAGTGGACTACAGCTCTGTGGCTGTGATGAGAGGTATGGCTGCCTGCAATATGACCTCTGCAGACTTTGTGCTGCAGTAAACAGGGTGGTGTCAATCCACTCACACCCATGATGCACTGCATATGCACAGCAGCGGTCTCATGATGGCCGGACGGGAGGGTTTACAACCCCACAGCACCTAGGCCTAGTGTTGGGCACTAACCTTCAGTGTTGCAGCTACAGAGTGGGTGCACACCATCACAGTGTGTGTGGTGTGTGCTCACCCTGAGGGTGATGTGAGACACACAGCACCTATCCTGTCTGAGCTGGCTTATACATCATGACAGCTTGTCTGCCGATGTCTGATAGGTTGGCACATCAGACACACCTACACTCCACCTTGCAGCATCTGTGCCTCCCAGAGCCTTCTGGGCTGCAATGCTCCTCAAAGGGTGCATATCCTGTGTGGGTGCCCTGCCTTTCATGATATATGTGCAGGGTGTGTGTGGGAAATGGAGATTTCCATACACATAGGCAGAGTGTGTCTGACCACCATACCTTCTGTGTGGAACACAGTTTCCCCAAAATGATGATATGTACATTCTATATACCATCTAGGGTGCTAGCAGCTGCCAGCAACAGCAGACGCAGTCCAGCTGTGTTAAGGACAACCTGCAGGTCACTCTGTGCAATCTGGGACAAATCCATAATTCAGGATCAGGCAGACAAACAGTGGGGCTAGGGACCCCCTACTCACCCATCACCATCTGACATTCTCCAGCAAAAGGCACAGTGTGTGCCCAGCTAATGACCCTGCAAGGTGTTGCTGCCAGACACATGCAAAACTGCAGACAGGCCACTAGCCAGTCCAAAGTGCATGCTCTCAGGTAAACTCTGTGCATCCTTAACTGGGATGTGAGCACACCCACCACGCAGTTGATTCAGTGATTGGGCACCATATACACAGAACCCATACACATCACATGGGTGAACTACTCTGTTGTGACCTAGCCATCCCATGGTCACTGATCATTCAAGGTGAGAGTGACCTCCACACAGAGCATGCTATGGACAACATGTCTGTGGAGGTGATGGCAAGGCACAACATGGTCCTGGCATGCACATTTGCCCTGTGTAGCTGCATCCTGCTCCTGCCGCCCTGTCTGTTCTGTACCCACAGTACTTTGCTCCTCATTATGCACATTGTCAGGCCAATACTGCCAACAGTGCTATCATTGTGGGCTGTGGGGGTTGTTCACAGCCAACACACACTGGATAGACAGACACACACTCCCCACACCTAGGACAGCATGTAGCTGATGCAATATTATTTGGGAGCCCTGACCAACGCAACACTAATGGGCGAGGTGCAGGCATGGCAACATTGGGGTGTACATTTAGAGATCTTTCCCAGGGTGCTAGTCTCTGCGGCAGACATGACCTGACACGCATTGCACATACATCAGAGACGTTTGTATGTTACAGATGGATGATGTGGTTGTGCTTAGCATAGGCGTTTCTATCAGTCACTGCTCATCACAGGCTTTCAATATGTGTGTGACATCTCCACATCTGTATTGTGTGATTGATCATGTATGCACATGCTAGTTTTTAGAGGGGCACACTAGGCCCAACATCCTGCCACTGCATTTGTCTTAAGATAGTGGGGCCTGCAGGTGGATGTGTTTCTGCCTCTGTTGGCCAGTGTTCTATTGCAGTTGTTTACAACTCCAGTCAATGTTGTGCAGACACAGGTTGGTTTTTCATGTTGTCCGTGATGATTATGGCTCTGATACAGCTGCATACCATGGTGGTGTTTACGTGACTTGCAGCACACCCATATTTGTTGGATACATCAGCAGAGCTGAGTGATTTGTGACCCTCCATGGCTGCATTTGGGATACTCTGCTCTGGGTGATGCCCTTGTTCATGGTGTGTGGGTGCCTGGGATGTAAAATAAAAGGCAGGTTTACCTATCCTATGCCTGTGTCATCAGCCTTAATGGTTTTGCATACACTGTCTGAGTGCACTGCACCACTGTGTAGCCACAGATTGGCTGAGTTCCCTGGGACATTCATGACTGTCCATCCAACAGGGCCTGTCTGTTGCAGTGTACAGTGCCATCCTGCACATGGCTAGCCAACTGCATGCTGTGGCTATGAAACACTGGCCCCACCACCACTTGTACCCGTCCGACACCATGCTGACATGTCCCTATCTTTTAAAACATGTGAACATATAGAGTTGTGCCACGCCAGACCTGCACTTGGGCGACTCGGCTGTCACTTATGCCCATTGTAATGGGGCGGGGGGGGGGAGGGTAAATTATGGGGTGTTGAGACACGCTTATGTTCTCTGCAATGAAGGGGTGTCCTCACTATCTGTGTTTGATGGTGGTTAAAATATGTGTTCAGGATTGGGAATAGCCACAGCTGAGCTTTGAACCTGTGACCTTCTGGTTTTGCATACACTGTCTGAGTGCACTGCACCACTGTGTAGCCACAGATTGGCTGGGTTCCCTGGGACATTCATGACTGTCCATCCAACAGGGCCTGTCTGTTGCAGTGGACAGTGCCATCCTGCACATGGCTAGCCAACTGTATGCTGTGGCTAGCAAACACTGGCCCCACCACCACTTGTACCCGTCCGACACCATGCTGACATGTCCCTATCTTTTAAAACATGTGAACTTATGGAGTTGTGCCATTCCAGGACTGCATTTGTGCAAATCAGCTGTCAGATATGACCATTGTAATGGGGTATGTGTATATTATAAATGGGGTGTGTACATGGGGTGTGTACTGGGGTGTGTGTCAATTATAACTGTGGTGTGTAAATGGGGGATGGGGTGGGGTAAATTATGGGGTTTGGGGACACGCTTATGTTCTCTGTAATAAAGGGGTGTCCTCACTATCTGTGTCTGATGGAGGATAAAATATGTGGACTGGGTTGACAGGGGCACCAGCTGAGCTTTGCACCTGTGACCTTCTGCTCTTGCATACACTGTCTGTGTGCACTGCACCACCATGTTGCCACGGATTGGTTGTATTCCCTGGGAGGTCCATGACTGTACATCCATCAGGGCCTGTCTGTTGCAGTGGACGGGACCAGCCTGCACATGGCTTGACCACTGTCTTCTGTGGCTAGCAGGCACTTCCCCCTCCACCATCTGTATTGTTTCGCCACCATGCTGGCATGTCCTTATCTTGGCAAAGGCATATGGCAAGATTGAGTTGAGATACTCCAGGGCTGCATTTGGGTGAATCGGCTGTGGGTGATGCCCATTGTTCTGGTGTGTGTGCGGTGCAGAGTAAAATATAGGTGTTTGCTACATGCTTATGTTCTCTGTAATAAAGGGGTGTCTTTACTATCTCTGCTTGGTGGTGGGTAAAATATTCTGACTGGGCTGGCATGAGCCCCAGATGGGATTTGAACCTGTGTCCCTCTGGGCTTTGCATTCATGGCTCTGTCCACTGCACCACACTGTTGCCACAGAAATTGTGCAGTACCTGGAGATGGTAAACCTGGCAGGATGGGGTCCCAAACCCTGCTCTGCACATTTTTACTGTGGGCTGCTTCACCCTGTCTGGTGACAGACGTGAAAATAAACTCCAGACATGACCATGGAAAAGGGGGATAATATATGACCAAGATGGGCAACAGTGATATTGATGGCCAAACATGGGGGACACTCCCAGGAAAGCTCCATAAGGGGGAAATGCTTTTTAGAGGTGTCTCCGCTCCATACACATTTCCACGCTGCATTTTTTTTTGTGACTTTCCTGCGTGTGGTTTTTCATTTGGCCCATTACTGGACCTGTTCCCGAGCTGAGCTACTATTAGTCATTTTTTCCTGTGGTCATTTTATACTTCTAATTGCATTTTTGTGCTGTGCACGGGTCTCACACTGCTAACGTTTTGCAGGTTTCCCCCGTTTTGCTGTACATTGCTGACGGAAATGGTTTCTCTTCCCTTTAAATGCCCTCTACCGCGAGTGTTTCACTCGCGCTATTTTTCCATTGTAAATTTGGGCCCGATAATGTGCGGGGAGCCTCTCCCCTCCCACTCTCCACCCATTGACCCCGTCCCTCCGCCCCTCCAGAGCCTTCCTCCGCCCTCCGTTAGACGTTCCATGCCTCTATCGGAAATTTGCGGGCCCGCACTTGTAAGGGGCCCGTTAGTGTGCCGCGCACCTCTGCGGGGGTGACACGCAAGATTGCGGGGCGTTTAAGCGCTCTTAAGTACCGCTTTTAGTGCGCTATTTTGCGGCGCGCAAATTAGCGGTTTTTAGCAAACATGCCCCTATGTCAGAAGGAGGTGAGACTTGGGGTAGTTTATGACAAAACCCAAATGTTGAAGGAGCTGGATGGTGCATGTGATGGCCTGCTGCACCTCCATGGCTGTGCCTCCTTTTATGAGCCAGTTGTCCAGTTAGGAAAGATGAAGACCCCCGGAGGAAGGCTACCACGACCACCAGGCAGGAGATTGTTCCAGGGCTGGGCAAGATCGAGAATTGTTTGGATTACTTGGATAATCACATTCTTAAATGTCAACAGCAAAATTCTTCCTTACAAGCAGTTAATGATAAAGTAGAGGCATTTGAAAATTCCCTTAGGTCTAGGAATATTCATTTTTTGAATTTCCCTTTTTCTCAACTATTGTCCCCAGAGATATTGTTGAGAAAGTACCTCAAAGAGGCAATGGCTTTGTCCAATGCTGATTTGATGGGTTTTTCTAAACTGTTTTATGTACCTTTGGGGAAGGTGTCCGGAACATCACCTGATGATTATGATATTTTGCAACCTCAATCGGTTAATTTAACACACTTTTTAGAGGATTCTTAGGACACCATCTCCACAAGAGCTACCTTAGTAGTTACCTTTATGTCTGAACAAGACAAGATTTCTTTTTTTTGAAGCTACTTTAAGAACAAGGCTTATGTTTTTTGTTGGGCTAGAATTCAGTTATTTCTGGATGTCTCAAGGGCCATGCAGTTTCGGAAAGGGGTCTTTTTGGCACTTAAACTGAGGGTCCTGGCTCTTGGGGCATCCTTTTTTGTTTGATACCCTTATAAGTGCTTGGGTTCTAGGTTTTGGTTTATGGACTCTCTACACTTAGAGGACGGGACGTGCATGAGAAACAAGGGATGGGGTGATGTAAATGGTGGGACTTAGATTGGCTGCAATTCATAAGGAGTTGTTCCTTTTATTTTCTTATGATCCTTTTCTTTTGATAATTTCTCCCTGATATGTGGACTAATTGATATAGTGGTTGCTTTGTTATATGAAAAATCATGTGTGATTATTTTCTATCATGTGACCTGTATACTTATTTTGTAAGTATTGATATTGGAAAAAAATAAGAAAGTCACCCGGCAACTCAGGTGGGGACAATGGCATTTCAGAGACACAGAGAAGTAGAATAGATTTCTGCCAATTGATAGTAAAGCCCGAGACTCTGGAGAAGCACTCTAGAGTATCCACAATTAGTGGGAGCGTAGAGGCCGGGTCTCGGCAGTTTATGAAGGTATCATCTGTGTACAGAAAGATGGCATGTGAATGCCTCCCCCCCCCCCCCGATTCTGATGCCCATGTATGCCGCCCTTTTTTGAATGTGGCAAACCATTGGTTCTATGGCGAGCATGAATAGTAAGGGCTGAGCAGAAAAGGGCTAGATTGAAAACCATTGATTAGAAACATAGCAGTGGGTCTGGCATACATAGCCCCTATCCAGCCTCAAAGATCTGTCCCAAATCCAAAGTGCCTCAGGACTTCCAATAAGTAGGGCCATTCAACCTTGTCAAAAGCCTTTTTGGCATGAAGAGAGAGAATTCCGCAGTGTTCCAAAATCCTCTGGATGCAGTGAAGAATGTCAGTTATTCTCCGTATATTCTCAAAACCATACCTGTATTTTTATAAGCCCTGTTTGATTCAGGTGAATCAAATCCTGAACCTTCAGTTCTAGACAGGCATAGATAATTTTAGTGAAATGTTTATAATACCAACGGGTCTCTGCCTTCTTTGGGGATTACAGTAATGGCGGCCTGGTAAAACAAAGATGCTAACAACCTCTGAGAAAGGATGTCTTTGAAGACTAGTCAAGGAGGGGGCAAACAGTTCGGGCAAGGCCTTCTCCACACACATCCAACTGAAAGCTAAAACCTGTCGTTTCTTTCTCTATAACATCAGTAAAATTTGCCCTTTCCTTTCTTAACAAACTACTAAGACACTTACCCACTCTTTAGTCACTTCCCATATAGACTTTCCAATCTCCTCCTTGCTGGTCTCCCTCTGAATCATCTCTCTTCCTTTTAGGGGCGGCCCAAGGGTTATGTGGGGCCTCATTTGCATTAATATTTGCATAATGTTAACGTGCACTAACTTTTAATAAACATGCCTCTTAATGCGTGTCTGGATAAAGAAAGGCTACCAGATTTCTACATTACTATACTTCAGTGCCAACCGCCAAGCACATTAGGAAGTACTATAAATACTGCCCATTTAGAACCCATCTAAAAAAATCACCAAATCAAACCCTCAAAAATTCAAGTCAAAAAAATTTTTTTGTCGGATGTTTTCAGGAAAGGAACATTGTATCAAAACTATGTCCACCACACAATCACATCCATTTTATTATAAAACTTTGAAAAACTTCACTTAGCTGAAAATTGTAGATCGCAGACTACTCAGGCACGCTCAGACATGACGTGCACGTTTCGGGCGAGAACCCTGTTTCAAGTGCTGCCGTTAGTAAATTCATCTGTCTCTGAAACGCCGAAATCAGCTGTTTCCTTCAAAAGGGTCTGATACTTCTAAGAATGGCCATCATTCGCTGTCAATCAATACAGCCTACCAATGAAACACCAGGATCGCCCCACCAACCAGGGGAACCCCGGGATCACCGGTGGCGTCAACAAACACTGAGCCAATCAATCTCTTTGTTAAGACCGTCAGGAGATACTGTCCGTAGATGAAAGATCCAACGTTGCTCACAACTCTGTAATTTATTTATGCGATTCCCACCTCGCTATCATAAGGGGTTTTTGGAAGCAAGGATGCAAATGCAGAATAGGCCAGTGTTTACGGAGAATACTCACCACCTCAGTACTGGAACTCATATAAGGCAAAATGCCCACCATTGTCGAAGAGGCATGTTCCACATTTCCAACAGGCCGATTCTCAGACAAGAGCCATTCACGATGTGTATATAATGCACGACAGTAGGCCAATCTAATCACTTTGGACGGATAACCCCTCTCAGAAAGCCGAGTACGTAATTCTTTTGCATGTAATTTAAAATCCTGGATTGATGAACATATTCTCCGCAACCGAAGAAACTGACCATACGGCAAACCTCTTCTTAATGGACTGGGATGGAAACTGTGGTACTGTAATAAGCTATTACGTTGGGTTGGTTTTCGGTACAACGAAGTACGGAAATGGCCCTCCTCCCAATAAATTGTAATATCAAGGAAGTCGATCTGATGGTCATCAATATGAGCTGTAAATGTCAGATGAGACTTTAAGCCATTAAGCTAAACTAAAAAACGCTGTAAACCTGTTGGAAATGTGGAACATGCCTCTTCGACAATGGTGGGCATTTTGCCTTATATGAGTTCCAGTACTGAGGTGGTTAGTATTCTCCGTAAACACTGGCCTATTCTGCATTTGCATCCTTGCTTCCAAAAACCCCTTATGATAGCTTTTACGTGGGGAGCCAACTTGGGGAATTTATTGGCACGTTCTGCAGTTGTGGAAGATCGACCCCCTTTACCTGTTACTTCACATGGGGGCCATACTGAGTGTGGTAAATGTACCTATTGTTCTTCAACGATGACAGGGGTGGAATGGACTTGCCCGAGAACGGATCAGCAATTCCGACGGCGATGGGAAACGAATTGTGATTCGAGTTTTGTTGTATATCTAATCCATTGTCCGTGCCCTTTAGTTTATGTGGGCAGAACAACCCGGAAAATTAAATTGAGATTGAGTGAACATGCTTCCCGCCTTCGCCAGGAGATATTGACAGCTCCAATAGTTGAACACTGTTTGACTACTGGCCATATTTTTTACGGATCTACGATGGACGGTTATTGATCACATACCTCCGGATCCGCGAGGTGGGAATCGCATAAATAAATTACAGAGTTGTGAGCAACGTTGGATCTTTCATCTACGGACAGTATCTCCTGACGGTCTTAACAAAGAGATTGATTGGCTCAGTGTTTGTTGACGCCACTGGTGATCCCGGGGTTCCCCTGGTTGGTGGGGCGATCCTGGTGTTTCATTGGTAGGCTGTATTGATTGACAGCGAATGATGGCCATTCTTAGAAGTATCAGACCCTTTTGAAGGAAACAGCTTATTTCGGCGTTTCAGAGACAGATGAATTTACTAACGGCAGCACTTGAAACAGGGTTCTCACCCGAAATGTGCACGTCGTGTCTGAGCGTGCCTGAGTAGTCTGCGACCTACAATTTTCAGCTAAGTGAAGTTTTTCAAAGTTTTATAATAAAATGGATGTGACTGTGTGGTGGACATAGTTTTGATACAATGTTCCTTTCCTGAAAACATCCGACAAAAAAATTTTTTTGACTTGAATTTTTGGGGGTTTGCTTTGGTGATTTTTTTTAGGTAGTTTATTTATCACTAAATATTTAGGATTTTGTTGTTTATTATTTAGAACCCATAGCAAACCCGCCGTATCATAACTGCACTACCTGGATTCACAAAGCACCAAACACTACCTATCAAAAGACAACACTGCAAATATTAAACCAATACATCTCAGAAAAATCCAATACATCTCCTACGGTGGAAAGAGACTAAAGGGCATGTTTACTAAAACCCCGCTAATGTGCGGGCCGTGGTAGTGTGCGGATGCCATATAAGGAGTGGGCGTTTCGTGCTGAAAAAGAAAATCTGGAATTTGCATATGCGCTAAGGTGCGCGGTGCCCATGTGCGCCCTGCACATTAGCGCATGAGATAGCTGCGCGTGAGACATAAGTGGTGCGCTGATGTGCAAGCAGGAGAGCAGAGCCACAGCACAATGGTCAAGGTACTTACCAGTGGTGCAGGGATCAGGGGTTCAATCCCCCACATTGCCCAATGAACAAGGCTGGCTGAGGCATTAATTTATGAGGCATTAAAATAATGGGCGGCATAAGGCAGCGCGCTGATGGGTGCTGCGCTAATGTTTTTGGAGGCATGTTAATTCTGGGTGGCATAAGTGGCACGCTTATGTGCACACAGAAGGACAGAGCCACAGCACAATGGGTAAAGCATTTACCAATGGTGCAGGGATCAGGGGTTCAATCCCCCACAGTGCTCAATGTAGACAGCTGGCTGAGGCATCACTTTAGGAGCTAGTCTAATATTGTGTAGCATAAGGCAGTGCACTGATGGGCAATCAAAGGCGTGCTATTGATTTGGGAGACTTTATAATATTGGGCGGCATAAGGCGGCGCGCTAATGTGCAAGCACAGGAACAGAACCACAGCACAATGGTTAAGACACTGACCAATGGTACAGGGATCAAGGGTTCAATCCCCCACAGTGCCCAATGAACAAGGCTGGCTGAGGCATTACATATTATGGGGAAGATTGCTTTTGGAGTCATTTTATGTTTATTTTAATTATCACTACTAGCAAACGCACTCTCAAAGCGTGTTAACATAAGGCGCCCTATAAGGCACATTTTAAAGTGCACTGTCAGCCAAGGCACCCTAGAATGTTGCTTATAGGGTGTTTTAGAGGGTGCCGTATGAGGTACCGCAAGGTCAGAGTACTGTTTGTTATGGCAGCACTGTGCAGTTTAAGGAATGGAAAGCAGAAGTAGGTGCGCTGACAGGCAAGGAGGAGCAGCAGTGGAGCACAATGGTTAAGGCACTGACTGCTGATACAGGGGTCATGAGTTTGCTCCCCAGTGTGCCTAATACGTAAGGCTGGCTATGGCATCAGCTTTGCATTGTACATATTTTTTCCTGCAGCACTTTATTTTTATTTTATTAATTGCTGCCAGCAAACACGCCCTCACGTGCCGTAATGGAAGGTGCCGCATAAGGCACCCTATAAGGCACTCCATAGGGCACATTATAAATTGCACTGTCCGCCACAGCACCCTAAAATGTCCCCTATAGGGCACCCTATAAGTTGCGTCACAGGATAATGTATAGTGCACCTTATATGGATGGGAACCATAAGGTGCCCTATAAAGCACCCTCAGAGGCACCTTATGGGTACAGTACGCTGAGGGTGTTTTTGCTGGCATCAAAATATGTACATTAAAAAAAATAACCCCACTGTGGGTTTGAACCCATGACCTCTGGCTTCAAAGGCAGTGAAGTAACCATTGGGCTACAGCTCTATAGCTGCTAGTAAGCCCCTGGCTGGCTGCAGAGAGCCTGCACATCACCACACAGACAATCTGCTGTGGTCACCAGGATAGGGTTAGCCCACCCTTACCCATGATGCACTGCACATGCAAATCAGCTGTCCACAGATAAACACAAGATGGGCAATGCACCCCCACAGCACCTCGGCCGGGTAGGGGGAAGTGACCATGTGCACCCACACAGCACCTCGGCCTGGTAGGGGGTACTGACCGTGTGGTTTACTGGCACAGAGTAGCTACACACCGTCACATTTTGCGGGTACTGTGCTCACCCTGAGGGTGCAATGAGGCGCCCAGGACCAGGTCCACAACACCTTCCATGGCTGAAAGAGGCCATGCCGGAGGTCCCAAGCTGTGTTAATGTGTGAGATAGGTAGTTTCTGCACAAACACCTTGGATATCTCTGTCTGTTTCAGTCAGGTGTAGCCCCTATGGACCTCTAGGTGGGCCATGCACCACCACCACCACCACCACCACCACCACCCTCCTTCCTCCAGGGCTGAGAGTGGCAAACAGGGTCTCCTATCAATAGATCCACATTCTACCTCCCTGCAAAGGTGGCAGTAGAGGGGACCATCAACCCTGGTCCTGCTGAGGAACAGACACCCTACAGGGCAGTCAATGCAGCTCTATACACATCCATAACACAATAGCAGGCAGACATGAGGCCTGAATATGGTAAGCTGCACCCCACCACTATCTGATATTCTCCTGTAGCAAGCCATCAGCCACTGCACCCTGCAAGCCACTCCATCAAGACACATACCAGCTGCAAGCAGTCTACTAGTTAGTCCATAGTGCATGTTTCCAGTGGAGATGCATGCACCCAGAACTGGGATGTCAGCATACACAGCAAGCAGATAAATCAGTGACTGGGCCCCAAAAGGAGACCCACATCTATCACATGAGAGAAATGCTACATAGCAATATGGGGGTGCCTAGCCATGCTGTGGTCACTGCACAGTCAGGGTGAGAGTGATCTCTCAGCAGGACATACTGAGGTCACCCTGTCTGTGTAGGTGGTGTCCGAGCACTAAAATGTCCCAGTCAGTGCCCTATGCCCTGTGCAGATGCACCCTGGCCAGGTCACCCTGTCCGGCCTATACCCATGGTACCTTGCTCCTCATTATGCACATTGGCAGCCCAATACTGGCAACATTGCTGGCAGTGTGGGCTGTGGAAGGTGTTTGCAGCCACCACACACTGGATAGACAGACAGCCACCCCCACACCTATGCCAGCATTGTGCTACTATAGAGGAGTTCAGCAGCCATACCCACCACACCAGTCCTGGGCACAGTACAGGCATGGATATGCTACGCAATACTGTTGGGGGTCACTCCCCAGGGTGGTAAACACTGTCAGAGACCAGACCTGCAGCACACACTGCAGACAGCACAATGATTGTTATGGTGGAGCTCAATGAGCAAAATGTGCTTAACGTAGGAATTGATATCTGCCAGTTATCATAGGAAACGTTTGATAGCTGTGTACCATATACCCAGGTGTAGGGTGGCATTGCTAAGGTATGCAACTGCTAGTATTGGGAGATACAGGCAGGGCCCAATGTCCTGCCTCTCCAGGAGGCATTGGCCAATTGGGCCTGTGGGTGTGTGTGTGGGTGTGTCTGGCCCTGTTGGCTGCTACTTTACGGCAGAGTTTCCCAACTCCAGTCCTGGTGTTCCAAACACTGTTCGGGTTTTCATGCTGTCCTTCATGAATATGCATGAGCTACATCAGCATACCATGGGGGTGGTGCATAGATATGCAGCACAGCCATCTTTATAAGAGGCAGCATGGAACCTGAATGGTGTGGGGCCCTCCAGGACTGCATTTTGGAGAGACTGCTCTAGGTAATGCGCCTGTTTATGGTGTCTGTGTTTGGTGTGGTAAATTATAGGCGTATTAACCATGCGTATGTTCTCAGCAATAAAGGTTTGTCCTTACTATCACGGTTTAGTTGTAGGAAAAATATGTGGACTGGATTGGCAGTAGCCCCAGCTGAGCTTTGAACCTGTGACCTTCTGTTTTTGCACACACTGTCTGTGTGCACTGCACCACCGTGTTGCCACAGATCTGCTGCATTCCCTGGGGAGTCCATGACTGTACATCCGACAGAGCCTGTCTGTTGCGGTGGACGGTGCCAGCCTGCACAGGCCTAGGCCACTGTCTGCTGTGGTTTGCAGCCACTGCCCCCTCCACCACCTGTACCCTTCCGCCAACATGCAGAAATGTCCTTATCTGGGTAAAAGCATATGACCTGATTGACTGGTGCCACTCCAGGACTGAATTTGGGGGACTCGGCTGTAGGTAATGCCCATTGTTATGGTTTGTGTGCGGTGTAGGGTAAAATATAGGTGTTGGAACCATGCTTATGTTCTCTGCAATAAAGAAGTGTCTGTACTATCACTGTTTAGTGGTGGGTAAAACTATGGGGACTGGGTTGGCAGGAGCCCCAGCTGGGATTTGAACCTGTGACCCTTTGGTTCTACAGGCACTGGCTGTGTCTGCTGCACCACACTGTGACCACAGAGACAGTGCAGTCCCTGGAGATAGGAAACCTGGCCGGACGAGTCAGAAACCCTGCTCTGCGCAATTTTACTGTGGGCTCATTTACCTTGTATGGGGACAAAAATGCAAATAAACCTCAAAAATGACCTCGAAAAAAGGGGAAAAAAACCAGAACCAAGCTGGGCAACAGTGATATCACTGGGCAACATTACAAAACACTCCCAGGAAAGCTCCAATAAACTGAAATGATTTTTGAAAGGGTCTACGGAGCGTAGACCCTTCCAAAAATCATTTCTTTTTTTTGGAGCTTTCCTGGGAGTATTTTTTATTGTTGCCCATTGCTATCACTGTTGCCCAGCTGAATTATAATTTTTACAATTTTTCTTGTGGTCATTGTAATGTTTTATTTGAGATTTTGTTCTGTGCACATGTATCACACTGCTCACGTTTTTTAGGGTTTCCCCAGTTTTGCTGTACATTGCTGACGGAAATGGTTTCTCTTCCCTTTAAATCGGCTCTAACGCGAGGTTTTCACTCGCGGTATTTTTTTAGTAGAATTTCAGCCCCGCTCCTGTGCGGGGAGCCTCTCCCCTCCCACTCTCCACCCATTGACCCCGTCCCTCCGCCCCTCGGGAGCCTTCCTCCGCCCTCCGTAAGCCTTCCCACGCCCCTATCGCACCTCAGCGCGCCGCGCACCTGTGCGGACCCGTTAGTGTCACACGCACGTGTGCGGGGCACGAAAACTCACTATTAGTGTGCGCTAAGGTACCTTAGCGCATGCTCAAGTGCGCCCCGCACAATTGCGCGGTTTAGTAAACATACCCCTAAGT
The DNA here is from genome assembly GCA_033557465.1 of Ichthyophis bannanicus. NCBI lineage: Eukaryota > Metazoa > Chordata > Amphibia > Gymnophiona > Ichthyophiidae > Ichthyophis > Ichthyophis bannanicus. Next base: position 1,712,709,615 of record CM066031.1, on the reverse strand, counting down.
GGTACTGTCAAATAGAAACTACATGAACAGAATACCTGAGCTCAGTTACACATGCAGAACATAGACTGTCACCAAACAAAGAACAAGGGATCACAATTTAGAAATAGGAAGACAATAATTAAACTGGGAACCCCACAAGAAAAACTTGGAATTTACAGTAACACTGGAGAAATACAACTATAAATTAATTTCCTCTTGTATTAAACAAACTGCAAAGACGTTAGCTATACACATTTCCCAGAGCTGCGTATGGCGGTCACAGGTACCTTTATTGATTGTTAAACCCCTATGCGTTTCCGCGTTTGCCTTCCTCAGGGGTGATGCAGCTTGGAACATTAAAAAATAAAAAATAATAAAAATATATTAAATAATAACAATCATTAGTAATAAATACAAAATAAATGAACAATATAAAAACAGAACAATCATAGAAACATGATTAAAAAGCATATAATAAAAAGGAAAACACATTATAGAACATAAAAAACTATATGTTAGAAAATAAACCTAAAAGAACAAAGAGCAGAGGGATGTGAAAAACCATATATAGAATAAAGCCTTGTCCAGGACCTCTGTATGGTAGAAGAGATGAGGTAGTACATTATCAGAACCTAATAATTAAAGAATATACTCACTTATGTACTCTGTGATGAATCCTTGGAGAACCACTAATGGGCAAATATAACTCTGTTCTGAGGTGATAAAAAGTAAAGCAATCATTATTTTATATATTGCATAGAGCTTTTCATAAATAAGAAGCCTGTAATGGGAGGGAGAGAGGCACAATGAACCTGTACTGGATGGAACTGCAGAAACTATGCTCTTTTGAAAAATCTAAACTAGACAGCTAAAAACTATCAAAAGCAAAAAAAGCCCATATTATTTCAAAATAAACACTAAATAAAAGACTATAATTTATAAAATAGTAAATGGTAAACAACTCATATTGTAATATAACCTGATACCGGAAATAAAAGCAAAAGAGTAAAAAACTAAAATGATCAAACCGGTCTACTGTACTGAAGACTATATTAAAATGAAACTACTATGCTATGTTCCTGCCTGTATCTAAATGAGAATAATATACTCATAGTGAAGCACTTTATAATTTTAATAATATCTCGAGGACTTAACCTTGTTATTGAAACTGTACTCTTATGTCCACATTTTTGAAAGGAATTTATGCAGACCCCGCTTAAAGTGGAAACACTCATTGTGTAGATTCAGTTTTAATATAATGTAAACTAGTGAAACATTTTAGCTTTTAAATTATATAAATTGCTAGTGCGATTTAGAACTCGTTATGTTTTAAGAGCTGTTGGGAACCGTGTGAAACACCAAACTGTATTCAAGTTCAAAACCTAGCTGGATCAGCGGGGAATACTGTCTTGAGAAAAGTTAAAAACAAACTTATTGTAGAGCGAATAAACAAGAGATATCCTCGTCAATATATTTTTGTCCTCCTTTTTTTTTTTTTTTTTACGATCATGAAGTTTTCTAAATGCTTGCGGTGCACAGCATACTGACATGTAATTGCTGCTGTCAGAGGTCTGTTTTACATTAAAAAGTAAGCAGTCTCCTTTTCAACCACAGTTCGCCCAAAATTGATCACCAGCTGCTTAATATATTTCTTGAACATCATAATTAGGTTCTTTAAATTACACAAAGTTTTCTAGCATTATTTTTTTTAGAAAAAAACACATTTCCTCTCCTACTAGGTTACTACATTCTCGCGCTATCTCTCAACCCCCCCTTACTATCGGTCTTCTTAACTGCCGATCCCTGCGTACCAAGTCCCTTCTTGTGCAGGATCTTATCCTTCGGTCTTCCTTTTCTCTCACCCTTCTCACGGAGACATGGCTTAAGGAGGGTGAAGATGCTCTCCTCGCCCGCTTTCTCCCTCCTGGATTTTCTGCAGTCTCTGTCCCCCGTTTTGGGCGGTCCGGTGGTGGCATTGCTGCCTTGCTCCACCCAGACCTCCCGTTTACCCAGCTTTCTTCTCCTTCACTGCCCTATCCTGAATCCCTTTTACTCCGTCTCCATACTTCTCCTCCAACTCACATACTTCTTATTTACTTCCCCCCTGCATTACGCTCTGATCTCTGGGAAGCTCTGTTCTCCACTATCACTGATGTGTCATTGGCCTTTTCTCAACTCTTCATTGCTGGAGACTTCAACCTTCATGTGGATGCTCCCACTTCTGCCAGGGAACACTCTTTTCTCTCTCTTCTTCACGACTTATCCCTCACGCAGCATGTTGTCTTTCCCACTCACCAAGCAGGTCATACCCTTGATCTCTTCCTGACCTCTTCTTCTTCCTCCTTCTCTCACTCCAATATCAGTTCTATATCGCTTCCCTGGACGGACCATGTCTGTCTCACTGCCACTTGCTCTTTCTTTGAGAACCCCCTTCCTTCCCCTTCCCTCTCTCCGTCCCTGCCAACCCAGCTCCGGCGCACTCTTACCCCTCTCACTCTTCAGCAGGTCCCCACGGCAGCTGATCTTTTGCCCCCTGACTTTTCTCTGCTCTCCCCTACTTCCCAGGCTACCCTCTGGTCTTCCACTCTCTCTACTACTCTAGATCTGGTGGCCCCTCTGCGCCCCCGCCCTGTCCGATCCCGCCCCTCCCACCCCTGGTATCACAGTGGCCTTCGGCTGCTTCGGGCCCAGCTACGCAGAGCAGAACGGCTCTGGCGTAAGGCCCCTTCTCCTGCTACTCTGGCAGTCTTTAATTCTCACCATTCCTACTATCGCTCAAAAGTTCATTCTGCTAAGCGTTCCTACTTTTCTGATGCTATATCTAAAGCCCCTAACCAAACTCGGCACCTTTATTCTGTCTTTCAGTCCCTTGTCTCTTTGTCTACTCCACATCCCAACGCCTCTGTCCCTGCTCTTCCCTCTGCGTCACAACTCGCTTCTTTTTTTAGCAACAAAGTTTCATCTTTAAGGACCTCCCTACCCTCTTGCCCTGCTCCTATCGATTCCCCCCCCCTTTTTCCTCCCCCCCACCCATTTCTCGGCTCTCCCACGTTTGGGCTTCTTTTGAGTTAATTACTGCTCCTGAGTTATTACACCTTCTGTCCTCTTCCAAGAAGACTTTCTGCTCTTTCGATCCTATTCCTTCCTCCTGGCTTCTCACTCCTTCTTTAGGATTTCTTCCTTATATTCTTACTATATTTAATTCTAGTCTCTCCACTGGGGTCTTTCCTAAACCCTGGAAGCACGCTCTAATACGTCCCATTCTCAAAAACTCTTCACTCGATCCCTCGGTCCCTGCCAGTTATCGTCCTGTTTCTAATCTTTCTTTTCTTTCCAAATTGTTGGAGAAGTTTGTTTTCGCACAACTTTCCCACCACTTGGATTCCACGAATTTCTTGCACCCTCGCCAATCCGGATTTCGACAGGGTCACAGTGTGGAGACAATTCTCTTAGCTTTCACAAACGCTTTACATGTAGCACATGAATCTGGTGATATCTCGGTGGCGGTTGCTTTGGACCTCTCAGCTGCTTTCGACTTGGTGGACCATTCTCTTCTTCTTCACCGTCTACGGGATGCAGGTCTCTGTAGTACAGTTCATCACTGGTTCCACTCTTTTCTCTCTTCTCGCTCCTGTGCAGTCATTTCCTCTTTCCCTTCCTCCTCCTCTTCAGATTCTCACTCTCTTCCCTGTGGTGTTCCACAGGGCTCGGTTCTTGCCCCTCTTCTCTTTAATCTTTTCCTGGCCCCTCTTGCCTCCCTGATCCAGCAATTCGGTATCTCCACGTTTTTCTATGCTGACGATATTCTCCTACTCTATCATACTTCTCCCTCTTGTCCAGACCTCTCACCCCTCAACACCTGCCTCACAGCTGTGGCAGACTGGCTGACCCTTAACTGTCTCCACTTGAATCTCACAAAGACTGTGGCTATTTGGTTCTCGCATGGTAGTCCCCCTCCATCACTAGCCCCTTCTTTTTCTGGCACTCCTGTACCCTTGGTTTCCACTTTTCGTTACCTGGGGGTGCACTTTGATTCAGACTTATCCTTTCACTCTCATATCTCTCAGGTTACTAAAACTTCTTTCTTCTTTCTCCGTCAGATTCTCTCTGTTCGCCCCTTTCTTTCTCCTTCAGCTCTTGTTACCCTAGTACTCTCTTTAGTCATATCCCGTGTAGATTTTGCCAATTCTCTTTTCACCGGTCTCCCCAAGAATCGTCTATCCCGTCTTCAACGCATTCAGAACACTGCCGCACGCCTTGTCACTCACTCCTCCCTTCGCGATCATATAACCCCCATATTATTTCACCTCCACTGGTTGCCGGTCTCCTTCCGTGCTATGTTCAAATTACTGACCTTGGTTCACAAAGCCTTTCACGATAGCACTCCACAATACCTCACAGACCTCCTCTTTTTCCACTCCCTAGACACACTCCCCGCTCATTTCATCTTAATCGTCTTACCCTCCCCTCCCCTTCCCGTGCTCACCTTCAGTCCACCCGCTCTACCGCCTTCTTCTTCGCCGGATCCGCCCTTTGGAATGCCCTTCCCTCTTCTCTCCATTTAGAACCCCAACACTCCACCTTCAAACGAGACTTGAAAACTCATCTGTTCTCTTTAGCTTTTGATGTTCCCTCTCCTTTTGTATGACTCCTACTTTTCCCTTACCTTTTGTTTGCCCTTAGGTCTTCTTCCTTTTCATGTTCCGTCTGTCTACTTTCCCCTTCATTCTTCTGTCCTATAATATATTGTACATTTCTCCTCCTTTTCCGTTGGCTGTTAGCCTTCTTTTATTGAAATTTTTTTTAAATTGTACACCGCCTTGGTTTCTGTAGAAAGGCGGTTTTTATCAAATAATAAACATAAACATAAACATGTTTTTTGCAAAAATAACTTTTGACCTTTGTTGGCGGGCTTTTGGAATAGTTAAAGATCTGCAGTACACGGCATGCCGACAAAGAAGGTACCGCTGTCAGAGATCTGTTTTACATGGAAAAAGTAAATAGTTTTCCCCTTTTTTTGTCTACATTTGTGCTCCCTATTAGCCTCTGCATTTATCTCTTGTTTATATGCCCTACAATAAGTTTGTTTTTAACTTTTCTCAAGGCGGTAGTTTACATTTTATTAAAGCTGAATAGTTAGGTGAGGTTATTTGCTGATCTCACTAATGTATGAAGTGTTACAGAACAGAGCGTTTCATTAACACACGGGCTTGAATGCAGCGTATTGCTTGTTTTATTATTTTTTATCCTTTTTCTGTGTTTGTTTTTTTTAAGCCTAGTATCCCTTATGATCCGAATTAGTGACTATGTCCCATAAGGTTTTTTTAGTTAAACAAATGTACGTACTTTGGAGCACTATGATTATATAGTCTTTAAAATATGGCGCTTCAGTACCGTTTCTGCAATTGCCACTGATCTACACAGTGAGTGTTTCCACTTTAAGCGGGGTCTGCATAAATTCCTTTCAAAAATTTGGACATAAGAGTACAATTTCAATAATAAGGTTAAGTCCTTGAGATATTATTAAAATTATAAAGTGCTTCATTATGAGTATATTATTCCCATTTACATACAGGCAGGAACAGAGCATAGTAGTTTCATTTTTATATAGTCTTCAGTACAGTAGACCGGTTTGATCATTTTAGTTTTTTATTCTCTTACTTTTATTTACGGTATCAGGTTATATTACAATATGAGTTGTTCTCATTTACTGTTTTATAAAGTATAGTCTTTTATTTAGTGTTTATTTTGAAATATTTTTTTTGTTTTTAATAGTTTTTAGCTATCTAGTTTATATTTTTCAAAAAAGCATAGTTTCTGCGGTTCCATCCAGTACTGGTTCATTGTGCCTCTCTCCCTCCCATTACAGGCTCCTTATTTATGTAAAGCTGTATGCAATATATAAAAAAACGATTGTTTTACTTTTTATCACCTCAGAACAGAGTTATATTTGCTCATTAGTGGTTCTCCAAGGGTTCATCACAGAGTACATAAGTGTGTATATTCTTTAATTATTAGGTTCTGATAATCTACCACCTCATCTCTTCTACCATACAGAGGTCCTGGATAAGGCTTCATTCTACATATGGCTTTTCACATCACTCTGCCCTTTATTCTTTTAGTTGTATTTTCTAACATATAGTTTTTTATGCTTTATAATATGTTTTCCTTTTTATTATATGCTTTTTAATCATGTTTCTATGATTGTTCTGTCTGTTTTTATATTGTTTATTTATTTATTTTGTATTTATTACTAATAATTGTTATTATTTAATATATTTTTATTATTTTTTATTATGTTCCAAGCTGCATCCCCTCTGAGAAAGGCCAATGCCGAAAGGCATAGGGTTTTTTGAACCAATCAAGGCACCTGTGACCTCCATACGCCACTCGCTTGTTGTGTTTCTGTCTCCCATGTGCTGCAAGGGCCGTTGCTCTGTTTGTGGTTCCTCCATTTCCCAGAGCTGACATATTCCAGTTAAATTCAAAATAAAAAAGTATTTCTCTACCTTTTGTTGTTTGGGTGTTTTATTTTTCAGTTGCAATTGCTCCAGTCACTTTCTTCTGGCTTCTTTGTGTCTTCTGCTAACTCTCCATTGTTTGCTGTCCATTTGTCCTTTCTTCTCTCTTCTAGTTTTTTTCAATTCTCTCTCTACATCTGCTTTAACATACTGATCTTCCCACTTTTGCTGTTTCCTCTATTTCTTTCTTTATTCCTTTTTCATCCAGTCAAATTTCACCGTTCCATCCTCAATCCCCACTTACTCTTCCAATACCCGGCCAATTGTAGATTTTTCTTCCCTCCCACACAAAAATATCTTTTCCCCTCTTCATCCTCACACCCCCAGCCTCATCCCCTTCTAGTCCTCCCCCAACATCAGCTCCTTTCTAGATCCAGCATCCGCTCCCTTCTAGCCCCCCCCCCATCAGGCCATTTCAAGTCCTAGCCCCCATCACCCATTTCCAGTCAAAGCCCCCCCAATCAGCCCATTTCCAGTCCTATCCCCCCTTCAGTCATTTCCAGTCCTAGCCTAGCCCCCCATCAGCTCATTTCCAGTTGAAGCATCCCCAATCAGGCCTTTCCAATGCCAGAACCCATCAGTCATTTCCAGTCCTATCCTAGCCCCTCAATGGCCCATTTCCAGTCCTAGTCCTCCTATCAGCCCATTTCCAGTCCTATCCTAGCCCCCCATCAGGCCATTTCCAGTCCTAGTCCCCCTTTGAAGAACCCCACACCTATCTGACCAGCTTGAGTCGGAGCCGGTAAGGCCCGAAGCCCCCAGCTCACCCCTCTGCACTGCGCCGGAATGAAGAGCAGAGTGTTCCTTCACTCCAGCAGTTGTGTTCTCCTGAAGCGCGCTGGCATGCTGTAAGTTAAGATTGCATTTCCTGTTTCCCGGCACTCAGTGCGCTTCAGGAAAACCCAGCTGCTGGACGCCACTCTTCACTCCAATGCTGGGCAGAGGTGAGCCAGGGCTTTTGGCCTCCCCAGCTCCCTCTGAAGCCAGCTGGCTCTGCAAACCAAACACCACGTGCAGAATAGAGTTGGCATGGGGCCCTGTGCGAACAACATTATTGCACAATGGACAGGCCAGCCCTGCTCCCTTTCCCTCTGTTCAAAACTCAGCTGTGTGGCTAATCTTTCACCAGCCCTGATATGCTCATATAACCCCCCTTCACAAATCACTTCACTGGCTTCTCATACTGACCTATAAATGCACTCATTCTGTTGCTCCTCACTGCTTTCCTATCTCATCTCTTCCTACACCCCTCCTCGTGACCTCCGCTCTTCTAGTGGATTGCTTCTGTCTGTGCCCTTTTCTTCCACTGCCAACTACAGACTTCGATCCTTTCACCTTGTTGCTCCTTATGCCTGCAACAAATTACCTCAGTCTGTAAGTCAGGCTTTATCCCTGGCCCTTTTCATATCAATGCTAAAAGCGTACCTCTTTGAGGCTGCTTTTAGATCCTCATCCACTTAGGGGCATGTTTACTAAACACCGTTGCTGTGCGGGTTCCCGTTAGTGTGCTGGTGCCATATAAGGAGTGGGCGGGCCAGGCAGAAAAAAGGAAAAAACCGGACCGTACGTGTGTGCGTCGCGCTAATGTGCGGGGGCCCACATTATCGCGTGGAAAGGCTAAGTGGGGCGCTGCTGCATAACCAAACAACAGAGCCGTAGTACAAGGGTGAAGACACTGACCTATGGTGCAGGGGCCAAGGGTTCAAACCCCTATTGCGCTCAACAAAAAAGACCAGCTGAGGCATCAACTTTTATGGGCAAAAGTGGTGTAGGAGGCATACTGCTTATGGGCGGCAGAAGGCGGCGCACTCTTTTTTTATACGGCATGAGGCGGCGCACTGTTCATTGTGGGCGACAGATGGTGGCGCGCTGTTAAGGTTGGGCGGCAGAGGGCGGCGCGCTGATAAAATCGGGCAACAGAAGGCGAGCCAGTGGGCAGAAGGCGGCGCACTGATGTGTGAGGGGGCAACCCAATAGTGGGAGGGATAAGTGGCGCGCTGATGTGCAAATAACAGGAATGGAGCCATAGCACAATGGTTAAGACACTGACCACTCGTGCAAGCATCATGGGATCAATTCCCCACAGTGCCCATTGAAGACAGCTGGCTGAGGTATTATTTTAGGAGGCATGCCCATGTTGGGCGGCATAAGGCGGCACGCTGTTAATGTTACGTGGCAGAAGGCGGTGCGCTGTTACTTTTGTGCGCCACAAGACGGTGCGCCGATGGCTACAAGGCTGCGCGCTGCTGCTCAAACACAGGAACAGAGCCACAGCACAATGGTGAAGACACTGACCAATGGTGTAGGTGTCAGGGGTTCAACCCCTCACAGTGCCCAGTGAACAAGGCTGGCTGGGGCAGTATGTATTATGGTGAGGAGTGCTGTAGGAGGCCTTCAAGGTTTATTTTATTTCCCACTACTAGTAAACCCGCTCTCACAGTGTGTTAACATACGGATGCCCGTAAGGCACATGTTACAGTGCACTGTCCGCCAAGGCACCCTAGAATAGGGCACCATGTATGTTGCGACACAGGACAATGTATAGTGCACCCAATATGGATGGCACCCATAAGGTGGCCTATAGGGCGCCCTAAAGAGCACCCTCAGAGGCACCTTATGGGTACAGTATGCCAAGGGTGTGTTTGCTGTCATAAAAATATGTACAGTAAACAAAGATAATGCTCTGGACAACCCTATCACAGAACCCCACAGTGGGCTTGAACCCATGACCTCTGGCTGCAAAGGTAGTGACGTAACCAGTGGGCTACAGCCCTATAGCTGTCAGCAAGCCCCTGCACGTCACCTCACAGACAGTCTGCTGTTGTAAACAAGATAGTGTTAGGCCACCCGTACCCATGATGCACTGCACATGCAAATCAGCTGTCCACAGATGCACACAAGATGGGGAATGCACCCCAACAGCTACCCGGCCTGGTAGGGGGAATTGTCCGTGTGCACCCACACAGCACCTCGGCCTGGTAGGGGTTCCTGAGCGGGTGGACTACCAGCAAAGAGTAGCTACACACCGTCACATTGTGCGGGTACTGTGCTCACCTTGAGGGTGTGATGTGGCGCCCAGGACCAGGTCCACAACATCAGCCATGGCTGAATGAGGCCATGACAGAACTCCAAAACAGTACTAACCTGTGAGATAGGAAGGTGCTGCAGAAACATCTTGGATATCTCTGTCTGTCTCAGTTAGTGGAAACCCCCATGGACCCCCCTATGTGGTCAAGGTTACACCACCCCCCCCCCCCCCCCCAGGGGTGGCAAACAGGGCCTCCCACCAACAGATCCCCATCCTACCCCCCACCCAGGCAGCAGAGTGAACCATCAAACCCCAGTCCTGCTGGGGAACAGACACCCTACAGGGCAGTCCATGCAGCTCCACACACATCCATAACACAATATCAGACAGACTTTAGGCCTGGATATCCAAAGATGCACCTCAGCACTATCTGATATTCTCCTGCAGCAACCTATCAGCCACTGCACCCTGCAAGGCACTCCATCAAGACACATACCAGCTGTGAACAGTCTGCTGGTTAGCCCTGATGGAAATGCATGCACCCAAAACTGGGGTGGCAGCACACACAAGCAGAGAGTTCTGTGAGGAGGCCTCAACAGGAAACCCATATATATCACAAGAGAGAAACACAATACAGCACTATGGGGGTGCCTAGCCATGCTGTCATCACTGCACACTCAGGGTGAGAGTGCTCCCCCAGCAGCACATACGGAGGTCACCCTGTCTGTGTAGGTGGTGGCCGGGCACTACAATGTCACAGCCAGTGCCCTATGCCCTGTGCAGATGCATCCTGGCCAGCCCACCATGTCTGACCTATACCCATGGTACCTTGCTGCTCATTATGCACATTGGCAGGCCAATACTGGCAGTAGTGCTGGCAGTGTGGGTTGGGGAAGGTGTTTGCAGCCGACACACACTGTATAGACAGACACACACTCCCACACCTATGCCAGCATTGTGCTACTATTGAGGGGTGATTAGCCTTGCCCACCACACCGGTCCTGGGCACGGCACAGGCATGGATATGGTACGCAGTACTGCTGGGGGTCACTCCCCAGGGTGGTGAACACCGTCAGAGGCCAGGCCAGGAGCACGCACCGCAGAAACCAAACAGATTGTTCGGATGGGGTCAACTAGCAGTATGTGCGTAACGTAGGGATATCTATCAGCCTGTACTCTTAGCAAACGTTTCAGAGCTGTGAACCTCAGGTGTAGGGCGACATTGCTAAGGTATGCAGGTGCTAGTATTGGGAGATGCACGCAGGGTCCAATGTTCTGCCTCTACAGGAGACATTGGCCAATGGGGCCTGTGGGTGTGGGTGTGTCTGCCCCTGTTGGCTGCTGCTTTATGACAGCGCTTCCCAAATCCGGTCCAGTTTTGCATCACACTGTTCGGGTCTTCCTGCTGTCCCTCATGAATATGCATGAGCTACATCTACATGCCGTGGGGGTGGTGCATAGATATACAGCACAGGCATTTGTATGAGTGGCAGCATGGAACCTGACTGGTGTGTGGCCCACCAGGACTGCATTTGGGGGATTCTGCTGTAGGTTCTGCCCCTGTTCATGGTGTCTGTGCTCAGTGGGGTAAAAGATAGACGTATTAACATTGCATATGTCCTCGTCACGAAAGGTGTGTCCTTACTGTCACTGTTTATTTGTGGGGAAAATATGTGGGCAGGATTGGTGGTAGCCCCAGCTGGTCTTTGAACCTGTGACCTTCTGTTCTTGCATGCACTGTCTGTGTGCACTGCACCACTGTGTAGCCACAGATTGGCTGAATTCCCTGGATAGTCCATGACTGTGGATCCGGCAGGGCCTGTCTGTTGCTGTGGACTGTGCCAGCCTGCACATGGCTAGGCCTCTGTCTTCCGTGGCTAGCGGCCACTGCCCCCTGCACCACATGTACTCGTCCGCCAACATGCTGGCATGAGCTTCTCTCAGAGAAAGCAGATGACCTGATTGCAATGTGTCAGTACGGGACTGCATTTGGGCGACTTGGCTGTAGGTATTGCCCATTGTTGTGGTGTGTGTGGTGTTGGGTAAAATATGGGTGATCTCCCCATGCCTATGTTCCCTGCAAGACAGGGGTGTGTGTGTGCTATTGTTGTTCAGTGGTGGGTAAAATATATGGCCAGGGCTGGAAGGTGCCCCAGCTGGGATTTGAACCTCTGACCCTCTGGTCCTAGAGGTACTGGCTCTGTCCGCTGCACCACACTGTGGCCACAGGGACACTGCAGTCCCTGGAGATAGTAACATGGCAGGATGGAGTCGCAAAGCCTGCTGTGTGCATTTCTACTGTGGGCTCCTTCACCCTGTCTGGTGACAAACGTGCACGTAAAGCCCACAGATGACCACGGGAAAAGGGGGATAACATATAACCAAGCTGGGCTACAGTGATATTAATGGGCAAACATGGAAAACACTCCCAGGACAGCTCCAGAAAAAGGGAAATGTTTTTTGGACTAGTCTCCGCTCCGTACACCTTTCCATAAATCATTTTTTTTGGAGCTTTCCTGGGTGTGTTTTCTAGTTTTGCCCATCACTATAACTGTTCCCCAACTGAATTACTATTTTTAATATTTTTGTGGTGGTCATTTTCTATTTTTAATTGCACTTTTGTGCTGTGCACATGTATCACACTGCTCACGTTTTTCAGGTTTCCCCGGTTGTGCTGTACATTGCTGACGGAAATGGTTTCTCTTCCCTTTAAATCCCCTCTACCGCGAGTGGTTCACTCGCGCTATTTTTGCAATGGAAATTCGGCCCCGCAACTGTGCGAGGGGCGCATTAACCCCGTCTCTCCGCCCCTCCGGGGCCTTCCTCCGCCCTCCGTAGGCCTTTCCACGCCTCTATCGGACATTTACGGGCCCGTACTTGTGCGGGGCTCGTTAGTGTGACGCGCAAGTGTGCGGGGGTTCGACGCACATTTGCGGGGCGCTTAAGAGCACTTAAGTGCTGCTTTTAGTGCGCTATTTTGCGCCGCGCAAAATAGCGGTTTTTAGTAAACATGCACCTTAGTCTCCTATGTTTCTCCTTACCCTTCCCAAGTTGTATCCTTATCTTCAGCTGTTGTATTCTCTGTCTTAACTAGGGTGTAAGCTCTCACGAGCAGGGACTGTCTTTTCATGTATCTGTGCAGCACTGCATATTCCTTGTAGCGCTATAGAAATGATCACTAGTAGTAGTAGTTTTTTGCAGAAGAAATGGATAGTGAATTGATTGTTGATATTGCAAAGATAAATACGGAGGGGTAAGTGATCATAGTGGGTGACTTTAATCTACCCAATGTGGATTGGAGTATTCCTTCTGAAAATCTGGAAAGAAGTAAAAAAATTGTGGATGCCTTCCAAGATGCATTACTTAAACAAATCATGATGGAACTGACCACGGAGAGCTCCGGGCTAGATTTAGGGCTCACCAATGGAGATAGTGTGTCGAATATCCAGATGGGTGCCCATGTGAGTAGCAGCAATCATCACACTGTGTGGTTTGAGATAAAAGTCAAAGTAGAAGCCAATCACAACAAGCTAATAGTCCTAGACTTCAAAAACCCGACTTCGGTAAAATGGCCAAGTATCCGAAGGAGGAATTGGCAGGGTGGGAGGGGATAAGGGAATGGAATTGCAATTGGCTAAACTAAACGAGGCAATAAAATCTGCAACAGATACATAAGTAAGGAAAGTAAATAAAAACAAGAGGAAAAGGAAAGCTATTTAGTTCTCCAAAGAAGTGGCTGCACAAATAAAGGCAAAAAACACAGCTTTCACAAAATTCAGAAACTCGCAAACAGAGGAACACAGAAAAGAATACAAGATCAAACTAAAAGAGACAAAAAGAGAAATAAGGACAGCAAAATCAAAGGCAGATGAAAAGATGGCTAAAGATGTGAAATGTGGCGACAAACCTTTTTCAGGTATATTCGGGAGAGGAGGAAAATCAGAGGTGGAGTTACAGGAATCAAAAGTACTGGGAACGGATTCGTGGAAAGTGACATTGAAAAAGCAAAAATGCTAAACAAATACTTCTGTTCTGTTTATACTAGAGAAAATCCTGGAGAAGGACCATCTGTGATTGACAAATATACAAATGGGAATGGAGTAGATACCACACCATTCACAAAAGATGATGTGTTAGAACAGCTTGCAAAACTGAAAGTGGACAAGGCTATGGGATCAGATGGGCTACATCCCAGGATACTGAAAGAGCTCAGGGAGGTTCTTGCAGGGCCGTTCTAGGATTTATTAAAAACATCCTTTGAAACAGCAGAAGTTCCACAGGACTGAAGAAGTGCTATTGTAGTACCTTTTCACAAAGGTGGTGAGAAACTACAGGCCAGTAAACCTTACCTCTGTGGCGGAAAAAGTAATGGAGGTGCTCCTGAAAGAGCGAATAATGGACTTCCTGGAAACCAACAGGTTGCATGATCCAAGGCAACATAGTTTTACCAAAGGACGATCTTGCCAAACAAATCTGAGTTCTTTGACTGGGTGACCAGAGTACTAGATTACTAACAGCTTTTAATATATCCTCCGGTAATGAATTCCAGAGTTTGATTATGCGAGGCCGTAGGCTAACTGCAGGAAGGCAGTTACATCCCCCTGCAGTTACTGCATTTCAACATGGCAAAACAGCTGCTGGTGCAACTAAGGCCATCCACCAAGGCGGCATTAGTTGCACTCATGCTACTTGTGCTGAGCCATTATGTTAGTTTCTGCTGACAATGCAGATGCCTGCATGTGAGAGTTCTTTCTCTCGCTTCACTCTGGAGTAAAGTATAATTTTGGGAAAGAAATCCTGTAAACCTAAGAGCAATGGATAAAAGCATTTTTTGTCAACATATGTCTGTTTTCAGTTTGTGTTAATATACGAGGTGTGACAAAAAAGAAACAAGACTGTGGCAGCCACGCCCATGACTCAATGCCAATTGGCTAACCGCTTATGTCAATGTGTTGTGCAACATTTCACCACTATTCTGCTGTAATAGTTTTCATCTCTCTCACTCTGTTTTTCTTTTTCAGGTTATTTGTAGCACACTGCTCCATCGCTTTGTCATGCAACTGGAGGTGGCAGAAATATGGAGCAAAGAATCAACTTGAAATTTCTGGTTAAGTTGAAGAAGGGCCCAGCTGAATGTCTCTAACTTCTCCAAAAGGCTTATGGAGAAGATGCAATGTCAAGTCTGTGAGTCTTCGAGTGGCACAAATGTTTCAAGATTGGCCGCGAGAAGGTGGAGGATGACCCCAAGTCAGGATGACCTTCCATGACAAAGATGGCTGAGAACATTGACAGAGTGAACCAGCTGGTGCGGAGTGATCGCAGATTGATGGTGCAGATGATAGCTGAGAAGCTCAGCCTGAACAGGGAGTCAGTGCGGACCATCTTGGTGCAGGAGCTGGGGATGTGGAAGGTGTGCGCCAAGATGGTGCCCAAGCTTTTATCGGATGACCAGAAGGAGCACCGGGTCAATGTTTGTCGAGACTTGCTGGAGAAGATTGGAGAAGATCCAGAGTTTGTTGGCCGAGTCATTACAGGAGACGAGACTTGGGTTCATTACGACCCTGAAAGAAAGAGACAGAACCTGCAGTGGAAGACTCGACTGTCACCCAGACCCAAGAAGGCGCACATGTCCAAATCAAGGATCAAAGTCATGCTGATCGCATTCTTCGACCAGAAGGGAGTGGTCCATCATGAGTTTGTGCCAGAGGGTCAGACCGTCAACCAGCACTTCTACCAACAGGTCCTCAATTGCCTCCTTGACCAGGTTTGGTGCAGCAGGCGGGCTCTGTGGAGAGAGAAGTCGTGGCTGCTCCAACACGACAACACGCCTGCACACACTGCGCGCAGTGTGAGGCAGTTCTTGGCCAACAAACAGATCACAGCTCTCGACCACCCTCCTTATTCCCCAGATCTCACACCGTGCAACTTCTGGTTCTTCCCCAGGCTGAAGACTGTGCTCAAAGGAACTCATTTCGCCACTGTAGAAGAGATCAAAGCCACTGTGATGAGGGAGCTGAGGGACCTCAAGGAGGAGGACTTTACTGAGTGCTTCCGTACGTGGCAGAAGCGGATGCAGAAGTGCATTAACTCTCGGGGGGATTACTTTGAAGGGGACAATGCGTAATTTCTCTGTAGATTTTGTAATAAATCATTTATGGCACAGTCTCATTTCTTTTTTGTCACACCTCGTATTCACTACTTGGTGAAGATCTATCTCTGTTCTGCATGTATGACTGAGGCTACGTGTTCTGTTAGAATGGGGTTTCTATGTAGGGATCTGTAGTAATCCAGCTTGTTCAGTTTTCTGAATAGGAATATGGATATTCTAGGGCCCCTGCAATATTTATGGTGCTGTCCTTTTCTGGGAATGCTCCATTTGTGTGAGTTTCAGAAGTTAGTGATGTTATGGAATAGTAGATTTGCTCTATGGGTCCTGTGCACCGGGTTCTTGGTGTAGTCAGTTGTAGGGTGTTGGTTGGAGGAGGTACTGTAATATAGATTGTCTTTGAGATTTGCAGTTTTGCGTTCTTTATGCTACCAGACAGAAATCTAAAATATTTTGTCAGTTCAGATTTAAGGAAATTTCAAATTTCAAGAGAGCCTGATAACTTCACCGCTGCTGATTTCTAGACTTTTCCAGCTCTAGCACAATTCAATCCAGCCTTCTAATTCATGGCTACCCAGGATTAGTTTTTCTCATTTTATATCTTCCCTCATTTATTTTATTTATTTATTTATCTGTATTTATATCCTGCTTTTCACCGGGTCAAAGTAGTCAATTGGGAGATACATTTAACATGAGGGGATATGACACACATATGCTAATACTTACAGGGAACATGGGCAATGGAGGGTTAAGTGGCTTGCCCAAGACCACAAGGAGTGCCTATAGGACTAGAAATCCCAGTCCCTCTGGCCTGAGATTGCTGTCCCCAGGTGGGACTTGAACCCCCAGCCCTCCGGCCTGAAATACCTTGTCCTAACCACTAAGCCACTCCTCCCATCATCAATAATCTGGTTATATTAAATAAATCTGATGTGCAGATACCTAAAATGGTTTGATTTTGTGTAGGAGTGCTGTGTAAGTGGCTTTTCATTAATCAGATTTAATGTTTATTTTATTGTAACTTCTGTTTTACTAGATTGCTTGTTTATATTTGGAAGCCACCTAGGATTTTAGATAGGTGGTATATACATTTTAAAATAAAGTATACTAAATTTATGTAAATGATGCCGCAATAAGTCTTCGCACATAGCCCCACATCACCCTCAGGCCACCCCTGGGGGGAAAGTAGACGGGGGGGGGGGGGGGGGGGGGGGCATTGGGAGGTAAAGGAAAGAAGATTGGGACCAGCATTATCAGAGAATAAAAGGTCATTTAATAAAGATAGAAGAGAATTTTATTTTCAATTTAGTGATTGGACTTGGTGCTATCTTTATATTTTATACAGTATATGGAAATGCATCTCTTTCTCTATCTCTGGTATTGCATGGTATGCAGAAATTGGCTTCTTGGGGATGCAGTTTAATTTTTTCTACATATGTTTATTTTTAGGTTATTGTCACTTATTCTGTACTTTGTGAGGGTCTATGTCTGAGTGTGTGACCAAGGCCAGGTGTTCTGTTAACATGGAGTTTGTATGTAGGGATCTGTACTGTAGTATTCTGAATTGTTCAGCTTTTCAAATAGGTTTTGGATGTTCTAGGGCCTGCTGCAGTATTTACAGTGCTTCTTTTTTGGGGTAGGTTCCTTATGTGAGATTTGGAAGCTGGTGCTGGTATGGTATGGTAGGTTTACTCTATTAATCCTCAGTGACTTTGTTGTAGGTTTTGTATTAGTTCACAAAATGCCTGGTACTGGAGAATATTTTTTGTTTGTGAGATGACCAGAATCAGATTTTTTTAAAGATAATGAGTTTTGTGGGTGAATATCCTGGTTCTGCTCTGCGCCCATTATTGAGGGAGGGGGTTTTGTGATTGCAAGATATATGTTCAAATAGAAAAAGCAAGAATCATAGCGCAATTTATAATAGCAAAATAAAAATGAGTTATAAATTGGTGTTACAAACTGTGCTGTGGTTCTTGCTCTTTCTTTCGGTTCCATGGTGTGTGAACATCTTGCATTTCCTACACATTATCTAATCGGCTTTTCGGTTTAGTTCAGTCACTGTCTGGAGTTTTGAGGAAGCCCCCCTCCCCGCTGCGGTGGGGGGGGGGGGGCGCAATCTCATACCTCGCCTCAGACAGCAGATTGCCTTGAGCCGCTCCTGATTATATGATCATTTACAAACTGAACAATTCCAAGAGAAATATCATAAGAACATAAGAAATGCCATACAGGGTCAGACTGAGGTTCATCAAGCCCAATATCCTGTTTTCAATAGTGGCCAAACCAGGTCACAAGTACCTGGAAGGTTCCCAAAAAGGTATATAGGTTCCACAATGCTTGACCTGGGATAGGAAGTGGATTTCCTGAGCCCTCTGTAATAATGGTTTATGGACCTTTCCTCCAGGAAATTGTCCAAATCATTTTTGAAACCCAGCTACACTAACAGCTTTTAGTGTAACAAATTCCAGAGTTTGATTACACGTTGCGTGAAAAAATATTTTCTCTTATTAGTGTTAAATGGGTTACATTATAGCTTCATTGTGTGTCCCAATCTAGGTCATAAGTACCTAGCAGTTTCTTCAAAAGACAGGTTCTATTGGGTTAAACAGTGATATCCTGGATCCCTTTTAATAATGGTTTATGGACCTTTCCTCCAGGAACTATTCCAAACATTTTTTAAACCCAGCTACACTAACAGCTTTTACTACATCCTCCGGTAACAAATTCCAGAGTTTGATTACACATTGAGTGAAAAAATATTTTCTCTTATTAGTCTTAAATAGTTACCCTGTAGCTTCATTGCATGTCCCCTAGTCTTTCTATATTCTGATGACATAAACAATCGATCTACGTTTACCCGTTCCACTCCATTCATCAATTTATAGACCTCTATCATATCTCCCCTCAGCCGTCTCTTTTCCAGGTTGAAGAGCCCTAACCTTTTTAGCCTCTCTTCATAGGGGTATCCTTCCATCCCCTTTATCATTTTGGTGGTTCTTCTCTGTACCTTTTCTAATAACGCTATATCCTTTTTAAGATGTGACCAGAACTGCACACAATATTCAAGGTGTGGTTGCACCATGGAACAATATAGAGGCATTATAATATCCTTTGTTTTATTTTCCATTCCTTTCTTTATGATACCTAGCATTCTATTTGCTTTCTTGGCCCACCGCTGCACACTGGCAAATGGTTTTAACATGTTACCCACGATGATGCCTAAATCTTGTTCCTGAGTGGTAGTTCCTAATGTGGAACCTTGCATTGTGTAACCATAGTTTGAGTTGTTCTTTCCTAGGTGCATAACTTTGCACTTGTCCACATTAAATTTTATTTGCCATTTGGATGCCCAGAGGATTGTGGAAATTTGTAAGAGGATCTTGATAAATTGGAAGACTGGGCATCCAAATGTTCACTCCCCCCACATATTTATCTCCAAGTTATAACCCTTGTTCAATGTAAAACAATAACCATGGGACGACGGACCCGGTGCTCCTCCCCTCCCACCCCCTTCCTCAAACCTACCCCCATCCTCTTTTGTAAATAACACACAAAACTGTTGGGAATTCAACCGGTCGCAGCTTTATTAACATTTTGGTAATTAACATCAACTTCAACCATAACCATCAATCTAGCAGATCCATGCCTCACTAGCCATGTGATTAGCAAGGTGGTATCCTCTGCTACCGCCACTGACAGGCCAACGGCTATCTTATCTACCACCCCCTTCTTCCGGCTTTGCCATATGATTAGCAAAAGCCAACCAGGGGTTATCCGGGTCGGGGGCACCACACCCCCGCCCTTAGTATTGCCTAAGGCTCCGGACCCTGGACACCTCTGGGATCCTGCCCCCAACCAGCTGCAACACCCCTTAATTGCCCCCTAACAATAACTCCATTAGGGCAGGAGGGTGGGACGCAGGTAGCACACCACCTACTCCGCTGTCCGGCCGAAACTGATCCCGCTGATGTCGACCCTGGCTCAACCTTCACTCCGACCCTCCCCCCAGCTGATCTCACTTTTCATTGGCTCTTGCCGCAATCACTCACACGGCGGGGCCAATACTTTCAAAAGATGCTGTGCTCCTGATCCCGGCATGCTGCCCACCCCCCCGCGGCCCCTCAGCCATCCGGGGACCTCGCACCTCGCCGCTCCCCAGTTACCTAGCGGGGACATTGCCCCGTGACCTCCTTTTTCTTCTACAATTGTTATGTTGTTTGAAGTAAACCGCCTTGGATAAAGGCGATATAGAAAAATTGTTAAATAAATAAAATAAAATAACCGGTTTCTGATCCACAATAGTACACTGCCTCCTATCCCATGACTTTTTAGTTTTGCCAAATGTCTCTGATGAAAGACCTTGTCAAAGACTTTCTGAAAGACCAGACACACTATATCATCCGACTCACCTTTGTCTACCTGTTTATTTACACCTTCAAAAAAACATAGCAGATTAGTAAGACAAGATCTTCCTTGTCTAAAGCCATGTTGGCTGTCTCCCATTTATTTATTTATTTTATTTAGCTGTATTTATATCCCGCTTTTCACCTGGTCAAAGCGGTCAATTGGGGGATACATTTAACATGAGGGGATATGAGACACATACGCTAATACTTACAGGGAACATGGGCAATGGAGGGTTAAGTGGCTTGCCCAAGACCAAAAGGAGTGCCTATAGGACTAGAAATCCCAGTCCCTCTGGCCTGAGATTGCTGTCCCCAGGTGGGACTTGAACCCCCGGCCCTCCAGCCTGAAGTACCGTGTCCTAACCACTAGACCACTCCTCCCTTACGTTGGACATAGACATTAAGCCATGACTATCTACATGTTGAGCAATTTTGTTCTTTATGATGGTTTCTACCATTTTTCCCGGTATTGAGGTCAGGCTCACCAATCTGTAGTTCCCCAGATCACCCCTGGACCCCTTTTTTAAAAATTGGCGTTACATTGGCAATCCTCCAATCTTCAGGTATTACAGATGCTTTTAATGATAGTTCACTGATTAGTAATAGCAGGTCTGCAATCTCATATTTCAGTTGTTTCAACACCCTTGGATAAATGCCATCTGGTCCAGGTGATTTGCTACTCTTCAGTTTATCAAATAGTTGTAATACATCTTCGCAGTATATCGTTATTTCTTTCTATTCTTCTGCAATATCATCTTTAAATACCACTTCAGTCATGGGTAACATCCCTACATCTTCCTCAGTAAAGAATTCATTCAGTCTCTCTGCTATAGCCTTGTCCCCTCTTAGTGCCCCTTTTACCCCATTATCATCTCTGATGATCTCAAGGTGGCAAAACAGTGCGACAAGGTGGTGGCAAAAGCCAGCAGGATGTTGGGCTGCATACAAAGAGGGATTACCAGCAGAAAAGAAGAGATACTTATTTATTTATTTAGCTGTATTTATATACCGCTTTTCACCGGGTCAAAGCAGTGTTACATAGGGGTGGGGGAATTAAGTACAAGGGTAGGGCCATCACCAGGGAGGCAACATTGATGATTTTGACATAGGAGAGACTTTGGACATAGGACAGACGTTGGACATAGACAGGTTAGTGTAGCTTTAAGTTAGAGGTTCATTGTGGGTGAGATCAGAGGTTTGTGGGTTTTTCGGTGGGGTTCGAGTTGAAGTATTCCTGGAAAAGGATGGATTTTAGCTGTTTTCTGAAAGATAGTAGGTCAGCATTGTTTCTGAGAGACTTATGCCACTGTACAAGTCACTGGGGAGGCCTCACTTGGAAAACTGTGTTCAGTTTCGGAGACCGTATCTTGCAAAGGATGTAAAAAGACTGGAAACTGTTCAGAGGAAGGTGACCAAAATGATTTGGAGCCTGCGTAAGAAACCTTATGAGAAGAGACTTGAAGACCTAAATATGTACACTTTGGAGGAGAGGAGGGATAGGGAAGATATGATTCAGACTTTTAAATACTTAGAGAGGAACGATGAACAAACGAACCTCTTCCAAAGACGGGGAAGCTGCAAGGTGGAAAATTGAAAGGCAATGTCAGGAAATATTTTTTCACTGAAAGGGTGGTGGATGCTTGGCAGGGCCGGCCTGTCCATTGAGCAAGAATGTTTTTTGCACAGGGCCCCGTGTTTCAGGGGCCCCCGCGCAAAGAAAGTTCTGCTTAAAAGTAAATTTTAAAATTAAAAAAACAAATAAGCTGTCTGCCGCCGCTGCCGCCGCCACAGCAAAAGCAGAATCGAATATCCCTCGGGGCCCCCATCAGCCCACTCTCAGTCCTAATCCCATCAGCCCATTTCCAGTCCTAACCCCCCATCACCCAATTTTCAGTTTAAGCCCCCCCATAGCTCATTACCAGTCCTAACCCCCCATCAGCCCACTCCCTGTCCTAACCCCATCACCCAATTTTCAGTTTAAGCCCCCCCATAGCCCATTACCTGTCCTAACCCCCCAGTCAGCTCACTTCCAGTCCTAACCTCATCAGCCCATTTCCAGTCCTAACTCCCACCCCAACAGCCCAGGGAAAATTTAAAATAAAAATAAAAAAGCTGTGTGCTGCCGCTGCCGCCACCGCCACCGCCCGACAGAGCCTGCCCTCCCTGCATCAGCTCCGTCTCCGCAGTCGCACCGGCTTTCAGAGCGCGAAGGGAGACTAGTTTCCCTTTGGTGGCTCTGTTAAGCCCGCGGGGGCTGATGAGACTTTCCCATCAGCCCCCGCGGGCTTAACAGAGCCACGAGGGAGAAACTCTCCTTTCGCACTCTGAAAGCCGGTGCGACTGCGGAGACGGAGCTGATGCAGGGAGGGCAGGCTCTGTCGGGCAGGGGGGGCCCCACGGGATATTCGATTCTGCTGTTGCCAACACATTACATCACCATTTTATACCCCTCCCTTCATATCTCAGGTTCCCTGGTCTGACCACTTTATGATAAGATTATCACTGCAACCCTTGCAGTCTACTGAAGTACATACTGACATTCCCTACCAAGGTCGGAAGTTTCGTCCGTTCAACAAAGACACATTTCTTGAAACAGCCCTCACCAGGTTAAACCCTTTTACCATTAACCTTGATGAAGCAATATCAAACTGGAATGCTATAATAGGTTCTGCAGCTAAGCCATTTCCTTCACAGAGACGCTACAAGCCCAGAATAAATGAAAAATGGTATACTGCCAAACTAGCAACATTAAGGAAAGGTCTCAGGAAAATGGAAAATATCTGGAGGATGAAGAAAACTACTGAACTTAGAATACAATATTTTTCTCAGCTCAAAGCATATAAAGAGGCAATTAATACCGCCAAAAAGCTTTACCACTCCAAAGTACTATCTAAAGCCAAAGTACTATCTAAAGCCATGGAGTGGAGGAGTGGCCTAGTGGTTGGGGCAAGGTACTTAAGGTCGGGGGTTCAAATCCCACTAGAGGACAGCAACCTTGGGCTGGAAGGACTGGGGTTTCTAGTCCCACAGGTGCTCCTTGTGGTCTTGGGCAAGCCACTTAACCCTCCATAGCCCATGTTCCCTGTAAAATAGTTATCTCCAAGTTATAATGCCCTGTTCAATGTAATTTCAGTTTGTTCAATATAAACCGCACTGATGCAGAATAGCGCGGTATATAAGAGAATGCAAATAAATAAATAAATAAACTGTCCTAGGGAATTATTTGAGATTGTTAAATCTCTAACCAAATCCCCAGTTAATGATACAGGCAAGCTCTCCATTAACCCCCAAGTCCTAGCTGACCATTTTGCAAATAAACTTAAGCAAAACTGCCATTTCACGCCAGCCTCTCTCACACTCCAAGATGACTTCCACCTTGAATTGAAAGCCTTCCAGCCTATTACACATACTCAATTGCTTCAAACAATCTCCAATCTTAATACTACAACATCTCTGTTAGACCCTTGCCCAGTGACATGGATAAAAGCAACAAAAGCTGAACTTGCCCCAGACTTGTTGAACATAGTGAATCAATCTCTTTACCAGGGATATATATCTGAAACCCTTAAAAGGTCAGCAATACTTCCACTATAAAAGAACAAAAAATTGGACAGCAATGACCCAACTTCTTATCGTCCCATTGCAAGTATTCCATTTCTTGCTAAAATTATCGAAAAGGTTGTACAGATTCAATTGCAGGACTACATAGATTCATCTGCGCCATTAGATGAACATCAATATGGATTCCGTCCTCACCACGGTGTGGAAACCCTACTATTAGTGCTATTTGATACTATCATCAGAGGTATCGATAACACTAAGCAAGCCTTTATTCTCATATTCCTTGATATCTCATCTGCTTTCGACAATGTAAACCATGCCACCCTCATTTCTAGACTTGCCCAAATTGGCATTAAAGAAAAAACCCTCGATTGGTTTAAATCCTACTTCTCTAACAGAACCCAATACGTACAAATAGATCAAATGGCATCAGCACCTTTCCCACAAGAACAGGGCATCCCTCAAGGTTCTGCCCTCTCAGCTCTATTGTTTAATCTGTACCTGCAACCCATCTGTACGATTTTTAAACGCCATAAGATAAATTACCACATATATGCGGACGATATCATGTTATATTCACATTTTGATGTTTCCAACCCTGACTATAACAATATATATCAATGCCTATCAGAAGTAGAATTATGGCTGAAATCAATGAACATGAACATGAACATTAACTTTAAGAAAACAGAAGCAATATTTATAACAAGGAAAACAAACTTTACCCCACCATCTGAAATCAACACTGGAAAGACTCTCATACCAGTTAAAGATGAGATTAAATATTTAGGAATCACACTCGACAGGACTCTCACCCTTACACAACATATAAAACAGACTGTGAAAGCCATATACTATAAGTTAAGGACTATCCAACAGTTGCGACCGTTAATAGATAGCTCTGACTTCAGATCAGTAGTCCAAACTCTAATAATGCCCCATCTAGATTACTGCAATGGTATTCTTCAAGGAACCACTAAAAAAAATCTACACACTTTACAACGAGCGCAAAATGTCACAGCAAGAATCATCTACAAAGTGAAAATATCTGACCACATATCTCCTATTCTCTACTCACTGCACTAGCTTCCCGTGTCATGTAGAATTATGTATAAAATCTTAGTTACCACGTTCAAGATTATTAATAAAATAGCACCGTCCTTTCTGTCCACGCTCATCAATGTCTCACATGAAAACAGATTAAGAAGAAGAGCAAATTTACACATGCTTCTAATCCCGGATTCCATTCGAAAAACAAATAGGAAGACAAGTAATTCTGCTTTTTCATTCTCTGCACCAACGCTGTGGAGCAACCTTCCAATCGAGCTCAGAGAAATTAAAGACCTCCATCTATTTAGAAATGAATTAAAAACTCACCTATTCACCTTGCACTATTACAACCTCCAACATGATAATATTCAGATTCCACAGTTTAATATTGAACAAAAACCATACTTTGACCCTACCTAGATATAATCCCACAGCGAACAGCCATTAATCCACCTAGAGTAGTTAACTGAATTCAGTCGATCATTCCCAAATGTAAATAATCACATTTAATTTTCTTTATATATAGTTCTAGGTTACGGCACGTTTTTTGCCGCATTCCTAATTTTACTCTGTTGCTTAATCTGGGTTAAACATCAAAAATGTTCTTCAATTGTTATATGTAAAATAATAGTTCTCTATTATTAAGTTTTATGTTCATTGTAAACCGCCACTGATCTCTGGAAGAGGCGGTATAGAAAATTGTATAAATAAAAATAAAAATATTGTTATTCTCTGAAATGTATTGGTTTAATATTTGCAGTGTTGCCTTTTGATAGGTAGGGTATGGTGCTTTGTGAGTCCTGGTAGTGCTGTTAGGATACGGCGGGTTTGCTATGGGTTCTAAATGGGCAGTGTTTGTAGTAGTTCCTAATCTGCCTGGCGGTTGGCACTGGATTATAGTAATGTAGAAATCTTTTAGTCTTTCTTTATCCATACACTCATTAAGAGGCATGTTTACTAAAAGTTAGTGTATGGTAACATTATGCAAATATTTATGCAAACGAGGCACCTTATGCAAATGAGGCCCCGCACCGAGTCTCCGCACATGGCCCAACACCCCCCTTGGGCCGCCCCTGATGCTTGGAATGCTCTCCCGATGGAAGTCGTGGGGGCAAACACGTTGACGGAATTCAAAACAGCATGGAACAAGCACAGCAGATCCCTATACAGAAACAGGAAAAAAACAAAATAAACTGAACCATCTAACTTCTCAACAAATAGGGGTGACCTACATCATCATTTTGCATCCAGTGATCACCAGATGGTGTGGTTCAGTATTAGGACTAGGGCTGTTAGAATCCATTCCAAGGTGAGGATCTTAGACTTTAGGAAGACTAACTTTGCGAAGATGGGCCAATACCTCAGGTAGTCGTTAGTGGGATGGGAACAACTGGGGGATGTAGAAAAACAGTGGGCAAAACTGAAAGGGGATATTTTAAGGGCAACCAACCTTTTTGTTAAAATGGTAAATAAAGGCTAAAGGAAAAGGAGACCGCTATGATTT
This sequence comes from Ichthyophis bannanicus, assembly GCA_033557465.1. Taxonomy (NCBI): domain Eukaryota; kingdom Metazoa; phylum Chordata; class Amphibia; order Gymnophiona; family Ichthyophiidae; genus Ichthyophis; species Ichthyophis bannanicus. Next base: position 1,712,683,457 of record CM066031.1, on the reverse strand, counting down.
TCGAAGGAAGTAGCTGAAAAAGTGAAGAAAAAGGAGGCCTTCATGAAATACAAGAGATCACAGAGAGAGGAAGACAGGCATCTGTATTTGGAAAAACTTAGAGAAGCTAGCAAAGTAGTCGAGAAGGCAAAGATTCAAAAGGAGGAGGAAATAGCCAATGCAATAAAATGGGGGGATAAGACATTTTTCAGATATATTAGTGAGAATAGGAAGGGCAAAAGTGGTATTGTCAGACTCAAGGGTGCAGGGGGGGAATATGTAGAAGCTGATAAGGATAAAGCAGAATTGCTTAACAAATATTTTTGTTCTGTGTTCACAGATGAAGAACCAGGAGCAGGACCTCAGAAAACACCCACAAATAGGAACAGAAGCGAGGGACATATTGAACAATTTTCAGAAGACTGTGTTCGTGAGAAACTAGCTCAACTTAAAGTAGACAAAGCGATGGGACCGGATGGGATACACCCTAGAATACTGAGGGAACTTGGGGACATTCTAGGAACTCCACTGACTGACCTTTTCAATGCCTCGTTGGAGTCGGGAGTGGTGCCAAAGGACTGGAGAGAGGCTCATGTGGTGCCTTTACACAAAAGCGGAAGTAAGGATGTGGTTGAAAACTACAGTTTAACTTCAGTGGTGAGTAAATTATTGGAAACGCTGCTGAAAGAGAAAATAGTGAGGTTTCTGGAGTCCAGCGGCTTACAGGATCCGAGGCAGCATGGATTCACCAGAGGCAGGTCTTGTCAGACAAATCTGATTGATTTCTTTGACTGGGTGACCAGGTAGTTGGACCAAGGGAGAGCTCTAGATGTGGTGTATTTAGATTTCAGTAAAGCCTTTGACACTGTTCCTCACAGGCGACTTATAAACAAACTGAGCACCCTAGGGATGGACCCTAAAGTTACTGCTTGGGTTAGAAATTGGTTGGGTGGGAGGTGACAAAGAGTACAAGTAAATGGAGCTCACTCTGAGGAGAAGGATGTTACCAGTGGTGTGCCCCAGGGATCTGTCATTGGTCCCATTCTTTTTAACATCTTTGTTAGTGATATAGCGGAAGGGCTGTCGGGTAAGGTTTGCCTCTTTGCGGATGATATCAAAATCTGCAATAGAGTAGACACCCAGGAAGGTGTAGATAACATAAGGAGGGATCTAGCTAAGCTTGAAGAATGGTCTAGAATTTGGCAGCTGGGATTTAATGTTAAAAAATGTAAGGTCATGCATTTGGGCTGCAGCAATCCAAGGGAGCAATACAGTATAGGAGGTGAAGTACTTTTGTCCACTAAAGAAGAGCGGGACCTAGGCGTGGTTGTGTCTGATGATCTTAAAGTAGCTAAACAGGTAGAAAAGGTGACAGCAAAAGCTAGAAGGATGCTTGGGTGCATATGGAGAGGAATGGCTAGCAGAAAAAAGGAGGTGATAATGCCTCTGTATAAGTCTTTGGTGCGACCTCATTTGGAGTATAGTGTGCAATTCTGGAGACCGCACCTTCAAAAGGATGTGAACAGGATGGAGTCGGTGCAGAGGGTGGCTACTAAAATGATTAGTGGGCTTCATTATAAAGCATATGAGGACAGACTTAAGGATCTTAATATGTACACCTTAGAAGAAAGGCGGGATAGAGGTGATATGATTGAGATGTTTAAATACCTCTATGGCATAAATGTTCAGGGAGAGAGCCTCTTTCAATTGAAAGCAAGTTCTGCTACGAGGGGACATGGGATGAGGGTGAAGGGAGACACATTCAGGAGTGATATGTGGAAATATTTCTTTATGGAAAGAGTAGTGGATTCATGGAATAGTCTCCCAGTGGAGGTGGTAGAGATGAGGGCAGTAACTGAATTCAAAAAAGCATGGGACCAACACAGAGGATCTCTAAAAGGTAAAAAGTGGACTGTTGTAGTTGTTGATATGAAAGGACAGACTAGATAGGCCATGTGGTCTTTTTCTCTCATCATGTTTCTATGTTTCTACATGGAGTGGTGGGTCCACCCCTAGACAGAGACATGGAGAGAGGTGGCCTGCACAGAGCGACAGGTGTACCTTCTCTTGCCGTATTGCAGAGCAGACTGGATAGACGATGCTGGCCTTTATCTGCCATCATTTACTGTGTTACTATGTTACTATGTTAATGGTCCAACCGAATCTCTTGCAGGTTTTTTTTGCTACGAATATTTACCCATTCCACTCCATTCATTAATTTATAGACCCCTATCATATCTCCCCTCAGTTGTCTCTTTTCCAAGCTGAAGAGCCCTAACTTTTTAAGCCTTTCCTCATAAGGGTATCCTTCCATTCCAGTTACCATTTTGGTGTCTCTTCTCTGCACCTTTTCTAATTCTACTGTATCCTTTTTAAGATATGGTGACCATAAATGCACACAATATTCAAGGTGCCTTTGGAATGATACAGAGACATTATAATATCCTTGGCTTTATTCTCCATTCCTTTCCTTATGTTTTCTAGCATTCTATTTGCCTTCTTGGCCACTGCTGCACACTGTGGATTCAATGTGTTATCCACAGTTATGCATAAATCGTTTTCCTGGGTGGTGGTTCCTAATGTGGAACCTTGCATCGTGTAACATAGTTTGGGTTGTTCTTTCCTAGGTGCATAACATAGTTTTTCAAAGGGTATTCTTTAAGAAACGATTATAAGAGAAGATACATCCCTTTACCTTTGACCCACAGTTAAAAGTACCGGTATGTGGGGTTTAGTTTTATCTTTGGTTTTAACATCATATTTTAAGTTAAAGTCGTTTTTTTCCACTAATTTCCACCGAAAAGTGGTCATAAACAAATATATTTTAATTCACACTGTTTTGTACAACCTCTGAGTTTGGTGCCAAAAATACTTAAAAACAACCATCGCTCTGTCTGGCGTTTGTTTACCCTGTATTCTCGCCGAAGTCCGGCTTCTCAGTGAAGGACAAATGTAACATGCTCTACCTCTTAACTATTTTGTTATAATTATAGGTAAGAAATGCAGTTCTCAAAAAAGGATTTGTAGTCTGTTTTATGAATGAAGTATTCCGGCATTTATAACAATATATCAATATCCGCATTGAAGCTGTTTAAATTAAGTAAGGTGTCTTGCCAGTGGTCAGAGTCTAATGCATGCATTTTACGATGACCTAAGACAACCCGCTTTTCTTACTATTCATATAATGTCACTATAGGTAAAATATAGATTTTAAATAGTAGATTTGTAGTTTAGAATGAAGTTATCTGGCATCTAGTTTTTAGACTTATGGTGTAACAGTTTAAATTAAGAAAGGATCTAAGAGCCTATGAAACACTATTCTGTTTGCAATGCAAAGTTTATTATGAATATGTTTCATATTTAAAGGATTGTTTTCACTACTGCTCCCTAAAATTAGCTCACAGTTAGGACAGATTCATTTATTTGTTATCTTCTGCTCCTTTTATAGATATAGGAATATTGAATGGGTATTTCTTCAATGCAATTCTACAACAGTCTGTCATAGGTTTATCTTGACATTTTTTGTTACATACATATGACATAATATAATGCTCACTACACTTGATTGGCTTTATCTACTGTCGCTATTTTAAAAACGTTTTTATTAATTATTTATTTATAATTGGTTTTCATCTCTTCTGTCTTGCCTCCTTTTTTATGGACTGTTAATGTTTGTGTGTTCCAGATGACTTATTTTCTTATGACCTTTGAATTTTGTAATGTTTTTATGCTGATTTATGTTTTAAGTTTTAATATTTTTATGGTTTTAATTTTCCTTTACATTTATGTTTTTATAGTGCCTTTTAACCCCTGAAAAAGGCATTGCGAAACACGGCCATGTCGGGTCAAGCTCTTTGTACCCTAGAAATGTTAGTATTACTGAATAAAAGAATCCATTTGAGATCACCACGTTCTGGAATGGTTTGTTACTACAATCACATGGTAGTTGTGCTTCACCGTTGGACTCTTTCAGTTAAAGCTTCTCCATTAGTCATACTGGATATTTTAGATGGCTGTTAGTACTATATATTTATTTATTTACATTCTCTTATATACCGCGCTATTCTGCATCAGTGCGGTTTACATTGAACAAACTGAAATTACATTGAACAGGGCATTATTTATTGTATTTTATTTATTTAACAGCTCTTATATACCACGCTATTTGACATCAGTGCGGTTTACATTAAACAAAATACACTCAGATTTAGAGAACTTGTCCAAGTTACAGGTAACAGGGGAATAAAACAAGGATTAACTGGGGAATAGCATATAAATAATTAAATAAAAGCAATTACATCAGACTAGAGATCTTGAGTGGGTATAGAGACATGTCATAAATAACATTTAACAGAGCGGGTATATACAGTGAAATATCATAAGGTGGAACGGTCTAACATCATCATTTAACTATTATTGCTGAGTTGAGATAATGGGTGAGAGGAGGGGAAATATTGATGTAAGAGAAGTGTTGTAAAAAAGGTGTATTTTTAAAATGCTTGTCTTGGCTTTTAAATATCTTCATGGTCATCTTCCAGCCTATGTTGTAAATAAATTGCAGAAGTACTGTACGGTATATCCCAGCCTGTACACTGAGGTCTCAATCAGACTGTTTGTTAGTGGTTCCCTCTCACAAACAATTTCATCTGGAATGTGCACGTCATAATGCTAATTCATGTTATTTGCCATTACTATGGAATGGAATACCAAAAATTTACTGTTCTATGGACAATCTGCTATTGTTTTGGAAGGCGATAAAAATATACCTTTTTCCTGAGATATGATGGACATTGTAAGATCTTGTAAATTAAGTAATGTCCTGCACTATCATTTTTATGATGAGTAGATATTATGTGTTATGATGAGGTATTGTCAGTCTGTGTTATGTTATTTTTTATTATTATGTATGTAATTTGTAATCTGCCCTGAGGAATTTGAAAGGACAGGATAAATATTGAATAAATAAATATGCATAAGCAATTATACAAACACCTTGACAAAATTTAACTTGGGAAACGTATAATTATATTTACCTTAAAATAATAGTGATTTAGGTTTTAGGTCTCCCCCCCCCCTACTTTCAGGGAAGGCGCAGTCAGATCTTCTGCTTAGCAACTGCCACATGGAGTAGTTAGGTAGAACAGAGCTTAAAAAGTAACATTATGAAAGAAAGGACGATGCAGGGATCTGTGCATCAGTACTGCATCTAGACTGACCCATTCCAGATACAGAACATTCGGCGACACCAAAAAAGATACTTGGTGGAACCGGTCCCAATACTGCAGGCTTAGCTTGGTAGTTACAACAAGGCTGGTATCCAGATGGGAAACAAGGAGTCAAACCAGACATGACATTGAGCAGTGAACTTGTGGTCTCTGTCTGGGTTGCACATGCCACAGCAGCTGCCCAGTTCCATGGAGCGCCTGCCTTACTCCAATAAGGCCTTTTTACACCCTCCCTTGTCACTCCCAAATGTAAAAAATGAATCCTCACCAATAACCTGCCAATTAATGAAACAATAGCATTGCGCTGGTCTGAAAGACTATCACCTTTTGCACACTAACATATGAAGATATACATACAACTGGTTGAGCTGCTGCACCAAGGTGTGCAATAGCGATAAACCATCATTGATCATAACTAGTGATTAGAGTTAAGGATGTAGTAAGAATAAAGCAAAGGTCATTAGACTGTTCAAGTGAAGAGGGAAGAAGAAAACACAAAAGAGAATTAAACCCTTCAGTGGAACATTAAGGGGGATGTTTACTAAACTGCGGTAATGTGATTCGCGTTAGGATCCGCGGTAGAAGCAGAAATCCCAAATAAGGACATGGGCGGTACATCGTTACCGATAACGCGCTTTACAAGGCGCCATAAATTAACGAGCGCTACATGGCACGTTACCGCGCGTTAATCTTAAGAAGGCGCGCAGGCATGCAAGCACAGCAGCAGAGCTGTAGCACAATGGTTACTACACTGACTGATGGTACAGAGGTCATGGGTTCGATTCCCCAGTGGGCCTAATGTATAAGGCTGGCTGAGGCATCACATTTAAGTAGTGATTGTTGAGGCATTTGACTTGTATTTTAATTAGTGCTGCCAGCAAACACACCCTCACGGTGGCGTAACTTAAGGTGCCGCATAAGGCACCCCATAATGCACTCCATAGGGCACATTATAAAGTGCACTGTCCGCCAAGGCACCCTATAATGTCCCCTATAAGGACACCTTATAAGGTGTTTGATAGGGAGCCTTAAGGTTACAATACTCTGAGGGTGTTTTTGCTGGCAGCACTAATGTACATTAAAAATAGACAATGCCTCAGACAGCCCTATCAAATAACCCCACCATGGGTTTGAACCCATGACCTCTGGCTTCACAGACAGTGAAGTAACCAGTGGGCTACAGCTGTGAACAAAGCCCTAGCTGGCTGCAGAAGGACTGCATGTCACCACACAAACTGTCTGCTGTGGTTACCAGGATAGGGTTAACCCACCCGTACCCATGATGCACTGCACATGCAAATCAGCAGTCGACAGATGGGCACAAGATGGGGTATGCACCCCCACTGCACCTCGGCCTGGTAGGGGGAACAGACCGTGTGTGGTACTGGCACAGAGTAGCCAGAGACAGTCACATTGTGCGGGTACTGTGCTCACCATGAGGGTGAGGTGGGGCGCCCAGCACCAGGTCCACAGCACCTTTCATGGCTGAAATACGCCATGCTGCAGGTCCCCATCAGTGTGTGATAGGTAGTTCCTGTAGACACACCTAGGATACATCTGTGTCCTTCTGTATTTCTCAGTCATGTCTAGCCCTTATGGGCGATGATGCACCCAGAATAGTGCATATCCTGTGTTGGTGCCATGGTTACCTGATGTAGGTGGAGGGGAGGGGAGATTATGTACCACCACACAACCAACCCTCTGGGGCTCAGGGTGGGAGACAGGATCACCCACCAATAGATCCACATTCTACCTCCCTGCAATGGTAGCAGTAGAGGGGACCATCAACCCCAGTCCTGCTGGGGAACAGACATCCTACAGGGCAGGCAATGCAGAGCGGTACACATCCATAGCACAATAGCAGACAGACAGTAGGCCTGGAACTGCTCAGCTGCCCCCCACCACTATCTGACATTCTCCAGCAGCAAGCCTCCAGCCGCTGCACCCTGCAAGGTGTTCCAGCAAGACACATACTAGCTGCAGACATTCTGCTAGCTAGTCCATAGTGCATGGTCCTGGAGGAGATGCGTGTACCCAGAACGGGTATGTCAGCATACACACCAAGCAGATGAGTCAGTGATTGGGCCCCAAAAGAAAACCCATAAATATCACATGAGAGAAATACTATATAGCACTATGGGGGAACCTAGCCATGCTGTGGTCACTGCTCAGTCAGGGTGAGAGTGACCTCCCAGCAGGACATGCTGTGGCCACCCTGTCCGTGCAGGTGGTGGCTGGGCACTACAATGTCCGAGCCATTGCCCTATGCCCTGTGCAGATGCATCCAGGCCAGGCCACCCTATCCAGGCTATTCTCACGGTACCTTGCTCCTCATTATGCACATTGGCAGGCCAATACTGGCAACAGTGCTAGCAGTGTGGGCTGTGGAGGGTGTTTGCAGCCACCACACACTGGGTAGACAGACACACACTCCCCACACCTATGCCAGCATTGTGCAACTATAGAGGTGTTTGGCAGCCCTGGCCAACGCACCAGTCCTGGGCACAGTGCAGGCATGGCTATGGTAAGCAATACTGTTGGGGTCACTCCCCAGGGTGGTAAACACTGTCAGACATCAGACCTGAAGCACACTCCACAGACATTAGAAAGGTTGCTATGATGCAGCTCAATCAGCGAATTGAGCTTAACTTAACTGCCAGTGATCATAGCAACCTTTTGATAGCTGTGTACCGTATTCCCAGGTTTAGGGTGGCATTGCTAAGGTATGCAAGTGCTAGTATTGGGAGATGCATGCAGGGCCCAACACCCTGTCTCTCCAGGAGGCATTGGATAATGGAGCCTGTGGGTGCGGGTGTGTCTGCCCCTGTTGGCTGCTGCTTTACGGCAGAGGTTCCCAACTCCAGTCCTGCTGTGCCAAACACTGTTCGGGTTTTCATGCTGTCCCTCATGAATATGCATGAGATACATCTGCATACCATGGGGGTGGCGCATAGAAATGCAGCACAGGCATCTTTATTAGAGGCAGCATGGAACCGGAATGGTGTTTGGCCCTCCAGGACTGCATTTGGGAGACTCTGCTCTAGGTAATGCACATGTTTATGGTGTCTGTGCTCTGTAGGGTAAAATGTAGGTGTTTTGGGCATGTTTACGTTATCTGCAATAAAAGTTCTGTCTGTATTAGCACGTTGTAGTAGTGGGTAAAATATGGGGACTGGGTTGGCAGGAACCACAGCTGGGACTTGAACCTGTGACTTTCTGCTTCTGAATATACTGGTTTTGTGCACTGCACCACCATGTTGTCACAGAGTCAGTACATTCCCTGGTGATACCATGACTGTTTGTCAGACAGGGCCTGTCTGTTGCAGTGCACGGCACCCACCTACACAGGGCTAGGCCACGGTCTGCTCTGGGCAGCTGCCACTGTCCCCTCCACCACCAGTATCCCTCTGCCACCATGCTGACATGCCCTTCTGCTAGTGGTGCTGGTGGAGCGCAGTCTCAGGCCATCCAGTCTGCGGGTAGGCAGCTGCCTATGGTGCGGGTTCTGGGGTAGGGGTGCCTGCATAGGTGTCCACGCTTCCCCCAGCCCCGCCTGCCAATGTTCCATGCCCTTGGGGGTAGCTGCCGGGTACTATCCCCTGTGACACTGTGGGAAACACAGTCGTGCCCATGTTGGGCTTTCAGCAGTTGCTGTCTGGCTGCTCTGCTGTTTCAGCATTCGTATGGGCCACCTAGGCATCACCCTAGTCCGCACTGTGGCCCAGCTGCACCACAGCATGTGCCGCCTGTGGCCCTCTGTATCCCCTTTTCCGGCATCTGTCCAGTTGCCGTTCCGACATGCCCACCCTGATGTTGCGGGACATGTGCACACCATAGGAAACCTGTCCGATGGAGGGGAAAACCCTGATCAGCGCTATTTCACTGTGGGCTCATTCACCTTGTATGGGGTTGGAGCATAGACCCTTCCACGATTAATGTCTTTTTTGTGTAGCTTTCTCGGGGGGGGGGGGGTGGGGGGGTTGATGTTTCCCATTAATATCACTATTGGACAGCTTGGTTATGTTTTTTTTCCAGTTTGTTGAGGTCATTTTCAATATTTATGTGCCCTTTTGTTCTGTGCGCATGTATCACACTTATCACTTTTTATAGTTTCCCTGCCTATGCTGTACATTGCTGACACTGAAATAGTTTCTCTCCCCTGCAAATGTGCATCTAACGGCAGGTTTTTAATCGCGTTAGGATTCAGCTCTTCAGATCAGCGCGTTAATGTGAAGGGAGCCTCTCCCCGCCCACTCTCCGCCCATTGACCCCTTCTCTCCGCCCTCTCTCCACCTTCTGCGGTGTTTTACCGCGCCGCGGAACTTTACGATCGCTGTTACGTTAACACGCGTTATGTAACGTTAACGCATCATAACGCACGTTATGATGCATTAACGATCGTTAACCTTACATAACGAGCGTTATGAAACATTACCGCAGTTTAGTAAACATCCCCCTAAGTTTATTATTAATAGGCATTTTAATAGATCACATTTGTATTAAAAGTAAACCGTTTGAATTATGTGCAGTAAATGGAAATGTGTTCATTAAAACTAATCTTATAGGAACAGCAGAATTCCACAGTGAAATTAAAGCACTGATCAAATGCTCTGATCACTTATCAATCAGTGCAGAGATAAACTGACTCAGAGCTCGCTTATCTAGACACCAATTAAGGATCAGATTATCCCCTTTCGTGTCACTCAGATGGGCAGTGACATGAAAATACAAAAGTTTGACCTCGGTCTGGGTAGGGAAAAAGAGTGCATTTCACTAGGAAATTTGTATGAAACAATTCATAAAAATACTTTTACAATAAGGCATGTATAACACTTTCCTACAGTAGCTGTAGTGAAAAACGTAAAATTTCTGCCTGTATCTGTTCTGTGCACAAAACTCCTCCCTCAGTTAAGATGCAATTAGTCATCTCCTGCTTCAATGTAGCCCCTGATAACCTGTCAGCTAGCAGCTCTTATGATGGGATAACTATCCATCTCCAGGAACAAGCAGGAATGAGTCCTCACATATGGGTACGTCGGAACCGACGGAGCCTGCGCGGGAAAGCTCCCCAGCTTTCCAGAAAGGAAGCTTTTGGGGTCTCCCACAGCGCATGCGCGCTGCCTTCCCGCCTTCCTGACCAACTCGCCTCAGTTCTTCTTTTTCCGCGGAGCCAGCAGGTCGTGTTCCTGTCACCGCTGAAGAAATTGTTATTTTAATTTGTTTCTTTGACCGCGTGTCTGCCTTCCCCGATTCCGGACCGGTACCGCTGGTCTTTTTTCATTTATTTCTTAAAAAAAAAAAAATAAATAAATTACTTTTTCCTCACTTGGTGTGTTTATTCTGTGAGGCCTCTAGGCCTTCTCAGATTCTCCCTCATGGAGAAACCAGCCTCTGGTTTTAAAAAATGCACCAAGTGTACCAGTACTATTTCAGTCACAGATACCCATGAATGGTGTCTTAAATGTTTGGGGCCTGACCATTCCATTCCGGATTGTCCATCCTGCTCTCTGATGTCCAAACGGGGCTTACAGAACAGAGCAGCCAAGTTTCATTAATTAACAGATTATTTAATTAACAGATTATTTATATACCGCTCCTTCCATTGATCAGGTGCGGTTTCCATATAACAACAATAAACAGTGTGGTCTGTTTTTACATATAACATTTGTAGCTAGGTAAATACAGTTAACAATTAATAATTAACAATTAACAATTAGTAAACTATGTACAGATGAACATAATTAAACTATATACATTGTTTTGTTTTTCATTTACTTATTCGCTTTGTTTTAGGGTGTATCACTTCATTCTTTTGATGAGTTGTGTATTACTCGGGGTGGGATTATCCTTTATCCAGTTGGGGGGTGTGTGGTGTGCTGGTCAGAGATCCATAATGCTTTGTGAATAAGTGTGTTTTGAGTTTTTTTCTGAACTCCATTATGTCGGGTAATTGTCTTAGTTCTATTGGGATTGTGTTCCACAAGATAGGTGCTGCATGGGAGAAGGCTTTTTTGTTAGTGGATTTATTGGCCCTAATGAATTCTTTTGGAGTGGTTAGTTTATTAAGCTGGTCTCTCCTTTGTAGATTGTGTGTAGGTTCTATTTTGATAAGGTTATTTATGGGCAGGGGTGCTGTTTTTGTTATGGCTTTGTAGGTGGTTAATATAGTTTTATATTCTATGCGGCTTTGAATCGGGAGCCAGTGTAGATATTCTAAGATTGGGGTTATATGTTGGAAAGGTGGGGCTTTCGTTATGGTCCTTGCTGCTGCGTTTTGTGCTAATTGAAGTTTTTTTATGGCTTCCTTGCTTACGCCAAGTAAGGTTAGGTTTGCGAAGTCGAAATGTGGGGTTATGATTGCTTGTATGACGCGTTGGAAGTCCTGTAAGTGCATTAGTGGGCGGAGTTGCTTTAATATTTTTAGTTTAAAGTAAACTTTTTTTGCTATGTTTCTTACATGTGTGTCCATGCTGAGATGTTTATCCAGTATCACACCTAAGTAGCGTATTTCAGTTTTCAGTATGATATTATTATTTTGCAATGTTATATGCTGTTTTCTGCGGATACTCCAGCATCAACATCCTCCAGGTCTTCCTCTCCTGATGGATCTCAGGTAACCAAACATTCTTCAGGCAGGTCCTCAAAGGGCAAATCTCCCTCTAAGCAGCGAGAGGCCCTTGGGTTTGACCCTGAGGACCCTGCCCCAGCCAAACAACCCCGGCGGGAAGCTCCGGCTTCCAAAGCTCCTCCTATGGGGTTACAGGTAGACATCGATGGCACGGCCTCGACCGATCACCTGTTAGACTGCTCTGGGGTACCGGCTAACACCGATACCGACATCCAGGCAGTTGTGGCGTCTATGGGTACTATGGTACAATCCATGCAGCAGGCCATACTGGCTTTCATTAACGCTCCAACGCCCTCGGTACCGCGACAATCGGTTCCGACTCCGGTTCCGGTACCACAACCAATACCGGTACCCAGAGCATCTACTTCCAGTAGTATGCCGGTTCCGGTTTCCGGTTCCGGAGATTTTCTCGATACCGATCCGGTTCCCGGTACGCCCGATGTTGATACCGGTCGGTACGCGTATAGATCTCTGGAAGCTAATAGGCGGTACTTTGAACCTTCTGAAGATTCTGATACCTCAGATGATTCTGCTGATGTCTCTTTTGCTCTTCCTGAGGAGCCCTCTTCTCCAAAAAGGAGAATGTCTCCTCCAGAGAATTTGTCCTTTCAAGACTTCATTATTGAAGTAGCTAAAGGACTCTCCATATCTGTAACCTCTGAAAAGGAACCTAGAGCAAAAAAATTGGATATTTTAGGATACTCTAAGGTTCCCAAAGAGGCAGCCATCTTACCCATACATGAAATTCTTCAAGAACACATGATGGACTTGTGGGAGGCTCCTCTCACCCTATCTCCACATTCTCGATGTTTGGACACCATGTATCGGGTTCCTCCTTCTCCTGGTTTTCAAAAAACTCAGCTCCCTCACCACTCTATTGTGGTGAAGTCTGCTATGAAAAAGATAAAGAGTACCAAAAGGCACTCTTCTACCCCTCCAGGAAGAGAATGTAGGACTCTGGATGCTTTTGGTAGAAAAATCTTCCAAGCTAGCATGCTTATTGCCAGAATCAATTCATACAGCCTCTATATGGGCATGTTTTTGAAAGAGATTGCACTGAAGATACGTCATTTTCTCCCCTTTATCCCAGAGGATAAAAAGGAGGAGTTCCTTCTTTTGCTAAAGCAAACTCAAGATGTTTCAAAGTTCTCCAACAGAGCAGCCTTTGACTCTTTTGAGGGAGCTAGCAGAGCCTCCGGCATTGCCATAGCTGCTCGCAGACTTGCTTGGCTCCAGGCCTCTGATTTGGAACCCTGGCTACAAGAAGGCTTGGGCAATCTGCCCTGTACAGGTGAAAATCTGTTTGGCAAGGAGTGGCAAATCAAAGCCACTCAAATGGATGCAGAGAATGCTGCTTTAGATAGACTTTCTAAGTCTACCTCTATACCCCTGCCAAGAAAAAACCTTTTAAAAAGCCTTTCTATAAAAAGACCAGATTTTCCACAAATACTGGCCAGCAATCTTCCCAAGTTCGCTTTGCTCCTAAGCGTCAGCAATCTAAACAGGCCAGAACAAAGTCTACAGGGGCTGCTACAGTCCAGCAGTCCCAACCCCCTCAGAATTTTTGACTTGATTCTAGAGAACTTAACCTTTCTGGCTCTGCAACAACCAGAGCCTCTCACCATTCCAGGAAGGTTAACTCATTTTGTCCCAGATGGGAACAAATCACATCAGAACAGTGGACCCTCTCTATCATCAGAGAGGGCTACAAACTACATTTCTCCAGCCTTCCTCCCCATACCATGGTGAGACAATTCAATTCTCCCCCATCTCTCCTGTACCTGTTGGGTCAGGAGGTGACCACTCTTCTCGCCCAAAAGGCAATAGAAGAGGTTCCTCTTCCTCAACAAGGGTCAGGTTTTTACTCCCCTTATTTTCTCATTCCCAAGAAAACAGGGGGGTACAGACCCATTCTGGATCTCAGAGAATTGAACAAATTTCTATACAAGGAGAAATTCAAGATGCTTTCTCTAGGCACTCTCCTTCCATACCTACAGAGTCAGGACTGGCTTTGTTCTCTAGATCTCAAGGATGCGTACACACATATGCTCATCCATCCATCCCACAGAAAATTCCTACGGTTTCTGTTCCAGGGAAAACATTTCCAATACAGAGTACTTCCCTTCGGTCTAGCCTCTGCTCCAAGGGTATTTACCAAATGCATGGCAATAGTAGCTGCATTTCTACGCACTCTGGGAATCTTTGTCTTCCTATACCTGGACGACTGGCTCATCCGAGCTCCATCTCAGTCCGAAGCTCAGACTTCCCTGGACCACACCAGACGCATACTGCAGTATCTGGGACTCGTCATCAATCTGCCAAAGTCTCAACTCACCCCTACTCAGTCCCTAGAATTCATAGGGGCCTGGCTAGATACCACCACTGCAAGGGCCTATCTTCTTCAGGCCCGTTGCCACCGTCTAGTGCACTTGGCCTCTCAAATTCAGTCCAGAAGCCACTTGACTGCCAGGGAGATGCTACAACTGCTAGGCCACATGGCATCCACAGTTCATGTGGTGCCTTATGCTCGCCTACATATGAGAGCAGCTCAATGGACTTTGTCCACCCAGTGGACCCAAGCATCAGGAGCTCTCTCAGACCAAATAGCAACCTCAAAACGTCTTTTTTGGTCTCTCCAATGGTGGATATCCACTCAAAATCTGTTGTTGGGGGCCCCCTTCCAACCTTTGTTACCCCAAGCAACTCTCACTACAGATGCCTCCCAAACAGGTTGGGGAGCTCATCTCCAAGACCTCTCCACTCAGGGCACTTGGTCTCCACAGGAGACCACCCTTCATATCAACCTTTTGGAACTGCGAGCAATTTTCCTTGCTCTCAACGTCTTTCATACCCTCCTCATCAACATGACAGTCCTTGTTCATACTGACAATCAAGTAGCCATGTTCTACATAAACAAACAAGGAGGGACTGGCTCTCTGTCGCTTTGCAACGAAGCTCTAAAAAAGTGGGCCTTCGCCAGAGAGCATCAAATCCATCTCCTGGCAGTATACCTCCCAGGAATCCAAAACTCTTGGGCAGACAGACTCAGTCGAGTTCTGCTTCCACACGAATGGTCCCTGCACATGGATCAGGTACTCAGAATCTTTCAGAAATGGGGAACCCCGGACATAGACCTGTTTGCAAGTCCGTGCAATGCCAAACTTCCCCGGTTCTGTTCCAGGATTCCGTGTCAGGGAGCTCAGGCCAAGGATGCCTTCCTCCTTCATTGGGGTCAGGCCTTCCTGTATGCCTTTCCACCCATTCCTTTGATTCCCAAGACTCTATTCAAACTTCAGAGGGATCAAGGATCTATGATCCTCATAGCTCCACGCTGGCCACGCCAAGTGTGGTACCCTCTACTTCTGCATCTCTCCCAGGCACCCTCCCTGGATCTGGGAGCTGCTCCAGACCTTCTGTCTCAAGAGGAGGGGACTTTGTGGCACCCAAACCCCAAGTCCCTTCACCTCAGAGCTTGGTTACTGAAGGCCTAGACCTTCAAGACTTCAATCTTTCTCAACAGGTGAAGGATATCCTCCATGCATCTAGGAAACCTTCCACCAGGCGTTCTTATGCTTTTAAATGGAAAAGATTTTCCATTTGGTGTGCTGAAAAGGGTCTTAACCCTCTAGCACTACCTTTGAATTCTTTACTCGAATATCTCCTGCATCTTTCCAATGCAGGACTTAAAACAAATTCTGTAAGGGTCCATTTGAGTGCTATTGCAGCATCTCTTCAGCCTATCAATGGACAACCTGTTTCCTCTCATCCTCTTATTGCAAGATTCATGAGAGGTCTAACTTTAACTAAACCTCCCATTCGGCCTCCTCCGGTGGCATGGGACTTAAACGTGGTTCTTGGTCAGCTTATGAAGCCACCCTTTGAACCCTTAGCCACTACCTCCTTGAAATTTCTTTCCTGGAAAGTCATTTTCCTTATTGCAATCACTTCTGCTCGCCGCATCAGTGAACTGCAGGCTTTAGTGGCTAATCCACCTTATACAAGGTTCCATCATGATAAGGTAGTCCTTAGGACAAATCCTCACTTTATGTCTAAAGTGGTCTCACCTTTTCATCTTAATCAAGAGGTATATCTACCTGTCTTTTTTCCAGCTCCTCATGCATCCAGTGCAGAGAGGAACCTACATACGTTAGATTGTAAAAGAGCTCTTGCCTTTTACATACACAGGACACAGCAACATCGAAAGTCTTCTCAACCTTTTGTTGCTTTTGATCCTTCTCATTTAGGACTTCCAGTCTCAAAAAGAACACTGTCCAATTGGATTGCTCAGTGTATTTCTTTTGCTTACCAGAGTAAGAACCTTTCTCTTGAAGGCCATGTCACAGCTCACAATGTGAGAGCCATGGCCACATCTATGGCTCATCTTCATTCTGTATCCATCGATCAGATCTGTCGAGCAGCCACCTGGGCCTCGGTTCATACCTTCACAGCCCATTACTGCTTGGACAAGGACTCCCGCCGGGATGCCTTGTTTGGTCAGGCTGTCCTCAGACACCTGTTCCATTCTTGAACAACTCCTGCCCACCTTCCCTGAATGGATGCCTGAGATCCATAGGAAGATGAGGAACCCTTGGAGGGGGATCTCCCCGGCATCTCAGCTAGGGAGTCCCCATATGTGAGGACTCATTCCTGCTTGTTCCTGGAGATAGCACAGTTACTTACCTGTAACAGGTGATCTCTGGGAACAGCAGGAATTAGTCCTCACAACCCACCCACCTCCCCTAGGAGTTGTATCTCTCTCTCTCTTTCCTTTCCTCTCTCTATTGTCTCAGCTTTAAACTCGAACTGAGGAGAGTTGGTCAGGAAGGCGGGAAGGCAGCGCGCATGCGCTGTGGGAGGACCCAAAAGCTTCCTTTCTGGGAAACTGGGGAGCTTTCCCGCGCAGGCTCCGTCGGTTCCGACGTACCCATATGTGAGGACTAATTCTTGCTGTTCCCAGAGATCACCTGTTACAGGTAAGTAACTGTGCTTTATGGAATGGACCCTCCCATGCAAGAAATCACAAAGCCCATGGTCAAAAGGTGGTGTTGCCAGTGTGCAGAGATATTTGGCTTTTATAATGAATCAATCCTCTCCCCCACCCTCCAAATCGGAGCTCCATGCAAGTTCCATATTCAGGCATACATTATTTCCCTGCCCAAACTGGCTTCCACAATCTAGTTGTACCTTGTGCATGGAGGGTGAAGTGATTTGCCCAATCCAGAAAATAGCATCAGTGGGAGAAATGGGATTTGAATCCTCGTTTCCTATATTCATAACCTGCTTCTCGAAACACAGGTTACTCCTTCACTGCTTTTTTCGATATTAGCCATTTCTCATACCTGCCATCATCCCCTGGACCATACCAGAGCCTGTCAATATTTCATTGAATCCGGAATTCAGTACAAGATTGCTGTTCCTCAGCATTTGTTGAATCAGCAGGCCTACTTTGTGTCCCACTACAGAAGAAAGTAACCTTTCAAGGACTACAAGTAGTGGCTCAAGGTGCTGCCAGCCCTAACTCAGACTAGGCTACAGTGAGAATCTCTGCGTACGTCCCCTCTCGAAATTTGCACTCTGCTAACAAATTACTTCTATCAATGCCTTTCACCCGCACCGCGAACTCCCTACTGCGCTCCTTTCACCTTGCTGCACCTTACACCTGGAACAGCCTACCTGCATCTGTGCGCCAGGCATCCTCCCTGGCCCTCTTCAAATCCAGGTTGAAGACCCACCTCTTCACTGTTGCATTCAGTGCCTGACTCCTTCCTCATCTTACCCTAACCCCCGTCAACGTCTATGACCAAACTGCAGACCAAACTGTACCACACTGTACCTTGTGTAGAACTGACTAATGCTCTGCACTGTTCTAACTAGATTGTAAGCTCCAATGAGCATGACTCTGACGGGCAGGGACTGTCTTTTGTATGTTGGCTACCTCTTGTAGGTTAGCTGTGCAGCGCTGTGTGCGTGGCGCTTTATAAGTGCTGAATAGTAGAAGTAGTAGGTAGAATCTGTGCTGAAAACATGGTGGAAAATAGACTGGGACCATCTCATCATAGCCAAATAATCTGCTGCTCCCCCCCCCCTCCTCTTGAAGCAGAAAAGGACACTGCCTATCTAAAATTCACAGGCATTCCAAGAGCAGCAGGCTGGCAGTAGCAGCACTTCTAAGCATGCTATACTGCCTGCTGTTCAGGAGATTGAGGGGAAGTGATGTACCCATGGGAGTATATTCTCACCATCAAATCCAAGAACCACTGACCCAAAGAGCAGGTCTTGCTGGGGATCAAGATCAGCTAACCACAAACCATAGTCTCTATGCTGCAATTCACTAGGGAGGAGAAGCCCCATGTTCTGGGAGGAGGCCAAATACCAACTCATTTGAACTGGTCTGGTGGGACAATTAACCCTTTCCACTTGGCTGCCCTACTCCATTGGACATTTAAATGGTGAAATTAGGCCTTACCTGCTAATTGGCTTTTCTTGAGTCCCTCCATGAGCCAAGTCTCACCACCAGCAGACAGAGAACGAGCATGCCAGGCCCCTGCGACACCATGGTAAAAGGGCAACGAAGTCCTTCTCCCTAAATTTGTTCTTGATGGATAATTAATCCTATCTGATGATTAGTAAAAATATGTCAACATAATCCCGAAGATTCTTGCCCATCTTCAATGAAAACAAGTGCACAGTGTCAAATACAGTATGCAGACAAAACTTTTGTCTAAGGTGGCCATTTTAGAAGCCCTGTTTGCGATTTAGACATCCGAAAACATGCATGCAGAAATACAAATCATGGAGACATCCCCAGAGTCATTTTAATAAACTGATCTAGAGACATCCCCGGTGCATACACGTGTAAATATGGCATTGGACACAGTGGGCATGTGTCCAGGGTGGTATGCACCTGATTTCAGAAACAGTTGTCACGTCTAGGTCCATGTCCAAATCTGTATCTGCTCCAGGACACGATTAAGCATCATAATAGTGCTCATTTAGCCAGTTTCTCCCTCAGAGGTTGTAGAGGAAACAATACTCTGGTATTACTAGTAATGTCCACAATCACAACAGGAATTGAAGACAACTGTGTTTCCCTTCAACCTCTGTCACTTGCTTAATGGCCATCTGGGATACATACCCTGTCTGGAATATTGTCATGGGGATACATCTATGTAGATTTCCCCAATGATGTCCATATTTGGGATGTCCACGTTTCTGAAATTGTGCCTGAACTTGGATGTGACCATCCTTTTCAGGCATGTTTTCACATGGACATCCCTGACTGCACCTGGATGTTATTTCTAAAATATGCCTTCATGTAAATAGATACTGCATTAAACTAGTTCAATCAAAGGTATATAGGTGGTCTTTTTTGGAATATTCATATATCCTCTTCTTGGATTTGACCTTTTGGAATATAGTTATACCAGTCTACAAACTATTCAGGAAGAACAGGGTATGAAGAAAGGGAGAAGTGACGCTATATATATAAAATATTAAAGCAACAGAACTGCAGGGCTTATGAGGTAAGGAGGAGGCATTTTGAGTTAACCTGGAAAGACAGACTAGGACGTAGTTTTATTGGTATGCTGTACAGACCTCCTTCGCAGTCAGAATAAATGGATAAAGATCTAATTGAAGACATTTACAACACTGCTTTGGAATGGGAAGTTCTATAACTAAGTGAATTTAATGTGCCAATTATTGATAAGGACATCCTGGCAGTGGTATTGAAATAAAGAGATCCTGGTTTCTTTGTAGGGAGAACTGTTCTGGCAAATGGTAGATAGCCATACTGGACCTATGAACAAGGACAGTGCTTCTCATGTTGTACTGGATGATTATCCAAGGATCTAGTGATTATTGGATGATGTGGTTGAGAATTAGAGGTGGTAACATTGAAACAGAAAAAAATTATGGCAGATAAAGTCCGTATGACCTATCCACTCTGCCCTTCCATACCTTTTTTTTGTCTTAGAGAATTTCTGTGTTTATCCCATGCATTTCTAAATTCAAGTGATTCTGCACTAGGAGACTATTCCATACTCCTTACATGAACAAATATTCCATATCATTTTGCTAGACCAGTCCAGACAAGTGGGTTGTGTTCCCCTACCAGCAGATTGATGTACACAAAGAACCAATGAAAATCCCAGGTTTTAATGACATCGCTCCTATGCCTCTATTTGCCTTAGCCACCAGAGGTCTTTTCAGTATCTCTTTGTCTCCAACAGATGGTGGAAGATATAGCTGGATATAGCTGAATTAGAAGAGATACAAAGAACAGCAACAAAAATGGTAAAGGGAATGAAAGGATACCCCTATTAGGAGAGGCTTAAAAGGCTGGAGCTCTTCAATTTGGAAAAGAGATGGGGGTGGGGGGGGGGGGGCTATGATGAATGAATGGAGTGGAACACTTAAACGTAGATCATAAGAACATAAGATATGCCATACTGGGTCAGACCAAGGTCCATCAAGCCCAGTATCCTGTTTCCAACAGTGGCCAATCAAGGTCATAAGTACCTAGCAGTTTCTTCAAAAGACACAGGTTCCAAAATGCTTGTATTGGGTCAAGCAGTGATATTCTGTGTCCCTTTTAATAATGGTTTATGGACCTTTCCTCCAGGAACTTGTCCAAACATTTTTAAACCCAGCTACACTAACAGCTTTTACTACATCTTCCGGTAACAAATTCCAGAGTTTCATTACACAAAAAATATTTTCTCTTATTAGTCTTAAATAGGTTACCCTGTAGCTTCATTGCATGTCCCCTAGTCTTTCTATATTTTGTTGACATAAACAATCTATGTTTACCTGTTCCACTCCATTCATTAATGTATAGACCTCTATCATATCTCCCCTTAGCCGTCTCTTTTCCATGTTGAACAGCCCTAACCTTTTTAGCCTCTCTTCATAGGGGTATCCTTCCATCCCCTTTACCATTTTGATGGCTCTTCTCTGTACCTTTTCTAATAATACTATATCCTTTTTAAGATATGGCGACCAGAACTGCACACAATATTCAAGGTGCGATCATACCATGGAACGATACAGAGGTATTACAATATCCTTTGTTTTATTTTCTATTCCTTTCCTTATGATACCTAGCATTCTATTTGCTGTATTGGCCACTGCTGCATACTGGGCGGAGGGTTTTAACATGTTATTTACGATGACACCTAAATCTTTTTCCTGGGTGATCGATTGTTTACACCATCAAAAAGTAGAAATTCTAGAAGACACACAATGAAGCTACATCGCAACCCATTTAAGACTAATAAGAGAAAATATATTTTTTACTCAAAACATAATTAAACTCTGGAATTCATTACTGGAGGATGTAGTTAAAACTATTAGTTTAGCTGGGTTTAAAAGAGGTTTGGACAAGTTCCTGTGGGAAAGGTCAATAAACCAGAGGACCCAGGAAGTCTACTGCTTGCCCCAGGACAAACATTGTGGAACCTGTGTGCCTCTTTGGAAACTTGCCCAGGTACTTGTGGCCTGGATTGGCTACTGTTGGAAACAGGATACTGTGCTTGATGGACCTTGGTCTGACCAAGTAAGGCATTTCTTATGTTCTTATCTGGAAATTGCCCAGTGTGCAGCTGTGGCCAAGAAAGCAAATAGCATACTAGGAATCATAACGAAAGGAATCGGAAATAAAATCAAAGATATTTTAATGCCTCTGTATTGCTCCAAGGTGCAACTGCACCTTGAATATCGTGTGCAATTCTGGTTGCCATATCTTAAAAAGCATATAGCAGAAAGGATATAGAAGACAGTAGTGCTATTTGTCACACGGAACAAAAACTTCTCCCCACCATCAAAACTAAAAATTAGAGACGCAGAACTTCCGGTCAAATCCAACATACGCTATTTAGGAGTAATATTAGACCAACATTTGGACTTCAAAGACCACATCAAACGAACAGTAAAAACTATCTATTTCAAAATAAAAACCCTCCGCCACCTGAGACCTATGATGGAAACAGACAACTTTCGAACAGTTTTCCAAGCCCTGGTAACACCTCACTTTGATTACGCGAATATAATACTGCACGGTCTCCCAAAGAGTACACTCAACCCACTGCAGCTAGCCATGAATGCAGCAGCCCGTGTTCTATGTGTAGCATCCAGGAAGGACCAAATCTCACCTATACTAAAAGAGCTTCATTGGCTCCCAATAAACTGCAGAATCATATACAAAACCCTCCTCATTACCTTCAAAGCACTCAATAAGATATCATCCTCCTCAATTGCTCTTCTACTCATCCAGACCCCCAATAATAGATCCAGAAGAGCACCTGCTGAAAACACTCTGGTCATACCAAAAGAATCCATAAAACTTAACCAATCAACCATCAATAGGACATTTACAAGCTATGCCCCCAGATGATGGAACAAGCTCCCTTCTAACATAAGAGCAATCAAAGACCTCACGCAGTTCAGAAAAGCCATCAAACATCACCTGTTCCTTATGCACTTCACTCAGCCCGGGGATCCCCCCCACCTACATACTCACTCATATGTGGCAATTGAAACACCTCCACAATAAAACTAAAACCTAACCCTACCCCACATGACATTACAGCTCTCTATCTCCTCTTTACCAACAGACTACAAACATGCTGTAACTATACTTGGCAGCAAAACCTTATTGCGATCCCACCCTGTTAATTACATGTAGCTAAACTCAAATGTATATAGTTTCCCCAGTTATCCAAGTTCAAATCCCTGTTTTCTGTAAACGTAGGACTATTTGTACGTCCAAGTGTTTATTGTTTCAATGTAAACCGCACTGATGAGAAATAGCGCGGTATATAAGAATTGTCAAATAAATAAAATAAAATAAATAAGGTACAGAGAAGAGTGGACAGACTGAGTGGCAGCCCTGTTCAATTGCCTTTGGCTAAGCGTCTCTGGTGAGGGGCACTCCCTGGAGATGGGAAACAGCAAGGAGCTGTCCGAGATTTTGACTGTGACTTGGATTCAGATGGCTCGGTACTGGGCTCTGACATGGATAAAGAAGTACGCTCAATTTCAGAAGACTGCAAACAGGCCAGAATGATCCACCTGTTCTGGAAGGAGGAGCTGGCAGCATTGATTGCTAGGGTCTCATCCGCCTTGAACTTGACAAATGCTTCCAGCATGGAGTAGGAGCCGAAGGTACACCTGCTCCTTCAAGGGGTGAGGAATCCCATTACTGTCTTCCTGTTCCTAGAGGTGATCAAGCATATGATTCTTCAGCGTGGGATTCTCCCGACTCCCTGCCTAAGGAGTTAAGAATGTGTAAGAAGATCTACACTCTCCTGGAGAAGGACTGTATCGAGTAGTTTGGTATTCCCAAGATGGATGTGTAGGTCACGGCGGTTACAAGACAGACCACTATTCCTGTGGAAGGCAGATCGACCTTAAAGGATTTTCTGGACCATAAGGTGGATTCGTTGTTGAAGAGCCAGTTCACTGTGGCAGCTGCTATTCTGCAGTTGGCAGTATGTGCCAGCCTGACGTCTCAAGCCCTGCTCCAGTGGATTCAGTTTCTTCCGCTGGATGATGACACTCCTCTTTTGGAGTCGGCTACGGTCTTCCTTTCTGATGCCATGTATGACCTGGTTCGTTTGATGGCCAGGGAAGGTGCCCTGATGATGGATTTGACTCTGGCACTGGGCAGCAAACTCATCTTTCAAAGCCTGATTGGCCCAACTGACTTTGAAAGGGAAGGTTCTTTTTGGAGCCGATTTGGAGAAGCTGATGAAAGACCTGGGCGAGATGAAATCTTATTGCCTTCTGGAAGACAGGTCCAGGGGCTGATACCCTTTCCTCATCAGCCTCCGCCCATCCACCAAGGGCACGCTGGCCAGATCCTCAGGGGTCTTGGGACTTTCATCATTACTGACCTGAAAAACCTTTCTTCCCCTCTGCTTTGGGCTCATTCTTAGTACTTTAGTAGAACGCATGGGTCTAGGGACTTGGTCCCCTCCAGAGGAGGACCCACCTGAGGTGCGCAATGAAGGTTTAGGGGCCCTTTCCCTGGTTCCTCTGGTGGGCAGCAGGCTTTTCTTTCAGGAATGGGCTCAGGTTACCAAGGATTGCTCGGTGCTAGACACCATTCAGTTTAGCTATGTCCTGGAATTAAAAGAACCGATTCCAGATGCCTTCGTCATCACCCTTTGTAGATCTGCAATCAACTGTGCCACTGTGTGGACCACCGTGGACAAGTTGCTGTCTCTAAAGATGGTGATGCCCATCCCCTTGGACAAGCAGAGCAAAGGCAGATACTCCATCTATTTCATTGTGCCCAAAAAGGACGGTTTCTTCAGGTCCGTTCTGGACCTCAAGGTTGTCAACACTGTGCTTATAGATGGAAACTTTGTACTTCGTGATTCATGCAGTGCGCTGAGGGGGGAGTTCTTGGCTTCTCTGGATCTGGCTGAGGCATATTTTCATATCCCGATCTGGGCAGATCAGCAACGGTATCTGCATTTTGCAGTGCTTAGCTCTCACTATCAATTCTCTACCTTCCCCCTTCGGATTATCCACCACCCCAAAGACATTCTCCAAGGTTATGGTGGTGGCGGCTGGGGCTCTGTGGTGCCAAGGGATCTGTGTCTATCCATATCTGGATGAATGGCTCATCCAAGCCCATTCCCTTTCAGTAGTGTCTTGGGTGTCCTTTTTGGAAAACATTGGCTGGGTGATCAATCTGGAAAGGAGCCGGCTGTTGTCTTCCCAGTACCTGGAGTTTCAGGAGGCATGTTTTGACACTCGAGTGGGCAGAGTTTTCCTGCCAGAGGAGAAAGTCAAAAGACTGTTGGATTGCCTGGTGCTGTTCTGTGCGCAACAGGCTCCCAGAGTCTGGGATTATCTTCAGCTCCTCGGATTGATGGTGCCAACCATAGAGATGGTGCCGTGGGTGTGTGCTCACAAGCAACCACTCCTGAGTTCTCAGGAGTTTGAGCACAGGCTCCTGCTCCCATTGATGGTGAAGTCTAGCCTGAAGTGGTGACAGCAGCCCTGTCATCTGAGGAAGGGTGTGACGCTGGGCAATTTATCCTGGATCCTGCTGATGACAAATACCAGTCTCTTGAACTGGGGAGCCCAATGTTAAGACCATACGGCCTATGGCCATTGGAACCGCAGGGAAGATATATGGTCTATCAACTCCCTCAAGGTGAGGGGGCCATCAGGCTGGCTCTTCTGAGTTTCTGGCCTCTGGTGGAGGGACGGGTGGTTTGAGTGTTTTCAGACACCATGGCGGTGGTTTATGTCAATCGGCAAGGCGGCATGAGAAGTGCTGAGGTAGCTCTGGAGATGACACTCCTGTTTGCCTGGGTGGAGAAGAATCTTCTAGCCTTGTCAGCTCAGCACATTGCTAGGGTGGACAATGTGCAAGCAGACTTCTTCAGCCAACACTTTATGGATCCTGGTGGGAATTGAATCCGGAGGCATTTCAGGTGATTCTGCGCTGCTGGTGTCACCCCAAAATGGATCTGATGGTGACCCACTCCAATGCCAAAGTTTGCTGATTCTTCAGACGTTGCACAGAGATGGGGTCCTAGAGTGTTGACACCCTGGCCCAGCCTTGGCTAAGTCAACACCTGATGTGTGTTTCCTGGTGGGGCATGTGATTCGGCATATAGATCACCACTCAGACAGGATTGTCCAGATTTGCCGAGGAGAGCATGGTTTGGAGACCTGATATGGCTCCTGCAGGCGCCTCCTCTTTGGTTGCCTCCATCTCGGGGCCTATTGCAGGAGGGACTGATTGTCCTGGAGGACCCGGTTCCTTTCTCGCTTATGGCTTGTCTTTTGAAAGGAGACTGGTAGCACGTAAGGGCTATTCTCAGGCGGTGATCTCCACTCTGCTCAGAGCTCATCGGTGGTCTAGCAAACTAGCATTCTTGTGGGCCTGGTGCCTCTTTGATAGTGTGGCGCTCGGCAGTTGGCTCCTGAGGTGACCAAGGTGCCATCTCTGTTGACATTTCTACAGGATGGCTTGGAGAAGGGCCTTTCCCTTAGCTTCCTGAAAGTTCAGGTGGCAGTTTAGACCTGCTTCCATGGTCTAGTGGCTGGTAAGTCTCTAACTTTGCACCTGGACGTCTTGCAATTTCTCCAGGGGGTTTGGTGTCTGTGATCTCTTCTGGGATCTGTGTCTGGTACTCAGAGCCCTTATGGCGGTGCCTTTTGTGCCATTGAAGCATGCTATCTTCAAAGATTTGACGCTCAAGACAGTCTTCTTGGTTGTGATTTGTTCCACAAGGCAGATTTCTGAGCTGCAGGCTTTGTCTTGCCGAGCTCCTTATCTGTCTTTTTCAAAGGAAGCCATTTCCTTTCAGCCTGTGCCTTCCTTCTTGCTTAAGGTGATTTCTCCCTTTCATGTGAACCAGTTAGTCTGCCTGCCCTCCTTCTCTGAGGAGCAATGTCAGGGGAAGGATAAGGGTCTTCCCCTTGTGGATTCCCAGAGGGTGCTTCTCTTGTACTTCGGGGTTACAAATTCATTTTGTAAGTCCGATCATCTTTTTATGCTGTTTGCTAGCCCATGCAAGGGTGACAAGGTAGCTACATCAACTTTGGGGTGCTAGATTAAGGAGGCCATTGCCTTGGCATATCTGTTGTGGAACTAACTGGTTCAGGAGGGTTTGCGTGCCCATTCTACCCAAGCACAATCCTCCTCATGTGTGGAGTGGAGCGCGATAGCCCCTGAAGACATTTTTCATGCAGCAATGTGGGCATCACTTTCCACTTTTGTCGAGCATTACCACCTGGATGTCCATGCGTGGGTGGACACGGCCTTTGGCTCAAGGGTTTGCAAGCTGCTGTGTATTCTTCCCACCCAGTGGAGTCGTAGTTTTGGTATGTCCCACATGTCTGAGCTGGTCTAGATGACATTTTACTTAGCAGTTAATATCCTTTCCTTGAGTCCTGCTAGACTAGTCTAGGGCCTGCCCCTGAAACTGTATTAGCTCTGTTCTTCTTTGTGGTACCCTTGGGTCCGCTATGATTTTTATGTCTAGCTCTGCAGGTTCATCTTCTGCTGGCAGCTTTCTGTTTATACTTTCCTGTACATATTCTCTACTGTTGATTACTCCTTGTTGGCCATGATTGAGGTTGTGTGTGGCTTGCCATGTTTCTCCCATATGCTTTGGGACGAATCCTGAAGAGACTCTGGTGACGGAGGTGAATAGAGGCATAGGAGTAATGTCATTGAAATTTGGGCTTTTCATTGTTTGTTTGTTTCCACCAATCTGTTGGTAGGCAAACACAACCCACTTATCTGGACTGGTCTGGCAGGACTCGAGGAAAGGATATTAACTGCTAAGTAATACTGAAATCTTTAAGTATGTCTCCATATGCCTTATGATGAAGACCACTGACCATTTTAGTAGCCATCCTCTGTACTGACTCCATCCTGTTTATATCCTTTTGAAGGTGTGGTCTCCTAAAGTACACACAGAGGTGCCATCCGGCGCGCCTGCGCCTGAGGGCCTTGCCAGAGGGCCCTTTGGCGTGGCCCTTAGGCAGTGGCCATCACAAAGCAGCTTAAGTCAACCGCCAAAAGCTCCAGACCCTGTTGCTTTTGAAAATTCGTCCTGTATTTACATACAACTCCTGCAGTGAAGTTCCTCCGCGGTAAAGCCTGCTCAGCTAACGACAGACACGACAAATCTACCCTACGCGTACCACTCCAGAAGAAAATGCATCAGTGACTCGAACTCCCAACTCCCCAACTAATTGTCTTCTACCGCCTACTTGTTGCAAGTATAACCAACTATATCCAATTGTGACTATTAGTCCTTTACTCTCCCAACAGTAACGTCCTGATATCACATATATGAGTCTTTGTTACATTTGCTGCTATTATTTGTAACTCTGTACCCATACTCTACTTTACTGCTACCACTGCCTGATAATTGCTAGCATTGTCATTTTTATCCAGCTATATCTTTGCAAGTGTCTCTGCCACCACTATAGCCAGTATACTGTTATATAGAAAGATGCATACACTCTTAGCCGTAGCCAGCATATATCTCATTACAGCATTGCCTAGCTGGTCAAACGCCTTCAACCCGAGTACCAACTCCATACCAATACTTCGAAATACCTGGAAGGAATGGGCAAACAAGACCCATACATCTTCATCAGACATCATCCGCCCAAATTATCCCCATCTGATCCATATTGCCCTCCAACACACCAAAAAGCCTCTGGTAGCGAAACACAATCACCGAAGACCATTGAAATGAGCCTTCATCAACGCCAGATCAATTCGCACAAAATGGCCAGTGATCACCACCTAATAAACCACTACAATCTTGACATCCTGATGGTTACAGAAACCTGGTTGTCAGACTGCGACAATGTCATTATCAACCAGATGTCACCCCCTAATTTCTCACTCCATACATGCCATAGACCCAACCAAAGAGGAGGTGGAACACTCATCCTTGTGAAAAATGAACTTCAATTTCAGCTGAGCACCACCACCAACACAACCCATCTCAACATGATATCTATCTCCAATGACACTTGCTCAATCAATCTAATTTACAGATCCACGACAACTTCGGCAGAAGACCTATCAACCATAATAGACCTCGCCTGCAACACGGACAAATCTCAATCACCAAGCTGGCTAATGGGTGATTTCAATCTCCCAACTCTACAAGATTCGCAAACCTCAGCATTTCTCGAAGCACTTGCTGACCTTGGTCTCAGTCAGATAATCAGAGCACCAACACATGTGAAGGGAAATACTCTGGACCTGATATTCGCCCCTCGATCTATCATGGAAGCAAACTACGACTTCGCAATAACTATAACACCAGTACCATGGTCTGACCACAGCTTGATCAGATTCCAATTACCCACCTACCCTAACAATCAAAACACCAACTCCATCCCTCCCAAGCCACCAGTAAGAAGATTTCGCTCCTTCAACAGAGAGGAGATACTAAAGAAACTCCTTCCTCACCTAAGCTCCTCAGACTCCAATCTCGACAATCTGATCAACATCTGGAATGACACCCTCAGAACTAGCTCACAACTCCCCGACACAAATAGAAGAACCAAGAACCGTACACATGTAGCATGGTACTCGAACGAATTGCGCTCATCACTTTTCCATCTAAGAAAACTCGAGCGACGTTGGCGTCGGTCCCGCTCCTTTGAAGCACACACAATATACTGCTCACACTTAGAGAAGCATCGCCAAGAAATAGCGGCGAGAAGAAAGCAGTTTCATACAGTCCTCCTGATGCGATCAATAAGCAAGCACCACGACTTATTCAACATAGTAAAGACACTAGCACGAGAACCAACCCCGGAACAAACACATGTAATCCAACCCCAGGACTATGCTAATTACCTAAAATAAAAAATGATACAGACGGCCAAATCCTTCAGTCCAGCTAGACTCCCCCAACCACCCAAGACGCCGCATCCATCCCCACTGACCAAATTCAACACATTGTTACCCAAAGAGATTGAAAACATCATCATCTCCATCAGTGCTACCACTACACCAAATGATCCTTGCCCAGCATCTTGGATCAGAGAGCTCCGCAGCGAACTAAGCCCCTCCTTAAATAAAATCCCGGAATAATCGTTTACAAAAGGAACATTCCCACAAAGCCTAAAGCATACCTCCATCAGACCATTGCTGAAGAACAATAAACTGGATCCGCTAAAGGTTGAATCATACAGACCGATATCCAGCATCCCCCTACTAGCCAAAATAATTGAAAAGGTAGTGCAACACCAAATTCAGCAACACATTGACACTGAATCCCCCCTGGACCCTTCTCAACATGGTTTCAGGGAAGCGCACGGTGTGGAGACCCTACTTATCACCCTCTTCAACACCATAATCACCGGCATATACAACACCAGACAAGGCTTTGTCCTTATATTCATGGACATCTCAGCTGCATTTGACTCTGTGAGTCACCAGATCCTTATTGAACGCTTTGAAGAAAAAGGTATCCAAGGCTCAGCACTGAGCTGGTGTAAATCCTACCTTTCCGACAGATGGCAACAAATTAGACTTGGAACTATAACATCCGTCCCATTTTTACAGCATCAAGGTGTACCTCAAGGATCTTCACTATCTGCACTATTGTTTAATATTTATATTCAACCCATCTGTGACCTAATTCGCTCCTTCAACGTATCCTGCTTAGCATATGCTGATGATATTCTCCTTTATATGCCTTTCATGACAGACCAACCTGATTTTACCCCGCTGATAAACTGCTTCAACGCAGTTGCGGAATGGCTCCTCACACAGAACTTGAGAATCAACCACAGCAAGACTGATGTAATGTTCATAACGAAGAACCAGGATTTCGCACCCCCACCCACACTAAAGGTAAATGGCACAGAACTAAGCCAAATCTACCATCAGATACCTAGGCATCACCCTCGACCAAAAAATGGACATGAAGGCACATATAAAAAACACAACAAAATCAATCTACCACAAGATAAGGACACTTCGTCACTTACGACCACTGCTCGAGCATACAGACTTCAGAACAATCTACCAAGCTTTGGTGATGCCCCACATCGATTTTGCAAATGCAATCCTATACGGTCTCCCACAAGCAACTCTAAACCCTCTTCAACTGGCAATGAACACAGCAGCCAGGGTGCTAGAAGGAATATCGAGGACCGACCACATCACACCTATCCTGAAAAGGCTCCACTGGTTACCTCCACTGGTTACCTCTTCAAGATACCAAAATCTGCAATAGAGTAGACACCCAGGAAGGGGTAGATAACATGAGGAGGGATCTAGCTAAGCTTGAAGAATGGTCTAGAATTTGGCAGCTGGGATTTAATGTTAAAAAATGTAAGGTCATGCATTTGGGCTGCAGCAATCCAAGGGAGCAATACAGTATAGGAGGTGAAGTACTTTTGTCCACTAAAGAAGAGCGGGACCTAGGCGTGGTTGTGTCTGATGATCTTAAAGTAGCTAAACAGGTGGAAAAGGCGACAGCAAAAGCTAGAAGGATGCTTGGGTGCATACGGAGAGGAATGGCTAGCAGAAAAAAGGAGGTGATAATGCCTCTGTATAAGTCTTTGGTGCGACCTCATTTGGAGTATGGTGTGCAATTCTGGAGACCGCACCTTCAAAAGGATGTGAACAGGATGGAGTCGGTGCAGAGGGTTGCTACCAAAATGATTAATGGGCTTCATTATAAAGCATATGAGGACAGACTTAAGGATCTTAATATGTACACCTTAGAGGAAAGGTGGGATAGAGGTGATATGATTGAGATGTTTAAATACCTCCGTGGCATAAATGTTCAGGGAGAGAGCCTCTTTCAATTGAAAGCAAGTTCTGCTACGAGGGGACATGGGATGAGGGTGAAGGGAGATAGATTCAGGAGTGATATGCGGAAATATTTCTTTACGGAAAGAGTAGTGGATCCGTGGAATAGTCTCCCAGTGGAGGTGGTAGAGATGAGGACAGTAACTGAATTCAAGAAAGCATGGGACCAACACAGAGGATCTCTAAAGGCAAAAAGTGGACTGTTGTAGTTGTTATGGAAGGACAGACTAGATAGGCCATGTGGTCTTTTTCTGTCGTCATATTTCTATGTTTCTATGTTTCTATGTTTCTAAGCTAGAACCCTATATAAGAATATCATCATGACCTTCAAAGCCCTAAACAATCAGTCCCCCATAACCATCACCGAATTGATACATACCTCAGCTCCTATTAGAAGTAGAAGATCCGTAGCAGTAAACACTTTAACAGTCCCGAAAGAATCAACAAGATGCAAAAAGTCAACAACTAACAGAGCCTTCTGCTTCTATGCCCCGAAAGCCTGGAATTCCCTCCCCCCTGAAATCAGAGCTATTACGGACCTAACCCAACTTAGAAAGGCCCTAAAACATCACCTATTCACCAAATACTTCCCGGCGTAGTCCCGACAAGAAATTACTCTCATGATGTATATAATGTAGATACTTATTGTATAACTCTTGTTAATTTACCCTGCTATCCAAGTTCCAATCCCTGTTCAAATGTAAATGCATCTCAGTGACCCTGAAATGCATATGTTATGTTTTGATGTAAACCGCACTGATGTCAATAGCGCGGTATAAAAGAAATACTAACTAACTAACTAAATAAATAAATAAACACTACTCTAAATGTGGTCCACCAAGGACTTATACAAAGGCACTATCACCTTCTTCCTGCTGGCCATTCCTCTCCCTATGCACCCAAGCATCAAGTACTTCACCCCCTATACTATACCACTCCCTTGGACTTTTGCAACTGAAAAGCATGACCTGCATGTTTTAGCATTAAAACTTAGCTGCTAAATTCTCGACTATTCAAGTTTCGTTAGATCCCTCCTCATGTTATCTACCTTATTGCAGATGTTTATATCATCCACAAAGAGGCAAGATTTACCCAACAACCCTTCCACAATATCACTTACAAAAATGTAAAACAAAAAATATTAAGAAGATCCCTGTGTCACACCGCTGATAATGTCCTCCTCCTCCTCCTCCTCAGAGAGAGTTTCATTTACCTGTACCCTTTGTTGCTTCCCATTCAACCAGTTTTTAACCCATTTGGTCACTTTAGGGTACATGCCTAGAGTGCACAATTTTATTTATAAGTCACCTGTGTGGAACAGTGTCAAAGGCTTTCCTGAAATATAAGTACACCACATCTAGCACTGTCCCTTGTTTCAACTCTCTTGTTACCCAGTCAAAGAAACTAATCAGTTTTGTGTGACAAGACCTGCCTCTAGTGAAACTATGCTGTCTCAGATCCTGCAAGCCATTGAATTGCAGAAACCTCACTATCCTCTGTCTTAGGAGCCTTTCCATTAATTTACTCACCAGACTTAACCAGCCTGTAGTTCCCAACCTTGTCCTTAATTCTTTTTTGTAGAGGGACCACATAGGCTCTTCTCCAGACCTCTAGGACCACTCCCAATTCTAAAGAAGCATTGAAAATGTTAGACAATGGAGCCACCAGAACTTCCCTATGTTTCTTCAATACTTTCCAATGTATCCCATCTGGCACCATTGCTTTGTCTACCTTTAGTTTAGATAGTTCCTAATGAACACAGTCTTCTGAAAATTGTTCAAGATCTGTCTCATTTCTGTTCCTGTTTGTGTATTTTCTGAGATCCTACTCCTGGCCCTTCATCTGTGAGTGCAAATATTTGTTAAGCAATTCCACTTTATCCTCTTCAATTTTTACATAGTCCTCCTCTTTCCCCTTGAGTCTGACTTTTGCAATTCTTCCTGTCACTAACGTATCTCCCCTTTTATTTATTTTATTTTATTTATTTAGCACCTCTTTTATTCCGCTGTATCTACAAGTCACAGTGATTTACAAGGAACAGGTTAACAGACATAACTTTACATAGAACATAGGTAACAATATAAATATTAACAGTAATAACAATACTGAAAATCAACTGCACTCCTGGTTAGGGGAGAGTGTTCAAAACATTATTAATGAGCAAACCAAGGACAAGATTTGCTTAGTGATTAACAGGCAATGCGATATGATAGGGTGAGATGCTAGTGTTTATACAAGTAGGAGGAAGGGGGGCTGAGGTTGCAAGATGGGGGGTGAGCAGGATGTGTAGTTAGGTGTCTGTTCCAAAGTGTTCTAAGAAGAGTTGGGTCTACAGCTTATGCCTAAATTCACCAATGTCTGATAAGGTACGGATCTCTGAAGGGAGTGAGTTCCAAGTTGTGGGAGTGTAGAAGGAGAAAGCACTGTTAGTGTGGGAAAAAGAGACCAGGAGTGAAAGAAGACTGTGGTTGGCTGATCTTCTTGCTCTAATGTCAAAGGGCTTGGTTATGAGAGTCTGGAGGACAGTCACTGTGAGGTCATGGAGGATCTTGAAGGTGGTGAGGGAGACCTTGTACTTCACTTGAATGTAGATGGGGGAGCCAGTATAGCTGTTTTAGTAGTGGGTGATGTGCATTCATTGAGATGATCCTGTGATAATCCTAGCAGCTGTATTTTGTACGAGCTGTAGAGGGAGTAGAGTGGTTTTTGGTAGACCCTGATAGATGATGTTCGCATAGTCCAGTACTGAAGTGATGAGGGCCTGACATATGTTTTTGAAATCAGATTTGTCTAGTAGAGGCACAGGTTCTGAACCGCTTTCATGCTGAGGTATGCAGACCTGGCCATTTGCTTGATATGGGCTTGGGAGTTAAGATTTTGATACAGTGTAATGCCAAGATATTTTACTTGGTCCTTGACCTGTAATGTTAAATTGGCTAGGCTGAAAATGTGGGGTTCTTAGTTATGTGGAGGATCTCTGTCTTGCTAGGATTGATGTGTAAGCTGTGGCTGCTTAGCTAGCTGATGACCATCTCCAGCAATGTCCTATAGCAGAGGAGTCTGGGTCACTGATGGAGAATGGACCGTAGATTAGAATGTCATCAGCGTACAGATAGCAGAGGGCATTGTGACTCCGGATGATGTTACATAGCAGTTGGATGAGGTTGTTGAACATCAGGGATGACAGGGCAGATGCTTGGGGTAGGCCTTGGCGAAGCCTGAAAGAGGAGGAAGATTCAGATCCTATTTTGATTCGCTGATAACTGTCTTCCAGATAAGAGCGGATCCATTGAAAAACTGTATTTCTTAGGCCAATTGAATACAGATGTGTAATGAGTTGTTAATGTATAAGAGTCAAAAGCGGCTGAGATGTCCAGAAAAAAACGAGGATGAATCCTTGTGTGATTTTTTTTGGTACCTCTTATTAAGGTGTCCAGAAGGGAGATTAGCAAGGTCTCCATGCTGTGAAAGGGTTTGAAGCCAAGTTGGTGTGATCAAGAGGAATGTAGGTGTCGATGTAGTCTTGGAATTGTATTTGCATTGCCTTTTCGATGATTTTGGCTAGGACTGGGATACTTGAGATTGGTCTGTGTGAGGATGGGGTTGAATGGTCAGCTGTCAGGTTCTTTAGTAGAGGCCTAATGGAGGCTTGCTTGAGATCTTTTGGCATGTAGTCCAGAGCTAGTGAGGCTTGAACCATGGGTTGGATGGTCAGATTGAGGTCATGATTTGAGTTTTTAATCCAGGAGAAAAGAACAGGGGTCTAGAGGGGAGGTTGTGCTGCAATGACGCTGCTGAGCAGATGGAGGACTGAAACTTGACCAGGTTTGCTTATTTAGGGTGCTGGCGGTGTCACCATACTGGGGAGCAGTGGTGTTGATTGTTTATTGCTTGGACTGTAAGAACTGTGCCATGTCCTCATAGGATAATATGGCCTGGGGCTTGTTTGTGGTTGAGTTTCTGAGTAGGTTTAAGGTTTTGAAAAGCGCTCTCGGCCTGTTGAGTGAGGATCTAACAAGGTTGGTATGGTATACTTTCTTTTTTGATGAGGGTACATTTGCAGTATTCAGTTTGGGTAGCCATGTTGTGACCCCGCTTCTTTAGTGCCCTCCAGCACGAGCAGGTAGGGTTTAAGCGGGTTGTTTTCTTCCTGAACAGCTATTCTACAAGTTCCTAAAGCAAAGCCTCTTGGGATATGTAGTTTCTGTCACTGTCCAAGGAAGAGTAGTGTGACTTCAAAAAGTGGTTAAAGCAACAAGGATTTATTTCCCCTCCCGGGGCGGATTTTCAACAAGGAAATAAAGGTAACAACACCAGACACCTCTGGCAAAAGGACAAAGTAAAGTTTCCAACATAAACAGCTTTCTTCAGCACAAAACAATTGCTTCTCAGCAAACAGAATGAAACAGCTCTGTTTTCCCGGCTCTGTACTTTTTATCTCAATACCTCTGTACTTCTCTGCAAGGCATACATTCAGCGCAGGGATAATACTTCATCAGATATTGTAAACGTACAATCCATCATATCTTCAGAGACACTTTCAAAACCTGGCTCTATTTATTTATTTATTTATTTATTTATTTATTTAGAGAGTATTTGTATCCCGCTCCTTCCAGCGATCAGAAGCGGTAAGATTACTATTGCGAAACTGCCAAATCAAAGCAGGTACAAATTTTGTTTACATACAGATTATCAGAAAAGCACGTCACACAGAGTTTCAGATTATCAGAACAACACGTCACACAGAGCTAACAATTCGTAGCTATGGGGAAGATCATTTACATATATACATAGATACATATATACAGGATAGGTTTCTTGGTCAATGTGGACAGGGGGCTGCCCCCAACTGAGGGTTTAATTCAGGTTGAAATGGGTTTGGAAAATGTGCGTCTTGAGTTTCTTTCTGAAGTCTAGAAGGTCATTGCTAGCTCGTAGCTCTGGTGGTAGTTGGTTCCAAAGCGTTGGTGCCACATATGAAAAAGCTCTGTGGCTGGTGTTAGTTTTGGTAGATCTTATGTCTGTTGGAGTGTGGAGGATGTTGGCGTTGTGGGTTCTTCTGCTTCGGGTAGGAGGTTGCATTCTGACTAGGTTGTTGAGGAAAGAAGGTGCTAAGTTGTGGATGAGTTTGAAAGTAGTTGTTAGTATTTTATATTTTGTGTGAGCTGTTATGGGTAGCCAGTGTAGTTGAATTAGTACTGGTGTGATGTGGTCGTTTAGTTTTTTCTTCATTATGACCCTGGCAGCTACATTTTGTGCCATTTGTAATATGTTTAGGGTTTTTTTAGGTAGACCTTGTAGGATGGCGTTGCAGTAGTCAAAATGTGGCATGATGAGTGCTTGAGCCATGGTTCTGAAATCTTGGGGATCAATAATACTCCGGATGGGTTGGAGGACTCTAAGCTTGTGGAAAACTGCTCTGTTGGTCTTTCGGAGGTGTTTCTCCATCTTTAGGTCACAGTCAAAAGTGACTCCTAGATACTTTATTTCTTTTTTCGTTTGGTAAGTGTTGTTACATAGTGTGATTGATGGGGGTGGGACAAAGTTCGGTTCTTTGGAGAGATACATTACTTCGGTTTTTTTGTGATTTATCGACATACTGCTTTGTTGTAACCAGTCTTGCATCTCTTCAATGCATGTCTCCAGTGGGCTGTAGTTTCCATTAAGTCCTCCTGAGAGGTAGGAAATGTTTGTATCGTGGTTTCTTGGGCTCCGCCCTTCCTCCCTGCTTTAAGCTTTGTATTATATTCTTGAATCATGTACTGCTTAAAACAGTCCTTTTCATTACAGTCATTATAATCAATGCCCCAACCTTCTGGGTAAGTAGAATCACCTTGATTATAAAAATCCCAGCCTTTGGGCTTACCTCTGTGCTTGGCTGCAAAGGGTTTTCTCTGAGCTTTGGACCCGGTAGTAAAATCTCCACTTACTTTGTGCAATGAATGCTGAAACTGCCTTCCTGGCTTTCTCTCCTCTTGGTAATCCCCAGGATATTGCAGACAGCCTGGCTTGCTTCTGCCGTATCTTTTTCTTGAATAAAGCTTTGTAAAAGGTTCTCCTTTTACCTTTGAACTCAGCTCTGGCCCTGGGCTTGGAACCTGGATTCTTCCCTGGTCCTCCTCCTGGGTTGTTAGCTGGCCTCTCACCGGAACCCTCGGCTGGCCTTGCAAGTAACCTCCCAGCTGAGCCTGTGCTGGAACTTTCTCTGGAACTCCTAATTGAGAACCCACTCCAGCTTCTAATGGAGACTCTCTTCCGGCTTCTACTGGACACTCCCTTCCAGCTTCAAATGAACCTTTCCTTCCAGCTTCTAACGGACTCTCTCTTTTTCCCACTGAGGCCTCTTTTTGTATCTGCCCTTTAGGGTAGTGCCTGACTCCTCCACCTAGCAGGTGCTCTGAATTAGCTCTTGAGTCCTGAGCTAACCGGTAGCAAGGGCGTGTTTCTTTCTCCTGTGCTCGGTTTCCCTGGTAACTACCAGCCATGTGCTTTTGTTTATACTCCAGCACTGCCTCTGATTTCTCCTCTTTGGCTCTTTCTACAGGGCTGGAGGAATCCATCATGTCACAATGTACACCGAGTGGGTGGATGGGGTCCTGTGGTGCCTCCATTTGCATTCTAATTCTCTGAGTTTGTTTTTCAGAGCTTTACCAGGGGGCATGGTAGGATCTCGTGAAACCATATGATCTGGTTGGTTTGTAGACATAGGATGAAATGTGTTCATTCCATTCGAATATTAAGGAGTCGAGGTTGCTAGGATCATCTGTGGTCATAGGTACAATGCTGCTGATGAAAGATTCCTTGTCAAATGTATGGGACTTACTTGGATGTTCTGAGGAGGCCTTGTGCTAGTTGTGGCTGTCAGATTTGGTAGGAAGAAGGTGAGAGGAGTGTGATCAGACCAGGGTAGTGGGGTGTTTTGAGTCATTGACACGATGTGTTGATATGGCCAGCAGGCAGGGGTAAAGATGGGGGTCTAGGATTCCTCCCTTGGTGTGTGTTGGTGCAGAAATGATCTGCTTAAGTTAGGGTGCCTCCATTGCCTGGAAAAATGGAAGGAGTGTTTTTTGGCTGTAGTGGGTAGGTTGAGGTCGCCCAACAGAATTAGCCATCTATTGCTGTGGCAGTGAGAGCTTGCCTCCTCAATTAGTGGAGAGTGGAGCTAACTGTTGGTGATCTATTAGTGAGGCATACAGAAAGGTGGGTGTTGGAGATGGAGATGATGTCCAGGTCATTGAATGAGTTTGCGTTGTTGATCTTGAATTGGAGATTCGTTTTTGCTATTATTAGGACCCCTCCATTTCTCCTTGCAGTTCTGGGGCGGTTGAAAGTTTGGTATGATGGGATAGTGAGTTGGTTAACTAGGACAGTGTCATATTC
This sequence comes from Ichthyophis bannanicus, assembly GCA_033557465.1. Classification (NCBI taxonomy): domain Eukaryota; kingdom Metazoa; phylum Chordata; class Amphibia; order Gymnophiona; family Ichthyophiidae; genus Ichthyophis; species Ichthyophis bannanicus. Next base: position 1,712,644,915 of record CM066031.1, on the reverse strand, counting down.
TTCAAGCCAAGATTCAGTTATGCATAATAGATCAATATGGTTCTCTTTGTTGAGGTCAGTAATGGTGGGAATTTTATTGTGGACAGAGCGTGTATTGATAAGAGTCCATTTAAGTGGTCAATTGGTGATCGGTTCTGAAGCTGAGGATGTGAGCCAAGGAGACGACTGAATTTTAATAACATTGCACGCATTTCTACTTTGTGGATTAGGGATGAGTGTTTGAAGTCTGATGTGGTATGGGTGATGTATTATAGGGATGATTCCTCCATTTCCTATTACCTGTAACACCCTTCCTCCTTTCTTTCCTTTTCTATTCTTTTCTCTCTACATTTCTATAAGATAATTGGCATTCCTTTTCTTTTTCCTCCTGCTGCAGTCCTTTGTATTGTACACTGCTTTTATGCTCTGGCCTAAGCGGTATATCTAGAAATAAAATAAAGATAAAGAAAGATAAAGATGATATATGAAGAGATTGCTCTATAAGCGTGTGTTAAGGTAATACTGCTGAGGAGTAGGATAAGGAGAAGTAGGGCGAGGATATACATGATGGGTGCCCAGCTGGTGTATTTAGTTAGGCTTGGCTTAGTGGTGCTGCTAGGCTGCTCCGCCAATGAGGGCAACTGTCTAGGGGAGTGCATTGGCTATATTTGGCTATGTTTAATTCCATTTGTATCTTTGCTTCCCTGACTACTTTCCTAGCTTCTCTCTGTTTTTTTTAAGTGCTGGCAAGTCAATGCTGACTCCTGGCAACCCAGCAGCCCCAGGGTTTTCTTGGCAAGGTATGACCGGAAGTAAATTGCCAAGCCTTTTCTTTTGACGCAATGGAGGGTAAAATTGATAAAGAAGGCAAAGGGCGAATTTGGGAAGAAGCTTACTGCGGAAGCAAAAATGCGAAATAAAGATTTTTTCAACTACATTCATAGCAAAAAAACAGTGAGAGAGCCAGTTGGACCATTAGATGATAGAGGAGTTAAAGGGGCACTAAGAGGCGACAAGGCGATAGCGGAGAGACTGAATGAATTCTTTGCTTCGGTCTTTACTGAGGAAGATGTAGGGATGTTACCCATGACTGAAGTGGTATTTAAAGGTGCGGAAGAATTGAAGGAAATATCGATACATCGGGAAGATGTATTACAACTATTAGATAAACTGAAGAGTAGCAAATCACCTGGGCCGGATGGTATACATCCAAGGGTGTTGAAAGAACTGAAATATGAGATTGCAGACCTGCTATTAGTAATCTGTGAACTATCATTAAAATCATCTCTAATACCTGAAGATTGGCAGATCGCCAATGTAGCACCCATTTTTAAAAAGGGTTCCAGGGGTGATCCGGGAAACTACAGACCGGTGAGCCTCACGTCAGTACCGGGAAAAATGGTAGAAACCATCATAAAGAATAAAATTACTCAGCATGTAGATACTCATGGCCTAATGGGAGACAGCCGACATGGCTTTAGACAAGGAAGATCTTGTCTTACTAATCTGTTATGTTTTTTTGAAGGTGTGAATAAACAGGTGGAGAAAGGTGAGTCGGTTGATATAGTGTATCTGGACTTTCAGAAAGCCTTTGACAAGGTCCCTCATCAGAGACTTTTGGCAAAACTAAAGAGTCATGGGATAGGAAGCAGTGTACTACTGTGGATCAGGAACTGGTTAAAAGATAGAAAGCAGAGGGTTGGGCTAAATGGCCAATTTTCCCAATGGAGAAAGGTGAATAGTGGTGTACCCCAGGGATCTGTGCTGGGTCCGCTGCTTTTTGACATATTCATAAATGACCTGGAAAGTGGAATAACGAGTGAGGTTATCAAATTTGCAGATGACACAAAACTATTTAAAGTTGTTAAAACCCAAGAGGATTGTGGAAAATTGCAAGAGGATCTTGATAAATTGGAAGACTGGGCATCAAAATGGCAGATGAAATTTAATGTGGATAAGTGCAAAGTTATGCACCTAAGGAAGAACAACCCAAACTATGGTTACACAATGCAAGGTTCCACATTAGGAACCACCACCCAGGAAAAAGATTTAGGCGTCATTGTGGGTAACATGTTAAAACCCTCAGCACAGTGTGCAGTGGAAGCCAAGAGAGCAAATAGAATGCTAGGTATGATAAGGAAAGGAATGGAAAATAAAACAAAAGATATTATAATGCCTCTGTATTGTTCCATGGTGCGACCGCACCTTGAATATTGTGTGCAATTCTGGTCGCCGTATCTTAAAAAGGATATAGCGTTATTAGAAAAGGTTCAGAGAAGAGCCACCAAAATGGTAAAGGGGATGGAAGGATACTCCTATGAAGAAAGGCTAAAAAGGTTAGGGCTCTTTAACCTGGAAAAGAGACGGCTGAGGGGAGATATGATAGAAGTCTATAAATTAATGAACGGAGTGGAATGGGTAAACGTAGATCGATTGTTTACGTTATCAGAATATAGAAAGACTAGGGGACATGCAATGAAGCTACAGGGTAACCTATTTAAGACTAATAAAAGAAAATATTTTTTATTTATTTATTTATTTATTTACATTCTCTTATATACCGCGCTATTCTGCATCAGTGCGGTTTACATTGAACAAACTGAAATGACATTGAACAGGGTATTATAACTTATTATAACTTATTATAACTTATTATAACTCAACGTGTAATCAAACTCTGGAATTTGCTACCGGAGGATGTAGTAAAGGCTGTTAGTGTAGCTGGGTTTAAAAAAGGTTTGGACAAGTTCCTGGAGGAAATGTCCATAAACCATTATTAAGAAGGGACCCAGGATATCCAAACCCAGTACAAGCATTGCGGAACCTGTGTCTTTTGGGGAAACTGCTAGGTACGTATGACCTAGATTGGCCATTGTTGGAAACAGGATACTGGGCTTGATGGACCTTGGTCTGACCCAGTATGGCATATCTTATGTTCTTAAATGACTTGCTCAAAATCACAAGGAGTGCCAGTGGGAATCAAACCCTGATATCTTGGTACTAGGCCATTGCTCTAACCACTAGGCTGCTCCTCCACTCTTCACTTAGCCTTTCTAAATAATGATGCGTGACTCCTCTTTCTGTGATCTTTTTTATTTTATGATGGCAGCCCTCTTTTTCTTCACCTTTTCCTTTTATTTGCTTTCCTAACAAAAAAGCTTATTGTTCTTAAAATAGCCCTTTCCTTTTCTATATCCCCTAGCTATTCCCATCAACTAATGACTCCTTGAGATTTATTATTTATTATTTGTTACACTTTTCTGTACCGCCCCTTCCAGAGATCAGGGGCAGTTTACAAATAACCAACATGTTACAAATAACAGATTAGAGAACTATTTACATGTCAACTATGAAAAATAACTACCAAGGTTAAGAACCTTGGACTTGAGGGAATGGAATATAGGCAGAGTGGGATTTGTGTGTAGAAGGGTGGTCATTGTGAGTGTTTTTGGGTTAGGTGTGAGGTAGAGCTGGCATTGTCATTTCCATAGTATGCAGTGAAGAGGTGCATTTTGAGTTCTTTTCTGAATATCTGAAGGTCCTTGATTGAGCGGATTGAGACAGGCAAGGAGTTCCAGATACTAGGGGCTGTGAATGTGAATGCTCTACAGCTCATGGTTTGTTTGGTCTTATGAATGGAGGGGGGGGGGGATTGCAAGAGAACAGAGTGTGTTTTCTCTTTGAGATTTTGTGTCGGGGGGGAGGGAGTGGGTGTGGAGGAGATTTGAGAGGTAGGATGGTGCAATATTGTTAATCAGTTTGAACGTGGTCATCAGTATCTTGTATTTTATCTGGCTCAATATTGGAAGCCAGTGGAGGTCATGTAAGATAGGTGTGGTACGGATGGTTAATTGGGCCTTATAGATGATTCTGGCTGTGATGTTTTGTGCTCTCTGGAGAATATTTAGGTTCCTAGTTGGTATTCCCTGTAACAAACTGTTACAGTAGTCAAAGTGGGGGGTAATAATAGCTTGTACTACCAATTTGAAGTCATGAGTGTCGAGAAATGGTCTTAGGTGCTGAATTGTCTTTAGTTTGAAAAAGATGGTCCTGGCTATTTGCTTTATGTGAGGTAACATACTGAGGAATTGAGATATCATTCCATCTTGATGAAGTTAATGTCCCTAAAGTCTATCATCCTCACTCTTGAATGAACTATGTCACCCCTTGTCCTAATACTAAAGCACACCATTTGGTGATCACTGGATGAAAGATGATCACTCACTATAATATCAGAAACATTCTCCCCATTTGTTAGCACCAGGTCCACTAGGGCCCCCCGCCCATATGGGTTCCATTACTAGTTGACGGAATAGTTCTCCCTGTAGAGAATCCAGGATCTCCTCATTTCTAGATGACACTGCAGCAGGGATGTCACAGTCAACATTCGTCAGATTGTAATCACCTATTAGTAGCACTTTTCCTCTCTTTGATCACTTTTCTGCCTGGAAAGAAGGTCTGTAAATGACACCATTGCAAATAGATGTTCCATCCTCTCTTCCTATTTTAACCCACAGTGGCCCTGTAAGCCCTGCAATTCTCTCGCTTTAATATTATTTTTATACAGAAAAAATATTGAAACAATCCTGAAAAGGGTCAATCGAGTATCAATATCCAAACCTCAGAAATAAAACCAAAAATTCATCAAGTTTCTACAAAACTCTACTTAATATGAAAACGCTTTTTTAGTTGGACCCATTGTCATAAGGGCTTCTTTTATCCCCCAAGAGACAATCCAGTCTTTTTTAATATATATAGTGAAAACGTTTTCAAAAGAAAAGTCCATATGTTCAATAGAGGTACTCTTAAGAATTGAGATTATGTAAATTCCTCATTTTTAGCAGAGATTCTATCAATCAAAACCAAAGTATAACTTAGCTTCACTGTTAGCCAGATTCCATCCCGGACTTCGAAGCCCTCTGTATGTCTGGTCTGAACCGGACGTACAGAGGGCTTCGCAATTCTGATCCCACGGGCACATCTAGCCCCATGGGATCAGAATCACGAACAGTCCTGTACGTGCAGGCCGGGACTGGTACAGGACATGCCTGACTAACTCAGTCAGGGCTTTTAAATGGAGCCGTGGTGCCATGGCATCCGGTTGCCATGGCACCGCGGCTCCATTTAAAAGCCGTGATCTCGGCCTCTGTCTCCTGCAGCTCATTCCCCACAGCCCGACCCCTGATCCAGCCACCTATGGCCAGGGTCGGGTTGCAGGGAATATCCTCAGCACCCCCCCCCGCCCCATTCCTGCCCTGGGCCTGCTGATCCACTATGTCCAGGGAAGTTATTCTACCTCGGAGAAGTACAAGTCGCCGGCCCTGGACCTACAGGGCCAGCATCAGAATCAGTCCTGTACATCCAGGGCCGGTGCCCCCCCTAACTCTGCCCTCATCTAAATTCCCCATATGATCGGCAAGGAGGCCCGCTATTCAGGGGACAGAATTTCCCCCTTTTAGAATGGCCATTAAAGATGCAACATTCAAAACAAATCCATCCAACGTAGCACCATGTTTCGAAACATCTTCACATATATTTGGTTCTGTGTCAGGAGTCAATTGCAAAAATCCACATAGCTATATTTCAACTGCAAATCCAATGCACTGCTAGTGGTTAGAGCAGTGGCCTGTGACCAAAGAGACCAGGGCTGAAATCCCACTAGCGCTCCTTGTGGCCTTGGGCAAGTCATTTAACCCTCCATTGCCTTAGCTACAAACTTACAGGCCGATGCAAAAAGCCAGTGCTAGACCCACGTAGAAGCGACTTTTATGTTCCTGACAACGCACACATTTTAATGTGCGATGCAGTAAGGATAGGGTATGCAAATGACCCCTGCTTTAATCATGCACATGCAAATGAGCCACTGCAGCGTTAAATTGGGAGAACAAACCAAACACATGTGCAAAAGAAGCCTGCGCTAGTTTGGCTTGCTCTCCGGGCACCGCATGACTAATTTGCATATTAGCCCTGACAATATTTTGATGGCATTGGGGACGATCGAGGCATTGGGAAAAACTGCTGATGCCATCAAAATAATGTCGGGGGCCGGTGCCCTGACAATGAAAGAATCCCTGGTGTTCCAGCAGCCCCGATCCCCCCACTGATAGTATTTTGATGGCACTGGGGACGATTGCGGCATCGGGAAAGGCCTCCAATGCCATCACAATACTGTTGGGGGCCGGTGCCCTGACAATAAAAGAATCCCTGGTGGTCTAGTGGCCCCTGTACCCCTCACCCTCCATTAAGTAAAAAAAGTAACCTGGTGGGGTACAGGGGCCGCTAGACCACCAGGCTACTTTTTTTTTTATTTAATGGGGGGAGGGGGATACAGGGGTCAATAGACCACTAGGGATTCTGTTATTGTTGGGACACTGGCCCCTGACAGTATTTTGGTGGCTTTGGGCACCTTTCCCGATGTCATCAGAATACTATCGGGGGGGGGGGGGGATCGGGGCCGCTGGATCACCAGGGATTCCTTTATTGTTGGGGTGCCGGTCCCTGACAGTGTTTTGATGGCATCGGGGGGCTTTTCCCGATGCCATCAAAATACTGTCAGGGGAGGGGGGGAATGGCGCCGCTGGGCCACCAGAGATTCTTTTTTGTTGTGCATGGCCCCGACAGTGTTTTAAGGCATTGGGGGCTTTGCCCGATGCCTGATCATCTGAGGAGAAGATGATCTAGGCATTGGGGAAAGCACCCGGTGCCATCAAAATACTGTCGGGGGCACACGTTAAAGGTTTAAGTCACCTCGGACCCTGAAGTAAAAATTTTGGTGCTATGGTTGGTTGCAAATTCATCTACGCCTGTCTTGCTTTGGGCATACCATGATTTACATACCATACAGCTGATTAAAATACATTTAAATATGTATGGTGTAAGTTTTTCCATGGGGGTTTACGTCTGTTTTCTGTATTCAAAAAGTTGTAAAGTCTGCTTAAACATGGCGTTATGGATGCTTAAAGGCTGTGCTAGCTTTCTGCATCGGCATGTTAGATTGTAAGCCCTCTGGGGACAGGGAAATACCTATGTATCTGATTGTAACTCACCTTAAACTACTGCAAAAGTGTGAGCTAAAGAGTGCTAAATAAATAAAGAAAATAAGTAAGGAGCATACTGAGACGTACAAATGTGTTAGTCTAAACTCAGTGATGAATAAATTAATAAAATCACCACTAAAATCATGGATAGTACAATTTCTGGAATCCAGTGAGGCAACATAGTTTTCCAAGAGGTAGATCTTATCCATAGGCATAGTTTGCCTGCTTTGATTGGGGGAGAGGGGTCAAAAAGGGTAGGGAGCTCAGCAGGGCCAACATTAGGGGGTGGCAAACAGGGCGATTGCCCTATGTCCCCATGTTACAGGGAGGCTTCCAGTCTTCCTCAAGCTAAAGGAGGCATTGCCTATAGAGCTTTGGGGCCCGCTCATTAGTTTCTGCCTAGGGCCCCTGCATGTCTAACACCAGTTGTGGAACTAAGATTAGTGGCGTGTGGAAAACCTCCTCCTCCCTTCAGATTGATAGCTGTTAGCTTTCTTCCAGCCCCCCCCCCCCACTCACCCTTTCTTACACAAATACACTCTCAAAAGCACTCTATCATCCATGCCTCACCCCCTCCTCCCAGGCCTGCCGCCACCAGTCTCAACTTTCCACCTGTTTAGTTGTAGCTGCAGCTGGGTGAAACAATAACAGTTTCAAAGCTTTGCCTTTTTATTGTATTCTTATCGCCTTCCTTTATCTTCTTTTATTAAGATTTATTTTCATTTCTCTTGCCTTCCTTATCAAATAATTTTATCTTTTCCCACTTTTTCTTTCCCTTCTGATTTCTAAGATTTCTTTTTTGAATATCTGGCCATTTCTTTTCACTCGCAGGAGCAGGAATTCAATTAAAAATTGGAAAATATTTAGCTGTATATTTTCATTGAGACCATCAAAAAATATCTTTAGGAGGTATAAATAAGATATTAGAGATTGTGGATTGCAGAAACGGTCTCCAGACTTTAGATACTCTCACGAAGCCTTTCTTTAGCATAGAGGGAGTAAATGGTTATTGCCTGAGACTATATTGCCAGATGCCTTAGGTACTTGCTTCTTGGAGTGTACATTAGTCTCCCCAATGCCATCGGAATGGTTACTGGGAATGAAGCTTCCCCATTTCTTAATTTTTTTTGTACTATTATCCTAGCTACTTTGCTGGGCTTCTTGCATTAGATCAATATAGCAAGTTCTCCTGGAAAGCTAGTGCTAAGATTCCTATATGGTATGATCCACTCTTTAAAATAAATAAGCTACGACTTACGTCAATGACATCACTTGTATGTATGGCAGTTTAGGACATATTTGACCTCAGACAACAGTGGAATAATGGTGTATTGATGCCCTCTGATAATCTTGTGGAAAGGCTTTATTTACTTCATCTCAGAAACATAAATGGCTTCAGATGAGTCATTGTATTATTAAAAGATAAAATATTAAAATGCCAAAGAGCCGAAACACCAGATATTAATCTTGCACAGAATATATTTCAAGCTGGTCATGAAGTATCTAGGCTTTAAAAACTGTTCAGAGAGATACTTTTCAAAAGTCTTGTGTGTAAGTTTAGAGGAAGACACAATGGATTGGAATAAATATTGAGTTAAAATAATAAGAGGTCTATTTACTAAGATGTGCTAAGGTTTTTCAGATACTGCACAGTAATAGCCAACATTTATAAGTGGTAGCTACAAAACCTTTGCACCAAGGAGAATTCTCAGAATTTGGGGAAGGCAGCCATGCACTTAACGTGGAAAGCAAGAGTGTGAGTGGCCTGTGGTGTGATTCCGAGTATCGGTAAGTATTTGTTGCTGTCTCTGTGCCTGTGTTTCAGTGTCACACATAGGACTGCATGTTGGAGGTGGTGGCATAAGGGTGTTGGTGGTGGGTATAAACCATGGATGCTGTGTCAGTCTGTTTTGCACTAGTCCTGCAGGAGGAGGCTCACAGGGAGCACAAGAGGGAGAGAAAAGAGCACTCCTACCAGAGGGCATACTCAGCCAGGGTCCAATATCTGGATCTCACAGGACCATTAAACATCTGACTGGTTCTGGTTTGATAAGGTGGCTATATACCAGCTACGTCTGAAGCTGGATTCCCTCCTCCACTTGGCCATAGAGAGAGGTCAGCCCATACCTGTGCTCCTGAAGATAACCACTGCCCTAGCATTCCTGGCCGCGGCAGCTTTCATTCAATGTTGGCTCACACAGTAGGACTCCTTCAGTCAGCGGTGTCCCAATGTGTTTCCGAATTCTTGGCAGCCTTTCTCAGCAGAACCACACACTACTTAGCCTTCCCCACTACTGTGCAGCAGCTGCAGTAGACCATGCTGTAGTTCCATGAGGATGCACGATTCCCTACAGTGTTGGATGTCATTACACACATTTGGCCTTAGGTCCTCAAGAGGGCGGTAAGCTACCTACTGAAATAGGAAGGCCTCCTACTCTATGAATATGCAGTTGGTCTGCAATGCCCAGGGTGAAATAACAGATGTCTTTCCACACTTCCCAGGGGCATGCTATGATTCTTATATCCTCACACAATCAGGCATATATGAGCACTTCATCAGTGGAGACATCACTGGAGCTGGCTCTTAGGTAAACAAGCAGAGAACCTAGGCCACTAGTGCAAATTGTGTATAGGAGATATGAAAAAAAAAGACTACCAGCAGTCCCAGAACAACGTACCTGTAGGATGTGCCACTACACAGCAAGCAGCCGTGCAAGAAAGAAGGGTAAGTGTAGCTTCTAGGAGAAAGCGATGGGCATAGCACCTGGGGAGCTGGGTGCAAATCCCAAATCCACGCAACACATCCACATGCCAGCAGACCCTTTAAAACATTCTCGTGACAGCAAGTGAAAGGACAGGACCACATGTCATCAGTGCGGAGAAGAGGGCAGCTAAGAACAGCCTCCTGGCCCATACTAGACGAGCATAGACAGTCCTCTAATCACAGGATTTTGGTGTTTGGGGCATATCCTGACAGGAGCCACAACATTGCAAGAAGGAAAAGGTCTTATTTATTTTATTTACATTCTCTTATATACTGTGCTATTCTGCATCAGTGCGGTTTACATTGAACAAACTGAAATTACATTGAACAGGGCATTATAACTTGGAGATAACTATTTTACAGGGAACATGGGCTGTGGAGGGTTAAGTGGCTTGCCCAAGACCACAAGGAGCACCTGTGGGACTAGAAACCCCAGTCCTTCCAGCCCAAGGTTGCTGTCCTCTAGTGGGATTTGAACCCCCGACCTTCCGGCCTGAAGTACCTTGCCCCAACCACTAGGCCACTCCTCCACTCCTTGTGGGGTGCATACTCTTTTGGCTGAAGCCACTCCCACTACAGGATCTCCCAGGCACTATGTTACAGTGCACTCCCATATGCCAGATTATGCCCACTGTAGAGAAGGAAGGATGTGGATATGGCAGAATGTCTGCAAAGTCACTCATGGGGAGAGAGGAGGGGATGTGTTGCAGCCGCAGACATCCTTGAACAGAAGCTGCATGTAGGAGGCCCTATCAAACATTGCAGCATAATGTCACGGGCCAAGAGACAGCTATGCCGATGACCGTGAGCACCCCTCCCCAATGTTCTCTGTGCAGGTGACAGAGGATGTCCTCTAAGAAGCTGGCTCATGACTCCGTTCATGGAACCCAGGACTGAGGCAGAGCAGTGATATAATTGATCCTAGAGAACTACCAGAACTATCATTGAAAGAATGTTAGGCCAGCTAAAGACCCGTTTTAGGCGCCTGGAGCGCAAGGTTGTGCAACATGCAGCACGCCATGAAGATCTCGCAGATTCTGGTGGGGTTGTATAGTGCTCATACACTCTAATAGCACTCAGTCATCTGAACACAGTCAGTAACACAAAATCAGGATCACATCAGCTCTCCGTCAGAGTCGGGGGTGGTTCTATCATGAGGCAGAGTGAGGCGGCAAAAATGCCCCCAAAGCAGCCCCGCTGTGGCAATCTCACTCTGCCTTTGACCTGTTGCCGCCACTTCTCCCGGGTCTGTATTGGTGGCATCAATCTCCCCACCCCCTGATGTCAAGCAGCAGCTTAAAAAAAATGCAAGCAAAAGCGCGGGGGGCTTCCCGACTCCAGCGTGCTTGTAAGGTTCTGATGGTCTCGCCCCCTTCTGACGCATAGCACGTCAGAGGGGGCAGTACCAGCAAAGACTTACAAGCATACTGGAGTCAGAATGACCCCTTGCTTTTGCTTACAATTTTCTTAAGTCGCTGCTTATCGTCAGGGGGAGGGGGGAATTGATGTCACTGCCACAAACCCGGGAGAAACATCAGTGGTGACATCAATCCTCCCCCCCGATGACAAGTGGGAGCTTAAAAAAATGCAGGCAAAACCGTGGGGTCTTTCTGACTCCAGCATGCTTGTAAGGCTCTAATGGTCCTGTCCTCTTCTGACGCTTGCTCACATCAGAGGGGATGGCACTAGCAAAGACGTCCAAGCACGCTGGAATCGTAAGACCCTGCGCTTTTGCTTGCAATTTTTTTAAGGCCGCCATTCATTCAGAGAAGCAGCAATGGCAGTAGTTTGGGGGCAGGAAGGGAGGGAGGCCACATTGGGCAAGCATTGGCTGTGGGGCTAGGGGGCACAGAGGTGGAGGGTAGATGATGAACACAGGAGCAGAGGGCATGGAGGGAGAGGGTAGATGGACACAGAGGGGACAGGGGGATAGATGAAATAAAGCAAGCCCTTCCTCGAGATTCCAGCAGGTGGAAAAGAAACCTTAAAGTAATGCTCGCCCTCTGCTTGTTTGCTGGCTTTTGAAGAACACATTTGCCAGAGTTGCCAAGTTATCCAGTTCCAGGAGTGAGATCTTAAGCCAGTTCTGGGTTTCTGACACTCTCATTCTGATGCATTATAGAATCTGCAGCACTGATTCCAATGAGTATAATCAGGGACCACAAACGCCATACTGCACCGCAATGCAAATTTAAAATCAGAACCAGCAAAAAATCTCACTCCTGGAACTGGGTAACTGGCAACTCTGCATTTGCTTCATGTGCCAGTGCTGCCCCTTCTGGATTCTGGTCCTTTTCAAAAATATTGATTTTATTAATAATTTAGGCTTTTAGAGCAGTTACCTACCTCACTTCACCAGCCGTTGCTTCAAATGAGGTCTCCAGTTCCACTCGGAGCCTCAAGACCTTTAGCGATCTCTGCTGTTCCAGCTGCAGCTTGTGGCAGCGTTACTCCTCTATTTATTCCTTTGTTTTTCCTCTGCATGGTCCCTTACTCTCATGGTCATAGTCCTATGGCTGTCCAGGCCTTAGTCTCATAACCCCTTTTGGCCTTGGCCTGCTCTGGTTTGGCACAATCATGCCCCCCTTAAAGAGCCTGATATTCTTCCAGGGCCTCCTCAGTCCTGACATATATACCACACTGTCTTCTTCTGCGCCATCAGCCACAAATATCTACCCAGTACCTCAGGAACATAAGAACATACGATATGCCATACTGGGTCAGATCAAGGTCCATCAAGCCCAGTATCCTGTTTCCAACAGTGGCCAATCTAGGTCATACGTACCTAGCAGTTTCCCCAAAAGACACAGGTTCCGCAATGCTTGTACTGCATTGATATCCTGGGTCCCTTCTTAATAATGGTTTATGGACCTTTCCTCCAGGAACTTGTCCAAAACTTTTTTAAACCCAGCTACACTAACAGCCTTTACTACATCCTCCGGTAACAAATTCCAGAGTTTGATTACACGTTGAGTGAAAAAATATTTTCTTTTATTAGTCTTAAATAGTTTACCTGTAGCTTCATTGCATGTCCCCTAGTCTTTCTATATTCTGATAACGTAAACAATCGATCTACGTTTACCCGTTCCACTCCGTTCATTAATTTATAGACTTCTATCATATCTTCCCTCAGCCGTCTCTTTTCCAGGTTAAAGAGCCCTAACCTTTTTAGCCTCTCTTCATAGGAGTATCCTTCCATCCCCGTTACCATTTTGGTGGCTCTTCTCTGAACCTTTTCTAATAACGCTATATCCTTTTTAAGATACGGCAACCAGAATTGCACACAATATTCAAGGTGCGGTCTCACCATGGAACGATATAGAGGCATTATAATATCTTTTGTTTTATTTTCCATTCCTTTCCTTATCATATCTAGCATTCTATTTGCTCTCTTGGCTGCCGCTGCACACTGGGCCGAGGGTTTTAACATGCTATCCACAATGACGCTTAAATCTTTTTCCTGGGTGGTGGTTCCTAATGTGGAACCTTGCATCGTGTAACCATAGTTTGGGTTGTTCTTCCCTAGGTGCATAACCTTGCACTTGTCCACATTAAATTTCATCTGCCATTTTGATGCCCAGTCTTCCAATTTATCAAGATCCTCTTGCAATTTTCCACAATCCTCTTGGGTTTTAACAACTTTATATAGTTTTGTGTCATCTGCAAATTTAATAACCTCACTCGTTATTCCACTTTCCAGGTCATTTATGAATATGTCAAAAAGCAGCGGACCCAGCACAGATCCCTGGGGTACACCACTATTCACCTTTCTCCATTGGGAAAATTGTCCATTTAGCCCAACCCTCTGCTTTCTATCTCTTAACCAGTTCTTGATCCACAGTAGTACACTGCCTCCTATCCCATGACTCTTTAGTTTCGCCAAAAGTCTCTGATGAGGGACCTTATCAAAGGCTTTCTGAAAGTCCAGATACACTATATCAACTGAATCACCATTGTCTACCTGTTTATTCACACCTTCAAAAAAACATAACAGATTAGTAAGACAAGATCTTCCTTGTCTAAAGCCATGTTGGCTGTCTCCCATTAGGCCATAAATATACACGGCCTAACCAGAGTTTAAATATGATACAACATACAAAACACAGACAACTCCACTAATTTAACCAAGTGTAGCAATTGAATTACGTTGCACTGACGCCACATCAGACGTCCCTCTTAGCGTTTCGCAGACGCTGCTTCAGGGGGGTGAACTATAAAAACAGATAAAACAATAAAAAGAAAGTGCTAAATATATCAACTACATACCAACTACTTCATTTTCAATCCAGAACTAAGCAAAGCCAAGAGTTCTTACCATGCCCGCACCGAATACACGTACACATCAGAGAGCTCAACTCACATTCCTTCTCACATCCACAAGCCAGGTTAAATATCCAACTCATGGCGTCTGACGTCATCACCCTGTCGCCTAAATTATCCAATAAGGCTACACAAAACCATGTTCCCATTACAGCTGTCAAACCAATCACTTCCACGCAAAAAGAACCCTCACATACAGGCCTGCCAATCGATAGCAAAATTTAATCCCCCAGGGGCAACCGTGTGAAGCAGAAATATCCACCGCTGCTCACGAAGTATCAAAAATTTCTCCCGAGATAACCCCCTAGAACCCTGGAGTACTCGTTCAATACCAAAGCACAGCAAATCAGTAAATGCATGGCCAAACTCTAAACAATGGCTATCCAATGGCGCCTCCCGTCTCTTACAGCGCAACCTGCTGCGATGTTCTCCCAGGCGTATATATAATGGACGAATAGTTTTCCCAATATATAAGAGCCGACACGGGCAGAAAATCCCATACACAATGTAATCCGATTTGCAGGAAGTACATGATTTTAAATAATAAACTTTCCCAGCATACACAAAACGATCCGTCTCCCAGCACACCCCACAGCATGCACATTCACCACATCGGACGGCTCTTATATATTGGGAAAACTATTCGTCCATTATATATATGCCTGGGAGAACATCGCAGCAGGTTGCGCTGTAAGAGACGGGAGGCGCCATTGGTTAGCCATTGTTTAGAGTTTGGCCATGCATTTACTGATTTGCTGTGCTTTGGTATTGAACGAGTACTCCAGGGTTCTAGGGGGTTATCTCGGGAGCAATTTTTGATACTTCGTGAGCAGCGGTGGATATTTCTGCTTCACACGGTTGCCCCTGGGGGATTAAATTTTACTATCGATTGGCAGGCCTGTATGTGAGGGTTCTTTTTGCGTGGAAGTGATTGGTTTGACAGCTGTAATGGGAACATGGTTTTGTGTAGCCTTATTGGATAATTTAGGCGACAGGGTGATGACGTCAGACGCCATGAGTTGGATATTTAACCTGGCTTGTGGATGTGAGAAGGAATGTGAGTTGAGCTCTCTGATGTGTACGTGTATTCGGTGCGGGCATGGTAAGAACTCTTGGCTTTGCTTAGTTCTGGATTGAAAATGAAGTAGTTGGTATGTAGTTGATATATTTAGCACTTTCTTTTTATTGTTTTATCTGTTTTTATAGTTCACCCCCCTGAAGCAGCGTCTGCGAAACGCTAAGAGGGACGTCTGATGTGGCGTCAGTGCAACATAATTCAATTGCTACACTTGGTTAAATTTGTGGAGTTGTCTGTGTTTTGTATGTTGTCCCATTAGGCCATGACTATCTATATGCTGAGTAATTTTATTCTTTATGATGGTTTCTACCATTTTTCCCAGTACTGACGTGAGGCTCACCGGTCTGTAGTTTCCCGGATCACCCCTGGAACCCTTTTTAAAAATTGGTGCTACATTGGCGATCCTCCAATGTTCAGGTATTAGAGATGATTTTAATGATAGTTCACAGATTACTAATAGCAGGTCTGCAATCTCATATTTCAGTTCTTTCAACACTCTTGGATGTATACCATCCAGCCCAGGTGATTTGCTACTCTTCAGTTTATCTAATAGTTGTAATACATCTTCCCGATGTATCGATATTTTCTTCAATTCTTCCGCACCTTTAAATACCACTTCAGTCATGGGTAACATCCCTACATCTTCCTCAGTAAAGACTGAAGCAAAGAATTCATTCAGTCTCTCCGCTATCGCTTACACTCGCTCACAGGGCCGCCTTAGATGGTCTGAAAGAATAGCTGATCCTCCCCTCCTGTGACCAGAGTCATGGCAAGGGCAGCGGGTCACCATTGACAGCCGCCTCCTTGGGCCCAGGACTGACCTCCTCTTCATCACCCCCCTCCCTCCCAGCTGCAGCTGTCAGGCTTGGGAGTCACAGAGACAACCGGCATCCTCTATCACTCTGCCCAGGGCTCCTGATGCTGCCTGTCAAGCCCCCCTTTCATGGCTCAGAGCTGCTGGAGATAATCTGGAGCCATCCTCACCTTCATTTTGCAGCTGGGGCACACAAATGCCTATCTATAACAGGCCACCACCTTCCTGGTCCCTGGTCTCCTGCAGCATAATCCCCCCAAATCTTGCTCACGCCATGGCCTCTGCAACGCCCAGTCTTGATGATCTGGAGATATCAGCCAGATAGAAAAATTTTTAAAAATGTATTGCTCCTCACTTTATTTCTATTTTACATTAGGCTCCAATACCTTTCTGAGTATCATTAGGTGCACCTGAGTTAACTGTGCTACCTTAGTGCATGCATTCACACTTCACCTGCTAGGAACACGCTGGTCACGCCCCCAACAGTTATCACAGAGGCACTGCACGTACCGTGCATTAAGGAGCATGTGTAGTAAACCGCACTACCGGATAGCTTAGTCTTCACTTTGGGACTAGCTGTAATTTGGATTTTGGAATAAGGGCAGTGTAGGTTGGGGAAAACTAAGAAGTCAGGGTAAGACTAATTGAACATAGCAGCTCTCTTCAGCTACTTTGAGGCTCTGATGATTTCTCACAGTTTATCGTTCCTCCATCAGTTTGAGGAACTACAATGCACAGTAGGTGATAATGTTCCTGTATGTTTTCAGGATGGTGTTTGAGAATGACAGTGAGTTTTATTTTAGATACTGTTCAGCTGCAGGATTTCCATTTAGAATTTGAATGGTATAATATGATCTGATAGCTGACTTACTGCTTATGTAAATACATTTGACTTTTTAGTTGTTCCTTTTCATACCCGAGGCTGTTCAGTATAGAATATCTGATCATTTTCTGCTTGTCTAACATTTGCACACTATTTGTTCCTATTACTTTTTGCAAGACCAAGCAAACATTGAATTTCTAACTTGACCTTACTACCTATTTTGTTTTTCACAGAAGATGACGTGAGTCTTCTCATTTTTGCTTCAATGTAAATCTTAAAAGCTATCTTTTTGCGCAGATCTTTCCAGAGGTGTGACTTTGAATGCTGGTTACCTAGGACTTCTGGATGCACTGATATGCAACATAATTATATTTTTCTAAATTTTCTTCTGTTTCTCATTTTTTGCAAAGTGCTTTGTATTTATTTTAACTGAAAGGCAGTACATCAATTAACTAAACTACACTAAATGAAGCAAACAGATAATTACCACAAAGTGAATGACTACCTCCTATAGCTGAGCTTCAATCCACTAAACCCAACATCAGAATGTCTTACAGTTCTTCCATTTCAAAAATGCAATCATAGGAGAATCCTTGAATGTACTGTGGACTCTAGAACATCTCCCATTTTTGAATAATACGGTCCAATCTTGAGTCTATTAAGGAAAAGGGAAGAACATGAGTGATTCAAACTCTGAACTCTGTCATGCAAACTCTTTACTCATGGGGACAGTGAGATTGCCAAGAGCACCATGTTAACAGCTAATGAGGGGCAAATGCAGATAGCGCAGAAAATTGCTGCGCTTTCTGCAAAAAATGTGTTAGCTGTGCGTGCGGGCAGGGCGAGGGCTAAGAGTGGGTATATTGGACCATGCAGTTACTGCACGTGTCAACAGTGTGTGCAGGACCATCCCATCAACTAGGCGAATCTAGGCAGTCACCTAGGGCAGCATCACTACCCCAGCCTCTTGGAAGTGGCACCTGAACTGCTACTTCAGCACCATGGCAGGCTTTAAAATGCCTGTGCACCATGTGCAGTTCCGGCCTGCTGCTACTGCCTGCCCTCCAAGAAAGTTGCATTGGAGGGGGAGCAGGAGTGGCAGGCTGTGAGTGTGCATACACGATACTTTAAGGCCAGGTGAAGCACTGGAGCGGCAGTTCAGCTACCGCTGCTTCAGGGCAAGGGGGGCCAGCTGGCATGGCAGACTGGATGGAGGTGCAGTCTTTTCGGGTGATGGCACGGAGGGTCTTCCTAGGGCGGCAGACACCCTCGTGCCACAAATGAGTGTGTTGCAACAATAGGTGTTGCAGACAGCCTGGGCGCAATTAACACTACCTCAGTGGGTGGCGTTAGCTGCATCCAGGCTGCTGTTGGACCATGCTCTCTGTATTTTCAGTGCAGTAGCTTCTGGGGAGTGCTATGCACACCCCCAACAGATACCGCATGACTTCTGCAGCTAATGTGGCACTATTTGCATTAAAATGCCATGTTAGCTGCAAAAGCTATATTTTATGTCCTGATTAGATTGTAAGCTCTGATGAGCATGGACTGAGTCTTACGTCTATATGTACAGTGCTGTGTACACCTTGTACAAATGATTAATAGTGGTAGTAAAAGCCTAATGTGGTTTAGTAAACTGATCCCTAAGAGTTTTAAAGGGTCTTTCACATTTAGATCAGATCTTGTGAAGTCTCAGTGGGGATAATTTTATAACATTTTCCTGTATTACCTATGGAAAAGGGCTTTTATAAAATAATCTCAGGGATTATGCAGTATAATAAGGCAGGCATGGAGAATGTTAGTGCCCACTTTTAAATAATCTGAGTGTAGGCGTGTTCAGGGGAGGATTTTGGCTGGGACATGGACAAAGTCAGGATATACCTACATATTTTATAAAATAATTGTGTGCTCTTATACCAACTCCTGAACCGGTTTAAATTTACATGAATGCATTTAGCCACAACTTGTTGAATGTTTTGTGAAGTTATTTTATAGACACATAGATGTTTATGTTGTCTTTATAAAATACCCCCAAAATAGTCGCCTACTTGGACTTTCTACTAGACAACCTCTTATAAAACTGCACTTCATGTGTCATATCAGAGATATGCTGTGAGTGAGGAGATAGAGAATGAAGATTCCAAGTTATACAAAGTCTTGATTTGTTGTATATTTATTTATTTAAAATATTTATAGGCCACTTAATCACACTGTTCAAAGCAGAACAAAAAAACATACATAATAAAATAACAGAAACAAATACAAAATCAAAACATACAGGGTCCAATCAGAAGAGAACAGACTCAAAAGCCTGACAATACAAAAAAGCTTTCACTTTCTTATGGAACTGCAGCACATCAGTAGAACTCCACAAGGAATCGGGCAGATGGTTCCACAGACATGGAGCAGCAAAAGAAAAAGCAGATGACTGCATAATATGCAAGCCACTAGCAAAGGCAGCAAGAGAAGCAAGTCCTGGAGACTCAAGCGAACCGGACGAACAGAAGAATGCCAGCACAGCAATCCCCCAAGACAGGACGTTGGCAAACTCGGAATAATTTTCAACACAAAACATAAGATCTTAAATAAAATCCTTTGCTGAATTAGCAGCCAATGCAGAGAACACAAGCAAGGGGTGATGTGGTCATACCGAGATTTACCCAAAATCACCCTTGCTGTGGCATTCTGTGCCAGCTGTAGAGCAGATAGCGTCGAGGACGGAAGACCAACCAGGACAATGTTCGTATAGTCAAACATAGGTGACAGCACTGCCTGAAAGGCAGAATGAAAGTCAGGAGCAGAAAGTAATGGCCAAAGATGTCGTAATAGATGAATCTGGAAGAAAGAACGGCGTACAAGTTTAGAAACACGGGCCCGCATATTCAGATGAGATTCCAAGGTCACACCCAAATATACCACCTTGCTATGAACTGTTCAAAAGCACCTCCGATGGAGTGGCAAAAGACTTATCACAAGATACAAACATCACCTCCATCTTTCTATAATTAATCTGTAGCCCATGTTGCAAAATCCACAATGCAACAAGTAAACAATCTAGGAGTGGCAAGGTGGTAAAGCCATCCGAGATATCAAATGGCATGTAAAGCACAAAGTCATCAGCATATAGGTGTACAAAATACCAAAAGTCCTAAAAAATGCCCAAATGGGAGAAACATAGATGTTAAACAACAGGCTGACAGGGCAAAGCTCTGTGGGACACCCTGAGACAGGGGAGACCAAGCAGATACATCAGCCCCAATCCCTACCTGAAAAAAAAAGTCAGCCAGATATGAAGAAAACGACTGCAGTACGTGACCTGCAATACCCTCAGTCTGCAGCTGCTGAAGTAGCAGAACATGATTGACAGAATTGAAAGCAGATGAAATATCAAGAAAGACCATCATAACAGTTGGACCTACACGATCTAGGCTACACCACAGATTGTTAAACAAGGACAGAAATGAAGTTTCAACATCATAACACTGGCAGAAACCATGCTGCTGCATACCAACAGCTGTTGTTGCTCAACAAAGTCCTGCAATTGCTGCAGTACCGCATGTTCAGTAAGCTTCACCAAAAATGGAAGGTTTGAAATAGGCCAATAAGACACTGGTAATGAGATATCCAGGCCGCTCTTCTTAAGAAGCAGCCAAACAGAAGCCTTCTTCAGCCCGGAAGGCATTACACCGGAAGACAAGGAGGCATTTATCAGTTGTTGAAAATAGAAAGTACACTCTCCCTTAACAATCTTCACCGAAGATACTGGGAAAAGGTCAAAAGGGCAGGATGATGAACCTAACACAGACACAATACCGCTCACTTCATCCTGTGAGATCAGTCTAAACTCCGACCATATATCCATCACCGCGGAGGGAACATCATCCATAAAAAGGAAGGGCATGAGCAATAAGGCATGATCTGAAGTCCCCCACCCATCTGCAAAGTTATTAAGAAAGACCTGAGAACAAGGCTGAGATACAACAGACCCATCACCATCAGGAAGGTGCACAAGGGGACCACACCACAGAAAATAATTCCTGCAGACGATTGAAGGCCCGAGTAAGACAGCTCGTATAATACTCCTTTTTATTTAGCACAAAAACCCGATAATCAACCAACAACTGTAGATATTCAACATTCAAGAAAGCAGTATGGTGCTTATGCCAACAGTGCTCTGCTTGGCTTAAGAGTCACTTCTTATCACGAGCAGATTCATTAAACCAGGGCACAATATGATGTCAATTCCCAACAAAAGAAACACATTGCCTACAAGCAATTTCAGATGTAATCAAATTCCAATCATCAACCAAGCACTCTAAACCAGGAGTGCCCTCCTCAGGTGAAAGAGAGGACAATCCAAGGAGAAGCCAGTCCTTATCAAATGGGGCAAAATGACACCAAAGCCGAGCAATGTCACCTGCTGAAACACCACGTTCAATTGCAACCAGCAGGAAAAAGTCGAAAGTAAATGATCCGACCAAGGAATAGGAAGACAACACAAAGTAGCAGCTTCCTGCTGATAAACAAGATCACAGGGAGCAAAAACTAAATCCAATATTGCTCCGTGGACATGGGTAGCTTGTCACACTATTTGAACAAACCCTAGTGAGTCCAAAGCCTGCAAAACATTTACCACCAAAGGATCCAAAGGAGATACTGCGGCCATCTCATATAACATAAGTAAATTAAAGTTAACAACCAACAGCAACCAAGCCAAATCTACATCCAAAGATGCCAACACTGCAACCAGGTTAGAAAGACCAGTAAAACATCCAACTTTACCAACCGATAGCCACGCATTACCTGCAACCACCATCTCAACATCAGTGTGTGAGACAGACACCACCTTGGAGAAACCCCACTGCTTTTTCAAAATTATCATTACCCCCTCCCCCCATACCTCCCTGACTGTGTTTCATGAAAAACATCATATGTAGCCGGACAGAGGTGATTCAGCAAAACTGAATTACTATTCAATAACCATGTCTCAGTAATACAAACCACATCGGTGCTATTGTCAAATAAATAATCATACATGATATCAAGTTTATTACACAGAGCACATATTAATAACAATGAGCCTTAACTCCTGATGGATAGATACAGCAGAGGTGCTAGCAGAGGAAGAAGCAAACATCACCCTCCGAATTGTAGGACCCCTCTCCTTAAACTTATGAATGACTTTACCATAGCCAGAGATAACTGGGATGCCCAAAGGCCCAGAAAGGACCCCCCCCCCCCATCCCCAATCCAATAACAGAAAACCAACACAAGCAATACCAAACAACCCACATGGTTGAAAAAGTGAACATTAAAGCACAACCTGCCATGAAAAGAAATTTTAAAACAAACCGAAATGCCCACAGCCCACACAAGTCCTCAGGGCCTCAGGTAAAGGGCCTTCTTGATATGCAGAACTGGTCAAATGGGAATGAGGGTAGTGCAAAGCTTGCAGCAAAGAAGACACTGCATTTTTATTTTAACATGTTTGTAAGCCTTCCAAAACTAATACTGAACTTTTTCTAAGTTTAAAGACAAATTTAGATAGCACCTGGAGATTAAAATTGAGACATTAAACTCAGGATGTACACAATTCTGATGGTAAGTTAGAAAGGTCTCTGCCAAACATGGAGCATTTTCTAAACTAGTGGAGTGCAACTGTATTTGCCAGTACATAGAACCAGAGGAGCTATTTTACAAATCTACATATGAAAAAAATGAATGGAGGAAATAAGGCAGCTTGTGCATGTAAGTGCCGGTACTTACACTTGTAAATTGGTATTTCACAGCTTACATGTGCAAGTGCTGGAACTTCTACATGTATGTGGGCCTTTTGTAAACCTATACCTATAAATGTTGCATATTAATGGTAGGTGCTGCTATCTATGCCAAAGAGAGATTAAGGGGGATAGTTCATTAATCTCGCCTGTGCAGACGTGGTCGAAATAATCTCTTTTTAAAAATCTACAGTATATGTGCCAAGAAGCAGCTGTAAATCACATCGTGGACAACTTTGGTCATACACTTGCATACCTTATATGAAACGGGAAATAGCCATGCACATTTTTAACCCTCCCAGGACATGCACTTACCACGCCCCTGACACACCCCTTTCTAAACTCACTATTTCCACATGTAAATGCTGGATTTTCTACATGGAAACTGTAAATAAGGCTTCCAAAGTAACTCTCGTAGTATACCTGTGATTGTAATGGTACTTCTTCCCTCATCTGTCCTATTTTCTCTATGTAGTCTTACAACATAGAGCTATATAAATGTGTTAAGCATGTTTGACTAAGTTAGCTGATGTATGAATATGCATTTTCTACCTTATCTTTATATCCAGTGCTTTTTTTGGAAAAAGATATTTGCCGGTACGCATTCCTCAGGAGTCAGTTGTCAGTACACTAATTTCGAGCAATAGCCTATTTAATTAAACATGCCTAAGGAAACTCTAAAAACTGATCAATTCATGCATTTTCTCATTTGCAAAAATAAAGCATGCCTCAACTAATTAACCTTTAAAATGTTATAGAAAATGACTCTAACCGGCCACACTGAGGTCGCGGCAAGCCTTCTCCGGACTCGCCTTCCCTCGGGCTTGCGTCAAAACGGCTCTTGTCGGGGCGGATCCGACCTTTGCTCGTCGCCATTGCTCCTCAATGGCAGGGCTGTTCCAATCGCAGGGCTTCTGCCTCTCACTAGGGCCCTCCCCGAGTGACTTGGGCAGAAGAGGCTTCATCCTCTGTCCGCGCCCTATGATACTGCCTCTTCAGCAGGACTCTCCCCTAAGACTAGGGGAGAAGAGGCTATCGCAATCACCCCTAATCCCAGTAGTAGGTTTTCCTAACTAAAGGGAAAAGGATTTTATTTAGCCTACACATGACAACGTTCACCTTAAGGTCACATAGATACAAAGTTAATATCAAACCGGGACACACTATAGCGACTGTCAGATGCAGCCATCGAGATCAGCCTATAGTCTGTGGATTATAGCCACTGTGTCCAGTTCCAATCCGTTTAGAGTACAGTCACCCCGTTGCCTGTAGACGGGATATTATAGTTGCTTCCTTAACATTTAACAGGAAGGTCCAATATGATCGACTACAAGCAGTGATAACTAAGCTACTTTGGCTCAGATAAGATTATAGCCCTAGGCCATCCTAGTCTATTTGTGGCAGGTCCGCTACAGTTGCTTAGATGAAATACGATATCTGGCTGTGAATGGTCAACAGTCTAAACAGTTAACGAAAAACGCAGCTATAGTAAAAGCCGACACGTTCCCATTTGGCCCATCTATAAAATTTAAAAAATAAAATGTATCAAAAATTCAAAATCAAAATGAAAGAGAGACGACAATGAGATATAGCTACTTAATATTTTTAATTTTTTGGCTTGAAATTTTCCGGTACGCTGTACCGCCATGTACCGTCACAAAAAAACCACTGTTTATATCATGATGCTAGGGTATGAACATGCTCAGCTAGCTTCTTCCCAATTCCAGTTACTGCTAATACTAGGGGATTAACTATTCACAAAGGATGCAAGCCATGCACAGTGTTACAAAGCAGATATGTAATGAATCGGAGTGGAAGCTAGTCTAAGGGGTATGTTTACTAAACTGCGATAAGTAACGTTATCGCGTGATAAAGTAACGTTAACGCGCGTTAACATCTCTGGGGGCGATAAGTGCCGCAGAGGGTGGAGAGAGGGCGGAGAAAAGGGATCAATGGGCGGGGAGTGGGCGGGGAGAGGCTCCTGCTACACTAACGCCGGGAACTGAAGGCTCAAAATTTACCGCGAGTAAAAACCTGGCGTTAGAGGCAGATTTGCAGGCGAGAGAAACCATTTCAGTGTCAGCAATGTACAGCACAGGCAGGGAGCCCAAAACAGTGATAGTAGTGCTACATGTGCAGTAACAGAATAGTGCCCAGGTATGAAAGGGCACTATGGAGATGCTGCAAATGGGGCATAGGGGGCTGCAGGCAGGACATGCAGTGGGGCACCTGGGGCACAGGGTGGACTAGGCAGGTGCCTAGGAGGCACATAGGAATGCGGTAACTGGAAACCAGCAAGACACCAACTGACCAAGGTCAAACATGCCCATGAGTCCGTGTCCCACAGTGTCCCATCCAGGGGACATTACCCAGCAGGTACCCCAAAGGTCACATAACATTGGCAGGCAGTACCGGGGGGAAGCGTGGGTGTCTATGTAGGCACCCCCACCCCAGGCAGCCGCCTAACTGCAGTCTGGATGGCCCGCGACTGCGCACCACCAGCATATGGGCATGTCAGCATGGTGGGGGAGGGATGCTGGTAGTGGAGGGGGCAATGGCAGCTGGCCACAGCAGACCAAGGCCAAGCGCTGCTCAGGTGGGTGGCGTGCAGTGCAACAGACAAGGTCTGTCTGATGAACAGCCATGGTATTCCCAGGAACTGACATGCCTCTGTGGCAACAGTATGGTGCAGTACACACAGCTAGTATTTTCTGGGGCAGAAGGTCACAGGTTCAAGTCCCAGCTGTGGCTCCTGCAGACCATGTCCCTACATTTTACCCTACAGAGCACATACAACATAAACATGTGCACTCCCTAGAGCATCGGCCAACAGGAGCACAAACACCCATACCCACAGGCTCCACTATCCAAAGCCTCATGGAAAGTCAGGCTGTTAGGGCCGGCGCGGAGCAGCAGTTACCACCAAAGCACTACTACTAGCACCTGCATACCATAGGAATGCCTGCACTGTGCTCAGGACTAGTGTGGCAGGCAGGGCTGCCAACCACCCCTATCTTTGCACAATGCTGAGATAGGAGTGGGAGTGTGTGTATGTCTATCCATTGTTTTGTGGCTGCCTACACCTCACTGGACCCACAATGCTTACACTGTTTCCAGCGTTAGCCTGCCAATGTGCATAATGAGGAATAAGGTATTGTGGGTATGGGCCTGACAGGGCGGACTGGGCAGGATACATCTGCACAGGGTGTGGGGCAATGGCTGGGACATTGTAGTGCCCGACCACCACCTGCATGGACAGGGTGGCCCCAGCATGTCATGCTGGGAGGTCACTCTCAATCTGACTGAGCAGTGACCATGGCAATTCCAGGTTCCCACATAGTGCTATACAGTGATTCTCTCAACTGATATCTGTGTGTACCCTTTTCTGGGGCCGATATCACTGAGATACCTGCTTGGGGTCTGTGCTTACATACCACGTCTGAGTGCACATAGTTCTCCTGGGAACATGCACTATGGACTGGCTAGCAGAATGTCTGCAGTTAGCATGTGTATGGCTGCAACACCTTGCAGGGTGCAGCAGGTGAAGACTGACTGTGGCCTTTGCTTGTGAATGTCAGATCATGGTGGGGGCAGCTGAGCTTACCAGGCCTACTGCCTGTCTGCCAGTGGCCTTGTGACAAGTACAGATCTGCATCAACTGTCTGTTCGCCAGCAGGACTGGGGTTGCTGGTCCCACAGCCCATCATCATGTACCTCTACTGCCCACATTGCAAAGATGGAGAGTGTGGGTCTGTTGGGGGCAGATCATGTCCACCACCCTGACCCAGAGAGGGCGTTTTGCTAGGTGGAGATACATCATTTATTTTATTTATTTATTTATTTAGCAATTATTTCTATACCGCTCTTTCACAAGTATCAAGTGCGGTTTACAAATGAACAGTATGTTATATGGTATGGGTGGTATCATACCAAGTCAGTTTACATAGAACATATTGAACTATTTACAGGTAACAATATAAAGTATTAACATTATAATTATTGGAACATTAAACTGTTAGAACATATTTACATTGTTGATATTTACAAATTACGTCATGAATTATAAATTGTGGTATATATCATTTGGGTTGTATTTTAATTTATCACTTGGGTTGTATTTTAATTTATACTTCAGAGACCATGTAGCTATGATTTGTATTATGATTGTTAACCTGTGTCTCTTTGAGTGGTCTGGGTGAATTCTGCTCCGCATGTGAGTCCATACACCCCCCTGCTCTAATAACAAGTGACCATGGCAACCACACTGGATATGCACAATTTTGGGTGCATCATGTTCCACAAGGGCTAGACGTGACTGGGGGATACAAATAGACACAGAGCTATCCTAAGCGTGTCTGTGAGGAATATCTGTCACACACTGGCACTGATGTAGACCTGCAGCAAAGCCGATCTCAACCAACCCTGGTACTGCGGACTTAGTGCTGGCCACCCCACTTCACCCTCAGGGTGAGCACAGAACCCACACAATGGCATAGTCTGTAGCTACTCTGTGCCAGTAACATGCACGGTCAGTTCCCCCTACCAAGCTGAGGTGCTGTAGAGGTGCATACCCCATCTGGTGAGCAGATGTAGACTGATTTTCTGCATGTTAATTGCATTATGGGTACTGGTGGTTTTATCCTATCCTGGTAACCACAGCAGACATTTTGTGCGGTGACCTGCAGTCTTTCTGTAGCCAGCCATTGGTGTAATAAAAGCCAAAGAGATGTAGCACAATGGTTAATACAATGACTTCCTTGGCAGAGGTCATGGGTTCAGTCTCTCAGTGGTCTTATTTTAGTAAGCCTGTCCGAGGCAAGTCCCCTTCATGCCTGTAAGAGTCAGACACATCTCTGCAATCTGTACTTCCAGCCAAAAAATCACTCACCTCAGTACCCTAACCTAAGGTGCCCTCTAAAGTGCATTAGTTTTGGGTTTATCCTATCCCGGTAACCACAGCAGAAATTTTGTGCGGTGACCTGCAGTCTGTCTGTAGCCAGCCATTGCTGTGATAAAAGCCATAGAGGCATAGCCCACTGGTTAATACAATGACTTCCCAGCCAGTGGTCATGGGTTAGATTCCTCAGTGCTCTAACATCAAGAAGCATGTCTGAGGCAGTTTTTTTCCATGCCTGTAACAGTCAGACACATCTCTGCAATCTGTGCTGCAAGCGAAAAACACCCTCACCTTAGTCCCGTACCCTAAGGTGCCTCAGAGCGTGCCGTGGCACAAGGCGCATCATAAGGTGCTGTAACCTAAGGCGCCCTATGATGTGCCCTAGGCCTAGACGGCGGAAAGCCTGCCATGCCGTAATGTAAAGTGCCATTGACCACAACATACCGTTTCCGCCGCGTATCACTGCACCTCTACGGATAGGTCACCATGTACCGGGCGTGCCACTGGCACGCGTGCTAACACATCATAGTAGCACATCGTAGCGTGCGTTACTGCGCCTCACGGCGCATGCGTGCCATAATTGCATCATCAAGCCCTGCACATCAGACAACATGGAGAGAAGATCGCAAAAGCCAACCTTTAGCCACAGGGACCTCTAACAGGGGCTCTACAGGTCAAACATCAGTAAGGATATGAGGGTTTATTTTTATTAAGTTGCTAGCTCTCTGACTGGGAGCTCTTAAAAGGGTTTTGGTATATTTTTAAAGCAAAGTTACATCCTTTTTGGTGGTTTAGTGGCAATATTTTCTTTAGCAGAGTAGGTTTTAAACTCTAGTAACCTTCTCAGCTTTTGGGAACTGCTGACACCTAATCAAGTGTTAGTTCCCTCCCTACCCACCCCAACTCCCACCTACCCCTAGTGAGCAGTCTTGCTTTATAGGGCACCTCCCCATTTAACAAAGCACAGGGACTTGGAACAGCACATTTTGAATATAATTAAAGTGATTTAACTGCTTTTTCTCTGAAAGGACAGCTGGGAAACCGGCTGGTACTTTGGTAGATCTCTCTCTTTTGCTTTAACAGATACATAGTAACATAGTAAATGACGGCAGATAAAGACCAGTATGGTCCATCTAGTCTGCCCAGTAAGATGGTAAGAGTAGGTGCACCTGCCGCTCTGTGCAGGCCACCCCTCCCCAAGTCTTTGTTTAGGGGTGAACCCACCACTCCATGTAGGAAATCCCTATTTGTTGAGAAGTTAGATGGTTCAGAAGTTAGATGGTTCAGTTTATTCTGTTTTTATCCTGTTGCTGCAAAGGGATCCTCCGTGTCTGTCCTATGCCGTTTTGAATTCCGTCACCGTGTTTGCCCCCACCACTTCCATCGGGAGGGCATTCCAAGCATCCACCACCCTTTCAGTGAAAAAATATCTCCTGACATTGCCCTTCAATTTACCACCTTGCAGCTTCATGTTATGCCCTCTAGTTTTACAGCTTCCCCATCTTTGGAAGAGGTTTGTTCATCATTTCTCTTTAAGTATTTAAAGGCATGCGTCGGCGTTTTTCAACAATTCACGCTGACTGCTTGAAGGATCACTTTCAGGTTACTGACAATTTGGAAGAAATCTTTTTCCATTAGCAATTCAGATCGGTAAGTCGAATTATCTGTAAGATGGTATCTACACAAGGTTGCACGTCTTCAGGAGCCCCCGATTGAATGCTAGTAAGAATTAAGAGAATATCGATTCTGCACACTCTTTTTAAAGTTTTTTAATATTGTGGTCTTGACATTCATACAGGATATGAGCTTCTGATAAATAGGAGCAATGATACAGAATTACTTTCAGGTTACTGACAATTTGAAAGAATCCCGGTTTCATTAGCGATTCAGATCGTTGAGTCAAATTCTCCTTAAGATGGAATTTACACAAAGTTGAACGACTTTTTTTAAATATTGTATTCTTGATATCCACACATGATATGAGTTCTTTTATAAATATGAGTAACGATGTAACACATCGTTCTTCCAACCTCTCCTCTTTCCCTACTACTGTGTGTTTTTTGAAAACTTGCAAATTGTCTGGGGTTTATTTGCACATGTCTATACGTCCTTAAGAGCTACTGATTCGATATGAGCAATAAACAGGAGAGTAGGGAATCTGCACATCTCCCTTAGAGCTAATTCTTTACAACCTCCGAAGAATTGGAGCAACAATGTAGCATGTTTTTCATTTAAATTAGAATCTCGATCTTTTCCCCAGTGGTTTGAAGAATCTATTTTGAATTTGACGGTTCATTTCCAGCACTTTATAATTGATGCCAATGGTTTTTGGTCTAGTTGGCCCTGCGATGTAACTTTGGCCCCACTGTATACCATGTTTATAAGTACATTATTTTTATAAGTACAAAATATTGCAACAGTTTTGAATAATTAGGAAATTGGATTTACAGCGGCTCCCATCTTTCTTTTTAATTTTAACAGATGATTTATTTATACTGGTTTCTCTCGGCTGTGCCCCCCTCCCTTATCCTGCCTGCTGCGTTTCCCTTATGTATCTAGGTCCCAGGGATTTTGATTTATGGTCAGAATATATGAGTTATTTTTAATGGTATGCATATGCTTCATCTTATGTCTTCTTCATTTTTAGTTTTTTATCTCCTTGCGAGTATTGTATGACATCGTCTTTACAAATAAGTTGTTTGCCTCCTTGTGAGGTACTGTATGACATCACCTCTATGGATAAGGTAATAATAATGCAAATATGATACTGATCATGTTCGCAAGGATTGTTTATGATTGTGTTTGCATGGATTTTGTTGTAGTCTATTTTGTTTTAGTTTATATTTTTTATTATGTAATTTTATTTTATTTTTGGGTATCGTATTTTGAGCATTTGATTTTTATTGTTTTATTATTTTATTTATATTATACTATGATTTTTTAATTATTTATTATGAGATAATTAACCATAGTTTTTATTACTTTATATTTATTATTTATTATATTATGTATTTATTTCCATTTCTGTACAATAGAGTTATATGAATGTCCGAAGGTATTTGTTCTTTTACTATCATTTGATATTTTAATATTGTTTGTTTCTATGTTTTTAGTACCTATGTAGACAACCCCTGATGAAGGTCTCCGAAACACGGCCTGTGTCGGGTTGCTAGGTCTGAAATTTCAATAAAGTGTTTTTCCACCTTATCACGTTTTGGACTGTGTGCTTGTATCACGTGATAAATTGCCCTGTGTTGGACAGCCGTTGGCTATAGGCATGTTTACCCCGTGGAAAGACGTCTTGAGTTTTGGGGAAGATGCTCTTCAAAAGCTCGCGCCACAAGAGTCCCTGATCGACTCGAATGATGAAGAAACAGATGATCCATGGAATAAATGGGAGGAAGTGGTTGAGCTCACGAAAAAGATGGTAAAAGAACAAATGCATTCAGCTTATCTTTTAGAATGTTGCAGATCTAAGATTATCCCAAGAGGATTACGAATGAACAAAGCTCCAGGATTCTATACTACAGAAGAAGGTTTTATCAAATGCTGGAATGCGATACTCAATAAATGTTCCTTGGACCTTATGATCCTTCTCATCACAACTGCGAACAAGAAGTCAGAGATTTTTAAATCAGAAATAGATGAGAAGTTGACTACACTTAAAGGATGTGATAAACATTTTGACAAGATCCTTGCAGACCATCAAAAAAACATACAACATTTTAAACAAGACATTAAAAATGTCAAAATAGAAAAATTTAGAAGAGATGAAGAAGACTATAGGGTGGGCTATGTATACCATTGGAGTAAAAGGATTGATAATGACAGACTCTGGTTTAAAAGGAGGACCACAATCTTTGATCGAAAAGAAAGCGTAGCAGAGGAAGGAGATAGTGATAATCCCTTAGAACAAAGGAAGAAACGCAGCAGGAGCGGGTCAGGAGAATTCGATAATTCTGCTTCACTCTTTTCAACAAAAGAGTCCAGTAGGTCCCAAAAAGTTAACAAAGATAGAGAGGAACACGGTCCAGAAATTCAGAAAGAATCTTTTTTCAATATGGATGCTCTATGGAAGGGAGGAGGTCGAGAGAATTCACGTACCAGACAAGGGAAGAAGAAAATAGACAGAGATACAGAACAAGAATATGGGGAGGAGTACGGCCCAATTTCACACCGCAGAGGCCAAGGCCAATTTTACAGAGGCCGAGGCCGAGGCAGAGGGAGAGGGAGGGGCCAATGGAGATCGGATCAATCAGAAGAGAGGAGATACCAATAAATCATGATGAGTCCAATATGGTTAGTAATGTGGTTAACATCTCCCATTATAAGCTTACTAAAGACGAAGAATCCATTCTCAGTAGAGGATTAACATTTGTTCCTAAAAATAAGGCCGATACCTTTGAAATACAAGTAGACCTGTACAAATTCTTTAGGAAACTAAAGATCAAACAATTTTTTTCCGAATTTCCACAAGGACCGAGCGACATCTCGGTCATTAGTAAAAAATCATCTTGGATGCCACCTCCTAAAACTGATCCTATTTTAGAAACATTTGAAAAGATTGTCCTTAAACAAGTTTTAGAAGTGACCAAAGATGTTCCATCTTCTTATCAGAATATTTCAAAAGGAGAGAGATTGGCTATTTTATCTCTTCAGAAAAACAATCAGATTATTATAAAACCTGCGGACAAAGGAGGAGCTGTTGTGGTTTTAGACAAATACGATTACATTAATGAAGTGACTAGACAGTTGAATGATAAGACCTTTTATCACAGACTAGATAAGGACCCGACTAATGATATTAAAAAAACAATAGATAATCTGGTTATGTCTGGGTTTGAAATAGGCTACATTACAAAGAAGGAAAGAGATTTTTTGGTGGTCGATACACCTGTTACTCCAACTATTTATATTTTGCCCAAGATTCATAAATGCCTTGAGAAACCACCGGGGCGACCGATTGTATCATCCATCGGCTCTATCCTCGAACCTCTTTCAAAATTCCTAGACATATTTTTACGTCCCTTTATTAAAGAAATGTGGTCGTACGTACGTGATTCGGCGCACGTTATCGAGATTTTATCTACCCTCGACATTTGCACTACCGACATCATTTTAGTGACTCTAGACGTAGAGTCACTATACACAAATATACCACAAAAAGAGGCTTTAGATATTATTACACATTACCTTTTAAAACGTACAGAACGGCGGATTCCTACCACCTTTCTTCTCTCCCTAGCACAGATTGCACTTTTCGAAAATTTCTTTTGTTTTAGAGAGTTATTTTATAAGCAGATCAAGGGGGTGGCCATGGGGTCAGCCATGGCCCCCGATGTGGCCAATTTATATGTGTATAATTTTGAAGAGAGTTTTTTGAAAGAACATCCATTTCATAGTAATGTAGTTTTATGGGTAAGATACATAGATGATGTCTTAATACTTTGGAAAGGTACTGAAGATCTTTTAGGACAATTTAATATATGGATTAATCAGTTGGATAACAACCTACGATTTCAGTTGACTTATGATTCTTATAAAATCCCATACCTAGATCTCCTGATCCGTAAGGAAGATATTGGTTTTTCCACAACTCTTTATAAGAAGCCTACAGACAAGAACCATTTTCTGCATTACAATAGCTTTCACAATTTATCTCTGAAAAATAATCTTCCTGTGAGTCAATTTCTCAGGGCTAGGAGAGTATGCTCAGATATACAGGACTTTGAAAGAGAGGCGGTTATTATGAAGAAGAGTTTTTTAGATAAAGGATACCCGATCAGTTACGTAAATTCTGCATACAAAAGAGCTAAGAATACATCGCGTGATCTACTCCTGAAACCCAAAGAAAAGAAACTTAATAAAGGGCTGGTTTGTCCCTTACTTTACTCCCAATTTTCCGCGAAGATTACCTCTATTCTTAAGAAGGAATGGCATATTCTCCAATCCCTGCCGGCCTTTCAAGACCAAAATTTGATTGTTGCACACAAACGTAATATGCAGGGCCGGCCCGTCCATTGAGCAAGAATGTTTTTTGCACAGGGCCCCGCGTTTCAGGGGGCCCCGCGCAAAAAACATTCTTCAGCATCCCAAGTTTTAAAAAAAAAAACCAAACCGGCTGCTTCTGCCGCGGCAGCAGCAAGAGCTCTGCCGCGGCAGCATCAAGAGCTCTGCCGCGGGGCCCCCCCCCTGCCCGGCAGAGCCTCCGTGCATCCTCAGCAGCTTTCTTCATGTCCAAAACGCGGGCTTCTTTCAGAGCCGCGAGAGTTTCCTTTCTTGCGGCTCTGTTAATCCCGCCGAGGGTGATGGGATTTCCCATCAGCCCCGCGGGATTAAGAGAGCCGCGAGAAAAGAAACTCTCGCGGCTCTGAAAGAAGCCCGCGTTTTGGACATGAAGAAAGCTGCTGAGGATGCACGGAGGCTCTGCCGGGCAGGGGGGGGCCCCGCGGCAGAGCTCTTGATGCTGCCGCGGCAGAGCTCTTGATGCTGCCGCGGCAGAAGCAGCCAGTTTGTTTGTTTTTTTTATTTTAATTTGGAATGATAGGGGGGGGGTGGTTAGGACTGGTAATGGGCTATGGGAGGGGAGGCTAAACTGGAAGTTGGCTGATGGGGGGGGTGGTGAGGACTGGTAATGGGCCGGGGGGGGGCTGGTTAGGACTGGTAATGGGCCAGGGGGGGGGGGGGTTAGGACGGGTAATGGGCGATGGGGGGAGGCTAAGACTGGAAGTGGGCTGATGGGGGGGGGTTAGGACTGGTAATGGGCTATGGGGGGGGGGGGCTAAGTGGGCTGATGGGGGGGGTTAGGACTGGTAATGGGCCATGGGGGGTGGAGGCTAGGACTGGTAATGGGCCATGGGGGGGGGCTAAGTGGGCTGGGGGGGGGTTAGGACTGGTAATGGGCCATGGGGGGGGGGAGGCTAGGAATGGTAATGGGCTGAAGGGGGGGGGGGTTAGGAATGGTAAAGGGCTATGGGGGGGAAAAGTGGGCTTATGGGGGGGGTTAGGACTGGTAATGGGCTATGGGGAGGGGGCTAAGGCTGGAAGTGGGGGGGTAGGACTGGAAATGGGCTGATGGGGGGGCTAAGACTGGAAATGGGCTTATGGGGGGGTAGGACTGGTAATTGACTATGGGGAGGGGGCTAAGGCTGGAAGTGGGGGGGTAGGACTGGAAATGGGCTGATGGGGGGGGTTAGGACTGGTAATGGGCTATGGGGGGGCTAAGACTGGAAGTGGGCTGATGGGGGGGTGGTTAGGACTGGTAATGGGCCATGGGGGGGGGGGTAGGACTGGAAATGGGCTGATGGGGGGGTTAGGACTGGAAATGGGCTGATGGGGGGGCTACGACTGGAATTGGCCTGATGGGGGGGGGCGTGGTTAGGACTGGTAATGGGCCATGGGGGGGGTTAGGACTGGTAATGGGCTGATGGGGGGGAGGGTTACTGGTAATGGGCCATGGGGGGGGGGTTAGGACTGGTAATGGCCATGGGGGGGAGGCTAAGACTGGAAGTGGGCTGATGGGGGGGGGTAGGACTGGTAATTGGCTATGGGGGGGCTAATACTGGAAATAGGCTGATGGGGGTGGCTAGGACTGGAAATAGGGTGATGGGGGGGTTAGGACTGGTAATGGGCTATGGGGGGCTAAGACTGGAAATGGGCTGATGGGGGGGTAGGACTGGTAATTGGCTATGGGAGGGGGGCTAAGACTGGAAATAGGCTGATGGGGGGCTAGGACTGGAAATAGGGTGATGGGGGGTTAGGACGTAATGGGCTGATGGGGGGTTAGGACTAGTAATGGGCTATGAGGAGGCTAGGACTGGAAATGGGCTGAGTGGAAGGAGGGCTTGAACTGCAAATAGCTGATGGGGACGGGGGCTTGGAATGGAAATGGGTTGTGAGGGGGAGGGAGCTAGGACTGGAAATGGGTGAGGGGGGGCTAGGACAGGAAATGGGCTGATGGAGGGGCTAGAATAGGACTGGAAATTGGCTGTTGGGGGGTGCTAAGATTGGAAATGGGCTGTGGTGGGGGTTTGGATTGAAATGGACTCATGAAGGGGCTAGAACTGGAAGTAGGCTCATGGGGGGCTTGGATTGGAAATGGGCTGAGTGGAGGGGAGCTAGGATTTGACATGGGCTGATGGTGGGGCTAGGAAAGGACTAGAAATGGGCTCATGGGGGGCTGGGATTGGAAATGAGCTGATGGAGGGACTTGGATGGGACTGCAAATAGATGGGGGAGCTAGGACTGGAAATGGGCTTATGGGGGGCTAGGACTGGAAATGGGCTGATGCGGGGACTAGAAGGGAGCGGATGCTGGGTGGGACTGGAACTAGAATGGAGCTGATGTTGGGGGAGGATTAGAATGGGATGGAGCTGGGAGAGTGAAATGGAGAGGGAAAAAATATTTTGTGTGGGAGGGAAGACAAATCTACAATTGTCCGGATATTGGGAGAGTAAGTGGGGATTGAGGATGGAGGGGTAAAATTTGAGTGGATGAAATAGGAAAGAGGAAAAGGAGAAAGATTAGTATGTTAAAGCAGATGTAGAGAGAGAATGGAAAAAAACTAGAAGAGAGAAGAAAAGACAAATGGACAGCAGACGATGAAGAATTAGCGGAAGACACGAAGAAAAC
Source organism: Ichthyophis bannanicus (assembly GCA_033557465.1). Lineage (NCBI taxonomy): Eukaryota > Metazoa > Chordata > Amphibia > Gymnophiona > Ichthyophiidae > Ichthyophis > Ichthyophis bannanicus. The sequence goes on along the minus strand of CM066031.1, from coordinate 1,712,608,795 downwards.
CAGAAGAAAGTGGCTGGAGCAATTGCAGCTGAAAAGAAATGCACAAAAGGTAGAAAAATATCTCTTTATTTTGAATTTATTAATTGGAATATGTCAGCTCTGGGAAATGTGCATCATTAACGTCTGCGCTTTGTTTAGTACAAGAGCAAATTAATGTATAGTTTTATTTCTACAGTGTTGTACATTCCAAGTTTGGCTTTTGGGATTCCCAGTTTAATTATTGTCTTCCTGTTTCTAAATTGTGATTCCTTGTTTGGTGATGGTTTATGTTCTGTTCATGTGTAACTGAGCTGAGGTATTCTGTTTATGTAATTCCTATTTGACATTGCCACTTGTTCTCTTTCCCCAGTAGGTCATGTATTGTTGTTCTCTGAAATGTATTGGTTTAATATTTGCAGCGTATCCTTTTGATATGGTATGGTGCTTTATGAGTCCTGGTAGTGCTGTTAGGATACGGCGGGTTTGCTATGGGTTCTAAATGGGCAGTGTTTGTAGTAGTTCCTAATGTGTCTGGCGGTTGGCACTGGATTATAGTAATGTAGAAGTCTTTTAGTCTTTCTTTATTCATACACTCATTAAGAGGCATGTTTACTAAAAGTTCGTGTATGGTAACATTATGCAAATATTTATGCAAATGAGGACCCTTATGCAAATGAGGCCCCGCACCGAGTCTCCGCACATGGCCCCGCACCCCCCTTGGGCCGCCCCTGGTAATATGAATTTACGTAATTTATTGGTACCCTCGGCACTCACAGAGAAGAGACTACTAATGCAATACAAGGGCCAATTCCAGTGTGGTAGATGTGCGGTCTGTTTGAATGTTTTACCTGTCAGAAATTTCTTTATCCATCCAACCACACATGAGAAGTTTCCAATCAACGATTTTGCAAATTGTGAAACACACAATGTGATCTATGTGATACAATGCCCCTGTAGATTGCTCTATGTAGGTAAAACCACCCGCAAGATTAAGATTAGGATTATGGAGCACAAGAGCTGCATTAAGAGAAATGTAGAAGATAAACCCCTGGTTTCCCATTGGCAGACACTAAAGCACAAAGTCACGGATCTCAAATTCTTTGTGATTAAACAAGTCAAAACCAATTGGCGAGGGGGAAACGTGAATAAGACCATTCTTCAGCTTGAACAGAGATACATTTTTCTACTGAATACGTTGGCTCCCAACGGCCTTAATTTAGATCAGGATCTCTCTGTTTTTTTGTAATCCCAACATCTACAATCTCCTCATAGCCATGAGATACCCATTATATCCATTATTGGGTTGATACTGCAATTCTGCCCCTCATTCTAATTGCTCCTATAGGGAACGGCTAATTTAGATCCTGGATTTTATTTTATTTGTATTTTATTTGTATTATTAATTTTACCTTTAATTTTTACTATTTTTACTATTTATTATTATTTTTTTATATTTTTTTTTATTATTTTTATTTATTGGCTATTTTAAAATTTTAATTATTTACAGTTTTAGTAATTTTAATCGATTTTATTTGTTTTATTTGTTTATTTATAATAGTTGCATATTTATATATTCATATTACTATTCCATTTAGGGCTTTATTTTTATATTTATTTTTATTTAACACTACTATAATGATGATAAAAAAATTTTGCGTGATTTTTAACATAGTTTTAGATGTATTTATGGGTCATTTTCAAGCTGTAGATGGTTTTTTCTAAATAATTTTATTAGTCTCGGGTAGGAGAATATTTATTTATTTATTTATTATTATTATTATACATTATATATTTTCTTAGGTTTCGAAAGACATGAGGACATAATACCATAGTGTTCGGTTGACAGACTGATGTCTCCAGAGGTCCTTTTTTAATATAGATATGGTGTTCAATTAATATATTTTTTACCTTCTATTAAGTCCTCTGTGCGATTTTAGTGGTAGCAATATTATTTTAAGGTCCCTGTTATTGCATAGAGCTTTTATGCCATTTTTGAACGGTCATTCCTTTTAAAAGGTATTTTGTGTCTGGCCACGCCCCTTCCGTTTCCCGCTCTTGGAAATACAAAAGGCTTAGGCTTGCGCATGCGTCGGCGTTTTTCAACAATTCACGCTGACTGCTTGAAGGATCACTTTCAGGTTACTGACAATTTGGAAGAAATCTTTTTCCATTAGCAATTCAGATCGGTAAGTCGAATTATCTGTAAGATGGTATCTACACAAGGTTGCACGTCTTCAGGAGCCCCCGATTGAATGCTAGTAAGAATTAAGAGAATATCGATTCTGCACACTCTTTTTAAAGTTTTTTAATATTGTGGTCTTGACATTCATACAGGATATGAGCTTCTGATAAATAGGAGCAACGATACAGAATTACTTTCAGGTTACTGACAATTTGAAAGAATCCCGGTTTCATTAGCGATTCAGATCGTTGAGTCAAATTCTCCTTAAGATGGAATTTACACAAAGTTGAACGACTTTTTTTTAAATATTGTATTCTTGATATCCACACATGATATGAGTTCTTTTATAAATATGAGTAACGATGTAACACATCGTTCTTCCAACCTCTCCTCTTTCCCTACTACTGTGTGTTTTTTTGAAAACTTGCAAATAGTCTGGGGTTTATTTGCACATGTCTATACGTCCTTAAGAGCTACTGATTCGATATGAGCAATAAACAGGAGAGTAGGGAATCTGCACATCTCCCTTAGAGCTAATTCTTTACAACCTCCGAAGAATTGGAGCAACAATGTAGCATGTTTTTCATTTAAATTAGAATCTCGATCTTTTCCCCAGCGGTTTGAAGAATCTATTTTGAGTTTGACGGTTCATTTCCAGCACTTTATAATTGATGCCAATGGTTTTTGGTCTAGTTGGCCCTGCGATGTAACTTTGGCCCCACTGTATACCATGTTTATAAGTACATTATTTTTATAAGTACAAAATATTGCAACAGTTTTGAATAATTAGGAAATTGGATTTACAGCGGCTCCCATCTTTCTTTTTAATTTTAACAGATGATTTATTTATACTGGTTTCTCTCGGCTGTGCCCCCCTCCCTTATCCTGCCTGCTGCGTTTCCCTTATGTATCTAGGTCCCAGGGATTTTGATTTATGGTCAGAATATGAGTTATTTTTAATGGTATGCATATGCTTCATCTTATGTCTTCTTCATTTTTAGTTTTTTATCTCCTTGCAAGTATTGTATGACATCGTCTTTACAAATAAGTTGTTTGCCTCCTTGTGAGGTACTGTATGACATCACCTCTACAGATAAGGTAATAATAATGCAAATATGATACTGATCATGTTCGCAAGGATTGTTTATGATTGTGTTTGCATGGATTTTGTTGTAGTCTATTTTGTTTTAGTTTATATTTTTTATTATGTAATTTTATTTTATTTTTTGGGTATCGTATTTTGAGCATTTGATTTTTATTGTTTATTATTTTATTTATATTATACTATGATTTTTTAATTATTTATTATGAGATAATTAACCATAGTTTTTATTACTTTATATTTATTATTTATTATATTATGTATTTATTTCCATTTCTGTACAATAGAGTTATATGAATGTCCGAAGGTATTTGTTCTTTTACTATCATTTGATATTTTAATATTGTTTGTTTCTATGTTTTTAGTACCTATGTAGACAACCCCTGATGAAGGTCTCCGAAACACGGCCTGTGTCGGGTTGCTAGGTCTGAAATTTCAATAAAGTGTTTTTCCACCTTATCACGTTTTGGACTGTGTGCTTGTATCACGTGATAAATTGCCCTGTGTTGGACAGCCGACTCACTAGTGACTTGTACAGTGGCATAAGTATCTCTTCCTTTCTGCTGGTAATCCCTCTTTGTATGCAGCCCAACATCCTGCTAGCTTTTGCCACCGTCTTGTCGCACTGTTTTGCCACCTTGAGATCATCAGAGATAATCACACCAAGGTCTTCCTCCTGAACCGTGCACACCAAACTCTCGCCCCCTATCGTGTACATTTCCCTTGGATTTCTGCTACCTAAGTGCATGACACTGCACTTTTTCGCATTAAATCGTAATTGCCAAGCATTAGACCATTCTTCCAGCTTTTGTAGATCTTTCCTCATGTTAACCACTCCCTTGGGGGAGTCCATTCTGTTGCAAATTTTTGTGTCATCTGCAAAAAGATAGACTTTTCCATTCAGTCCTTCAGCAATATCACTCACAAATACATTGAACAGTGCCGGGCCCAGGACCGAACCCTGGGGCACCCCACTAATCACCATTGACCACAACATACCATTTCCGCCGCGTATCACTGCACCTCTACGGATAGGTCACCATGTACCGGGCGTGCCACTGGCACGCGTGCTAACGCATCATAGTAGTGAGCTCCATGTACCATCTGAGTGAGCTCCATGTACCATCACCTTCTGTCGTCTGTCAGTCAACCAATTTCTGATCCAGTTTACCATCTTGGGACCCATCCCCAAGCTACTGAGTTTATTGACAAGCCTCCTGTGAGGAACAGTATCAAAGGCTTTGCTGAAATCGAGGTAGATGACATCCATTGCATGCCCCTGATCTAGTTCCTTGGTCACCCAGTCAAAGAACTCAATCAGATTTGTTTGTCAAGACCATCCTTTGGTAAAACCATGTTGCCTCGGATCTTGCAACCTGGTTGGTTTTGAGAAAGTTCACTATTCGCTCTTTCAGGAGCGCCTCCATTAGTTTTCCCGCCACCAAGGTAAGGCTCACGGGCCTGTAGTTTGACACTTCTTCCCTGTCACCACTTTTGTGTAGAGGTCTGACATCAGCCATTTTCCAGTCCTGAGGAACCTCTCCTGTTTCCAAGGATATGTTGAAGACATCCTTTAATGGCCCTGCAAGAACCTCTCTGAGCTCTTTCAGTATCCTGGGATGTATCCCATCCGGTCCCATGGCTTTGTCCACTTTCATTTTAGCAAGTTGTTCTAACACCTCATCTTCTGTGAATGGTGTGGTATCTATTTCCTTCCCATTTTTATATTTGGGAGTCACAGCTGGTCCATCTCCAGGATTTTCCTTAGTAAAAACAGAGCAGAAGTATTTGTTTAGCAATTTTGCTTTTTCAATGTCACTTTCCACGATTCCGTTCCCAGCACTTCTGAGTCCTGCAATTCCAACTCTGATCTTCTTCCTTTCCCGAATATGCCTGAAGAAAGTTTTGTTGCCACCCTTAACATCTTTAGCCATCTTTTCCTCTGCCTTTGATTTTGCTATCCTTATTTCTCTTTTTGACTCTTTGAGTTTGATCCTGTATTCATTTCTGTGTTCTTCTGTTTGCAAGCTTTTGAATTTTGCGAAAGCTGCGTTTTTTGCCTTTATTTGATCAGCCACTTCTTTGGAAAACCAAATAGGTTTCCTTCTCCTCTTGTTTTTATTTACTTTTCTTACATATTTATCTCTTGCCCCTTTTATTGCCACCTTTAGTTTAGTCCATTGCAATTCCACTTCCCTTATCTCCTTCCACCCTGTCAGCTCCTCCTTTAGGTACTCGGCCATTTTATTGAAGTCAGTGTTTTTGAAGTTTAGGACTTTGAGCTTGCTATGATTGGCCTGTACCATGGCTTTTATCTCAAACCATACCGTGTGATGATCGCTGTTGCTCACAGGGGCACTCACGCAGACATTCGACACACTATCACCGTTGGTGAGCACTAAATCCAGTGTTGAGCTTTCCCTGGTTGGTTCCATCACCATTTGTCTAAGTAATGGAGAGCATTTTTTTGCTTCTTTCCAGATGTGCAGAAGGAGTAATCCAATCCACATCAGGTAGATTAAAGTCACCCAATATTATCGCTTCCCCCTTTGTGGCTATCTTGGCAATATCTAATCAATTCGTTATCTATCTCTTCAATTTGAGTCGGAGGTCTGTAGATTACAGCAGTATGGATGACAGTGCCATCTCCGCTTTCCAACGCAATCCAGAGCACTTCTTCTTTTCCCCATGCCCCCTGCATTTCAGTAGCTTTAATATTGCTTTTGACATACAAGGCTACTCCTCCTCCTTTTCCATTTTCTCTGTCTCTTCTGATTAGATTATAGCCAGCTATGGCTATATCCAATGTTCCCTCTAATTTTCTGTAGGCTGTGTGCGCATAAAATATCAGCTGTGTGCAGCTTTTGAAGGAAGGTTAAATTTTTGTGCGCCACATAACGACACTCTGAGTTATATACTTTAAAATTTGACTACACGTCAGAATACAGTTTGTACACCACATTGATTTTAATCAAATTAAATGAAAATAGATGATTGCTAAATGAAGCAGGAAATTTCTAGTAATTACAATCATAACTTTTAAATCTGAAGACGTCTCTGTTGTTTTCTATCAGAATCAGAGCCGTAATTTTTGTGCGCTCTGTTGTAAAGAATGTGCGCTCGCTCAGCGAGGTGTGTGCACGCGCACACGCGCACAGCTTAGAGGGAACAATGGCTATATCCCAATCATGCGATTCATTGAACCATGTTTCTGTAATGGCCACGATGTCCAAGTCTATTTCCACCATTAGAGTTCCAGGTCCAGAATTTTGTTGGCTAAGCTTCGAGCATTTCTGCTCATTGCTTTCCAGCATTTACCTGGCTTGTGTGTATTTTGCATTGATTTTGTTCTGCCCACTTCTTCCCACTTGTTTTTGATGTGTGGTTTAAAAGTGTGGCTGTTTCTGATGTTATTCTGCTTTTGCAGGGGGTGGCGTCCAGAGCTTGACCTTGCACATCCATCACCTCCTTTTTCTAGTTTAAATGCATATCCACATACTGCCTGGATTTTTCACTTAGGATTCTTTTCCCTGCGACAGAGAGATGTAGTCCATCAGCACAGTATAGTCTCTTATTGGTCCATCTGTTTCCCCAGTCGCCTATAAATCTGAATCCTTCTCATTTGCACCAGGTCTGGAGCCATGTATTAAAGCTGTTAATGCGATGCAGCCTTTTTGCCCCCTTACCAAGAACAGGTAGAACTTCTGAGAATGCAACAGTGTTAACAATGGGCTTGAGTTTCTCTCCCAGAGATTGGAAGTCTTTTTGGACTGTAGAGGCACTGTTTCTAGCCAGGTCATTTGTGCCCAAGTGGATAAGAACATCAAGTTTGGAGTGTTCACTTTCTGCGCTAAGTACTTCAGCATTCCTGCTGGCTGAAGAGCCTGGTAGGCACATGACTATCTTCTCTCCTTTGAAGTGTGTTCCCAAGTTGGTGTCTCTGATGATGGAATCTCCAAGTAGTAGTAGTTTTCTGTTTGGTGAGGTTTTCTTCATATTTGGTGCTTTAGCAGGAGATTGGGCATTGTCTGACTCATTTAAGGGCCCTTCAGTTTCTTTGGATTGGGCATCCTCATTAACCAAGGCATAGAAGGCATTATGCAGGGATATCTCTTGATGTATAGGATGTCTCTGCGTTACAAGTCACAATCTACCAGAACCCACTGTGATCCATTTGTTCCTGGGGTGTTTGATTCTTTGTGGGAGTGGTGGTGGACTTTGTTCAGTTTGTATCCTAGAAGAGGTGCACTTCATTGCAGCCAGTTCCTCCCTCAGTAGAGTCACTTCTATATGCATGGCAGCTAGGTCTTTCCTTAGTAGAGTCAGTTCTTTATGCATACAATCTATAAAAATTGCATCCAACATTCAACTATGAGAATACGATGTGTGTACACAACAAGGTCTCAGACTAAATTGGGAATATGGAGTAGGATGTATCATACCTAATCTCCGTATACCCTTTTGCCTCAACGACCTTTTTTGTTGCTTCAAAACTAGTTCTTTCTTTTTCTTTTTATCTTCTTTTACCTTTTTTTTCTTTTAGATATAAATAAATATTTTCTAAAGTATGATGATATGTGCTTATCTTAACAGAAAAGGGGGCCTTATCACTTGGTTTGCAGCTTGTCGTGCTGTGAGGACATGTGTGCATCAGTGATGCTGAGAGCTAAACTACCGGTAGTTTAACTACTGGCAGGGTCTCCCAAAATGGACAGGTCTCAGCTGAGGTGCCAGACCAAGACAAACCACCCATCTGGGCAGCAGCAGAATGGGATAGTGTTGACGGCGTAGGATCACATTTCTGTGACAACAGCAACAACACCAAACTTAAACTGTGCGGAAGAAAGGCCCGGCAATCTCCTTCTGTATCTTGCCATGAAAACCCAATGGATAGTTACAACAAAACAAATTGTGCTATAGTGCTGGAAGATGAGACCCCCAGGTCGGAAGGCACTCAACTAGCTACTGGGGAAGAGCTGAAGACTTCTCATAGTAAAGCCAGCATTTATGATGTGGTTGGATCAAAGCCCTCGGGACGTCTGACTGCTGATGTAGCTGTGCATGAAATGAGAGTCAGAAGCTGTAAAGATGTCTTACGCATTGGAACATGGAATGTACGAAGCATGAACCAAGGGAAGTTGGAGGTGGTCAAGAATGAAATGGAACATGTACAACTTGATCTGTTGGGTGTCAGCGAACTGAAATGGACTGGCATCGGGCACTTTGCATCAGATGACCACATGGTCTACTATGCTGGAAATGAAAGACAAAGAAGAAATGGTGTTGCATTTATAATAAACTTGCAAGAACTGTAATGAAATACAATGCAGTCAGCGAACGCTTAATCTGTATTCGTCTACGAGGAATGCCTATCAACACAACTATAATTCAAGTATATGCCTCAACAACAGCTGCAGAAGAGAATGAAATTGAAGAGTTCTATGAACAAGTACAAGCTGAAATTGACAGAACATGCAAACAGGATATCCTGATAGTCATGGGTGACTGGAACGCAAAAGTTGGCAACAAAGAAGAAGGCAAAGTAGTTGGAAAATATGGACTTGGCAACAGAAATGAAGCTGGAGAAAGACTGATAGAATTCTGCAAGACCAACGATCTATTCATCTCAAACACCTTCTTCCATCAACACAAGCGGCGACTGTACACATGGACTTCACCCAATGGATTGTATAAAGATCAAATTGACTACATCTGTGGAAGTCAACAATGGAAAAGTTCTATAACATTAACAAAGACAAAACCTGGAGCTGACTGTGGTACAGATCATCAACTACTAGTATGCAAACTCAAGCTAAAGTTGAAAAAGAGCAAACCACTCATGAATGCAGCAAAATATGACCTTGAGAATATACCACTGGAATTTAAAGACTGCCTGCAAAATCGATTTGCTGCTTTAGATACAAATAACAGAGCTCCAGAAGAGTTATGGAATGACATCAAGAAGGTTGTGTTGGAAGAAAGCGAGAAGTCTCTACAAAAGGTGAAAAAGCAAAAACGGGCAAAATGGATGATGGAAGAAACTCTGAAAATTGCCCAGAAACGCAGAGAAGCTAAAGCCAGAGGAGAAAGAAAGGCAATAAGAGAACTCAACAGAGATTTCCAACGTGCAGTAAGACAGGACAAGGAAAAGTACTACAACGACGCATGCAAGGAAATAGAAGCAGAAACTATCAGAGGAAGAAGAAGATCAGTTTTCCTAAAGCTACGAGAGTTAAAGAAAAAGTTCCAGCCTCGAATTGGAATGTTACAAGATGCTCAAGGTTCTATGTTGAATGATGCTGAGAAGATCAAGAAATGGTGGAAGGAATATACAGAGTTTTTATATGATAAAGATCAAGTGGACCAACAGCCGTTTCAACCTGTACCTTATGATCGGGAACCATTGGTGATGAAAGAAGTTAAAGCAGTATTGAAAGCCTTATCAAAGAACAAAGCACCAGGCATTGATAGCATTCCCATAGAAGTATTACAGCAATCTGATGCAGCTGTTACCTTACTTACAAGGCTCTGCCAAGAAATATGGAAGACAACATCATGGCCAACTGACTGGAAAAGATCTGTGTTTATACCAATACTAAAGAAAGGTGATCCAACTGACTGTGGAAATTATCGCACAATCGCTCTGATCCCACATACCAGCAAGATTCTACTGAAGATTATTCAAAAGAGACTACAACCATACCTGGAACAAGAACTACCTGAAGTGCTAGCAGGGTTCAGGAAAGGGCGAGGAACGAGAGACATCATTGCGGATGTGAGATGGATCCTTGAAAAGACTAAAGAATACCAAAAGGATATCTATTTGTGCTTTATCGACTATAGCAAGGCTTTTGACTGTGTAAACCATGAGAAACTCTGGGCCACATTAAGAAGCATGGGTATACCAGAACACCTGATCGTACTCTTGCAAAATCTGTACATTGATCAAGAAGCAGCAGTTTGAACGGAACAAGGTTTAAAATAAGCAAAGGTGTAAGACAAGGCTGCATACTTTCCCCCTACCTGTTTAATTTATATGCAGAACAAATCATCAGAGAAGCAGGATTGTATGAAGACAACAGAGGTGTGAAGATTGGTGAAAGACTCATCAACAACCTTCGCTATGCTGATGATACCACATTATTGGCTGAAAGTGAAGGTGATCTGAAACATTTGCTTGTCACAATCAAAGAACATAGTCTCAAAATGGGCCTGCACCTTAATGTAAAGAAGACAAAGATCATGACAACTGGCATAATCAACAGGTTCATCGTTGAAGGAGAAGAAATTGAAATTGTGAACAACTTTAACCTACTTGGATCAACTATCAATAAAGAAGCAACAAGCAGTCAAGAAATCAGACGACGCATTGCTCTTGGCAGAATGGCTATGAAAGACCTAGATAAGATCCTCAAGAGCAGAGATGTCTCTCTCCATACAAAGATTCGACTTGTTCAAGCCATGGTATTTTCAATAACATCATATGGATGTCAAAGCTGGACAGTGAAAAAGTTAGACAGGAAGAAAACTGATGCCTTTGAATTATGGTGCTGGCGACGAATACTGTGTATACCATGCACTGCCCGAAGAACAAACCAGTCGGTACTAGAGGAGATCAAACCTAAGCTTTCTTTAGAAGCTCAGATGACAAGACTTCGACTTTCATACTTTGGACACATCATGCGAAGAGAGAGATCGTTAGAGAAAGACATCATGCTTGGCAAGATAGAAGGTCAGCGCAAAAGAGGAAGGCCAGCAATGAGATGGATCGAAACAATAACAGGAGATACGGGTACCAGTCTGTCAACAATGAGCCGCTTGACTCAAGACCGAACACAATTAGGATAGCTATCCAGAGGGTCGCCATGAGTCGATTCCGACTTGACGGCACTTAATAATATAACATATGTTTCTATGACCTGCAACATCTGGCCCAGCTCATATGCACAAGGCAGAGCTGCTTATTCCCTGGCTCATCAGGGCGCTAGGACCTCACCAGGTTGAGGAGGGCGTGGGCGCACCTCACCAGGTGCTTCAACACAGTCGCTGACTACCCACGTGAAGTAAGTGCATAGGGACACATCACACAATGGAAGGTGTGCAACACAATATCCAGCAATCAACACACATCATACATGCACAACATGGTAGAAGGGCCAGTCTGTGGGCTAACCTGTGATGAATGTAGGAGCGCATGTCTGCCCTATCCCCAGGTGCCCGCACACCTCATTACAGAGGTCTCTCATCAATCCTGGTGCTCTGGTAGGTGCGCATGCTGTTGTGCGCAAGTCTGCCCTATCTCTAGGAGGCCTCAGACCTTATTACAGAGGTCTGTTATTCCTCCTGGTGCTATGGTAGTTGCTCCTGTTGCAGTGCACAGAGCTGCCCTATCCCCAGGAGGCCTAGACCTCATTACAGAGGTCTGTTATTCATCCTGGTGTTATGGTAGTTGCTCCTGTTGGAGTGCACAGATCTGCCCTATCCCCAGGAGACCTAGACCTCTTTACAGAGGTCTGTTATTCATTCTGGTGTTATGGTAGTTGCTCCTGTTGGAGTGCATGGATCTTCCCTATCCCCAGGAGGCCTCAGACCTCATTACAGAGATCTCTTAGTCATTCTGGTGTTATGGTAGTTCCTCCTGTTGGAGTGTATAGATCTGCCCTATGCCCAGGAGGCCCCAGACCTCATTACAGAGGTCTGTTATTCATCCTGGTGCTTTGGTAGTTGCTCCTGTTGGAGTGTACAGCTCCGCCCTATGCCCAGGAGGCCTCAGACCTCATTACAGAGGTCTGTTATTCATCCTGGTGTTATGGTAGTTGCTCCTGTTGGAGTGTACAGATCTGTTCTATCCTCAGGAGGCCTATAACTCATTACAGAGGTCTGTTATTCATCCTGGTGTTATGGAAGTTGCTCCTGTTGGAGTGCACAAATCTTCCCTATCCCCAGGAGGCCTCAGACCTCATTACAGAGGTCGGTTATTCATCCTGGTGTTATGTTAGTTGCTCCTGTTGATGTGTGCAAGTCTGCCCAACACCCAGGTGTGTCCTGGACTACACAGAGAGTATGGAATCACATCCCCTGGAGATCAGCATGCCTACTCCACACATGCCATGGTGCTGCCATGTTATGCAAGGAGAGGGCAGGGACCCGGTATGGGGTGCCTGGGAGGCAGCACACAGGACACGTACGTGGCACACCACACATGCCCAGCCTCATACCCACACACGCAGGCGGCGATGGCAACAGCTAGTATCGGACCCACTGGCCACAGCAGGAGCAGGCCCCTGCTGCTCAAGCATGTGTGGTATGTAATAGGCCATGGCCAGGGATATCTGTTCTCTAATGGTCCCAAACATTGCTTTCCCCCCCAGACAGAGGAGCTACGGAAGAAGGGGCGCGATATGCGCAATCACTGTCTGCGCTACCTCAACCGCCTGCACAAGAAGGCGATGGCCCAACGTGACGGTGAGTGTTGCAGCCTCTGCATCGCACAACAGCATGTCCCAGTGGTACAGCAGCCTGTAGGGCCACATACTATGTTTTTGTGATGTGGCAAATGCATGACGCTGTGGTAATGTCTGGTTTCCCCCACAGAGGATGCAGATGCTGGCGAGGGGCCATCAGCACCAGGGCCACACCCGCACAGCCCCCCAGCGATCGTGGAGAGCCCAGAGGTGGAGGATGATGACGGAGGGCCTGAAGAGCACATGGAGGGGCAGAGGATGGGGAGGGGTGGGAGGGTGGGGAGGGTGAGGGTGATGGGGAGGTGGGGGGAGGAGGAGGTTGAGGAGAGCGGGGAGGGTGGGGAGGGTGGGCCTGTGGGTGGGAGGGGTCACAGGACAGCACAGGGCACTGGGGGCCCCTGCCACCTGCTCCATGTGTGCTGCGATGGTGGCCAGATGGGCGTGGCAACAACAAACATTGCCACAGACAGGGGTCATGCAGATGCCACCATGCAGACATAAAGCACATGGTGTGGGTGTGGTGGCATCTGCGTGGGCTACCTGTCTGTGGTAATGGGTACTGTGCTGCGGTCCCTGCGGGACCAGGACTGCACCATCAGGTGGATGGAAGGGGCCATAGAGCGTATGGCTGAGGTGATGCACGTGCTGTGTGAATATGGCATGGGCACCGCAGCTCCCCAGCCATCCATTCATGGCGGCCCCCAGGATGTGTGAGCACCACAGTAACACATGGCACCCCTGCCGTGTGCTGTCCTGTGACACGGGACTGCCACATGGGGGCAGTTGTATATAGTGTTAATATGTGTTAATAAATAATAGTTTATATACATATCGCAATGGTCATTTCCTCTTTCCAGACATACTGTTGGAGTGAGCGTGACACGTGTGAGCATGTCCCACTGTGTATGTGTGGTAGACATATCACACATACATGGATAGGGCCCCACAGCAGGTGTGGGTGATGGCCATGTGCGCATGCGTATGCATCCCCTGGTGCCACCAGGATGTACCCTTGTGCTGCGCTGTCCAGGAGTCATGGACACATGCATGGTGGCTCGCATGTTCTGTCCGTATTTTGGATGCTCTAAATGAGAGGATGCTGAAGAAAAAAGGAAGTAGTGTCTATGAAGTAGGAAAGATAGGAGGGACTGCTGTATCCAGGTGCAGGACAGGGTGGTAGCTGGTGAAACTCATTGAAGTGGATGGTGGTTTGGAGGTGGAGCAGTGGTTCTTTACAAGTGCTGGAGGTTAGAAACCTACTGACTGTAGCTAGGTACCTTTGACTATCCTTTTGCCCTCAGGCATCTGAGGTTAATATGGTAATTAGACCTTGGTGTGGTTTTGAGAGAAGGGTCTCACCTTTAAATAGAATAAAAGGGAGGATATGCTGGGAGAGAGAAGTCATTCCTCTCAAGGCAAATGAGCCAACAAACATATTTTATTATTCAGGTACAAGGAGTTAGGGTTTATCTCTAGGATGTTGTATTGCAGTGCACACATGGCACGGTGCATGGCACAGGTGGAATGGCAGAACCTATCTGTGCTGATTGGTGGCAGGCAGACCCCCCACCCCCCCAGAGACATGGGATGGGGACAGGGGAGGGCATGCCAATGGGTCAACATGCCATGGCAAGGCATGTGTGACCAGGGTGACCACATGGGGGACAGGGTAACCATGGGAGGGCAGAGACAAACACTGGACATGTGTACATAGGTGACCCGGTTCGCCACACTTACAGCCTGCGTGTCCGCCCACGGCCATGCCTAACATGGCCCCTCCCACCCCTTGGTGCTGGAGTTGCTGCTTCTTCTGCTGCTGCTGCTTCTGCTGCTGCTGTTGCTGGCTGCTGCCCACGACCGGATATGGCCTCCAGTGCATCAGCCACCTGACCTATCTTGGACACCACTGCCTCGGCTGTCCCATGCAGCTGGCCAATCTCCTCATGTAGGCCCTGGACGTCCTGGCGAAGGCCGAGCATCATCTGGGTGTGGGCCTGCCTCTCCTTCCGTTGCCCACGTAACTCCTCCCGTTGGCCACGTAGCACCTCACATATGGCCAGCAGCACCTGGCAAGTGCCTGTGGGTGGGACACGGTGTGACCTGTGAGACATATGTTACACCCACCCCCATGATGCGTGCAACAGGTGTCCTGCTGGACCACATTGGGGGCTGCTATGTATGGTGGTGACTCCGCATATGTCAGTAGTGCACCATGCCAGCCCGTCCACTGGCCATGCATGTGGTTTGCACAAGGTCCCGCGTCTCAGGGGGCCTTGCCCAAACAACATACTATCCAACAGCCCTGGCAGCATGCATGTTACCCAGACAGACCGGCTGCTGCTGCTACCACTGCTTTTGTGGCTGCAGCAGAATCAGTGTCCCAGTGAGCCCCCCCGCATGCCCAGCAGGGCCCCCTGGGTCACACCACTCGGTGTGGGCATTCAGGGCTGCGAGGAGAGTGCTACTCACTCCCGGCTCTGTTAAGCCCACTGGTGCTGATGGGAAACAGGCATTTCGTGTGTTCCAGCAGCCCCGGCAGCCTTAACACAGCTGCATGCCGGACCTACCCCCTTTGTGGCTGTGCTGGATGGCACCAGGGGTGTTGATCAGGGGGCCCTGCCAGCAGGGGGGGCCCCGAGGGACACATGCATCTGCCGCTGCCATGGCGGCAGCGGCAGCAGCCGGTATTGTTTGTTTCCGTTGGACTGTCCCCTGGTCTGATGGGGGAGTTAGGACTGCAAAGGGGGCGCTGGGGGGGGGGGGGGTGAGACCATGGGTGGGCTGCTGGTGCGTTGGGGACTGGTACAGGGCTAGGGTGGGCCTATGACTGGTGATGGGCTGAGTGAGAGGGGGGCATGAACTGCAAATAGCTGATGGGGAGGGGTATGTGGGATGGAAATGGCCTGTGAGGGGAGGGAAATATGTGTGGACATGGCCTGGGAGGGGAGCTGGGACAGGTGATGGGCCTATGGCGGGGCTAGGAGAGGACTGGACATGGGATGCCGGGGGGCTAGGACTGGACATGGGCTGATGCGGGGACTAGACGGGAGCAAGTGATGGATGGGGCTGGAACTTGCAGGGAGCTGATGTTGGGGGGGACTGGACTGGGATGGGGCTGGGAGGGTGAAATGGTGAGGAGACATATATGTTGTGTGGGAGGGATGTCAGCTCTGCAGGTGGCCGTGTAATAAGGGGGTAGGTGGGGGGTGAGGGTTGTGGGGTAGGATCTGAGCGGCTGACATTGGAATGAGGAATGAGCAATGGGAGAGGGATTAGCACGTTACTGCATATCTTGGGACAGATTGGGGACCAACCAGGGGAGCGACAAGTGGACACATGGACAGCAGATGTTGGTGAGCTAGCAGGAGACACGGGGACACCAGATGATGTTGCAACTGAGACAAACATGCCCAACAGGTAGAACACTATCACATTCCCATGCATTTATTATGTGGAATATATCACCCATCTAGGCAGTCAACCACCTTTTGCATTGTCACGTGACTAGGCGGTATGACCACGCAGCTCATTCAGTACTGCGCCCGGGGCGGTGGGTGCTCTGGCCACTGGCCTCGTAGCTGGCGGTGTCATCTCCGGCCCCTCCCCAGCCACTATGCTGTGCTGCTGCTCCTCTATGGTGGGTGGACGGCCACTGTCCCCTCCACCTCATGCGCCACATCACCCCCTGGAGCCTCCACATAGGTGCTGGCATCAACATTGGCATCTGCCACCTCAGCCACGGCTCCTGCCCCTGCCTCTGCCCCATCCTCCATAGTATCCGCCTCCTCCTCCATGGCCTGGATGTCACCTGGGGGGTGGGAACAAGGTACACAGTATAAATGTGGTTAGCCAGGACACATATGTATAGCTCCACGTTATGTCCTAACCTACAGCAATGTGTATACCGCCTGTAACCAATGTCAATGTGGTTACAATGCGGGCAACACATGACTGTCCACTGGGTGGCATTCCCAGATGTCACAAGCTACACACTGCCTACATTGGGACGGACATTGCGTTACTATGTCCCTTACTATGTGTGGTCAGGTACCCATCCCCAGGTACCTGTCCAGACCATCCCACATTCCCATTAGGCACTCTTTGCTGAATCCATGGCCCCCTCTGGCTATGTTAGGCCATGCTTGATCTCAGGACATGGCCGCACACCCCCTTGAAGCTGGCCCTGCATGTGCTGGGTCGTTAGCTGGACGTGGACTGCATATCTCAGACCTACCTGCCTGTGGATGGGCCATGTCCAGCGCTGGTGGCAGTCCATGCAGGTATACCGGTCCAAGACATTCTGCCAGCTGCTGCTCCAGGGGTGTCAGGCCTGATCCAATGGGTCCACCCCCACCGGTTCCCATAGCATGCCGTCTCTCGGCCGTCATGTGGGCATGGGCCCCACACTTGATGTCATTGAATCTTTTGCAGAGGCTGTCCAGGTCTCTGTGTGGGCCCCCTGCCTCCTCCACAGCCTCCTGGACCTCCTCCCACACCAGGGTCCATTGGTGTTTTTGAGCTGAACTGCCCTTACAGGACCTCATAGTGTTTGAGGACCCTGGCCAGCAGGATCTCATTCTCCTGCTGGCTGAATCTATGGGTCCTCTTCCTCTCCTCCGCGGGCACTGGCCTATGCCTACGCTTTCCACCTGCTGGCATCTCAGGCTGCTCCTTGTATGGACTGGGACCCACACGATGGCCCTGCCACCTCCACCTCTGGCTCACGCATCCCTGCTGCCTCTGGGGACTGCTGGCCAGGTCCACTCCCACCCTCCCCTCCTGTTGTTTCCTCTCGCTGCATATCCCTGCTGTCACTGTCATATCTCTACCTGTCACACATCTCTTGCCTGCTTTCCACCCCGCCTGCTCCACACCTCCCCTGCTCCGCACCTCTCCTGCTCCACATCTCTCCTGCTCCACATCTCTCCTGCACTACACCTCGCCTGCACTACAATTCTCCTGCTCAACACCTTTTCTGCTCTGCACCTTGCCTGCTCCTCACCTCACCTGCACCACACCTCGCCTGCTCCTCACCTCTCCTGCTCCTCACCTCGTCTGCTCCACACCTCTCCTGCACTACACCTCATCTGCACTACAACTCTCCTGCTCTACACCTTGCCTTCACTACACCTCTCCTGCTCTACACCCTCAGCGCACGGTACATGCATGGGGCTATTTGCGCATGTGTGTGATGTTGTGCATGTTGCGCATGCACATAGGGTGTCTCTGCGTGAGTTGCGCATGCACAGGCCACATCTGTATGCACCGTGCGTGGAATCACAACTTGCTCATGAGCTGTGCGCGTACCTGTGTGCACCATGCGCATGTGTCACGTGGAGTTTCCATGCATAGTGCTGCACGCGTTGCGCATGTGCAACCTGGGATGAGTATAAACGTGTCAGGCGCATGCGCAGGGCACACACAGGTATACACACAGCGCATGCGCAAGTTGCGGTTCTGTGCACGGCACATATGGATATGGCCTGCGCATGCACAACTCACACGCAGACACCCTATGTGCATGTGCAACACGTGCAACATTGCACACATTGTGATAAGGAAGCTTATCAAAGCTCAGGGAGTAACGACAAAAGAGGGGAATTTACTCTGATCAAAGGACCTGTGCTGGCAGGTCAGAGAAATAAGACAGCTTGTTTCCCTAAAAGACTACATGTTCCAGGATGCATCGGTTTTCAGAAAGCCCCTAGAGGAGCTAAAGTGGAAAAGCATGAGTCTAATCAGAGAAACCATTATGTCATCCCTAATCAATCAGATGAGCCCTGACATGAGCTCCGACACCAGATGTCTTTTTGATTTTGGGGTTACACTGATGCCGCGATCTGGCATGGCTTATTGCTCCACATACATAGCATTCACAGTCAGCATTCTTCTTTCAAATCGCAGTTCCACACATGTTGAAGCTCCCTGAGGAAGCCGCAAGGTGAAACATCTGGTGTCGGAGCTCATGTCGGGGCTCATCTGATATCTTCTCTTCACACCCTGACTTCAGATAAGTTTTGGATTTCTTTGGATCTCTCTGGCTGGTCTGCGTGGATTTTCAATACGCTGAATGATTTTTTTCACTGTGCTATGTTCAAACTATACCAGTTGGTTGCATGATAGAGGTTTTTTTGTTGACCTTTGATGTAAAAAGAGTCTTTTCATTATTTATGGGAATTGTTCCCTTAAGTTAGACTCATTTCCTCCATTATATACCTGGAGGGTTACTGAGGTCTTTTTTCCTCTATTATATTCATCCTACCTGTTTTTTTCTGTCTCACGTTTTGTTTTTGTTTTTTGTTTCTTATTGTTGTCTGCCTTGTTTGGGGTTTTGGATGTTTGCTCAGATGTTGTGTGCAGCATACCATGACGGTGTTTCTCCTTCTTCTGACACAGGGCAGGGGACACACACAGCACATCTACTACACTGCATCTGTGGTCACCATCACCCACCTGTTGGAGGACACAGCAACACCATGCAACGATCCCTGAGAGATGGTGCCATAAGATGGTTGACCTATGCGAGTGGGACATATACCTATGATGGACAGTTTTTGTTGGACTGCTGCTTTGAACATAACAGGGATGGCCAGCACACCATTGCTGCCGTGCTCTGGCTGGGTGTCGTGTTCATCGCAGGAGACACATATCACCTTTGCAATACTGTGGCACATTGAGATGTCACACCTGACTATGCATGCCCAGGGATTCACGGACAGTCTTAACGGGCTGTGTAGGGTTGCTGATGCCATTTGCACTGTGGACACTGTGCACTGGTCCCTACGTGTGCAGCAGGCACTCACATACTTGCTGTATGTTGTACATCCATCTGACATTGTGTTCGTGTGTGTAGCCCATGTGTGTGACCTGCACCGCAGGATATCCTCATCTGTTTGGTTCAACAGGAGGATACAGCCATGCGTATGGCACAGGGGGAACATTGTGTAGGTCCTCTTCTATTTGTCTGGCTACCCTGCACTTGGACATGGCACGCTATTTGCCACAACACCACTTTGATGCACGCCAACATCTTGGATTGCTGTTTGCCCTCACCAGGGGTGTTACAGTGTAGCTGGGGCAGCACTGTGTCATGGTTCAACGTACACGGTGCAGATGCATGTGACTGTATATGTTGGTACACCAGTGCTTGTGGCAGATGGATTATGTGTGGGTTACTGCCCCATGTGTAACCTTTCTTTCTACCTCTATGTACATGTTATTGTGTTTGCTTACTATATAGACGTGCCGCTCTACATTGATTTACAAACATATAATTGCATGTCTGCAAAGTCCTATTTATCAGCAGACACGGCCCTATAAGCTGCGAGAGCTTCCCCTGTAAGGGAGGCCGCTATGCGGATGGCCCACTGATCTTCTGGCCATCCACTTAGGACTGCCACACGTTCAAATACATCAAAATAGTCATCAATGTCATCGTCCTGGGTCAAAGGCCCAAAGGAAAAGATCCCTTTACCCCCATGTCCCAGTCCTGGCAATGTTCCTAAGGAACCAGATACTGTCCTTAGCGCCTCTGATGTCTTCCTTTGTTCCCCCATCCATGCAGCCATCATGTCCAGGAGCGGTTGCTGTTGTTCTCTCAACATGGCAGCCATCCGTTCCTGTGTCTTCACAGTGATTTCCTGCTGTTGCTGGAAGCTGTCTGCCATCCAGTTGAGTAATTCCGCTCGCTCCATCCCCAGATGCTGTAGAGAGACAAAAAGACAAAAACACACCAAAGTGCGGCCCTTATAAAAGCAGCACCCCCTCCCCTCCAACTGCAGAACCTCCCCCTTGCAGCAATATCCTGGATTAACCCCTCTAAATACGGGTTACCTGCTGCAAGTGGTGATTCAGGCCTCTCAGCACAGTCGGTACCAGCTGGACTCTCCAACTCCGTTCCGCTGCTCCGCTGACCCTCTGGTTCAGGTTTTTCTGCAGGAAACTTCTTTGAGGATAGCTTCAGGATGTCTTCTCTGCCCACTTGTATATCCTGATATGTTCTTGTAGTTTAGGTTAGTAGATTCTTTTTTTTTTTCATCCAATAACTACGCCACCTGTTGGCGCTCCCCCTTGTGGCCAGGCAGTTGCCTAGGTGTAAGGGGGTGCCCCGATCGTCCTTCTTAATGAAACTGGCCTCTTCGCATGTAGTTGTGTCTTACAGATTATAGCCGAGATCGAAGGTCACAGGAAAATTTCTTTTATTTGGAAAGTTCTGCATAACCAAATTGAATTCTTTGGTTAGGAATTCAGCTACTACAAACAAAACTCAGGATGCTTCTCCATTCACAAACATAAGCCTTGATACACAGTCCATGCCTTGGCTTTGTTTCTGCAGCTTAGTTTAAACACGTCTCCAAAATCATTCCTTTACAAACAGAAATCGGTTCCCAGGTCTCCAGGATGCAGCACAGCACCTAACTGTTTCTTTCACAGGTTTTAGCAGCACTTTAACTTCCTGGTCCACCAACAGTTTAAAACTTATGACATTTTCCTTTTCCAAAGGTGCTTTCAGACTTTAGTTTTCACAGGCATCCATTAACTCTTGAAGCTTATTCAACCAGCTCTCATTAATTGCCTAATTAAAGTCTTGAGCTTCAGCAGAGAATGTTCTCCCTTTAAAACTTCTGGGTTTTCCCAATTACTTTAAAACCCTTCAGTTTCTTACTTCTGACTGGCACAGAAAGAACATTCTATTTCCATATCAGAATAATCATTTTCTATACAACTGTCTCCTATTTCCATTTCCTCTTCACTGGATTCCCTCAGTGACTTGCTATCCACAGCATCTGCATGGGAAGGCTTCAACTGCTGCAACACTGTTTTCAGCTGTTCCCATTGAGATCCCTCGCTACATTTATTTATTTATTTAGCTGTATTTATATCCCGCTTTTCACCAGGTCAAAGCGGTCAATTGGGGGATACATTTAACACGAGGGGATATGAGACACATATGCTAATACTTACAGGGAACATGGTCAATGGAGTGTTAAGTAGCTTGCCCAAGACCACAAGGAGTGCCTATAGGACTAGAAATCCCAGTCCCTCCGGCCTGAGATTGCTGTCCCCAGGTGGGACTTGAACCCCCGTCCCTGGCCCTCCGGCCTGAAGTACCTTGTCCTAACCACTAGACCACTCCTTGTGGGGGAAGGGCATGAAAGAGCTTTCTTATTCAGAAGCTTTTTAAGAGCTTGTAATGGGCTCATCTTGCTAGCAGTAGTGTGTCTCCTTTCAGACCCTGCCACAGATGTACACTTGCTTTCTGGTCCTCCCAGGAATATTCCTTTCTCCTGCTCCCCAACAGTACCTTGTTTAAAACAGGCTCTCCAAGGCTCCACGTTAGCTGCAGACTTCCTGTCAGCTGAACTGCATTCTAGGCTTGAGCTGTCTCTGTACTATTTGCAAGAGGAATCCCTTTTTGTATGGCCAGTCCACCAGCTTCTAGAGAATATCTCCTCCTCAGAAGATTCCTCCCCAGAGCTTGCCTCTGCCCTTTTCTCCAGCTTTCTCTCAGACCTCCTCCTGGATCTCTCCTCTTTACCACACTGATTCTCCTCTCTGCCACGCTGCTTCTTGTGACTGAAACTTCCCTGCTTAAATGTTTGGGGCTGTCCTATAGCTCTAGACTCCACCCCAAACCACTCCCATTACCTCCCTCGGTTTCCATGGGGACTGGGTGTGTCTCTGGTTCTACACTTCTGTGCAGGGAGTTTTTAGCTTTGTTTAGAGTTTTAACCCCTGCTGTGCCTGCAGTTCTGTTGGGCTCAGGGAAAAAAGACTGTTTTTCCCCCTTTTCCTTCCACTCTAAACCTGCTTCGCCACCAAATAACCCCCCCCCCCCTTAAGATATTCCGGGCTGGCGTTTTTTCCTCCGCCCAGCACGGAATCCTTAAAAGGGTATGTTGGCCTACTGGATACGTATCTGATCTGTCCTCTCTTGCAGCCAGCCGGGCCAGTGCTACCGATTCGTGCCATGGCTGCAGTACATTAATGTGGAAAATCTGTTGCTTCCCCCTTCCAGTCTCTACAGCATAGGAGACTGGTCCTACCCATCTGAGGACTCTATAGGGTCCTTTCCACCTGCTTTCAAGCTTAGAACTGGGGCTTGTCACGGTTACAAGTACCTTTTCACTGACCTCTAATTGACGTGGTCTGGTGCGACGGTCATAGTATTTTTTCTGGCGGGCTTGGCTTGCGGTCATATTGTCTACTACCACTTGGGATGTCCGCTCTAAGCGTCCCTTTAGATCCCTTAAAAATTTTGGTACTTCTATCTCCTCTGGATTGTGTTCAACCCACTGCTCTCTTAAGATATCTAGTACCCTTCTGGGAGCTCTCCCATACATAAGCTCATATGGAGAGACACCCATTGAAGTCTGCCGGCGCTCTCTGCAGGCATATAAGGTAAATGGAAGCATTATATCCCATTCGGTCATATCACCTTCAAGGCTTCTCCTCAACATCCTTTTGAGGGTCTGGTTTTGCCTTTGCACGAGGCCGTTAGTTTGCTGGTGATAGGCAGCGTTTTTTATATGTCTTATGCCAAAGGCATCCCAGACTTGGGCGAGGTAACGAGACATAAAGTTATTGCCCCTATCAGTTAAAACCTCCCTGGGGAAACCAATCTCGCAAACGAGCTTTATGATTTCCGTGGCCATGGTTCGGGCTGACACATTGCGTAGGGGAATGGCCCAGGGAAAGCGTGTAGCCTGATCAACAATGACAAGTATATATTGATATCCCCGAGGGGTCTTGGTTATAGGATCTACTATGTTCATGGCTAACCTGTATACTGGCTTTGTTACAAGTGGCAAGGGAATTAACGGCACCCTTTTAGGATGAGCCATGGTAACCTTCTGGCACGATGGGCAAGCTTCACAAAACTTTGCAGTTTCTTTGAATATGCCAGGCCAATAGAAGCGGGCCATAATCTGGTCTAGGGTACTATGAAAACCCTTATGCCCCCCTACAGGGTGGTCATGTGCTAATCTCAGGACCAAATTTTTAAAAGTAGTAGGGACCACTAATTGCTTCCTCACGGTTCCTACACGAGGGTCTAAACTTTCTCGGTATAGTATCTTCCCATTTAGCACAAATCGTGGTAATGTCTCCGAGACCGTTTTGGCAAAATTAAATGCTCGGCTTAGGGCAGGTCTTCTCTTTGCTCATTAGGAAAAGAAGGGAATTTTCCTACCAGCTCTGCAGGAGCCCAGGGCAATCCCTCTCCATCTGCTAACTCTGCCCTGTTCTGAGCCCTGGCTTGCCTTCCACGACGTTTATCGACCTTATTCTGTCTATTTTTTTCTCTAGAGGGTGTTATCAGCTCTTCATGTGTGGGCAAATTACACATAGGATCACCCAGTGGATCCTGTTCTTCATCCCTAGCCTTGGTATGGGCCCTAGTAGACACTAAACCTGTTTTGGACCCCAAACCCTTAGCCAGACATCGTTTAAACTGCGGCCAGTCTCTCCCTAAAACTAGTGAATGGGGGAGTTTTGGGACTATGGCTACAGTAATGTTCCTCTTCAAGCCTAGGCCTTTCACCTTCACTGTATATAAGGGGTAAGATGACGCTGTGCCATGCACGCATCTAATTTTTATATTCCCCTCTGAATGTTTTTCCATGTGACCTCCCCTGGCTTGTATTTCTGCCCAAAGCTGCTGGGAAACCATAGATTGGTCAGCGCCGGAGTCTAATAGGGCTTCTACTGGGATGTCCTCCACCTCTACTGACAATAAGAACCCCTCCCCACTCTCTTTGGATTGGGTGGTCATTAATACTCTCTTGGCTTGACAATCCTTCTTTAGATGTCCCTTAGCTCCGCAACTAAAGCACTTTCTTTGCTCATATCCTGTCCTTCCTAGGGATTTACCTCGAGTAATTTCCCCTAGCAATGTCTTGCTCATCTTTCCTGATCCCCTTACAACTGCTTGGCTCAACTCCCCCACCTTCATTTGGCCAACAACACGGGCTTCTAAGAAGCGCTCTGCCAAAGAAGTTGCATCTTTTGTGCTTTTGCAATCCTGTAAAATCAGGAAAGATTGCATTTCCAGTGGCACAGCCTCTATAAACTGTTCAAGGGCAATACTGTCTAAAATGGAGTCAACCGTTTTCCCTTCCGGCATTAACCATTTACACATCAGCGCTTTGATACGTTGACACAAAGCGTGTGGTGTCTCACCCTGCCTTAGTTTACATGCACGTAAAAGACGGCGGTAGACCATTGGGGTCAATCCCAATCGATCTCTCACGGCCTTTTTTACTTCATTGTAAGTGGAGGCGAGATTTTTATTTATTTATTTAGACAGTTTTGTATACCGCCTTATCCTTCAATCAAAGCAGTCACAACACAATTGGGGGATACATTTAACACGCAGGGATATGAGACACATACACTAATACTTACAGGGAACATGGGTAATGGAGGGTTAAGTGGCTTGCCCAAGACCACAAGGAGCATCTGTGGGACTAGAAACCCCAGTCCTTCCGGCCCAAGGTTGCTGTCCTCTAGTTGGATTTGAACCCCCGACCTTCCGGCCTGAAGTACCTTGCCCCAACCACTAGGCTACTCCTAGCAGACAGACATGGCCCTATAAGCTGCGAGAGCTTCCCCTGTAAGGGAGGTCGCTATGCGGATGGCCCACTGACCTTCTGGCCATCCACTTAGGACTGCCACACGTTCAAATACATCAAAATAGTCATCAATGTCATGTCCTGGGTCAAAGGCTCAAAGGAAAAGATCCCTTTACCCCCATGTCCCAGTCCTGGCAATGTTCCTAAGGAACCAGATTTTATTTATTTATTTATTTATTTTTCTTATATACCGCGCTATTAAAATCAGTGCGGTTTACATTATAACTGAACAATACAACAATATATTAAATAACACAAAGCGCTTACATAGAACAGGGGACAATGATAAAGGAGAGAGAACGGGGGAAACTATTTACACAATATATGCATAGTAATTACATGGAGCTATATACAACTAATGCTTAAACTTAAACTCTTCGTATGATCATAGTTGGTACAGCCAGGGGAGAAGGGTGACTAACCATTCTCATGTTGGGTTAGAGCGTTGGGATAGTTGGAGCAAGGAGTGAATGCCTGTGACTTGTGGTTTCCGGGACTGGTTTCAGGATAGTAGATTTGAAATAGGTGGTGTTTTATTGCTTTTCTGAATGTGGTGAGGCTTGGTATGGATCAAATCCAGGTAGGAAGTTCATTCCAGGCTGTCGGAGCAAAAATCGAAAAGGCTCTATTAGAAGTTGCCTTTATGCACCTTGTGGTAAATTTAGGTACTGTTAACATGTTCAGTAGTGCGGGCCGTCTTATTCTGTTGTCAGGTATGTTGTTTATCAGATTGCTGATTGGTGTGGGAGACTGATTGTTCAATGCCTTGAAAGTCATGACTAGTACCTTGTATTGAATTCGGGCTTGTAGCGGTAGCCAGTGTAACTCTTTCATTACTGGCGTTATATGATCCAATCTTGATACACCTGTTAGAACCCTTGCAGCTGAGTTCATGGCCAGCCGAAGCGGGCTGAGGGTTGCCTGTGGGAGACCATGGAGGATGATGTTCGCGAAATCCAGGTGTGGGATCACTAGGGCCTGAAATATCGTTCGATAGTCCGAAAAATCGAGTAGTGGGCGGAGGTGGCGTAGGGTTCGTATCTTGTGGTAAACTGATCTTGTAACGTTCTTAATGTGGGTTGTCATATCTAGGTGCCAATCTAGAGTGATGCCGAGATATCGGATTGTATCTTTTGTTGTGAGTTCGGCATTTTTAACTTGAAGGTAGGGAGGTGGGACGAACTTCTGATTCCTTGTGACAAAGAGGACGTCGGTCTTGCTATGATTGATCCTCAGGTTTTGCGTGAGGAGCCATTCAGCGACTGCATCAAAGCATCTGATGATAGGGGAGAAATCAGGCTGCTCAATAATGAATGGAATGTATAGTAGTATGTCATCAGCATACAAAAGGCATTCTACATTTAAGGAGCGGATCAGAGAGCATATAGGCTGCATATAAATATTAAATAGTAAAGCAGACAGTGATGATCCCTGGGGTACTCCCTGCTTCTGTAGGAAAGGCTCAGAGGCTGTGTTGCCTGTTTTTACTTGCTGCCATCTGTTCGTTAAGTATGATTTGCACCATTGTAATGCAGTGTCCTGTATCCCTTTTTCTTGGAGACGTTGTAATAGTATCTTATGGTCCACAGAATCAAAGGCGGCTGCAATGTCGAGAAAGATAAGGACGAAGCCATGGTGTATATTGTCAATTCCTGTAATTAGTTTGTCGAAGAGGGTAGTTAAAATGGTGTCTACCCCATGCGATTCTCTGAAGCCATGTTGAGCTGGGTCGAGAGGAGTCTCGGCATCAACGTGCTGATGGATCTGTCGTTGGACTATTTTCTCGATGATCTTAGCAAGCAGGGGAATACTCGATATAGGTCTGTATGATTCGACTTTGGATGTATCAAGGCGGCTATTTTTTAGTAAGGGCCTGATTGATGTGTGTTTTAAACTTTGTGGGAAGACACCCCTTAATAATGATTGGTTGGTTATATTACATAATGAATGGCTTAGTTCATGTCGAAGTTCCTTTATCCAGCTTGCTGGGCAAGGGTCATTAGGAGCCGTGGTAAGGTTGATGGAGGCAATGGTGTCTTCAATTTCCTTAGTAGATACTGTAGAGAAGTTGAGTAGTAGGGTAGGTTTTGGTGTACTTATTACGATTGTTGGGTTACAGGTTGATGAAATCATATTGGATTGGATCATTTTTGATTGCAGATAGTTTGAATAATCCTGTGGTTGAGGCATGAGTGGACATACTGGTGCTGGGTCCCCTATTAATGATTTTACTATATTAAATAGGTCATGTGTCTTATTCAAAGACCGTTTTAGAATGGTTGAGTGATGTTGTTTCCTTTTTTCACTTATTTTTTCTCTGTGTAATGCTAGATGTGAGTTATAATTGTGGTAGGCTACTGTAGTCTGATTCCTTCGCCATCGTCTTTCGAGTCTACGTAGTTGTAAGAGGGATGCTCGAAGGTCAGTGGAG
Organism: Ichthyophis bannanicus; assembly: GCA_033557465.1. Classification (NCBI taxonomy): domain Eukaryota; kingdom Metazoa; phylum Chordata; class Amphibia; order Gymnophiona; family Ichthyophiidae; genus Ichthyophis; species Ichthyophis bannanicus. The sequence continues at coordinate 1,712,581,005 of CM066031.1, read as the reverse complement.
TACCAGGGGGCATGTTCACGTTTCCTGGGTACTTTGTTAGTGGATGGGATACAGGCTATGTCTCTGATACTGTTGTTCCAATTTGCTACAAGTTCGTCGGGGTCAATTGTAGAAACATCGAGACGTGGCAGTAGCTTAACAAGAACATCCTCTTTGTTGAGTGGACGAAATCGTGTTGTTAATATTCTGGAATCAGGGGTGTTGGTCCTGTCACTGATCTTATGATGGTGGGTGACTGGTATGTAGAAGTTGATGAGATTATGATCGGACCAAGGTACTGGGGATATAGCAGTCAACAGTTGAGGAGTGGAGTCAGCTATATATTGGGGTGCGAAAATAAGGTCAAGGATACCGCCCTTTGTATGCGTGGGGGAGTGTACTATTTGCTTGTAGTCCAGGTCATATAAAGCTTCAAGGAAGGATCTTGCTTGTGCTTCAGGTAAGGAGGGGAGGTTGAAGTCTCCCATTAGCCAGTTTGAGGATCGTGGGTTATTCGAGTTGCATGCAAGCTTAATGATTGCTGGTAGGTCATCAGAAGAGGGTGTTGGGGCTCTGTAGAGTGCATTGATTGTGCAATGGTCGTTTGATATTGTAATAGTGTCGAGGTGCGCTGAGGTAGATGCGTCATTTAGCTTGAATTTCAATTCTGTTTTTGCGAGGATGAGTACCCCTCCTCCTTTCTGTTTAGCTCTGTGACAAGTATATGGTGAGAAACCGGCTGGGGTCATCTGATTGATGATAGCATTATCACAGTCTGATAACCACGTCTCAGTGATCATTAATATGTCAAGGTCGTGGAATGTTATAAGGTCAGTGATTGCTGGCCATTTTTGGCGTGTAGATCTTGTATTTATAAGCACACATTTTAGTAAATGTTGTTGCTGCTGTTTGTCCGGGTGGTTTTTTTTGATATTTTGTAGATACTGTCCTTAGCGCCTCTGATGTCTTCCTTTGTTCCCCCATCCATGCAGCCATCATGTCCAGGAGCGGTTGCTGTTGTTCTCTCAACATGGCAGCCATCCGTTCCTGTGTCTTCACAGTGATTTCCTGCTGTTGCTGGAAGCTGTCTGCCATCCAGTTGAGTAATTCCGCTCGCTCCATCCCCAGATGCTGTAGAGAGACAAAAAGACAAAAACACACCAAAGTGCGGCCCTTATAGAAGCAGCACCCTCTCCCCTCCAACTGCAGAACCTCCCCCTTGCAGCAATATCCTGGATTAACCCCTCTAAATACGGGTTACCTGCTGCAAGTGGTGAATCAGGCCTCTCAGCACAGTCGGTACCAGCTGGACTCTCCAACTCCGTTCCGCTGCTCCGCTGACCCTCTGGTTCAGGTTTTTCTGCAGGAAACTTCTTTGAGGATAGCTTCAGGATGTCTTCTCTGCCCACTTGTATATCCTGATATGTTCTTGTAGTTTAGGTTAGTAGATTCTTTTTTTTTTTCATCCAATAACTACGCCACCTGTTGGCGCTCCCCCTTGTGGCCAGGCAGTTGCCTAGGTGTAAGGGGGTGCCCCGATCGTCCTTCTTAATGAAACTGGCCTCTTCGCATGTAGTTGTATCTTACAGATTATAGCCGAGATCGAAGGTCACAGGAAAATTTCTTTTATTTGGAAAATAAAGTTCTGCATAACCAAATTGAATTCTTTGGTTAGGAATTCAGCTACTACAAACAAAACTCAGGATGCTTCTCCATTCACAAACATAAGCCTTGATACACAGTCCATGCCTTGGCTTTGTTTCTGCAGCTTAGTTTAAACACGTCTCCAAAATCATTCCTTTACAAACAGAAATCGGTTCCCAGGTCTCCAGGATGCAGCACAGCACCTAACTGTTTCTTTCACAGGTTTTAGCAGCACTTTAACTTCCTGGTCCACCAACAGTTTAAAACTTATGACATTTTCCTTTTCCAAAGGTGCTTTCAGACTTTAGTTTTCACAGGCATCCATTAACTCTTGAAGCTTATTCAACCAGCTCTCATTAATTGCCTAATTAAAGTTATGAGCTTCAGCAGAGAATGTTCTCCCTTTAAAACTTCTGGGTTTTCCCAATTACTTTAAAACCCTTCAGTTTCTTACTTCTGACTGGCACAGAAAGAACATTCTATTTCCATATCAGAATAATCATTTTCTATACAACTGTCTCCTATTTCCATTTCCTCTTCACTGGATTCCCTCAGTGACTTGCTATCCACAGCGTCTGCATGGGAAGGCTTCAACTGCTGCAACACTGTTTTCAGCTGTTCCCATTGAGATCCCTCGCTACATGAGGTTGTGGGGGAAGGGCATGAAAGAGCTTTCTTATTCAGAAGCTTTTTAAGAGCTTGTAATGGGCTCACCTTGCTAGCAGTAGTGTGTCTCCTTTCAGACTCTGCCACAGATGTACACTTGCTTTCTGGTCCTCCCAGGAATATTCCTTTCTCCTGCTCCCACAACAGTACCTTGTTTAAAACAGGCTCTCCAAGGCTCCACATTAGCTGCAGACTTCCTGTCAGCTGAACTGCGTTCTAGGCTTGAGCTGTCTCTGTACTGTTTGCAAGAGGAATCCCTTTTTGTATGGCCAGTCCACCAGCTTCTAGAGAATATCTTCTCCTCAGAAGATTCCTCCCCAGAGTTTGCCTCTGCCCTTTTCTCCAGCTTTCTCTCAGACCTCCTCCTGGATCTCTCCTCTTTACCACGCTGATTCTCCTCTCTGCCACGCTGCTTCTTGTGACTGAAACTTCCCTGCTTAAATGTTTGGGGCTGTCCTATAGCTCTAGACTCTGCCCCCAAATCACTCCCATTACCTCTCTCGGTTTCCATGGGGACTGGGTGTGTCTCTGGTTCTACACTTCTGTGCAGGGAGTTTTTAGCTTTGTTTAGAGTTTTAACCCCTGCTGTGCCTGCAGTTCTGTTGGTCTCAGGGAAAAAAGACTGTTTTTCCCCCTTTTCCTTCCACTCTAAACCTGCTTTGCCACCACAATATATATATATATGTGTGTGTACACTTGCTGACATATTGCTATGTATGCTTTCTCAGGTTTGTGCGTCCTGTATTTGCGGATCAATATGTTTTTGGGGTGAATTCATTACTGATGTGTGTTGGGCCCTCATCATGCACCGCCTACTGTCTACATGCACGCATATGTGACTACAGCATTTGGGACATGCAACTGCATGGGGGGGAGGCGCTACTGCACAGTGCAAACCATGCAGCTCCTGCACATTATTTGTCCTGCTCATCATCTGTAGACAGAGGCTCAATGTGATTTCAGTTTGTTCAATGTATTGTAAACCAACCGCCTTGATATCATGAAAGGCTGTATATACGATATGTTAACTAATTAACATAAATAAAAATAACTGTTGGACGCACATTTGTCTCTGCTGCTGCTTGACCACACTGACACACTTATTTTGTGATTTACTGCTGATGTACATGGCCCACCTGTGCTTACATCCTGGTACGGTGGCAGTTGTCTATGTGCCAGCTGTCTGCCACATCACAGGGTGCTATGGGTTTCCATATACACATTCCTTTTGAAGGTACATATTTGCATTGTGCTTGCTGTGGTTGTTTGGGATAGTGGTTACGGACATGCGTTGGAGCACTGTAGGTTGCAGGTTTGACTCCCACATGTTCCTTTCCTTTTAATATCTTGTGTTCTGCTAAACTGACCAGGAATTTGCTGCAGCTTCATCACCTCTCCGCACACCCTTCCATCTCTTCACTGTGCACCACAGTGTGCCCTCTATGCCGCCTATCTGTCGCATGTTGACTATTACATATGGCTTCTTCTTTGTACTGTTCATGTGGCCAGTTGGCTTGGGGGATTGGTATTGCTGTTGTTGAACTGGTCTGGGCCACATCAGTGTGCAGGTTCAATTCCCATGTGCTCCTTTTCAGTTCTGTTCCCTATTTTGCCCTGTCCACAACCCATCCACACGCCTGTCCCCTCAGCCGGCCCCTGCCACCCTTTGTGTTTAGGTTCTTTGCTGTTTTGCATGCTGTTTCTACTGCATAACATTTCATAGTGTGTGTGCATGTGTTTATATGTGGCTCTCATCCCAATTGCAGACTGTGATATAAGCTGTAGACAGCTGTTATGCATTGTGTTGCATCATGGTTACTGTTGGGGTTGCCCTATCCTGGCAGACAGCAGGCTTTTTGTGTGTTGCCCTGCAGTGTTCTTATATGCAGCCATTGCTGTGGAACTCACCGTGGTGGTGTAGCTTACTGGTTTGTGCACTGACTTTCTGGCTAATAGTCATGGATTCAATTCCTCTTTGCTCTCCTTTTTATGCCTGTCCTACACAACTACTTGTCAGTCCTGTAACAGTCATATCTGTGCAGATCTGTGCTGCCAGCACATATTACCCTCATCACAGTTGCCAACCATCCTCCTGTCCGTCTATCTGTGTGTGCCAGCTGTGTAGCGTCCTGTCCTCATGTGTGTCCTACACTGGCACTCTTTTCTGCATTGTGGCTCTTCATGCTTGCCTCTCCTGTGTCTGCTCTGCATGGCACTACTACTCCTCTGTCCTCCTGTCATTGCACTTATCATGCCACCTCTACCTCCACTGGTGGACACGTATTCACATCCTCTGCCACCCACTGTCATTGTAGCACTTTACATTGCCCTCTCCCTGTGCACCAGTACAGCTGCCTATGATATGTTTGTCCACTTTACCAACTGCCACATGGGCTGCACGCAGATGTGGCATGTCTATCAGCTCCCACATCTACCTCGTTCCATCACATGTTCATTGCCTTTCCTTGGTGGTCTGTGCAGTGTTAGGGTTACATCTGTGTTTTGCCCATACATTTCATGGTTGTCAACTTAGGACACCTTACTGCCCTTGGGCACCATTTCTTGGGTCACCTTGACCTCCTTGGGGCACCTTATACGGCACCTTATAGGGCACTTTATAGGGTGCCTTCACCTACGGTGCCTCATGAGACACCTTTTAGGGTGCCTTAGGGTGGGCGCCCTATAAGGCGCGCTATAATGCACCTTATACAGCTCCCTTGTCTGCCTTGCAATGTGCTTTGATTGTCAGCTTTCGTGCCACCCTATGGGGTGCCTTATACAGCTCCTTGTCTGCCTTGCAATGTGCTTGGTTTGTCAGCTTTTGTGCCGCCCTATGGGACGCCTTATACAGCACCTTGTCAGCCTTGTACTGTGCTTGGTTTGTTAGCTTTACTGTACAATGTCCCGTTAATGTGCGCTAACTGGCCAAAGCACCCTTTAATGCGCGTTAGTCGGACATTGCTAGCTTGCCACTGGTACGCCCACTTCCTTATATAGCATTCCTCACGTTAGCGCTGCACTTATCGCCGGAGACATTATCGCGGTTTAGTAAACATACCCCTAAAGAGGTGTGCAATGTAGTTTATGCTTTTCTGAGCTATGCATCGCCTGCCATTTTTAATATAGGATATGATCTATTATAGAAGTCAGCAAAATAACTTCCTGAATGTGGGTAAACTGATCTTTTTTGTGAATTTTGATCCATGTTTTTCTGTCAGCACTTGAGCTTCAGACTTTTTTGATGGTGAAAAACCTTATAAACGTATCATACTTTTTCACAAGCACTGTCATTATTTAATATGGCACCATGCTTCATTACACATTGTGCCTGTTGTCCTTGGAAACTGGATAAAATATTGCTGTCTGAATGATGTAGCTGATTTTTCAAGGCTGTTATATTTTTTAGGAGATGTTTTGACGTGCTGTTAACTGAGATTTATTGTTAAATGTAGGAATTAAATTAGTTCAGCTTGTTCATTCTCCATATTTTCTTGTGAGAAAAAAGCAGTCTATAAATGATCCATGAAGAAAGTGTCATTCAGACAATATAGGTGAAATGGGATTCCTCATTGGTAACATTTTCTTGGAACTTATTTAGGATATTATTTATGTCGCAGAATGATGCAAGCATTTCTAAATATATATTTTTTAAAGTTTATTTGTTCCTTATGCATTTAGACTCCTTTCAAGTAAATGCAACCAAACTTGGGAGGCAATACCTTGTCATCCAGAGGAAAGTCAAGGGTTATACTTTTTGACTCAAAATGTCCAGTATTCTCTGAGCTAGGCTTCAGCCAAACACATTCCCTGTCTCTGAGAAACAAGCTTACATTTTCAGACTCTGCGAATCATCTCTAACAGACACATACATACTCTTTCTTTAACACACACACACACATACTCTTTCTCGCTCAGAAACACATACACTCTCTTTCACCATTAATAATGCTCTACAGTCAATTAAGAAACAGCGACATTAACACAGAGACTCCTTGCTTTTCAAGTGAGAACTTATGTTTCCTTCTAACTCTAAAACAAAAAAAAAAACCTCAAGAAAATATTGCATACCCCAATGCTTTCTTCCATGCAGTAAGTCTACAGCACCTGGTATTCCAAAGCATTCTCCCATCCAAGTACTACTCAGGCCCCACCCTGCTTAGCTTCTATGATCAGTCAAAATCAGGCTCATTCAGGGGTAGGGCTGCCAACTTTCTGAAAGAGAAAACCCTGCCACCTGTTGGCAGGGGTGGCCCAAGGGGGGGGGGCATGTGCGGAGATTAATTGCGGGGCCTCATTTGCATAATGTGCCTCATTTGCATAAGTATTTGCATAATATTAACATTCACTTTTAGTAAACGTTCCTCTTAATGAGTGTCTGGATAAAGAAAGCACTATAAACACTGACCATTTAGAACCCATAGCAAAACCCACCCTATCATAACAGCACTACTAGGACTCACAAAGCACCAAACCCTACCTATCATAGGGCAACACTGCAGATATTAAACCAATACATCTTAGAGAATACCAATACATCTCACTGGGGGAAAGAGAACAAGTGGGACTTTCAAATAGAAACTACATGAACAGAATACCTCAGCTCGGTTACACATGCAGAACATAGACCATCACCACACAAAGAACAAGGGATCACAATTTAGAAATAGGAAGATAATAATTAAACTGGGAACCCCAAAAGCCAAACATGAAATGTACAACACTGGAGAAATAAAACTATAAAGTAATTTCCTCTTGCACTAAACAAAAACGCAAAGATGTTAGCAATACACACTTCCCAGACCAGACATATTCCAGTTAATAAATTCAAAATAAAAAGTATTTTTCTACCTTCTGTTTGGGCATTTTATTTTTCAGTTGCAATTGCTCCAGTCACTTTCTTCTGGTTTCTTCTGTCTTCTGCGAGCTATCCATTTGTCCTTTCTTCTCTTTTAGACTTTTTCCATTCTCTCTCTCTATTTGCTTTAACATACTGATCGTTTCCCTTTTGCTCTTTCCCCCATTTCTTTCCTTATTCCTTTATCATCCACTCAAATTTCACCCTTCCATTCTCAATCCCCACTTACTCTCCCAATACCCAGCCCATCGTAGACCTTTCTTCCCTCCCACACAAAATATCTTTTCCCCTCTCCATTCTCATTCCCCATCCCCTTCTAGTCCTCCCCCAAAATCAGCTCCAGCATTTCCCTCATCTGTGCCCTCATTCCTCTCTCCCACAACCCCATCGAGTCCAGCACATCATCCCCCCTCCTTCGCAATCTATCCTGCTACACCAGTAACCCGGTGACAATCAGCAGTGGCCACCGTTCAGTTCAACAAACACGCATCAAAGAGTGATGCAGGTCCTGCCCCCTCTGATGCAGGAGAAAGTGCATTGGAGGAGGAGGAGGGACCAAGCATCCCTTCCATGCAGATGTGTCAAAGCAGTCCCTGTGTCCATTTACCTTACAATGGCGCAGGCTGAAACTGGGTAGGTGGTGGGCGCCTGTCTCAATTTTTGTTGAGTGCTGACTGCTGCCTACTGTTACTTGTGGTAATGAAGTAGCAGTTGGCACTTGGCAGGTTAGCACTGCAGCTAGGGGTGGCTCAACACAATCCGCTGCTTGAGGCAAGAGATAAGCTGGCGCCCTCCCCCACCACTGGCATCCAAAATGGAGGGGTCTCCTCAGAGCTTTAGTCAGGAACTTGGGTGTTCCTGCACCCATAACACCAATCAGGTGGTTGCCACAAGAAGAAAGAAAACAATATATTCCCAGGCCATATAATTTTTTTTAAACTTTGTAATGCTGCTTTTATGTAGCAAAAATTGGAGCAGCTTAATTATGTAGCCTGGGAATCTAATGTAAAAGGCACCAACTTCTGACATTGTACACTGAACCAAAATGATATTAAATGTAAATATATATTCTGCATAAACAAAGGAGATGCAAAATGATTGCATACCAAGGAGCAAAATGAAAAAGTGAGAATGACAGTTAATTTTATTTTGGTGTTATAAACTGTGCTTGTAGTTCTCGCTTTTTATTTTTGAACATAAAAAGTAGCAATTTCTAAAGACATTCTAGTTAAATTGGATATATCCTTAGCAGAACATATCAAGAAACAACAGGGATGTCTATACCTCTCCCTTATTTTAGTAACACAGATGTCCCCAATGTGGTTGTCTGGGCCGGTGGCCATATAGTCATCCAATGGGGCTGGGATGTCCATAAGAACATAAGATATGCCATACTGGGTCAGAACAAGGTCCATCAAGCCCAGTATCCTGTTTCCAACAGTGGCCAATCTAGTCATAAGTACCTAGCAGTCTCCCCAAAACACACAGGTTCCTCAATGCTTGTACTGGGTCAAGCAGTGATATCATGGGTCCCTTTTAATAATGGTTTATGGACCTTTCCTCCAGGAACTTGTCCAAACCTTTTTTAAACCCAGCTACACTCGCAGCTTTTACTACATCCTTCGGTAACAAATTCCAGAGTTTGATTACACGTTGAGTGAAAAAATGTTTTCTCTTATTAGTCTTAAATAGGTAACCCTGTAGTTTCATTGCATATCCCCTAGTCTTTATATATTCTGACAACGTAAACAATCGATGTACATTTACCCGTTCCACTCCATTCATTAATTTATAGACCTCTATCATATCTCCCCGCAGCCGTCTCTTTTCCAGGTTGAAGAGCCCCAACCTTTTTAGCCTCTCTTCATAGGAGTAGCCTTTCATCCCCTTTACTGTTTTGGTGGCTCTTCTCTGCACCTTTTCTAATAATGCTATATCCTTTTTAAGATACGGCGACCAGAATTGCACACAATATTCAAGGTGCGGTCGTACCATGGAACGATACAGAGGCATTATAATATCCTTTGTTTTATTTTCCATTCCTTTCCTTATGATACCTAGCATTTTATTTGCTCTCTTTGCCGCCATTGCACACTGGATGGAGGGTTTCAACATGTTATCCATGATGACGCCTAAATCTTTTTCCTGGGTAGTGGTTCCCAAGGTGGAACCTTGCATTGGGTTATTCTTTCCTAGGTGCATAACTTTGCATTTGTCCACATTAAATTTCATCTGCCATTTGGATGCCCAGTATTCCAATTTACCAAGATCGTCTTGCAATTTTCCACAATCCTCTTGGGTTTTAACAACTTTAAATAGTTTTGTGTCATCTGCAAATTTGATAACCTCACTCATTAGTCCCTTTTCCAGGTTATTTATGCATATCTCAAAAAGCAGCGGACCCAGCAGAGATCCCTGGGGTACTCCACTATTCACCTTTTTCCATTGGGAAAATTGGCCATTTAGCCCTACCCTCTGCTTTCTATCTTTTAACCAGTTCCTGATCCACAATAGTACACTGCCTCTTATCCCATGACTTTTTAGTTTTATGAAAAGTCTCTGATGAGGGACCTTGTCAAAGGCTTTCTGAAAGTCCAGATACACTATATCAACCGACTCACCTTTGTCTACCTGTTTATTCACATCTTCAAAAAGACATAACAGATCAGTAAGACAAAATCTTCCTTGTTTAAAGCCATGTTGACTGTCTCCCATTAAGCCGTGACTATCTACATGATGAGTAATTTTGTTCTTTATAATGGTTTCTACCATTTTTCCCAGTACTGACGTCAGGTTCACCGGTGTGTACTTTCCTGGATCACCCCTGGAACTCTTACATAAGGGGACGTCCAGTGGCATAGCAAAACTAAAACATGAGCCCTCATTCTCTGTCAGTGTTTGTTGTTAGCATATAAAGTAACTAGGAATTTTTAGCTCTACTATTCATCGTCGAGATTGTGTCTTTTTTTTGTTCTCAATAAATTTAAACTCGCTGTTTTCCAGCTGTATAAACTGTTTAACCCAGTAGTTTTGATTAAAAGCAACAAGGTCTCAGACTAAGATAAAGCAGTCGTCCAGGTTTGATTTATTTTTGGACTCAATGCTTTCTTTTGCATCAATGACCTTACAGTGTTGCTTTATAAAAATTATTCTTTTTTTATCAGTTCAACTATTTCTTTTATATATCATGTCATTAGGAAAAATATTAAGAGAATCAGAACGGTGCTTATCTTAAATCTTCCCAAATCTTCCCAACGCCAAACTTCAGCGCCGTCACGTTTCACTTATAAAGCGTTTCTTCAGGGGATATTGGGTATATGTACCTTCTAACATGCATCATAGAATCCAAACCTATTGACATTATTAAAATACAAGAATCTAATGTTATATCTATCACAATCCCATATCCAAGGGCCAGATTATCGACCCTTTTTGATCTTATTGCTAATGAGACAACTCTTACCCTTTTATCGGGCTGGGCAGACTTCATTCATCTGTTGCTAGAACGCCGTGCATGCGGAGTAAGAATCCAGAGGAAGTTATAGTGATAGTAATTGGACGTAGATATACAGCTGTGGACTCACCCCTCAAGGATCTGAAGCTGTTCTACAGGGAGATTATGACCAGATACATTGATTACTAATGTATCCAAATTCTGGGTATGACAGTCTAATTTCGATGTCATCCAGTTCCTTGACTGTATGGTTTTCCTCTTCCTTTCTTCTTTTTTTGTCCATCCACGTCATCGGGAAAATCCTCCCTAGAACTTTTACTAGAATCGGAAGAATACGTATCATCTGAAATATCTTCAAAATCAACTTGTTGTCGACGTTTCTTATCCTTTCTTTTGGGATTCAACCATGGGTACACATATCCCGTGGTGTAATCATCATAATCCCTTTTTAATTTTTTTGTTTTCATTGTTTTAACTTCTCTCGTTGTCTCTATGGGTTTTTTAAGTGAAACGCGACGGCGCAGACGTTTGGTGTTGGGAAGATTTGAGAAGATTTAAGATAAGCACCATTCTGATTCTCTTAATATTTTTCCTAATGACATGATATATAAAAGAAATAGTTGAAATGATAAAAAAAGAATAATTTTTATAAAGCAACACTGTAAGGTCATTGATGCAAAAGAAAGCATTAAGTCCAAAAATGAATCAAACCTGGACGACTGCTTTATCTTAGTCTGAGACCTTGTTGCTTTAATCAAAACTACTGGGTTAAACAGTTTATAAAGCTGGAAAACAGCGAGTTTAAATTTATTGAGAACAAAAAAAAAGACACAATCTCGACTTTGAATAGTAGAGCTAAAAAATTCCTAGCTATTTTATAATATATAGGCTCTGAAAAGTGGCTGCTAAATTAATTTGTTGTTAGCATGGCAAATATAGGCAAATACCTCTTTCTCCACACTCTCCAGATGTCTGTCTAACAAAACAAGCACTTTTCTGATGCCTGGATTAGGTATAAGCTTGGATGCTGCTTGGGATGTCCAGGATGTTTCTGAAATCAGGCAAGGATGTCCAAGTTCTGGGAACACCCCAGACATGCCTACTCCATGCCCCTGTTCAGTCTTGGACGTCCTTGTCCCAGGGACACCTACAGAGACAATTTCTAAAGTGGCTCTGGGGACATCTCCAAGCTTTGGATATCTCCATGCCCGTTTTCAGATATCCAAAGCATAAATAGGGTTTCTGAAATAACCCTTCTCCCAACAATGAATGGAGAGGACATTTCCCCATTGAACTCAAGATACAAAAAATAATTTCTCATTCTGATGTCATCTCAGCAATATAAATCCTCACCATTACTGGCTATATTGTGAAGTAATACAAAGCTCTTTAACAATCATTTAGGACCCATAGAGAAAATCTATCATATCATAACACATCAACTTCTAAAACTCACACAAGGAGCCTAGTCAGAAAATAGCAGCATTGTAATTCTTTCAGTGGCCCTAGAACATAGATAAATTTATTTGGAAAACTGAACAAGCTGGGTTACCACCGATCCCCTACATAGAAACTCCATACTAACTAAATACCTGGCCTTGGTCAAATATAGATAGATCCTCACCAAGTATAGACTAAATTACCACAAAGTAAAAATAAAATTATGTTGGCAAAAATTAATTGAATCTCCAAAAAACCAAACAAACAATGCATGCTGCAACAGAGAAACAGAGATCTGCAGATGCCCCTGTACTGTGCAAAGTATAAAGCTAAAATATGTATGTCCCAATATTCAAAGGGGTTTATCTAGTTAGCAGGATCTGTTAACCAGATAAAGCCCTCTGAGAGAGAGATTCAGAGGGCACTAACTAACCAGTGCTGCTGAATATCTCCTCTAAATACCATGGCACTATCTGACAGTGCCAGGACAGTCCATGGGCAGGGTGACGGTAGTCACAGCACTTAGCTGGTTAGCGGCAATTTTCGCTCTACTATCTGGCTAAATGACCGTATAAAGTAGGGTCATCTCAATAGCTGTCCTAATTTTATACAATTTGGCTATCCGGACAGCAGCTGAATATTGCCATTGTCCGGATAATTGTGCTAATCAGAACTGAAACCAGATAATTAGCGCTGGAGGATATCCAGGTTCCAGCCCTGAATATCCGGTTTCACTTTTGCCCATGGTGGTCAGGCGCTTTAAAAATGCTGACCGTCGCAAGTTGGATATCAGGCCTATAAAATCCAAAGACAGACATATTCCAATCACTAAATTGAAAATAAAATTTACTTTTCTACCTTTGCTGCCTATCTGGCCATTTTATTCTCTAATCCTGTTGATCCCGGCCTCTGCTTTGTTTTCCTCGGTCTTCTCTCAACTTGCCCTCTAGGGTCTCTGGTCTATCTGCCCAGGGAAGGTGTCAGACATATGGGGGCTCAGGGCAGAAACTGTGGAGAAGGCTCCAAAGCCCACCTTTAAGCTGCTCCTCCTTCAAATTGAGGCAGGACTGGGGCCCCATGTGGCAAGGGGTCCAGGGCAATTGCTCTGTTTGCCACCCCCTAACACCGGCTCTGCATTTGCCACTTCTCTCCTCTCCTCCCAACTCAAACATTGATCTTTTCCTTTCAGCTTTCTTCCATTTATTTTTCTTTATCAACACAAATTGTATTTCCCCTTCTTACCATCCAGTCTTCAATTTCCTTCTTTTTACTGCATCTACCTACCATTTTTCAACCTTTAACAGTCCTCTTACTCCTTGTCTTCCCTCTAATATTCTTCCTCCAGCCACTTATTCCCCAATCTTTAACTAACGCTCCTCCTTCTTTTTCTATCTTCCACTCTCTCTGTGTCCAGCATCTTTCCCCTTCTCTCCTACCCTATCCTGTATCTCCCCTCTCTCTCTTGCACCATCCGGAGCCTCCACTCTTTTTCTCATCCTAAACCCCACCATGTGCAGCATTCCGTCTTTCTTTCTCCCTCACCCTGTGTCCAGCATCACCTCAGCTGCCCCTACTCCGTTGCCAGCATCTCCTCTCTCTATCTCCCCCACCTCATGTCCAGCAGCTCTTCTCTTTTGCAGCCAATGTCCAGCATCTGCCCTCTGACCCCCCACTGTGTCCAGCACCTGCCCTCTACCACTATCCTGTGGCCAGCTTCTGCCCTCCATCCCCTATTTCCCCCCTCCCCAGTTTGTGTCCAGCATCTGCCCTCCACAGGGCTGGCCCAACCACTGGGCAAACAAGGCGACTGACTAGAGTGTCAGCTTCTTGCCTGGCAAAGAACAGGGTAGTCAAAGCCAAACAACGGATTCTGACATCCAGGGTGGGAGGGGGCATAATGCTTAAGGTTTTAAGATTTGCTTAGGCTGCCAACACTTGTATGAGTTCTGGGGCTGGCCCTAGCTCTCCACTCTCCTATGACCCCTACCCTGGGTCCAGTATCAGCCCTCCACTCCTTCACCCCATATCTACAGTCCATCCCCTTATGCCCCTTGTTCTATATCCAACCTCTCTTTTCCACTCTTCCACCACATGTCCATCATCTGCCTTATGCTTCCTTATTCCCTGTCCAGCATCTACTCCCACTTCCCAACCCCGTATCTACCCTTATGACCCTCACTCCATATCCAACATCGGCCATCCACCCCCCCCCCACTTGTGTTCAGCATCAGCACTCCAACCCCCAATTCCACCCTCCAATTTTGGTCCAGCATCTATCCTTCACCTCCCCACTTCTGTCCAGCATCTGTCCTCCACCCTCTACTTGTGCCCAGCATATGTCCTCCAACCCCAACTTGTGCCCAGTATCTGCCCTCTACCTCCCTCTCTTGTGTCCAGCATCTGCCCTCTACCTCCCTCTCTTGTGCCCAGTATCTGCCCTCTACCTCCCTCTCTTGTGTCCAGCATCTTCCCTCTACCTCCCTCTCTTGTGCCCAGTATCTGCCCTCTACCTCCCTCTCTTGTGTCCAGCATCTGCCCTCTACCTCCCTCTCTTGTGCCCAGTATCTGCCCTCTACCTCCCTCTCTTGTGTCCAGCATCTGCCCTCTGTTCCCCCCCCCCCTTTTCTGTCCAGCATCTCCCCATCAATGTTCCCTCTAATTTTCTGTAGGTTGTGTGCGCATAAAATATCAGCTGTGTGCAGCTTTTGAAGGAAGGTTAAATTTTTGTGCGCCACATAACGACACTCAGAGTTATATACTTTAAAATTTGACTACACGTCAGAATACAGTATGTACACCACATTGATTTTAATCAAATTAAATGAAAATAGACGATTAGTAAATGAAGCGGAAAATTTCTAGTAATTACAATCATAACTTTTAAATTTTAAGACGTCTGTGTTGTTTTCTATTTGAATCAGAGCTGTAATTTTTGTGCGCTCTGTTGTAAAGTATGTGCGCTCGCTCGGTGAGGTGTGTGCGCGCGAGGGAACAGTGCTCCCCATGGATCCTCAACATGTGTCCAATGCCACCATCTTCCTCCCCTCCACCCCCTCCCACCCCGCCTGCCACTGTCTCTGATGCCTCTACTGTTTTACCTCAGTCAGCAGCAGCAGGCTTCAGAGGATTGGATTTTTAGAAAGAAAACATGGGTTCGTGAAGAAATCAGATTCCTATGTGCATGAGGGCCTGGCCCGTCCTGCCCTCTCTGATGTTGCATCAAAGAAGGCGGGACTAGCCGATCCCTTATGCACACAGGAGTTCGAATGCTACCCAAAACCACGGTTTTAATATTTTTTTAAAAGTCTGATCCTCAGAGGCCTGCCGCTGCTGATGCCAACAGAGGAAAAATGACAACAGCAGGGAGATGCCGCCGAATTGCTGATCCTTTTTTTTTTTTTTTAGGCAGTGTGAGGCGGCCGCCGCTGGAGTGATTTGGGGGAATTTTTTTTCCTGCCCAAGTGGCTGCCTCACCCTGCCTAATGATAGAGCCACCCATGACTGCTGCAGAGAAAAACCAGCTTTTCCACTGACGGCTTTAAGGGTCTGCCGGCAACTGGCCTGACTATTTAAAAACCAGCCAGGCTGGCTGAAAACTGGTACATTGGCAACGCTGTTCTGGGCAGTGAAACTGTAAGAGGGCATCAAAAGAGCCTTCTGTAGCGTTTATGGCCTACCACTTGTGATGAGTGGCATTGCTTGTACACATCATGCGCTTCTGCGTTACCATGAAAGGGAGACAATGTACTGGGATGGGAAGCACTTTCATTCCCTTAATATACAGGTTGTCTTTAAGGCAACCAGAGGATATTGAATATGGTAGTTAGATTTCCAAGCTCTTGCTGCATTTTCCCATAATTTTGCATATTGTACATCTTTAGACATTTTGAAGTGGCCAGATTTGGAGAGGGATAGTTGCTAGGTAATTAGCGCCTGGGTCTAACCTCCACAGCATATAACATGCTGTGAATGAATGTAGCTATTAAGGATTACATTTCAAACTGCAGGAAGACTCATCTGATGCCATGGGGGATCTGTGTGAGATGCTCCCCTAAGAGGAGGAGCAGGCAGGACCTGGAATAGTGAGAGCTGAGACATGCTGAAGCAGATTTTGACAGAGCATTAAACCTGTGGTGTCACCTGCCTTTTCAGTAGAGTAGGTCCCCTAGAAAGAGAGCTTGATCTAGTACAGGGGTCTGCAACCTTTAAGACATAAAGAGCCACTTGGACCCGTTTCCGAAGGGAAAAAAAAAACTGGGAGCCGCAAAACCATTGCGACATTTAAAACAAATCTAACACTGCATATATTGTTTCTTACCTTAATGCTATATACGACCCCCTACTTTTCCTGTTAAAATATAGGTGTTTGGCCTATACTCGCCGTATAAGACTACCCCTCTTCCTTCGCACACCAAAAAAAATACGCCAGAAAATATCACAACAACAAGTAACAATATTTGATTTCAAAATGATGATGATTTTGTAGTCAAATCACTAATATGAAATAAAATTATTTTTTCTACCTTTGTTGTCTGACCAATTTATTCTTTGATCATGCTGGTCCCGATCTGAGGCTTCTGCTTTCCTTTCTTCTCTTGGCTCTCTTTCTGTGGTCTATGGTCCATCTGCCATTTCTTATCTCTTCTTTCGTTTTCTTCACTTCTTTCCATCAGCCTATTTCCAGTCCCAGTAACCCTCCCCAATATCAGCCCCTTTCCAGTCCTCACTCCCAGTACCTTCCAATGTCAACTTGCATTCCCATGATTGCCACTGGTGTCCATTTCCTTCCAGTCCCCCTCCTTCCCCACTGACCAGTCCCTTCTAGTACAAATACCATGGCAGCCCCTCTCAGATCCAGTTCCATTCTCCCATCCCCTCATATCAGCCCATTTGTAGCCTTAGCCCCCAGTTATCTTCCAGGGCCAGCAGCTCTATCCTCCCCTCCCCACAATCAGCCCATGCCCAGTCAAAGCCCCCCAATCAGCTCGCTTCCAGTGCTAATCCCCCCTCAACCCCATTACCAGTGCTAGCCTCCCCTAATCAGCCCAATACCAGTCCTACCCCCATCAAATCATTACCAGTCCTAGCCTCCCCTAATCAGCTCATTTCCAGTGCTCGTCCCCTCAACCCCATTACCAGTGCTCCATCCCTCCCTCCCAGCCCCCTCCCTCCCTCCCTCCATCCATATCAGCTCCCTCCCTCCATGTCAGCCCGCCTCCCCAATCCCTCCATGTCAGCCCCCTCCATGTCAGCCCCCCTCCCTCCATCCATATCAGCTCCCTCCCTCCATGTCAGCCCCCTCCATCCCTCCATGTCAGCCCCCCTCCCTCCATCCATATCAGCTCCCTCCCTCCATGTCAGCCCCCCTCCCTCCATCCATCCATGTCAGCCCCCTCCCTCCATGTCAGCCCCCTTCCCTCCATGTCAGCCCCCCTCCCTCCATCCATATCAGCTCCCTCCCTCCATGTCAGCCCCCCTCCCTCCTCCATCCATCCATGTCAGCCCCCCTCCCTCCATGTCAGCCCCCCTCCCTCCACCCATCCATATCAGCTCCCTCCCTCCATGTCAGCTCCCCTCCCTCCATGTCAGCCCCCCTCCCTTCTTCTGCAGCCGTGGCTCCCTGCCTCTTAGGGAACCGCGGCTGTGCTTTTAAAATCATCTCGGAGCCCTTCCTGTCTTGACGGGCTCCGTGCAGCATTGTCCCGCCTCCAAAACTTCCTTTAGAGGCGGGACAATGCTGCACGGAGCCCGTCAAGACAGGAAGGGCTCCGAGATGATTTTAAAAGCACAGCCGCGGTTCCTTAAGAGGCAGGGAGCCGCGGCTGCAGAAGAATGGAGGGAGCCCATAACGCCACGTTTTAATACCGGGCGGGCAGTATGCTCCGGAGCCGCGGCAAAGGTGAGAAAGAGCCGCATGCGGCTCCGGAGCCGCGGGTTGCCGACCCCTGATCTAGTATGTCTATGAGAACATGAGAATGAGAATGTAAAGGCAACACAGTAGTTGACAGCCGATAAAAGCTGAAATAACATAGCCCGTTTAGTCTGTTTAGAAAGGTTAAGATTCTAACTGCTTCTGCATGCAAATACCTCCCCCCCTCCCCCCGTGCCTTCAATGAAGGTTTAACTGCTGCCCCATGCAGGTTAACCCCCAGGCCTGAGTTACTACAGATTGGCATTACATCAATTTACATGTCTCAATGGAATTTTTTCTTTTCACCAGGTGATGTAGGATATGAGAACTAGGCCTGACTCCTTACTTCCAGGATTCTATGAACACAAATATCCACTCATGTTTGGATAAATCTGTTACAATATTGCCCTATTCAAAATTGCCAAGATTTTGTTGCCCGATTGTATTTTACACAATATGGAACCAATTTTCAGCAGGATCTTGGTAAGAACGTAGCTAGCTAGATCCTAGGGGGCGGGGGGGGGGGGCATTTGTGAAAATTTCAATCCATGAGGTGGATAATTTTATCTAAGTGGCTGACTTTAGCCTGTCAAAAAATGGGTGATCCAGGAAAGTATGGTTGGAGTATGGAGAAGACTTAGGGTAGTTGACTAATTTTAGCCAGCCCAGGGTGTTAATCCGTAAGGTGCGCTAATGTTAATGCACGTTAACTCACTGTAACTCTCATTATTTTAGCACACGAGGACCTAGTTATTAATAACACAAGTACTGTAATAAGCTCCTAAGTCACTGAAACAGAGATTCGCAGTGCTTCCCCCATGTTTTTTGAATTCAGATACTGCCTTGTCTGCAGTGTTTCACTTGAAGGCTGTTCCATGAATCATCTACCCTTTCTGTAATGAAATATTTCCTTAAATTACTTCTGAGAGTACCCCTTTTCACCCTCTTTTCAGCTGAGCAGCAGGCGTAAATCTAGCCAGCTAAGTCTGATTGAATATCAGCTTAACTTAGCAGAGTGCTCAGTGACCTTTTGAGAGCTGACCCCTATATGATTGACCCCTATCGTATTCCTTTTGAATGTAACTCACCTTGAACTTCTGCTGAAAAGGTCTGAGCTACAATTTAAACAAAATAAAGAAATATCATTCCAAGTCACAGAACGGAGAAGGATTCTGGACCTGTTGCTAGATTTGAAGAGAATTAGCCACATTAATACCAAAATCAAACAATGAGACTTATAAGCAAAACCAAATAATAATTGGAGGCCAGAAAGTTACCTAAATGAGCTAAGATTATGAAGACTATGGAGTTCGAAAAAAAATAAAAAATAAAAAAGATTAAAGCATCTATTTGTACAGAAATTTAGATATTTCCATTCACTGGATCTTGGGGGAAATTTGTAACAGAAGGTAAGATTTTGCTAATTAGTTTTGCTACATACTAGCAGTGACCAGCTATTTGCTGTAGATCGTAAGAGTGGGGAGTTCAGATGTCTGAGCCCACTCTTGCTTCAGATTTCATTGCCTCATAGCCCTTCTTGCGCCTCTCAGCAGCACGTCTATCAGATTGGGGTAATTTTATAAAGGATTTTTCATGCATATGCACCAGTGTATGTGCGTAGAGGGGTGCTTATAAAGTTACCCCACCCTCTGCATAACAGTATGCATGATGACAAGAATGTACTATACTTATTCTTATGCAATACAGGTTTAGGCATGGTTGCAGGTGCATTTTAAGTGGAGCATGGGTGGATTCATAATGTATGCACTTTGCTTAGGAAAGCAGGGTATGCATGCGAGTACTATACCCATGTGTATTTATACCTGCTCCCAAACAGGTGTAAATGGGAATGTGTTCATTTTACCCATGATTTCTACAGGATTTGTGGTGATATTAATTAGGCACATAGGTGCCTTTATGTCTTTATAAAATAGACCCAAATAGGTGCCCACTTGCCATCCACTCCCAGACAACATGGTATAAAATTACCCTCATTGGAGGCAATTTTATAAGGAGCCGCATGTATTTTCAGTGACTTACGTATGTGCATGAGCCTTTATGCATGTACATAAGAACCTAAGGAATGCCAGACTGGGTCAGACCAAAGGTCCATCAAGCCCAGTATCCTGTTTCCAGCAGTGGCTAATCCGGATCACAAGTACTTGTCAGGTTCTCAGAAGGTACACAGATTCCACACTGCATATCCCTGGGGCAAGCAGTGGATTATGGGCCATAATTGTTTATGGACTTTTCCTCCAGGAGCTTGACCAAACCTCTTTTAAACTCAGCTACACTGACAGCTTTTACTGCATCCTTTGGCAACGAATTCCAGAGTTTGATTACATCTTGAGTGAAAAAAATATTTTCTCCAATTAGTCTTCATTGTGTGTCCCCTCGTCTTTCTACTTTTTGAAGGGGTAAACAACCAACCTACGCTTACCCTTTCCACTCCATTCATTATTTTATAGACCTCTATCCTATCTCCCCACAGCTGTCTTTTTTCCAAGCTGAACAGCCTAACCTTTTAAGGCTCTCCTCATATGGGTATCCTTCCATCCCCTTTATCGTTTTTGTCGCTCTTCTCTGAACCTTTTCTAATTCGGCTATATCCTTTTTAAGATATGATAACTGGAAGTACACACAATATTCAAGGTGCAGTCGCACCATGGAGTGATACAAAGGCATTATAATATCCTTGGTTTTATTCTCTGTTCCTTTTCGTATGATTCCTAGCATTTTATTTGCTTTCTTAGTCGCCGCTACACACTGGGTGGAAGGTTTCAACCTATTATCCATGATGACGCCTATATCCTTTTCCTGGGTGATTCCTAATGTGGAACCTTACTTCATGTAATTGTAATCTGGGTTGCTGTCTGCTAAGTGCATAACTTTGCACTTGTCCACATTAAATTTCATCTGCCACTAGGATACCCAGTCTCCTAATTTCTCGAGGTCCTCTTGCAATTTTTAATAGTCCTCAATAGCTGGTTGCCATTTTGCAAGTTCACATGTTAGGCCAATGACATGTACTTTCTGTGTCGGTGTGCACAGGGGTAGAGCATGGATGGCATGCAAATTTACAAGTGTAAGTTATAAAATACTATAACTTACATATGTTCTTTAGAATTCTACACACAGGAATTTTTGCCGTCTCCAGGACAGTGCAAGTGCTTGTGCCTAGATTTAACATGTATTTTCAGCCACTTATGCCCTTATTTTATTAAGAAAATTAGGTGCCTTCTTTTCTTTATAAAATAGGCTTAAGATAGGTGGACTCTGGGTGCCTACAACTAGGCATCTGGTTATAAAAATACCCTAATTGTGTGCAGTTGGACAGAACCTGTGTAAGTTTCCACTCAGGTATGTTGTAGCTTAGGAAGGAGTTGAGAACGTCACCATGGCCTTGTGTGTCAGCACATATGAGCAATTGTCATAGGGATTGTGGGCATGCAGTCTTATTCCTGTCAGCAAAGTCAGTATTTTCCCAGCTTCTTTCAGCTTCTATCTTTGTTTGGCAGCAGTTTGCATTAGCTGTGGACTGTATATAGCCGGAGCTTGGGCTGTTGTCTTAAGCTTGTAGAATTGTACTAAATGTTGTTCATAAATCTGCAGAACCAAAACCAGCCCCACAGATCATCAAATGCTGTCTGTTGGCTTCTAGACGAGCTGAGAGGAGGAAGAATTTGAGAATGGGCAAAGGGTATAAGGCTTCTGTCTCTAGAAGGAAATTTGGGCAGGCTTGGTCCCAGGAACATTTCCTTTTTTTTTCTCTTTATAAGAATCTTTAGGCAAATATGGCGCAGGAACAGCAGTGAAAGGCTCCTCCTGCCTCTTGAAGTACCTTTGGACAGATCTAGTCCAGACAATCAAGGCAGCACTCAGTAAAATTCCCCTTTAGCATGATGGCTTTTAGGCTAGTTGGGCGTGTTGTCATCAAGAGTAATATTAGTGATTTTTTTCAGCAAGTACAGAATAATAAGTCTTTGATTAAGAGAGTGAATTGTTGAGAGTTTCAACAGTTCCTTTTCACAAGGTAATCTGCTCACTGAAGTCAAGTTCAGCTGAGGACAATTTCAGTTCTATCCCAGTGCTAAAGCATACAATCAATTGAAGGGAACACAATAAAATTCACATCCAGTAAAGCATAAAAAGATTCTGCTTGGATATTTAAGCTTATACATTTAATAAGGAGATCATTCCAGAACATGAATAAGGGGTTTGTATGTGCAGCGGGGATATTTATGTACTGAAAACGTCCCCAACTGTATTCTGAAACACTGCTGTCGTGCAGGTCCATGGAGCATGGAGATCTCAGAATGTGCCCAGAAGGAGCAGAACGGGGGCGTGGTCAGCCATGGAGATGTGCATAGCATATTCCGGAAAGGCTCATGTACGTTCTACGATATCCCCGCGGACGTCTCCATTATTCCTGCTGAAACATGGAATAAAACCAGGACTTAGAAAATATTCTGCTGTGCTCTTCAATTCATCCCATATTGAAGAATGGTTGTTACAAGTATGTGCTGAACTGGTGTGACTGCAGTCTGGAAAAACACAAGGAGAAGTGGAGGAGTAGCCTAATGGTTAAAGCATTGGCTTGGGAACTGAGAGACCAGGATTTGTGGCCTTGGGCAAATCACTTAACTCTCCATTGCCTTAGAAGAATCCAAGTTATCAATGCCCCTGTTTAATGTACATTACCAAGTTTAAGTTACAATGTAACCCGCTTTGACTAAAATGTTAAAGTGGTATAAAAAACCCCCCTGTTAAATAAATAAATAAAAGAACAGAACGTGTGCAGCAGCGGCCAAGAAAGCAAATATAATGCTAGGAATCATAAGGAAAGGAAAATAAAACAAAGGATATTATAATGCCTCTGTATCGTTACATGGTACGACTGCATCTTGAATATTGTGTGCAATTATGGTCCCCATATCTTAATAAGGATATAGCGAAATTAGGAAAGGTACAGAGAAGAGCCACCAAAATGGTAAAGGGGATGGAAGGATAGCCTTCGAGGACAGGCTTAAAAGGTTAGGACTAATCAACTTGGAAAAAAGATGGCTGAGGGGAGATTTGATAGAGGTCTATAAATTAATGAATGGAGTGGAACAGGTAAACATAGATTGGTTGTTTACCCCATCAAGAAGTAGAAAGACTAGGGAACATGCAATGAAGCAGCTGCACTATCCCCTCCTTTGTTGATCAGGTTCCCCTGAACAATGCCCCCCACCAATAAAGCCCCCGAGCAGCTGCTTCCTTCAAGAAGCCTCTGGAAGCTGCCTAATATGATGATTCTCCCCAAGACCCCCCTTCACCTCCAAAGTGGCCTCCTCCCCTAAAGCATGAACTCCCATTCTTCCCCAACAATTCCAGGATCTACCTGGGGCCCCCTGGTGGATGATAGGGCATGAGTAGTTCTTCCTCCTGCTCCAGCAGCATGCAATATGGCACCAGTCTCATGGTACTGACCCCTAGTGGTAGTTTTGTACTACTTGTTCTGCGGGGTGCTGGGGGTGCTGATCAACTGGAGGGAATGGATCATTGGGGGTGAAGGGGGCACTGATGTGACACAGCCATAGTTTTGGCATTGGGCCGTGGCTGCACTACTGGCCTGCTGGTAGTGCAGCTGCACTTAGTGCAACCTCTTGAAATGGTGTTAGGTGCAGCCTGGATGTCATCATTTGTGACAGCTAGCATGCAGCAATATGAGCGATTAAAGGGACACTCAGGGAGGACAAGTCCATAGCTGAGAGACTAAGGGGGGTATTTTAGAATTTCTATTTGTGAGTTGGGTGTCTGAAAATGGGTACATAGATGTGCAAATCATGGCGACATCCCCGGTGCCATTTTAGAAAGCCAGGTATACAGATGTCCCCAGTGTGAGAATGTCCAGATAGCATGAGGTGCGTTGGAGCCATGCCCTGGGCAGAGCAAGGGCGTGCATGTCATTGTGCAATTTCAGAATGGCATAAGCATGTTAGGCCCTGGTTGTTGAAGCTTCCATGCCTAAATCCTGACCATGAATAAGATGCAAAAAAAGTGTCCATTTCTTGGCTGCAATGCTTCCAGGGGGAAGAGCAAAATGCACTTATATCGATGCAGTTATTATGTCCTGGCCAAGGAAGCCTGCATGTAAATACATACTCCAAACATATTACTGGCCTGCCATTGTATGTCTGAGTATCTGAAATGGCAGGGCAGGATGTGGTATTCTTATAACATGGATTCCTCCCTTCTGACCTACCCAGGCCAGGGCATCCAAGTACCCGGTTCTGTGGGCGTGAACTTAAGGGATGTCCACATTTGTAATATTGCCTATACACATGCACGTACCTGGCCTTGCTATCTGTATGGGGCCTGGCTTCCAAACCAGTTACTGAGACATTCATTTTTCAGGGTGGAGACAGAGTGATTTCAGAAGGCACACTGCCATGCTCCCTGATTTTTGGATGTTCTGCTTTGGACATTCCAGATTTTTATTAGATTCTTACTAGATGTCCCTTCTAAAATGCTACTTAATATCACTTCTTTGTTTTGGTCTTTACTGAGGAAGCTGTGAGGAAGCTACCCATGACATGAAGGGTATTTAATGGTGATGAGTCGGAAGGGCTAAATTGAATCTTAGTGAAGCTGGAAGATGTAATAGAACAAATTGACGAACTAAAGGGTAGTGAATCACCTGGACTGGATGGTATATACCCAAGAGTGCTGAGTAAACTCAAAAATAAAACTGTAGAGTTACTATTAGTGATTTTTAACCTATCATTAAAATCATTTAGGGTACTGCAACATTGGAGGGTGGCCAATATGTAAAACCTTTTGTTAAAAAGGGCTCCAGGGCCTATCTGGAAAACTACAGACTGATGAGCCTAACGTTAGTACAGAGCAAAATACTGGAAATTATTGTTAAGAACAAAATTCCAGGACACATGGACAAAAATGGTCTAACGGGACAAAGTCAAAGTGGATTTAGCCAAGGGAAGTCTTGTCTCACCAACCTGCTCCATTTCTTTGAAGGCGTGAATGAACCTGCGGAAAAAGCCAGTTGTCGTAGTGCATTTAGACTTTCAGAAAGTATTTGACAAAGTCCCACATCAGAGATTCCTGAGGAAATTAAAAGATATGAAATAGGAGGCAATGTCCTATTGTAGATTGGAAACTGG
Source organism: Ichthyophis bannanicus (assembly GCA_033557465.1). Taxonomy (NCBI): domain Eukaryota; kingdom Metazoa; phylum Chordata; class Amphibia; order Gymnophiona; family Ichthyophiidae; genus Ichthyophis; species Ichthyophis bannanicus. The sequence goes on along the minus strand of CM066031.1, from coordinate 1,712,555,890 downwards.
TTGAGAGAGAGAAAACAAAAAGTAGAGCTAAATGGTTAATTTTCTCAGTGATCTGGAATTAACACTATTACTACTGCTAATCATTTGTATAATGCTACAAGGCATATGCAGAGCTGTACATATAGCTGTAAGACATAGTCCCTGCTCATCAGAGTTTACAATCTAATCAAGATAAAAAAAAACAAAATTGGGAACTAGAGTATGGTAAGATACACAACTAGTGAACAAGAAAGTGAGGAGCATCAGGACCCAAAAGCAGCCTCAAAGAGGTGGGTTTTTAGGCTGGATTTGAATTGGGCTATGAAGGAGCCCAATACAGACTCAGGTAGTTTGTTCTAGGCATATGGAGCTGCAAGGTGGAATAAACAAAGTCTGGAGCTGGCAGTGGCAGAGAAGGGCACAGATAAAAGGGATCTTCCAGAGGAACAGAGTTCCAGAAGAGGGGCGTAGAGTGAGATAAGAAAGAAAAGGTAGGGAGGAGCCGCAGAATGAATGCACTCGTAGGTAAGTAGGAGAAGTCTGAACTGGATGCGGAAATGGATAGGGAGACAGTGAAACGACTTGAGAAGAGGGGTTACACGAGCATAGCGACACTGACGGAAGATAAGCCGTGCAGCTGAGTTTTGAACAGATTAAAGGAGAGATAGATGATTCAGAGGGAGACCAGTGAGAAGCAGGTTGCAACAGTCAAGATGGGAGGTGACTAGTGAATGGATAAGGGTCTTAATAGTGTGTGTGAAATTTTGCTGATGATATATGGTTTACGGTTTATTTAGATTTGAAATACTGCCCTTGGCTAGGCAGACAGAGCAGTTCACAATAAAATTAAATACATTTCACATGTAAGAAAAAGAAAAGGAACTCCATATATTAACAGGATAGAGGAGAATAGGATGCAGAGAAAGACGTGACAGGCTTTAGCTATCTGTGCAGAGAAAGAGAGAATAGAATCAAAGATGACCCTAAGGTTGTGAGCTGAGGAAACAGGGAGTGTAGTGGCATCCACAGAAACAGAGAAGGAGGGAGGTGGGTTTAGGGGGAGAGATAATGAGCTTAGTTTGGAGCAACAAGTGACATGCTTGCCGGGATGTATAATTTTGAAGGAAGAGGTCGGGACCCCAACTAGCTAGCCTGTTTTGTTTTTAAGCGGTGGAGGGGGGGGGGGCCTTTGAGTGCCTGATTGACTAGCTGGGGTGTTCTTGATTGTCTGGGGTGCACGGATCCTCCTCAGACAGTTCCCAGTGGGGATTGGGAGCTCTCCATGGGGGATCAAAGCTGAAGGAGGGGGGAAGGCAATTTTAAAAATAGTCGGTGCAATGGATCTGTATTCCACAGCACTGACAATATTGTCAGAACGAGGTTGGGGGGACCACGATGCCATGCAAACGGATCACCCGCAGATAACAGGTGCCATTATATGAAGCTGTGATGGAACATTTTTGACAGCCATGGCATGAAATATTTTCACATGGTATCTGCCAAACATACAGTAGCTATATCTACTGCCCGCCCCAATCCCACCTCCCCACGGCTCCACCATGCAACATGCCGACATTGTGGAAAAGCACCGCTGTGTCTGCTCTTTTCCCACGTTAGCTGCTACCACTGGGTGCATCTTATGCGTTAGCACCATGGTAGCAGCTGCTGTACTTTAGTAAACATGCCCCTTTGTGTCTATCCACTTTTCTATTACCCATTTAACAGCAATTGTCATTGTTCTAAAACATGTGTTCTTGTCTCATATTATCTTGTCACAATAGAGTGACAAGATTATCTATACTAGCAAAAGCCACAAACAATGTTTACAGAGAAATATGTCCCTACAGGACAATATAGAAAAGTTTAGTTATTTAGGATGGCATTGAATAAACATGCATATTAATGCTGTAATGTGCATTATTTAAACAGGGCCCATCGAATGCAATGAACCCTGCAGCAGAAAATATACATTAGTGAATGCTAACACTGTTAAGGGGCCCTTTTACTAAAGTATAGTAAGTTTTGCACTTACTAGAAATTAGGAGTAAAAACCAATGCGTGGTGAGTGCAAAAGGCATGCAGTAACTGTCAGAGGTGTGGCCAGCATGTCCCCTACAATTGTTACCCTAAAACGTCCCTTACTGCACATTAGGTTCATTTGCAATTAGTGTGATGCACTTAATATTACCTCTTGAGACAAAAGTGACAGTTAGTGCATTAGCGCATGCTAATTCCCACAGGTTAACTGCAATGTGCAGTCTAGACCCAGACCCAACCTCATCGCCCAATGAGCAGTTATAGAGGGAATTAGCACATGCTGTCATGCTAGTCCTGGTAACAATTGCCACAGTACTGCACTAACCATTTGTGTGCACTAATTCTAGTGTTAACTCTTGGCGCAGTTTAGTAAAAAGTGCCACTGTCAGTAAATGAGCCAGTTAAGAGTCCAAAAGCTCACTTAACCCTCTTTCAGCTACCAGTCCAAGTCATATGTATTCTATAAGACACATTTTACAAAGAACGACCAAATGCAATGCAGGGTGTCCAAGCCAGAACATCTGAAAAAAAAGCAGGCTTATGCAAGTTCAGGCATGATTTCTCTACATAGATGTCCCCAGAATAGCATTTCAGAACTGGGATATCTAATAGCATTATGGTTAGAGTAGTGGGTTAGGAGCAGTGCAGCCAGAATTCAAGTCCTAGTGTGGGCCTTTGTGATCTTAAGCTAGTTACTTAACTCTCCGTTGTCTCTACACTCCCTGGATGTTTTAAGGCCAAACCAAACACTTTCCTGATGCCTATTTGTATCTGGAGCAAATCTAAACGTGGACATTCCTGACATTTTGGAAATCAAACAGGGATGTCTAAGTCCATTGCACCTCCCCAGACATGCCTCCACCACACCACATGACTACTTGGACATCCTCACATTGGTGACATCTTTAAAAGTCATTTGTAAGATGGTTCCGGAGGCTTCTGAGTGATTTGGATGTGGATGTGCACGTCTTCGGACATCCAAATCACAAATAAGACTTTTAAAATGGATCCCCATTATGTCTAACTTTGAAATTCTGGCCAGAAATTATGTATGTGACTTTAATTTGTGCTCATGTGATTAGAAATCATTGTATGATTCCCTCATAATATAAAGAGATCCTTAATAAGCTATTTTCAAAGTTATTCTGTTCTTTAAGTTTCACCATGGAAATCCAGTCTCAGAAAAGAACACGCTCCACTGATCATTAAAATAGAATTCTTCTCCATTTTTATCACATCACAATGTTTTTTCTGCTTAATCACTGCAATGCAGTATATCTGACTTAATGTGTGCAGGCCTTTGTTGTTTTTACTAAGCAGACGATAAAAGATGGATACATGTTAGGTTAATGGATCACTTTACAAAAATCTTCATCAAGACAAAAACCTATTATAAATGTAGTTTATTTTCAGAAAAGACTAATCTCTTTTTTAATTGACTCCGCCCTAGATAAAGAAATTCTTTCAGATCTTACCCAGAGCAAATCCCTTTTTCTCATTATCAGCTCATACCTTTGTATAGTCCCACTCCTGGTATGGACAGGTGGGCTCACTGCTCTGTGCAAAATGTCTGGTTTTATAATATATCTACACAGGAGAACAGTCATAATCTAGTTTAAATCTCAAGAAAAGAGGGGTACTTAATATATTCCCTCACCTAGTTAGGCAAGCAAGAGGAACATCTTTTGTTTTCTAGCCAATGACATTGCATAGAACTTGGTTATTGGCAAACAAGATCACAAATGTAAATTGCATTGAGCAGCTAATTGAGTTCCATGCGGAAGGTGAACCCAATAAACTGACACAAGCCCTATAACAATGGTAAATCAGTTCTCTATTTCTGACTAGTTTAAGGGACCCTTTTACTATAGTGCCTGCAGGATTCTGTACTTACTGTGCTTAGAGAAGAAAAAGTAATGTGCGTGGTAAGTGCAACACTTGTGCGCTGTTGGGGGTGTGCACAGCATGTCCTTGGCAGTTAGAACACAGAACTGTAACCTAGAGCACAACAGTGGCATTCAGAGTTAACACAGGTGTGCTTAATGCCACCCAAAGAGGTATGGTTGAGTTTGCCACATTGACAGTGCGTGTGCAATATGTACACCCCCATGCTAAATGCAATGTGCTCTACATGCGCACATTCCACACCTAACTCACCACACCATGCGAAGAGCAATTAATGCGTGTTTTAACGCATGGTAGCTGTCATCCCCACAGGGCAATGGTTACTGCAGCCCCTATGCTTATGATTATCACATGCTAAAATGCACATTAACCACATAGCGCAATTCAGAATAAGGACACCTAAAACGGCTTTTACTTATGGTCAGCATGCCTTCTATACTCTGCTATTTCTGTCTAACACATTTCACTTGTAATCCATTTTTTTTTCTTTTACCATCCATTGCAGCACCACTAGGGAAATAGGAGCACCAACATATCTGAGGTTTCCACTAAAGGCACTCTAACATAGAAACATGAAGGCAGAAAAAGACCACATGGCCTATCTAGTCTGCCCTTCCATATCAACCACTACAACTGTCCCCTTTTTTCGTTTAGAGATCCTCTGTGTTTGTCCCATGCTTTTTTGAATTCAGATACTGTCCTCATCTCTACCACCTCCACTGGGAGACTACTCCACACATCTACCACTCTTTCTGTAAAGAAATATTTCTGCATATTACTCCTGAGTCTATCCCCTTTCACCCTCATCCTATGTCTCCTGTCAATTGAAAAAGGCTCTCCTCCTGTGCATTTATGCCATGGCGGTATTTAAACATCTCAATCATATCACCTCTATCCTGCCTTTCCTCTAAAGTATACATATGTCCTTATATGCTTTATTAAGAAGACCACTAACCATTTTAGTAGCTACCTTCTGCACCGACTTCAACCTCTTTATGTCCTTTTGAAGGTGCGGTCTCCAGAATTGCACACAGTACTCCAAATGAGGTTGCACCAAAGACTTATACAGAGGCACTATCACCTCCTTGCTACTGCTGGTTATTCCTCTCCCCATGCACCCAAGCAACCTTCTAGTTTTTGCCACCACCTTTTCTACCTGTTTAACTACTTTAAGATCATCAGACACAATCACGCCTAGGTCCCGCTCTTCTTTTGTGGACAGAAGTACTTCACCCCCTATGCTATTTTGCTCCCTTGGATTGCTGCAGCCCAAATGCATGATCTTGCATTTTTTAACATTAAATGTCAGCTGCCAAATTTTTCAAGCTTAACTAGATCCTTACTCATGTTATTTACACCTTCCTGAGTATCTACTCTATTGCAGATTTTGGTATCGTCCGCAAAGAGGCAAACCTTACCCGACAGCCCTTCTGCAATATCACTAACAAAGATTTTATAAAGAATCAGACCAAGGACTGATCCCTGCAGCACACCACTTGTAACCTCCTTCTCAGAGTGGGCTCCATTTTCCTGTACTCTTTGTCGCCTCCCACTCAACCAATTTCTAACCCAAGCAGTAACTTTAGGTCTCATCCCTAGGGTGCTCAGTTTGTTTATAAGTTGCCTGTATGGAATGGTGTCAAAGGCTTTACTGAAATCTAGATACACCACATCTAGGGCTCTGTCTCAGTCCAACTCCTTTGTCACCCAGTCAAAGAAATCAATTAGATTTGTTTGAAAAGACCTGCCTCTGGTGAATCCATGCTGCCTCGGATCTGGTAATCCATTGGACTGCAGAAACCTCATTGTTTTCTCTTTCAGCAGCTCTTCCAATAATTTACTCACAACCGAGGTTAAACTAACCAGTCTGTAGTTTTCAACCACATCCTTACTTCTGCTTTTGTGTAAAGGGACCATATGTGGAGTGGAGGAGTAGCCTAGTGGTTGGGGCAAGGTACTTCAGGCCGGAAGGTCGGTGGTTCAAATCCCACTAGAGGACAGCAACCTTGGGCCGGAAGGACTGGGGTTTCTAGTCCCACAGGTGCTCCTTGTGGTCTTGGGCAAGCCACTTAACCCTCCATAGCCCATGTTCCCTGTAAAATAGTTATCTCCAAGTTATAATACCCTGTTCAATGTAATTTCAGTTTGTTCAATGTAAACCGCACTGATGCAGAATAGCACGGTATATAAGAGAATGTAAATAAATAAATAAATAAATAAAATAAATAAATATGTGCCTCTCTCTAGTCATCTGGCACCACTCCCAACTTCAAAGAGGCATTGAGAAGGTCAGTTAGTGGAGCTGTTAGAACGTCCCCAAGTTCCCTCAGTATTCTCGGATGTATCCCATCTGGTCCCATCGCTTTGTCTACTTTTAGTTTAGCTACGTAGTACTTCACAAACACAGTCTTCTGAAAATCGTTTGAGATTCCCGTCACTTCTGATCCTATTTGTGGGTGTTTCTGAGGTCCTGCTCTTGGCCCTTCATCTGTGAACACAAAACAGAAATATTTGTTATGCAATTCTGCTTTATCCTCATCAGCTTCTACATATTCTTCTCCTTCACCCTTGAATCTGACACTACTTTTGCCTTTCCTCCTCTCACTAACACATCTGAAAAATGTCTTATCCCCCCATTTTATTGCATTGGCTATTTCCCCCTCTTTTTGAATATTTGCTTTACTGACTACTTTGCTACCTTCTCTAAGCTTTTCCAAATATAGATGCCTGTCTTCCTCTCTCTGTGATCTCTTGGATTTCATGAAGGCCTCCCTCTTTTTCTTCACCTTTTCAGCTACTTCGAGAACCATAGCGGCCTCCTTTTCCTTTTACCTTTATTTTTCATTTTAACAAAAAGGTTGATTACCCTTAAAATATCCCCTTTCAGTTTTGTCCACTGTTTTTCTACATCCCCCAGCTGTTCCCATCTTGCTAATGACTTCTTGAGATATTGGCCCATCTTGGCCAAGTTAGTTTTCCTAAAGTTTAAGACCCTCGCTTTTGAATGGATTCTAACATCCCTAATCCTAATACTGAACCACACCATCTGGTGATCACTGGATATATATATATATTTTTTAATTTATTTAACATTTCTTATATATCGCCTTTCATGATATCACTGCACTGTTTGACTTGCACTGTTGCCACTGTTGGCTGTTTTTACCTGCACTGTTTGACTTGCACTATTTGTTCTTGTTCCGATTTGCACTATTGCTGACCGACCTGCACTATTGTCGTGTTTCATCCTGCGACTGTGTACAATCTTTGATTCGTTCATAGTCTCATTAAACCTCCTGGTTATAGCAATCCAGCTACAGCCTCCATGACTCTGTATATTGTTTTTCAGAACTATGGCCATGGCCTAACCTTTTGCGGGCTCTCCCTTACCACAACCCCCGCGGATGTGGTGGGGAACCCCTACTAACACATCCCACGACTCCCCACCTCATCCCTGCTCGGTTGTCACCTATGCATGGCTGACTCATAATATGAGATGATCTCCCACTATAACATCAGAAACACGTTCCCCATTAGTAGGCACTAAGACCAGTATGGGCCCCTTCACATGTGGGTTCTGCTAACAGTTGCCTAAATAGTTCTCCCTGTAGAGAATCCAGGATCTCCTTACTTCTAGATGATACTTCAGCAGGGATGCACCAATCAACATCTGGCATATTGAAATCTCCTATCAGTAGCACTTCTCCTTTTCTGGTAATGCTGTGTAAGTCTTCTATTAAATCTCTGTCCACCTCTTATCCCTGTGCGATATTACAAAGTTCAAAAACGTTTTCAGTGTAGGAGATTTCACCTCTAGAAGAGTCTATGATAATCACTAAAAGTGAAAAGGAATCTTTGATTTCTTCATCCTCTTTTGGGGGCTTGTCAAATTAAAATAAACCCAAATCTAAAGTTATTTGTTTTAAGGGGGACTAACAGAAGAAAAAAAAAAGAACTGTTCATTTCTTGAGCCTTTTGGCTCACAATCCATTTTCTGAAGAGATCAAGACTAACAGCAGCAGACAGAGGGACTTAGATGAGGAGACCCTCTTATTTTTGAACCACGCCACTTCACTAAGTTGGAATTTAGAGAGGAACCTTCCAGACTTGGGCCCTGGCTATCTCAAGGTAGGGACATTATACTGGTCCCTGAAGTTAGGCAAAGCCCAGGCATAGGTGGTAATCATGGAGCAATTCATCAGTTTACTCTGAAGAGGTGGGGCAGGTAAAGGGTAGTCACTTTCCATGGGAGCATGAATCATACTTACTGGAGCCACAGAGGGAGGGGGGAGAGCAGTCAACTGAACCCCTGACCTACTCTCAAGAAAAGCCCTGAAGCAGGGGAGGAATGTACGGAGATGAAGCCTTGGATTCCAGATGGATTTGACTCGCCTGTTGAGGAGATGGAATATTTGGAACTGGGCCATCTCTAGTCTAAAAACCCTTTTACTGGATGCTGGTAGCAGACTTTGCAGTGAAGCTATTGAGGTATTCCTTCTCCTATTATTCTGATTCTTGATACTAGACTTGGAAGGGGGAATAAACAGAGTTTAAAGACACATATTTGTTTTTGCACTGCTTGTGTGGCAAGAACAAAAGCAGCCCTAAGAATTTAAAGGAACCTCTCTTTTCTGCAACACTTGTGCTACAAGAACACAGAGGAATTGAAAGAGACACATCTTTTGTCTGCACTGCTTGGGCTGAAAGAGTGGAAGCAGCCCTGAGGCATTACGTTTTTCTTCCCTGTATGTGGGTGCTGCTTGACAGATTAGAGACTAACTTGGTGGACAAGAGGATTATACTCCCTATCGCAAGGGTTCTGCTATCCAGACTGAGACCACACTGGTTCTTGATTCAGATTTCCCTGTTACTTCTATGTCTTCCAGGGCCTATTTCAACTGATTCTGTCTTGGCGTGTCAATTACAGGGCATATCATAAAAGCACACATAAAGCAGTGATAGTTTCTTACCAGCCCGAGAAGTTCTTTAGCTGTATGCCCCTGTACAAATCATTGGAGAGGCCTCACTTTTGAGAATTTTGTTCAGTTTTGGAGACCATATCTCACAAAGGATATAAAAAGACATTAAATGGTTTAGAGAAAGCTGAACAAAATGATTGGAGCCTGTGCCAGAAGACATATGAGAAAAGACTCGAAGACCTAAAATATGTATACTCTAGAGGAGAGGAGGGACAGACAGGACTTTGTGTAAGGATTGAAGATGCCCTAGGTGGGCCCTTCATCCTACCGCCCTCTTTACTGCCACTGCCGCCCCTCTCCGGGGCCTGCAGTGGCAGCAATGATTTTTGCAGTGCCTACCTTAAGGCTCTGGTGCTACACTGCAATTTTAGTCTTGTACTAGTTGTCACTTACACTCCCCTCCACAGAATTCCTGAAACTGAGCAATCCTTTGCTTTAACAGCATTTTCATTAATCTACTAACCAACCTCTTTTTTGCTTCTGCTTTTGTGGACAGGAACCACAATCGCCCATCTCCAGTCTCCAGGATAACTCCAACTCTATAGAAATATTGAAAAGGTCAGCCCGTAGAACTGTCAATACTTCCCTAAGTTCTTTCGATACCTTCAGATGTATTCTATCTGGCCCCTATCACCGTTCCACTTTTAGTTTTGCTAGCTCCTCAAGAACATAGTCTTCTGAAAATAGTTTTGGTTCTATCTCACTTCCATTTCTATTTATGTTTGTTTTGGAGGTCCCATTACTAACCCAGAACAGAAATATTCATTAAGCAATTCCGCTTTATTCTTATCAGCTTCTACTTATTCCTCCCTTTCACCTTAGAGTCTCACTATGCCATCGTCCTCCTGCACTAACATACCTAAAAAAGTAGACCTCATGTTTTACTATAGTGGTTATTGTTTCTTTCATTTGCATCTTTTCCTTCCTGACTATTTTACCAGCTTCCCTTAGCTTCTGTAGATATTGTTGTTTGTCTTTCTCTTTCTGCAATCTCTTATAATTTATGATGGCTGTCCTCTTTTCCTTACTTTTCATCTACTTCTTTTGAAAACCATAGTAGCTTCCCTTTCCTCTTACTTTCCTAACTAAAAGGTTTATTGGCCTTAAAATGTCTTTTTTTAGTTTTGCCCGCTGTTGCACTACTTCCCCCATATATTCCCATCTACACTAGGTAATGTCTCCTCAAAATATTCCCTCATTTTTGTAAAGCTGGTTTTCCTGAAGATTAGGACCCTTGCTTTTTAAATGAACTATCTCCACCTGTGTCCATCCAATGATTATATTGCATGTCACCTGTGTCCTAATATTGAAGCTCACGATCCAATGATTTTTGCATGCCAGATGATAACCCAATGTAACATCAGAAATACTCCCTAAGATTATCCCTAAAGAGAAACATAGACACATGACGGCAGATAAAGACCATATGGACTATTTAGTCTGCCCTTCCATTCCAACTGCTAAGCTCTACAGTCCCTTTTAGTCCTTTAGAAATCATCTGTGTTTGTCCCATGCTTTCTTGAATTCAGATACAGCCTTTGTCTCTACTACTTCCACTAGAAGGCTATTCCATGTGTTTACCAATCTTTCTTTAAAGAAATATTTAGGGAAATTACTCCTGAGACTATCTTCTTTCATCTTCATAATATGTCCCCTCGTTGCAGAGCTTTCTTTCCTCTGCATTTATACATATTGAGATCTTTAAGTTTGTCCCCATATGCCTTATAATGAAGCTCACTGACCATTTTGGTAGCCACCCTCTGCACAGACCTCCATCTTGTTTATATCCTTTTGAAGGCGTGGTCTCCAGAATTTGCTACAATACTCCAAATGAGATCTCATCAAAGACTTGTACAGAGGTACTATCACCTCCTTCTTCCTGCTGGCCATTCCTCTCCCTATGCACTCAAGCATCCTTCTGACTTTTGCCTTTTCTGTCTTTTGGTCACCTTAAGATCATCAGAAACAATCATTCCTAAGTCTGCTCTTCTTTCATGGACAGAAGTACTTCAATCCCTATATTGTACCGCCCCCTTGGATTTTTGCAGCCCAAATGTATGGCCCTGCATTTTTTAGCATTAAATCTCAACTGCCAAATTTCAACCATTCTTCAAGCTTCACTAGATCCCTCTTCATATTATCTATACCTTTCTGGGTGTCCATCCTATTGCAGATTTTGGTATCATCCCCAAAGAGGCAAACCTTACCCAATAGAGCTTCTGCAATATCAGTAACAAAACTATCAAAAAGAAAAAGACCAAGGACAGATCTCTGTGGCACACCACTGGTAACATCCTTCTCCTCAGAATGAGCTTTATTTACCTGTACCCTTTGTCACATCTTACTCACCAATTTCTAACCCAGTCACTTTTGTAAACTCCATTTTTATACACATATGTCATAACAATTTTATACAGTCAAGTATGCAAGTGGTTTACTTTATAAAATACCATTGTAAATGGCTAAAAATACATGTCAATTTATAGTGTGATCATTTACACTAGCCCCTATCCCTCCTACCCTTCCTAAGGATAAATAGAAAAAGTAAGAAATACTAGAACCCGGAGGGTGACTCTTACACACTCTGGTACTAAGTCAGAAAAGTTCTGCTGGTGGTCTTGTCATGATTCCATCCCCTTCTGACCCTTCCTTCCCTCTCATCTCTTTAGTCAACATCTCTTTATTAAGCAAGAAAACCATCTACATCAAAAAACACCAAACAAGCTATAGAATAAGCAACCCTGGGGCTAAGAGCATTTATATACTTCCACCATAGCACCAAAAAGGAGTCTCTATGCCTCTGAAGCCTCCTCGATAGCAATTTCTCCATCGTCATCAAACTGTGAAAGAAATAATACCATTTCCAATAAGAGGGAGGTTCCCTGACCTGACAGTGGTTCAAAATACCCTGCTTCCCAACGAGACAAGCTTTCCTCACCAACTATCTCCCCACTGCTCCCTTAACTCTCAAACAATGAACATCATCCAGCAGTACTAGCCCCGGGCTCAGTTCCACTTTTTGCCCAATTAATCCAGTTAGATAATCTTGTGGCAGTTGCCAAAACCCATGAATTCTCCCATATATCCAAAATATATGACCTAGACAGGCTAGGACATGTGCACCCTTCGGGTATGCTGCAGAGCCCGCAAATCCAGCTTTTAATGCTCACGCTGCTAATCACCGTAAACTGAATTTCACATAATGTATTATATAACTCTTAATTAAACCAGGAATCCACCTGAATTATAATATTTTATAATTTACACGTATAACCGTGTGCTCCATCCAAGTTCTGCCCCGATTCCAGCCCTGTGCATGTCCACAGTGAAACTACTTTCAATCAGATGTGTGCGTACATACAGAATCGTAATCATGATATAAATGCACAGGAGGTGGCCCTCTTCCAGATGAAAGGAATCTCTGAAATGAGGGGGGTCATAGGATGAAAGTGAAAGGGGATAGACTCAGGAGTAATCTAAGGAAATATTTCTTTACAGAAGGGTGGTGGGTGCATTTAATAGTCTGATATTCCAAGATCAGACAAGACTAGTGAAAATATCTCTATATACCAAAAAATGCTGTCAACGGTTTCTAAGGACCATATAGCTACAAAATATTTAAGTAATTTTTATCTGAGTCACATTCACTGCCTGTAGACATTTCAAAACTGGTTAAATCATTATATTGTTCATGTCAATTTATAAATTTTACTCAATGTTTGAAATTTGTTATGTAATGGTTGGTGCAGCAGTAACAATCAATAACTCCACAATATCATTTAAAGGGTGTTAAACAACCTCCACCCAACCAACATATTTTTTGTATTGGGGAAAAGAGCTCAGTCATAAGAACATAAGATATGCCATACTGGGTCAGACCAAGGTCCATCAAGCCCAGTATCCTGTTTCCAACAGTGGCCAATCTAGGTCATACGTACCTAGCAGTTTCCCCAAAAGACTCAGGTTCCGCAATGCTTGTACTGGGTCAAGCATTGATATCCTGGGTCCCTTCTTAATAATGGTTTATGGACCTTTCCTCCAGGAACTTATCCAAACCTTTTTTAAATCCAGCTACACTAACAGCCTTTACTACATCCTCCGGTAACAACTTCCAGAGTTTGATTACACGCTGAGTGAAAAAATATTTTCTTTTATTAGTCTTAAATAGTTTACCCTGTAGCTTCATTGCATGTCCCCTAGTCTTTCTATATTCTGATAACGTAAATCGATCTACGTTTACCTGTTCGACTCCGTTCATTAATTTATAGACTTTATTTATTTATTTTATTATTTAAAAGCTTTTTTATTCCACGCTCTTTAATATCAGTGCGGTTTACAATTAACAATTCTTGCACGAGACCAGTGAGAACTGCCTAGTGCTTACATTGAACAGGATCAGTAACTTGGAGCTGTAACTGGGTGAACTGTTTACACATTGAACCATCAAAGCTGTGGCTGAGTAACTATTTACAAGTTAGATGTTAGGCTCAAACTGAATGGTTAAGACTGGGTCTTCTTGATTAATTCATTAATCATTATAGTCATTCTCAGTTATTACAATAATCAATATAGTCAGTATATCAACACATGTTAAATGTACCTGATGGACGGTTCTGCAGATCGGTTTGTCTTAGACAGTTTGTGAAGTGTTGGGTCCTACTTGAGAGAATTGGGTGTGGGATGTGGTTGGGTTACATTTGGCTGTGAAAAGTGTAGAAGGAATGGGTGAGGCTTGAGGGCTTTCCTGAATTGTGTAAGGTCTCTGATTGATCTGATATTTGGTGGGAGGTTATTCCAGCACTTTGGGGCATAGAAAGCGAAGGCTCTATTCCTGGTTGCTTGTGCACATTTTGTGGATTCCATAGGGATAATCAACGTATTGGCGGTTGCTGTCCTTCTCGACCTGCTGTTAGGGGTGGGGGTGAGGAGGACTGTGAGGGATGAGGGGGATATCATGTTAATGGCTTTGAATGTGAGGAGTAGTGCCTTGTATGTGAGTTTGCAGTTTAACGGTAGCCAGTGAAGGTCTTTAAGAATGGGTGTGATGTGGGTTCTTCTGGATAAACCACAGAGAATGTGGGCAGCTGCGTTCATCGCAAGTTGTAATGGGTTGAGGGTGCTCTTGGGGAGGCCATGCAGAATGATGTTAGCGTAGTCGAAATGTGGTGTTACCAGTGCCTGGAATATTGTTCTGAAATCGTTGGGAGCTAACATGGGTCTTAGGTGCCTTAGAGTCTTGATTTAGTTGTATATCGTCCTGGTGGTGTTCTTTATGTGCTCTTTGAAGTCGAGATGTTGGTCAAGCATAACACCCAAGTAGCATATCACAGGTTTGCTTGGGAGCTCTGCATCTCTCACCTTCAAGGTAGTGGGGGGAGAGAAGTTTTTGTTCTTTGTAATGAACAGGACCTCCGTTTTCTTGAAGTTAATACGGAGGTTCTGAGCTTGAAGCCAGTCGGTGATTGCATTGAAGCAATCTACTGGAGGGGTAAAGTTGGGATGCATGACTTTGATTGGTGCAAACAGCAAGACATCGTCTGCATAGATCAGGCTGGAGATATTGAATGAGCGGATGATTTCGCATATAAGCTGCATATATACATTAAAGAGTAGTGCGGACAGAGAGGAGCCTTGGGGTACTCCCTGATGTTGCTGGAATGGTTCAGATGTTGTGGATCCCATCCGTACATGTTGCCATCGGTCAGCTAGGTAGGATTTACACCATTCCCAGGCCAGGCCCTGGATTTCCTTCTCATTGAGTCGTGTAAGGAGTTGATCATGATTGACAGAATCTAATGCAGCAGCGATGTCAAGGAAGATAAGTGCAAACCCATTTTCGATGTTGTCTATTCCTCTGCTTAAGGTGTTGGTTAGTGTGACGAGTAATGTCTCGACTCCATGGGATTCTCAAAACCCATGCTGGCAGGGATCCAGTGGAGCTGATGTGTCAATGTGTTGCTTGATTTGTCTTTGGACAACCTTCTCAATTATTTTGGCTAGTAGGGATATACTCGAGATCGGGCGGTATGAATCAGCCTTCATCGAATCTAGTCTGTTGTTTTTCAGGAGTGGACATATGGACGTCTGTTTGAGGGATGGTGGGAATATATCTGTTGAGAAGGATAGTCTCATGATGTTGGCTAAGATTGGGCTGAGTTCAATGCGCATCGCTCTGATCCAGTACACTGGGCATGGGCTATTTGGTGCTGTGGTGGTATTGATGGTGGCAATAAGGTCTTCGATGTTTTTCTCTGCTGGAGGTGTGAACTCCGTAAGCAGTGGCTGTAGGTAGGGAATATGGCTAGGTGTAGGTCTTGGTGCAATGTTTGTTTTGAGGATTTTGGTTTGGAGGTAGTCAGCATATAGCTGGGGTTGAATTGGTTCCGGCTGAGGAGGGGAAGGTTCCTTGGTTAAGGATTTTGCTATGCTGAAGAGGTCCCAGGGTTTATTAAGAGAGCGGAGAAGGAGCTCGTTGTGGTAGGTTCTCATTTTGTCAGATATTGTCTCACAGTGAAGTTTTAAGTGGTCGATGTATGTTGCTTGGTCCACTGTGGCACGAAAACATCGCCATTTTCTTTCATGCTTCCTTAGGAAGAGCAGAGATGTCCGCAGTTCCGTAGAAAACCATGGGGCTGGCTTTCTTTTTCTTGGCGGTCTGTTGAATGTTGATGGTTTGTGCGAGGAAGGTAGCTGAGAAAATGTTTTCAGAGTGGCATTCCATCTGGTGATCATATCGTCAAGGTTATCTGAGGGTTGATTGAGTATTGGGAGTGCGCTTTTGGAAAACTCATCCTTGTCAAGGGATTTGAAATGGCGAGCATTTACTGAAGAGGCTGTGTTTGTGTGGCTGGGTGGGACTTGGTCTTGCTGCGATGGGATTTGGAATGTGATTAAGCTGTGGTCGGACCATGGGACAGGAGTAATGGTGAGGTTGAGGTTGTGATTGTGCTTTGTAACTGAATGTGGGGCGAAGATAAGGTCCAGTGAGTTGCCTCAGTGGTGAGTGGGGGCATTCACCACCTGTTCGTAGCTGAGTTCGGTCATTGCATCAAGGAAGGTGTTAGCATGGGTGGGTTGCAGGGATGCAAGGTTTTAGTCACCAAACAACCAGTTAGGTTTGCGTGGGTTTTCAGGGTTGCAGGCTAGATCTATTATGTTGGAGAAATCTTCCGGAGGGGAGGCTGGAGCTCTATAGATGAGATTTATGGTGTTATGCTTGTTGGCTATGGTGACATTGTCTATGTGCGGAGTGCTTTTGGAGGAGAGCAGCTGATACTGGAGTTCGGTTTTTACCAGGATGAAAACTCCGCCGCCTCTCCGGCTGGCTCTATGGCAGGTGTGGATTGAAAAGTCTGGTGGGATAAGTTGGTTTAGGAGTACTGTGTCTGTGTCTGAAAGCCAGGATTCTGTAATCATTAGGATGTCTAAGTTATGGTTTGCTTTGAGATCTGTGATGGCTGGCCATTTCTTGCGAACTGAGCATGAGTTTATGAGGGCACATCTCAAGTTACTATGTACATGTGTCATCTCATGTTTGGTGTTAACAGGGTTGTTGAGTGTTACATAGAGTAGGTGGGTGGTGGGGGCTGCCATAATTCCTTCTTCCAAGACAATGTAAGATGAGGATGGGGTTATAGCCAGAAGAGAGTGCCAGAGTATCCTGGATGGCATTGGCAAGGAGATAGATGCTGGTAAGGGCTAGTAGAGAGAGGGCCATGTTGGGCTGCTGGGTGTCGAGTCTTCCCTTGGTGACAGCACACGTGAAATAGCTATCTAGTAACAAGGGTATAGTACAATAGCTATAATGTATAGTAGCAAGGGTAGCAAGTTCTGTAGTATCGTACAATATATATAGTTGTATAGTAGCAATGGAATGGTATAATAGATACAATCATCTAGTAGCAACGGTATAGTACAATATATATAAATGTATAATAGCGAGGTATACAAGGTATAGTTATGTAGTACCAACAGCCTGATACAATAGGTATACCAGATTGATATCTATAGTAAGGATCTAAACTCGGGGTAAGCCCAGATTAGGTAACTTTGTATCTAAAGTTAATGGATCAGCAGTTATACTTTGTATCTGCAGGTTACCTTCCAGTTGTTAGCAGTCCCGCACACTTTGGCTGTCTCTTGGTACTCTGAGAGTGGTTTTTAGCACAGAAAGCAGGCACTGGGATGGTTCCTGAGAGATATGTTTGGCCACCGGCCTCCCGTGCCCCACCTAAGGGCCACGCCAAAGACTTCTATCATATCTCCCCTCAGCCGTCTCTTTTCCAGGTTAAAGAGCCCTAACCTTTTTAGCCTTTCTTCATAGGAGTATCCTTCCATCCCTTTTACCATTTTGGTGGCTCTTCTCTGAACCTTTTCTAATAATGCTATATACTTTTTAAGATACGGCGACCAGAATTGCACACAATATTCAAGGTGCGGTCTCACCATGGAACGATATAGAGGCATTATAATATCTTTTGTTTTATTTTCCATCCCTTTCCTTATGATACCTAGCATTCTATTTGCTGTCTTGGCCGCCGCTGCACAGTGGGCCGAGGGTTTTAACATGTTATCCACAATGACGCCTAAATCTTTTTCCTGGGTGGTGGTTCCTAATGTGGAACCTTGCATTGTGTAACCATAGTTTGGGTTGTTCTTCCCTAGGTGCATAACTTTGCACTTGTCCACATTAAATTTCATCTGCCATTTTGATGCCCAGTCTTCCAATTTATCAAGATCCTCTTGCAATTTTCCACAATCCTCTTGGGTTTTAACAACTTTAAATAGTTTTTTGTCATCTGCAAATTTGATAACCTCACTCATTATTCCACTTTCCAGGTCATTTATGAATATGTCAAAAAGCAGCGGACCCAGCACAGATCCCTGGGGTACACCACTATTCATCTTTCTCCATTGGGAAAATTAGCCATTTAGCTCAACCCTCTGCTTTCTATCTTTTAACCAGTTCCTGATCCACAGTAGTACACTGCCTCCTATCCCATGACTCTTTAGTTTTGCCAAAAGTCTCTGATGAGGGACCTTGTCAAAGGCTTTCTGAAAGTCCAGATACACTATATCAACCGACTCACCTTTGTCTACCTGTTTATTCACACCTCCGTTCAACTGCTGTTACCTTGGATTCCCTTTGGGAAGGGCTACAGGCTTTGGAGCATTCCTTTCCTTTGTTGCCCTCCAAAGTGCCCTAGCCTCCATGATTCAATCTGCAGATCATCAGAAGCACGAGGTGGCCAGTTTATCTTCTAAGGTGACCCAGTTGGAAGTTAAAGTGGAGGACACATTAACTTTTTCAGGTACTGTTTCTAAAGATCTAACTGCTATCCATGGGAAGATTGAAATGTTAGAGAACTCTGTCCGGAAGAGAAATTTGCACTTGTTGAATTTTCCTAGAGTTACAGCTGTCTCGCTGAAGGATTTGTTCAATTCTTATGTCACTTCTGTTTTGAAACTTCCTTTGGAATCAGTCCCTCCTTTGGCTAGGATTTTTCATCTGCCAACCGCCAAGCGCAAAGACTATGGAGTTTCCTCACCTGCACGTTCTCCTCCGATGGACTCCTTGGATTTGACTGTGTTCCTAGAAACTACAGATCCGGGTTTCATCCCCAGGGCTACTCTGCTCCTGACTTGGCTCTCGAGGCTGATCGAGATTTACTTTTCAAATTGTACTTTAAGACTAGGAATGAGCCCTTTATGGGGGGACCATAAGGATGTTTCTGGATGTCTCTAAAGCTACTCAGAAACTATACTTTTTTGAGCTGGCACACCTAACTCAGTTTATGACTAGTAAAGATGTGATTCTACCTTAGCAGTTTGGGCTACTCTACCTACCTCCTCTATAGTGGGGAGGGGGGATTTGGGTCTGTGAAATAGTAAATTTCTGCACTAGTTTTGTGTCTGTTTCCTTTAACTGTTCCTTTGATTTTGTCTTGCCCTCTATCTATTTTGTGGGCTAGTAAATCTTAGTTCTTCATGAATGAGTGTAAGAATAGGGAAGGTATTCCTTTATTCTTTAATCTTTTGTCTTTTGCTTTTTCCTTTTAAATTGTATTCTTTTCTGTAACCAGTATGTACCTTGTGTAAACTTGAATTGCATAAATAAAAAAATTTAAATAAATAAATAAATTGGGTGAGATCTTTGGTTTCTCTTAGGGTACTGGGTATGTTATTCCAAAGGACAGGTGCGTAGAAGGAGAAAGCTCTGTTGGTGGTTGATTGATTTGCTTTTCTTGCATTTTTTGGGATGGATAGAGTGTTTTTCAGGTTATCTCTTGTTGTCCTTGTGTATTGCTGCATGTTTATTAGTGTGCTGAGGTATGTTGGTGCAATGTTGTATATTATTTTATAAATGTTTGTAATTTGATTCTTTGAAGAATCGGGAGCCAGTGGAGGTGGAATAGAATTGGTGTTATGTGGTTGGAGTTTTTGGCATGCATAATTGTACGTGCAACCGTGTTAAATGTAGGTGCGAGCACATACACCAGCCCTAGAGCTGGCATGAATGCCCATGCCTGGATTTCTCAAGAATGCCCATAAATTCTAGCATTTTATAATGACTTGTGTAAATGTATGCTCTGCCCATATGCATGCCCACCGTGAAGGTATGTGCAGTGGACCCGACACGCATACTGCAGCAATCCAAGGGAGCAATACAGTATAGGAGGTGAAGTACTTTTGTCCACTAAAGAAGAGCGGGACCTAGGCGTGGTTGTGTCTGATGATCTTAAAGTAGCTAAACAGGTAGAAAAGGTGACGGCAAAAGCTAGAAGGATGCTTGGGTGCATACGGAGAGGAATGGCTAGCAGAAAAAAGGAGGTGATAATGCCTCTGTATAAGTCTTTGGTGCGACCTCATTTGGAGTATAGTGTGCAATTCTGGAGACCGCACCTTCAAAAGGATGTGAACAGGATGGAGTCGGTGCAGAGGGTGGCTACTAAAATGATTAGTGGTCTTCATTATAAAGCATATGAGGACAGACTTAAGGATCTTAATATGTACACCTTAGAGGAAAGGCGGGATAGAGGTGATATGATTGAAATGTTTAAATACCTCCGTGGCATAAATGTTCAGGGAGAGTGCCTCTTTCAATTGAAAGCAAGTTCTGCTACGAGGGGACATGGGATGAGGGTGAAGGAAGATAGATTCAGGAGTGATATGCGGAAATATTTCTTTACGGAAAGAGTAGTGGATCCATGGAATAGTCTCCCAGTGGAGGTGGTAGAGATAAGGACAGTAAGTGAATTCAAAAAAGCATGGGACCAACACAGAGGATCTCTAAAGGTAAAAAGTTGTTGATATGGAAGGACAGACTAGATAGGCCATGTGGTCTTTTTCTGTCATCATGTTTCTATGTTTCTATAGAGAAGCAAGCAGCTAAAGTACACGCGTAAAGATCATTTACACATGTAAGTCACTGGAAATCCATGCTTTATGCTTGTTGATGGCATCCTTTACACAGTTGTCTATAAAATTACCCCCCATTATATGCACTTTCTCATTTATTAGTAATTTTCATTTTGTTCACAGAGAAAATTAGAGATACGGTAATTGTACATAATATATTTTATCCAATGTATGTCAGGCAATTAATTTTACATTTGCAAGATGGCACAGCAATTTTATTTCAAAACTAGATGCATAACCTTTATAGATAAGTATACTATTGCATAGCTAGTTTCAACATTAGTACAGAAAACATACAATAGTAAAATTGTTCTTCGTTTTATCTTTAAAGGATCGTCCACTCCCAGAAGCATTAAGGACAAGAAGAATGAAACCTAGTGTATTAATGCTCCTGGGATATTAAGAAAGCACCATCATTAAGTGCAACATTATTGTGTTGGAAAGCCAACAGCCCAGGAGAGTTAACAATGCCTCTAGCTGCAATCTTTCTACATTAGGCTGTTATCACAAAAGCTCAAGATGATAAAATCACAAATGGTAAACAAAATGAGAAGTTTGCTGTCATGCCAGCTCTAATTCAACAAAATAATAAATAAAAAAAAAATAAACAGAATATTATATCCTCATCCACGATGATGACGAAATCTGTTGCTGCCTTGGAAAGGGGAATTGGACTTCGCTCAGACCCTTTTTCAGAAGGTCAGGGTGAGTTACATTCAGGTACAGTAGGCTTCTTCCTAGTTGCAACTGAGACAATGAAGGCTTAAGTGACTTCCCTAGATCACAAGGAGCACAACCTGCACTAATTTAACTTTATATATATAAGACACAACTCACAATATGCTTCAGGTCTTTACCAACCTTAAAATTGTATCTTACTTTCTTAAAATGGTAGAAGTCTTCTACTATTTTAAGAAAGTAAGATCCAATTTTAAGGTTGGTAATGACCTCTGTTCACAAGCGTACATTGATGCAGACTGTTTATCTCTGTACCTATTTTTTTTAATGGAGCCTAATCACTAAAAATGCATGTTTTTGTGTGTTAACAGGTCATGCACTTTTGTAAATAGCACAAATAGAATAAATGCTGTTATTTAAAATGTATTGCAGTTTTATGTATAAATTTGGTTGTTATATACCTAGAATGATTAAATTTAGCCACTGGGAAATGGATGAGATTTAGGACAGAGCGAGGGTGGGTAAAAAAGTCATATTCAGCAGGGAAATTCAGCCACTGAATGTATAACTTAAATGTCTATATGCTAACTCCCAAACATCATGTATAGCAGGTAATTTTATAACAAGGCGCTTATAAAATTTTCTTAAAATGTACCTGTTGTATACCTGTCTTTTAAACACAGCATATATCTGTTTGTGCCTTTATAAAACAGACTTGAAGAATAAAATGGACATATGTTTCACCCCAGTTCTGGAGTCAGTAATTAATTCACATTGCTTAAAGTGAAGAAAATTTACTATAGCTTTATTAACTTGCCATGCTGTGCCAAGCTAGACTCACCATCATGCTGCTATCTTGCTTCTATTGTTTCATGTGTATCTTATGCCTGGCTGTTTCTCACCCTCAAGAGGTGTTCCTGGAGTCTCTTGTCTTGCCACCAACTAGGGTACCCTGTCCCTGGTTTGAAATTGGGCCTTCTTTACTGGATTTGGCTCAAATGCGGAGGGAGGTATGCTTCTCCAGGTCTCCCACTAATGGATTCCTGCTCTCCACATTCATTGGATGGAGTCCATCAGTTGCTAATTGCTATAATCACCTCCAAAGTAATCAAGCATGTCATTAAGGAAATACGTGCAGGCTGATATCAGAGAGGACGGTGAGATCATTTTTGTAATTCTTTCTTATGATAGGGTCAGCCCAGTAGTGACAAATCAGCCATTTTCTCCTTTTCTACTGATTGTCCATTGACCTTCTTGAGTCAACGATTCCACAGTTTTGTGACCACCCACTTGATCTGGGGAATGATATCTGACCATATGATGAGTTTATTGGGCAAATGTGATTGGGCAAATCTCTCAACCACTATACATCCCATAGCCGATCAGAATCCAAAAGCGGCCTCAAAGAGGTGAGTTTTTAGCCTGGATATGAAAAGGGCCAGAGGCAAAGCCTGACGCACAGACTCAGGTAGTTTGTTCCAGGTATAAGGAGCAGCAAGGTGGAGGGATTGAAGTCTGGAGTTGGTAGTGGAAGAGAACGGCATAGATAGAAGGGATCTGCCAGAAGAGCGGAGTTCCAGGGGAGGGGTGTAGGGAGAGATAAGAGAGGAAAAGTAGTAGGAGCAGTTGAATGAGTGCACTTATAGAAGTTTGAACTGGATACAGAAACGGATAGGGAGCCAGTGAAGCGACTTGAGAAGAGGGGTAATATGAGCATATTGAGACTGGCAGAAGATTAGCTGCACAGCTGAGTTTTGAACAGATTGAATGGGATCATAAGATCATAAGATATGCCATACTGGGTCAGACCAAGATCCATCAAGCCCAGTATCCTGTTTCCAACAGTGACCAATCTAGGTCATATGTACCTAGCAGTTTCCCCAAAAGACACAGGTTCCACAATGCTTGTACTGGGTCAAGCATTGATATCCTGGGTCCCTTCTTAATAATGGGAGCGAGATGATTCAAACCATTCAACAAAGAGGATTTCCTAACACAAACATTACCCAAACTCCAATCAAACTCCTCCAACTTTGAAGACCTGATCAACAACTGGAACACTACAATCGCTTCTGCATCCTGTGCAACAACAACCAACATCAAAATAAGAACTACTGTGACAATCAATCACCTAAAGAATTTGTATTATTATTGGTATTTTATTTACTGGTTTCCAAAGGTCGACCCCCCACTTGGAAATGCCTTCCTTTGAGGATGAATCCTCACATGCTCCAGTGTCTATTTGAGGGTGGATGTATGTGGTATATGCCCTAGAGCCAACATCCAATTTGCTTGATTGCTGAGGGTTTCATTGTGAAATGAATGAGTGCCGAAGAAGTCCGGTTGATGCATCAAAGCTGCCAGCATTTTCTAAAAATCTGTGTTAAACTGGACAGGAGTGGAGTTGCGGTGAACCAGAATTGCCTGGAATTTCCAATGTTTAGTACTTCATTCAGAATGATGGTCTGTCCTTTCCCTTCTTGTTCATTCTTTGCACTTTTTACAGTTATGTTTAAGGAATCATCTGTGATCAACACATCTGCCTCTGTCTGGTCTGTGTTTTGCTGCTTTTGAATGGTGCCACTAATTTGCCTACTCTCAATGCCCCAAAAAAGGTCAAGGTGAATGCTGCCCAGAAGAAACACGTTTCATAGCTGGAGAAACGTATACTCGGGCAGGCCTGTCCACAGCAAAGCCAGTTGGTCATGGGAGAAAGGCTTGTGCTTGTCCTGCTGTTTGGATATACCCCTTGCCAGCCCTACAAGATTGACCCTATGAGGAAGGCCCTTGCAGTGTTGCCCCATCCTCTCAAACATGCAAACTACAAGAAGCCAGCAAGTTGGATTTGGATGAGTGTTCTGGAGAGGCCTTGTGTTATTGTATCCATTATGTAGTCTGCCAGCAAAGTGTCCATGACAGTCCTTGTTGCCATCTTCTGGTTTTGAAATATGCAGCAATCTTCACAAATCCATGGTGCTATGATGACCAGATCTTGCAAGTGAGAGATGGACTGATAATTTGGCTTACTGCTTCATTTCTATGGTCTAGAGGGTGCTAGAGGTCTTGAAGGACTACCAAAAGGGACTGCTACTGCTGAAAAGAAATATATACTTGTAAGTATTTATTTCTGGGAAATTCTCTAAATCTTGGGGAAAGGGAAATTCTTTGGGTTAAAGCTGATAAATCTGTGTATTTTAGTATCTAGTATATTTGTTAACTCAGTCGGGGCCTAGAACCAGCAGAGAGCTGTTAATTTAAATCAAAACAGGTTATAGCTTAGCATAGAAGGGAGAATAGGGTAAATATTCTTTGAGCAGAAAGAAAGAATTTGTTTCTAAAAACCTTTACAAAGAGGCCTTCCAGTTAGGAGGCAAGGAACCTGTGAAGTTGTTTTAAATAAGTGTTAAAGTCAAGTGACAGATTTAAGTGGCAATTTGAAAGGCTCCCTCTATCAAACCAGGGGCTGTGTGAATCACCCAGGAAATTGTTAAGATATTACCTTAGAAGTACCAGGTCAGGGATCTGTATAGCAAGCCAGCTTTTACTAAGTGTTCTTCCCCTCCCACCCACTCCAGGCATAATCATAGCTTTATAGGCTCTTAAACCCATTAAAGGGAAAGAGGTGTCAAATTCACTTTCAGATTCAGCTGGTTATCCTCACCAGGCTCTGAAATTAAATTAATTCATCTAGAGGTGAACAAAGTCTCTTAAATATATTAGCTACACATATCCCTAGCAACTTTAAGTAAGCAAACAACTTAAATAGCTAAACAAAGACTTAAAAATAAGATGCAGACAGCAGTCCGGCAGTGAGATGGGGGCTATCCAGTCTTTTGTATTGAGTGTCGCATCTATGATTTTCTCCCATTTGGTGAGAGGTCTTACTTGTGCACTAGATGCAAGGAGCTCTTTGCCCTCAGGGAACAAGTCCAATCTCTGGAGGCTAGAGTAGCAGACTTGGAGAACATAAGGAAGACAGAGAGATATGTAGACAAGAACTACAGGGATGTAGTACTGAAGTCCCACCTCCAGTCTGGCAACCTCTCAGTTGCCATAGAGGAGAGAGGTCACGTGAAAGGAGAGCATTACCTTGGTGTGGCAGGAAGTGATCCTGAAGCTAGGATCTGTCCTCCAGGTGATGTGCCCATGAGGGATGGGTTAAGACAGCCGTTATAGTTGGCAATTTGATCATTAGGCATGTAGGTGGCTGGTGGATGTGAGGATTACCTGGTAATATGCCTACCTGGTGCGAACATAGCGGACCTCATGTGCCACCTGGGCAAGGTTTTAGTTAGTGCTGGGGAAGAGCCTGCTGTCTAGGTACAAGTTGGTACCAATCAAAAAGGAAAGTGTGGGAGGGAGGTTCTGGATGCCAAAGTTAGGCTTTTAGGTAGGAAGTTGAAATCTAGAACTTACAGGATAGCATTCTCTGAAATGCTTCCCATTCCATGCATAGGACTCAGGGAGGCAGAGCTCCGGAGTCTCAATGCGTGAATGAGACGATGGTGCAAGGAAGAGGGTTTTGGATTTTTTAGGAACTGGGCAACATTCTGGGGAAGGGAGGAGCTCTTCTGAAAGGATGGGCTACACCTTAACTGGGATGGAACCAGGTTGCTGGCATTAACCTTTAAAAAGGAGATAGAACAACTTTTAAGCTAGATAATAGGGAAAGCTGAATTCTCAGCTATTGTATTATCTCTCTTGATTAGATTGTAAACTCTGACAAGCAGGGACCATCTTTTATATGTGTCTGTACAGTGCTGCATATGCCTTGTAGACCTATATAAATGATTAACAGTAGTATTAATAGTAGTAGAGCACATGTGAGAGACGCTGAGCTCCCAACTAGAACCACCATACGCTACCTGGGTGTCACACTAGACCAGCACCTCGACATGAAAGCGTACATAAACAACACTATCAGGGCCATCTACCACAAGATACGAACACTTCGGCATCTCTGACCCATGCTGCAGCCAGCTGACTTCCGTACAATTTTTCAAGCGCTTGTAACTCCCCACTTCGACTATGCCAATGCCATTCTGCATGGACTCCCAAGGGCACACTAAACCCACTACAGCTGGCAATGAATACTGCTGCTCGCTTCCTTTACGGGACATCAAGAAGAGACCACATAACCCCAATCTTGAAGGACCTACACTGGTTGCCGATCATCTGCTGGCTCACCTACAAAGTAATACGGATGACCTTCAAGGCCATCAACAAGATATCCTCCTCCTCCTTAACAGACCTCCTCCACCCCACTCCTCCTGGCATATCCAGAAGGACTTTTGCTACCAACACACTGGTAATCCCCAAGGAAATAACAAAATGCTCTCAGGCAACAAAGAACAGAGCTTTTGTGTTCTATGCACCTACTTGTTGGATTAACCTCCCAACCACCCTCAGAGCAATCACTGACCTCACCCAATTCAGGAAGGCATTAAAGCACCATCTTTTTCTTCTACATTACTCACAGCCCAATGATACAACCCCAACCACCACACCCCACCCCATCCCACCCTGACAGCATCCCCAGCACACCCTAGGCAGACCAAGGCAACTGGAGTCATTAGCCCAACTATATGTGATGGGAAAGAATTATAAACAAATGTAAATAAATAATGATTGTAATTAATTGTAAACAAATGACAATTTCTGTATATAGTTATGAGAGCCCGCCATGTCGTTAAACAGCTTAGTGACAGAGGGCGCAACCTGTATATAGTTACCCAAGTTATAATCCCAGTTACAATACCTGTTCAATGTAAGTACAATGCAAGTCCATCCTGCATTGTACAAAGAAATGTTAATTGTAAACCGCACTGATTTTAAAGAGCGCGGTATAGAAAATCTATTAGATAAATAAACAAATAAAGGTGTATCTTTGAAGGATACTAGCAAAAGAGGAAAGTTATGACATCCCAACAGAGAGATTCCAATAAAAATAAAAGTATCTCAAATGCCCTTGGATACAGAGCAGATAGAACTAAAAAATTCCAAATTACCCCTATCAACTGATAACCAGATTAATATGAATAAAATACATCCTCTAAAATGCCTGTATGCAAATGCTAGAAGTCTAAAAAATAAGATGGGAGAATTAGAATATATAGCACTAAATGAAAGGTTTAATATGATTGGCAACTCAGAGACCTGGGGGAAGAAGGACAACAAATGGGACCCTGTGATACCTGGGTACAAACTATATCACAATAATAGGGTAGATCAAATTGGTGGAGGGGTTGCTCTCTGTGTTAGAGAGGGCATTGAGTCACACAGGATAAAAGGTTTTGCAGGAAACAAAATACACTATAGAATCTCTATGAATTGAAATCCCATGTAAAAAGGGGAAGGCAATGGCAAAGGGGTTTTACTACCAACTACCTGGCCAGAATGAACAGATGGATTATGAAATGTTAAAAGAAATCACGGACGCTAACAAAAGTTACAACACAGTAATAATGGGTGACTTCAATTACCCCCCCCCCCTTCCGTATAGACTGGGTTAGTGTCACGGCAGGACGTGCTAGGGAGATAAAGTTTCTAAATGAAATAAATGACTGCTTCTTGGAGTAACTGATTCATGAACCAACAAGAGGGGAAGCAATTTTAGACCTAGTCCTTAATGGAACACAGGATCTGGTGCACGAGGTAAGGTTGTTGGGCCTACTTGGCAATAGTAATCATAGCATGATCGCATTTGACTTAATAAATGGAAGAAGGACCATACTACCATCCACCATACTATCTTTAAACTTTCAAAAGGGAGACTATGATAAAAAGAGGAATATAGTTAAGAAAAAACTAAAAGGAGCAGTTGCAAAGGTTAACGATTTACATCCAGCATGGGCGTTGTTTAAAAACACTATCTTGGAAGCACAGATCAGCTGTATTCCACACTTTAAGAAAAGTGGAAGGAAGTAAAAAAACTACCAGCATGGTTTAAAGGTGAGATCAGAGATGCTGTTGTAGCCAAAATAGCATCTTTCAGGAAATGGAAAAAGGAGTCAAATTATGAAAATGGGAAGCAACATGAACACTGGCAAGTAACATGCTAGGCACTGATAAGGCAGGCAAAGAGAGAATTTGAAAAAAAGCTTGCCATGGAAGCAAAAATGTATAATAAAAACCTGTGAGAGAGTAAGTGGAGGAGTGGCCTAGTGGTTGGGGCAAGGTACTTCAGGCCAGAAGGTCAGGGGTTCAAATCCCACTAGAGGACAGCAACCTTGGGCCGGAAGGACTGGGGTTTCTAGTCCCACAGGTGCTCCTTGTGGTCTTGGGCAAGCCACTTAACCCTCCAAAGCCCATGTTCCCTGTAAAATAGTTATCTCCAAGTTATAATGCCCTGTTCAATGTAATTTCAGTTTGTTCAATGTAAACCGCCTTGATATCATGAAAGGTGGTATATAAGAAATGTTAAATAAAAGAAGTTGGGGCCATTTGGATGATAGTGGGGTAAAAGGAATGCTAAGGGAGGACAAGGCCAGAGCGGGAAGACTGTTTCATCTTTGCTGAAGAAGATGTAGGGAAGTTACCCATGCCTGAAATTATATTTAAAGGTGATGTATCAGAAGAATTGAAAGAAATATCAATAGTAAATTACGTTGACTGGATGGTATACATCAGAGGGTGTTGAAAGAAATGACATATGAGATTGTAGAACTCCTATTAGTAATCTGTGAACTATCATTAAAATTATCTGTAATACTGGAAGATTGGAGAATGGCCAGTGTAATGCCAATTTTTAAAAAGGGTTCCAGGGGTGATTCTGGAAACTACAGACTGGTGAGCCTAATGTCAGTACCGGGCAAAATGATAGAAATCATTATAAAGAATACAGCTACTGAACATGTAGATAGTCATGGTCTAATGGGAGAAAGCCAACATGGATCTGTTTACAAAGCCAGAGACTTTTCAGCCCCACCTCATATGATGCAAGGTTCCACATTAGGAAGCATCACCCAAAAAACGGTTTAGGCATCATCGTGGATAATAAGTGGAAACCCTCTGCCTAGTGTGCAGCCATGACCAAGAAAGCAAATAGAATGCTAGGAATCATAAGGAAAGGAATGGAAAATAAAACCAAGGATATTATAATGCTTCTGTATGGTAGGACTGCACCTTGAATATTGTGTGCAATTCTGGTTGCCTTATCTTAAAAAGGATATTGTCGTGACCCCCTGCCTAGGCCGATGGCCGGTAGGCAAAAGGGCTGCCTTATTTGCCCTTTGAGTACTGTCCCAGGCTTAGGTTGCCAGCACTGAATGCTGGGACTTGTAGTTTTGTATACTCTCCAAGCAAAGTAGTGTGACCACACAGTTTGTCAGGCAAAACAAAGAAATTTATTCCGGGGTTTCTCCCTCGTATCAAAATTCATAGCGCATAAACAAGGCTAGGATCATTTCTCCAAATTAAATAATGAAGGTGAACAAAACAGGCTTAACATCAAAGTCAGAAATATTCTTTCCACAGCAGCGGCACTCAGCTTCTGTCAGACAAATGCCTTTCTTTGCTATGGCTGTTAATTTACATCAGGCAGACTTTTAAACTTCTCAGTCAGGGTTTTCTTTCTCACTCAGCTTAATAAACCAGGATAAATAAGCTTCTTCACCTGGCCTGAGCCTAGCACATGTTTGACTTACAAAATGAGCATTCCATTTCTACTACGTCATCAACACAAGGGTTTTCAACCATTTCTATCTGCATATCTTCCACGGCTTCGTTTGAATCCTCTTCTAGGGAGCTTATATCAGAAGGTTTAAACTTCTCACTCTGCAGAAACTCTTTTAGCTTCTCTAAAAAGTATTCTTTCTGCTCTATATCAGCACAGCTTAAAGAAGGAGTTTCTCTCTCATAGAAAAGCTTCTCAACAGCTTTTAAAGCTGACTCACGGCACTTACTTGAACTGCTCCTGTTCCTGGCTGGAACTGCTTTCCTTGTCTTTTGACTAGCACAGCTTTCAGAGCTTTTCCTCAGCTCTCTGACCACTTCTTCAGAAAAGCTTCCGTTAGGAACTGTAGCAAACTTGTCTGCCCCACCTCTCTTACTTGGCTGGCTCTCTGAGCTGTTTCCCCACGTGGAAACAAACCTTTCCAGCTTTCCTTCTCTGGGGTGCTTGAGGACAGGTTCCAACCTTGGTTCCACTGCTTTCTGAGGGCAAGAATCAGCTGTCTTTCCTCCTCCTCTCCTTTGCTCCTTAAGCTCCCTTCTCTCGGGGCTTCCTTCCTCGTGAATGCTTTCCTCCTGACTCCTTTCCTCCTGACTACTTTTACCAAACTCTGAAGCTGTTTTAAAATGGTGCTTCTTTTCAGCCACACCCTCCTCTCTGCACATGTGAGAGCTGTTATGGCTCAACCTAGCTCTTACGTCACTGCTTGGGCAGGGTTTAGCTCTAGCTACTGCATGCTCAGGTGGCTTGTGGTTTCTATGGGAACCCTGTTTACATCTGTTTTTAAAGGCACATCCCTCATTCCTCTCCCATTCCATCTCATCTTCACAGCTCACCTTATCACAATATATCTGAATTAGAAAATGTAGAGAGAAGAGTCACCAAAATGGTAAAGGGGATGGAAGGATATCCTTATGAGGAAAGGCTTAAAAGGTTAGTGTTCTTCAACTTGGAAAAGAGATGGCTGAGGTGGGGATATCATAGAGGTCTATAGTTTAATGAATGGAGTGGAACGGATAAACGTAGATCAGTTGTTTATGCCATCAAAAAGTAGAAAGACTAGGGGACACGCAATGAAGCTACTATGTAACACATTTAAGACTAATAAGAGAATTATTTTCTCTCAACATATAGTCAAACTCTGGAATTCGTTACTGGAGGATGTAGTAAAGGCTGTTAGTGTAGCTGGGTTTAAAAAAAGTTTGGGCAAGTACCTGGCGGAAAGGTCCATAAACCATTATTAAAGAGGACCCGGGAAATCCACTTCTTATCCCGGAACAAGTATTGTGGAACCTGTGTGCCTTTTTGGGAACCTGCTAGGTACATGTGACCTGGAAATGGTCACTATTGGAAACAGAATACTTGGCTTGGTGGACCTTGGTTTGACCCAGTATGTTCTTATGAGGTTTTGGTGTTATGAATTTGACGAAGACTAAACAGTGCTGTTTTTGTGCTGTTATGTTTAGCAACATGCTTCGCAATACTACCTTCCTCAACAGTTCAGCCACCAGTATACACTTTATAGTTTGTTTACCACTGACACTACAGCTTCATTATTGCACAGAACATGATCCAGCTATTAGCTGATGACCTCATATGCTCACAGCTATGAATAGTAAGTGCAATTTAAGAAGTGTGATGTGATCGGTGAGACCTTTTTCCATCCATTTGATAGGCCACAGAACAGCGCACCATGCCCCCTGAAAGAATACCCCAAACCCTGAGACACCTGCCATGTTGGTATGGAGGTAGAGGACACTACTGTTAAAGGACTTTTCTGCCAAAGTGAGACTCCATTAACGTCAGACAGAAACTGCAGCTGTATGCTCGGGTCCTGCTTGATATCATTTATGACCCTCCTCCAGTGATGTCTGTGTTTGAGGCCAACTGTTGCAGTGGCTAAGCATCTCAGGAAAACCTGGCCCATGGACATTATCCTGAAAGTGCAATTCAGAGATCTAATCAATGACTGTGCAGCCTTGAGGATGATTTTTTAAGATCTCATTGTCTCTTCTTTCCCATAATTCTGTCACCTTGATGATAGGGAGTCTGATTACACTGGCACAGCTATCGATCGTAATTTCAAAAAAGCAGAGGACAGAAGTCAGTTCCACTGTCTTGTTGCATGCCAGTGGCACTCCAAACTGCAATGAGATGTAGAAATTCATCAGGAGGAGTCAGAGTGCTCGAGGCTACAAACAGGAACTCATCCAAGTAATATGTAACAATCTTCAACCTTGTTCTTCATTGCACCACCTAATGGAGAAATGAACTGAACCTTTAAAAAATAGAACATGAGACGAAGCAGTTCATTGGCACGCCCTTGTTGAAGTAGTATATACCATTGAACTTAAAGCTAAGGAGTGGAAAACACTTGGGGTGAAACAGTATCAACCTAAATGCGGATTCAATGTCCACCTTAGCTAGTAGGAAGTTTCTGCCGATAGGTTTAATGATGGATAGTGCCTGGTCCAAGGACACATAGTGCTGCAAGCCCCTGCCAGTATCCAATTATTCACCGAGGCCCCTTCTGGGAAAGAAAAATTCGGAATCAGCCTCTATTTACTCAGTTTCTTCTAGGGGACCAAGCCAGTGGTGACCATCGCATGCTGGGAAAAAGAGGGTCTGTGAATTGCCAGCCAAGCGCCCAAGATCCAATTCGTTATCAATTTTTTTCCCCACATGATCTATGCTAGCTGTCGTTGGGGCTGAGGAAATTTCTAATTTTCAGATCACAGAAAAAAGAGGCAAAACCACTGAATAGTCAACATAGAAACAATACAAGAACAGAGGGATATTGAACCAGCAAAGGAGGAATAACACAAAATCTTTATTCAAAGAGTTAAAAAAACTTCAACAATGCTCAGCAGTCCTCTCTAGAAGTGGTCAATCGCGGTACTCATGTATTTAAGTCACCCCTCACTGCCCAACATATTTCGGCAAAAGAACGCCTGCATCAGGGGCTGGTGTACAGTTCTTCTAGACCTGGGGTCACCAACCTCCAGAGGGCCGCGGGCCGCACAGCCGACTACCGGGAGCCTCGCGGGCCGCACCCCCCTTCTCCCCGCCCCCGCGAAAAAAAACAACAAACGCAAAATTATGAAAACAATGGCTGATCACCTTTATTGAATTTAATGAGATGGCTGATGATTCATGCTAGCAGACAAACGCTTAAAATCCGGCTTCACAGATGACACTGACAGGAGAAGGGATGCTTGCAGGTGGTCGTCGGTGAGCTGCGAGCGCGTGGATACAATGGCGGGAATCCTTGGCGGGCCGCACGTAATGTTAACCGGGGTAGAGCCTTGCGGGCCGCACGAAGGGACCTCGTGGGCCGCAGGTTGGTGACCCCTGTTCTAGACACTGGACCACTTAGATGAGGACCTGCATTCTTAAGTAAGGAAAAGTCTAGGAGCCAAAGAACAAAAACAAATGTAAAATAAAAAGCAAAAAAAAAAAAAGGGGGAACTACAGAAAGGGAAGGAGAACAAGAAGACAACCAAAACACAGAAAAACAAAACAAAAATGGAGAGAAGAAAAGAAGAAAGAAAACCACTCTGTAAACTTGAAAAACCACTTCTTCCCATTGCTCCTACTAATGTGATAGTGCAAATACTTACAAATGTGAAAAAAAAATACACGTAAAAAATATTTACCTCAAAAGTGCTGGTCATACACTTTAAACTGATTAAAAATCATCCAATATCACAGGACCACTTTATGAATGAGTGCAACCAAAATGGGAAAGAAAACAAACCACAGAGAACACAGTCGGGCAGGCAGGAGAAGCCAGCTGGTTGCCGCAATCAGAATGTAGAGAGTAAGTAAGGCCTCTTGGGGGACAGCAAAGAGGAATCGATGGGATCAGGGTACCTGCAAACAGAGGCGGTATTCATAGCTTGTTGGTCTTTGAGCACTGCAGCAGTGGTAGTGGCATGGGAAGCATCAGCTTTCTTGTTCACAGCTTTACTTGATATGTCGCTCAGGAGTATCTCAGAGAAGCTGAGTGGACGGTCTTCACTGGCCTGAACTTGGGTCATTTTCAGAGATAGCTTCCACAGCTCCTTTGATGCACTTGCTAATTCGCTTACTGAGAAAGAGGGCTATGTCTCCCATGTCCTTAAACAGATCTTCCAAAAGCCACATTCACCGATGTGCACCACCCACCCATAATGTGCACCTAATGCAGTGCTTTTGTCTGCAGTGGGAAATCCTCCCACCTTTTGGTGCTCCAGAGGGAGACTTTCAAGCTCTTTTTGCCTTCCTAGCCTGGCTTCTTTTTCTAAGATGTCCATGAGGGGGGGGGGGGGGGGCGGTGTCCTATGCTGCAGGTAAGATGCCATCATTGCTAACTGCCATATTATTTTCCGGAACTATTGCAGACAACTTGATCTCTTTCCAATATCCCTAGTAATGCATCTACTTGCAAGTGTTTATTTGCTATTGTCTTCATTAGATCCTGCTTCTTTTGCTTTAATAACCACTTTCACAGTACTATTTTGCAACCCTCTTCTTTTGACCTTTGTAATTGCTGGAATAGTGGAGTACCTAGGGATCTGTGCTGGGTCCGCAGCTTTTTTTTTTTTTCTATTCATCAAAATTTTACAAATACACCAAGCAAACTTGGAATAGGAAATACAAGTGATGGTCTGAGACAAGAGCTTTCACAAAACAAATAAAATTAACACCAAAGCCCAAAATGGGAATTCAAAGACCATCTAACTAAATAGTCCACAATAACAGTGATCCAAGAGGTAGAATTCCAGAGGAGTGGAAATAACAAGAAAAAAATTAAACACAAGAAAAAAACAACAGACCTATATGGCATACATTCTACACTAATGGTCCCCCAACATATCCAGACTCCAAGTAACCCCAGTCAGCCCTACAACTTCTTAGCATCCAAAAAGAAATGCAATTGAGAAGGTTCAGAGAAATGAAACACAGAATTCTGGTAACGAACAATACATTTACAAGGAAATCTTAGTTGGAACTTTGCTCCCAGAGATAACATCTCTGTGCGAAGTTCCAAAAATCTCTGTCTACGGAATTGTGTCCAATGGGACACATCTGGGAAGATCTGAATCCTACACCCCAGAAAGGAAATATCCGTTTTCTTAAGAAACAAGTGTAATGAGGACGTGACGTCACCAACCGTGATGGCTGCCTGAGAGCGGAGCTCGCTTTGGGACGAAGAAATTGTAGCAAAAAGTAAGCGCACCGGGTCCCCTAGCAGCCAAAAAAAGGGGGAAGAAGTAGGAGGAATGCCAGCAATGTTGGCTAGGAAGAAATTAGAAAGATATTGATCCCCATATGCCAAGTTGCCGCAGCAGACAGAACGGGGAGAGAGAGCCGAGACAGACACGGATGAAGAGCCGGAGCATGCCGAGGAGCAGTGCTCCGGCCCTGAAGCGGGGGTGGAGGAGTATCTGCGGGGAGGAAGGGACTTAGAACAGATTAATGAGAAAGACAGAGAGACGCTGGATCAGAACATCAGTTTAGAGGAGATACATCAAGTAATTAGAGGGATGGCTCCTAATAAATCTCCAGGATTAGATGGTTAGCCCACGATATTTTAACAAAAATTCAGAGAACTGCTGGCACCGGTAATGCAGAGGCTTTTAAATGGAGTATTGGAGGGGGGTCATATGGCTCCCTCTATGCAGCAGGCAGGGATATCGGTTTTATTATATATCGGTTTTATTATATCTGTTAATTGTTAATCCCTGTTATCCATGTTTTTATTCCTTGTTCTCTGTAAACTTAACATTTGTTTTATGTTTAAGTACAAAATTTGTTAAAATGTAAACCGCGCTGATGTCAAGAGTGCGGTATATAAAAGCTGTTAAATAAATAAATAAATATTAAAGCCAGGTAGAGATCCGGCAATTTGCGGATCGTATAGGCCTATATCTTTGCTGAATACTGATGGGAAGATATTAGCAAAAACTTTTGCCAATAGGCTAGGAAGAGTTCTCCCAGGGTAGATACAAGCAGATCAAACAGGCTTCATTCAGGGCCGAAACACAGGCGATAATATTAGAAGGGCCATTCAAGTGATCTGGGCAGCGCAAAAACAACAACAAGATATGCTATTATTAGCAATTGATGCTGAGAAAGCATTTGATAGAGTGGAGTGAAGTTTTTTGTTTGCAGTGTTGCGGAAGGTGGGAATTGGACCAGGATTGATGCTATGGATCAAGGCACCGTATGAGAGCCCGGAAGCCACAGTAAAAATTAATGGGCGCTATTCAGAATTTTTTCATCTGGAGAGGAGTACAAGGCAGGGGTGCCCATTGTCACCTCTGCTATTCGCTTTAATAATGGAACCTCTGGCAGGAAGGATAAGGAGCAATGGAGATGCCACGGGACTTCAGATAGGACGGGAGGAACATAAATTAGCGTTGTTCGCGGATGATATTTTGTTGTTTGTGATGTGGCCCTTACTAGCATTGCCGATATTTTTAGCTTAGTTAAAGTAGTTTGGGAGGATGTCAGGGTTCAAAATCAATTGGACCAAGACAGAGGCGTTGAGTATTAACATGCCAGAAGTCTTAGTCAAGCAGCTACAGGGGAGTTATGCTTTCCGCTGGGCTGCACGGTCGGTTAGATATTTAGGGGTACAGATTACAAAAGATCCCGAAGGATTGTATGGGGAAAATTATCCATCTTTGATAGCGCAGATAGAAAGAGACATAGAAAAATGGGGCAAGGAAGAAATCTCCTGGTTTGACTGGATAGCAGCTCTTAAAATGATGGTTCTGCCTCGTCTACTTTATTTTTTTCAGGTCCTGCCACTTCGAGTACCTCACTTAGTGCTACAGAGATTACAAAGAAAATTGTTCCTGTTCGTGTGGCAACACGGTCAGCCACGGATAGCATGAAGGGTATCCTACGCTACCCGATATAAAGGGGGCTTGTGGATGCCAGAAATAGTGGATTATTATCTGGCAGCTCAAATGAGACAGGTGATGGAGTTGCGGGAATCAGGGAAAGATAAACTATTTTGTTCGATTGAACAGCATTGGGTGGGGAGATATAGATTGAATTATATTCCATGGGTGATGCAAGGAACATTACGACGGGCATGGATGGAGAATCCATATATTCGCCATTTATGGGGTGAATGGCAGAGGGGTTGGCGTAGAATGAATTCCTACCCCAGCATTTCGTTGCTGGCCCCCATTGGCGCGACCCAGACCTTCGGACCTGGGAGGTAGGGGATTTTTAAAGTATGGGCTGAGTTGGGTTTAGATACTTTTGAGAAATTAATAGAATTAGGGGAGATAAAATCATTTGAAAAATTGAAAGCAGAATATGGGTTAGGAACGTGGGATTTTTTTTGCCTACATGCAGGTGGCTTATTTTATGCAACAGAGGAATATTAAGGAAAGTACTGAGGAGGGATTTAATGATCTTGAGGCCTTGTGGTTGGGACATCACCAATCTAGAGGACTGATTTGCCTGCTCTATGCCAGCCTGCACACCTCGAGAGAGGAGGGCGAGAAATTTGGATATATGAGGGATTGGGAAAGGATTTAGGAGTAAACTGGGATGAAGATGAATGGAGCGCTATCTATACGGGAGCGGCAAAATCATCTATATGTGCTACAATTAAGGAGAATGCATATAAAATTTTGATGAGATGGTATTATACACCGGAACGGTTTCAACAGATGTTTCCTGTGGTCTCAGATCACTGTTGGCGGGGATGTGGAGCTAAGGGGACTTACCTGCATGCGTGGTGGGAATGCCCAATGGCTAAGTCTTATTGGATGAAGGAGCAAATGGGGGTTATTTTTGGGGTTGAATCGGATTTATGCCCTTCCTTGTTTTTGTTGGGGGTGTGGCCAGACAATTTACAGAATAGGTGGTCCAGACCAATGTGGGCATGCATTATTGCAGCTCGATGCGAACTAGCATGGAAGTAGAAGCAGAGCAGTTCCCCGGAGTTAGAACAATGGATTCATAGATACGGAAAATTATGCTTATGGAGTGTTTAACAGTGCTACGCAACAATAAGGGGGATATTTTTGACCGACAATGGAGACCTTTGCTGTATTATTTACAATCACAATAAAGGTTTCGAAAGAGCTGGGGCGGGGGAGAGGGGGGAGGGAAAAAATAATGGTACAAAAAATGTTTGGTTATTTTGGATCACAGGGGAGGGAAATACTTCATGTTGTATTGTCTGTTGAATTATTGTTATAAGAACGGTTACCATGTAATTAATTAAAAGGAAAATAAAAATAAACTTATTAAAAAAAAAAGAAACAAGCGTAATAATGCATCCTTATCAGAAAGAAACACAAAAGAAACTAAAAGTGTTGCTCTGGACCCTACTGTTTCAGAATAAAGACAAATTCCCCAAGTCCAAGGAGTCCAAGGAAACTTCAGCTTTAGGAACAGGGTACGTAGCAGTAGTACCAGCAACAACAGCAGATGGTATATGAAGAGCTTACTTGACTCTCCCCTCACCAGTAACCTCACTGGGCTCTTGAAGCTACAAAGAACTACATTCACAGACAATGGGAAGGTTATCAAATACTCAATAAATACACACAGTTCTATAGAAAAATACACCAAATCTTTGCGGAGAGAAACTGAGAGACACACGTTCTCCCTGTTTACTCTAACTTCTCAGCCATGGTTCACTTTATTTATAAGGCTTTTGTAGATGATACAGCATAATTTCACTTTATCATTATACGTCATGTATGTTTATCATATTGTAGGTCAACTTATTCAGTGTGGGTCAATGTGGAGCCATAAATGAAGTCCAAGACATAATTGTTTACTGTTACATGGCCATTATAAGGAGACATACAGGAATCCAAGATATAGAATGACCTAATTGACATAATTGTTTACTGCTAATACCTCTTGATATCTACTAATTACTAACCCTGAGAGTATTTTAGTTAATAACCCTGAGACTGCTATCTGGTATCCCTGAGATAGAGAGGCTGGGGTACAACGTGCCCTTTCTTTATTTATGTAAACCTTCACCTAGTAAGCTAATGTATGAAGTTTTATTTCTAAGCAAGGTTCTGAACAGAATTAACTCTTTCTCAGATTTATTCAGTCTACTAGTATATGGTACCCCATACTAATATATATGCTTTCAGTATATAATAAATTTTCTGCGTAGGAGGAAATCCGGCTTCAGGGTATCCAGAAATATCCTTTAGAAATCTGTGAAAAAGAGTTCTAGCCGGAGAGCTAGATATCCGTGGAAAATTCAATATCCTCAAATTCAAAGACCGTGAAGCGTTCTCCAAATTTTCAATCTTCCGAAGAAACATAAACTTGTCTTGGGAAATTATCCCTTGCTTCCCTTGAACCTGCTGGATCTGTTGGTCAAGCACAGTTAAATGACCCAGATGAAATTTAGTGTGGACAAGTGCAAAGTTATGCATCTAGGAAAGAAAAACACAAACTATGGTCACACGATGCAAGGTTCCACATTAGGAACCACCACCCAGGAAAAAGATTTAGGCGTCATCGTGGATAGCATATTAAAACCCTCCGCCCAATGTGCTGCAGTGGCCTAGAGAGCAAATAGAATGCTAGGTATCATAAGGAAGGGAATGGAGAATAAAATAAAATTATAATGCCTCTGTATCGTTCCATGGTGCTCTTTGTGTGCACTCCTTGGGGCGGCGACGGGGGCGAACTTTGTGATTCCATAAACCAACCCCTCTACGGTTCTGGGACGGAATCCCCCCAATACTCTGCTCGCAAGAATCATATACATATCGACAGTCCGGCCTTTTGGAAAACCTCACTCAGTCTCCGGTATTTATCCTATTTTACTATTTTTTGGTTGTTTTCTATGTCTACCATACCCGTGGTTTGGGGCCGTCGGCCCCTCAAACCCTTCCATATCCCTCATCGAAACAATGTCCTTTATCAGATTTGCATGCGACCTCTTTCCTCCGACCTATCCTCTCAGGTACCTACTCCTGTTCTCTTGCCTCTGTCTCCGGTACCCCCGACACCATCATCCCTGCGACTGGGCCTGCTTAACTGCCGGTCCCTTCAGTCAAAAACCACTCTAATCCACGACCTTGTTGAATGGGAGCATCTTGATGCTCTATTCTTAGTAGAAACGTGGCTCAGGGAAGGGGAGGATCCTCTCCTTACACGCTGCCTTCCTCCAAATTACGAGGCTATCTCTGTCCCACGTATTGCGCGGACTGGTGGCGGAGTCGCAGTTATTTACCGCTGCTCGGTTCCTTTCTCTAGAGTCTCCTCCGCATACCTATGTTACCAGGAATCTCTTCTCCTTCAGCTGAATGGCCAACCAGCTCTCCAGTTTCTGTTAATTTATTTTCCCCGTCATCCCCTCCCCCCATTTGGGACACTCTTCTTTCCTCTATTGCTGATCTGACTCTCCAATTCCCTCATCTCCTCGTACTTGGAGATTTCAATGTACATTCTGACTCACCTACCTCAGCCAGGGACACCGCGTTCTGTATGCTTCTTCAAGATCTCTCTCTGATTCAACATGTGACCCTTCCTACCCATGTTGCTGGTCGCATTCTGGACTTAGTCATCTCTCCAGCGAACTCCCCAGCTCAGGTCTCGTCACCTATTCCAGAGTCGGTCCCTTGGTTGGATCATCTATACCTTACGTTTTCCCTTCAACGGGTATCCCCTCCCCCTACCCCTCCTTCACTATCCATTCGTCTCTCTTGCCATATTAATTTGGCAACTTTGCAAAACTTTTCCACAGTCTATCACCCTCTCCCATCTGATTTTTCATCCTTGTCACCTTTGTCCCAAGTTGCCCTTTGGAATACCGAACTGTCCCATGAGTTAGATCAGGTTGCCCCTTTAAGACCTTATAATCCTCGTCGTAATGCCCGGCATCCCTGGTATCACACAGGACTTCGATTACAACGCTCTCAGGTACGGAGAGCGGAACATCTCTGGAGGAAATCCCGATCTACAGCCTCCTACCAACACTTTAAGTCCTGTCATATACATTATCGTACCAGTATTCACCAAGCCAAGCACTCCTTCTACTCCGAATCCATCGCCTCAGCTTCCAACAGATCTCGGCATCTTTTTGCCACCTTGAACATGCACTCTCAATTACAGTCGTCCTCCACGCGTGAGCCTTCCACTGCTTCATCAGCTCCCGGTCCTACTAGATTGGCGGCTTTTTTCTCTTCCAAAGTTCAAGACCTTCGCTCCTCACTTCCTTTCTGCCCACAGGCCTTGTCTTCACCTCCTCCCATTTCGTCTCCACTGTCCCCCCTGCTGTCTCATGCTTGGGCTAACTTCTACCCTATTACCTCCCCGGAACTCATCAAGCTTCTGTCTACTACTCATAAGACCACTTGCCCTTTAGATCCCATACCCTCCTCCTGGTTTTCTGAACCCACTCCTTACTATTATTAACTCCAGCCTGTCATGCGGCACCTTTCCCCACCCATGGAAACATGCTCTAGTCCGCCCCCTCCTAAAACATTCTTCCTTGGATTCCTCTATACCTGCAAACTATCGTCCGGTGTCTAACCTTTCTTTTGATTCTAAACTTCTGGAAAAGGTTGTCTTCTCACAACTTTCACATCATTTAGACTCTACACATTTCCTGCACCCTCGGCAATCCGGCTTTCGGCCTGGTCACAGCGTTGAAACTACTATCACGGCAGTTATAAACGAGATCCATTCTTCTCACGACCATGGTGACATCACAGTGGCAGTTTCCCTTGATCTGTCAGCTGCTTTTGACTTGGTAGATCACTCTCTTCTTCTTTCTCGACTACGGGACGCGGGTATCCGCGGTACTGTTTATCACTGGTTTTATTCTTTCTTATCCTCCCGGTCATTTGCAGTTACTTCTGCTTTTTCTGCCACAGATAATTTTTCCCTCACTTGCGGTGTTCCCCAAGGTTCGACCCTGGCTCCTTTACTATTCAACATCTTTTTGGCTCCTTTGGCCTTACTAATCCAACAACTAGGAATTTCGGGTTATTATTATGCCGATGATATTTTTCTTTTGTATCACACATCCTCTTCTCACCCTGATATTACTCCTTTGGATGCCTGTCTATCTTTGGTTTCTTCTTGGCTTGTCTCAAACTGTCTCGTTCTTAACGTTTCTAAAACTGCAGCCATTTGGTTCGCCCATGGCTCCATCACTCCATCACTTACTCCTTCCTTCTCAGGTACCCCTATTTCCCTGGCCTCTAAACTCCGCTATCTCAGCGTTATTCTCGACAGCAATCTTACTTTCAATGATCACATTTCCCAGGTTTCCCGGCGTTCTTTCCTCTGCCTTAGACAAATTCGTGCCATTAGGCCATTTTTATCCTCTCAAGCCCTCACCACCCTCCTCCTTTCTTTGGTCATTACCAGATTGGACTTCTGTAACTCCATCTATGCTGGCATCCCTCAATACCAACTACATCGCCTACAGTTATTACAAAACACAGCAGCCCGAATGATCTTACATGCCTCCCCTCGTGATCACATTACCCCAATCTTGCAGCATCTTCATTGGTTGCCACTAAAATTCCGGATCCCCTTTAAGATTCTCACCTTAGTACATCGAACCATCTATCTCCATAGACCTCAATATCTATCTGATTTGCTAATTTTTCATACTCCCACTCGTAGCCTCCGATCCGTTCATGTTAACCGCCTGCTCCCTCCCAAGCCCACCTACAATCCACCTGGAAATCTGCATTTTTTTATCTTGGTCCCTCCCTATGGAATTTTCTGCCTACTGCCCTCCGACTGGAAGAGTCTTACCCTAAATTTCATTCTCTTCTCAAAACCCATCTCTTTTCCTCTGCTTTCAATGTCTCCCTGTGAACCCTCATGCCCTCCCTTCCCCCTCTCGCTCGATTCTGCTCTCACTCTTCTTCTCTTCGCTCCTTTAAGTTATTGTAATAAACAATAAACAATGGTGCGACTGCACCTTGAATATTGTGTGCAATTCTGGTCGCCGTATCTTAAAAAGGATATAGCGTTATTAGAAAAGTACAGAGAAGAGCCACCAAAATGGTAAAGGGGATGGAAGGATACCTCTATGAAGAGAGGCTAAAAAGGTTAGGGCTCTTCAACCTGGAAAAGAGACGGCTGAGGGGAGATAAGATAGAGGTCTATAAATTAATGAATGGAGTGGAACGGGTAAACATAGATCGATTGTTTATGTTATCAGAATATAGAAAGACTAGGGGGCATGCAAAGAAGCTACAGGGTAACCTATTTAAGATTAATAAGAGAAAATATTTTTTCACTCAACGTGTAATCAAACTTTGGAATTTGCTACCGGAGGATGTAGTAAAAGTTGTTAGTGTATCCGGGTTAAAAAAAAAGCTTGGACAAGTTCCTGGAGGAAAGGTCAATAAACCATTATTAAAGTGGACCCAGACAAAGACCCAATGGACAAGGAGTTTCAAACCTTACAACAAAGACAAATTCCTACAAGAAATACTTCCAAACTTACAGCCGGACCTGACAGAAATAGAAGACCTAACTAACAACTGGCATACCATAATATCATCAGCAGCTCAAGCAACAACAACCCACATAGGAAGCAAAACAAGACCAACGATGGCATGATGGTATACACCCAACCTACAGAAACTGAAGACACAGTTGAGGCGAACAGAGAGAAGATGGAGAAAATCAAAAAATGAAATGGACAGAGCAACATACATGAATGAGCTTGATAAATACTGCATTGAAACTGAAAATGCTAGGAGAGCATACTACCAGAAGATGTCATCAATTAACAGACCACGTTAGCTGATATTGTCAAAAGACTAATGAAAACACCAAACTCGGAAAGCCAACTCCCAAACCTAACACCACAACAATGGCAGCACAGTATAAACAACTTCAACAGCAACCCACCCCGCGTACCACAACAATGCAAACTACCCCCACTAATACCTCAATCATTGTCTGGGGAACATTTGAAAAGACCTCAAAAGAAAGAATTGAAACCATAACCTCACTACTTGACCCATGCCAGGTAGAGTGGATAAAAAAATCAAAAGAAGAGCTGAGTACAACACTAGCAAACATGGTAAACGCATCACTGGAACAAGGAAGAATGCCTACCAACCTAAAAACTTCCATCATACGCCCATCCCTTAAGAAGCCAGAGCTTGACCCTCTGGATCCTGCATCATTCAGACCAATAGCAAGCCTACTGTTCACCGCAAAGCTAATTGAGAAAATTGTCCAACAGCAACTACAAGAATACCTAGAAAACAACAACACTCTGGACCCACAGCAACATGGATTCCGCCCCTTACATGGTGTCAAAACCCTCATGATGACTCTCCTAAACACTATCACCAAAGGGATGCAAACCAAACAGTCTGGCTATGCGCTCATCTTTCTGGATATCTCCGCAGCATTTGACACAGTTGCACATGACATCCTACTATCCAGACTACAAGACATTGGAATACAAGGCAAAGTACTACAGTGGTTCCAATCGTACCTAGACAACAGATTTCAACTCATCCAAACCAGCTCCGCTACCTCTTCCCCCTTTAAACAAACTCTAGGAATACACCAAGGTTTCTCACTTTCAGCAACTCTCTTTAACATTTATCTCCAACCCCTCTGTGAAATAATACGACCCCACAATATCAACTACCACCTGTATGCAGATGACATCATGCTGTATGGACCAATTACAACAACTGATCCAAATAACCCGAAACTAATTGACTGCTTTAATGATGTCTCCAGATGGCTACAAGAAAATAATCTTACCATAAACTTTAAAAAAACAGAAGCACTGTTTGTGACAAAGGACCAATCATTCGCTCCCCCCCCCCCCATCCCTCAACCTAGGCACAGCTAAAATAGCAGTACAACTGCACGTAAAATAGCTGGAAAGTATCCTTGACAAGACACTATCATTTAAACAACAAGTTGCAAAAACCACAAGAGCTGTCTACTTCAAAGCAAAGATGGTACAGAGACTCAGAAAACTCATCAATGCACAAGACTTCCATACAGTTATGCAGGCAATGACTCTACCTCACTTAGGCTACTGCAATACAATATACCAAGGACTCACCACCGCCACCATCAAACCACT
This sequence comes from Ichthyophis bannanicus, assembly GCA_033557465.1. Lineage (NCBI taxonomy): Eukaryota > Metazoa > Chordata > Amphibia > Gymnophiona > Ichthyophiidae > Ichthyophis > Ichthyophis bannanicus. The sequence continues at coordinate 1,712,511,141 of CM066031.1, read as the reverse complement.
ACGGACTGCCCTTAACACCACAGCACGGATCATACAAAGGACAAAAAGATCTGCACATCCTTCCACTAGAAGCACGCATAAAATATAAAGCACTGACCCTCTTACATAAAGCAATCCACCAACAGCCATCATCTTACCTGCAAACACTGCTATCCAGGATGAACTCTGGAAGGCCTACTCGGCAGACCTCAAACAATACTCTCGTTGTTTCTCATGACAGAACAAAATGTAATACTCAACCGTGCATTCGAACTTTATGCACCCACACTATGGAACGCCCTCCCAAACCTAATCCGCAACAACAAGGATCTCCCTGAATTTAGAAAGCAGATAAAAACTCTCCTCTTCGGGAAGCATCTTGGGACAACACAGAACAAAAATACACAAAACAGGCTGAGATAATGGAGAGAACCTGAAATGTAAATAGTACTGAAATGCATAGAAAGATTAGAATCAATAGGTGTAAATGGAACTCCCCTAAAATGGTTCATTTCCTATATATCTAACAGGATACAACAAGTATACTTTGATAAAAATCTATCTAATACCTTCCCACAGACACAAGGTATCCCACAGGGCTCAGCATTATCTGCCATATTATTTAACTTATACCTAAGACCCATCTGCACAATATTCCAAAAATACAAAATGGACTATCATCTTTATGCGGATGACATAATGCTGTATACACAAATGGACATAAGTAACCCAGATTACAGCAACTTAGAAAATTGCCTAAATGAAGCACAACAATGGCTCCAACAAAACAATATGTTTATCAATCATAAAAAAACAGAAGTGATGTTTATCTCTAAAAACCCGGAATTTAAACACCCCCCACATTCATACTAAATAATACAACCTATAACACTAAACAAGAACTAAAGTACCTAGGTGTCACCCTAGATATGACACTTAACATGGAAACCCACTTAAGACTACTAAATAGAACGATTTTCTACAAACTAAGAACCCTACAGCCCTTACGCAACATCATTGAACTATCAGACTTTAGATCAATAATACAAGCAATCATAACATCACATCTGGACTATTGCAATGGTATATTACAAGGTCTTCCCAAAAAAACAACAAACATACTACAGATGGCACAGAATGTAACAGCCCGAATCCTAATGAACGTACCTTTCTCAGATCACATCACACCTATCCTAAGAGAACTTCACAGGCTACGTATACAAGCACGCATAAGATACAAAACAATAATTACAACATTCAAGTTAATACACAAAATTGCCCCATCATACCTTGCCACACTCATAAAACAACAACCCACTAACAGGAAAAGACGTACTCACAACCTAAATACACTACAAACTCCCCTCTCCATTTGCAAAGCAAAAGCATTCACTAGTAATAGAGCATTCACATACACTGCTCCAACACAATGGCACAGACTCCCAGACACCTTAAGAGCTAACAAAGATCTCACATCATTCCGTAAAAGTCTTAAAACACATTTATTTCAAGAATACTTCAATCAGACAGAAATAACCTAGAATAATTCTGTGATGAAAACAACTTGACGAAAGTCAACCCACTGTTACCATTTTTGAAACCTCAAATCCACGAAGAACTAAGTAAATCTATTTACATGTACTTTAGTTCACAAATACTGTATATAGTTAAATATATAACATGTATGCTAACATGTTCTCTTCATTATGTAAATAGTTTTTGAATTATTTTTGAGTTATCTTAAATCAATGTTACCCTTCAATGTTCAAATGTTATCTTCTTACTGTTTTATGTAACTGCTAAACTATGCAGAGTTAATTGTTAAATGTAAACCGCTGCTGATCACTGGAAGGAGCGGTATAAAAATGTGCTCAAATAAATAAATTTGACTGAAGAAAAGGACAGTAATGTCAAAGAATGTAAATAATATAATATCATCTCCCCGTGTTTGTTGTAACTGCTTTGACCCGGTGAAAAGCGGTATATAAATATGGCTAAATAAATAAACAGAATATCCCCTGCTTGCCCCAATACAAGCATTGTGGAACCTGCGTCTTTTGGGAAAACTGCTAGGTACGTATGACCTGGATTGGCCACTGTTGGAAACAGGATACTGGGTTTGATGGACCTTGGTCTGACCCAGTATGGCATATCTTTTGTTCTTATGTTCATATATACATCTGCCGGTAAGTGAAGCAAACTTATTTTTGTTGGAATAAGCCAGCCCAGTATGGAGAAAGAAATCCTCATACCGCTGTGGCAACTTCCTTTTTAATAAAGCATTTCAATAAAAATCAGTAACCACTTAACTGAAGTAGAAGCAGTTCATCATATCCAGTCAGCAATGTGGCAAATACGACGTGGCACGTTTCGGGGTAAAAACAATGAGTACCCCTGCTTCAGGTCAGAAACATTGCTCGGTGAACTTATACGTTGTATAACCTTGCTTCGGAAAGCTGGTTTAAATCATGGCTAATAGCAGCGTAAGTCCAGCTGGTTAGCGTCAAGCCGTAAGGAACTTCAACCAAAGAGCCAATCAGAACTAAAAGGGGAGGGGTCACAATGCAAAGACCAGCCCCTGAGTCTGAAAATGGCAAAAAACTGAAAGTATATTATTAAAAAATGAATGTCAAATAATCGTATACCAGTCCTGTTGTAGGTTTAGACCATGAGGTGAAACAGAATTCAAACGGTAGATCCATCGTTGTTCGCGATATTGTAGGATTTGCAAACGGTTCCCTCCGCGTGGATTCGGAGGTATGAAATCCAAAATTCGCCAGGTGAGCAAATCAAAAGTATGGGAATTGACGATGCAATGTTCCACTATTGGCGCCGAAAATGTCTTCGTGCGTAATCTTGAGGCATGTTCACTCAGACGAACTTTGAATGGTCGAGAAGTTCGTCTAACATAATAGAGACCACACGGGCAAACGATGAGGTAGACCACATAAGATGTGGTACAGCAGGTATGCCAGCGAGCATAGTGAACAAAACGAGTGTGGTCATCTTGCCAAGAATGACCAGAAATGGTGTTGGAACAATAGGCACAATTACCACAAGGAAAGTGTCCCGCATCTTCATGGAAAGACAATGGGCGATCCAAAGCCGCCGTCGTATGCACGAGCTTATCCCGCAAGTTTGATTGCCGAGAGTATGCAACCCGTAATCTCTTACGAAAACAGGGGTGCAGACCTAAAATGGGCCAATAATGGTGCAAAATCCCTACTATTTTAGAGGAACCCCTCATATAGGGAAATACCGCCGTGACATTGTCGGACGTGGAGCAGGAGGGAGACCCTTGTAAGAGCCATTCCCTATGAATATGACACGTTCGCTTATAAGCCCTGTGCACTAGATGAGAAGGATAGCCCCTCGCCAATAGACAAGAACCCAAATCAGCAGCATGCTTTTTAAAATCCGCCAAATGAGTACAGTTCCTACGAAGATGAAGGAACTGACCAAAGGGTAATCCACGTTTCAGGGAAGGTGGATGAAAACTATCAAAACGTAGAAGAGTGTTCCTTTGAACCTGTTTACGGTATAAAGATGTCACAAAACCGTGTTCCGTAAGCATGACAGTGATATCAAGAAATTGAATACTTTGAGTCTCTATCTGGGCTGTAAACTGTATGTTAGCTTTGAATAAATTTAAAGATTGAAGAAACTCATCAAGTGCTTGTTTTGTGCCAGTCCAGATGAAAAAAATGTCATCTAAAAAACGGCGCCAGAAAGGTATATGTATAAATAAGGGGTGAGGGTAAATAAATTGCTCTTCAAATCATCCCATATAGAGAGTAGCGATGGAAGGTGCTACTGTAGCTCCCATAGCGATACCATAAATTTGGAGATAATACTGTTGTTGGTATATGAAAAAGTTGTTGTTAAGTACCAAATCCAGAAGTTCAAGTATGAATTGTTGAGGGATCCGTTCAGGTAAAGGCAAGGAGCAGGAAGCCAGTCCCGCTAATACCTTATGTTGATCAATGTTCATGTAAAGAGACTGGACGTCTAATGTAATTAAATAAGTGTAAGCAGAAACTTCAGTACAAGAAGCCAAATGGTTCAGAAAGTCCCCTGTGTCTTTAAGATAGGATGGTACTGTGCTTGCCAAAGGTTGTAAAAATAAATCACAAAATTGTGAAAGCGGCTCTAAAAGTGAGCCGCAACAGGACACGATTGGACGTACTGGAGGATGAAGTAGTGATTTGTGAACCTTGGGCACTAGGTAGAAAGTGGGAGTCTTAGGAAATTGATTAATCAAAAATTCAGTTTCCCGTTTCAATAGCCAGTTATTTAAAAAGGCCTGAGAAACTAGAGTTCTCACTTTACTCAAAAGATCAGATGTCGGATCTGGAATGGGAAGTTAGTACTTGCGGTTGTTGAGATGTAGAAGCATCTCAGATTCATATTGGTGAGGGGAGAGTACTACCGTAGCCCCTCCCTTATCTGCCCTCCGTATGACAAGTGGAGAATCCGACAGTTGTTGGATGGCTTTAAACTGATCACGAGAAAGATTATTATATGAAAAAGAATGTGTAGATTCCAGTCGAGCAAGATCATCAAGAACCAGCTGTTGAAATGTAGAGATTGCTGCCTCAATTGGACCCGAAGGTAGCCAACGGGAAGGATTCTTTACCAAAGCCGGTTGGGTAGTGGCAGCAGTCCCAGAAAAATGATGAATCACCCGTAATTTATGGAAGAACCGGTGAAGCGCCACCCTGGCTGTAAAGCCATCATATCGGGAAGAGGGCACATATGATAATCCTAATTCCAGAACAGACTGCTGTTCCGTTGTAAGAGTTTCTCCTGAAAGATTTATGACTGACGACTCCTGGTTCTGGAGCGAGTGTCTGGACCCTCTAAAAAATCCTGATGACTAGAGCCCCGAGGGGGGCGGCCACGAAATGAGCCACCCCTAGTGGCTCCAGAATATAAACGTGACTTAGAACGATTAGAACCCGACCGAGCCATTTCCGACCCAGTCGAGTCAGTGTCGGAAGAGGTGTCCGAACCATCAGTAAAGGATACCTTCTTGTTACGAGGGCCAGTGTTACGAGACGGCCTTTTAAAGACGCAATTATTATCGTAATCACTTTTATCTCGTTTAAACTTGTTGATCTTCAAGCTCTTCACGTGGTCCTGGAAAGAAACCAGCTGCTTATCAATTTCTGTCCATTGAGTTTAAAAACTGAGTGGTTCCAAAGTGGCCAGTAGCTTTAATTTAAACTCAGCTGCTTGGGAGGTTAAACGTTCCTGTTCCACAAGAGATCGTTCAAGTAATAAGGCGATAAGATCTATACTACATTTAGTGAGAATGGCGTCCCATTTAGCCAAAAAATCAGGATCGTCAGTGAATTGTTTAGGGGGTTTAATGACTCGTAGTCCTCGAGGGACAATTGATGACTTCAAATATTGGGCCATAGCTGAACCATGGAGGTTGGCTCTGATTAGCTTCTTGTGAATGTCCTTTAATTCCAGGATAGTTGGTGGCAAATCGACCGCCAAAGTTTCTATAACATCCTCATCAAAGAGTGATTGTTGTTTTTTAAGCTGGGCAAGACGTTCCTCCGTGAAAGCAAACGTTGCAGACGCCATGACAAAAAGGAACCACTCAGTTTTCAAACTCAATGGACAGAAATTGATAAGCAGCTGGTTTCTTTCCGGGACCACGTGAAGAGCTTGAAGATCAACAAGTTTAAACGAGATAAAAGTGATTACAATAATAATTGCGTCTTTAAATGGCCGTCTCGTAATACTGGCCCTCGTAACAAGATGGTATCCTTTACTGATGGTTCGGACACCTCTTCCGACACTGACTCGACTGGGTCGGAAATGGCTCGGTCGGGTTCTAATCGTTCTAAGTCACGTTTATATTCTGGAGCCACTAGGGGTGGCTCATTTCGTGGCCACCCCCCTCGGGGCTCTAGTCATCAGGATTTTTTAGAGGGTCCGGACACTCGCTCCAAAACCAGGAGTCGTCAGTCATAAATCTTTCAGGAGAAACTCTTACAACGGAACAGCAGTCTGTTCTGGAATTAGGATTATCATATGTGCCCTCTTCCCGATATGATGGCTTTACAGCCAGGGTGGCGCTTCACCGGTTCTTCCGTAAATTACGGGTGATTCATCATTTTTCTGGGACTGCTGCCACTACCCAACCGGCTTTGGTAAAGAATCCTTCCCGTTGGCTACCTTCGGGTCCAATTGAGGCAGCAATCTTTACATTTCAACAGCTGGTTCTTGATGATCTTGCTCGACTGGAATCTACACATTTTTTTTCATATAATAATCTTTCTCGTGATCAGTTTAAAGCCATCCAACAACTGTCGGATTCTCCACTTGTCATACGGAGGGCGGATAAGGGAGGGGCTACGGTAGTACTCTCCCCTCACCAATATGAATCTGAGATGCTTCTACATCTCAACAACCGCAAGTACTATCTTCCCATTCCAGATCCGACATCTGATCTTTTGAGTAAAGTGAGAACTCTAGTTTCTCAGGCCTTTTTAAATAACTGGCTATTGAAACGGGAAACTGAATTTTTGATTAATCAATTTCCTAAGACTCCCACTTTCTACCTAGTGCCCAAGGTTCACAAATCACTACTTCATCCTCCAGGACGTCCAATCGTGTCCTGTCGCGGCTCACTTAGAGCCGCTTTCACAATTTTGTGATTTATTTTTACAACCTTTGGCAAGCACAGTACCATCCTATCTTAAAGACACAGGGGACTATCTGAACCATTTGGCTTCTTGTACTGAAGTTTCTGCTTACACTTATTTAATTACATTAGACGTCCAGTCTCTTTACACGAACATTGATCAACATGAGGTATTAGCGGGACTGGCTTCCTGCTCCTTGCCTTTACCTGAACGGATCCCTCAACAATTCATACTTGAACTTCTGGATTTGGTACTTAACAACAACTTTTTCATATACCAACAACAGTATTATCTCCAAATTTATGGTATCGCTATGGGAGCTACAGTAGCGCCTTCCATCGCTACTCTCTATATGGGATGGTTTGAAGAGCAATTTATTTACCCTCACCCCTTATTTATACATATACCTTTCTGGTGCCGTTTTTTAGATGACATTTTTTTCATCTGGACTGGCACAAAACAAGCACTTGATGAGTTTCTTCAATCTTTAAATTTATTCAAAGCTAACATACAGTTTACAGCCCAGATAGAGACTCAAAGTATTCAATTTCTTGATATCACTGTCATGCTTACGGAACACGGTTTTGTGACAACTTTATACCGTAAACAGGTTCAATGGAACACTCTTCTACGTTTTGATAGTTTTCATCCACCTTCCCTGAAACGTGGATTACCCTTTGGTCAGTTCCTTCGTCTTCGTAGGAACTGTACTCATTTGGCGGATTTTAAAAAGCATGCTGCTGATTTGGGTTCTCATCTATTGGCGAGGGGCTATCCTTCTTCATCTAGTGCACAGGGCTTATAAGCGAACGTGTCATATTCATAGGGAATGGCTCTTACAAGGGTCTCCCTCCTGCTCCACGTCCGACAATGTCACGGCGGTATTTCCCTATATGAGGGGTTCCTCTAAAATAGTAGGGATTTTGCACCATTATTGGCCCATTTTAGGTCTGCACCCCTGTTTTCGTAAGAGATTATGGGTTGCATACTCTCGGCAATCAAACTTGCGGGATAAGCTCGTGCATACGACGGCGGCTTTGGATCGCCCATTGTCTTTCCATGAAGATGCGGGACACTTTCCTTGTGGTAATTGTGCCTATTGTTCCAACACCATTTCTGGTCGTTCTTGGCAAGATGACCACACTCATTTTGTTCACTATGCTCGCTGGCATACCTGCTGTACCACATCTTATGTGGTCTACCTCATTGTTTGCCCGTGTGGTCTCTATTATGTTGGATGAACTTCTCGACCATTCAAAGTTCGTCTGAGTGAACATGCCTCAAGATTACGCACGAAGACATTTTCGGCGCCAATAGTGGAACATTGCATCGTCAATTCCCATACTTTTGATTTGCTCACCTGGCGAATTTTGGATTTCATACCTCCGAATCCGCGCAAAGGGAACCGTTTGCAAATCCTACAATATCGCGAACAACGATGGATCTACCGTTTGAATTCTGTTTCACCTCATGGTCTAAACCTACAACAGGACTGGTATACGATTATTTGACATTCAATTTTTAATAATATACTTTCAGGTTTTTGCCATTTTCAGACTCAGGAGCTGGTCTTTGCATTGTGACCCCTCCCCTTTTAGTTCTGATTGGCTCTTTGGTTGAAGTTCCTTACGGCTTGACGCTAACCAGCTGGACTTACGCTGCTATTAGCCATGATTTAAACCGGCTTTCCGAAGCAAGGTTATACAACGTATAAGTTCACCGAGCAATGTTTCTGACATGAAGCAGGGGTACTCATTGTTTTTACCCCGAAACGTGCCACGTCGTATTTGCCACATTGCTGACTGGATATGATGAACTGCTACTACTTCAGTTAAGTGGTTACTGATTTTTATTGAAATGCTTTATTAAAAAGGAAGTTGCCACAGCGGTATGAGGATTTCTTCCTCCATACTGGGCTGGCTTATTCCAACAAAAATAAGTTTGCTTCACTTACCGGTGTTTGTTTTCCGGGTTTTGGTTTTTGTGGTTATATTTTTACCGGGAATATGGTATTTTTGGTTTGAGTCAAATATACATCTGGGCACCTGAGATGGTATATTTTAAACAATTTCCATGCTTCATGCAGCCTTTTAACTGCTCCTGTTAATTTATTTCTAACTACTTTCCTCAGTTTATCAAAGTCTCCCATTTTTAAAGTTATATATTACCATAGTAGTTTTATTTATTATTGCCCTTCTTTTTGATTATTTCAAATTGTATTGCATTATACTCACTGCTTCCAAGTAACTCTATCACCATTACCCCGTACCAAATCTTGCATTGCACTGAAAACTAGATTTGAATTAACTCTCGTTCTTGTCGTCTCTAAGACCATTTGCTTCATGAAGCATTTATGACATTTAGAAAATGTATCTCCATGATGAGTCTGTTGTTGTTGTTAAGTTGATGTCAACTCCTGGCAATATTGTGGATAATTATATCCATGTTGTGACTATACCATGAGTATTCTTGGCAAGATACGATTGGAAGTGGATTGTCAGGCTTTTTGTCTGCGCAGTAAGGAGGGTATTTTGGAAGCTCTATTCATGATCTGGACATCAGAAAATGGACAGTCAGATATGTAAATCACAGCAATGTGCCAGACAGATTTTAGAAACCAGGTATATAGACATCCCTGGCGTGAATACATCCATGTAGTACGGTGGCGAGGAGGGCAAATGGTCTAGGAGGAGCAATGAAGAAGCATATTCTGGGTCGATTTTGGAATGGCACAAGCACCTCTGGCCCTGGCCTATATCAGCTCTAAACCATGAATAAGGTACAAAAAAGTGCTCATTTCATGGTTGCAACACTTCCAGGGGGCAGAGAAAAATGTGCTTTCATCACCACAGCTAATATTTCCTGACCAATGAAACCTACATGAAAATACCTATGCCAAACATATTACTGGCCCATTGCTGCATGTCTGAGTATCTGAAATGGCAGGCCAGGATGTGCAAGTCTCATAACATAGTTGCCCCGCTTCTGAAATACCCCTGCTGCCACGTCCAAGTATCCGGTTTTGTTAGGGGGCAATTTGGGAATGTCCACATTTGTGAAATGGCCTATACACATGCACGTTCCTGGCATTGCCATTTGCGCAGAGCCTATCTCCAGAACCAGTTTCTGGGACGCTCATTTTTTGGGGGTGGAGATGGAGCAATTTCAGAAGGCACTTATATGTGCCCCCTTCACTTCTGCCACTTCCCCGGATTTTTGGACATTCTGGTCTGGACATTCCCAGATTCTTTCTAGATGCCCCTCCTAAAATAACACGTCATGCCTATACAACCTGGTATTCCAAGGTTGTCTACCATCTAAGTACTAACCAGGCCTAACTCTGTTTACCTTCTGAGATCAGACAAGATCAGGCATGCAGAGGGTGGCATAGCCGTAGTGATGAATCATTTGCATAATCAATATTGGAGTAAGTGAAATCTCCTTTGTACTCTATATATGGGTATGTGATCACCTTGCACCTCCACTACTACTACTACTACTACTACTATTAAACATTTACAAAGCATGATAAGGAATATGCGGCGCTGCACAAACATAGATAGAGACAGTCCCTACTCATCAGAGCTTACAATCCAATCAAGACAGCTCTGCCCAAACGCCACTCTCAAGCAAGACCTACATGTAGATCATGTAAAAGCACAATTTTATAATAGCCATTTTCCACATGCAAAACACTTTACATACAGAAAATGTTTTCTACTTAACCTCCAAAATAATTCTTAACTATACAGTCACATCTCAAAATATATGTATATTTTCAAAGCAGCACTCATACGTCTAACTTCAGATGTTTCATTACATGCCTAGGTATTATTTAGCTGGTTGAATATCTAATAAATTACACAAAGCTGCTGACACTTATCTTCATGGTAACCATGGTAAATCCATTTAATTTGGTATCTTCAATTCTGCTTTGTTGTACCATGTCCCCCCCCCTTTTTTTTACATGCCTTATTTGCAGCATATTGTCTGCACATTTTATTTTTTATCTGTTTATAATATGGATGCATTCTCAACAGTGAGAATCAGAGGAAATTATATTCTGCTAAGACCTTGTCACCATGGTGTGTGGTAAAGCATGATTGGTGTCCATACTGTGGAAGTTGGGCTAGAGCAACCTCAGTTATCACAGGCTCATTCAAAGTGAATCCCAGCTTCCATTGCAATTTGCTTTCATATTTTATATAACCAAGGGTATAATGACTACAATGATTTCTAAAAATGAACACCTCCCATAAACATAACAAAATTTGTTCCAAATAGGTCACTAGATGATCCTTGTTCAATGGGGGGGGGGGGGGGGGGTGAATCCCATCCAAGCATGACAAACATAATAATGAAAAAGTAACATAATGCTCTCCTGCAGATGTTTCTTTTTGTGGCACAGTCTTAAGAACTTTACTTACGGACCATAAGCATGTATGATTTCCCTTCCACTGTTTGAATGCATTTTTTAATGAATCCCCTGAAAAGGACTTCCAGCTGGTCCTCAAGCTCCACTGCTCATAGCAGTAAAACAGGCATCAAAGATTCTGACATGCTTTATGACATGCAAGTGAAAAGGCTCATTCTTGCTACTTTGAATAGCTCTCTGACACTTAGATCAGATATGAGCGCTAGTAAGGATTCTTCCAATTAAGCATTCTGGCCTTAACCCTCTCATGTTAAAGATGATTTACTGAACTAGAAAATTATTTTGTGCGTCAGCTAGATTGTGAGCTCCATGGTGCCGAGACTCTTAGATGCACCTGTACCTTGTTACATATGCTTAGTAGTTTTAAACAGCATTGTTATTCCTGAGTAATAGATGTGCATTTAGATAAAACTTTATAACATGGAATAAAATAGACATTCAATATGTACAGATTTTTGCTATTCATAACCCAGAGGAATTGTTTTGGTATTCACTAGAAGCAACTGTTCAGGAGAGTTTAGAATTGCTGTCTGCCCTTGTCTTAGATGCTGCTCAGCATAAAGATATTATACTCTGCTTTTTTATTGTAATTAACTGGCAGCTTTGGGTTTTCTGCAGGAGCCTCAGTCTGTAGCTTTACAGCTGCCGGCACTATCACTATGGAAAGTTTAAACCTCTTATCTTGTGGTAAGCCTTGAGAATACACCCTACATCCAAAGGGGAAACATTCTGTCATATCGGGCCCGATATTCAAAAGGCATTTACATAGTTTACAGCCCTGTAAACCATGTAATTCCTTAGATGGGAATATTCAAAGGCACCTACACAGTTAGTGCCGTTGAATATTCCCATCTATGTCCCCTATGCGCCCTGATACTATCTGGTTAGCATTGGGGCATGTTGGGGGCATTCCGGGGCAGGGTGGAGGCGGGGAGTCCCGGTAACTGGGTAGCGGCGATATTGGACCACTACCCGGTTAGCCATCCACGGCTAAAACTAGGCAAGCTAAGATCAAAATAATACATACACAGAAAAACTTGCCACATATCCATAACCAAAACATAAGACCTACCCAGAAGACTTCAAAGAACTCCCAAACGAGCATGAGCAATATCCTACAGGTTGGTCCGATGTAACGCTCAACTTCCAGGGATTTAAAAAAAAACAAACACCTGGTCATGTGCGGTATAAAACTCCCCATCTCTATTACACACCTCCCCAATCAGCAAGTGAATCTCTCAATCACTATACATGCCATAGCCCAGTCAGAATGCAGTAGTATAACACATCAATCAATCGGCATTTCCCCCATTCTATCTGAGAATTTAACCCTCCTGGCTAAAGCATATTTAGAAGGAAGATCCACCTCTGCTCTTTCCACAAAGAAACTGATCCCCTGATCGTCCCGGGCCATCACAAAACAGACGGTCAACACAAAAGCACCGTAAATCTTCAAACGGTGCCCCAGGTCTAAACAGTGTTAGACTATCGGTGCCTCTACACGATGACAATGAAGGCAACGCTTGTGTTCCTGCATTCGTAGCTTAAAACTACGGATGGCTTTCCCTACATATAAGCCCACACAGGCACTTGACACAGTTTACAACAAAACTGGAAATACATGTCGTAAAATGATGAAGATAGTAGGTATGACCACCATGTTCAAAGCTAGTCAACTCAAGGGTAATCCCACAGATAGCACACTCACCACGCATGTAATGTCCTGAGAGGCAGTCATTCTGAGCTACAGTAGAACGCAAATGCGAAGGACATAAAATCTTCAGGTGACGTCCCCTTGACCACGCAAACCTTGTTTTTTAATTTTCTAAGCCTGGGGCTATCCACAGTACTAAAAAATGTTTTCTAACCATATGCTACAATTGTTGACTATAGGGAGAATATAGTCACATAATGTATCCATTCACATTCTTCCTGATCAGCTACATTACAGCCAGGATTAAGTAGCCACTGCCGATCATTAATTAAATCTAGCCCGCTTATAGGCCCTCTCAACCAACCCCTCAGGATACCCTCTCTGAAGAAATGCAGTCTTAAGGTTCAAAGACTGAATTTTAAATTCAGAGACAGAAGAACAGTTGTGGCGGTAGCATATAAACTGTGACTATAGCAATCCCTCCTTGAGGCAGCAAGGGTGGGTACTAGAAAAATGTAAAAGGGTATTCCTGTCAGCAGACTTTCTAAACACAGTGGTCTGCCACTCACCCATTCGCACTGAGACTAACACATCCAGAAATGCTATTTGTTGACAGTCAAAGCTTATAGAAAACTGAACGTGAGGGTCACAGCCATTTAACCATCGAAGAAAAGATTGTAATTGACCACTTGTGTCTGTCCAGACTATAAAAATGTCATCAATATAACAATGCCAGACTTTTATCAAAGGGGCAAAAGGGGATATATACACCTAACGTTGTTCACATCCTCCCATAAAAATATTTGCTATGGAAGATGCAAAAGTTGTCCCCATTGATACTCCTTCCAACTGCTGATAGAACATACCCTCAAACAAAAAATAATTATTCTGAAGTACGAGGGATGCTAAGCTCATAATAAACTCAAGATGCCCCTCTGCTAAATCACCCCTACCCTGCAGTGCCTTTCGTATCGCTTGCAATGCCTCACTCTGGGGAATGCTTGTATAAAGTGATGTAACATTTAGAGTTACAGGCAAAAATCACTCTGAAAGAGGCCCACATCTGTATCAGAAAGAACATTCACAAACTGGGATGTATCCTTCAGGTAAGATGGTATATTATTAAGCAATGGGTGTAAAAAAGATTCAAGGGCTCATTCTGTTCTGGACGTAGATCCCCTCTGTATGTCTGGTCTGAGCCGGACGTATAGAGGGGATCACGGTTCTGATCCCCCCTGGGGCACGTCTAGCCCCATGGGATCAGAATCACGAACAGTCCTGTACATGCAGGCCGGGACTGTGATTCAATCTGGCCTGCACATACAGGATCTTCCTGGCTAACTCAATCAAGGCTCTTCAATGGAGCCACAGTGCCATGGCATCATGTTGCCATGGCACTGCTGGCTCCATTGAAGTGCCGCGATGCCGGCTGCTGGAAAGGAAAGGCCTATTCCCCGCAGCCTGGCCTCCAATCTGGCCTCCTAAGACCAGGGCTGGGTTGCAGGCAATGTCCTCCAGCCTCCCTGCCCCATTCGTGCCCCGGCATTAATTCTTCAAGTTGTATTCCCTGTTCTATGTAAACTTTAGCTTGCTGTGATGTTCTCTGTAAACCGCCTTGAAGTAATGAGAAAGTGGTATAGAAAAACCTGTTAAATAAATAACTAACTAACCAGCAGACAAGAGAAGGGCACAGATAAAAGTGGATACACAGAACTAGTGGACAAGAGAATGAGGCACATCAGGATCCAAAAGCAGCCTCAAAGAATTGGGGGGTCTCAGCCTGGACTGGAATAGGGTCAGAGAAGGTACCCAATGCACTGACTCAAGTAGTTTGTTCCAGGCATATGGAGCAGCAAGGTGGAATGAACGAAGTCTGCAGAGGGCAGTGGCAGAGAAGGCACAGATAAAAGGGATATGTCAGAGGTGCGGAATTCCTGAGGAAGGGTGTAAAGTGAGATAAGAGAGGAAAGGTAGTGAAGAGCCGCAGAATGAATGCACTTGTAGGTAAGTAGGAGAAGTTTGAACTGAACACAGAAATGTATAGGGAGCCAGAGAAGTGACTTCAGGAATTACATGAGCATAGCGACACTAGTGGAAGATAAGCTGTACAGCTGAGTTTTGAACAGATTGAAGGGGAAAAAGATGATTGAGAGGGAGACCAGTGAGAAGCAGGTTACAATAGTCAAGATGGGAGGTGACTAGTTAGTGGATGAGGGTCTTAGTAATGTTCTAGAAAGGAAGTGATGAATTTCACCAATGTTTTGGAGAAAGAACACATACTTCAGAGATTTGTACCTGACTATGCATTTACATGGATATCTAAGGAAAAAGGACGCTCCCAGATGGAGGCTTCAGCAAAAGGAACTGCTTCCTCCTCTTTTGCATAGCCCTAGACACCTCTGCAAAAGCCCAAACCTTAACATTACAAAACAATAGATGTCTGAACTTAAAATACAGTTTGAGCACCAAGTCCCAATCTGCTTCAAAGGCAAAGTGGTGACTGTGGTAGCTACAGCACCCTTTCCTGGGAAGTCTCAAGAAAATGGGTTAAGTCCACAGTGCCTGAGGAAAAAGGTAAAGCCTCTAATTGGTTGGGACCAGGGGCCTCCTTCTTAAGACTTGGAATATAGAAGGCATGGGTTATAGGTGGTAAACATCCTGAAGCAATCTTCAAATGATCAGCCATATATTTCTTAAGTAAATCCTTTGTGGAGGTAAATGGAAGTTTAGGAAAATTCACAAACCGGATATTCTTCATCCGAAAACAATTATCCAGGAATTCCAATTTCCTATGGATAGCTGAATTGTTTTTAACCAGAAATAATGTATCAAAAACAACCTTATCTACTTTTATTTTGCATTCCTTAACCTTGACTTTACAAGTCTCTAATTCAATAGCATTGACTGCAGCAAATCTAGACACCTTGGATACTTCTTTAGAAAAGAGATTAATCTTTACTCAGACCCTCGATCGCTAGCCATAGAGATGCCATCATTATTTACTGAGGCTTGTCCAGGCCAAATTGTTGCTGTATAGCTCCTACAGGTAAAAGCTGCATCGAAACACCTGCAAGTGGCAGCTGGAAGTCTCCCCACATCGGACCTTCTGTCTCCAAGGACCCCTGCTCAGAAACTCCACACTCCAACCTCAAGCCTGCAGTCTTCAACAGTGACATCACCAATGCAGCAGTTCCCCCCATCAACCAGCACAGAGAATGCCAGATCAGGGGTGTGCTTTTGCAGCTTGGGCATGAGGTTGACCTTTGAGGCCCTGGAGGACGCTGTGGTCCCGCTGCTAGGTGTCTTCCCTCCTAGCTGCTCCACCCATGGAGTCTGAGAGCTTGGTGTGCAGATACCAAAAGCATCCATCGGGCCAACTAATGAACCTTGGCTCAAAGAAATCTTAGCTTTCAGCCTTATAAAGTAATTATTTTAGTAGGGGAATTCAGGCCTATTACATTAACAGAGACGCAACTGAGATCATATAACTAGGTCACTGTAAACTAGGCAAGAAAATTCATAAAGTGCAGAGTTTTATTTCAAGCCTTCTTTTATGAAAGTTAATAGGGCTTGAGATTGAGGTTTAGGGTAAGGTGGGTTGGTAACCTGGAGTGATTTGAATGGTGTTTTCTTTTAGGTTTATCATACATGGTTGGCTCTTTTTATATGTTTGGTTATGAATATATATTTTGTAAACCATTGACAGAAGGTTTGCCTGGATGAACAGTATATTAAGGGGCATGTTTACTAAACACCGTTGCTGTGCGGGTTCCCGTTAGTGTGCTGGTGCCATATAAGGAGTGGGCGGGCCAGGCAGAAAAAAGCAAAAAACCGGACCGTACGTGTGTGCATCGCGCTAATGTGCGGGGCCCAAATTAGCGCGTGGGAAGGCTAAGTGGGGCACTGCTGCAAAAACCAAACAACAGAGCTGTAGTACAACGGTGAAAACACCGACCAATGGTGCAGGGGCCAGGGGTTCAAACCCCCATTGCGCTCAACAAAAAAGACCAGCTGAGGCATCAACATTTATGGGCAAAAGTGGTTTAGGAGGCATATTAATTTTGGGCGGCAGAAGGCGGCGCACTGTTATTTTTATTATGGCATGAGGCGGCGCACTGTTCAGTGTGGGCGGCAGATGGCGGCGCATTGTTAAGTTTGGGCGGCAGAAGGCGGTGCGCTGATAAATGTGGGCAACAGAAGGCGGCGAGCCGGTGGGCAGAAGGCGGCGCGCTGATGTGTAAGGGGGCAGTCCAATAGTGGGAGGGATAAGTGGCGCGCTGATGTGCAAATAACAGGAATGGAGCCATAGCACAATGGTTAAGACACTGACCACTCGTGCAGGGATCATGGGTTCAATTCCCCACAGTGCCCACTGAAGACAGCTGGCTGAAGCATTATTTTAGGGGCATTTCCATGTTGTGCGGCATAAGGCGGCGCGCTGTTAATTTAGTGCGCCACAAGATGGCACGCTGATGGCTACAAGGCTGCGCGCGGATGCACAAACACAGGAACAGAGCCACAGCACAATGGTTAAGACACTGACCAATGGTGCAGGGGCCAGGGGTTCAACCCTTCACAGTGCCCAGTGAACAAGGCTGGCTGGGGCAGTATGTATCATGGTGAGGAGTGCTGTAGGAGGCCTTCCATTTATATTTTATTTCCCACCACTAGTAAACCCGCTCTCACAGTGTGTTAACATACGGATGCCCGTAAGGCATATGTTACAGTGCACTGTCCGCCAAGGCACCCTAGAATGTCCCCTATAGGGCACCATGTATGTTGCGACACAGGATAATGTATAGTGCACCCTATATGGATGGCAACCATAAGGTGGCCTATAGGGCGCCCTATAAAGCACCCTCAGAGGCACCTAATGGGTATAGTAAGCTGTGTGTGGTTTTGCCGGCATAGACATATGTACAGTAAATAAAAATAAAGCTGTGGACAGCCCTATCAAAGGGCCCCACTGTGGGTTTGAACCCATGACCTCTGGCTGTACAAGGAGTGACATAACCATTGGGCTACAGCTGACAGCAAGCCCCTGGCTGGCTGCAGAGAGCCTGCATGTCACCCCACAGACAGTCTGCTGTTGTAGACAGGATAGGGTTAGGCCACCCGTACCCATGATGCACTGCACATGCAAATCAGCTGTCCACAGATGCACACAAGATGGGGAATGCACCCCAACAGCTACCCGGCCTGGTAGGGGGAATTGTCCGTGTGCACCCACACAGCACCTCGGCCTGGTAGGGGGTCCTGAGCGGGTGGACTACCAGCAAAGAGTAGCTACACACCGTCACATTGTGCGGGTACTGTGCTCACACTGAGGGTGTGATGTGGCACCCAGGACCAGGTCCACAACACCAGCCATGGCTGGATGAGGCTATGACAGAGCTCCAAAACAGTACTAACCTGTGAGATAGGAAGGTGCTGCAGAAACATGTTGGTATATCTCTGTCTGTCTCAGTTAGTGGAAACCCCCATGGACCCCTAGGTGGTCAAAGTACCACCCCCCCCCCCAAGGGTGGTAAACAGGGCCCCCCACCAACAGATCCCCATCCTACCCCCCCCCCTGCACCAATGGCAGTAGAGTGGACCATCAAACCCCAGTCCTGCTGGGGAACAGACACCCTACAGGGCAGTCCAAGCAGCTCCACACACATCCATAACACAATATCAGACAGACTTTAGGCCTGGATATCCAAAGATGCACCCCAGCACTATCTGATATTCACCTGCAGCAAGCCATCAGCCACTGCACCCTGCAAGGCACTCCATCAAGACACATACCAGCTGTGAACAGTCTGCTGGTTAGCCCTGATGGAAATGCATGCACCCAAAACTGAGGTGGCAGCACACACAAGCAGAGAGTTCTGTGAGGAGGCCCCAACAGGAAACCCATATATATCACAAGAGAGAAACACAATACAGCACTATGGGGGTGCCTAGCCATGCTGTCATCACTGCACATCAGGGTGAGAGTGCTCCCCCAGCAGCACATACAGAGGTCACCCTGTCTGTGTAGGTGGTGGCCTGGCACTACAATGTCACAGCCAGTGCCCTATGCCCTGTGCAGATGCATCCTGGCCAGCCCACCATGTCTGACCTATACCCATGGTACCTTGCTGCTCATTATGCACATTGGCAGGCCAATACTGGCAGTAGTGCTGGCAGTGTGGGTTGGGGAAGGTGTTTGCAGCCAACACACACTGTATAGACAGACACACACTCCCACACCTATGCCAGCATTGTGCTACTATTGAGGGGGTGATTAGCCTTGGCCACCACACCGGTCCTGGGCACGGCACAGGCATGGATATGGTACGCAGTACTGCTGGGGGTCACTCCCCAGGGTGGTGAACACCGTCAGAGGCCAGGCCTGGAGCATGCACCGCAGACACCAAACAGATTGTTCGGATGGGGTCAACTAGCAGTATGTGCGTAACGTAGGGATATCTATCAGCCTGTACTCTTAGCAAACGTTTCAGAGCTGTGTACCTCAGGTGTAGGGTGACATTGCTAAGGTATGCAGGTGCTGGTATTGGGAGATGCACGCAGGGTCCAATGTTCTGCCTCTACAGGAGACATTGGCCAATGGGGCCTGTGGGTGTGGGTGTGGGTGTGTCTGCCCCTGTTGGCTGCTGCTTTACGGCAGCGCTTCCCCACTCCAGTCCAGTTTTGCATCACACTGTTCGGGTCTTCCTGCTGTCCCTCATGAATATGCATGAGCTACATCTACATGCCGTGGGGGTGGTGCATAGATATACAGCACAGGCATTTGTATGAGTGGCAGCATGGAACCTGACTGGTGTGTGGCCCACCAGGACTGCATTTGGGGGATTCTGCTGTAGGTTCTGCCCCTGTTCATGGTGTCTGTGCTCAGTGGGGTAAAAGATAGATGTATTACCATTGCATATGTCCTCATCACGAAAGGTGTGTCCTTACTGTCACTGTTTATTTGTGGGGAAAATATGTGGGCAGGATTGCTGGTAGCCCCAGCTGGTCTTTGAACCTGTGACCTTCTGTTCTTGCATGCACTGTCTGTGTGCACTGCACCACTGTGTAGCCACAGATTGGCTGAATTCCCTGGATAGTCCATGACTGTGGATCCGGCAGGGCCTGTCTGTTGCTGTGGACTGTGCCAGCCTGCACATGGCTAGGCCTCTGTCTTCTGTCGCTAGCAGCCACTGCCCCCTGCACCACATGTACTCGTCTGCCAACATGCTGGCATGAGCTTCTCCCATAAAAAGCAGGTGACCTGATTGGAATGTGGCAGTACGGGACTGCATTTGGGGTACTTGGCTGTGGGTAATGCCCATTGTTGTGGTGTGTGTGCGTTGTTGGGTAAAATATGGGTGCTTTCCCCATGCTTATGTCCCCTGCAATACAGGGGTGTCTGCGCTATCTGTGTTTAGTGGTGGGTAAAATATAGGGACTGGGCTGGCAAGTGCCCCAGCTGGGCTTTGAACCTCTGGTCCTAGAGGTACTGACTCTGTCCGCTGCACCACACTATGGCCACATAGACAGTGCAGCCCCTGGAGGTAGTAAGCCTGGCAGGATGGAGTCACAAACCCTGCTCTACGCAAATTTACTGTGGGCATATGCACCCTGTCTGGTGACAAACGTGCACATAAACCCCGGAAATGACCACGGGAAATGGGGGACAAAATATCACCACGCTGGGCAACAGTGATATTAATGGGCAACCATAGCAAACACTCCCAGGAAAGCTCCACAAAAGGAAATGTTTTTTGGAAGAGTCTCCGCCCCGTAAACCCTTCCGAAATTCATTTCTTTTTTCTGGAGCTTTGCTGGGTGTGTTTTCTGTATTTGCCCATCACTATAACTGTTCCCCAGCTGAATTACTATTTTTAATAGTTCTGTTGTGGTCATTTTCTATTTTTATTTGCACTTTTGTGCCGTGCACATGTATCACACTGCTCACGTTTTGCTGGTTTCCCCGGTTTTCCTGTACATTGCTGACGGAAATGGTTTCTCTTCCCTTTAAATGCTTTCTACCGCGAGTGTTTCACTCGCGGTAGTTTTTACATGCAAATTCGGGCCCGATACTGTGCGGGGAGCCTCTCCCCTCCCACTCTCCACCTATTGACCCCGTCCCTCCGCCCCTACGGAGCCTTCCTCCGCCCTCCTTTAGCCGTTCCACGCCTCTATCGGACATTTGCGGCCCAGCACTTGTACGGGGCCCGTTAGTGTGCCGCGCACCTTTGCGGGGTGACACGCATGTGTGCAGGGTGTTTAAACGCGTTTATTAGCGTTTCAGTGCTGCGTTTCCGTGCGCTATTTTGCGGCGCGCACATTTCCGGTTTTTAGTAAACATCCCCCTAAATGTTTTGTAAATATGTATGGACAATCATGCCAGTTCTATCATAAGACATAAAACTCCAAAGTTCTACTAAAAACATGTTTGCATGAACAACTTAAAAGAAGTAAAACAAACGTATTCTGGATAAGTAATTTGGTAAAGGATTTATCAGAAGAATCTCCAATTTCATTCAGTATCAGAATTCCACCTACCACATTGTTGTAGATTTCAGGGGTTATCTTCGACTCTTTGCTTACTATGCAGTAACATATATTTTAAATAGTAAAAGAAAGCGTTTGAGAGACTTCCGGTATGGCTCTGAGCTGATCGGCTGCACGCGGATCAGCTCCGGGACCTCATCCCGTTAATTTGCAAATCACGACTTTACAGGCAAGCTATCTCCTACCGATTGGGTTGAGTAGTAGCGGAGAGAGTGGCAGGATTGCAACTGTGTCTGCTACAACTGGTGTGAGTCAATTGATGGCGGCAAAAGCTCCAAAGAGAGAACGTGCTCGGGGCCCTGATCCCAAAATGGCCGACGGGGCGCCGAAAAGCCCCCCATCTGATGGCGAGTGCAATTTGGTGGCGGAGGTGAGCGCGGCTGTAGTCAAGGCGCTCGATGCGCGCTTCTGTGACCTCGGCGGCCAATTGAGTGTGATGACCCAACAGCTCACAGAGTTTACGGGTCGCCTGGAGAAGGCGGAGGAGAGAATCTCCGGCGTGGAAGATGCTCACCATTCCCTGGACGCCCGATTAAAGGCCCTCGAGGCCCTGACAAAAACGCAAGCTGACAAACTGGAAGACCTGGAGAACAGGGGCAGAAGGAAAAACTTGCGTTTCGTTGCTATCCCGGAGTCGGTTGTAGACTCTGCTCTCCCCAAATACCTCTTACAATGGATGGAGCAGCTTGGGGCCGGGGACTTAGAGCTGCCAATTCGTCTTGAACGGGTGCACCGCTTAGGTCCAAGGCGGGAGGAGGCGCCGAGACCAAGAGTGGTGATTGCGCGGTTTCTTGATTACCGGCAAAAGGAGATGGTGCTGCGGGCGGCCAGGGCCCAGCGCCGGCGAGGGGACAGCGGATTGCAGATCCTAGTCTTTCAAGACTATTCCCAGCTGGTAAGCCAACAGCGAAGGGCTTTCTCAATGACCTGTGCTCAGTTGGCTAACAGAGCTCTTCGTTTCACCTTACTGTATCCAGCCAAGCTCCGGGTGGAGTATCAAGGCCGTATGAAATTTCTGGGGACCCCAGATGCCGCTCGTACGTGGCTGGCACAGCTGGTGGAGCCTTCGGAGACGGTGCCCGGACTGACAAGTGAGAAGCAAGCCTCGTGAAGGGAACTGTGTTGGTGCATTGTTGCTTGCTAGCAGATGTCCTGCTCCTGCTGGGACGGGCAGGAGTGCCCGGGGGCCCTATGCTCTGGACGATTCACCTTCTCTTTTGGTTTTAACTTTGGGTTTGTGCAACTGTATAATTGGGTGGGTGGTTGGGGTTTATTTGTATATAGATATATATAAAAGTAGATAGCCATCATTGTGTATGTGTCTAGCCCCCTGGTGAAATAGGGTTGCTTTTATTTGCTGTAAAGCTGGGGCTGGGATTGGGCTTTGACCAGGTGCATGTCTGGGGAATGATTCTCTTCCCTCTCTTTTTCTCTTTCTTCCTCTTCGCTGCCTCGGTCATGTCTCTCGTCTCCCCTCTAGGTCTTGATTGAGGGTGGAGGACTTTACACTTTTTCTCTTTTCCCCTTCTTTGGGGGGAGGGGGGGATGGGTTGGAGGGTCGGGGTCAGAGGAGCGATGATGGGGGGGGAGAATAAAAGGGGGGGGGGACGGGTAGGAGAGGGCGGGAGGGCGGTTGCGGGTTGGGGGATATTTTATTTTATCTTATTTATTTTATTCTTTTTACCTTCGTAATTCTATTTTTAATTTTACTTCTGCAGTGGTTCCCCGAGGTAACTCTAACCGTCCTATATATATTTCTTTAGTTCTACTTTTAACTTTCTTTTATTTTCTGGGTTTCCTTGCTACCTCCACAGTGGGGCCCTTGGGGGTCCATAACACTCAGTATGCCCCTTCTCCCCTGGTCTGGGGACGGAGTGGAATGCTTCTTTGCTCCGGGCGTGCGGCGATGCCGTTAGGCTGCTTGAAGATTGGAGGGGAGGACATGCTCCACAAGAGCGTGTACATGCTTGACTGATTGGCTGGGGGACTGCCCTGGCGACCCCATCCGGGGACTGAGCACTGGGTGTCGCTTTGGGACTGTTCTCATTATTGCTGCTGTTGAAGTGTTCCTGGACAAGCCATCGCCAGCTTTTGCACCCTGCGGCTCAATGGGAGCCGGACCTGGCCCTCTTTCTCTGTGGGGGTCCCTTTCTTCCGCCGGACGCTGGTAACTCCAATCAGATACCCAGGTGGAGGGGCACGGGTTCACTGGCAGTAGTCCTCCTTTGGGGTATTCTCTGTGCTGGGCCTCCTTCGTTGCCTTTAGTCCCTCTCCGGGGAAGGATGAGTGTGGAAGCGGATGGGGCGGGAGGGGGGCTGTGAGTTTGAAAGTGGAGGTGCGTGGGCTACCGGGGGTTCTCTCTCTGCTCTTAGTCTTCCTGAGGCTGATAGGTCCTCTGAGCCCTTGGGACGTTGGTGGACCGATTTTGCTTTATAGTGAGCCCCGGGGGGGGGGGGGGGAGCGCCTAGCGAGGACGGCATAATTGTCGGCCAGTATGTTTATCCCCCCCTCACTCTTTCCTTGTTGCTCGCCAATCCTGTCTTTACAGCAGCGGCTCAGTGAGGGACGGGATTTAGGGGGCTCGTAGGAGATGGGGCCTGCGGCAGTTTGCTGTGGTGCTTCAGGGCCGGGCATACCATCGGAGGTGGGAGCCCGGTGGTGGGTAGGGGGGGAAGCTTAGGACTTCTAAGGGGTGGGCCCGATGGCCATAGGAAGTCACCGGCCTCTGGGAGGAGGGCAGGGATTGTCTGAGTGGATGGGGGAGGCTGGGGGTTTTGGGGGCTCTGACGAGGGGGGGAGTGGGGGGGTGTGGGGTGGGGTAGCATTAACCAGTTGGGTTTCTCTAAGGGAAGGGGTGGGGTTGGTAGACCATTGTTATGGGTATGTGTGTGGTGGGGATGGTTTGTCTGTGGGGTGAGTGTGTGTGCACGAGGGTGGTTGTGGCAGAGGTGGTGGCAGTCTTGGATTGTGTGGTTGTTGGGGATGGGGGGGACCCTAGGCTGGGGGGTCTCTGCCAAATAGTTGGGCAGATTAACCTTTCTTGGAGGCAAACATGGCCAGAGGATAATGGGTAGCGATGTTCGTTATGCGACATGGAATGTTTGTGGCTTAGGATCTCCAGTTAAGCGTTACAAGGTGCTGCAACATTTGCAACGCCAGCATGCTCACGTGATACTGTTGCAAGAAACGCATCAATCGGAGGCGGAACATGCGAAGCTACGCAGGGGCTCTATTTCACATGTTTATGGGGCCCCAGCTGTGGGGCGGAAGAGAGGCGTGGCCATCTTATTTACCAAATCTGTTACATGGAGTGAGGACCGTGTGGTCGCGGACTCGGAAGGTCGATATATCTGTGTTTGGGGAACGCTTAATGGAGCGAAGGTGGCCATTTGCTCGGTGTATGGGCCTAATGTCTACGAGGCTGGCTTTTATCGGGCCATGGCTAATATTTTGGAGGATACCAGCGGGTATCAGGTGATCATGGGAGGGGATCTTAATGAGGTGCTGGACCCTGCTTTTGACCGCTCTGGTAGAGGGGGGGCTGGTAGTACAAGGGCTCGCAGGCACTGGTGGGGAATGTGCGAGGCATACCGGTTGCTAGATATTTGGCGGGTTCTTCACCCAGGGGAGCGGGATTATACCCATATGTCCCGGGCCCATGGGACATGGTCTCGCCTGGATTATTTCTTGATATCGGAGGTTATGTTTGAGAGAGTGACATCTTCGGTTATTGGGCCCTCTGTTCTCTCGGACCATGCGATGGTGGTGTTCGAGCTCCGTAACCCGGGCCCTCGTGGTACTCGGCTTTGGAGATATCCGTTGGATCTGTGTGGGGACGTTCAGTTTGAGGCGCATATCCGGCAGTCTTGGGCAGATTATGTGGCTATCAACGACACGCCTGGGACGTCTCCTGCTCTTCTCTGGGAAGCAGGTAAGGCGGTAATGCACGGGGAAATCATTAGCTACCACTGCTTGAAACGTAAGCGGTTGAATCAACAGATTTTGTCTTTGGAGAGGGACTTGGCCGGGGCTCGGAGGAGGGCAGCTGCCTCTAATTCGGCCGCGCAACATCGTAGGCTGCGTGCACTCCAGGTGGAACTGGAAACGCTCCTTCATAGGCGTGCACAGAAATCGTTACTGTATTACCGCTTTAAGCTATATCAGCATGGCAATAGGGCTGGAAGGTTAATGTCGGCCCTGGTGCGACCTGAGGCGGGTGCCAGGCATATTGGGGCCATTCGGCATTCCGATGGGACCATCAAGCGGGATAAACAGGCGATTGAGGATGTTTTTGCGGACTTCTACCGGCATCTTTATGAGAACCAGGGGGATAGGGAGGAGGAGGGTAGCGCTTTCCTAGGCGGCTGCACGTTACCACGACTTACGGCAGCACAGCTTCAGCTTCTCAATGGGCCTATCTCGGGGAGGGAGGTGCAAGAAGGTATTAAGCACTTGAAAAACGGGAAGGCTCCGGGGGTTGATGGGTTTCGGGGGGAATTTTACAAGCTTCTGGGTTTAGCTGTGGTGGCCCCCTTGGTGGGCTATTATGAAGATCTGGTGCAACGGGGGCGGTTTCCCTATGAAGCGAATAAAGCACTTGTCACTGTTCTGCCTAAGCCGGGGAGGGATCCCCTTCTTCCGGCCTCATATCGGCCAATCTCCCTTCTTAATGTCGATATTAAACTTCTAGCCAAAATTATGGCGGATCGGCTGGCCTTTTTGCTGCCAACCCTGATACACGCCAATCAGGTGGGCTTTGTGAGGGGCCGCCAGGTGTCTCATAACTTGCAGCGGATCCTGTTGTCCTTCTGTACGGAGCATGTTAAAACTCATGGCTCTTTGCTTATCAGCTTTGACGCTGAGAAAGCCTTTGACAGGGTTCAGTGGAGTTTTATGTACCAAGTTCTCGAAGTGATGGGGTTTGGGGTTTTTTTTGTGGATGTGGTCCGACTGTTGTACACTGCTCCCTTGGGCGCTCTCGTGATAAATGGTGCCGTGACGGCGGATTTTGCTATCCAGAAGGGGACGAGGCAGGGCTGCCCGCTTTCCCCACTTCTTTTCGTTCTTACCCTGGAACCACTTTTGCACAGGATCCGTGAGGCTACGCAATTTCGTGGGGTCCCGATAGGCCGGGCGGAATTCCGAGTGGCGGCATTTGCGGACGATCTATTAGTGCATTTAGGAGACCCGCAGACTGGGCTGCCCCCCCTCTTGAATCTCATACGAGAATATGGGTTGGTTTCGGGTTTTAAACTTAATCTGGACAAATCGGAGGCGATGTTATTGGGGGCCGCTGTGGGACGGGCTTGGCAGGGCGACTTCCCCTTGCGGTGGGCGGACGGATATTTTAAGTATCTGGGAGTCTACTTGCCGGCGGATCTCGGCGACCTTTACCGTTTGAATGTTGCTCGCGTGCTAGCTTCCATATCGTCTTCGGTGGGTAAATGGCGAGATCTGCCGCTTTCCTTGGGAGGGCGCGTGGCGCTGTGCAAAATGTCTCTCTTCCCTAAACTTCTTTACTTGCTTCAGACCCTTCCGCTGTTTCTCAACCGCTCTGATATTCGGCGGATAGAGCGGGAGTTTAATAAGTTGCTCTGGCGCGGGGGTCGGCCTCGGGTGCGTTTGAGCATCCTCAGCCAGCCCCGCGAACTCGGGGGCTTAGGGTTCCCCGATGTGCGGAAATACAATGTCGCCTGTCTGCTCCGGTTTGTTCGGGATTGGTTATGGGATTTAGATGATTACTCTCCGACAAATCTGTATGCAGACATGTTCTCTCCGTTGCACTTGCGGTATCTCCTCCACGCTAAATCAATTGTGGGAGGGGGGGTTCCCCTCTTCTTCGGCGAGTGCTCTTAGACCCGGTGCGCAGAGCTTGGCGGTCCTTCTGCTCCGGTCGGGGATTGATGGCGACTCACACTCCCTATCTTCCTATTCGAGGGAATGCGGATTTCCAGCCCGGCTTAGGGAGATCGCCTTTTTTGGAATGGGGGAGGCTGGGGATCGTTAACTTAGAACACGTGTTGAACCCAGATGGGACGATGGTTGATTTTCCTACTCTGTGCCGGCAGTATCCTTTAGACCACACAGATCTCTTTCGGTATGCCCAACTTCGGAGCTATGTCCGCTCGGTCCCCGTGGCAACCATGAACGGTGAGGTGAGTACGACGGTTGAGCTGGCGCTAATGGGAGGGGCGCAGGGCATGCGTGTGTCTTGGCTGCATCGGATGCTATGGGAGGGGGTCACCCCTCTCGGCTTGGCACCCCTGGCGTCCGCCTGGACTGCGGATTTGGGAGAGGCGTTGAGCGAGGACGAGATTCAGCGGGGGCTGGCCGCAATCCCCTCGATAAGTGTCCTAGTTTCCCACCGGGACACACAGTATAAGGTTTTGCGACGGTTATATTTTGCTCCTCTCCAGGCGTGGCGGGCGGGGGTGGGGCCTGCCCACTGTTGCCCCAGGTGCGCGGAGCCACGGGCCACCTTAGGGCATATGTTCTGGCTATGTCGATTTGCTCAGAGGTTTTGGGAGAAGGTGCGGGTCTACTTGACTGCCTGTTTACAACAGCCTGTGCCATGGAGTGCTAAGAGTGTGGTGTTGGACGTGTGGGAGCCAGTGGGGGCGACTGCTTGGGGGGAAGTGAAGTGGCGCTGGATACGGTTGGTACTGGTGGTAGCTCGTGCAACTGTACTGCAGCAGTGGTTGGACGCCCGGGGCCCAACGTATGGACTTTGGCAAATTCAGCTTCACAGGATCATGCTCATGGAGCATGCCTGGGCTCGGGGGACCGAGAGGCGGTGGCAGTGGTTCCTGGAGGGATGGGGACCTCACTTGCATACAATGCCTTGGAGAGCTCGCAGTAGGATTCTGCGGAGGCCTTGAGGGCCGGCCAGGATGAGTGTGCTATCCATCTCGACCCACATCTGCTTTTGCATGGTTGGAGTGAATGGTTGGATGCTTGGTAACCCCTTTGCTTGGGTGGGTGGGGGGAATGGGGGGAGGGTGGGGGGTTAGGGGAAGGGTTGGAGGGGGGTGGGGGGGGGGTGGGAGGGAAGGCGACCGCTCGTCTACTTTTGGGTACCTGTGGACGGGTTTGGGAGCAGAGTTCACCCCAAACCTGGTAACATCCCTTTTTGGGTCACTTTCTTTCTTTTCTCTTTTCTCATCAGGTACTTCTTCTTACTGGGGGGTTGTTGGGGGGGACAGGGGGGGTGGGGGGGAGGGGCTTATGGGGTGGCACTTGCGGGGGTCTGTTTAAAAGGGGGGGGGCCTATGCGGAACTGGGCTGGTATAAATTGTGTTTATGTATGTACGTCTGTATCAAAGGAACGTATCTTGATGCCTTCACACTGTTCTCAGCTACCCCCTCCGTGTGGGGGGGTTGGCTGTACTGTACTGTATGGGCCTCTCGTCGTTGTTGTTGTTGATGTTGTTGTTATACTGGGTTATTTTTGGAATAAAAACAGATTAACACTAAAGAAAGCGTTTTTGAAATTGTGATATCGCATACAGATCCACATTCATTTGTATAAGGAGCATTTTAGAATTATAGTTGAAGCACTGGTCTTACCACAGTTAGAGTACTGTAAGATGGTATATTTGGGTATTCCTTTTAAGCAATGCGATAGATTGCAATTACTGCAAAATACAACAGCTAGAATTGATTCTATGAGCCCATATAACAGGACTATGCATCTGTTATCTCAACTGCACTGGTTATCAATTCAGGCAAGAATTATTTTTAAATTATTCTGTTTTGTTTTTAAAATTTTACATGGCCTAGTTCTTGAATGTATGTCTAGATTGGCTGTTGTCCCTGAAAATAGGAGGTCACTTCATTCTACAAATATTTTTCATTATCTTACCTGTCAAAGAAATACTTTTCTTATAAGAAGACTCTTGATATCATATCAAGCTCATATAGAATGGAATAATTTATTATTGTAAATAAAAACTAAGAATCTTGAGAACTATGAAATTGTCCCTTGGGCTTTGAAAACTTGTTTTTTTCAGAGGTATTCGGACATAGTAGATTAATAAGTTTAGGTTATTTCTTATAGTATAAATCACTGGGTATTATTGTAATTTTCTGAATAGTTTATTGTATTTGATTGTAATGTAATGTACTGTATGTTATCTGGTTAAAACCGATTGGAAATTAGTGGTATATAAGAAATGAAATGAATCCACACATGAGTGGAATTTAAAAAAACGAAAAGAGAAATATCATCAAGTTACCCCAACCCCCAACCCACCCAATTTTCTTGAGCCTGTCACCATAAGTCTCATGCCCAGACAGCTGCATGAGTATGAATGAACAGGTTAGTTAGAAAGAGAGTAACAGAGAGGGCGCAGACTGAGGGGAGTAGTTGTTCCCAGCAGCCTTATTAAGAGAAACATTAGAGACAGGCCAAATATTACTGAAGTACTATAGAGTAGTTTGCACCCTGTGTCTTGGCCTCAAATTGCATAGTTGCCTTAAAGCAGAGCTACTCAATTCCAGTCCTGGTGGCCCGCAACCCTGCAGGTTTTTGGGATATCCCTAATGATATGCATGAGATATATATGCATTAGAGATAGCCTGCCAACCTGACTGGTGTTTGGCCCTCCAGGGCTGGATTTGGAGACCCCTGCCTTACACCTCTGTCATTTAAGATTGTAAGTGGGCAAGGTGCAGATGTCCAAGACATCAAAAAGGTTAGAATTTGTCACATTCCTCCTTGCTTCTCACCACCACCAAATAATGTCTATTAGACAACTTTTTGGTGGTGTTGAGAATCTAGGAGGAATGTGACACATTCTATCTACCCTTTTGATGTCTAGAACATCTGTACCTTGCCCACTCACAATCTTAAATGACAGAGGTGTAAGGCAGGAGTCTCCAAATCCAGCCCTGGAGGGCCACAAACCAGTCAGGTTGGCAGGCTATCTCTAATGCATATATATCTCATGCATATCATTAGGGATATCCCAAAAGCCTGCAGGGTTGCGGGCCACCAGGACTGGAATTGAGTAGCTCTGCCTTAAAGATAGAAAGCATCATGGGCTGAGGTCCTAAACTCACCCTTGTAAGGATACAGTTGGTGGATTTTAGATTAGATATTATTTTATTATGATGTCTTATTCTGATCTAAATTTGTAATATGTTAACTATGAGTTGGCTAAATATGCAATAGGATATATATTCTATTCTTGCTGTGATCTGTTTTGAGTACAAAATAGATTAAGTTGATTGTGTAATATAAAATTTGAATTAAATTAAATTAATCTAATATAGGTAGAATATGGCGGATGCCCAGTAAAGATAGCTCATTAAGTTATTGCAATGAGGGCAGTGGAGAGGCTGTGGGTGGGGCAGCAGGATGGAGTCCCACTTAGGGCATCTCCAGTCCTTGCACAGGCCCTGTATGGAAGCCTTAAACCAGACAGCCGCTCATCCAGAATCTCATATTCACCCACACAATCTTGTAATTGAACTAGCAGACTCTTCTCTATCAAATTCTTAAGAAAAGGAACATTGGGAACTGGGTGCAAATGATCGAGTCCGATGCTGGTGTTATACATTCAGGGGACCAGCAGGGAGAAAGTGATGAGGGAGCCCCAAAGCCCACCTGCAGGCTATGCCTCCTTCAGTTTGAAGCAAACTTGAGTCTCCCTGTGGCATGGGCCCTCTGCAAGGCAATTACCCTGTTGGGCACTCCCTAATGCTGGCCCTGCTTGACTTGGGCCTAGATTTGGTTTGTTAAATAAAGGCTTGACCACTGCCTTCTGTAATGATTAAGGAAAGACCTTTCTCTACAGGGAATGATTTACTATCCTATACAGTATAAGGACTGGATGCATTCTATAATATGGTACTAGTATCCTCTCAGATAAGTTGTTATATTCACTAAAATGAAACTCTATGAAAAAGAAATTGTGAATTCAATAGAAACATGACTGCATGATAAAAGAGTAGAAGGAAAATGATGGGTAAAATATTCCACAGTTAAAGCAAGGTTATGATCCTATCACTAATCATGAAATAGGTCTCAGACATTACCATTCTGTTAGAAAATATGTTTAAGATCTTGAATATTTTATATTCATATTTGTTTTTGTTAGCTGTTGTTTAGCTTTGTTTTAGATGTATTTTATTTTGTTTATTCTGTGACTTCAGGAGGAAGATAAACAAAGGAAGTTTATAAAGTGATCTGTTCTGCTTTACTATGGTATAAGATATTGCAGCATTCAAATGGATAAAGATTAGAATGAGAATCTAAAATATGTCATTTTATATTCTGACTGCGCTGGTAAGATCATATTAAGAATCAAAATGATTACTCCAACATATTTAATACGTTTCTGCTCTCTAATGTGACAGTCCTACCGTAGGCGAGCTGTTTTCAGACCTCTGCATGCTGATCAGTTTATGAATATTTATAGACAGGAAGATCTGCCAAAATTCATCATCTCTTCTTTTTATGAACAGCCATATGTACAACCTCATGTCGAAGAGGTTCAGAAAATAAAAAAAGGATTTTTTTTTTCTGGAGGATTGAGAGTGTTTGCACATGTATGGAAATCGTAGAAAAGGAGAAAAGATGAAATGGACTTGATATCCATATAAAATTATAGTATATCTTTATTTTCTCTTCTTATCTTTATTTGGTTGTATAGCTTTGAAAATACTATTAAAATATTATGATGACAAACAGTTTGAATATTTCCAATTATTTCTCAAGATACTGTATACAACATACCTAAAATGCAAGGGTACCAATAATGTTGACCACAACTGTATATGCTATCTAAAGGCATATTTTACAAAGGACTTTCCAGTGCAATCTGGAATGTCCAAGGCAGAAGATCCGAAAAAAAAGCCAGTTATGTCCAAATTCAAACATGAATGTGCCCAACATGGACATCTACTGGGCTGTCTACATAAACGTCCCCAGAATAGTATTCTACACTGGGGACATCTAAGAACAGCTGTAGTTCAAACACAACAGAAATGTCCCTTTCACATTACACACCTCCTGCTTACTTGGACATCCTTGCTCTGGCGACATCTCCAGACACAGTTTGTAAAATCCCTCCAGAAATGTTCTTGAAATTTGGACATCCATATGCATGTTTTTGGACATCCAAATTGTGAATTAGACTTCTAAAATGACTGCCCTAGTGTCCAAAGTATATACACACATTTTTCCAGTCTTGAGCTAAAAGATTTGACTTTCAACAACAATTTTTTAATCTCTTTGAGGCATGTTTACTAAGCTGCGGTAACAGCATGGGGTTTATTTCCTTCCAAGTTTGCTATTGTAACCATTACCGTGCACCAAATATGCACTAGCACTAAGTATCCCACTCTAACCACATAGTGCGAATGGACCAGGCAGTTCACGGGTGGAGTGTGTGCATTGTAGTTTGCATAGGCACTGTTAATA
This sequence comes from Ichthyophis bannanicus, assembly GCA_033557465.1. Taxonomy (NCBI): domain Eukaryota; kingdom Metazoa; phylum Chordata; class Amphibia; order Gymnophiona; family Ichthyophiidae; genus Ichthyophis; species Ichthyophis bannanicus. The sequence goes on along the minus strand of CM066031.1, from coordinate 1,712,478,441 downwards.
CACGCTGTCCATGTTGCAATTAGTGTGGGTGTACTTTCCGCCACCTCAGTGGGTGGCGCTAAGTGCACTTGACTTTTTTTTAACCACTTGCTTGCAAGGTCTGGCTGCCTATATAAATTATTTATTTATCTTATCATTGTTAGAGTGCCTTACTTTTCAGTATTTTTGTTTGTGATCTTATTCAGTTCTCCCTCTCTGTTTTCAGCTGTGTGTGTCTCTCTGTCATCTCTTCCTTATTATCCCACCCTCCATTCCCACAGCCCACCTGTCCCCTGGCTTATAGTCTCTTATAGTCACCCTGTGGTCATTACCATGATCACTTACAGGTGCACCTTATTGCCTGCCATTTCTCCCACCTATCTTTTTATTTCTTCTGACTTTGGTGTTCCTCACCATCTCTCTTTTTTTTTGGCTCCTCAATACTTCTTATTGCTCATACTCCCTGATTGTCTTCCCTTCTACCAATACCTTCAAGCTCCTCCCCCTTATTTCCTCTTTATCATCCTCACTTCCCCCACCATCTTGTCATCTACCCTATCATCAGCTCTTGAGCTTCATCACTTTGTCCCTCTCATTCAGCCATCTCCTCTCTCTCCGAAACAACCTCACCCTTGTTACTGCCGTGCTGTCTCCTCTTTGCCCTGTACTCTTCTACTCCTTCTCCTTCTCTTTTCTGGAATTATCAACCCCAACCCTGGCCCCCCTAGACTTTTGTCACACTCCCAGAACAGATCCTCATGCAACAGCTCAAATCTTATTCATAGAAACATAGAAATATGAAGACAGAAAAAGACCACATGGCCTGTCTCAGGAGTGTCCAACCCTGTCCTGGAGGTCCACAATCCTGGCAGGATTTTGGGATAGCCCTAATGAATATGCATGAGATATATATGCATTAGAGATATCCTGCCAACCTGACTGGTTTGTGGCCCTCCAGGACTGGATTTGGAGACCCCTGCCTTACACCTCTCTCATTTAAGATTGTGAGTGGGCAAGGTACAGATGTCCTAGACATCAAAAGGGTAGATAGAATTTGTCACATTTCTCCTCGATTCTCACCACCACCAAAAAGTTGTCTAACATTTTGGTGGTGGTGAGAAGCGAGGAGGAATGTGACAAATGCTATCTACCATTTTTGATGTCTAGGACATCTGCACCTTGCCCACTCAAATGACAGAGGTGTAAGGCAGGGGTCTCCAAATCCAGTCCTGGAGGGCCACAAACCAGTCAGGTTGGCAGGATATCTCTAGTGCATATATATCTCAAGCATATTCATTAGGGCTATCCCAAAAACCTGCCAGGATTGTGGCCCTCTAGGACAGGGTTGGACACCTCGGCCTATCTGGTCTGCCCTTCCATATCAACTACAATAGTACTCTTTTTACCTTTGCAGATTCTCTGTGTTTTTCCCATGCTTTTTTGAATTCAGATACTGTCCTCCTGTCCACCACCTCCACTGGGAGACTATTCTACCAGTTTTTCCATAAAGAAATATTTCCTTTCCCTCTCCTCTCTCCCTTTCTCAATTGCATTGTGGAACGCACAGTCCATCTCAAATAAACTCACCTTTACTCATGATCTCTTTATCTCTCATGCTCTCCATCTCCTTGTGCTAACTGAGACCTGGCTCCTCCCAGAGGACTCAGCTTCAGTCGCTGCTCTCTGTCATGGCAGCTATCAATTCTCCCACATGCTTCATCCCACTGGCCATAGTGATGGTGTTGGGCTTCTACAATCTCCTTCCTGTCAATTCCAACTCCTCCTTCGGCTTCAGTCTCACTCCTTTCCCTCCTTTGAAGTCCACTCCATTCAGCTTTTTACTCCATTACATCTCTGATTAGCTGTTATTTATCAACCCCCTGACAAGTCCACCTGCACCTTTCTCTCTGACTTTGACTAACGGCTTTCCTTCTTTCTGAATTCATCTTCCCCCTCCCTTATTCTCTGGGATTTTAACATTCATGTAGATAACCTTTCTGACCCTTATGCTTTAAAACTCCTCTCCATTACCTCATCATTCAACCTCCAGCTTTGCTTTACTGACCCAGTCACCAGCATGGCCACTGCCTCAATCTTGTATTCTTCTCTAATTGCTTACCCTCAAACATCTGTACCTCACTTCTTCCCTTATCGGACCATCACCTGCTAAGTTTCACTCTTCATCACTCACTGCCTCAACCTCACCCTGTCTCTTCCAACCTTTTTAGAAATCATCAAGCTATTGACCCATTGATTCTCTCCTCCACTGTCTCATCACCTCTTTCCTCAACTATGTCATCTGAGTCTGTTGATGAGGCAATAGTTTCCTATAACACTACACTCTCCTCTGCTCTAGATGCTCTTGCTCTGCCCATGCCACATCCTGTGAGGCATACTGTACCTCATCCCTGGCTGTCGTCCACTACCTGCTATCTACATTCCTGTGCTCATGCAACTGAGCATGCTTGGCTCAAATCTGCATACTTGAGGACTTTCTAAACTTCAAATTCATGCTTGTCTCTTTCTAGTCAACCATAGCACTCGTCAAGCAAGACTATTATGTCCATCTGACTAGCTCTCTTGCCTCTGACTCTCGTCATCGCTTTACAACTCTCAACTCTCTCCTCAAGGTGCCTTTGCCACTGACCTCTCCCTCCTTTTCTGCCCAAATCCTGGCTTACTACTTCCATGACAAAATCCACAGGATCCACCCTCCAATTCCCCATCAGGTCAGCTACTTCCCCTCCTCCCCCTCTTCATTCCCAACTTTCTCCCCTACCTCTGCTACCCTTTCTTCCTTTTCTATGATCTCTGAGGAGGAAACCACTCGTCTTCTTTCCTCATCCAAACTCACTACTTTTTCCTCTCATCCTATTCCCGCCTCTCTCCTTAGCTCCATCAACTCATAAGAACATAAGATATGCCATACTGGGTCAGACCAAGGTCCATCAAGCCCAGTATCCTGTTTCCAACAGTGGTCAATCTAGGTCATACGTACCTAGCAGTTTCCCCAAAAGACACAGGTTCCATAATGCTTGTACTGGGTCAAGCATTGATATCCTGGGTCCCCTTCTTAATAATGGTTTATGGACCTTTCCTCCAGGAACTTGTCCAAACCTTTTTTTAAACCCAGCTACAGTAACAGCCTTTACTACATCCTCCGGTAACAAATTCCAGAGTTTGTTTACACATTGAGTGAAAAAATATTTTCTTTATTAGTCTTAAATAGTATACCCTGTAGCTTCATTGCATGTCCCCTAGTCTTTCTATATTCTGATAAGGTAAACAATCGATCTACGTTTACCCGTTCCACTCCGTTCATTAATTTAAATCTCTCCGGCAATCCAGGCCCTAATCTCTGCTGCCTTTTTGACATTGCTGCTTGAGTGCCGCTTGAAATTGAACATGGCCAAAACTGAGCATCTTATTTTTCCTCCTAAATCCTCCTCTCCCCTTCCTTTTTTCTCAATCTCTGTGGATAACTCTCTACTCCTCCCTGTTTCCTTGCAACCTTGGGGTCATCTTCGACTCCTCACTCTCCTTCTCCAAACACATCCAACTGATAGCTAAAACCTACTGTTTCTTTCTCTACAACATCACCAAAATTTGCCAATTCCTTTCTGAACACACTACTAACACACTTATCCACTCTTTAGTCACCTCACACCTTGACTATTGTAACCTACTCTTTGCTGGTCTCCCTCTGAATCATCTCTCTCCCCTTTAATCTGTTCAACACTCTGCTGAGTGGCTAATCTTCTACCAGCCTCGTCATGCTCATATTACCCCTCTTCTCAAGTCACTTTATTGGCTCTCTATCCATTTTCACATCCACTTCAAACTTCTCCTGCTGACTCTGCAGTTCCTCACTATCTTTCTTCTCCTATCTCTCTCTACACCCCTCATCGGGAACTCCACTCTTCTGGCAAATCACTTCTATCTGTGCTCTTCTCTTCTATTGCTAACTCTGGACTTTGCTCCCTTCTCCTTGCTGCTCCTTATGACTGGAACAAATTTCCTGAGTCTGTATGTCAGGCTTCATCTCTGGCCATTTAAAAATCCAGGCTGTAAACACACCTTTTTGCTGCTGCTTTCGGATCTTGATTACCTAATCTCCTTTGTGTTTCCTTATCATTCCCCTAGATGTATTCTATGTCTACAGCTACTGTGTTGACAGTCTTGACTAGACAGGGATTTTTTTTTACTTGTGTCTGTGTTGCACTGCGTATGTCTTATAGCGCGTACAAATTTTCAGTAGTAGTAGTAGCAGGACCGTACCTAGCCCTGTGCGAGTGGCGCGGCCGCACAGGGCGCAAAGGCTTAAGGGGCGCATTTCAGCTGTCTGCCGTTGCCTGCTGCTGCCACTTTTTCTTCTCTCAGCAGTGGCAGGCAACAGCAGACTGCTGAAATGTGCCCCTTAAGCCTTCTCGCGGCACGCTAAGCAGGTTTGGTTCCTCCGGGAGGGACCAGACCTGCTTAGCATGCCGGCGACTTGCACATCAGGTGCGCCTCTTCTTTCCCGCCCCCATAAAGTGGCTAGATAGTGGTGCGGGGGGGGGGGGGCACCAATGTGCAAGTCACACAGGGCGCATTTCACGATCGGTATGGCCCTGAGTAGTAGTAATAACAGCAAACCACTTAGCAAAGAATGCCTTGGAAGCTGTGCTAACTACCTAGGGACATGTTGGTCAAACGTCCATTTGTTAGTGCACTTCCTAAGCTGAGGGACCCTTTTACTAAAGGGTGTTAAGGTATTGCACCTAATGTGTCAGTAGCACCAAAACTATGGTGCATAAGGTGAAACACCTCTGCGTTACCTGTTGGGGGTGTCAAAAGCGTTTCCCTTTCAAGGAAAAAAACCCTATTTAGAATGCATGAAAATTATTCCTATACCAAAATACCAAAAATATTCATTCTTGCAAAACAAGATAGCACACAATATACCACAACATATTTCTAAAGGGGTGAAAGAATCATCAACAGCGTCTCACACTTATGGTGTTTCATCCTTTACTCCCCTTATCAATCACTGGCCCCGTTTCATTCCCACAATGTCTGTTTATTTATTTTTTTTCTATTTTTTCTTTTTGCATGTTCTCCAATAAAAATATAAGGTCACATCAAAGGCATATTCAGGCCTATCCTTCAATACATTTCACCACTCAGCTTACAAATGTTCAATGCTTAACAATCTAAAAGCACAAATAGCGCTGTTTGGCTGAAAACAGTTCACAGATATACCAACCTTTGTCCGTATATAAAAGCAAAAGCAACTTAGAACTACTTAACTTGTTGAATTGTGCCTCGGTTTATCCATGTCCTTTCGATGTAGCGGATAGTATGCTGCCGGATCATGCCTTCAGCGATCAGAAGATGGCAACTTTCTTCTGACCTGCCCGCAGGTTTTATGTCACTGCTTCAGAAGCTTAGCATCAGTACCAAGAAGCTCCTCACTCCTCTGTTCTCAGGTGCGGAGTTGTCTTGGTCCCGCATTAGTTGACAAGCTTGCATTCTTTAGTAAAAGACCTCCTACGTTTCTGTGAGGTGCTGTGTCGCACTTTAGTAAACATGCCCTTGTATCTGTTAGGTTTCAGAAATGTACATCTTCCTAGGATTACAGGTCATGTATCTTTTCTGCAGTGTACTACTTTATAGAGTTCAGCGGTGGATATCATTTTTATCATATTAACCGCACTGGCTTAAAATAGGGTCATTCTACTTCTAGCAGAACGTGTATATTTACATTCAAATCCAGAATAAATGAAAAGGTTAATGTATTCTTTCAATAACATTGCTCAAGATGCTTTTCTGCAAGAAATATAGATTTACAGAGAATAGAATACTTCAAGGATAGAAACTCCTAAGCATAGGATTGGACGAAGAAGAACTATCTGAAATCATTCAACTGTAAAAGCAATTCAAAGGTTAAAAATGGAATCCAAATGTTTACTAAGTATTTCAGCACTGCTATTTATATCAGTTGCTTGTTGGTAATGGTGCAATACAGTCTGCTGAATATTAGGTAAACATGTTGATCAACACCACCTTCAGGGTAGGCACTGATCACTGTTCATGAATGCCCTCAGTAAAACTATGGGCCGCGCTAACCTTCTCCATCTCTATGTCTTACTTTGCAAATGAGAGTCTGCTTCAGAGTAGGGCAGATTAACTTGTTCTGCACTTCAGGCTGAGCAATCTTGTACTGCAGATTATTTTTTGTGTCACAGTTAATCTGTTCTACTTTACTTGCAATGCAATGTGTGCTGCTGAATCATTGTTGACTCCTGGTGACCCAGCCCCTGGGTTTTATTGGCAAGATGTGACCGGAAGTAGATTGCCAGGCCTTTTACTTGACCCAATTAGCCTCTTGTACACGAGTGCTTAGTAGTTAAAAGTGTCTGAGATGGATTATAATTACAGGTACACTAAAAAAAAAATTTTTTAAACTGCCTCTAATGTTTCGATTGATTTTTACATTTTTTGGTGCGCTGAATCCAAATCTGGTAACCAATTTGCTCCATCACGTACAGATTTTTTGCTACATTGGGTTAGCAGTTTGAGGTGAACGTTTCAGATTGAGTGCGATCGAGATAAAAGTTTCTTGGATGAATTCTTTATACTAATTGTTTAGTTATTCAAATAAGAATAAAGAAAATTGTAACAAGGCAGCACATAAGAATAGAGTAATGTCAACAAAACACACTGTGATGGTAGCAAAATTGTCTGCACTTAAAACAGCCACATACATTTGCACAAACATTGAGCATATAAGAGCGAGGTTAGACACAAAGCAAAGCAAAGAAATGTGCAAAAAATGTTGTACAGGTATGTATGTAAGAATAGAAAACGCAAACCGCACCATTGCAATACATGAAGACAAACACCCGATGGTGTGAAAATAAAATTCTAATAAATGAGATCCGATACTGTGGTAATAACTAGCAAATTTTTATTTCAAAGTTTAGTAAAAACACGATATTTGTCAACACAGTTTAGATTTTAAAGTCATTCTTGGGTCAATCAATCTCCTGGTGGGCCCGTTTCTTCTTCCCCCGAATGCTTCTCTTGGTGCGCTGCTTGGCGTATTTTTCATCTGGGGTTTCCCGCAGCAGCAACCAGCAGAAATCAGCCATCATAGTGGTGTTCCATCTTCTTTGGTACCTTCTCTCTGCGTCCTTGATGTCCTGGTGAAACCTTTCACCTTGTTCTTCACTGTACGCCCCCAAGTTTTCGGGAAAGTAGTTCACATGGGAGTGCAAGAAATGGACTTTCAGGCTCATGTTACAGCCTTGTTCTTTGAAGGCATTGAGCATCCTGGCAACAATATCCTTATAGTTCTCATCCCGCCTGTTCCCCAAGAATTTGAGAACAACATCCTTGAAGGAATCCCAGGCTTCTTTTTCCTTCTCAGACATCGTTTCAGCGAATGCTCCATCTGAAATGAGTTTCCTTATATCAGGGCCAACAAACACTCCTTCCTTTAGCTTTGCTTCAGAAAGTCGGGGGAACTTTGAGCAAAGGTACCGAAAGCACTCACCATCTTTTGGAAGGGACTTGATGAATTGCTTAATGAGACCCAACTTAATGTGGAGAGGTGGTAATAGAATTTTATCACGAGGTACCAAGCTCTCATGAAGAACATTTTTCTCACCGGGTCTCAAATACTCCCGAAATGGCCAGTCTTTTTTCCCCCAGTGTAGGTCGCGGGCCCGGCTATCCCACAAGCAAAGGAAGCAGGGATATTTGGTGAAACCGGATTGCTGCCCTAATAGCATGGATAGAATTTTAAAGTCTCCACAAATCATCCACTTATGCTCATCATAACGAATCTTCTGAAGAATCAGGGCCAAATTCTCGTATTTTTCTTGGAGAATAACAGAGTGAGCAATAGGAACTGAATCGAATGTGTTGCCATTATGAAGAAGAACACCTTTTATGCTGTCTTTTGACGAATCAATGAACAGCCGCCATTCAGCAGGATCATACTTGAGTTTAAACTTTTCCATCACTCCGTATATATCGTTGCAAAATACCAAATCTTCCTCTTTGCTGAAATACTTCAAAAATTGTGTCTCGCGGTTGCGGTACCAATAAAAAGTTGTTCCTGGTGACAATAGATTTTTCTGTTTAAGCCGAGAACCTAGCAGTTGGGCAGCATCTTTTGGGAGTCCTAAATCCCGGACTAAATCATTCAATTCAGCTTGAGAGAAAAGTTCAGGTTTTGGATCTGGTTCAGTTTCAAACTGTGGTAGCTTTATATACTAATATTGATCAGAAGGAGGCATATTCTATACTAGCGTCTTTACCATTATGTTTACCCTCCCGGATTCCAAAAAGGTTTATACTGCGGTTATTGTCCTGGGTTTTGAATGAGAACTACTTTTTATACGATCAGACGTTTTATCATCAATGTTTTGGAATTGCGATGGGGGCAACTGTTGCTCCGTCTGTGGCAGCTCTTTATATGTCTCATTTTGAGGACACTTACTTGTATCCTGCACCTGAGTTTCAGCAAATATTGATTTGGAAACGATTTTTAGACGACGTGTTTTTCATTTGGACTGGGACTGCCTTGGGGTTACAACATTTTGTGTTTTGGTAAAATTCTTTACACGTTCATATTACGTTTGAAGCTAAGTCAAATGACTCTCAGATTGAATTTTTGGATATGGTTCTCTTTAAGGAAAATATGAGATTACACTCTACTCTTTATCGCAAGCCAGTTCAAAGGAATACGCTGTTGCAATATACTAGTTTCCATCCTCGTTCTTTGAGACAAGCTCTCCCTGTCGGTCAATTCATTCGCATTCGGCGTCTCTGTTCAACTAGGAATGAATATAAAAAACATGCTGCGGATTTACGGAGTCGGTTGCAGGCTCGAGGATATCCTATACCTTTAATCAATTCTGCGTATAAGCGGGCTCTTAACAACCATCCGGAGTGGTGGGAAAATCCACGTCAGACGGAGAACGAGTCTTCAGGCTGTTTTACCGGGGTTTTGCCGTATATGCCTCACACGATGGAAATCTCTAAGATCCTTAGATCTCATTGGCACATTTTGGCTGAACATGCATGTTTTCAAATACCCCTGCGATTAGCTTATCGCCCTGGAGCAAATATAGCTGATCGCGTAGTTCATACCACCACAAGAACTGCCACAATGTCCTCAGGCGAGGGTCATCAAGCCTGTGGCCAGTGTGATATGTGTTCATTGACTTTGGTAGGGACGGAATGGGTGGACCCACGGGACAGTAAACATTATTTCTTACGTCATACAACTAATTGTATATCCACCTATGTAGTTTATCTGATTATATGTCCTTGCACGTTGATGTATGTGAGGATGACAATACGACCAATAAAGAAGCGGTTGCAGGAACATAGATCACGTATAAACACTATGGTGATGAGTGCTCCGTTAGTTCAACATTGCATGCAACATTCTCATACCTTTGATCAGTTAAGATGGACAATATTGGATGCAGTTCCTTCATTTACACGAGGGGGTGATCGGCAAGCCCTGTTGCGTTATAGAGAACAACGCTGGATTTTTATGCTCCAGACAGTGGCTCCCTAGGGATTAAATGCGGAGATTGAATGGTGGTCTTTAAATTGATCTTCAGTTTGTGTTGTCGGATGCTATCATTGGATTCAGTAAGAATGACATCATCTTTGTTCGACCGGAACAGGAAGTTGGGTATGATGCTTGATAAAGGGCCATTCTCGTATTGGGCTTGAAACACAAAGTTTTGTGTCAGATACGTTTAAGCAAGTTTAAGCCGTATCAATTTATCATCTGACAAAGTTTTAGATGAGTAATGTGAATTTCCTTATCGTGACATTTGATGATTACCGGAAGCTGTTTACAGCAAGGGATTGATAATAACTGAAAAGTTAAGTGTTTGCAGAGGCTGGTCTTACGGGCCGTTCATAGCCTCAGGCAAATTTGGTCGATGAGACCTTTTAAAATTGAATAAAAAGGAGGGTCTGTTATAAGAGTATGTCTTACATCCTCATTACAGACGATCCAACAAAATATAAGAATTTACACTATACTGTTTCTTAAAACAAGTCAATGATGGTGTGATAGTGATTACATTAGCAGGCCTTTTTCATTGGATTCTATTGTGGCTTTGCTTAATTGGTTTCTTATGTAAGCGAGCTTATCTGAGGCACAATGTATTAGGACAGTGTCCTGCACTGCTGGATATCCGCTTTGGCACCCTCCATGCACCTAGCCACGCATCCACTTTGGCACCCTCCATGCAGCCAGCCTCTAGAGATCTATCCACTTGTGAATTACTCATATATTCCAGAGTAAGTGAGGATAAATAAATGGTGGCAGGAATCTGGGAAACTTGGGAAGATGCCTGTGATCTCACCCTGGGCACTGCAGACTACCTGCATGTTCATGGAGTGGAATTCCTTCCTATTGCAGTTAGGGTCAGGGAGGGAAAGAGGGACTGTGGGCAATTGCTTAGATTAAATGAGAACAGGAAAGAAGGGAAACATTAAAACCAAGCACACATTAAAAAAAGGGGGGGGGGGAGCCAAGGAGGGGGGAGAAGGAGGAGAAGAGGGAACAGGGGGAAAATAGATGGATGGGAGATCGTGGGCGATATTCAAGAGGTGGGTCTTCCGTAAAGATTTAAATTTAAGAAAGGATTGTTCTAGATGGCGGGCAGAAGAGAGTGCTTTCCAGGTGGCAGGAGCAAAGAGGAAGTAAAAGTCAGCAGACCGGGTGGTTTCAAGCCAGGCCTGGGCAATTGTAGAAAGATGAAGGTGATTTGCATGGAGACTATGGAGTGAGTGGTAGGGGCAGTGGGGAAGAAGGAGGTCAAGAGATAGTGGAGATGACTGGTATGAAGGGTACAATGAACCTACGTAGGGAGCTTGTATTGTAGGCGGTATTCAATGGGAAGCCATGGTGCTGTAGTAACAGTGGAGAGACATGGTCATGATGGGAGACATGAGCAAGAATACAGATGGCGGTGTTTTGTATGAGTTGGAGGAGATATAGCTGATACTGGGGCAGGCCAAGGAAAATGATGTTACAGTAATCTAACCTAGAAATAACAAGGGTGAGGAGGAGAGTGGCAAGAGAAGAGGTGGCCAGGAAGGGGCATGGATTTGTCACAATATGAAAAAGGAACAATGAGCTAGAGAAGAGAGGTAAGTATGAAATGACAGAGAAGAGTCAAGAGTGATTCCCAAGTAACAGATAGTATCAACCAAGGGAATGGGGCTACCAATAAGAGAAGGGGCTATGGTTGGGGAAGAGCAACCAAAGGTAAACAAAATAGCTGCTCATTTGTTTGGATTTAGGTAAAGAAAGTTGTCTGAGAACCAGTTTGCCACAGCAGAAAGACAGGTATTGAGAGGGGAGAGTTCAGGGGAAGAAGAGCTGGTATATTTGATAAGAATAATATCATCGGCATAATAGTGAGCTGTGATGCCATATTGTTGGACTAGGAGAGTGAAGGGAATCAGAAAAACATTGAATAAAAGGGGGGGGGGGGGGGCAAGATTGAGCCTTGGAGAACAAGTAAATAACATTTTGGATCATATTTAACATCACCAAACTGACATTCTATGTATCACCGAATCCTGCCTAAAAAACACTGTCTAGGTTATCTTATCTCAAATCACACCACAGTCTCATATTGCCTTCAACTGCCCACGCACCCACAAAAGAGGCGGTGGGGTCCTAATCCTAGCCTGAACAGACCTCAAACTGAAAACCTCCTGTTCTGCAAGCTACAAACAGTGCGACATAATCACAGTAGAAAATAGACACCTAGCCATCTGTCTCACCTACAGAGCCCCTAATGCTGCCACTGAGGAAACTTCTAACACTCTTGAAGCTGTGTGTGCGGCCAGCTCCCCTCATAAACCACTCATATTACAAGGCGACCTAAATCTGAGCTCCGCATCCAGCAGAGAAGAAGCGGCTTTCCTCAAGGTTATGGATTCACTTCAATTCTGCCAAATCCTCAAGGAATCCTCACATTACTCAGGCTCTACTTCTGACCTCATCTTTGCCCCGAAGAACCTTCTCACACAGGACAGCATATTGACCCCTCTTGTAACACCAATACCCTGGTCAGATCACCATTCCATACACTTCAAGATTCATCTCCCCCAACAAGATAAACCACAGAAAGGACCTCACCAAAAAAGAAGATTTAAAGGATTTAACAAGGACCAATTCTTCAATGATAACCTCCCCAGCCTCCACCAGGACTTCACAGACCTGGATGAGGCAATCAAAACTTGGAACTCCACCATTAGTGCAGCTGTGAAAGCCCCATACCGCTCAAATCCTGGAAATAAGGTCGAAAGATCTAAATCAGCTCCTTGGTACTCTGTAACAATAAGAGAAACAAAGAGAAAACTTTGTCAGCTAGAATGGAAATGGAGACACGACCATTCTCAATCCACTTTACTTCAATACCAAACAATGCTAAAAGATTACAACAATCTAATCAACAGGCACAAATGAGAATATCACACCAATCTTATCTTAAAATCCTGCAACAAGCCTAGAGAGCTATTTTGAAATTGTCCGCACCCTAACAAAAGATCCACCCCACAAAGAATGTACGATTCATCCTCAAATCTTTGGCCTGGTGAAAAGTGGTATATAAGCACAGCTAAATAAATAAATAAATCTTTGCAAATTTCCTCATCAACAAGAACAAACCACCTCTGAGGGTGTTACCCCTAAATACTTCCAGCACATCAAAGATAGAACCCAAGGTCATACACAAATGGTGTGACCCCCACCATGGATCAAATTCTCCATACTATCTGTATCCTAAACACAAGTACTGTGCCCTCTGACCCCTGCCTGGTAAAATGGATCAAATCAGTCAAGGAAGAGGTTGTCAACTACATCTACAACATTATAAGCTCATCGCTATAAGGCTACATGCCCTCTGCTCTCAGACAAGCTACTATCTGCCCCATTCAAAAAAACACCTCATCAGATGGCTCAGACCCTGCAACTTGTTGCCCTAACTCCAGCCTTCCCTTTCTATCCAAAATAATTGAAAAGGCAGTTCAGAGGCAATTGCAAGACCATATTGATCTACGCGCTCCTCTGCATCACACCAACACGGCTTTCATCCAAACCACAGTGTTGAGACCCTCCTCACTCACCTATTTGACACCATTCTCAGAGGAATCAACAACATAAAAACTGGATTCCTACTAGTCTTCACGATATCTCCTCGGCCTTTGACACCGTATCACACAGCATCCTTTTACATCGATTGGCTAACATTGGAGTCCATAACATCACACTCAACTGGTTTCAATCCTATCTCGGTGACAAACATCAAATGGTCAAAGTCGGACCAAACACCTCTACTCCATTCAACACAACACAGGGAGTCCCACAAGGGTCCTTCCTGTCTGCTCTCCTCTTCAACATTTACATACAACCAGCGTGCAGCATCTTCAAGCAGTACAAGATCCACTGCGCCATTTTTGTAGATGACATCATGGTCTATTCCCCAAGCCATCTTGACGTGCCAGACTATACAGCAATCACAGGATGCCTGAAAAGATGAGCAAATGGCTCTCTAACAACAACCTTCAAGTCAACTTCAAAAAATCTGAGGCTCTATATATTACACGCGGTGCCTCCTTTACCCCCCCAACTTCAGTCATCCTAGTGGATACTCTGATTACAGTAAAAGAGGAAGTCCGCTACTTAGGTATCACTGTTGACCGCTTCTTAAACTTTCACACAACAGAACCTCCAGGAATGCATTCCAGAAACTAGCTATAATCTGAAGACTAAAAACCTCCTCATTCTTGAACACTTCTGAACAGTTTATCAAGCAGTTATTATCCCCATTCTAGACTACTACAATTCCTTTCTCCAAGACTTCCAACTCAGACCACCCGTCTTCTGCATTAGCCAAGAACATTGCTGCCCGATTCATTACAGGGTCTGCCAGACATGATCACATAACACCCCTCTTGTATCAGATGCACTGGCTACCAATTACCTCACGAGCCAAATACAAATCAGCACTGACCATCTTCAAGATCAAAAATGACATGTCACCTGGAATTCTACAGGAACTGATATGCAAAGAATCAAACAACAGGCCTAAGAGAGAGAGCTCTAGAGATAGTATTCCAACTCCTAGCTCTTACATCAAAGCCAATACATCTACAATGAAGAGGGCTCTCTCACTTGCAGCACCTGCCATGTGGAATACGCTACCAGAGAAGGTTAGGTCGACCAAGGACATAAAGAAGTTTAGAAAGCAACTCAAAACCTTCCTCTTCTCCAACTACTTCAGAGATAGTATGTAGCCCACCCTCTTGTCACATGTCTAATCAACAACTGTCTCATGTACATATGCTCTCATTGTAAATAGATTATGCCTCCGTGCAGTTCTCGCATGTCACCCCTCCTTAGTTAAAGCATGTGTTCTCTGTAATGATTTGAGTTTTATGACCATTTTGATTTTATGATAAGGTGGCATAAAAAATGGTTAAATAAATAAATCTAGGAGAAGAGATGGAGCCAGTGCTATCAGAGACAAAGAATGATTGCTGTGCTAGGACAGAACAAAACCAGCTGAGGACAGCAGTGCAAAGACCAAGGTCATGAAGTCAAGAAAGGAGAGTCATGTGGTGAACAAGATCAAAGGCTGAGGAGTGGTCAAGGGAAAATGCCACCAAAATATCATCACTGTCGTAAGCCTGGTGCAGATCATTCAGAAGGGAGAAAAGAACAGTTTTGGTGCTGTGCCCAAGATGGAAGATAGATTGGTAGGGTTGAAGAGCATTAATAGAGCTGAAGAAAGAGGAAAGCTGTGAGAAGACAAGTTTCTCCAGGAGCTTTAAGAGAAAAGGGAGGATAGAGATAGGACAATAATTGTTAATGATACAGCGGAAGGGCTGTCGGGTAAGGTTTGCCTCTTTGCGGATGATACCAAAATCTGCAATAGAGAGACACCCAGGAAGGTGTAGATAACATGAGGAGGGATCTAGCTAAGCTTGAAGAATGGTCTAGAATTTGTCAGCTGGGATTTAATGTTAAAAAATGTAAGGTCATGCATTTGGGCTGCAGCAATCCAAGGGAGCAATATAGTATGGAGGTGAAGTACTTTTGTCCACTAAGGAAGAGCGGGACCTAGGCGTGGTTGTGTCCGATGATCTTAAAATAGCTAAACAGGTAGAAAAGATGACGGCAAAAGCTAGAAGGATGCTTGGGTGCATACGGAGAGGAATGGCTAGCAGAAAAAAGGAGGTGATAGTGCCTCTGTATAAGTCTTTGGTGTGACCTCATTTGGAGTATAATGTGCAATTCTGGAGACCACACCTTCAAAAGGATGTGAACAGGATGGAATCGGTGCAGAGGGTGGCTACTAAAATGGTTAGTGGTCTTCATTATAAAGCATATGAGGACAGACTTAAGGATCTTAATATGTACACCTTAGAGGAAAGGCAGGATAGAGGCGATATGATTGAGATGTTTAAATACCTCCGTGGCATAAATGTTCAGGGGGAGAGCCTCTTTCAATTGAAAGCAAGTTCTGCTACGAGGGGACATGGGATGAGGGTGAAGGGGGATAGATTCAGGAGTGATATGCGGAAATATTTCTTTACGGAAAGAGTGGTGGATCCGTGGAATAGTCTCCCAGTGGAGGTGGTAGAGATGAGGGCAGTAACTGAATTCAAAAAGCATGGGACAAACACAAAGGATCTCTAAAGGAAAAAAGGGGACTGTTGTAGTTGTTGATATGGAAGGACAGACTAGATAGGCCATGTGGTCGTTTTCTGTCATCATTCATCATTCATATGTTTCATGTAAACTGCACTGATCTGTAATATCGCAGTATATAAAAACAAATAAATAAATATTTCTATGTTTCTAATTTTCAGGAACTGAGGGATCAAGGGAGGAACCCTTTAAAATCGGATGGATAACAGCATGCCTCCAGGCAAGGGGGAAAGTGCCAGAAGAAAGACTATTATTGAACATGGATAAGATTAGTGGTAAGAGTGCAAGAGAAGGGGTGGGGAGCCAAGCTGATGGAATTGGACCCGAGAGGCAAGTGGTTTTCCAAGAGGATTTGATGATCTTGAGAAGTTTTATAGAGAGACTGTAGAGCAGTGGTTCTTAACCAGTCCTCCTTGAACCCCTAGGCCAGTCAGGTGTTCAGGATAGCCCTAATGAATATGCATGAGATATAAATGCATTAGAGATATCCTGCCAACCTGACTGGTTTGTGGCCCTCTAGGGCTGGATTCGGAGACCCCTGCCTTACACCTCTGTCATTTAAGAATGTGAGTGGGCAGGGTGCAGATCTCCAAGACATCGAAAAGGTTAGATAGAATTTGTCACATGCCTCTTTGCTTCTCACCACCACCAAAATATTGTCTATTAGACAACGTTTTGGTGGGGGTGAGAATTGAGGAGGCATGTGACACATTCTATCTACCCTTTTGATGTCTAGGACATCTGCACCTTGCCCACTCACAATCTTAAATGACAGAGGTGTAAGGCAGGGGTCTCCAAATCCAGCCCTAGAGGGCCACAAACCAGTCAGGTTGGTAGGATATCTCTAATGCATATATATCTCATGTATATTCATTAGGGCTATCCCAAACACCCGACTGGCCTAGGGGTTCAAGGAGGACTGGTTAAGAACCACTGCTGTAGAGAAAGAAGGCCAGAGGTGAACCAGAGGAAGTTTCGATAATGAGTGGTTTGAATGTAAGGGCAGGAGGGTGGGGGGATTGGGACAGGGGGGTGGGGAGGGAAGGAAAAGGGACAAGGGGCTGGAGGTCAGTGGAGAGGGGAGGGGGACAATTAGGGAAAACTGAGCAGAGGATGCTGATCTTATTGGAAAAATGGTCAGCCAATAAATGTATAGCAGGAGGGGCAGAAGTGGTGAAGGGGGTGGTGGATGGCATTGATAACACGGTCAAGACAAAGTAAAGCTGCCGGGAGGAGTTTGTGGAAGAGGAAATAAGGTTAGAATAGTAGCTTCTCTTTTCAGCACGGATCATTGAACAATACTGGGAATGATGATCCTTGAACAGTTTGAGGGAGGTAAGGGAAGGGTGCTTCCGCCACAAAAGCTCTGCCCAGTGCAGATGGCAATGCTGAAGGCGAAGGCCATGGTGGAACCAGGGGTGGGAGCATCTGTGGTGGTGGGGGTGGGGTCGGAGGGGTGCCACAGCATCAAGTGCAGAGGACAAAGTGGAGGACCACATTTGAGCCTGGATATTAACAGGTAGAACAGTGAAATCAGTTGGGAAAAGAGAAGAGATCAAGGAAAACGTTTGCAAAAACTGGGATGAGAGATCACGGCTAAAGGTAAAAGGAGAGTTACTAGGAGTATAGGAGCCCATCAGCGGGAGAAAGTGGCAGGTGAAAAGTCTGCAGAAGTGATCAGACCATGGGAGGGGTAAGGAGGAGAAGGTGGAGAGGGAAGAATGAAGGGGAGGAGGAGCAAGGACAAGATCAACGATGTGACCAGCTGTGTGTGTCAGGAAGGGGACTAGTTGAAGAAGCAAGCGAACAGTTGCGACAGAAGCCTGTCATAAAAATGCTGGGGCGGAGAGAGGTGCGCATTGAAACCACCTAGGATCACAAGATGAGGGGAGAAGAGAGAAGCTTCAGAAAGAGTATGTGACAGGGCATCCCATAAATGAGGAAGGAGAGAAGGAGGAGCATAAATTAGGAGAAAGTGGAGAGGTGGGTTTCCATTGAGATGGATGACAGGAGACTCAGGGAAGATGAGAGTAGGGGCAGGGGGTGTCGAGACATGGAGGGAGGAGCAGAAGATGACTGCCACTCCCTCACTGGAGCAACCAAGTCTAGGGGTGGAAAAGGCTGAGTAACTGGGGGGGTGGGGGGGGGGGAGGCACCGGTGGAGGAGGGACTCTCCCCCCTTCCTCAGCCATGTCTCAATAAGAAATATGAGGTCAAGGGAGTGCATGACCAAAAAATCCTGAATGAGGAGGGTTTTGGATCAAAGTAAATGAGTGTTAAGAAATGCAACATGGAGCTGAGTGGCAGCAGAGGGAGGGCTTAAGAGGGGAGGGGCAAAAGGAGCTGACAGGGCAAGACTGGAGATTTTTCGTAATGCGGATAGAGTCAGGGTGTACAGGTACAGAAGAAACTAGAGCACACCAGCCCCAATGAACCAGAATGGGCAGCATTAGGAGAGCAAGAAGGAGGCTTAGTTGAGAGCCCAGTGGCCAGCATAGGCAGTATAGTGTGGATGGGTATGAGCAGGGAGTTGTCCAGTGAGTAAGACAATGATAAGGAAGCCGCATCACGGAGCTCGCCCAAGGAGCATGTTGTGTTCCTTGGGTGCATGCCCACGACACACACAGCAGAGGCACAAAACCTCTGAGGTCTTGTTCTTAGAGGCATCCAGAGTTACTTTTGATTGGCTTATGGGGAGGAAGCTTGGAATGCAAACTGGAACTGGAATGGCTTTGATTGACTTATGGGGAGGAGGCTTGGAATGCAAACAGGAACTGGAATGGCTTTGATTGACTTATGGGGAGGAGGCTTGGAATGCAAACCGGAACTGGAATGGCTTTGATTGACTTATGGGGAGGAGGCTTGGAATGCAAACCGGAACTGGAATGGCTTTGATTGACTTATGGGGAGGAGGCTTGGAATGCAAACCGGAACTGGAATGGCTTTGATTGACTTATGGGGAGGAGGCTTGGAATGCAAACCGGAACTGGAATGGCTTTGATTGACTTATGGGGAGGAGGCTTGGAATGCAAACCGGAACTGGAATGGCTAGAACACACAAATGCACAAACAATCAAAACCAGTGTAAGGAGGCAGATTACTAGGTAGTCATACAATATGCCGCAGAGGTCTTGTTCTTATAGGCATCCAGAGTTACCTTTGATTGGCTTATGGGGAGGAGGCTTGGAATGCAAATCAGAACTGGATCAGCTTTGACTGGCTTATGGGGAGGAGGCTTGTAATGCAAACCCGAACTGGAATGGCTGGAGCACAGAAGTGCACAAACAATAAAAACCAGTGAAAGAAGGCAGGTTACCAGGTAGTCAGACAAAACGCTGCAGAGATCTTGTTCTTATAGGTGTCAAGGGTTACCTTTGGTTGGCTTATAGGGAGGAGGCTTGGAATGCAAACGGAAACTAGAAAGGCTTTGATTTGCTTATGGGGAGGAGGCTTGGAATGCAAACCTGAACTGGAACGGCTTTGATTGGCTTATAGGGAGGAGGCTTGGAATGCAAAACCAGAAATGGAAGGGCTGTGATTGGCTTATGGGGAGGAGGCTTGGAATGCAAACCGGAAATGGAATGGCTTTGGAACACAGAAGTGCACAAACAATCAAAACCAGTGAAAGGAGGCATGTTACCAGGTACAATGTCAGGGGTGAGGGGATCACAGCAAAGACATAGGCAAATTCCTACACAGATTCTTAGTTGGACACAGGTGACAGGCAGGTCAGTCTCTCTTTGGTGCAGTCTTCTTTAGACAAAAGTACAAACTGCAGTCAGTATGGACAAAAATGTTCCATACCTATTCATCATTTTTAGCAGTATAGTGGAAGATCCTTAGAAACTGAGCCCTGCCCATGTCTATGTGGAAGATGTCATGGATATGTGGCTGCATGCGCCATCCTAAGCGTGCCCAGAAAGGCCCCCATCGGGATGTTCAGAGATGGACGTGGGCACCATTTGGACACACAAAACAGACCATTTCTGAAATTGCCTTCTGCACATCTGCACCTTTTCATCATCTTTCTCTGCCATATGGGGCGTTGATCAGCCAAATAAGGCTTCTAATATGACTCCCATATGCTCCAGCTGCCACATTTAAAATGGCCCTGTGTTCTCTTTACATCAATGTATATAGTTACCCTTGTTTCAGTCCCAAGTTGCAATCCCTGTTTCAATGTAAGCAAAAGATCCTCTGTTCTGATGCAAAATCTTTTTATTTGTAAACCGCACTGATACCAAATAGCGCGGTATATAAGAACTATAAATAAATCAACATGCAATGGGGGTAAATCCAAAAGAACTACTTCATCTTTAAGATTCCTCCCTCATTTATATGCTATTGTCAATTTCTTGCTTGATAAGCATGTTAAATTCTGCACCTTAAGCCAATGCCCTTTCAAAATTCTGCTATTCTTATTTGATAAATGAGTAAATTGCAGGAGACTCCTATCAGGTTCCTTAGCCCTTGGATACCCTTTCTCAAGATATCTAGGAGGATGTCCTTTCTCTTTAAATCTTCTGTTCGGCTTGGTAGAATATTTTTCTAAATCTTCCATTGTGGTACATAATCTCAGTATTCTTAAAAAAATGACTTATGGGTAAATTCTCTTTTAAATATCTATTACGAAAGCTTGTAAATTGTAATAAACTGTTTTTGCCAATCTGTTTACAGTAAAATGATGTAATGAATTTCTTATTTTATCTACTGATTAACATGTGAAGAAATGAAATAAGATCATAATTCATTTGAAACTTCCATTTAGGATCTCTATTTTTTAGCCAGTTGTGAAAGTTCAAGTAATCTTCTTCTTTACCTTTCCATTTTACAAAACTGTTATCAATCTATCTTGTCCACAAAATAACATGGTGCCATACATCCGGATGTGTGGCTAAAAAGACCCTTTAAAAGCATGCCATTAAAGATTTGCCTGACTTGGGCCTACTATGAGGGTAATTTTATAAGTGGGCGCCTTGATTAAGGCAATCAAATGCACCTATTTTATAAAGATAAGTAGTCACCTACTTGTCTTTATTAAATCCTAGCATAAGCCTTGAATTCAGGCATGGACATTTGTATGTAAAGTTTACAAATATGCATGTAAATTGTGGTATTTTATAATCAATGCACATACTTGGAAACTATGCTCATGCTGTACCCAGTCCGCACCCCTGGCTACCTCTATAGACTAATTGCCCGTGTTCATGTCAGCTTTCCCTCAGCAGCGCGTCGGTTGACTTAGTTACGCGACTATGGCAATATTCAAAATGATCCCACCCCTGGAGCAGAAGAATCTCCCAGAGGATGAGAATACCCCACAGAAGAGGGCAGATAAGCTGTGGGCCTACTTCAAGAATGACGACAAGGATAAAATCGCCGAGGGGAAATTCATCCAGGGCGTCCTGAAGAACGATGACATCATGCGTCTCATCCAATATGACCCCAAGAAACAATCTTAACAAAATTCAAGAGGAGTAAGGTCATGAGGAAGACAGACGGAACTGTGAACAGGACTGTACATGAGAAGGGGGGGGAGGGGAGTTGGGGGAAATTACAAATGCATATATATATATTTCTTGTTTGTTAAACCGCTTTGATTGTTTGATAAGGCGGTATAAAAATATCATTAAATAAATAAAATAAATAAATAAATATGTGTCTCATATCCCTGCGTGTTAAATGTATCCCCCAATTGTGTTGTGACCGCTTTGATTGAAGGATAAGGCGGTATACAAAACTGTCTAAATAAATAAAATAAAATAAATATATTTTTAAGCTGGTCACTATTTTGTAAAAAGTCATTAACATGCATAAACTGCCACATATACGTATTAAGGCCTCACTGCCTGGGCCGGTGTTAGAGGCTGGCAGACAGGGCAATTGTCCCAGGCCCCATGACTCCGAGGACTCCGAGTCTGCCTCATGCTGAAGGAGCCATCGCCTGCAGATGGGCTTTGGGTTCTCCTGGAGTCCCTGTATGGCTAACACTGGCCCTGCTTACTGCAGCCAGGAACCTGCACTGTACATTTATATTTGCTATGGGAGTTAACCAACATGCAGTATTGAGACGTCTATGGTAAAGATCACAATGCTAAAATGTGTTATTTTACTGCACTTTAGTGCCTATCCTTCCGAATATTGATCTTGTTGTGCACAGGCTTTCACTTATTGACACCTTTTCCATCTTTTAGAGATGTATTTTTCCATTTAAAATATTGTAGTGAAAATCATTTTGTTATTGTAGCCACAAACCCCACAGAACAATATTAACCATAATACATGCCTGGGCATGTGGGGTTCCTTAGATTACCTGGTTCCCATCTCACAGTCCCTCCCATCCCTCTTCTTAACACATCTTAGAACATCTTGGTGCAGATGGTCCCCTGTGCTCTTAGCCTTCTAATAGAATCTGCACATCAAGTCGCCGAACCCCCTATTTTATGTGCTTTTCAGTGCTCCTAGCACTGTGATTTATACTGGCACTCGATGGGGACTTTTGGCTTTTCCTGTATATTGTTGTCCAGAAATTTAACATTTCAAAACTAACTAGACCAGGTTCTGTAGGTCATCTTATACTGTATAAATGTATGAGTAGTTGTATTGTGAAATACTGATTTCTGTATTTTTAGGCACGTTTTGCTTAGTGCCTATTGTCAAGGGTTCAGCGGACTGTGAAAACGTTGTCTATCCATGCATGTTTCTTTGTGCATGTGTAAGCATGTGCAAACAAACATGTGTATGCTAGGTGCTCCCCCTACCAAATTACAAAGATGATGAGACTGCAGGAGTATGGTTGCACTACCAGGTACTGCCACTTACTGAGGTAGCGCTGGTGAGAAGACCAGTGCCTAAGGCCTGAAATGATAGTGGAAGAGTCTGGGTCAGGATAGCCTGAAGAGCTGGGTTGCAAAGGCCAGCGGGGGTTCCCAGGTCCATCATCCCAGTATCCTGTTTCCAATAATGGCCAATCCAGGTCACCTAGACACATAGCACATACACAAACCCCAACACTCTCCATAACACATACAGTACACACACACACACACACACACACACACACACAGTTCCCAACTTCCCCGTGACATATACACACACATGCATGCAGCCTGACACTCCGCATGATACACATGCATCCCTCAACCCTCCCCATTACACACACGCACACATGTGTGTGCACCCTTAACACTTCGTATGACACACCGATGAACCCCCCCCCCCCCCAAATGCCTGATTCTGTGAATGGGAGAAACGCATCATTGTGTCACACTGCAAGTGTAAACTTTTCAACATGTTAGATTTTATTTCCTTTTCTCCCATTGATGTGTGTGCTGTTACACTGCGACAAATAGCACAGACCAGTTAACACCACCTCAGTGAGTGGAGTACGTGTATCCATGTTATCTGCAATGCATTTAATGGACGATAAACACTTTTTCTGTATGTTAACTGCATGGGAAGATGCTGAGCATATCCACAACCATTAAAGTCAAGACTTTGCAGTTGCTGCTTTTTAAGTTTTGTAGCTAATGTATAGTAACTGCAAATTTCTATTCTGCTTTAGTAAAAGTGCCCTTAAGAGTCAAATCTTTGGAAGCCGCAAACAAATTTGTACCTGCTGTGAAAAAGGTGTAAATGAGAGCATACACTCTATGTATATACTCTCAGTTTTAGATAGATACATGTAGACATCGCAACTTCTAACTTGTACCTCCTAAATTAAGACATGTGGAAAATGCTTTTTTACCTCTATGGAGATTAAATGGCTTTGCCAAGACTGAATGTATTGTGCTGTGAACTACAGTTGAAAAGGGCCTCTATTTTCTATGTATTCACAAAGGTTTATGGCCAGTTTAGAGTGACAGTTTTGTGGAATGTTAAAAATCAAGATGACAAAATTAAAATTAACATTTTAAATTAAAGTATCTCTGTATACCATTTGCATTTCTATACTTTATTGTCCACTGTACAAATATTTAAATACAGACAAAAAATAGTCTTAGCACAAAAAAATCTGCACAGACTGCATTGATTGTATTTTTAGAATAGTGTTATCCTTGGACCAAATACATTTTCTTCTAGTTGATAGAAATATCTCAATCAACAGATATTTCTAAACCGGAAAAATAAAGGAGTTTCATATTTTCATTCCACAGCTTTAATAAGTCATGCACTGTTACAGAATGAAGTCAGAACTGTTCCTGGACATACAGTGCAATGAACCAAGGAACCTAATTCTTTTTGTTTCACTTGTCAAATGAGCAACTATATTACCACCATCTTAGCACAATTTTCATTTTTGTAAGTTAAGGGGAAAAAAATCCATGTATTCAAATTTGGATTTTTTTTCTCGCATTTCTGGCATGAAAGTCAACAAGTTTCATTAACTTGATGAAAGGAGCTTAGCTCTTCAAAACTAGTCAAAAATGGTACAGCATAGTGCAATAAAAGTGATCACGGACAGTTTGTTGTCCTTTATTTCTAGGAAGTCAATATTCACATTCTAGATATCTGGTAACCGCGGCAGGTCGGACCCGGTGCTAACCTGCTCACACCCCCCCAACCTATACAACCCCCCCTCCTGCACCCCCAAATACATCCATACAAACAACAGCGACACATTTCTTGGGCTCATATGGTCGTAGCTTTATTAACAATCAGAAAATTCCAAACATTTTCTTGAAACATAAACTCCTTAATAATAACCCACGAGCGGAACGAGCCATCACCCGCCATACCACTAGCAAGATGACCTCATTCCACTCCTGCCGCGGCCGTGCAAGCGGCAAATGCCAACCCCCCCTTTTACCTGGCCTCGCCATATTACTAGCAAAGACCGGCCAGGGATCATCCGCCCCGCCCCAATTCCAGTTAAAGGCTCCGGACCCCAGAAACCTCCGGGATCCCGCCCCCCCAGCTGCGACAACCCTTCAACTTCATACCCACCGCACCCAATGAAAGACCGGGAGGGTGGGCAGCAAAAGCCCCTGCTCCCTACAGCTGTCCTCGCCGCCCAAGAGAGACGCCAACGTGCGCCTTTCCCATAACCCCCTTGGTCCGGCGCTTCTCATAGGCTCACCACAGTGTCCATTCTTGGCGAGCCAATGAGTTCAAACAATGCCCACCCCCCCCCAACGACCGCCCCTCACCACGCCGCGAGCAGTTACCGCCGGCCGCTGGGGACCCTGCCCCGCGGCCTCATCATTAAAGGTCTGCAGATAAGTCAGCCAGTCATCTTTAACCAGATTTTGAAAATGAAAATTGCTATGCAGTTAGAGAGTAAGAGGAGCATTCTCAAAGTGATTATAAAACCTGCGAACTGCGTTAATCATGGCGAGTGGGATACTCAGTGACACCAATGTAGTTAGTACCACTGAATATCTGTGGTTGCTGCCACTGAACGCCCTGATGTTAGCTGGCTAGCATTGGGGCTTTCCAGGGCATGGAGCGGCGGCCCCTGTGGATAACCGACTGGTGGTGATATTCTTCACCCATGGTGGCGAAGGTTAGGCACCTGAAAGGCTCGCCTAGCTTTTGCTGCCATATCTAACTGGGCAGTGGCTGAAAATCACCGCTGTCTGGTTAGCTGCTGCGATATCTGGCCAACCTGGACATTCAATGCCGGTGGTTAGGTATGGTCCCAGCATTGACTATCTTGGTTTAAAGTTCAGCGGCAGCGGCTAGCCACTTTATCAGCGCTAGTTGCTGCCGCTGAATATCCCTCCCCCTATTTTTTTAATGAGTTGTCTAGTTCAAGTGCTATTTAAGGTGCCTATGTGAATTTATTTATTTATTTATTTAGCTGTATTTATATACCGCTTTTCACCGGGTCAAGTCTATGTGAAGTCTATTTTATAAATTTAACTAGGCGCCTACTTGTCTTTTTAAAATACTAGTAAAATGGCAGAAATTACACCTTAAGCTACGGCGTTGACATTTACACCAACCCTAGAGCTAATGTAAATGCCCACACCTATACTATAAGAACACATGTCAATTATAGTATTTTATAATCTATGTGTATTCTTGTGCACACTGCCTACGCTCTGCCCAAAATTCGCCCATTTGTACACCTACTGGCAAAGTATGCACCATCATGCAATGCCTGTACATTCAAGCGGGTCGATACGGCTCAAATAATCCCCATTTACATAAGCATATTGCCCCATAGTACGTGAAGTAGTATGCAATATCAGCTTACAAGCATGGTGACCATGAGCACACTGGCGTGAAAGCTTGTGCTAATTCACATGCAACCAGCATAGCATGTTATGGGGCAGGAAATGGGTGGGTTATGATGTGGGAATGTGCATGAGGAGGTAGGAAGTGCATCTGCGCTAATTGTCAATACACTTACCACGTAGCAGTGTACGTTTCTGTGTTCTAACTGTATGGGAATATGTTGGGAACACTCCCAATGGTTAGTCTAGACAGAGGCTGTGCCCTTACTGAGCATTCATTTTTGCATTTAACATGTGCTAAGTGAGAGCCTTACTGCACTTTAGTAAAAATACCTGGTTAAAGTTAGCCACAGAAGTAACTGGTTAACTTTAGGATGGGTATTTTTTCAACCATTCCTAAGGACTAGCTGCTTAACTTTTCAGCATGTCCCTTACTTTCAAGTTTAAGTATTAACTGAGTGAGTTTTCTAGTTAAAATTTCACCAGTAAGAGACCTGGGAATTTCATAAGGAATGATTTATCTGGCTGACAGAATAAATCATCTGTATTGACTCCTATGCATCTTAGGGGCTGGTTTACCGAGCCCCATGATAGTAACGCAGGTTTGGGACGCATTACTAGTGTGGGGCACTGTGCTAGAAGCAGGGGGTGGGGACAGTGGTCCCACTGAAGTTAGCGCAGCTCGCTGCAGGGAGCAACTGCTGCCACCCACTTGGGGTAGTTGCTCCCCACCAAGTGCCAGCAGCTTGGGCTTTCAAGGCCACACTAATGGTACCCTAGCGGTTGCCCACACCCCACTCAGACATCTCCCAGATGCATGCTGCCCAGGTAGCACAGGTTTTATAGTGCTGGGCCCTGCACTACTTTGTAGCACAGTGTCAAAAGCGTGTGTTACCCACATTCTAACTGGGTAAAATATTTTAGTAAACGGCTCCTAAGTGGACCAACATGGGGACCATACTCCATTATTCTCTGATTTTGAAAATCAAATTTACAATATTTCAATTTTTGAACAAAATACCCAGGTGCTACCATCCATTGATTTTTGGAAGCTTTGAGTAGAAATGATCTTTAAAATAGATGATAAAACGGAAGTTTCATAGACCCCCTGAAAGGGGGTTGGTCACATGGTTGTTTGGAAATCGATTGGACAATAGCAGGCTGAGTGTAAAGTCATGCAGTGATGTCATCGGCACAGATAGCCTCATGAAAGAAATAACCCGTTTAGAACCAGGTTGTCTGGAATCGTTACATGTAGCTTAGTGGTTTGCAGTTCCTTCCAGAAATTGTTAAAAACCCTTGACGCCAAGTTCATCAAATACATAAACACACTTTAATTCATACATACTTCAGTGCTCTATTATTTCAACAAATGACATAAAAAGAATATTTCCAGGACATCACAATTCATTACCAATAATATGCATGATTATTTACATATCAAAGAACAGAATCAATTTATGCTGGTTTATAATGCATGTCAAACTCTTTGTCTTTACAAGCTTTAAAATAATATGTTTAAAACAATAGCAGCTTATTGTACTTATTTTTACAGGGACTTGTGAATGGCATCAGAGTGACAACTAAGGGGTATGTTTACTAAACCGTCTTAATGTGCGCCCGGCGATAGTGTGCAGGCTGCCATAAAAGAAGTGGGCGTTTCAGTCTTAAAGTAGCAAAGCGGGATTATCGCACGATAACACGCGCTGCTACGCACATTAACGGGCTAAGCGCCGCTAAGCGCGTTAACGCATGGTAATCTTAAGTAGGCGCCCAGACATACAAACACAGAAACAGAGGTGTAGTACAATGGTTAATACACTGACTGATGATACAGGGATCATGAGTTTGATCCCCCAGTGTGCCTAATGCATAAGGCTGGCTGAGGCATCAGCTTTGACATGTAAGTATTGTTTCTTGAGGCATTTTATTTGTATTTTAATTATTGCTGCCAGCAAACACACCCTCACGTGCTATAACCTAAGGTGCCACATAAGGCACCCTATAAGGCACTCCATAGGGCACATTATAAAGTGCACTGTCTGCCACAGCACCCTATAATGTCCCCTGTAGGGCACCCTATAAGGCGCTCAATAGGACAACTTATAAGGCACCTTATATGGACTGTAACCATAAGGTATCCTGCCAACCTGACTGGTTTGTGGCCCAAAAAGGTTAGATAGAATGTGTCACATTCCTCCTCACTTCTCACCACCACCAAAATATTGTCTATTAGACAACTTTTTGGTGGTGGTGAGAATCGAGGAGGAATGTGACACATTCTATATACCCTTTCGATGTCTAGGACATCTGCACCTTGCCCACTCACAATCTTAAATGACAGAGGTGTAAGGCAGGGGTCTCCAAATCCAGCCCTGGAGGGCCACAAACCAGTCAGGTTGGCAGGATATCTCTAATGCATATATATCTCATGCATATTCATTAGGGATATCCCGAAAACCTGACTGGTCTGCGGCTCTCCAGGACCAGGGTTCCCTACCCCTGCTTTGGATAATGGAGCCTGTGGGTGAGGGTGTGTCTGCCCCTGTTGGCCGCTGCTCTAGAGCAGAGGTTCCCAACTCCAGTCCTGGTGGGCCAAACACTGTTCGGGTTTTTATGCTGTCCCTAATGAATATGCATGAGATACATCTGCATACCATGGGGGCGGTGCATAGACATGTAGCACAGCTGTGTTTATTAGAGGCAGCATGGAACCTGAATGGTGTTTGGCCCTCCAGGACTGCATTTGGGAGACTCTGCTCTAGGTAATGTGCAAGTTTATGGTGTTTGTGCTCTGTAGGGTAAAATGTAGGTTTATTGGGCATGTTTCTGTTATCTGCAATAAAGGTTCTGTCTGTATTAGCATGTTTTAGTAGTGGGTAAAATATGGGGACTGGGTTTGCAGGAACCACAGCTGGGACTTGAACCTGTGACCTTCTGCTCCTAAACACACTGGCTGTGTTCACTGCACCACTGTGCTGCCACAGAGATAGTGCATTCCCTGGAGATACCATGACTATTTGTCAGACAGAGCCTGTCTGTTGCAGTGCACGGCACCCACCTAAACAGGGCTAGGCCATGGTCTGCTCTGGGCAGCTGCCACTGCCCCCTCCACCACCAGTACCCCTCAGCCACCATGCTGACATGCCCTTCTGCTGGTGCTGCACAGTCTCAGGCCATCCAGTGTGCTGGTAGGCGGCTGCCTATGGTGCTGGTTCTGGGGTAGGGGTGCCTGCATAGCTGTCCACGCTTTCCCCCAGCACTGCCTGCCAATGTTCTGTGCCATTGGGGGTACCTGCTGGGTACTATTCCCTGTGACACCGTGGGAAGCACACTCTTGCCCATGTTGGGCCCTCAGCAGTTGCTGTCTGGCTGCTCTACTGTTTCAGCATTCCTATGGGCCAGCTAGGCATTACCCTAGTCTGCACTGTGCCCCAGCTGCACCACAGCATGTGCCGCCTGCAGCCCTCTGTGTCCCCTTTTCCAGCATCTGTCCAGTTGCCCATTCCAGTCAAAAAATGTGGACAGCAGTAGGAAGAAACTCTTTATTGGATAACTCTTTTTGGATAAAGCCTATAGTTTCTTCCTACTGCTGTCCACGTTTTTTGACTGGGTTGTTGTGAGCACGTGGATACGTGCATTTGGTTGGCACCAGTTGCCCATTCCGACATGCCCGCCCTGCTGTTGTGGAACATGTGCACACCATAGGAAACCTGTCCAATGGAGAGGAAAACCCTGATCAGCGCAATTTCACTGTGGGCTCATTCACCTTGTATGGGGACAAAGCATAGACTCTTCCAAAATTCATATCTTTTTTTTGGAGCTTTCTTGGGGGTGTTTTTCGATGTTTCCCATTGATATCACTATTGCCCAGCTTGGTTATGTTTTTTCTACATTTTCTTCTGGTCATTTTCACTGTTTCTTTGCCCTTTTGTTCCTTGCACATATATCACACTTATCACTTTTTTGTAGGTTTCCCTGGTTTTGCTGTACATTGCTGATGGAAATTGTTTCTTTTCCCTTTAAATCAGCTCTAACGCCAGGTTTTCACTGGCGTTAGTTTTCAGCCTCGGATTTCACAGCGTTAGTTTGCAGGGAGCCTCTCCCCTCCCACTCTCCGCCCATTGACCCTCTCTCTCCACCCCTGGGGAGCCTTCCTCCGCCCTCCAGGAGCCTTTCTCTGCCTTCAGCGCTCGTTTGCACCTTAGCGCGCGATAAGGCACCATTATCGTGCGATAAGGCGCCTTATCGTGCGATAACGTGGGAGAGCGCACGTTAAGACGGTTTAATAAACATACCCCTAAGTAGGTGGTTCTGTTATTTTAATGGAAAAAATGTTTTAAACATTAAGCATATTTCTGCTTTGCCAAAAAACCGAGTATTCTGTCCTAGGTATTTCCTAGAAAGGCCAACTACAATTTGCATTCTTACTTGGTAAAACCTCTGTCAGTTGGGACTATGAATTTCAACGTAAGGGTGGTCAGTTCATATATGTAACTCAGTCTATGTCCTCATAGCCATGCAGTCCCATTAATCTCAGCCATCTCATATCTTTATTTATTTAAGAAGAATTGAGATTTTTGAAAGAGTACAATGCAATACAAAGGTATGACTAGATCATTTCTGTGCTTCTAAGAGGCAAATTGAAAAAATGAGCATCCTGTCATTAAAAATACAAACATGTGCCACAACACAGAGAATACATGACAATAGAAGAGAGGTAATAATGGTACATTGTTCTTATACACAGCAAAACTTATATACCTATAAACAAAGAACAAGAAGACAGAGTCCGTTGGCAGTAATATATAACTCGCACTAAAAAGTCCAACATACGAGGCAGGAATCAAATCACACAAAACACTTCATCCCATTGATTGTTTTTTGTACAGTAGGGAGTCTGACATAAAACAGCAATTCTTTATTCAATAGGATGAAGTTTGATTGAGTAAGATATAGCTAGTATACAGTACTCCAATAGTTTTGATTGTCTCATTACTGACAGTGTTTTTCCAAGATTTCAGTCAGTCAACATTGGTCAACCTATTAGGTGATCACACTCTGCTCAGGAGGCATTTCCAAGGGCCAGATAACAGCAGGTGCTTGTACTCTAGGCTCACAAGAGTGAAAGCTTACTGATTTGGCCTAATTACTCAATCAATACAAACAGAAGCAGAAGTTCAGAAACAACTCAATAAGTCACTTCATTTACTCCTATAAAAGATGTTGCTACTTTCTCAAGAATAAACCCCTAATATTTAATTTGAAAATAAGACCTCTGCATGAGTTGAGCTTATAAACTCAATTATTTGCTCATTTCTGTAAAGAATAAGTAATTTAGCCATTCCTTTCTGTAGTTCCACTGGTGGATTTTTATTCACTTCAAAGCAACAATCGTTACTGGATGTAATGAGAAGCAGAGAACCACAAAGAGGTGTGAAAAGGTAAACACTTGATTCACAAAGTTTAAAAATGTGTCCTATTAAAATAGCATTTGCAATGGAGGTTAAAAGAGCTGATGGAATTTATTATAATTTATCTAATACAAGGAATGATCATAAGAGCAGCTTATTGATAATCTACAAAACACGCCTGCTGATCACCGAATTCTGATATACTCCTTGGAACAACAGCCAGTCCAGTTTTCTTGAAAATGAATTGTAAAAATCACTATAGATCAATTTTTAGAAAGAAACTGTAGCTGAAATTTAAGCTGAAGAATATTATCTGAATTTCTTTCTATAGCGTACAAGCTTCTAAATGACTTTGGCAATCACTGGCTATGTTGCTGAAGTTCAATGAAAATTTTCTGTTATTGTTTTGGTTTGGTTTAAAAAAAAAAGAGATAAATAGTTTGTAGCTTTTGGTCTCTGCATACTAAAAAAGTTTTGCAATTTTCAGTTTCTGAGGAAAATGCTTAATACTTTCGGATATTAGTGTGTTTTTTAAAATTAATTTATTAGGAAACTGGAAAATTACTTTTCTTTATCAAAAAATACTCATTATGCAAAATATGTAGCATGGGGTTCAAACTAGTACTTTTAAAAATGTATATTAAGAGAGACCACGTGATGCGGACTGGATGAGGGTCGCATCCTGAGCGTGTCCTGAAACCCCGACCAAAAACCGGCGATTTAGTACCGTGACAAATTGCACCAACCTGTCCAGAAGTCACTCAAAGTGCTTCGAAGTGCCAGTAGACTTTCGTGCAGCGGTGGGGGAGACTAAAGTGCATGGCGACGGCAGTAAAAGCACTTCGGCGAGACCGGGAACGGGGGGCCGGCCAAAGTAAGATGGCGGACCCCGGCTCGCTGCCGGCATCACCCAAGTCGCCTGCCACACTGGAAGAGATGTCCGCGGCGGTAGCGACGGCTCTGCTACCCCAATTCGACGCTCTCCACAGCAAGATGGATGGACTGCAGTCCTCGGTAGACCAGCTAAATAACAGGCTGCGGGAGGCCGAGGACCACGTGGGAGCGGTGGAAGAGACGACGGGGATGCTAATTGCAGAGGTGGCAGGCCTAAAATCTCGGCTATCTCAACAGGAAGCCAAGCTGGATGACCTGGAAAACAGGTCAAGGAGAAACAACCTACGCTTTCTAGGGATCCCTGAATCTGTTGCAGACACAGACCTCAGAGGCTATCTAGACGACTTGGTCAAGCAGCTTGTGGGAGCAGAAGAGCTTGGCGGGACAGTGTATATTGAGCGGGTGCACCGGGTCGGCGCTAAGCAAACGCGCGACCCTCGCCCCCGCATTGTATTAGCTAAATTCCTGCATTTCCCGCAGAAGGAAACAATCCTCCGAGCAGCTCGGCAGCAGGGGAAAGTGGTTTATAATAATACTCAGCTTCGTGTGGCTCCAGATTACTCAACGGCGGTAAGCAGGAGACGGCGGGAATATGCCCCCCTCTGTGGACAGCTTATTGCGGCCGGGATCAGATTTTCAGTTCAATATCCAGCTAAGCTGCATGTGTTTTACGACGGAGCTCACCGCGCATTTGAGTCGGCGGAAGCTGCGGAAGAGTATGTGCAACGGCTGTGCACCCAAAAGCAGGCTGCATCGGCACCTTCATCATGAAACCCTTGGGAGCCAGTTGTGCTATGCTGCCAGGAGGAACTCTTGTAAGTGAAAGAACCTAGGGAAATGCAGTGATACACTGGACATAATATGTAGCTACTTAAGAGATACTAAAAGCACTGTCCCCCTGGGGTTACTTTGTGTCTCTTTGTCTCTTACTGCAAAGTGAACCGCTCTTTATATAGTACTGTAACAAAGTTACTTGTTCTGTTACATTTGTTTCTATAAGTTATTGCTGTTTAGACTTCAAGGTTTAGTGTTAAAAGGGTTTATATCCCACTGCTGAAGGGGCATATCCTGTATAGACCCTCAAGTTTTAGTGGGCAAGGGGAGTCAACATGGCTCCGATTGTTGTTGGGGGTGGGGGGGCGGCCCATAGTAGAGAGAGAAGGAGGGTTTACCCGAAGGCCTGGAGGTGGGCTGTGGCTCGAGCAGGCCAGCCTGCCGGTACACTCTGAGGGGACGCGGTCCCAACCCATCGCGGAGTGCCACGGCTGCGGTGCTTGGCCGGCGGGGAGGGTGTAGGAGTGGCTCTGGGGGCGGAGGGGATTGCTGGTGTGGGAGTTGGCCGGGCTCGACCTCGGTGTGGTAGTAGAGCTATGCCCTACGAGAGTTGGAGGTCGGCCGAACTCCTTACCGGCAGGCAGGCCCCGAGGTGGCAGATGGACCCACAGTGTGAAAGAGGGGGGCGGGGGGAAGGTCATGGCCAGTGGTCCCTGTGGAGGGGGGAGGGGAGAACGCCCCGCCGAGGTCTAGTCCATCGGGTTTGGTAGTCCTCAGGCATTGGGAGGAAGATATTGCTCCGCCGTGGATAACAGTGGAGAAATGTAGGTTTCTGGCAGGGTGGGTGACTTGCAGAGCGGGGGGAAGGGTCACGCTCGGAGGGGTCTTGGGAGGGCTACCGGGGTAGGGGTAGGAGCCGGGAGTCCTGTGGAGAAGAGGAGTAATTTGGAGGGGGGGATAGGAGGGACACGGAGAAGGGGAGGGTTAGATTTGTGGTAGGGAGAGATAGGAGAAGGGTTAGAGGTGGGGAGGGGTAGTGGGTATAGGGGGAAAAGGGAAGGGTGGGGGAGGGGGCATCACATTCTGAACTTCATGCAGAGGCAACATTTAAACTGTGTTGGTAAACATAGGAGAGGGCCCCAGGCTGGGGGGGTCCCTCCAAACATGATGTGCTGGCAGTTGTGCCGTAAAACTATCGTGTTGATCTGAGGGTAATAACTTGGAATGTTTGTGGGTTGGGCAGCCCGATAAAGCGATATAAAATATTAAAGGCATTGGCTAGGCAACGATGTGATATTGCGCTGCTCCAGGAAACACACCAAACAGCTGAAGAACATGCTAAATTATGTCGGGATTGGGTTGGTCAGGTGTGGGGGGCGCCTGCACTGGGGAAAAAGGGGGGGGGGTGGTCATTTTAATACATAGATGGGTGCGCTTCACGATGCAAAGTCAGGTGGTGGACCCCAATGGGAAATTTCTGCTGCTAAAGGGCCTACTGGAAGATCGGGAGATAATACTGGGAGATGTCTATGGTCCCAATTTACTGGATCGGGAGTTTTTTGATCGCATAGCTGCTAAAGTGGAACAGTTGCCCGATGTGCCTCTGCTACTGGGGGGGGACCTTAACGGGGTGTTAGATGTGGGCTTAGACACCTCCAGCGGCCGAGGGACTCGAGACAGAGTGCTTAGTTCACAAGTATTGCAACGTTTTCGGGTGCGACTAGGCCTGATAGATCCCTGGAGACTCTTAAACCCCTCCGGGAGAGAATATACTCACGTCTCGCGGGCGCATGGGACTAGTGCGAGAATAGATTATCTTTTGCTATCCACAACCACTTTTGCGCAAGTGGAAGATGCACAGATAGGCCCTTTAGAGATTTCCGACCACGCGATGGCTTGGATTGAGGTGCAATGGGGGGGGTGGAACCGGCGCATCTCGGGTATGGCGATTCCCAATTGAGCTCTACAAGGATAATCAGTTCCGGCAATTTCTGGGCCAGCGTTGGCGTGCCTTTGAGCTTAACCACGAGGCACACAGAGAGGATCCGGAACTGGTATGGGAAACCGCCAAGGTGGTGCTGAGAGGCGACATAATCGGGTATGTGGCTCGGCGGCGACGACTGTTGGCAGAACAAATTGTTCGACTGGAGCAACAAGTATCTCGAGCGAGAGTGCTCAGTGGTCATACACCTACAGTGGCTAATAGGAAAAGGCTATGGGAACTTCAGGTAACATTAAATGAATTGTTTCACCAGAGGGCTAAGAAATCTATGCAATATTATAAATTTAGATTGTATTGTTTTGGCGATAAACCGGGAAGTTATTGGGCCGCTGCTTAAAAGGTTCAAGAGGGGGGAGGGGGGTGGCTGCCCTCCGAGATGAGCGAGGGAAACTCCAACAGAACCGGGAGGTGATTAGTGCTTTATTTAAAGGCTTCTTCCAGCGGCTGTACTCCACAGAGGAGCACAACCCCTCCAATATGAAGGACTATTTACAAGGGTTGAAACTCCCAAAGGTGACAGACACCCAACGGGATCAGTTGGGGCAACCGATAACCCTACAGGAGGTACAGTCCGTGATTACAAGAGCCAGCTGTTATAAGGCCCCGGGCCCGGACGGCTATGGCGCTGAGTTTTACAAACTCTTGTCCGATTGGGTGAGCCCCCTGTTAGTGGACACCTACCGTCAGCGAATAGAGAGAGGCAGTAGAAGATGGGGAGAGAATCAGGCCTATATTACGCTAATACCTAAGCCGGATAAGGACCCGCTGCAAGCGGCCTCCTATAGACCGATCTCTCTGTTAAATTTCGACGCGAAGCTGTTGGCGAAAGTCTTGGCAGAGCGCCTGGCGGGCTTACTGGGTGACGTTGTACACGAATCACAGGTGGGATTTGTACGGGGCCAGTATGCAGTCCGAAATATCCGACGCATACTAACATCTCTAGAGTGGGTGCACGGTCACCAGCTGCAGTCCCTCCTGGTGAGTTTCGATGCAGAAAAGGCATTTGATAGAGTCGATTGGAAGTATTTGGAATATCTGTTGCCACTATATGGGTTTGGACAGGCTTTTTGTGCCATGGTGAAGAGTTTGTATGATACTCCGACAGCCAGAGTGCTCTGTAATGGGGTCTTATCAGCCCCTTTCCCGTTACATAGGGGTACGAGGCAGGGCTGTCCACTATCCCCCTTATTATTTGTTTTGTCTTTAGACCCCCTCATATGGCGTATTGAACAAGACAGGCAGATACGGGGAATTGAGGTGGGTAACCAGGGTTTCAAGTTGTCGGCCTTTGCCGACGACCTGCTGGTGCATTTACAGGCCCCGCGAGAATCTCTTCCGCATTTGATGGACGAGTTCCGGAGATTCGGTAGTTTTGCCGGGCTGAGGATTAACGCGGCTAAATCAATAGCCCTGGATGTCTCGGGGCGGTTGCGGGATAGCTGGGGGGAGACTTTTCCCCTGAAATGGTCAGATCATAGGGTTAAATACTTGGGTATTGTCTTGACGAGGTTACCGCAAGACCTCTATCACTATAATCTTGAAAGTGTCCTCTCTGGGATGCGGCGTCAACTGCGAGCCTGGAACCCGCTACCATTATCACTGCTGGGAAGGATAGCAGCAGTTAAAATGGTGATTTTACCTCGTATCTTGTATTGGCTCCAAACTTTGCCGGTGTGGCTGCTGCGACGGGATCTGCTTCGAATGGAACGGGAGATTCAGGGGTTTCTATGGAAGGGGGCCAGAGCGCGGATCCCGATGTCCCGCATGATTGGTAAATGGCGGAGTGGAGGCCATGGGCTCCCGGATATATGACTCTATGCCCTGGCATGCCAAGCGCGACATGTTGGGGATTGTTTGGGGGGAACGGAGGTATACACACCACGAGACTTGGAGGCAGCCTTCGTGGCGCCCTTCTCCCTGGTGGGGGTTCTACATGTGGACAGTGCCCGACTGCCGGAGCGCCTCACACGTAATATTATGTTAACTGCACTGCGACGTACATGGCGACAAATAAATCGCTTCTGGCAACGCAATTGGCAGGTGTCCAGCTGGCTTCCTATACGTGGCAATTTACACTTTGTGCCCGGTTCTGATTCTAGAGCGTTCCAGATCTGGCATAGACAGGGAATGAGACATATAGGATATGTCGTCGACCTCTCGGGCAAATGCAAGTCGTTTTTGGAATTACAAGAGGAATATCGGCTGCCCCCTACACAATTTTACGCTTACCTTCAGCTTTCTCACTATGTTGCGACGTTGCCTAGGGAAGAATTGGGGGTGGACAGGTCGGCGCAGATTATCGAATTGTTAGACCTAGGGGGGGATACACCTCTGACGATAGCTGGGCTGAAGACTCGGTTAGAATGCTTTGGGGTTCGGCCGGATTACGGGAGAGTTGAGACGGCTTGGGGTAGTGAACTAGGGCGGGAGGTACTGCCAGGCACGATATGCAAGGCGGTGGGGCGGATAGTGGAGTTGGTAGAGGGAGCGCGATGGAGGGAAATACAGTATAAGGCCCTGACTCGGGTGCATTTCTCGCCGAGACGAGCGCTGCGGAGTCATATCACACAAGATGGGTCATGCCCTAGGTGTTCTCAGCCCTTGGCCACCTTAACCCATATGTGGTGGCAGTGCAGGCGCATCCTCCCCTACTGGTCCCATATTCACAGATATATTATGAGATTATTGCAGCAAAGGTTCCCCTGGACCGGATCCCTGGTCCTGTTTGACCAACTACATCAAACTCTACCCACAGGGAGATGGGCAAGATTACTGGTACGGAAAGCATGTTTGGTGGGGAAGGGCCCGATACTACATAAGTGGAGAGATGGTGACCCCCCTACGTTCCTGGAGTGGCGCAATAGCTTTCATCAACTGATGCTGATGGAGCGATGGAGGGCTCGGGGCTCAGTGAAACGATGGGCCACCTTTATGTTAATCTGGGACCCATATATACAGAGTTTAGGCCCTCGCTGCCGGAGTGAAGTGGTAAATGTGGGCTACTAACAGCCGGGTGCTTGGGGGAGAGGAGGGGACAGCGAACTCTTAGAAGGGGTACTGTGGTTTGAAGTGGAGCTCGGGATGCGATGCTGGGGGGCGGGGGTGGGGGGGGTGGGGGAGGGGATGGGGAAGGGAGGTTGGGGTTTTATGAAAACTGGGGGAAAATTATTTAACCATAGACAGCTACAGTTGTATATTGTACGTGGATCTCGACATAACTGTATATTGCATGCCCTCAGCAGAGATAAGACTCCACTCTGCTGTGGCTTACTGTTTGTACCTGTACTGGATGTTATGTTTATGATGGTTAATAAATAAAATATTTTAAAAAAAATGTATATTAAATGCTTTATCTTTAGAAATTTCACATATGGTGTGAAAGTAAGATTTGTATCCAAGCTACCACATGATGATCAAAGAGTAAAAGGTCTTCCAAAAATCCAAGAGGCCCTTTTACTTTAGCCTTTCCACATCTCTTTCTCAATTTAGTACTGAGTATGTTCTGGCCAGACAGCTTAGTTTTCAAGAAGGGGAACCCATGTTATTTGCAACTGCATATTCTGTAGAGTCTGTTGGTTACAACCACATTGCACTGTTTCTAAACTTCCTTTTCTAGGTTATCGCAAAGAAAGACATGTAGACTCAGAAATTTCATAGCGCTGCATCTTCAGAGTATGCCGATATCTCTTTCATAGCTGTTACAAAGAAATCAAATTCTATAACACTATTTCTGAAGAAATTCCTTCTTATCATGGAGATGAGACGTTGAGGGTGGTCCACTGGCAGGAAACAAATGTCACTGCATGAGACATGCTATGTCTTCTGGGTCACATGGCCTCCATGGTCCATGTTGTTCCATATGCCCATCTCCACATGCAGCCAGGGCAGTGGACCCAGTCAGATCCGTGGACACAGTCCACAGCCTCGTGGACAAGATCACCTTCTTGCTTCAGTTTGTGACCTCCCTCAAGTGGTGGTGCACCACCCAGAACCTTCTTGTTGGGTTACCCCTTTTAACAGTTTACACTGCAGTGTATCCTGACCATCGATGCATCCAAGCAAGGCTGGCGAGCCCATCTGCACCATCTCACCACACAGGGAGAGTGGACTCCATGAGAAGCCATTATCACATCAATCTGTTGGAACTCAGATTGATTGCCAATGTCCTTCACATCTTTTGTCCCCACTTATTGGGATGAACAGTACTCATTCAGATTGACACCCAGTTCGCCATGTTCTATGTCAACAAATAGGGCGGTACTGGATCTCATCTCTGCAAAGAAGCAATCCCTATTTGGATTTTCGCGATATCTCATCAGATTCTTCTCCGTGCTGTTTATCTCCCAGGGGAGCAGAATCAGTTGGCCGACAAACTGAGCTGTATTCTTCACCCACACAAGTGGATGCTTCATCGAGAGATGGCACAACATTTGTTCCGTCTATGGGGAACTCCCATTATCAACCTTTTTGCCACTCCATTAAATTCCCAACTCCCTTGCTTCTGTTGAAGCATTCTGTCACCACAGAGTGAGACCTCAGATCCTTTCCTGCTTCATGGGTCTGCTTTACGCATTCCCGCCACTTCCTCTAGTGTTGAAGACACTCTTCATTGCAATTAGACAAAGGGAGAATGATTCTCATTGCCCCATTCTG
This sequence comes from Ichthyophis bannanicus, assembly GCA_033557465.1. Taxonomy (NCBI): domain Eukaryota; kingdom Metazoa; phylum Chordata; class Amphibia; order Gymnophiona; family Ichthyophiidae; genus Ichthyophis; species Ichthyophis bannanicus. Next base: position 1,712,438,796 of record CM066031.1, on the reverse strand, counting down.
GCCACATCAGCCTTGGTTTCCCCTACTCCTTCAAATGGGAGGAGTGGCCTAGTGGTTGGGGCAAGTTACCTCAGGCTGGAAGGTCAGGGGTTCAAATCCCACTAGAGGACAGCAACCTTGGGCCAGAAGGACTGGGGTGTCTAGTCCCACAGGTACTCCTTGTGGTCTTGGGCAAGCCACTTAACCCTCCATTGCCCATGTTCCATATAAATATTAGCATATGTGTCTTGTATCCCCCAATTGTGTTGTGACCACTTTGATTGAAGGATAAGGTGGTATACAAAACTGTCTAAATAAATACATTTCACAAGGACAACCTCTCCATCTGGGGTGTGCCCTCAATCTTCTCTCACAGCAGGACCAAAGGATGCTTCTGCACCCCAACCTGAAAGTGTTGAAATTTACAGTGTGGCTGCTGAATGCTTTGTCTTGTCTCTCCTACACCTTGCAGAAAACATAACCAAGAACTTCCCCGCTTCCAAAAAAGATTCTACTAGACATACATATGTCTTTAAGTGGCGTAGGTTTTCCCTCTAGTGTTCCCAGAGAACTCTCTCAATTCTTTTACTTCCCCTATGGAGAACTTGCTCCAATATCTCCTTCATCTCTCTACATCTGGGCTAAAAACTAATTCAGTGAAAGTCTACCTAAATGTAACTCTGCCTCTAACCGTCAAATTGCAGATCATCCAATTTCTTCACATCCACTTGTGGCACATTTTATGCGCAGCCTGCTCTTAACAAAACCGCTGATCTGCCATCCTGTAGCGTGGGACCTCAACGTTGTCTAGCACAAGCCCTTTTTGAACCACTGGCTACAGCTTCACTGAAATTTCTTGCTTGGAAAGTTATTGTTCTGATTGCTCTCACTTCTGCCTGTCGAGTTAATGAGTTGCAAGTTCTCCCTACACTCACTTCCACCATGACATAGTAGTCCTCCAGACTCATCCTAAGTTCCTACCAAAGGTGGTTTCTTCTTTCCACCTTAATCAATCCATTTCTCTTCTATCTTTTTTCCGAGATCTCATTCTTTGCGAGTGGAAGCCTTGTTACATACGCTTGATTGCAAAAGAGCTCTCGCTTTCTATCTTGAAAGAACTAAGGGTCATTGTAAATCCTCACCACCGTTTGACTCGTTTGACCCTACTCGTCTGGGTCTCCCAGTATCCAAGTGGACTCTTTCCAACTGGATTGCTGACTGCATCTCTTTTGCGTATACAGAAGCTAGTCTTTCCATGCAGGGACATGTCACCACCCACAATGTCCAAACTACGTCTGCCACAGTTACCAACATATGCTCTATCTCCATTTCTGAGATTTGCCAAGCAGTCACTTGGTCTTCTCTCCACAAACGTAACTATCTAATGGGCAGACTAGATGGATCATACTGGTCTTTATCTGCCGTCATTTACTATGTTACTATGTTGGTCTGCATGGTCTGTAGGGCTTGAAGATCTAGGTCTGCTCTTGGATTATCCCACAGGAAGGAGAATACCTGGGATCAATTCATCCTTCTGAACAGCATAAAACTACATAAATTATGTTCTCTGCATTGATTTTGAGACCAATTTACCCAATGAACAGCTCAAAATAATGTATAGTACTGCTGAGGCAAGCTACAAACAGTATCATTAAATTTAGCAGTAGCATAGAAATTTGCTACAGAAATTCCCGACTTTTCTGCAGCAACAGCATGGATTCCTAGCACTTGAAAGTGCTTTGCTCTGTGTGTTTCGTTATAAATAGTACTCCACTCTTCACAGGGCACATGGCTCAAATTCAACTCATCAAAGAAACAATTATACTAACCACTAAACAGCAAATGTTACAGTATTATTTGTTTTAGTATATAAAGTACATACATGCTTCAAGCAATATGATTTACCAGGATTTGTAGCAGAGAACAATAATGCATTGTATACCTAGAGTATATGCAAAGTGTCAGGAAATGTCTGAATGCATATCATCACACTACAATATGCAGCATGTCAGTTTCCTTATAAAAAGTGTGTATGTGTTTTAAAGATACGCTTCAATGATGAACTATAAGGTTCTGAAGAAGGTGACCAAGGTGATATGAGGCCTGTGCCAGAAGGTATATGAGAAACGTTCAATCAACAAACCTGAAACAGAGTATATGAAACATAGAAACATAGAAACATAGAAATATGATGACAGAAAAAGACCACATGGCCTATCTAGTCTGTCCTTCCATAACAACTACAACAGTCCACTTTTTGCCTTTAGAGATCCTCTGTGTTGGTCCCATGCTTTCTTGAATTCAGTTACTGTCCTCATCTCTACAACCTTCACTGGGAGACTATTCCACGGATCCACTACTCTTTCCGTAAAGAAATATTTCCGCATATCACTCCTGAATCTATCTCCCTTCACCCTCATCCCATGTCCCCTCGTAGCAGAACTTGCTTTCAATTGAAAGAGGCTCTCTCCCTGAACATTTATGCCACGGAGGTATTTAAACATCTCAATCATATCACCTCTATCCCGCCTTTCCTCTAAGGTGTACATATTAAGATCCTTAAGTCTGTCCTCATATGCTTTATAATGAAGCCCATTAATCATTTTGGTAGCAACCCTCTGCACCGACTCCATCCTGTTCACATCCTTTTGAAGGTGCGGTCTCCAGAATTGCACACCATACTCCAAATGAGGTCGCACCAAAGACTTATACAGAGGCATTATCACCTCCTTTTTTCTGCTAGCCATTCCTCTCCGTATGCACCCAAGCATCCTTCTAGCTTTTGCTGTCGCCTTTTCCACCTGTTTAGCTACTTTAAGATCATCAGACACAACCACGCCTAGGTCCCGCTCTTCTTTAGTGGACAAAAGTACTTCACCTCCTATACTGTATTGCTCCCTTGGATTGCTGCAGCCCAAATGCATGACCTTACATTTTTTAACATTAAATCCCAGCTGCCAAATTCTAGACCATTCTTCAAGCTTAGCTAGATCCCTCCTCATGTTATCTACCCCTTCCTGGGTGTCTACTCTATTGCAGATTTTGGTATCATCCGCAAAGAGGCAAACCTTACCCGACAGCCCTTCCGCTATATCACTAACAAAGATGTTAAAAAGAATCGGACCAAGGACAGATCCCTGGGGCACACCACTGGTAACATCCTTCTCCTCAGAGTGAGCTCCATTTACTTGTACTCTTTGTCGCCTCCCACCCAACCAATTTCTAACCCATGCAGTAACTTTAGGGTCCATCCCTAGGGTGCTCAGTTTGTTTATAAGTCGCCTGTGAGGAACAGTGTCAAAGGCTTTACGGAAATCTAAATACACCACATCTAGAGCTCTCCCTCGGTCCAACTCCCTGGTCACCCAGTCATAAAAATCAATCAGATTTGTCTGACAAGACCTGCCTCTGGTGAATCCATGCTGCCTCGGATCCTGTAATCCGCTGGACTCCAGAAACCTCACTATTTTCTCTTTCAGCAGCGTTTCCAATAATTTACTCACCACCGAAGTTAAACTAACCGGCCTGTAGTTTTCAACCACATCCTTACTTCCGCTTTTGTGTAAAGGCACCACATGAGCCTCTCTCCAGTCCTTTGGCACCACTCCTGACTCCAACGAGGCATTGAAAAGGTCAGTCAGTGGAGCTGCTAGAACGTCCCCAAGTTCCCTCAGTATTCTAGGGTGTATCCCATCCGGTCCCATCGCTTTGTCTACTTTAAGTTGAGCTAGTTTCTCACGAACACAGTCTTCTGAAAATAGTTCAAGATGTCCCTCGCTTCTGTTCTTATTTGTGGGTGTTTTCTGAGGTCCTGCTCCTGGTTCTTCATCTGTGAACACAGAACAAAAATATTTGTTAAGCAATTCCGCTTTATCCTTATCAGCTTCTACATATTCCCCCCCTGCACCCTTGAGTCTGACAATACCACTTTTGCTCTTCCTCTTCTCACTAATATATCTGAAAAATGTCTTATCCCCCCATTTTATTGCATTGGCTATTTCCTCCTCCTTTTGAATCTTTGCCTTCTTGACTACTTTGCTAGCTTCTCTAAGTTTTTCCAAATACAGGTGCCTGTCTTCTGCTCTCTGTGATCTCTTGTATTTCATGAAGGCCTCCCTCTTTTTCTTCACTTTTTCAGCTACTTCCTTCGAAAACCATAGCGGTCTCCTGTTCCTTTTGCCTTTATTTACCATTTTAACAAAAAGGTTGGTTGCCCTTAAAATACCCCCTTTCAGTTTTGCCCACTGTTTTTCTACATCCCCCAGCTGTTCCCATCCCCATATGAACTGTACGCACCCTCCCTCTGGAACGCCCTTCCGAGCCAGATCCGAAGCACCAGAGACCTTTCCTCATTCCGGAAACAGCTAAAAACCATCCTGTTTCATGAATATCTTGGACCTGAAACAGACATCTCTCAATGACTGTACACCCAGACCCTCTGACCTACCCCCTCAGCTACCATCTAAGAGACTTACGTCAACTGTCTAGTACTATTTCTGTTCAGATCATCTATGTTATCCCCCCCTGGTGACAGCCCCCCTCTTCTCTGTCGAATTGATTGTTGTCCTCCCCCCCTTTTTTGTTAATCCGCTTTGACCCGATGAAAAGCGGGATATAAATGCAGCTAAATTAATAAATAAAATAAATAAATAAAAAAGACTTGAAGACCTAAATATGTTTACCCTACAGAACAGAAAAACCGGGGCGGATATGATACAGATGCTTAAATACTTAAAGCAGAGGTTCCCAACTCCAGTCCTGGAGGGCCAAACACCTTTTAGGTTTTCAGGCTGTCCCTAATACATATGCATGAGATGCATTTGCATGCACTGCCCCCATTGTATTCAAATGTATCCATGCATATTCATTAAGGACAGCCTGAAAACCTGAATGGTGTTTGGCCCTCCAGGACCAGTGTTGGGAACCTCTGACTTAAAGGGTATTAATGAACAAACAAACCTTTTTCAAAGATGGTGAAACTGTAAACCTAGAGGACATAAAATGAAGCTCTAAGGGGTAAACTTCAAAGCAATATCAGGAAATACTTTTTCACGGAAAGGGTGGTGGATGCCTGGAATAACCTCCCAAAGGAGGAGGTGGGAGCAAAAACAGTGACGGAATTCAAAAAGTTATGGGACAATTAAAGAGATCACTGCACAGCAAGAAGATGGAATCAAAGAAAACTTAAATATAGTAACTTCATAAATAGAGGGGGGTAACCTGCCTAGAGTGGCAGGTACAACCTTAAGCAAAGGCATAGAGGGAGGAGTAACCTGCTCCGAGCGGCAGGTTCAACTCTACATCTCTAGACAGAATAGATGGACCATGCTGATCTTTATCTGAGCCCAAGTCTACAACACATACATCTGGGCCACAGGCATGTACAAATGGAGGATAGAGCTGATTTAGACTTGATTCCATAACCATGGGTCTAGATGCACCTGTGATTCCGGAGTCGGGGACATAGACGAACACACGCTCACCATATTCTGCAAAGATGGACGCAGACAATCCTTCTAGTCTCTGTGTGGCCATGCCTCCACTGCTACACCACATCATTATAATTATACGAAAACCTCATATTGGTGATTCCTCAAAGGAGAACCAGGCCGGCTTCTCAAACATTATCACAAATCCTAAGGGGTGTGTAACAATCATCTTTTCAAATAAAAATAAGTCCAGTGGTTTAAAAAACTGCATATGCCGATCCCATGCTTTATCAAAAGAAGTACCTACTAAAAAAACATTCTCTTTTACATATGATCGCTTACAGGAATAGATGCCACTATTTGGGTGCCATTTTTAAATTGTTCCTTTTGGTGGGATCTGACATAATTTTGATGATTATATTCTTATTAATGCTCCACCAACTTTTACAAATGCATACACTGATTTAATGCATATGTAAACACCATAGTAATAGAATTACTGTATAATAAAAAAACATTTACACTATTGTGTTTGTCCAGTCATACCCTACCAATCAAAATCAGGAGACAATTAAAAGGAGCCTCTCACATCAGGCCAACCAAGTATAATGTACCCATTGCTTCACATAAAAATATAGGTGCTCCTCCTTTATAAAAACAAGACATATTAAAGTGACTTATCCTACATCTTTCTTCTATGTAAGCCTTATTAATAAATACAGAACTCGTAATTGGCTTTGATCCATGGAAAAACATAAGCTTCCTAATATTTCTATTGCAGAACTAACCCATCACTGATCCAGTTCAGACCGTGGATATATACGGTAAGCACTAATTTCCTTCTTATAATTGTTTCACTATCACCCCCATTCCGCTGCGATCAATGACAGTTCCGTGCACATGTAATTCACACATGACAGCTGATGGAACAGTACTGCTGCTGCAATACAAACCAGATATATACCTCAGTTGCATGGCCTGTGCTGCACACAAACCACATACATGCTCACAAATACATGCACAGAAATCACAACACAGGCCAGCGGATGCTCTGCTCCCATACACAATAGCTGATATAACAGCAAGGCATGGCATCCCAGAACTACATGGCATGGCATGGCATCCCAGAACTACTGATCAGCGGTGCACCCCCAAACATGATACCATTTGATAGTCACCTACATGCCATCCATATATCCACAGACCCACTATGCAGCATAGAAGACCTGTCAGCATCGCACCAAGAAACACTATTGCTCTGCTACATATCACTGTATTGGTGTGAACACAAGTTCCCTTACCATCCCTCACCTCTGCACTCTATTCTCTATGACTGCATCATGTGGGCCTCCTGACTGCAAACCCACCACCTCTATACATATTTTGTCTAGGTCCGGCCCTTATTCCACGTTCCTGCAGGACTAACTTGTTCGTCTGCGAGTAATGCACCGCACGTTCACATGACATTCTTGAATATGCTTTGAACGTCCCGGCAGCTTATCATGCCCCTTTTCTGCCCCCGCTCCGCCCCCTCCCACCCACATACCGAGATCTCCACACAAGTTCCATGTGCATACAGGGCTGCAATGGTTCAGAATATGTCTGTAGATGGTTTCGCTATGAGCACATCTACGCCATATGTCCAGGCGGGATATTCGCAGTTCAGAATGGCCTGTTATGTTACTATATGTAAGAAGAGAAGCTTGGATGCAGTCCTCTGTATTATTTTTTTAAATGGCTTAACAGAATAGTTTGCAACCAACACAAGCAACGGCAAATTAGGTGCCTTAGGTGGACCCTAATACCTGTTTGCATTTGTCTGGGAGTTGTCTTTTTTTTCTGGAGCTTGTCTTACGCCTACCATCTTCTCTCAGATCTCTGGAACTGAGTTAGATTGATATATGAAAGGCTTGTCAGTGGTTATACAGTTTGATTGACTTTGCAAGTAATGACCAAGCAGCAGAGACAAATTTACAGGGCCAATATACAGCCTGGCATAGTCAATGTTTTTTAAACGCTGTCCACTGCAGGCAAAAGTGAAACTGAATATTCAGCGGAAACGCCCGGGTAGCAGCTTCCACTAATATCTGGATAGCAGCAATATTCAGCCTAACTTTATGTGGTCACTTATCCAGTTGGTGAACTAAAAATTGCCACTAAATGATTGTACTGCTTTCGCACTGCTCATAGACCACTCCAGCACTATCTAGATAGTGCCATAGTGGTTAGAATATTGGGCTCAGTTGGGTTTATATGGTTAGCAGGTCCTTAGTAAGTGTACAAGAATGAGGAAGAGCTAGAAATGAGCTAGAGCAATCCTCTGAGTTTGTTTTATGCCACCGCTTCTCAAATCATGAGTCGCAATTCCAACTAGGATCACAGAATCCCCCTTTTGGGTCATGACCACAACAGCACATCCACTTGGGTTTCTAAGAGGTCTGCTAGGTTTGTGGAACAGCTTACTTTTTTAATGGTGTCTGGGGGGTGACATATGTTTCTTCCTTGGGAGAACGTTCTGAGGTGAATGCCATCTATTCCTGATTTGTCACTCTTTCATTTATCAGTTTGCTGGATTATATTCTCTAGATTTACAGTGATTTACTTTGAATGATCAGCATCACAGAATGTTTCCAGTGTACATATGACTCCAGCATCTTCAGTATAGCCTGGGGCACCCGTTATGTTCGTAAGTATCATAAATATGTGCTACTCAGAAATGTAGCCCCCCCCTTGTGTTGCTGCTCTTTTCTTGAATGCATTTTTTTTGTTAAATGAATGTACTTGTTGTGCATGGCTCCACATATATGTACATCGTTTGTGGTGCTATACATACTTTAGAAAAGGCTCAGTTTCATCTAATCAGGATTTCTTGAACGCACAAACCTAAATGCCTGTTTTCCGACCTAGCTGACCAATACAAATGTATCCTCATATTGTATAATAGATACATGTAATAAAGCTATAACCTTGTTTTGCCACACATATTGGTTAAAAAGGATATAGCGATATTAGAAAAGGTTCAGAGAAGAGCCACCAAAATGGTAAAGGGGATGGAAGGATACTCCTATGAAGAAAGGCTAAAAAGGTTAGGGCTCTTTAACCTGGAAAAGAGACGGCTGAGGGGAGATATGATAGAAGTCTATAAATTAATGAACGGAGTGGAACGGGTAAACGTAGATTGATTGTTTACGTTATCAGAATATAGAAAGACCAGGGGACATGCAATGAAGTTACAAGGTAAACTATTTAAGACTAATAAAAGAAAATATTTTTTCACTCAACGTGTAATCAAACTCTGGAATTTGTTACCGGAGGATGTAGTAAAGGCTGTAAGTGTAGCTGGGTTTAAAAAAGGTTTGGACAAGTTCCTGGAGGAAAGGTCCATAAACCATTAAGAAGGGACCCAGGATATCAATGCTTGACCCAGTACAAGCACTGCGGAACCTGTGTCTTTTGAGGAAACTGCTAGGTACGTATGACCTAGATTGGCTACTTTTGGAAACAGGATACTGTGCTTGATGGACCTTGGTCTGACCCAGTTTGGCATATCTTATGTTCTTATGTTTGTATACTATTTGGGGAGGAATTTAAGGAAGGGTGTAGTGAGGAATGTGAATGCCTATACTGGGACAGTATGAGCCATCACAGCCATTATGATCAAGTGGACAGGATTTGTTGTCCCTTCTCTCATTAAGAGAATTTTGGTTTCATTCTACAAGGAAAACAGCATTTACATTTGTGGGTCCTTACTTATGGGATTCACTCTCCCTGGAGGTCGGTTTTGGAAACTAGTAAAAGCCTGGTTCTTTGAAAGTTACTTCTCGGCTTATCAGCAGAGTGTGGGGGGATGGGGGGGGGGGACTTGAGGGGATGTCTGCAGTACTTAATTTTCAAGTATTGGGGAGGAGAAACTGGTCTGGAGAGTTTTTAGATATATTTGTACAACTTTATGTATTTTATTGTATCCACTTTGGTGTTTGATTTACAAAAAGGAGTTTTATCAAATGTTTGTTAACAATAATAAAATAATTCTACATCACAAATAGAATTCTACAATTCTATTCATGATATACACTTGACTGAGTACAGGAGCAGATTATTTTCAGTAACCACACCAATAGAGTGCTTTCGGTGCCACTTCGATTAATGGTCAGTACCACTTTCAGAAGCAATAAAAGCATTTTACTTGCAGCAGGGATGTCAAACTCCAGTCATGGAGAACCACAAACCAACCTGGTTTTCAGGATGTCCCTAATGAATGTTCATGCGATATATCTGCATACAGTGGGAGCAGTGCATGCAAATATATTTCATGCATATTCATTAAGGGTATACCAGAACCTTACTGGTTTGCAGCTCTCCAGGACTGGAGTTTGACACCCCTGTTATAGACTAACCAATATATGGAGGCATGGGCTTTTGAGGTGGAGTCCGCTTTGTCAGATGCATTTGATAATGCTGAAATACCACCTAGTGCCAGTAACTAACGTAGGGTGAAGTGCTGACATCATGGAGCATTTCCGTAATGTCTGCACGTTCAGTGGTAGCTGCAGGCAAAGGCAGGATTAGGGTAGAGAGTGGGCGATGTATGGGAGGGCCTTCCGGGCGCAGCTACCATGGGTCATTGCCTTCCCTGGCAGCAGCTTAGGTTTGCAGGCTTTGTGGATGCAGCTACTGCCAGCTGAATGGGTTGCAATAAGTACATCTGCGAAGCTGTCCACGAAGCCAGTGTTTCCTCCATGGTATCTGCAGGGGAAATGCTAGGAATTCTCCCTGACGATACCATGGGCCTTTTGCACTAATGTGTCATTTATGCAGCTATTGACCCACAAAAGGCTAACATGATTTAGTGGACAGACCCCATAGGCACCTATGTGCTTTTATAAAATAGGCTAAAAATAGCTACCTTCTTACCCTCCTAACCTAGATGTCCTCTTATAAAATTACTCACATAATTAACATTTCCTATAAGAAGATGATCACTTTTGTTTTGCTTGCTCAACCATAAATGCAATATAAAACAAGCGGCTCTTCCTCTTGCACACATCTTGAATTTTCTCCACAGATACTTTGGCTCAGTTTCTGGTAGTCCTTTCTTCCATTAAGTTCTGCTGAACGTTACCTTAGAAGACAAACAGGTATCATCAAAAGACACCTTGGTAGTAGATATATAGGTGTCAGTGACAGTAATATCTTCCAGCTCTGTGCTGAAGTGGTCAGGGCTTCCTCCACTGGGCGATTCTTTGATGACGCTGTAATTAAGAGCCACGCTGTAGTTGGTGGGCTTCTCTGATCGCTTTTGTTTGCATTTGCAGAGTTTCTTAAAAGCTGCTCTAAATTTCTGGGACATCAGATTGTAAATCACAGGGTTGATGGCACTGTTGAGGTAAATGCAAATTCTACAAAATAGCAGGAACCAATTTTCATGGTATGGGTTAGACAGGAATGAATTCACTACAACTAACGTCCTGTAGGGCATCCATAAAAATGCAAAGAGAATTACAACGACAGCCAACATCTTGGTAACCTGCAGGGGAAAACAAAAAGATAATTAACGTAGAAACGTTGCCCTACATATTTTAAGGAAATATTTGAAATACAGCTTGAAGAACATTTGTATATATTCATAAATATGTCTAGAAAATAGGAGCTTATGATCATTCTTCAGCAGATTATGGGAGTAAATCTATAACTTCCTTCACTGAAGAAAACTACATAGGTACTTTGCAAACCATGGTCTTTTTGGGAATGTATGTGAGTATTTTCACTGTGAAAATAACCCCAGGAAAAGCTCTTGCACACATTTGCACCTAGTAAGTGATATGCACACTTTTTTCATGGCAAAATATACGCAGTTTTAAAAGGTCATTTGCCTAGATTTATGAACCTAATTTACATGCCTAGTGATGTGGTTAAGCCCCCTTCCCTGAATCTGCCAATGTTGCCATCCACTTTTTAGTATTGCAACTTTAGTAGTTTAATGAAATTTTGAGCATAAATTTAGGAATTCACCCCTGGCAAATTTCCAAAGAAGCTAATTTAGGTGCCTTTCTTTCAAAGTTAGGAGCATGAACCCTTTGAACATTGACCTTTGTATTTAGAAGTGGTTAACTGATATTAGTGATACGCATTCATGAGCACACATTCATTTCACTTAGGTGCCTAAAAATTTAAAGTGCATGCAGATCTCTTGTGCATGTGCCTACCTATGAATTAAAACACAAACAATTGATTTGCTCACTTAGAATAGTTCTAGCACGCATACAATTCATGCTTAAAGAATGAGTAAGTGAAAAAAATGTCTAGAAATCATGAAAAATTCATTTTAAATGAGCATGAACCAAACTTTTTTTTTTGCCACATGCACCCCTAATTGACATTAAGCAGTTTCATTGTAATCAGTGAAATCACACAAAACTTCCTAAGGGGCTTGTTTACAAAGCTGCGGTAGCGGTTCGCGATCGTTATCGGAGCCGCGGCCCCATTGATTTCAATGGGGCCGCGGCTCCGATAACGACCGCGAACCGCTACCGCGGCTTTGTAAACAAGCCCCTAAGTCTAACTGCAATATACTATTAAAAGGCATTGTACTGAAAAGAAAAATAAATGTCTATTTGAACCAGGAGAAGATGACTTTCCTATTTATTTATTTACATTCTCTTATATACTGTGCTATTCTGCATCAGTGCAGTTTACATTGAACAAACTAAAATTACATTGAACAGGGCATTATAACTTGGAGATAACTATTTTACAGGGAACATGGGCTATGGAAGGCTAAGTGGTTTGCCCAAGACCACAAGGAGCACCTGTGGGACTAGAAACCCCAGTCCTTGGTTGCTGTCCTCTAGTGGGATTTGAACCCTCAACCTTCCAGCCTGAAGTACCTTGCCCCAACCACTAGGCCACTCCTCCACTCCTAGTCTGTAAGAGCTACTGTTTGTACCATATACTAACTAATTTTAACACATTATAAAGCATTTAAGAAAAAGATTGTACTGGGCACTGGCACCTCCGTTCCCGTGCTGTAATGAACCTGACATGTAGGAAGGAAAGCTAAAATCCTAAGAGATAAAAATGCAAGGAATATGCTGAAACTGCAGCTTTTAAACACTGGATACACTCTTTTACACAACATTCACAGTCTTTAATACGACATGTTGTTCCTCAATCAACTGAGCTTTCCAAACTTCCCTTTTATGAATATACAGTAAGATAAGCCATATTAGATCAGACCAAAGGTCCATCAGGCCCAGTATCCTTTTTTCCAACAGTGGCCAATCCAGGTTTCATTTGCCGGTGGTGCTATTACTTTCTCATTGATAGATTCAGTGATTGATCCAGTGGAGCAAAGATCCTGGATAATTTCCATTTGCTTTCTGGGCAGTAATCGGGGTATCCTGGAGGGCCTCCTCCTCGACCCTTCATGTCACGGACCCCGCACCCACTCCGCCACTCCTTTCGGACATACCCTGCCCCTTTTCCCATGCCATCCTGGCATAACAAAAGACCCACACACCAATTATGGTAGAACTTTGGTCGCAGCTTTATTCACTGTATATAAACACCGGCCCAAACACGGGTCCATCATTTATGAACATCATAACATAATCCTGCCCCAACTCCGGATAATGCCCACAACAGCCATATTATTAGCAAGGTGGAGCATCATCCTCCCCCAAACACTGCTGCCTGCCTCGCCATGTTAGTAGCAAAGGCCGGCCCCAGTCCCCTATACCGGGCCGAGACCCCCAACCGGGATGTCTCGCCCCACCCTGGGGAGCACTTCGCTTCCCCCAATGCGCCTCAATCTGTTAAACCCCCACTGCCTCAGTGAGCACTAGCTCTCTACCCTGGCACTGGCGCAAGGTAGCCTACCTATCCTCGTGCCGCCCCCACCATAAAGCTGCGACCAACTAACCCCTCCAGAGCTTCTTGCCAATCATTTAATAATAAATCCTGTCCCACTGGAGAAAGGTGTACACCATCCATACGATAAAGCCCCTTACACTTCACCTCTGCCCAAGGGTGCTGCACCTGCCAACCGCCAGTCTGCTGCACCCAATGCCCGATCTGTCAGTTAATCTTTACCAGGCCACGAGACCACCGACGTTGAGACTGGCAAGCAGGCCGAGGGATGATGTCCGACCAAACAATCCTCACCCCGGCCACCACTGCCTGAGCAAACTAATGTCACGCTGGGCAGCACGAATAAGCTGCCTACAAGTCCAGTTGGAGAGATCATTGCCATCCAAATGAAGCACTAGTCCAGCAGGTCATTGCCGCTGGTTGGCCTGCTGCCGCACCGATGGAAGAAGTTGCCACCATCTCATGCCACGCTCGCCCATCCAGATCAACCAAGTGTTGCAGGTTGCCAGGCCCAAGTGTACTCCTAGAGGGCGCAACATTGCCCTCCGTTCCGCCCAGTACACAATGAGTGTCCAATGAGCCACCACTCGCTGTCTTGGACACCATCTGCAACCCCGCTCCATGGGCTGAAACACGTCAGTGACCCTGCAAGATGAATAACAACATTAATGGCCCCCCCGCACCCCCTCACTGCTCCCCCCCAGCCCCCACCCCTCTACCCCCTCCTTTTTAGGCAATTCACATCTTCTCGAGTCGGACATAACTCGCATATGCCCGAGAAAGCCACCTGCCAATCCTCTGAATCACATCCCCTTCAAGCCCAGGTGCCGCCACACTAGTAGCAGCCCCAATCCTGAATGAATGCGATGCAAACTGCATCTCATCGCAACCCAACTGCTGTAAGGCCAGGCGGAGCACCGCAGTAAATTGAAACTGCGTTACAGGCTTACCATCTTCAATGCGAAAAAGATAGCCTGCAACCTTTGGCCGCCGGCACACATACAAAAACAAATTCCTCACCGGGCAGGAGCACAATGCCGGGATCGCTTGAAGTGATACCCACCCTCCTGCCCCCTGCCGGTCAGTCTTGGACTGCGAGAGAAAAATTTGCACTTGCGTCGCCTGCAGAATAACATGCTTGACATCCAAACCTCCGAATGCCCCCTGCTTTTTTGACCGCGGAACTAGCTCACTGACTCGAAACGCACCGAAAAAAGCAGTGATGTACAGAGCACAAAACAACACTGACTCTAAATCAGACACAGCCACTACCGGCAGCACTGTCCATATCCGCAAGAGCAACTCGTGCGAAACTGGGTGCCACCAATCCTGCAACTTGGGGCTTCCTTTTGCCCACCCCGCCAACATCCGCTGCACCAAAAATGACACTCTGGGATTACCCCAACCTGCAGCCTTGCTAAAAAAGGAGAACCCTGCCAACGCTGCAATAACTGCCGACCTAGCCCAACTGTTGGCTTTTGCCCAAACTACGAACAATCCGCCACCCTCCCCCCTCTCCAGCCCTTCCCCACCAAAAACTCATGCACCTCACGCACCTCACGCAGGTACAATGACCATGTACCGTGAGCCACAGATGAACCCAACAACGCCATCACTCCAGGGTCCCAATCTGCCAAAGATGATCCGGGACCGCCGACACTGCTTTTGCCACCCCTGGGGCCAACACCCAAAACTGTGACCACTGAAAACGGGACAAAGCATCCGTAATTGAATTCTGTATGCCCAGCACATGGCAGTCCTGTTGAGATGCAAATAAGCTAAAACAAAGACCCTCATCAGTGCCACCACCCGTGGACACTTGGGCGAGTGCCTATTAATAATCTGCACTACAGCTGCATTGTTGCACCAAAGCACGACCCGCCTATCCCGTAACCTCTCTGGCCAGACCCACAAGACCACCACAATGGGGAACAATTCCAAAAATGCTACATTACGCGTCAACCCCGACTCTTTCTAGGAAGGCGGCCAAGCCTCCGCACACCAGGATCCTTGAAAGTATATACCAAAACCCGAACTACCCGCCGCATCAGAAAACAATTGCAAGTCGACATTCGACAGTTCTGGTAATTGTACTACCGAGCAACCAGTAAAATCAGACAGGAACGAATCCCAAACCCGCAGATCCTCCCGCATCCCAGACGATACTCTAATGTGATGATACGGACGTCGGACCCCTGCCATTGCCAGCAACAAATGCCGCGCAAAAGGATGCCCCATTGGGATAACCCGGCACGCAAAGTTGAGGTGACCCACCAAGGACTGCAAGTCCTTAAGCGTCACTTTTGAAGAAGACCCCACCGCCGCCACCAACTCCTTAAGCTGTTCTATCTTATCCTCTGGTAGGCAGACCACAAATCCTGTGGAGTCTATCTCAGTTCCCAAGAAGGACAGGCATGCCACAGACCCCACCGTCTTTTCAGCCGCCAATGGAATGCTGAAGTTGCTGGCCATCTCTTGAAAGGACTGCAGCAATGTAGCACAAGTCGCAGCCTGCACCGGACCCTCAAACAAAAAATCATCCAAGTAATGAACAATGGATCAACACCCCGACCGCTGAACCAGAACCCAATGCAAAAAGGAATTGAAGGCCTCAAAATATGCACACGATATCGCACAGCCCATAGGCAAAAACTTGTCAAAATAAAACTGTGAATCAAACTTAAAGCCCAGCAACGGGAATGCCGATGGATGAACCGGCAAAAGCCGGAAGGCAGATTCAATATCCACCTTTGCCATGAGAGCACCTTCACCACACTGGCGCACCAGTTCCACTGCCACATCAAATGACGTGTACTTTACAGTGCATAACTCCCAAGGGATAGGGTCATTAACCGAATCCCCTGGCGGAAATGACAAATTGTGTATTAACCTGAAACGCCCCGGCTTTTTTTTAGGAATCACCCCCAAAGGTGAAACAATAAATGGCGAAAATGGCAGTTTGCCAAAAGTTCCTGCTATTCTGCCCAAACCACATTCCACCGCAATCTTACTATGGACCACCTCGTCCAAGAACCGAACAGAGCTGGTATTTTTGGCCACCATATCCATCACCTTGCCCATAAAAGGTATGCGGAATCCCCTCAAAAACCCCAACAACAACACCCTCCAAGTCTTGCCCTGCAGACTCCCACCATAACGCACCAACCAAGGCAGTAACGCCTTGATCTTGATCAGAGTAGGCGCCAAGTCCGAACTCACCTCCTCATTTGCCCCCAGCCGCAGCCCCAGCCACTCCTTTCCGACTACACTTTGTGGTGGGGTGTCCCACCCCCACAGAGAGAGCAGGCATATCGGAATTTACAGTCCAGAAAGGGACAGGAAGATTTATTAAAACGCCAGCAGAGATACCCTCCGACTGGCCCACCCGGAGCGAGAAAGGACCTAAGGCCTGCCGCTGGTTTTTGCCCAGCCATCTTAACCGGACCGCCTGCTCCACCCGCAGTACCTTTCTTTGCGGAAATTTGGGTCAGCCATAAATTAATGTCCTTCATTCCCCATGACAACTGCATATTTTCTTCCATCATATCTCGTAAGTCCTTGTCATAGTTGAGCAACGCCCAACCCTCGTGCGCCTGCGACACTGCTAATATAGCATACGCATATGCCAACAACGCACTGTACTGACCCGGGTCGTAATTCCCACACACACTCGCTAATCTCAAGAAGGCCTGAGTCCAATTCGACATTGTGGGAAATCTTCTGCACTCTACCCACCTTCTCATCGTCTTTGCGCTTCTTCCTGCTTTCCCCCGAGCGCTTCCTCCCGTCCATCAGCTGAAATATATCAGTGTACCTATGCTTCCTGATCCTACGTCTCAGTTTTCACGGAATACCCTCTGTGATGGCGCAGCTGAGTTAAACACTAGTGAAAGGAGCAGAAATCACTCTTTTTCCCCTGTAGCTAAGAGCAGTGCAGGCAGAGAAAGGGTTAAACCTTCTACTAATGAAAAAACCCTGTGCTCAGAAAGCAGGAGAATGAGCCACACCTCAGCTCCATGACAACCAAGGGAGCTGACGTAAGAGGAAGGGGGGCGGAGTCAAAGCCCATAGGACAGCCCCAAACATTTAGCCACGAGGAAACAGTTAGAGAGAGGTCAGGAAGGACAGGAACAGGAAGGTCAGGAAGAACGTCGGCAGCAAGGAGCTGTAAGAGTTCTGGAAGAGACCCTGAAAAGTGTTCTGAGGGGACCTGTGAGAGGAACAGAGATGAGAGTTTAAGCAGGAGCAAAGTTCCAAGAGAAAGGCTGCACAGATACTCTGATTGCAGGCAATGTGTGAGTAGCTCTGGTTCAGAGGGAAGCACAGCTGCATATGAGCAAGTGGCTGATTGGAAGCTCTGGAGACAGGAGTCAGAGTCAGACCCTGTTGAGCAGGAGAACAGCCGGGAGCAGAGGAAGCAGTCTGGGGACAAGAGGGTGCCTGTAAACTTGCCAGAAAGGGTACGGAAAGCCAGGAAGAAGGTGAGCCCTTTTGATTCTATTAAGGCAGTACTCAAAGAGTCTGGTGTTTTAAGTTCCTCCCTCACAGCTCAGACTAAAGAAGAGTCCCGTTTGAAACAGTTAAAGGCTTTATTAGAGCAGTGGAAGCCTGTTCAAGGGAAGCCTGTATTGGAAGAAAGCATATCAGACTCAGAGGGAGAGCCCATGCAGTTGGAAGAAGCTGGTGTTGCTAGTGAGGATTCTGATATGGAAACTGATTGTGCATTTTGCCAGAGAGGGTAAAATCTATGAACTGTGATACTAATAGTAAGTGCTGGAAGAAGCCTGACATTGTGCCAGGAGGATTTTACATGGGAAGAGGCAGGGAGCTGCTGGAGTGTAAAGGCCAGGCCAATTAGGCAAAAGCTGGAAGAAAAGAGTATTACTGCTTTTGGTGTTTTAAAGAAGCATTTTTCATTGCTGAAGGAGAAAGCAGTAAATGGTTTATATCAGGAAGAAGCTGGAAGACAGTGCTGTGAAAGGAACATGCCTGTATGTTTAGAAGCTGATTAATCCTGTTTCAGTTAAAGAGACTTTGCTTTGGAGAAGTATCCTTTATTTCTGTTATTGGGATAGTAGGTGAACACTTGTGCAACAATAACAATAAAACTTATTGTTAACCCTATTCCTTGCTGACTCAGTCTGTGCCACAACTACAAGGGAACAGAGACCGCAGCACTTAAAGGGATACAAATAAATATATGGTCCGCCCACTCCCACTAGGCAGCCGCCTATATAAGGGGTGGACGCGACACCTCCCACAATTCCACACAACGAACCATCGACGGTGCCTCCCAATCGCCCTTCCCAACATCCACCTCTGCGGAACCTGTCGAGGAACTCCCCGACGTGGATGATGATGACGATGTACTATGATGACAACGACAACCATGCTTGCTCTTCGCCTCTTCGCTGGACACTACCTCACCACCGAGGCTACCCACCTCCTTCACACACTCACCATCTGCAACATTGCCAGTGGCCTGCTCGCCCGATAATGGCACTTCCGACGCAGGACCGGACAGCTCCGGATTCCGCAACATCGAGACCGCTCTTCCGGCTTGGCTTAGGTCCGCTATAGCGATCCCCAAGGATTCCCGCACCGGCACCAGCAGAAACCGTCCCGGGCCCACCTGCCCCCCTATCCGCCCTGCTACCCCAATTCCAATGAGAAGTGCCCAAACCACCCACGGCCCACCCGGCCCCCCCGCCCCTGGTGCTGACCCCCCAACTGGAAACCCTACTCCATACCAGTCCCCCCCCCAGCCACCCCTCATGGCCCCAATCCCCCAAGCTGACCCACCCCATACGACCAAGTCCCCATCCCCCCTTAGACAAATAAGGCATACTTTGCCCCCCCATACGCCACAGGACATAACTGCCTGGGAAGTTCATCGCAGGTGGGCCCCCCACATTATCCTACACAACCCCTGGGCCTACCACCGCTTCGCCTGATCTTCCTAACCTTCCCTCTCCAAACCCCGACACACCTACACTGTCCGACTGCCCCACAGCTCCCCCACTATCCAGCCCTGTCCCATCTACTGCGTACTCCCCGATATGCTCCTGACCTCCCTGCTCCAGCCACAGGGACTCCACAACCACACCCCTGGCCACCCCCCTGCACGAAACCCCCCCCCTTGGCTCCGAGCCCGACCTACCCCTCCTTCCCCCACGAACACCTGATCTTGCCGCGACTCCAACCCCTTGAGCCGCCTGCACAGAGGCCCTAGTGCCCCTTGGAGATGCTGCCCCATGTGACCTGCCCCCCTCACCCCGGGCAGTGACCCCACGCCCCCACGCTGCTCCCGCCCAACTTGCTCCTTCCTCGAGCGCACCATGACTTGCTTGATGCCACTATCCCACTACAGTATCCTAGGTTTATTATTTTGCTGCTTTTTTTTTTGAATGTATGGCTTCTTGTTATCAACCCCTTACAGCCTCCCTAATTTTGTTTATTATATTTTTGTTTTAAATGAATAATGCTGGCACAAATCTGCTCCCTCCCTCCAACACTGAATCACCTCCCTCACACAGTCGCGCCCCCTTCCCTGGCAGCGAATCCACTGTCCGGCGCAAACCTGGCCAACCTCCACTCTCCCCCTGGCTCCGCTCCACTCCCGACCACCGACCTGGCTGCCCAACGCCTTCCGACTGTCTCCGCAGTCTTCCGATCACCGCCGTCGATGCCGGATCCCCAATCACCACCGCTTCCCTCTCCACAGCAACGTGCAAGGCTCCGAATCCAATGCCGCTGCTGCCGGAGAGCCACAAATCCGTCACTCGCCGCCACTCACAGTAGCAGAAAAGTGAGGTAACTCGCACCATGCGGCCCCAAATTGTCTCCGCAAACCCCGCCCCCCTGCAGTCCCCAATGAAATTGCCCCACATCTCCGACGTGGGGTGATTTCGAACAACGCCCGCTCTTACGCTCCCCTGCCCCCCCCAACTACCCACCGCATGAGGCCGAGGACCGGGCCCCGGGAACCCGGTTACTGGCGGCCTTAGGATCTGGCCCTGCAGCCTCAAGCATTTTTCCCACTTACATTTTGGTCCAACTTCCTTTTGTTTGTATTGAGTTTCAGCTTCCTTGCCTGCTCCTGGGAAAGGCTGAACTGTGGTGTTTTGGGTCGACTGCTCAGGCCCTCTCTTCAACTATGTCAGCTTCCTCCTTTGAATTACTGATCCCTGCCACTGTAACATCAGTGATGGCTAACTATCATAAGAGCAGTAATAAGACAGATCCCACCAGAAGATGACAAAACTACTAGTGGGGAACAATATGTTGCTGATAATGATTGAGAAGATTCTAGTACCAGACCACCCACAGCTCTTTTGCTAGAAATAAAAGATGTTAGTTGTGAAGTACCAAAACATACTGTATGGACTTAACTGAACAATACATTTACACAGATATTTAAGAAAGAAAGAGTCTCCTAGCTGTAGAACTCCAGGCCTAAGAAGAATAAACTGCATTCTCTTTTTCCGAGTCTCCTTAGCATGATAGTTCTTAACCTTTTTTTCCATCAGAACACACTTGATGGATGATGCTCACATATGTGACACACTGTACATATGACCCTCACATCTAAGGGTCTGACACAATATTCTGCACCCACAAAAGCCCTATCTCCTCCAACAATGGGTGCTGAGCAGAACTAGAACATTTCTCCATGGAAATTGCCATATAAAAAATATTTTGATTCTCATGTTATCTGAGTAACAACAACATACATCTCTAGATTACCATGCACATTGTGAAATAATACAAAACCTGAAAAAAATCCCTACACAATGCACATGTAGCAAACCTGCCATGCTATAGTAGCACTAATGTCTATGATTCAAACAGTAGGAACCCTACCTATGAATAGGCAGTACTACAAATATTATATTGAAACCTAGGGCACCAATATACCTACTTTTGGTAAAACAGAACAAGTGGGACTACTATAGATTTCTATATAGAAACTACATGGGAAGAGCACTACACTTCTGTCACATGTAAAGTCGAGACTCTCACCTATTATATAACAAGGGATGACAAATTAGATATAGAAGACAAAAATTCAACTGGGAACCTGAAGAATACTGGAGAAATAAAACACAAATGCATTTTCTCCTGTGTTTGTTTTCTCACTTTTTCCACCTTGGACTGAGCACTGGTGTTTCAGATTGAATAACAACATTGTTAGATTTGTGATATTTTTATGTCATTCACAGTATTTCCCTGAGGAAGCCCTTGGCAGGGTGAAATCTACCTGCCAGGTCGGGGTGAATTAAAAACTTTTTTGGCACAGCTTTCATTCAGTATGGTGGAGTATATCTAAAACAAGGTAAGTTTGGACTTTTATCTTCATATTTATGACACAAAGTGATGATAAAAAATTTTGCAATATAATCTATTTTATAATAGAAGCACCTTATGGAGCTATGATGAATGGTTACGTCATGGTGTTTTGATACACATCTCATGAAAAAATTCGAGCTCCGTGCTTTTATTACTTGTTGTTGGCGTATTTTTGATTCGTATAGTATGCTCTTGCTTATTTGTACTTGTCTCTTGTATTGAATAAAATACAAAAATTATCCATGATCCATATTTCCCAAAGCAAAAATATTCCAGTTAAATTAAAAACAAAATACTTTCTACCTCTGGGCATTTTATATTTCCAATCACATTGGTCCCATTGCTTGGAGGAGGCGCCATCGGGCGCACCAGCACCACGCCAGACGGCTCGTCCCTCATTCCGGGTCCTGCGACTCTTTAGGAGGAGGTGCCATCGGGCACACCAGCACCACGCTGGATGGCTCATCCCTCATTCCGGATCCTGCGGCCCTTTAGGAGGAGGCGCCATCGGGCGCACCAGCACCACGGCAGACGGCTTGTCCCTCATTCTGGGTCCTGCGGCCCTTTAGGAGGAGAGGACCCTTTGGCGTGGCCCTTCGGGGGGACCAAGGTGCTTTAGCGCGATGCTTCTCTACACCTTGCCGCCTGACCCTAACCAAGTTCCTTACAAAGTAAGCACCCCACTGCTACTGCTACCCACAGCCAAATGACTCCACTGCTACCCATTACCTCTACCCCTGTACCTGCAACTAATCCTGCATTGCACTGATCTGGCTATCCATTGCTTGCACTGAACCGACTACCCATCGACTGCACTGATATGGTTACCCATTGCTTGCACTGAACTGGCTACCCACTGTTTGCACTAATCTGGTTACCCACTGATACACTGAACTGACTACCCATTACTTGCACTGATCTGGTTACCCATTGCTTGCACTGAACTGGCTACCCACTGCTTGCACTGAACTGGCTACCTATTGCTTGCACTGATCTGGTTAACCATTGCTAGCTCTGAACTGACTACCCATTTCTTCCACTAAACCTTGTTGCACTGACCTCAGTCCCTCCACTACCCTTACCTTACCTTACCCTTACCTACCCTCCACCACCCTTACCTTACCTTACCCTTATCTCAACCCATAGTGCATAGCGTGTAGTCCCCACTTGTAACCCAACTTATACTGCATAGTGTTTAAAATCCAAAGCCATCTCATTGCCTGCAAGATAACGCACACTGCTTTGCTCCCACTACTCCTCTGCTATGGCCCCACATCACATTGCTCTTCTCTTCCTCATACTCCCCAACTGCCTCCCCTCCTACCAACACCCTCACTCCTCTCCCCCTACTCTCCCTCTACCTTCCTCACCACTCCCTCCATTCTGTCTTCTACCTAGTATCTGCCCTTGAGCTACTGCTCCCCCTCCCCCTCATTCAACCAGCCCCTCTCTCGTTAAGGCAAACCCACCCTCGCTTCCGCCATACTGCCTCTGCCTTACCCCGCTCTCTACTACTCCTTCTCCTTCTCTCATCAGGTAATATCAACCCCAACCCTGGCCCCCCTCAATTTCCTTCTCATTCTAAGAAGAGCACCTCACGCACCTTATCTAATCTCATCCATATCCCTCTCTTTTCCCCTTATGCCCTCCCTTACTCATGCCCCAGTCTCTCAACCAGAGATATCGACCCCAACCCCAACCCTATCCACGTTAGAGTTCTGTCCCACTCTAAAAGGAAATCCTCAAATACCCAATCTGATATCATCAATACTCCCCTTCGTTCCCCTTTCACTTCCCCTCCCTCATGTCCCTCCTGGAGGGCACACTCATCCAGAGACACCCACCCATACCCTGGTCCCTCTTGGAGGGCACATTCATCCAGAGACACTCACCCATACCCTGGTCCCTCCAGACCTCTGTATTACTCTGGCAATAGAGCCTCATGTAACAGCCCTCCTAGACCGCTGCCTCACTGTGAAAAGAAGTCCTCACATAACTTATCCAACCTTATCCATATCCCTCTCCTTTCCCCCTCCGCTCTCCCGTTCTCATGCACCCTATGGAATGCATGCTTACTCGCTAACAAACTTCCTTTTACTCATGTTCTCTTTATCTCTAATGCACTGCACCTTCTTGCCCTAACTGAGACCTGGCTCCTCTCAGACAATACCACATCCGCTGCTTCTCTCTGCCATGGGGGCTACCAGTTCTCCCATACACCTCGTTCCACTGGCAGCGGTGGTAGTGTTGGGCTCCTACTTTCTCCCTCTTGCTAATTCCAACCCCTCCTGCTGCCTCAATCTCATTCCTCCCTCTCCTTTGAAGTCCACTACATTCGCCTCTTCACACCATTTCCCCTCCGTGTAGCTGTTATCTATCGCCCACCCGACAAATCCAAATCAACCTTCCTTACCGACTTCAACTCCTGGCTATCCATCTTTCTAGATCCCTCTTCCCCCACTCTTATTCTTGGTGACTTTAACATTCACGTCGACAACCCCTCCGATCCCCATGCTTTAAAGCTCCTCGCCCACACCTCCTCGTTTAACCTCCAACTTTGCTCCACTGCCCCCACCCACCTGCATGGCCATTGCCTTGACTTGATACTCTTCTCTAACTATTCTCCCTTAAACTTCCACAACTCAATCCTTCCCTCATCTGACCATCACCTTTTAACCTTCAATCTTCAGCTTCTGCTGTCTCAACCCCGTCCCGTCTCCTCCGACCTATTTAGAAACCTTCATAATATTGATCCGTCGACTCTCTCCTCCACCATCTCTCCATCTCTTTCCTCCATTTTGTCCTCCAAATCCGCCAACAAGGTAGGAGCCTCTTATAATGCTGTACTATCCTCGGCTCTTGACACTCTTGCCCCGCACACCCCTCGTCCCGTTAGACATTCTACTCCTCAGCCCTGGCTTTCATCTACAACCCGATATTTACGCATCTGTGCCCATTCTGCTGAACGTGCCTGAACCAAATCCCGCTCCCCTGAAGACCTTCTACACTTCAAATTCATGCTTGGCTCCTTCCAGTCAGCCGTAGAACATGCCAAACTACTTCATCCATCTGACTAACTCCCTAGCCTCTGATCCTCGCCGCCTCTTTAATACCCTCAATTCTCTCCTCAAGGTGCCCCACCCCCAGTTCCGCTCTCACTTTCTGCCCAAACCCTTGCCAACTACTTCCATGACAAAATCCAAAAGATTACCTTCCAATTCTCCACACCCTCATCTATCTCCCCCCTTCCCAATTCTCCCCCCATCCTGACTTCCTCTGCTAACCTCTCCTCCTTCCATACAATCTCTGAAGAGGAAACTACACTTCTTCTTTCCTCCTCCAAACCCACCACCCTGTTCCTCTGACCCTATCCCCACCCATCTTCTACACCCCATCTCCCCCATCGTTATCCCCTCCATCTCTCATATTCTCAACCTATCACTCTCCACTGCAACTGTCCCCATCCATTTCAAACATGCTGTTGTCACACCTCTCCTCAAGAAACCCTCACTCGATCCCATCTGTCATTCTAATTATCTACCCATCTCCCTCCTTTCCTTCATATCTAAACTTCTAGAACGAGCAGTCCACCAATGCTGCCTTGACTTCCTCACCTCCCAGGCCCTCCTGGACCCACTACAATCTGGCTTCCATCCCCTACACTCCACCGAAATGGCTCTAACAAAAGTCTCCAATGACTTGTTCCTCGCTAAATCTAAGGGCCTCTACTCCGTCCTCATCCTTCTCAACCTCTCCGCTGCCTTTGACACTGTTGACCACAATCTTCTCCTCTCCACCCTCTCCTCACTTGGTTTCAAGGGCTCCGCATTATTCTGGTTCTCCTCCTACCTCTCCCATCGCTCCTTTAGTGTATGCTCTGGCGGCTCCTCCTCCTCTCCCACCCTGCTCCATGTTGGTGTACTCCAGGGATCCGTCTTGGGCCCCCTCCTTTTCTCTCTCTATACCCAATCCATTGGCATGCTTATCTCCTCTCATGGCTTTCAGTACCATCTCTATGCTGACGACTCCCAAATCTACCTCTCTACACCTAATATCTCTGCAGCAATCCAAACCAAGATCTCTGCCTGCCTTTCTGATATCGCCGACTGGATGTCTCATCGCCACTTGAAATTGAACATGGCCAAGACTGAAATCCTCCTCTTTCCCCCTAACTCCTCTCCTCCTCTTCACCCCTTCTCAGTCTCCATGGATGGATCTATGATCGTTCCTGTTCCCTCGGCCCGCAATCTGGGGGTCATCTTTGACACCTCTCTCTCCTTCTCCACACATATCCAGCACGTTGCTAAAACCTGCCGCTTCTTTCTCTACAACATTAGTAAAAGCCGCCCCTTCCTGTTGGAAAACACCACCAAAATGCTTATCCACTCCTTAATCTCCTCTCGCCTTGACTACTGCAACCTACTCCTTGCTGGTCTCCCCGTGAGCCATCTCCTCCCCCTTCAATCCATACAAAATTATGCTGCTCAACTAATCTTCCGCCAATCCCGCCATGCCCACATTACTCCTCTCCTCAAGTCGCTTCATTGCCTCCTCATCCAATTCCACATCCAATTCAAACTTCTCCTATCCCCCTATAAATGCATTCACTCTGCGGCTCCTCAATACCTCTCATCTCTTATCTCTCCCCACATCCCAGCTCGGGAACTTCACTCTGCTAACAAATTACTTCTATCTAGGCCTTTCACGTGTACCGCTAACTCCCGACTTCGCTCTTTTCACCTTGCTGCACCCTATACCTGAAACAGCTTACCTGTGTCTATACGTCAGGCACCCTCCCTAGCCCTCTTCAAATCCAGGTTTAAAACCCATCTCTTTACTGTCGCGTTCAGATCATTTATTTATTTTATTTATTTAGCAAGCACTTGTATACCGCTCCTTCCAGCGATCAGAAGCGGGAATGATTATATAGAAACAGCTGTCGAATCAAGACAGAGAAATTATGTCATATACATATAGATTCGCAAGGTAAGCACGGCACATAGAAACTTATCTACTACTTATCAATGGTGAAAAGAATTTACATATGTACATTTTTACATAGAAGGTTTTCTGGGTCGCAGCGTAGGTAGTTTCCCTCATGTTGATTTAGTACAGGTTGAAATGACTTTGAAATAGGTGCGTCTTGAGTTTTTTTCTAAAGTCTGGTAGGTCTTTGCTGGCTTGAAGCTCGGGCGGCAGTTGGTTCCATAGTGTTGGTGCTACGTATGAGAAAGCCCTGTTACTAGTGCTGACCTTGACAGATCTTATATTAGTTGGAATGTGGAGGGTGTTGGAGTTGATGGTTCTCCTGTTTCTGTTGGTGGGTTGCAAGCTGATTAGGGTGGCGAGGAATGATGGTGCTGTGCTGTGGATGAGTTTGAAGGTTGTTGTTAGTATTTTGTATTTTGTGCGAGCTGTTATGGGGAGCCAGTGCAACTCAATTAGTACTGGTGTAATGTGATCAGTAAGACTCTTTCTCATAATGATCCTGGCAGCTACATTTTGTGCCATTTGCAGGATGTTTAGGGTTTTCTTAGGCAGCCCTTGGTAAATGGCGTTGCAATAGTCAAAATGTGGCATGATGAGTGCTTGAGCGACAGATCTGAAGTCGTGGGGATCAATGATGTTCCGTATAGGTTGTAGAACTCTCAGTTTGTGGAAAACTGCCCTGTTGGTTTTGCGGAGGTGTTTCTCCATTGTTAGATTGCTGTCAAATGTTACTCCTAGATATTTTATTTCTTTCTTCGTTTGGTAGGTATTATTGCATAGAGTTATTGTTGTAGGGGGGTCAAAATTTGCTTTTTTGGAGATATACATCACCTCAGTTTTCTTATGGTTGATTGCCATGCTGCTTTGTTGTAACCAGTTTTGCATCTCACCTAGGCATGTTTCGAGTAGGCTGTAGTCCGGGTTATCAGTGTCGAGTTGAGTGTATAGCATAATATCGTCGGCATAAATGTGGTAGTTGATTTTGTGCTGAGTGAAAATTTTGCATAGAGGTTGCATATATACGTTGAAGAGGAGTGCTGAGAGAGCAGAACCTTGTGGTATACCTTGTGTTTGGGGGAACGCTTCCGCTTTATCTCCATTAAACTGCACTTGTTGCATTCTATTTGAGATGTATGATGTGAACCACTTTAGGGGGGTTCCCGATATTCCTATTGATTTGATCCTGTTTATGAGGGTTCCATGGTTTACTATATCGAAAGCAGCTGAGATGTCGATGAATAAGAGTATAAACATTTTCTTTTTGTTTTCCAGGCCCTTGAGTAGGTTGTTAAGTAGAACTAGTAATAGGGTTTCTACCCCATGATGTTGTCTAAAGCCGTATTGCTGGTCATCAAGGGAGGCACTGTCGTTCAGGTGGTCTTGGAGTTGTAGTAGGACCGCTTTTTCAATGATCTTTGCTAGGAATGAAATACTCGATATTGGGCGGTAGGATGCTGGGTCATCTCTGCTGAGTGTACTGTTTTTCAGAATTGGTCTTATGATGGATTTCTTTAGTTCAGAAGGCATGATTCCTTGTTGCAGTGATAGGTTTACTATGTGAGCGATGTATGGTGCTATGTCTTGTTTCACTGCCTTGACCCAGGCTGCTGGGCAGGGGTCGAGTGGGGATGTGGTGCTGTTTATGCTTGTGACTATGGTTACAATTTGCTGGTCTCCGATTTTTTGGAAATTGTTCCATAACTGGTCTTGATTTGTGTTGGTCTCAATGTTGAGTAGGGGTGTTGGTAGTGTTGAGTCTGGGGAGGTCGTGGGTCTAGTGGCTGTCAGTTTACTCGCGTAGTGGTTTGCCAGAGTTTGGGCCTTGATCGTGTAGTTTATGTTGTCGCTCTGGGATAATTTAGTTAGCGATTTGACGAGTTCGAATAGTTCACGTGGTCTGTTGATAGCTTTGCTTAATAAGTTAGTGTGATGGTTTCTCTTGGCAGAGTTGACGTCATCTTTGTACTTTGCAAGAAGAGCCATGTATTTGGATTTGAGTTCGCTGGATTTGGTTTGCCTCCATCTTCTCTCCATTTTACGGAGTTCTCTCTTTGATCTTATCAGTGTTGCTGTGTACCAGGGTTCTGAGTTGGGCTTGCTTGCATTCTCCGATGTTTTCAGTGTTGGGTTTGATGCACTTTGTATGCTTGCGTTCCATTTGTTTGTTAGTTTATCAAGGTCTGTGTAATCCAGAGCTATGTGGGATGAAATGGTATTTATGAGGTGTTCTTTGTTGAATTTGTTGAACTTCCTGAGTGGGTGGAGTATTCTCATTTCTTTTGCGTTTTTGGAGATGGATGGCAGTTTTATTTTGATATCGATTTGGTGGTGGTCGGACCATGGGACTTGTGATATCTTTATCCTAGGTGGTTCTTCGTCTGGTTTAAGATTGCTGGGAACGAAAACCATGTCCAGGGTATTTCCCTTGTCATGGGTGGCATCACTTATTAATTGGTGGTAGCCCAGTTGGTCCATGGCCTCGAAGAAGGTATTCGTGTGGGTTGGGGGAATTGATGCTAGGTTCAAATCTTCCAAGATGATTTGGAATTTTTTGTTTTGGGTGGTAGTGATGCTTTCCAGTGCTGTAGCTAGTGCTTCGTGGTGTGATGAAGGGGGTCTGTAGATTAGGCAGATGGACACAGCCGTACTTTCTACTTTGAGTAGGTCGAGGTCTGAGTTTGTGATTGTGGATGTGTTTGTTAGTTGCAGGCTGGCTTTGGCTGCTATGAGGACTCCACCTCCCCTTTTGTTGGTGCGTGGGCAGTTGTAGAGCTTGTAGCCGGGTTTACTTATTTGGTTTATAGTTGCGGGATCCGAGTCAGTGAGCCATGTTTCCGTTATACAGAGGATGTCTGGTTGTTCGTCAGTGATGATGTTGTGGATGATGTGGGTTTTGTTTCTTATTGACCTAGCATTGATTAGGATGATGTTACATGTGTGATGTGCTGGGTGGGAAGCCCGTGTAGGTTTGTCTTGCATTAACAAGGGTTTGTTTCCACGGTTGCTCTTTGTTTTGGTTTTAGGGTGCTTCTGTGATTTGTTTTGTTTGGTGGGGATGTGACTCTGGGGTAGTATGAGTGTTGGTTGATCAACTGTCATGGGAATTAGATTGTGTTGATTCAGTAAGGGTATTGGGAGGGGCAGGGGCGGCCCAAGGGGGGTGCGGGGCCATGTGCGGAGACTCGGTGCGGGGCCTCATTTGCATAAGTGGCCTTATTTGCATAAATATTTGCATAATGTTACCATACACTAACTTTTAGTAAACATGTCTCTTAATGAGTGTATGGATAAAGAAAGACTAAAAGATTTCTACATTACTATAATCCAGTGCCAACCGCCAGGCACATTAGGAACTACTACAAACGCTGCCCATTTAGAACCCATAGCAAACCCGCTGTATCCTGACAGCATTACCAGGACTCACAAAGCACCAGACCCTACCTATCAAAAGGAAACACTGCAAATATTAAACCAGTACATTTCAGAGAATACTGGGGAAAGAGAACAAGTGGCAATGTCAAATAGGAATTACATAAACAGAATACCTCAGCTCAGTTACACATGCAGAACATAGACCATCACCAAACAAGGAATCGCAATTTAGAAACAGGAAGGCAATAATTAAACTGGGAACCCCAAAAGCCAAACTTGGAATGTACAACAACACTGTAGAAATAAAACTATAAATCAATTTCCTCTTGTACCAAACATAGCGCAGACGTTAATGATGCACATTTCCCAGAGCTTTCATATTCCAGTTAATAAATTCAAAATAAAGAGATATATTTCTACCTTTTGTGCATTTTTTTTCAGTTGCAATTGCTCCAGCCACTTTCTTCTGGTTTCTTCATGTTTTCTGCTAACTCTCCATCGTCTGCTGTCCATTTGTCCTTTCTTCTCTCTTCTAGTTTTCTTTCCATCCTCTCTCTCTACATCTGCTTTAACATACTAATCTTTATCCTTTTGCTCTTTCCTCATTCTTATTTCATCCACACAAATTTTACCCCTCCATCCTCAATCCCCACTTACTCTCCCAATACCCGGCCAATTGTAGATTTTTCATCCCTCCCACACAAAATACTTTTCCCCTCTCCATTTTACTCTCCCAGCCCCATCCCATTCTAATCCTCCCCCAACATCAGCTCCCTTCTAGTTCCAGTCTCACCCAGCATCCATTCCCTTCTAGTCCCTGCATCAGCCCATTTCCAGTCCTAGCCCCCCATCAACCCATTTCCAGTCCTAGCTCCCCCATCCATTTTCAGTCTGAGTCCCTTCATCAGCTCATTTCCAATCCTAGCCCCCATCAGCCCATTTCTAGTCATTTCCTAGCCCCACCATCAGCCCATGTCAAATCCTAGCTCCCCTCCACTCAGCCCAATTCCAGTCCAAGCCCCCCATGAGCCTACTTCCAGTTCTAGCCCCTCCATGAGTCCATTTCAATTCAAGCCCCCACCACAGCCCATTTCCAATCTTAGCTCCCCCCAACAGCCCATTTCCAGTCCTATCCTAGCTGCTCCATCAGCCCATTTTCAGTTCTAGCTCCCTTCCCTCACAGCCCATTTCCATTCCAAGCTCCCTCCCCATCAGCTATTTGCAGTTCAAGCCTCCCCGTCCACTCAGTCCATTTCCAGTCATAGCAATCCCCCAACCCATTACCAGTCCTAGCCCCCCATCAACCCATTTTCAGTTTAAGCCCCCCCCATAACCCATTACCAGTCCTAACCCCCCATCAGCCCACTTCCAGTCTTAACCCCATCAGCCCATTTCCAGTCAGCCCCCCATAGCCCATTGCCAGTCCTAACCCCCCCCATCAGCCCACAGCCCATTACTAGTCCTAACCACATCAGCCCACCTCAAGTCCTAACCCCTCCCCATCAGCCCTTTTCCTGTCCTAGCGCCCCCATAGCCCATTAGCAGTCCTAACCCCCCCCCCATAGCCCATTAGCAATCCTAACCCCCATCACCCTATTTCCAGACAGCCCCCATCAGCCCACAGCCCTTTACCAGTCTTAACCCCCCCCAGCCCATTTCCAGTCCTAACCCCCCATCACCCCATTTCCAGTCAGCCTCCATCAACCCCCAGCCCAATACCAGTCTTAACCCCCCCCCCCCATTTCCAGTCCCAACCCCACCATCACCCAATTTCCAGACAGCCTCAATCAGCCCCCAGCCCATTCCCAGTATTAACCCCCCCAGCCCATTACCAGTCTTAACCCCCCCAGCCCATTTCCAGTCCGCCTCCATCAGCCCCAGCCCATTAGCAGTCTTAACCCCCCTAGCCCATTTCCAGTCCTAACCCCCCCCAGCCCATTTCCAGTCCTAACCCCCCCTTGCCCCATTTCCAGTCAGCCTCCATCAGCCCCAGCCCATTAGCAGTCTTAACCCCCCCAGCCCCTTTCTTGTCAGCCTCCATCTGCCCCAGCCCCTTTGCCTTCTCTCCCCCCCTAGCCCATTTCCAGTCCTAACCCCCCTCCAGCCCATTTCCAGTCCTAACCCCCCCCCTTGCACATTTCCAGTCCTAACCCCCCCCTTGCAAATTTACTGTCTTAACTCCCCCCCCTTGCACATTTTCAGTCCTAACCCCCCATCACCCCATTTCCAGACAGCCTCCATCAGCCCCCCCCCTTCCCTTCCCTTCCCTTCCGGCAAATTTAAAAAAAAAACAAAAACCTGGCTCTAGCTGCTGCCGCTGCCGCGTCCGTCGCAGCAGCGGCAGAATGGCGTGTCCCGCGGGGCCCCCTCTCCTCGTCGAGCCCTCTGCAAGGGCTTTCAGATTCACGAAGGGAGAGTGCTCCCTCGCGTCTCTGTAAAGCCCGCAGGGGCTAATGGGAAATTTCCCATCAGCCCCTCGCGTCTAAAGGGGCAGATGGGAAATTTCCCATTAGCCCCTGCGGGCTTTACAGAGACGCGAGGGAGCACTCTCCCTTCGCGAATCTGAAAGCCCTTGCAGAGGGCTCGACGAGGAGAAGGGGCCCCGCGGGACACGCCATTCTGCCGCTGCTGCGACGGACGCGGCAGCAGCCAGAGACAGGTTTTTTTTTTAAATGTAATTAAAAAAAAAAGCAGAATGTTCTTTGCGCGGGGCCCCCTGAAACGCAGGGCCCTGTGCAAAAAACATTCTTGCTCAATGGACGGGCCGGCCCTGGGGAGGGGGTGTAAGAAGTAGATTGGGGTATAAATTAGTGGTAGCAAGAAGTGCGGGTTCAGGTTGAATCCGTGTGGAGAAACCAGTATACACATGCACAATATTAGAAAAGCATTGAGGAGCTCCATTTCACAGCTGTTTGGTGGGGCTATTCTTACTTGATTAGTGCAGCACAGTGATTCAATATACAGTGATTACTTGAATAGTGCAGTGCAGTGATACAATATACAGTGTGACAAATTGGTTGGTGATACAGGAAACAGTGTAACAATGTAACTGGATGATTAGTACAGCACAGTGTGATAGATTGTTGGTATAAAGTCTAAAGTCTATTGGAGGAAACTTGAAGGCAAGCGTTTTACCTGGGTGGTTGCGTTGGTGTAGGTGTCCGGTGTTGGTGAACTCGACCCAGCCAGGGGAGCTCAAGCTGCGTGGTATTCAGTGTTGGCGAGCTCAACCCAGTCAGGGGAGCTCAAGCCGAATGCGACTGTGGCAACTTGCGATTACGTATCCCAGGTTGCGTTTCAGTGAGTGAAACGAAATGACTGTGGTTCTTGTGACTTGATTCCTCTGGGTTGTCCTCTGATCACTGCTGATTGTTTTCTCTTGTGGGACACTATCGCTGTAGACTTCTATCCTTCATCTTAACCTAACCCCCATCATTTTCATGACCGAACTGTAAGACCCATCAAATTGACTAATGTTTTGTACTGTCTTGACTAGATTGTAAGCTCGGACGAGCAGGGACTGTCTCTTGTACATTTGGTTGTACAGCGCTGCATACGTGGCGCTATATAAGTGTTTAATAGTAGTAGTAGTGCCAGTCTTTCTTTTCTTATTTCCTTATCTGTCTTCTAAATCTTTTTCTGGTGTCTGATATCCATGCCATTTCTCCTCTCTTTCCCATTCACTCCCAACACCTGTACCTGACATTGATCTTTCCCTTTTAGCCCTTTCCTCCATTTCTCTCTTTTCTGCCTCTTTGTCCATTGAACATCAGCCTCTTCCTGACCCTCCAGTCCCCTATCTACTTCCTTTTAATTTTCACCTATCATCTTTCCATCTCCTTAACTTCCTGCCCAGCCCTTCTCTCCAGCCCTGCCATTTTCCTTGCCTCACTTCTTATACCCTTCTTTCTTTCACCTACTCTCTATTACCACCTCTGTACTCAACATTCTCCTTTCACTCATCTCCTTGACAACCCCCATGGCCTCTCCCATATGGCTTTATCATGCCTAGTTGCATCCCTTTCTCTCTCCCTTCCCCCACCCTTGTAGCCTAACCTCTCCTCCCTCGCTCTCTCCCAACCTTCTAGCCTGGCATTTCTTCCTCTATATCCCCCCACCATTGTAATCCTGCATCTCCCACTCTCTCCCTTTCCCCCAACAGTGCAATATCTTACTTCCCCCCACCCACTAACCCAAACAGTCCAGCATCTGTCCTCTTTCCTTTCCCCCTGCCAACCCCAATAGTGCAGCAGCTTCCCTCTCCTATGTGGCAGGAGACAAACCACAACATTCTTCCTTCATTTCTTCAAAGCTACGCTCCTTCCCAGGATCACAGCAAGAGAGGCACTTATTTTTTTTTAAAATCTTTTATTTAAGGTTTTTCTTCCCTGAATACAAAACTAACAAAGGAAAACAAATCCAAGTAAACAGGATAATATTCAAGAAAAAGAATTCACAAAAGAAAATAAACACACATCAAGGAGAGATAATCAACAATATTAAAGGAAAACATAAATGTTACTAGCAATTAAGAGTTTTATAAACTCCACATTAGGGAGCACAGAGAAAAAAACAAACCCGCCAACCTACTTCTCAGCCAATTTCCTCGCAGTCAGAAATGTCTGTAACTGTAATACATCAGTATAAGCATAACTTTACCCCTGGTAAATAACCAAGCAGCGACAGGGAATTTTAGAAAAAAAGACGCTCCCAAAGCGACAACTCTTGTTCTTAATTCCCAAAATTGTTTACGTCTAAGCTGTGTGACACGGCCAACATCCGGAAACACTTGGAGTCTAAACCCACAAAATAAGGCATCCCTGTGCTTAAAATAAGCTCTAAGCACAGATAATTTAACAGATTCAGAGCCAAATGTTGCAACAACAGTGCAACGCTTGGATATGACATCTGAAGAATCCTCCAAAAAGGCGGTTAAATTCTGGGCGACAGACTGATCAGAAGGAGCGGAAGCCCCCTCTACAGGAGACGTCGCTCGACCGCCAGAGGAAAATGAATAAACTTAGACCACTTCTAAAGAGCCTTTCAATTGTAAGGTCTCAGAAAAATATTTCTGCAACAAAATTTGAGGAGACAATAAGTGGGTTGAGGGAAAATTAAGAAAACGTAGATTTCTTGCCCGATGCTGATTTTCCAACATCTCCACGTGGTAAGAAACTGCGGAAAAATCCTTAATTAAAGCAAGATTACTATTTGAACCAGTTAGGAGGCAGAAATCTGAGCTAATGAACTTATCTGTTTATCAACATCTTTAAATTTATCAACTACATCACTCGTAAAGCTACATAGAGAAGAAACAGTTGAAGATAAACGCTTATCAATTTGTTGAATTGCAGTCCAGAAATCCACTAAAGTTACCTCTCCCGTAGGAAGAGGAACAGTCTGTTCGAAGGTAGCTGGGCAGACAGGCCTCAAAGGCGAGGCTGCAGGCGCCGGGAGAGCGTCAAGGAAAGTAGAGGAAGAAAGTGGCTGGGGGAAAGGAGGTGGTAGCCGGAATTCGGGGCTTAAAGAAACCCCTTCCGGCAATAATTTTGCAGGCGGCAGCGACGATACATGTTTGTCCATGGGACCAACCACTTTACCTCCTTGGTCACCATCACCAGACCCAGATTTCACAGCCGGCTTCACTTTCTGTTTTCCCATGGGCAAAACACTATAGCGTCAAACACCCTCGAGAGCTTCTCGTGAGCGCCGAAGGAGCGCCAAATGGGCGTGCCTTACCCCTTGTGACACGCCCCTTAGGACACGACCCCGCAGGCCGCGACTCGCAGGCCGCGAGTAATGCCCACAGAGCTTTATGTGGGTCGAGGGGGGTCCTCCAAGGCAGGAACGTCGAACTGAGTGCCTGCAGCTGTGCCACCAGGTCTCCAACTCCCTCCTGCAGTACTGCTCCGCGTAGTTGAAAATACCGCGGCTGCTCCCAGGTGAAGCTGATCTCTCTCCAAGAGAGGCACTTATTAAGATTTCAGTTCTAGTGTGAGAAATCATATTAAGTGCCGCTTGCTGCTGTGACCCTGGGAAATGGAGTGCAACTTTGAACAAATAAAGGAAGAATGGGTCTCGTAATTCCGAATCTCCTGCCGCTGGTCTTGACTGTACTATGTCTTCTGTGGTTGGATTTGATTGTGCTGCTGTGCTTTCCAACACTGCGCGTTCTGCTGCAGCTGCCACCGCCTCAGAATTACTGCCTTGCCCTTGCTGGCCCCATGACACACTACCTGGGCCTCGCAACACACTGGTTGAGAACCACTGTCCTAGAGACATCAAAAAAGATCCTCACTCTAGAATTCAAAAAAGAATATCATGATGATTGAAGAAAACTTTCAAAACCCAGTCATGGTCTGAACTTAGAGCCATCGTGACTGCCATTGTTGCTAAGGAGTTAATCTCCGTTTGATGCCTCAAGTCATGCTAAAACACCTAAGTGTATATAGGTTAAGAACATAAGATATGCCATGCTGAGTCAGAGCAAGGTCCATCAAGTCCAGTATCCTGTTTCCAACAGTGGCCAATCCAGATCACAAGTACCTAGCAGGTTCCCCAAAAGACACACAGGTTCCACTATGCTTGTAATGGGGCAAGCAGTGGATTTCCCAGGTCCTCTTTAATAAAGGTTTATGGAGCTTTCCTCCAGGAACTTGTCCAAACCTTTTTTTAAACTCAGCTACACTAATAGCTTTTACTTCATCCTCCAGTAACGAATTCCAGAGTTTGATTATGCGTTGAGTGAAAAAATATTTCCTCTTATTTTTCTTAATGGGTTACACTGTAGTGTCATTCCATGTCCCCTAGTCTTTCTACTTTTTGATGGCATAAACAATCGATCTACGCGTACCCGTTCCACTCCATTCATTAATTTATAGTCCTCTCTCATATCACCCCTCAGCTGTCTCTTTTCCAGGTTGAACAGCACTAACCTTCTAAGCATCTCCTCATAGGGGTATCCTTCCATCCCTTTTACCATTTGGCTGAGTCTTCTCTGTACCTAATTCCGCTATATCCTTTTTAAGATACAGTGACCAGAATTGAACACAATATTCAAGGTACGATTGCACCATGGAATGATACAGAGGCATTATAATATCCTTTGTTTTATTCTCCATTTTTTCCTTATGATTCCTAGCATTCTATTTGCCTTCTTGGCCGCCACTGCATATTGGGCGGAGGGTTTCAATGTGTTATCCATGATGACGCCTAAGTTTTTTTCCTGGGTTGTAGTTCCTAATGTTTAACCTTGCATCGTGTAACCATAGTTTGGGTTGTTCTTTCCTAGGTGCATATCTTTGTACTTGTCCACATTAAATTTCATCTGCCATTTGGACGTCCAGTTTTCCAATTTATCAAGGTCCTCTTACAATTTTTCACAATCCTCTTGGTTTTTAAAAACTTTGAATAATTTTATGTCATTTGTAAATCTGATTACTATTTCCATTTCCAGGTCATTTATGAATATGTTAAAAAGCAGTGGACCCAGCACAGATCCCTGGAGTACTCCATTATTCACCTTTCTCCAGTGGGAAAATTGGCCATTTAGCCCTACCCTCTGATTTCTATCTTTTAACCAGGTTTTGATTCACAATAGTACACTGCCTCCTATGCCATGACTTTTTAATTTTGCCAAGAGTCTCTCATGAGTGACCTTGTCAAAGGCTTTCTGAAAATCCAGATACACTATATATGGCTCACCTTTGTCTACCTGTTTATTCACACCTTCAAAAAAAATATAACAGATTAGTAAGACAAGACCTTCCTTGGCTAAATCCATGTTGGCTTTCTCCCATTAAACAATGACTATCTACATGTTCAGTAATTTCGTTCTTTATAATAGTTTTTACAATTTTGCCTGGTACTGACATCAGGCTCACCAGTCTGTAGTTTTCTGGATTACCCCTAGAACTCCTTTGAAAAATTGGAGTTACATTGGCCATTCACCAATCTTCAGGTATTACAGATGATTTAAAT
Source organism: Ichthyophis bannanicus (assembly GCA_033557465.1). Taxonomy (NCBI): domain Eukaryota; kingdom Metazoa; phylum Chordata; class Amphibia; order Gymnophiona; family Ichthyophiidae; genus Ichthyophis; species Ichthyophis bannanicus. The sequence goes on along the minus strand of CM066031.1, from coordinate 1,712,400,829 downwards.
GATAGTTCACAGGTAACTAATAGCAGGTCTGCAATCTCTTATTTCAGTTCTTTCAACACTCTCAGATATATACCATCCAGACCAGGTGATTTACTACTCTTCAGTTTATCAAATAGTTGTAATACATCTTCCCAGTTTATTTGATATTTCTTTCAATTCTTCCAATGCATCACCTTTAAATACCATTTCAGTCATGGGTAATTTCCCTACATCTTCAGGAAAGACTGAAGCAAAGAATTAATTCAGTCTCTCCGCTATGGCCTTGTCCCTCTTAGTGCCCCTTTTACCCCTCTATCATCTAATGGTTCAACTGATTCTCTCACAGGTTTTTTGTTACGAATGTACTTGAAAAAGTTTTCATTATTTATTTACATTCTCTTATATACCGTGCTATTCTGCATCAGTGTGGTTTACATTGAACAAACTGAAATTACATTGAACAGGGCATTATAACTTGGAGATAACTATGTTACAGGGAACATGGGCTATGGATGGATAAGTGGCTTGCCCAAGACCACAAGGAGCACCTGTGGGACTAGAAACCCCAGTCCTTCATGGCCCAAGGTTGCTGTCCTCTAGTGGGATTTGAACCCCTGACCTTCCGGCCTGAAGTACCTTGCCCCAACCACTAGGCCACTCCTCCACTCCATTATGCATTTTTACTTCCAAGGCAAGCTTTTTTTTTTCAAATTCTCTTTGCCTGCCTTACCAATGCCTTCCATCTAAGCTGTCAATGCTTATGTTGTTTCCAGTTTTCTTCATTTGGCTCCTTTTTTCATTTCCTGAAAGATGCTTTTTTGGCTACAACAGCCTCTTTGACCTCACCTTTAAACCATGCTCCCAGTTTTTTGGCCTTCCTTCCGCTTTTCTTAAAACATGAAATATAGCTTGTCTGGGCTGCTCCTTTTAGTTATTTCTTAACTATTTTCCTCATTTTGTCATAGTCTCCCTTTTGAAAGTTAAAAGGTAGAACTTTGGATTTCCTTGCTGTCCTTCCTCCATTTATTAAATCAAATGCAATCATGTTATGCTCACTATTGCCAAGTGACCCCAACATACTTATCTCTTGCACCAGATTTTGTGTTCCACTAAGGAATAGATCCAAAATGGCTTCCTCTCTTGTTGACTGATGAACTAGCTGCTCCAAGAAGCAGTCATTTATTTCATCTACAAACTTTATCTCCCTAGCATGTCCTATGTGACACTGACCCAGTTGATACTGGGGTAAGTTATTTATTTATTTTAATTAGACAGTTTTATATACCACCTTATCCTTCAATCAAAGTGGTCACAACACAATTGGGGGATACAATTGGAAAAAGGTGAATAATGGAGTACCCCTGTACTACGTCCGCTACTTTTTGACATTCATAAATGACCTGGAAAAGGGAATAGCAAGTGAGGTTATCAAATTTGCAGATGATACAAAACTGTTTAAAGTTGTTAAAACCCAAGAGGACTGTGGAAAACTGCAGGAAGATCTGGATAAATTGGAAGACTGGGTATCCAAATAGCAGATGAAATTTAATGTGGACAAGTGCAAAGTTATGCACCTAGGAAAGAACAACCCACACTATGGTTATATGATGCAAGGTTCTACATTGGGAACCACCACCCAGTGCAATTCTGGTCACCGTATCTTAAAAAGGATATAGCGTTATTAGAAACGTTACAGAGAAGAGCCACCAAAATAGTAAAGGGGATGGAAGGCTACTACTATGAAGAGAGGCTACAAAGGTTAGGGCTCTTCAACCTGGAAAAGAGACGGCTGAGGGGAGATATGATAGAGGTCTATAAATTAATGAATGGAGTGGAACGGGTAAACGTAGATCAATTGTTTACGCTATCAGAATATAGAAAGACTAGGGGACATGTAATGAAGCTACAGGGTGAACTTTTTAAGACAAATAAGAGAAAATATTTTTTCACTCAAAGTGTAATCAAACTCTGGAATTTGTTACCAGAGGATGTAGTAAGAGCTGTTAGCATAGCTGGGTTTAAAAAAAGGTTTGGACAAGTTCCTGGAGGAAAGGTCCATAAACCATTATTAAAAAGGGACCCAGGATATCAGTTCTTTACCCAATACAAGCATTGTGGAACCCGTGTCTTTTGGGGACACTGCTAGGTATGTATGACCTAGAATGGCCACTGTTGGAAACAGGATACTGGGCTTGATGGACCTTGGTCTGACCCAGTATGGCATATCTTATGTACATTTAACACAAGGGGATATGAGACACATACACTAATACTTACAGGGAACATGGACAATGGGGGGTTAAGTGGCTTGCCCAAGACCACAAGGAGCACCTGTGGGACTAGAAACCCCAGTCCTTCTGGCCCAAGGTTGCTGTCCTCTAGTGGGATTTGAACCACTGACCTTCCAGCCTGTAGTACCTTGCCCCAACCACTAGGCCACTCCTCCATAATTGAAATCACACATTATTATTACTGTGTTGTAACTTTTGTTAGCTTCCCTGATTTCTTTGAGCATTTCATCATCCATTTGTTCATTCTGGCCAGATGGTCAGTAGTACACCCCCACTGCCATCACCTTCCCCTTTTAACAGGGAATTTTGATCCATAGAGTTTTTACAGTGTATTTTGTTTCCTGCAAAACCTTAATCCCATGTGGCTCAATGCGCTCCCCCTCCACCAATTTGATCTAATCTATCATTGTGATATAATTTGTACCCAGGTATCACAGTGTCCCACTGGTTGTCCTCCTTCCAACAGGTCTCTGAGATACCAATCATATCTAACCTCTCATTTAGCTATATATTCTAGCTCTCCCATCTTATTTTTTAGACTTCTTGCATTTGCATACAAGCATTTTAGAGGTTCTATTTTATTCATATTAATCTGGTTATCAGTAGACCGGAGTAATTTTGAATCTTTAAGCAACGTCTGCTCTGTACGTAAGGGCATTTGGGGGTACCTTTGTCTTTATTGGAACCTCTGTGTTGATAGGCCTTAACTTTAATCTTTTATCTAGTTTTAAAGCTCCTCTATCTCCTTTAATGCCAGAAGCCTGGTTTCGTCCCTTCAGAAAAGCTCTGCCTTTCCTCAGAATGTTACCCAGTTTCTAACAAATCCAAAACCCTCTTCCTTGCACTATCATCTCATCCACTCTTTGAGACTCCGGAGCTCTACCTGTCTTTTGCATCCTGTGCATGAAATGGGAAGAATTTTTGAGAATGCCACCATAGAAGTTCTGGATTTCAAATTCATACCTAAAATCCTAAATTTGTCCTCCAGAACTTCTCTCCCACACTTTCGTATGTCATTGGTATCAACATGTACCAAGCCAGCAGACTCCTCCCTAGCGCTATCTAAAACCTTGTCTAGGTGGACGATGAGGTCCGCTACTTTCGCACCAAGCAGGCCCATTACCAGCCACCAAGCTATCTACATGCCTAATGATTGAATCACTAACTATAATGCCTTTGCTAACCCTTCCCTCATGGGCATATGGCCCTGGAGAAACCTCCTCGGTGCAAGAGGGTTTTACATCACCTGGAGGGCAGATGCTAGCTACAGGATCATGTCCTGTCACATGAACTCTGTCCTTCATGGGAACAGGGAGGGTGCCAGACCTAGTGTACACATAAGACCCCTCACCAAGCGGGAGAAAATCATACATGTGACACTCAATGCAAAAGACTGAAAAGCCCCCATCTCACTGTTGGACTGCTATCTGCATCTTAGTTTTAAGGTTTTCAATAGGTATTTAAGTGTTTACTTACTTATGTTTTCTGGGGATACTTATACTAATACAACTATACCTAATACATTTAGGCCCCGATTCTATAAGGCAGATAGCGGGGCAGCATGTTCTGCTGGGATGTGCTACCCCATTATCCACCTTGCCGGTATTTTGCTTCCATCCTCTGCTGCACACACAGAGCTACTGTGCATGCTGTGGGGGGCGGAGGCATGACAGAGGCAGTGAGTGGGTGGAGCATGGGCGGGACCAATCCCTGGACATATAGGGTCGATTCCAGGATGGCCTTGTATGTCTGGAGATTGCCCGGGGGATGCCCTGATTATTCCACCTCTGAGGTGGAATAATAGCAGGATGCCCACACAAACATGGCCAGTAACCCTCCCCCCAGAGCCCAGGAGCTCCCACACAGGAGCACTGGAACATGGAGGGTGAGTCCCTGCCACCTGATCTGGGGCCCAGTGGCCCCTGTTGGATGGTGGGGACTCGGGGGTCCAGGACTGTGGGCAGATGGAGCCACGGGGAGGATGCTCCTGGCTGTGGGAGGGGCACTCCGGCCATCCTCAGGCCTAATTTTGACAGCCATGGGACTGTTTTGCTCCCATGTTTCAGACAGCCCGGACGTACCCCTTCCAGAATTGGGCTCCACGTCACCTTTGTCTACCTCAAGATTAATTAATCTCAGGTCCTTAATTAATCTATTCCTGATGAGGATAACCAGCCGCGCCCAAAAGTGAAAATGGGCATTCCCTTCCCTTTAATAGGTTTAAGAACCTATAAAACTAAGATTATCCCTGGGTTGGGTGGGGGTCAAGGTGGGTAGGAAGGAAGGAAGACTTAATAAAAACTGGCTTGCTACGTAATGCCCTGACCTGTGCTTGTAAGGTAAAGTCCTACCAATTTCCTGGGTGATTCACACAGCCCTTGGTTTGCTAGAGGGAGCCTTTCAAATAACCCCTTTGATCTGTCACTTGGCTTTAACATCTTTTTAAGACAACTTCACAGATCTTTTGCCTCCTAACTGGAAGGCCTTTTTGTAAGGGTCACTAGAAACAAGTTTATTTCTTTTTTTCAGAAACTATTTATTCTACTTGTATGCTAAGCTATACTCTGATTTAATTTAGATAAAAAGCTCTTGAGAAACACATTTATTTCAGTGACTACTCTATTTTACTTTCTGTGCTAAGCTGTACTCTGATTAGATTTAAATGAAAAAGCTCTCTGGTGGTACTAAGACCCGAGTGACTCAACAAAAACACTGAATTCTAAAATACACAAATTTATCAGCTTTAACCCAAAGAATTCCCTTTATCCCAAGATTTAGAGTATATTGCAGAAGATAAATACTTACAAGTGCAGATCTTTTTCCATCTATAGAAGTCCCTTTTGGTAGTCCTTCAAGACTCCTCACCTCTGCTGTTTTGATATTATTTTTGAGGGCATATTCAGCGGCAGTAGCCAGTGTGATTAGAGCAGTTGGCCGTTGCCAGTTGAAATAAAGCCTAGATATTCAGTGCTAGGGTCATATCTGGTTTTCCCAGATAGCATTGAATATCTGGTTTTCCCGGATAGCAATTTATATATGAAGGACTAGAAAAGGGGACTGATACTTCTGGAGAGAGATCTGCAATTGTGAGTATATATTTCTGGGAATTTTTCTGAAGGGAATTCTTTGGATTAAAGCTGATTAATCTGTGAACCCAGTGTATTGTTAAATCAGTCAGGGCCTAGTAGCAGCAGTTTAAGTTTAAATTTAAAACACAGAAGAGATCTTTCTGGTTTAATTTAGAACCCAGCAGAGAGCTTCTAGTTTAACTTTCATACTAAGTCAGAGCCTAGCAGCAGCAAAGAGCTTTAATTTAAATCAAATCAGAATATAACTTAGCATAAAAGGCAAAACAGGGTCAGTATTCTTTGAGAAACAAATAAAGTCTTCTAGAGACCTTTACAAACAGGCCTTCTACCTAGGGGGCAAGAGACTTGTGAAACTTTTTAAAATAGGTGTTAAAGCCAGGTGGCAGGTCAAAAGGCCATTTTGAAAGACTCCTATCCAAGCAAGGACTGTTAGTCACCCAGGAAGTTGGTCACAGCTTACCTTAGAAGCACAGGACAGGGTACTGTGTAGCAGCCCTCTTTTAATAAGTCTTATTTCCCACCCACCCCTGGGATAATTGTAACTTTATAGGTACTTCTAAATCTTAAAGGAAAGGAGGTGCTCTCAGGTGCAGCTCGTTATCCAAATCAGTCATACACTAAGGACCTGAGATTAATTAAGCTACAGGTGAACAAGGTATATTAAACATATTAGGTACACTTTATTAGTATAAGTATCCACAGCAACCCTTAGTAAGTAAAGAACTTAAAGATCTAAACACAAGCTTAAAACTAAGATGCGGACAGCAGTCCAGGGGCGGGATGGGGGCTTTCCAGTCTTTTGCATTTATTTATTTATTTTATTTACATTCTCTTATATACTGCGCTATTCTGCATCAGTGTGGTTTACATTGAACAAACAGGAATGACATTGAACAGGGCATTATAACTTGGAGATAACTATTTTACAGGGAACATGGGCTATGGAGGGTTAAGTGGCTTGCCCAAGACCACAAAGAGCACTTGTGGGACTAGAAACCCCAGTCCTTCTGGCCCAAGGTTGCTGTCCTCTAGAGGGATTTGAACCCCTGACCTTCTGGCCTGAAGTACCTTGCCCCAACCACTAGGCCACTCCTCCACTCCAAGTGTCACATATATGATTTTCTCACAGTTGGTGAGAGGTCTTACGAGTCCGTTCTCTAGAGGCTAGAGTAGCAGACTTGGAAGACATAAGAAAAACAGAGAGGTACATAGACAAGACCTACAGGGATATAGTCCTGAAGTCCCACATCCAGTCTGGCAGCATCCCTGTTAGCATGGAGGAGAGAGGTCACGTGACAGGAGAACATCACCCTGGTGTGGCAGGAAGTGATCCTGTAACTAGGACCTGTCCTCCAGATGATGTAAAACCTTCTCGCACCGAGGAAGTTTCTCCAGGGCCATGTGCCCATGAGGGAAGGGTTAGGACAGCCGTTATAGTTGGTGATTCGATCATTAGGCATGTAGATAGCTGGGTGGCTGGTGGACGTGAGGATCACCTGGTAACATGCCTGCCTGGTGCGAAGGTAGCAGATCTCACGCGCCACCTAGATAAGGTCTTAGATAGTGCTAGGGAGGGGTCTGCTGTCTTGGTACATGTCAGCACCAGTGACATAGGAAAATGTGGTAGGGAGCCCAAATGCCCTTGAGTATGGAGCAGACAGAGCTTAAAGATTCCAAATTACCCATGCCTACCAATAGCCAAATTAATATGAATAAAATACAGTTTCTAAAATACTTGTATGCAAATGCTAGAAGTCTAAAAAATAAGATGGGAGAGTTAGAATTTGTAGCTAAATGAGAGGTTAGATATGATTGAAATCTCAGAGACATGGTGGGAGGAGGACAACCAGTGGGACACTGTGATACCTGGGTACAAACTATATCGTAATGATAGAGCTGATCAAATTGGTGGAGGGGTTGCACTCTATGTTAGAGAGGGCATTGAGTCAGAAAGGATTAAAGTTTTGCAGGAAACAAAATTTGCCGTAGAATCTCTATGTATTGAAATACCATTTAAAAAGGGAAAGGCGATGGCAGTGGGGCTGTACTATCGACCGCCTGGCCAGAATGAACAAATGGATGATGAAATGCTCAAAGAAATCAACGAAACTAACAAAAATTACAGCACAGTAAGAATAATGGATGATTTCAATTACCCCGGTATCAACTGGGTCAGTGTCATGGCAGGATATGCTAGGGAGATAAAGTTGCTAGATGAACTAAATGACTGCTTCTTGGAGCAGCTAGTTCATGAACCAACCAGAGGGGAAGCCATATTGGACATAGTCCTTAGTGGAACACCAGATCTGGTGCAAGAGATAAGTGTGTTGGGGCCACTTGGCAATAGTGATCATAGCATGATCACATTTGATTTAATTAGTGGAGGAGGGATAGTAAGGAAATCCACAGTACTACCTTTTAACTTTCGAAAGGGAGACTATGATTAAATGAGGAAAATAGTTAAGAAAAAACTAAAAGGAGCAGTTGCAAAGGGTAAAGACTTACATCAAGATTGGGTGTTGTTGAAAAATACTATCTTGGAAGCCCAGAACAGCTGCATTCCACACTTTAAGAAAAGTGGAAGGAAGTGAAAAAAACTGCCAGCATGGTTTAAAGGTGAGGTCAGAGAGGCTGTTGTTGCCAAAAAGCATCTTTCAGGAAATGGAAAAAAGAGCCAAATGACGAAACCTGGAAACAGCGCAAGCACTGGCAAGTTAAATGCAAAGCATTGATAAGGCAGGCAAAGGGAGAATTTGAGAAAAAGCTTGCTGCGGAAGCAAAAATGCGTAATAAAGACTTTTTCAAGTACATTCGTAAGAAAAAACCTGTGAGAGTCAGTTGGTCCATTATATGATAGAGGGGTTAAAGGGGCACTAAGAGGCGACAAGGTGATAGCGGAGAGACTGAATGAATTCTTTGCTTCGGTCTTTACTAAGGAAGATGTAGGGATATTACCCATGACTGAAGTGGATTTAAAGGTGTGGAAGAACTGAAGGAAATATCCATACATCGGGAAGATGTATTACAACTATTTGATAAACTGAAGAGTAGCAAATCACCTGGACCGGATGATATACATCTGAGGGTGTTGAAAGAACTGAAATATGAGATTGCAGACCTGCTATTAGTAATCTGTGAACTATCATTAAAATCATCTGTAATACCTGAAGAATGGAGGATGGCGAACGTAATACCAATTTTTAAAAAGGGTTCCAGGGGTGATCCGGGAAACTACAGACCAGTGAGCCTGATGTCAGTACCGGGAAAAATGGCATAAACCATCATAAAGAACAAAATTGCTGAACATGTAGATAATCATGGCTTAATGGGAGACAGCCAACATGGCTTTAGACAAGGAAGATCTTGTCTTACTAATCTGTTATGTTTTTTTGAAGGTGTGAATAAACAGGTAGACAAAGGTGAGTCAGTTGATATAGTGTATTTGGACTTTCAGAAAGCCTTTGACAAGGTCCCTCATCAGACTTTTGGCAAAATTAAAGAGTCACGGGATAGGAGGCAGTGTACTATTGTGGATCGGGAACTGGTTAAAAGATAGAAAGCAGAGGGTAGGGCTAAATGGCCAATTTTCCCAATGGAGAAAGGTAAATAGTGGTGTACACCAGGGATCTGTGCTGGGTCTGCTGCTTTTTGACATATTCATAAATGACCTTGAAAAGGGAATAACGAGTGAGGTTATCAAATTTGCAGATGACACAAAACTATTTAAAGTTGTTAAAACCCATGAGGATTGTGGAAAATTGCAAGAGGATCTTGATAAATTAGAAGACTGGGCATCAAAATGGCAGATGAAATTTAATGTGGACAAGTGCAAAGTTATGCACCTAGGGAAGAACAACCCAAACTATGGTTACACAATGCAAGGTTCCACATTAGGAACCACCACCCAGAAAAAGATTTAGGCGTCATTCTGGATATTTATTTATTTTATTTATTTATTTCGCTGTATTTATATACCGCTTTTCACCGGGTCAAGCGGATAACATGTTAAAACCCTCCGCCCAGTGTGCAGCGGCAGCCAATAGAGCAAATAGAATGCTAGGTATCATAAGGAAAGGAATGGAAAATAAAGCAAAGGATATTATAATGCCTCTGTATCGTTCCATGGTACGACCGCACCTTGAATCTTGTGTGCAATTCTGGTCGCCGTATCTTAAAAAGGATATAGCGTTATTAGAAAAGGTTCAGAGAAGAGCCACCAAAATGGTAAAGGGGATGTAAGGATACCCCTATGAAGAAAGGCTACAAAGGTTAGGGCTCTTTAACCTGGAAAAGAGACGGCCAAGGGGAGATATGATAGAAGTCTATAAATTAATGAACGGAGTGGAACAGGTAAATGTAGATCGATTGTTTACATTATCAGAATATAGAAAGACTAGGGGACATGTAATGAAGCTACAGGGTAAACTATTTAAGACAAATAAAAGAAAATATTTTTTCACTCAACGTGTAATCAAACTCTGGAATTTGTTACCGGAGGATGTAGTAAAGGCTGTTAGTGTAGCTTGGTTTAAAAAAGGTTTGGACAAGTTCCTGGAGGAAAGGTCCATAAACATTTATTAAAAATGGATCCAGGATATCAACGGCCTCCCATCCTCCCTCCATTTGGAATCCTCTTACTCAAAGTTTAAGGAGTTATTGAAAACCCACCTATTCCAACAAGCCTTCGACCTCACTCCTACCATCCCTCCCTGAGTTTTGTTTTGCTATGTCTGGTGTACTTATTTTGTGTTTTCCCCCCTTTCCTATCTTACTATGGCATTCCTTTTTTCCTATAGTTAGGGAGCGTAGTCTTTTTTATTATTGTAAACCGCTTTTATGTTTCGGCCAAAGCGGTATATCAAATTAAGAAATAAAGATAAAGATAAAGAATGCAAGCATTGTGGAACCTGTGTCTTTTGGGAAACTGCTAGGTACATATGACCTAGATTGGCCTCTGTTGGAAAGAGGATACTGAGCTTGATGGACCTTGGTCTGACCCAGTATGGCATATCGTATGTTCTTATGTTCTTATATATCAGGACAGAGGCAATATTCAGCCGCTGGCTGAATAGCTAAACTGACTAAAGTTAGGCCTGCTTTTTTGGCCTAAGTTTAGCCAGTTTAGGTTAACTGGTTAGTGGCTCAATATTGCCACTGATTATGTATCGTTAGTGCCACCAATACTTCACCCCCAGAATGCCCCAAAGCTTATAGATTAGTGTCAGGGCATTCAGAGGACTTTGATGAGGATGTTCAGCAGCACAAACTGGGTATGTGCCACTGAATACCCCACTCAGTGAGATTGAAATGGTTAACAGGTTTGCTAACTGCATTCATCTCTTTGAATATGCCCCCCTTTATATATATAGTGCCACTTAGGGCTGGCACTATCCAGTAAGTGGGATAAGCACGGCAAGTGTGGTAAGGGTTGGCAATGTCAGGGGGTGCCGGTGCTAACTGCCCCCATCTCCAAGCAGGATGACAAACCCAGAAAGGAAGAACTCTGCTGCCCATGGGTCTTGCTGCTCCTGCGGAGATGATCTTCCTCTATGGGCTGTGATTGCCTCTGCCTCTGCCGTGATTGTGGTCCAGATAGGAAGATCGTGCCTGCAGGCAGGGCCGGCCCGAGAGGATTGTTCCCTCTAATTTTCTGTAGGCTGTGTGCGCATAAAATATCAGCTGTGTGCAGCTTTTGAAGGAAGGTTAAATTTTTGTGCGCCACATAACAACACTCGGAGTTATATATTTTAAAATTTGACTACATGTCAGAATACAGTATGTACACCACATTGATTTTAATCAAATTAAATGAAAATAGACGATTACCAAATGAAGTGGGAAATTTCTAGTAATTACAATCATAACTTTTAAATTTTAAGATGTCTGTGTTGTTTTCTATCAGAATCGCGCTCTGTTGTAAAGTATGTGCATTCGCTCGGCGAGGTGTGTGCGCGCGCACACGCACACAGCTTAGAGGGATCAGTGCCTGAGAGTTGGTTCACCCTAGGCCTTAAGCCTTATGCTCCCCCTTGCTGTCAGAATCTTTTGTTTTACTTTGAAGGCCCTGCTCTTTGCTGCCCTTCAAACATTGCTGCCCTAGGTGACCATCTAATTTGTCTAGTGGTTGGTCCAGCCCTGCTCGCAAGAGCAGCAAGTCCCATGGGCAGCAGAACTGCCATCCACATTGTGCCTGTTGCAGGCTCCAAGGTAGGAGTACAAGTGCAAGCATCTTGCATTTCCTTTGTTTTTTGCAGAATATATATTTGCATTACCATCATGCAGGTCCAATGTGCAGTTTCAGAGCAGTTATGTTGGGGTTGCCAAACCCTTCTTGTTGTTTGGCACATTTAGTGTCATGTTTACAAAGCTCTGTGCCTACACGATCACTTTAATCAACTGCACAGCCTGACGTTCCAGCCCCTGCAACCACCAGAGTCGATTTTAGCACCAGCCCGTGCAGCCACCAAAGCAGAAGAGAGCAGTAACATTATCAGTTACTCTTACTTGGTAAGCTAACCTAAGAAGACAATAGCCTTCATTAAACATTTGGAACTGACAAGTACTCACCCTTAAATTCCATAGTATAGCTTAATTCCCATACAATACTATGCAATGGCTCATACCTTAGCCTTTATATACCTACTTCTCTGCTTCGCCCTAACCTTCACATAGACTGTGACTTTCATAAATCTTCCAGCGCTCATCCCCATCATGCAAGGAATCAGCTGTAAGGTTTGACATATTACATACAACCACACTCATGCTCCTCAATCCAGAGGACATAATTATCTCATTCACATAAACACACAACAAAACCTTCAACACAAGACCCTGCAGCGCCTGAAAGCTTAATGCTCGATCAGCCCAAAATAAGACACCAGTCCTCATGGATTATTTTATTTAGAGCACCAAAACTTAGATATACTATGTGCCACTAAATCATAGCTCATGGACACAGATACAATCCTAACCAATAAATTAAATCATCCCAACTAACTGCCCTAGAGCGATTAGAAGGGGAGGAGAAATCTTCATCCTAGTTAGAAGTGATATAAAATTTAATATAACCCTCTGTGACAGCTCAGATACTCTGAACACCATCGTGATTACAAACAAGCAACTGACAATATGCCTGCTATACAGATCGCCATCAGCATCCACCGACGACATGCCTGCAATACTAGAGCAAGTGAGAAGCCATTCATCACAAGGCAAACAAGTCTGGATTCTAGGTGACTTTAACCTCCCATCCCTTACCTCAAAACACTCTAAAGACTTCATCAAAGCAATGAATGCACTTGACTACCAACAGATAAAAAACCTACCTACCCAGGAGAAAGGGAATACCTTGGATGTTATTTTTGCAACCCAGACCACCCTCAGTCAGAACAACCTAACATCACCTGCCATCCTCCCGGTACCAGTTTTATATACCACCTTATCAATCAAAGTGGTTACAAGACAAGGTATACAAATATACATTAAAGCAAGGAAAGGTATTGGGGGGGGGGGGGGGTCGGGGTATAGGAAGAATGCACAAAACAGGAATACAAATTGTATAGTACATGCTTATGCTAAATCCTAAGTAGGACCATAAAATTGTATAAATAGAAAAGTCTTAAACATTTGTTTGAAGTCTTTTAAGTCTCTTGTTGCCCGTATGCAATCAGGTAAAGTATTCCATAGTTCGGGCGCATATAATGACGGAGCCATTATATTATGCCATAATATTCCACATCCCCCACATCATAAGGCAAGATAATAGCACTCAAAGTCACACTTTTACTTGTTGCATCTGCTGCTTCAATAAGAAACCTTTCTCAGAGGAAATCCTCCCCAAACTAACATGTGGGCTGCATTACCAGCAAGGGACTGTTGGTTAACTGTGTGTGCAGGCTGCGGCAGGTACATCCCCCTGCAATTACCACACTTGAGGTGGCATTAGTTGCACCCATGCTGCTTGCACTGAGCTATTATTTGGGTTTCTGCTGACAATGCAGAGGTCTGTGTGTGAGAATTCACTCTAAGGACAGTAGAATTTTGGGAAAAAAATCCTGAAAAACTAGGAGTAATGGAAAAAACATGGATCTTACTTTCTGATCTGACCAGAAACGGGCTGTGTTATTCTCGCTTTTCTCTTGCGCCAGCTTCATTTCCTACTGCTAGTACATTAACTGCATGACTGCCATTAGGAAGTCAAGCTAGAATGAGAGAAAGCCAGAATAACACATGCTCGATTGAGAAATGAAAACATATCCTGTGATCCAGCAAAGCGAAAGTGTGGATTTATTGGGGAGGCAAAGGCAACTGATTTTGCGATCTCATTGGAACTCTGGGAACTGTTTCAGCAATGTGGGATCATGATGGCCCTAAATGATAAACGTTTGCAATACCAGTTGGCTGTTTCATGCTTGAGAGTCTGCGGAAGACTGTATGGCACAATAAAATATTTTAGGAACAAATAGTAATCAGATTGCTTGAATTTATTTTATGGACACTGATGTATGCTGAAATGTTGGCATATGAATAATATATTCAGAGTACTTTTTTTGTGCTACAGCAGTTTAATGACATGCTTGTATACTGTTGGCCTATTTTACTAATTATTCTTCACAGTGCTATAACTTGCAACCTACTGGTTTGTCATTGAAATCTGCTTAACGTGGTTTAAATCAGTAGTATATCAATGTTGTCACTGTCTTCCTACAGTGACAGACTATATTGTGACTATGCTTTACATCAACATTATACCAATTTTGCTTATATTTTCTAGATATACATTGACTGCGTGGCTATGTTTTTCATTCCTACATTCTGTACAAAATCATTCTCCTGCATATTTTTTTCAATGAGTCAAATATTTCTGAGCTGTCTGTATAGCTGAGTTTTTTATTTGCTCTCGGACTATAACAGCCTTGGACTATCATAAGATACAAACATTTACTATTCAGTAGTTTCCTGGTACATGTTGGTACCAATGACATAGGAAAGTATGGTAGGGAGGTTCTGGAGGACAACTTTAGGCTTTTAGGTAGAAAGTTGAAATCCAGAACTTCCAGGGTAGAATTCTAAGAAATGCTTACCGTTCCACGTGCAGTTTCCAAAAGGCAGGCATAGTTCCAGAGTCCCAATGCATAAATGAGACAATGGTGCAAAGAAGAGGGGTTTGGATTTGTTAGGAACTGGGTAACATTCTGGGGAAAGGAGGGGCTTTTCTGAAGGGATGGGCTCCACCTTAATAGGGATGGAACCAGGCTGCTGGCATTAACCTTTAAAAATGAGATAGAATAGCTTTTAAACTAGATAATAGGGAAATGTTGATAGTCACCCAAGAGTGCATGGTTCAGAAGGATGTATCCATGAAGGATACTAGCAAAAGATTGAAGTTAGGGCATATCGACAGAGAGGTTCCAATAAAAACAAAAGTAACCCAAATGCCCTTAAGTGCAGAGCAGACAGAGCTTAAAGGTTCCAAATAAACCCTGCCTACTGATAACCAGATTAATATGAATAAAATATGACCTCTAAAATGCTTTTATGCAAATGCTTTTTTTTTTTTTTTAGTGCCATGGAGTCAGTGCTGACTCCTGATGACCCAGCTACCTTTGGGTTTTCTTGGCAATGTATCACTGGAGGTAGATTACCAGGCCTTTTCTTCTGAGGCAATGGAGGGTAAAGTGATTTGCCTAAGGTCACAAGGAATGCCAGTGGGAATTGAACCCTTGATCTGCTGGTATTAGGCAGCTGCACTAGTCTACTCCTCCTGCAGATGTTAAAAGTCTAAAAAATAAGATGGGAGAATTAGCATATATAGCACTAAATGAGAGGTTAGATACGATTGGCATCTCAGAGACCTGGTGGAAGGAGAACAACCAGTAGGACACTGTAATGTGTCCTACTGGTTCAGAGAGCAAAGAAACTGGTTCAGAGAGCAAAGAAAACTGACCACATCACCCCAATTCTGAAAGACCTACACATACTTCCACTCGAAGCAAGGACTAAATACAAAGCCATACTACTCACCCACAAAGCCATCCATCAAACCCAGAACACCCAACTTCACACCCTACTGTCTCGTCCAGCCCACGGCAGAACCACCAGACAAGCCTCCAGCAATTCCCTCACCGTCCCTCAGAAAAGAACCAAATGCTCGCAACGGACATGCAATCGAGCCTTTGAACTTTACGCTCCATTCTTATGGAACTCTCTACCGAGCTGTCTCAGGAACAATGCCGATCTACTATCTTTCAGAAAGCAGCTAAAAACAATCCTTTTTCAAGAATACTTCAACATGACCCCAACAAAAAAGCGCACTAACCCCTGATCTCGCCCGCCATGGACCTCTGACTCAAAGCCATACTAACCTGTTCATGTCTGATGTCTGTCCCATGTCCAAAGTCTATCCTATGTCAAAATCATCAATGCTGCCTCCCCGGTGATGGCCCCCCCCCCTTACTTAATTTCCCCCCCTTTTAAGTGAAGCCGCTTTGACCCGGTGAAAAGCGGGATACAAATACAGCTAAATAAATAAATAAATAAAATAAATACCTGGGTACAAATTATATTGCAATGATAGAGTAGATTAAATTGATGCAGGGGTTGCGCTCTATGTTAGAGAGGGCATTGAGTCACACAGGATTAAAGTGTTGCAGGAAACTAAATACATGGTAGAATCTCTATGGATTGAAATTCCATGTAAAAAGGGGAAGGCGATGGCAGTGGGGGTGTACTATTGACCGCCTGGCCAGAATGAACAAATGGATGATGAAATGTGCAAAGAAATCAGGGAGGCTAACAAAAGTTACAATACAGAAATAATAATTGGTGATTTTAATTACCATGGTATCGACTGGGGCAGTGTCACAGCAGGACATGCTAGGGAGATAAAGTTTCTAGATAAAATAAATTACTGCTTTTTGGAGCAGCTGGTTCATAAACTGACAAGAGGGGAAGCCATTTTGTACCTAGTCCTTAGTGGTACACCAGATCTGGTGCAAGAGATAAGGGTGTTGGGGCCACTTGGCAATAGCATGATCACATTTGTTTTCATAAATGCAGGAAATCCACAGTACTGCCTTTAAATTTTCAAAAGGAAGACTATGATAAAATGAGGAAAACAGCTAAGAAAAACTAAAATAAGCAGCTGCAAAGGTTAAACATTTACATCAAGCATGGGCGTTGTTTAAAAATACTATCTTAGAAGCTCAGACCAGCTGTATTCCACGCTTTAAGAAAAGTGAAAGGAAATCCAAAAAACTGCCAGCATGGTTTAAAGGTGATGTCAGAGAGGCTGTTGTAGCCAAAAAAAACATCTTTCAGGAAATGGATAAAGGAGCTAAATGACTAAAACTGGAAACAACATAAGCATTGACAAGTTAGATGCAAGGCATTGATAAGATAGACAAAGAGAGAATTTGAGAAGAAGCTTGCAGTGGAATAAAGACTTTCTCAAGCACATTTGTAGTAAAAAAAAAAAAACTGTGACAGAGTCAGTTGGACCATTAGATGATAGAGTGGTAAAAGGGGCACTAGAGGGGACAAGGCCATTGCAGAGAGACTGAATGAATTCTTTGCTTTGGTCTTTACTGAAGAAGATGTGGGGAGGTTACCCATGACTGAAATAGTATTTAAAGGTGATGCATCGGAAGAACTGAAAGAAATATCAATAAACTGGGAAGATAAATTACAACTATTTGATAAACTAAACAGTAGCAAATCACCAGGACTGGATGGTATACACCCGAGCGTGTTGAAAGAACTGAAGTATGAGATTGCAGATGTACTATTAGTAATCTGTAAACTATCATTAAAATCATCAGTATTACCTGAAGATTGGTGAATGGCCAATGTAACACCAATTTTTAAAAAGGGCTCCAGAGGTGATCCAGGAAACTACAGGCCAGTGAGCCTGACATCAGTACCAGGCAAAATGGTAGAAACCATTATAAAGAACAAAATTACTGAACATGTAGATAGTCATGGTTTTAATGGAAGAAAGGCAACATGGATTTAGCCAAGGAAGGTCTTACTAATCTGTTATATTTTTTGAAGGTAGGAATAAATAGTTAGACAAAGGTGAGTTGGTTGATATAGTGTATCTGTGTTTTCAGAAAGCTTTTGACAAGGTCATTCATTAGAGACTCTTGACGAAGTTAAAATGTCATGGGATAGGAGGCAGTGTACTATTGTGGATCAGGAACTGGTTAAAAGATAGAAAGCAGAGGGTAGGGCTGAATGGCCAATTTTCCCAATGGAGAAAGGTGAATAGTGGAGTACTCCAGGGTTTTGTGCTGGGTTTGCTGCTTTTTAACCCTGGAATTACCGAGATTTTTGCACACACTGAATACCATTGGGGTCATAAATGACCCCACGACGAATTTTAATTGTTAACCATGAAAATTTTAAACTAAACAGACAAAATATTATTCTGAATTAATTATTTATTATATGAAGGTTAAATGTTTTGAAATTTAATGCTTTATCATAAAATTACATGAAGAAGAGTTGCCATGAAAGCAGTTTTTGCATGCACTTGATGAACACAGTAAAGTACTATAGTCATTTGCATGAGACAGACAATTTCTGAATGTTCTTTGCAAACATTGCGCTTGCAGGAGGTGCAAACTATGTTGCTTTTCTTGTGTTTTTCTCAGGAACAGCAGTGACACCTTGCCCTTTTCTTTGGGATCATGACATTGCAAACAGCATCAGTGGCTTCTTCAATGCTGGAAGAAGTCTCACTGCAATTACTCTGAAGTAGCTGCTTTCCTAATTCCAAGAGGAAGAGACGACGTCTGTGCTTTGACTTGGACTGCCATTCTGGATTTAGTGACATCCAAACAATGAAGGTGTTCAAAGCACTGATGTCCAACATGTTGTAGAAGATTGTCACTGGCCAGCGTCTTGTCATTCGTTTTGTGGTATACGTGCGCAACATTTGATCTGCCGTATCTACTCCAACTTTACTAGAATTATAGTCCAAAATCATGCGTGGTTTTTTATCTGGACGTGTGTTATCTACTTCTTGATCATGCTAAACGCTCAGAAGAACTACCACTTTTCCTTTCTTCGGGCAATAGGAAACCAGAGTGGCATCATCGCGAAAGGCAAACAGTGAAGTGAATACCTCTCGGCCTTTTGCTGTTACAGATTCTGGAGGTAATTCTTTTCTGTTCTTTCGAATTGTCCCCAAAATTGTCATTTGCTTTTCTAGCAATTTCCGTGACAGGGATAAACTGCAGAAGAAATTGTCAACAGTAACATTTCTGCCAGATCGCGTCAATCCTTCAGTGAGTTGCAGCACAACCCTTTCACCCTGATTCTGTTCCCTGTTTTGTCTGAGTTCCCTTCCTGTATATACTTGAAGATGCAGAACATATGACGTTACACTGTCACACAACATCCATAGCTTTGTGCCATATTTCCCAGGTTTGCTGGGAATATATTGTCTGAATGGAACACGGCCACGAAATGTAAGCAGTTGCTCATCCATGGTAACATTTTCACCAGGAACAAAGGCGTCACTTAGAGTTGCTTCCCAGGTATCAAAAACGTGTCTGATTGGAGCAAGCTTATCCACGCCTCATTGTTCACGTCTGTTGGTTGCATCATCAAATCTGAGAGCACAAGAAATTTGCTTTGCCGAAAACAGAACGACAATCTTCAAGGTTACACAACTGAACTATGGATTCATTTCGTGACTTGTACACACCTGAGAGGATCAGAAGTCCAAGAAAACGTTGAAATTCTCCGTCTGTCAAATCTTTCCAGGTGTCGTCATAAATGTGTCTTCCTTGTTTGCTCATCCACATCATGATTTCATTCAATAAGTTCTTCCTCATGAACAAGTGGAATGCTGCGAGAGGGCCATCAACATTTCGTACAGCATACCTTGTAGGACCTTGTTGTACGGGCATGACATTAGCTCTGGTATATCTTCCAGCAGCTTGCTTTATAGGTTGCCTGTTCCATGATGTGGCATCCTTAGATACATAGGCTTCAATGGCAACATTTGTGCTTATAGTTAATGACCTCTTAGTTCCTCTACGACCACAACAAGATTCCTCACAGATGATACTGACACTGAGGACTCCTGCCTTCTTCCCCGTCCAGCACAGCCTCGACCTTTGCCTCGACCTGTAACTTGACTCTTTGCTGCAGGCGATGTTACTGGCTCAACATCAGTCTCACATTCACTTGGCGACCAACTGCTGTCACCATCTGAATCATGACTGTCATCATCAGATTTATCGCCCAAACTTGGCTGATATGCTTCTTCGCTTGCTGAATATGCTGCATCATCAGACGACTCAGAGCCGTCACTGTCAGCATCTCGTTGCAATATTTCTCTTACTTGGGCAGCTGAATACTTTTGTTTTGACATCATAAACAATAACCTAAAATAAATAAACAAAGATAAAGTTGAATAAAGCGCAAAGCAGTTTTACTATAGGTGCACAATAATCGTGATGAACGAGCTGAAAGCCTTTAGATTTCATCGGAAATAATGAGAGAATGTATGATATCAATTACAGAAAATGTGTAATTTTCATAAAATAAGAGTACAAAAAATAAATGATACATAATTAATGATAAATACCTTTGTCAGATCAAAAAATTCACAAAACTGCAAATTGTATCACGATCCAAACCGGGCATAAGCAACTGTGATTAAAAATGACCCCACTGGTACTCTGTGCTGCAATTCATCACTAGCGTCACCTAGAGGATGAAAATTATTCCTCTCATGGCGCAATATAAAGAGAATATTGACATGTGAAAAGTCATAAAAAGATTGCATTCTTGAACAACTAGTTTCCGAGATACGCATTGTGAAACTTGCAATGGGGTCGCTTATGACCCCATCGGTACTCCCAGGGTTAACATATTTGGAAATGACCTGGAAATGGGAATGAATGAGGTAGTCAAATTTGCAGATGACACAAAATTATTCAAAGTTGTTAAAACCCAAGAGGATTGTGAAAAATCGCAAGAGGACCTTGACAAATTGGAAGACTGGATGTTCAAATAGCAGATGAAATTTAATGTGGACAAGTGCAAAGTTATGCACCTAGGAAAGAACAACCCAAACTATGGTTACACAATGCAAGGTTCCACATTAAGAATCACCGCCCAGGAAAAAGATTTAAGCGTCATCGTGGATAACACATTGAACCCATTCAATCTATCAAGCATTAATATTACCACATTTTGACTACGCCAACGTAATCCTACATGGTCTCCCCCAATCAACACTAGCACCACTCCAGCTCGCAATGAACACTGCTGCGAGAGTACTAACAGGGGCCTCACGGAGAGAGCACATAACGCCAGTACTGATGAACCTCCATTGGTTACCTGTTCAAGCAAGAATCCTCCACAAAGTCCTAACCTTGACCTTCAAAGCGTTAAACACTTTGACTCCCACAGCTATCAGTGAGATGATACACAAAGTACCACATAACAGAAACAGAAGACCCACGACGCAAAACACCCTCGAGGTCCCAAAGACAACAACGAAATGCACGAAAGTAACAACAAACAGAGCCTTTACAATTTATGCACCTAGAGCATGGAATGCCCTCCCCACCTATATACGAAACATCACCCACCTAACCCAATTCAGGAAAGCATTAAAGCACCACCTGTTCACCACATACTACCCTGAATCCAGCCTCAGTATTCATACATGTTGCCCCTCAGACAATCACGCACCACACCTAAACAACCAGACTCAGTATGAAAAAGGCTAACCCACCTGATCCTTCAAAAGTAATAAGATGTAGATAGACCCTGCTTGAAAAAGGTAATAGTGTAAATACAATGTAGATAGTTTCCCCAGTTGTTTCCATGTTGATTTCCCTGTTTATTGTAAAGTTTACAACTCAGAATGCCTGTGTTGTATAGTTGACGTTGAATGTAAACCGCACTGATCTGAAAAGCGCGGTATAGAAGAACTGTTAAATAAATAAATAAATAAATAAATAACCCTCCGCCCAGTGTGCAGAGGCAGCCAAGAAGGCAAAAATTCTAGGAATCATAAGGAAAGAATGGAAACTAAGAAAAAGGATATTATAATGTCTCTGTACCGTTCCATGGCTTGACCGCACCTTGAATATTGTGTGCAGTTCTGGTCGCCGTATCTTAAAAACGATACTCATATAGCGGAATTTGAAAAGGTAAAGAGAATAGTCACCAAATGGTAAAGGGGATCGGAGGATACCCTTTGAGGAGAAGCTTAAAAGGTTAGGGCTTTTCAACCTGGAAAAGAGGCAGCTGTGGGGAGATATGATAGAGGTCTATAAATTAATCAATGGAGTGGAATGGGTAAATGTAGATCAATTGCTTACATCATCAAAAATTAGAATGACTAGGGGACATACAATGAAGCTACAGCATAATCCCTTTAAGACTAATAAGAGAAAATATCATGGAACCCATTTGTCTTTTTGGGAAACTGCTTGGTAATTGTGACCTGGATTGGCCGCTGTTGGAAACAGGAAACGGCTTGATGGACCTTGGTCTGATCCACTATGGCATTTCTTATGTTCTTATTCTGGCTATGCATTTGCCCTTCACTGCAGTTTTCTTAAAACACTGGATTTGAAGCAGAAATACTAGCATCATGCAAAAAGAGTTCAGAAAGGAGTTTTGGGAAAAAGGGGGGTGCAGTGTAGCCAGCATTAATAGTAATGAGGGAGGGGGTGCCAGAAACTCTAGCACCAACCCTGGTGCCACTCATCCATTTCTTCCTATCCTGTGATTCCTGATTATCATAAGCTTTCTATCCACCTTCCTAGACACTGCCATATACCTCTTTTTTTTTGTCAAGAGCTATGTTATATAAGCAACATTATTTGTTACTGTATAAAACAAATTCTAACAATGTTATCTTTATAGAGTACTGTGATGATTTTACTGCATTTTCAATACAGAATTGCACATTAAATTTGCTACAAGTCTTCAAAGATCCCATTATGGTGTTAAAATGGAATTAGTGCTCCATTTTGAATCTCTAGAGAGCTTGTTTTGCTTTTAAGATAACGTCAAAACAATGTCAATGGAATTTTAAGAATTTGAAATATGCTCTTAAGAATAGGAAATTTAGAACAGAAGAAACGTATTCAAATCCTGAAAATAAAGCACAGTTTACCTACCAGTCTGTAGGTAAACTGTGCTTATAGTAGACCACCATGGAGTTATAGTGAAATTGTAAAATATAGGAAAAAGCTTCGTAGGAAAGAAAGACACTGGTGAGTTAGTTTTGATCTGGTTTCTCAACAAGACTACTTAGCATATTGCATAGTTACCAACAGTTGGTTCTCAAATGTGGAAAGCAATATTATAATACTCAGATTCAAACTTGAATAGGTTTGCCTACACATTTGTTTTCGGTGATTAAGCGATTAACACAAGTTACTTCTAATGAGATTGTCAATGATACTTTTGGTCCTCAACTCCTTTTGACATCTTTCTGTAATAAGATTGCTAACATTTGGGAAAGTCTTTGCACCTCCTCAGTTGACTCTGTGAATCCTATTGCTTTTGAGGTGTGTAACACAAAGCTGATTAGCCCGTTCTTGATACAACTGACTATAATGACTAGGCTACCTTTAATATGGTATCAGAATCTCAAGTCCTTGAGGCCATTTCCTCTTAAAATAATACATTCACTCCTTTTGGACAATTGCTCCATTCCATTGTTTACGTCTCTGAAAGAATCCTTGAGTAAATCGGTTATGGCTATCGTAAATAATTCACTACTGTATGGCTTTGTGCCAGATGTTTTAAAAAGAACTTGAAAAACTCCTCTTTGAGCCCTAAGGATGACCCAATGAATTATAATCCCATCTCTTCTTTACCCACTGTTACTATCATGGGTGGCCCTCTGCAAAGGTTTGCTTAGGGCTCTTACTTTGAACTTACACCACTGCCCTGATCTAAAAAAATACGTCTTGTGCCATGGTGCTGATAAGTCTGCTGCTTAGTATCAATCTTCCTTTGAACTTATTCACTCTTCCTTGCAGTTGTGGTGTAATGCGATATATGTTGATATACAGATGTTAACCATTGAGGCACAAACATAATTCTTTTCATGAGCTATAGACTGTGTAGAGATGACTTGTAATTGCAGATGAACAACACATCACAAACAAGTCATCTCCTGATGACTAGTTTGTGAATCTAATTGTGGTGATTTCAGAAGCTTGTCATTCAGACAGAGCATGTTAGTAACTATTCATCAGTATATGCATTGATGAAATAGGAAGACATGATATGGTGATACTGGATGAAACAACACAAAACAAGGCCAAAAGAAGTGGCAGAATAATACATTTTAAAAAAAGAGCCAAGAACCTGAAACAGTAAAAAAATATGGACCCGATATTCAAAGGCATTTACATGGCTTGCAAAAAGGCTTTATTGAGCAAGGGCCATTTGTGTAATTGCACCATTGAATTAAAGGGCTCACCCCAAACTGGAGATCCCCATGAACACTCTTTCCCATGGAGGATCTCCTCTTCCTGGTGGCCCAGTGGGCCTTATGTCTCCAGCCCCAGTCCCAGCCCTATCGTGTGGCTAAAATGGAAATTCCTTCCATTAGTAAGAGTTGGTCAGCCAACCCATATCCCTATTCCCAGGTTCCTGAATCACTCTAGGGTTGGGAAGGATATGGGGGCAGGAGCAATCTCCACTTACCCCCACTCTGGCATCTGTCTTATTCAAAATGGTGTGTACTAATCCCTAGCAGTAGTCTCATGGTATTACTATTATGGTTCATATGTCCAAATAAGGGCATTACCCCACTCCTATCCAGTTATTAGCCACCAGGGGAACCCCTGGTAGACGCTGGGACATTCAAAGGAGTGGAGGGATGGGAATTGAGCATTGGGGATGGGACTTCAAGTCCAAGCACGGGTCCCTTTATTTGGAAGTGTGATCGTTAGCAGTAGTATATAGCCAATATACAGTAGTGTTCCTAAGATATGCAAATAAAAATACATCTAGATCTTTAACGTGCTATATTCAATTGCGTTAACTTGATTGAATAAGTTACTAAATATCTGGTTTAAGTTACTTGGATAAGTTATGTGAATATCTATAATCAGATATGATGCCATCGAATATTGCTCATTGCCCCCCTTCCACTCTGTATTTTACTTATGGGTGATTGGCTCTTTTTGAAAATATATCACATTACTGACATACTAGAGTCATTATGATTCAGGAGAAATTTTCATTTTGTGGAAGCCAAGAAAAATACTGATAATTCATTTTATATGTAAAAAGAAATAATAGAGATATTGTGTTATTTTGTGAAATACTGGAATAAGTAGTGGCCTGAATCTTTTCCCACAGACACTACATGAGAGAGAAGCCTTTATGAATCAAGCTTTGAACATTAAAAATATTGAATTGAATTGCACAGTGACCAGAGGAGCTCTTACAGATGGATTTACTTCTGCCTATGGCAGAAAGGAATATGTTCATTTCTGAGGGATCATGGAGGTGAATAAATATAGCACATATCTATTTTAGATAAAGCAAATCTATTTGGATGAATCAATCCTTCCTTGTGGGAAAGCTAGTGAACAGAAATGTAGGGAGTAAGTGAAGCATTGACGATAATTCTTTCATTGGCATGCAATGAATTATTTTTAATCAGACCATGCCAAATAATATTTCTGGGAGTTATTGATCAAATACTCATTTCATTACAGTTGATATTCATCATTGATGCCAGCGTCAACAGAACTAAGTCAGACTTCACACAATATTATAGGATGTACTCCACTCTAGTGACAGTTGATTGACAATATCTTTGTAGACTTTCTTAAGTTTTTTTATCCTCTAGTTTCTACTCCTGTGTTTGCTTAGATGATGGAACAAATACTGACATTAATGACAGTGATTTCAAAATGCAAACTTGAATTTCCATGTGCTATGCCTTACTAAAGTCAGCCAGAAACTGAAGAGAACTGTGATTATAACTACAGTAAAGTATCACTGAGGATTCTAGTAAACAGAAAACATAACCTGCATACTTTGTATGTTATGGGGCAGTTTTCAACAGCCTGTGGTACTGCAAGATAAGTGAAGGCTTTTGTACATTTCTACCTTGTAGCTCAGTTTCAAAGGTGACCTGATGGATTGGTTCCCTTTGAGGATGTGCAACAGAATTCATATACAAACCAGCCACTATGTTTACACCTTCTCATTCTGTGGGTGGCAATTAGAGGAAGAAGAACTGGCAAAGTTTTGAAAATCAAATCAATGGGAGCCATGTCTTGAGCGAGTTGGAGGAGACTGAGGGCCTGTCCATCGGTTCTACAGACTGGTTTCACTGCTGCTTTTGTCAGGCAACATCAGCGGAAGGCCCCCCCCCCCCCTCAGAGGATAAGAGTTGCTGCTGCAGTGTTTTTGTTGGAGCCATGTCTGGAGCAAGTAGAAGGAGACTGAGGGTCTGTCCATCGGTCCTACACTGGTTTCACTGCTGCTGCTGTCCGAGCCACCTGGAGGTCCAGCATTGTGGAATTGGGCAGGAATCGAGAGAGTAGCCCACTGCCATCACTGGAAGGCCCCTCCTCGGAGGATAAGAGCCACTATTGCAGTGTTTTTGTTGGAATCATGCCTGGAGCAGGTAGGAGGAGACTGAGGGCCTGTCCATTGTCCGACAGACTGGTTTCACTGCCACTGTTGTCTGAGCTACCTAGGAGCCCGACATTGTGGAATTGGGTAGGCATCGAGGGGACAGCCTGCTGATGTCAGCGGAAGGTCCCCCCAGAGGATAAGAGCTACTGCTGCACACATGCAGCTGTGGAGTGTGGCCTGAAGAGGTGTACCCAAAGGGACAGGTTGCCCCCCTTTGGCACCCCTTCGGTGTACTGGCGGATACTTTCTTTTTCTTCATATTGCCTTTTCCTAGGTTTTCGGTGAATAATATATTATTATGAGAAAAAGGAAGAACAAAGGTGGGGTGAAGGTGCAATCATCTATCATACCAACAGGCAAAACTGCTGGCCCTTGTCCCCCTATCAGTGATCCTGTTTATCCTCCACTGTTATAGGGGGTGAATCTCTTGGTCAAAAACTTTGAGAGAGTCCTCGGATGATTATTCCTAAGCCAGTGATCTCCTGGGAATCTCAGGAGTCTTCTGGGCCTCCATATATGTCCCCAGAAGGGGAGATTACCTTGAAAGACTTGTGGGAGGCTGTTGAGAATATTGACTCAAAGTTAAGTTCAACTGTTTCCTCTTCATGTTTATTCTCCCAAGAAAATGTGGTTAAATTGCAAGATTTGGATAGTAAAGTGTTGTCTCTTGATAAAGTTATGCCATGGATCAATTCTCAAGTGCAGGTTTTCCAGCAAACTAATGTGGTTCATATTAAAGATTCTCTTACTGTTCATGCCAGGCTGGAAGCACTTGAGTTTTTTCTTTGCTCTAGGAACCTACGATTTCTTAACTTTCCTTGTATTCTCTTTCTGCACAAATTTTGTTGAAGAAATACTTTAGCGAAGTTTTAAAAGTTTCTGATGTTATTGAGGCAGTGCAGGCTTATTCTATCCCCCAACAAGTCCTGAGAAGTTAATCTTGTTGAAGGAGGGTTGGATGTACTCCATCCTTCTGAGAGTCAGAATCTCACTGCTTTTCTAGAAGATTCTACTGACACTATCTCTAAGGGGTATGTTTACTAAAAGTGATAAGGGAGCATGTGTGCCGTTAATGCAGGCTATCGGCACACTTGCTTCCTTGACTCCGAAAAAATGCTGCTTTAAGTTACGGTAAAGGCACCGGCAATGTTAAGGACACAGAGGGCAGAGAGTGGGCATGACTGGGGCAGGAAGTGGGCAGTTACAGTGTGTACTCCCATACTGCCAATTGCTCAATGGCCTGAAAAGACCTTTAACGCTGGGAACCTGATCGCCGATTACAATCTAGGGGAAAAGATGTTTGTAGAGGGGAGAGAGACTATTCAGCAATGTGATGTACTGACAAGGGAGCCCAAGATAGAGATAGTAGTGCTCCATTAGCAGCAACATCATGGTGCTCATGAAGGAAAGGGCACCATGCTGATGGTGCAAATGGGGCACAGGGGGTGGCATCATGGTCATGCAGTGGGGGTGCTGGTGGACATGGTGGACTAGGCAGCTGCCTGGGTGGCACAGAGGGGTATAAGAACATAAGTTCAGAATATATGCCATACTGTGTCAGACCAAGGTTCTTCAAACCCACTATCCTCTGTCCAACAGTGGCCATTCAAGGGCACAGGTACCTAGGTGGGTCCCAAAAGGACACCCATGGTTAAAGAGGCCTGTATTTGGCCAAGCAGTCGATCCTCAGTATCCCCCGAATAAACATATAATGACCTTTCTTCCAGGACCATGAACAAACCCTACTGAAACCCAGCTATATGAGGAGCTGTCACGACCTACACTACCACTGTGTGCCAGTGTTTGCCAACGCATTGAATGACAAACTATATGCCTCAACGTATCTGAAATGCGTTACACTGTATAGGCAGTGCCTGTCCCCTAGTTCCCCCATATTGTGATGGTGTTAACAACCGTGAACTGTTCCACGTCATTCAGTACTGTATAGACCCCTATCATATCTCCCCCAACCATCTCACCAACAGGTTGAGGAGGCCTAACCTTTCTAAGCTCCTCACATAGGGGAATCCTTCCATCTGCAGCACCATCTGTAATGTCCGTCATCATCACACAGTGACAGTGGGGGAACTCAGACATATGGCTGGTGTGGAACAATGATGTGCCACATGGGGACATGGCACACTTGGCAGAGATGCCAGTGCCCCCCCCTGGTGCCACTAAACCCAGCTGTGGAGGAAGAGACCCATAACACCTGCAGCTGTAGTGCCGTAGGCTGAGACACCATTGTGCCTCTATGCCATATGCATTGCCTGGGCGGCCACTGTATGTCATGCTGAAATGGTACTCTCACTATGACCAAAAAGTGACCATGGCACAGCTGTGTATTCACGTAGAGTTATTATAATGTCTGGCTCCAATGATGTAGATGTATTCTCTGTCTGGGGATGCCAACCACTGAGCAAATGGCTGGGTGTCAATGCTGAGTGTCCCAAGGCAGGGTGCTCATGGTCACGTTATACACATGCTGTGCATACTGACTAACAGACCATCCGCAGTTGGTTTGTGCTTGGCTGACACAGCCCAGTGAGGGGCAGTTTTACTGCCTGTGCTGTAGTCAATTGTTAGTCCTCAATGGTTGGGACAGTAGCAGTTCATGGCCTACTCACTGGGATCCTGACAGTACATTAGCCCTATGGTCCAACTAAGAGCAAACGTCACGTCAGAAACAGTACACAGTAGGGAAACGTGATGTGTCCAAGGATAGAACAACTGATCATATAATGTTGAAACAGAGGCAATGTATCCTGCATCTCATTTCATGACTCGGCATTTTTTGAGTCATGAAATGAGATGCAGGATACATTGTGAGGATTTCACGTTTAGAGTGCCGCGGATTGTGCAGCCAGTTTAGGCTTGATATAAAATTTGTGGACAAGAAGAGCCTTTTACAGCTTTTGCCATTGAGAGATTGTTGCCCTGTACCCCTGATGAAGTTTTATTAAACGAAACACGGCCTGTGTCGGGTGGGCATCATCCGTTTGGTATTGCAAATAAAAGCCTCTGTTTCAACATTATATGATCAGTTGTTCTATCCTTGGACACATCACGTTTCAGTACATTAGCCCTATGCCAGCCTATACAACCCCACTGCAGTAGCTGTCCATGGCAGCAGTATATTGACACTGGTCCCCTAACCTGCACTGTTATCAGAAGGTTAGTATCCAACATGGGCTGAACACAGGGCCAAGCTGTTGCTATCACTGTTGCCTACAGCATGAAAAAAACAAGGAGAAAAATAAAACACTAGCAGTGATATGGAACTGTAGCACAGCCAGCAGAAACCATCTCTAACAGTGCAGGTTCAGTGGACCAGATGCTGGGCACCCCTCCTCATCCTCAGGGTGACAGCTGAAACCGCTCTGCAGCACAGCTTGCTATTGTTATGTGCATGTAGCACACACAGCTAGTGCATCTTATTGAGCCAATGTGCTGACTCAGTGCATTCTACATTGGTTCTTCAGCTGCAGACCACTGTTTTGCATGTGCAGTGCCTCCTGGGTAGTGGAGCGCCCAGCCTATACTGGCACAGATGGCAAACAGTTTGATCAGAGATCTGCAGACTCTACACATCTGTATAGAGCTGTAAGGTTGGTGCAATGTTTCCATGGTCAAAGGTCCAGGGTTTGATTCCCACTTGTTCATTTTGTGCCTGGGCAAGCTTACCCATCTCGCACAGTCCTGGCTCTCTTGTGACCTGCAGACAATATATTCATATTCATATTCATTTATTTGATTGACCGCCCTTCATTAATAGGCAGAGCGGTTCACAATAAAAAGTCTAAACAGAGTGGCACAGGCCGGAAAATGGAAAGGAAGTTACAATTGAAGTAGAGAAAGAGATAGAGACAAGAGTAGGTAGGGCAGAGGGAGGGACAGAGGGTCAGAGCTAGGGAGGGGGGAGGTCGAAAACGAGGGAGAACAGGTAAGTTTTAAGGGAGCGTTTGAAGGTAGGGTAGTGGGGTTCGAGACAGGGGGGGGGGGAGAGAGTTCCATAGTGCATGGCCAGTAAAGAAGAAGGCTGAGGAACGTGTGGACTGAAGGTGTGCGTGTGAGGGGGGTGGTAGAGCAAGTCGGTTAAGGTGGAAAGAGCGAGGGGTGTGCCTAGGAGTGTGGAAATGGAGCAGGTCAGCCAGATATTGAGGGGTAGAAGTATGTAGCGCCTTGTGAGCTAATGTGAGGAGTTTGAATTGAATACGGAAGGAGACAGGGAGCCAGTGGAGTCGGAGAAGAAGGGGGGTGACGTGGTCTCTAGCAGAAGAGTGGGTGACAAGACGGGAGGCGGTGTTTTGGATGCGTTGTAACCGTGAGAGCTGCAGTTTGGAGATGCCAGAGAGGATAGAGTTGGAGAAGTCAACACAAGAAATAACAAGGGTGAGTAGCAAAGTAGTTAAAGCAGAGGAAGAAAGGAAGGGGCGAATAGCACGGATCTGACGAAGGTGAAAGAAAGAGAGTTTAGAAACGTGGGAAACATGTGCTGAGAAAGAGAGATCTGAGTCAAAGAGGACCCCGAGATAGCGAAAAGTAGTAACCAGTGGGACAGGTGCATTAGAAAAAGATGGGGCCAGAGAGGGGGGCTGGTGACCGTGAGAAAACCATATGGCTATGGTTTTCGAGAGGTTAAGATGCAAACAGTTTTGTATTAACCAGTCAGAGACAGCAGCTAGGCAGGCGTTCAGTGGAGCTAGGTCAGGAGAGACAGGGGAGGTGTGGTGGAGGAGGAGAATGTCGTCGGCATAGTAAAAGGCTGTAATCCCAAACTGTTGGATAAGCAATGTGAGAGGAGTGAGAAAGATGTTGAAAAGAAGAGGAGCTAACACAGAACCTTGAGGAACCCCGCAGACTAGGGAAAAGGAGTCGGAGGGGGAGTGGGATGAGGATGAGGGAAGAACAGCAGTAGAGCGAGAATAGAGGAAAGAGTGAAACCAACGCAAGACAGTACTACGAAGGCCGATATCATGCAAGCGGGAGAGGAGGAGGGAGTGGTCAACTAGGTCGAAGGCAGCGGAAAGATCAAGTGCTACCACCACCGAGATGTCACCCCGGTCGTGAGCAGTATGCAGGGAGTTGGTGAAAGCTAGAAGAACAGTCTCGACGCTGTGCCCAGAGCAGAAGCCAGATTGATGAGGGTGAAGGAGATTGGTGGAGTCCAGATGGTGGGTAAGTTGTGCAAAGACAATTTTCTCAAGTAATTTAGAGAGGAAAGGAAGATTAGAAACTGGACGATAGTTATTGGGATCAAGAGGGTCTAGAGTAGACTTCTTAAGTATTGGATGGATGAGGGCGTGTTTCCAGGGATCCAGAGGAGAGACTAGAGTTCAGCATGATTTGAAGGTGGGGAAGGAAAGATAGAGACGGAACAAGCAGCCAGTAGGATGGAATAGAGTCAAGAGAGCAAAATGTTTTGTTAGATGAGGTAATGAGGTGGTGAAGTTCAGTAGTAGAGGTTGGTGAAAAGGAGGACCAGGTGTGAGATAGCGGAGAATTGGGGGGAGGGGATGCGGCTGGAGGAGGTGAGGAAAGAGGTGGGGGATGGAGGGGCAAGGAGGCCCTCAAGGTGGAAATCTTGTTGGAAAAGGCCGCAGCCAGGAGAGAAGGGGCGGGAAGAGGGTGAGCGGGTTGAGCGGGAGTAGAAGGGTGAAGAGAGGTAAGAAAAGTGAGTGTGGAATATAAATGGCGTGTCTGATTAGGGGCAGCGGCGATAGCAGCAGAGAAGAAAGAGGCCTTAGCGAGGTGAACCTGAGAACGATAATAGGAGTGTTGAGATTTGAAAAGAGAAAGAGAAATTGGTGATGGAGATTTTCACCAACGTCGTTCGGCTCGATGAAGTTGGGAGCGGAGTAGACAATGACCAGAGTGGTACCAAGGGTGGGAGGGTCGACGAGTAGACGGACGAGGACGAAGGGGGGCAAGATGATCGAGGGCAGTAGAGAGAGAGGAGAACCAAGTAGAGGCTTGGGAGGTAGGAGACAAGGAGGGGAAATCAGCGGGGAGCAAGTCCGTGGCTGGAGGGAATCGCTGGGCTAGAGAAGGAGTGATGGAGCGGGAGAGAGGAGGAGGTAAAAGGGACTGTCGAGACCCCAGAATGGAAACAGGAGACTGAAAGGCAGAAATGATCTGACCATGGAAGAGGAAAGGAGGACAGATTAGAGAGAGAGAGCGTGGAAGATGAGAGAGTCATAAGGAGGTCCAAGGTATGGACCTCCTTATGACTCTCTATTCCATTCTTCTATATTTCTATGCGTTATGGCCACATGTTGGGTAGCCCAACATGGCATTCCTTATCATGGACCATTTGTGAGCATGGCTTTAGTGGCTCTGCCGTGGCGCATTGTAGCGGGTCAGTGATGTATACGCAGCAGATGCCTAGGTCAACTGGTATGGATTCGTTTTCTGGTTTGCCATCATTGTGACCTCCCAGCATTACATAAAGGAGATATATCTCATATATTCAGTCACCTAACACTCATTGCATAGCCATCCCCTGCACTGTTCTGCCATCATTACTTGCTCCACATGGGGCAAATGGGTTCCACTTGTCCCTTTCTATCATGCCACTCTGTCAGGTATATTGTCTTGCAGTTGCACAGGCTGAAGCACCAGTCCCACCCACACAAATGGTGTTTCATGTACCCCATGGCACTGCTACTTTTGGTTCACACACACCAAATGCTTTCGGCCTATAAGATCTCAAACATCCACCCACCATACACATTGCAAACTCTCTGCTTGGAAGATCCATGGCACAGCCCTGCACCCACTATTTGATCGTCAGGGAGATTCATGGCGGGGCAGCTTACTGGCAGTAAGCTGCCCCACAATGGCCATCAGGGGTCATTTGCAGCAGTAAGCCATATCATGCACACCTCTCTTGTGACTGCTCCACATGCGCACTCATGGACAATCCTCTCTTTGCCGCCCACATCAGGAACATGCTGCCTCCACCCAGACACTGTCCTGGCCTATGGCATACCACACACTGACAGTACATCTGGATACATGTCCACAATTCACAGACACTATAATGTAGCTTAAGGTATGGTGTATGCTTTCAGGAGCATCTAGGGCTGCATGCCTGTCACAGTGCCTTCCGCTGCTGCATCCCCTTCGTGGACTCTGCTGCCGCCACCACCCACCCATGACACAGCCAACACCCACATTGACCATCATCACTAGGCAGCTGCCTATCTCGCCTAGTCAACAGCATAGGCCTGCTGTAGGTCAAACATGCTCATCACACATACTGCCACATTGCCAGGCATTAGGTGAGTCAGCTCCATCAGCTACCAATTATGCTTGCATCCATACCTTCTCGATGGCTTCCCTGCTCCCCTTTCAGCGTTTCAGTGGCTTTCCTGCATTAAGGTGAATGCCAGACACCTTAACGTAGCATGTCCCGTTACCACACGGCAAGTATCCACTACCACCCCTAATGTCCTATTACCGCACGGTAAGTGTCCACTACCACCCCTTAATGCCAGACCGCTTCTAACATGCCCAGAACACTTACTGCATGGTAACCCCTTATTGCTGCTGTTACTGCATGGAAAAGTCTGCTCCCTTACTGCCGTTTAGTAAACATACCCTTAATGTGCTACACTTTTGGTTACTTTTTCCTCTGAAGCAGTTAAAGTAAAAATCCTTAAAGCTTATTTTAAGAATAAAGATTCCAATTTTGTGAACAAAAGTTAAATATCTTTCCAGATGTGATGCAGAGCACGCAGCTCCGTAGGAAACAGCTCCTGGATTTAAAATCTGAGGTTTTAGCCCTAGGGGCTACTTTTTATTTATGGTTCCCCTGCAAATCTTTTGATTACATCTGTTTTATTTACGCCTGTTCTTTCAGTTATATCATCCCTGGCTCTGCCATGGACGGATCATTTTTTGCTTAGTTTTGGTTTATTTGCTTCCCCTGAATCAAAGCCTTTGGGACTATTTACAGTGTTGTCTCACCCTGTGAGGGATCTTGGTGTTGAGGGTTTCCTAGCAGGCTGTGCTTTTCCACATGATTTTGGGGATCTTCTCTTGGAAGACCAGGTTAAGTGCTGGGAGGTGACCCTTTGCCATGCTTTAGATTTGGTGGCTGCACCGTGGAAGAGAGCCGTGAATGTGGGAAAGGGGAAGACATGGTATTATGGGAGCCTGAGAATGTTAAAGAGACAGGTTTGTAGGGCAGAAAGGTTGTGGAGGAAATACAGAGCTTCTGAATTGCTTGGTCGGTTTAAGGAGGCTGCTCGTGCCTATACCTCTCAGGTTGCATTAGTTAAGAAGTCATTTTATTTGACTTGTATTTTGAGTAGTGCTAATCCCGTGCGAGAGCTTTTTCTTTATTTCCAGAATATTATTGGACATCTTTGGCCTACTACTTCAGCTGAGGATCCTATTCCAACATCTCTGCTGACAACTAGGTTACAGTGTTTGTATCCCTATTTGTTGATTATAGTTAATTTGTCTTTGAGTTCAGGTGTTTTACCAAGTCCATTGAAGCGGGCAGTTGTTTGACCCATCTCAAAGAAAGAGTGCAAAGGAACTTGATTGTCCAGAGAACTATAGGCCAATCTCGGTGCTGCCCTTCCTGGCAAAGGTTGTGGAGAGGGTGTTTTTTTGTACAGCTTAAGGATCATGCGGAATGGGTAGATGTTCTGCATCCACGACAGGGTTTCAGCCTCATTTTAGTATGGAAACATGCTTAACTGCTCTGTTTAGTGAGTTGCATCAGGCATTTGATGCAGGTCATATTGCTTTGATTATCTCGCTGGATTGATCAGCGACATTTGATGTAGTTGATAATGGGTTAACAAATGGAGTGGAACAGGTTAATGAATGGAGTGGAACGGGTTAAAGTAGATTAGTTATTTATGCCATCAAAAAGTAGAAAGACTAGAGGACACACAATAAAGCTACAACGTAACCCATTTAAGACTAACAAGAAAAAATATTTTTTCACTCAACGTGTAATCAAACTCTGGAATTTGTTACCAGAGGATGTAGTAAAAGCCTGTTGTAAAAAGGAAAAGAACTCCATGGAGGACAATCCAGACTCTGGAAGCTCTCCTCACGGAAAGGACCCCCCCCATACCAGGGGACATAGTTGCCGCCAATCCCCTAGAGGACAGAGAGCAGCCCACAGTACGGTTACCAGAACCTCCAGCCGACTGGTTATCCTTACCCACAGTGCCATCCGCCACCACCTGCCCTAAGGCAGGCAAGGCTGGACTAACTTCATCCTATTACGTCTACTACTACTTATCATTTGTATAGTGCTACAAGGCAAACACAGAACTTTACAGACATATGTAAAAGACCGTGCCTGCTCATCAGATCTACAATCTAGTCAAGACAGACAACACAACAGCTGTGGATAGGGATATATCTAGGGGAGTGGTAAGGAAATACATATGAGATTAAGCGGATCAGGATCCCAAAATGGTCTTGGAGAGGTGCGTTTTCAGCCTGGATTTGAAAAGGGCCAGAGATGAAGTTTGATGCACAGACTCAGGCTGAGAGGGAGGGAGCAAGCCCTCCAAGGATGACTCAGAAGCTGTCATGCAAGAAGAGCAGCTGGAGATGTGGCACCTCGCTTGCCGCAAGCCAAAACAATATTTCCTGGAAGAAGTTAAGGCAAGTATCACAACAACATATGCTAAGGCTGTGGTGGCCCGGAAGATGCACGTTAACAACACTTACACAGCAATGCATGTTATGGATGCTTGGGTAGGAACGCGCATTGGAATGTGCACACGAACCATGCGACCACCAGGTGCACAATAGTAAAGACGCTACTAGAACTTGCACGAAAAGGTGGAAAACCCTCACACTGCACCAACGGTCATCAGCGGTTCACCATGAATTGCACCCCAGACGGATGGAATCCGGAGCCCCCAACAAGGACAATGACAAGGTCAAGCCTTAGTTTTCTCCCACTGAGAGCCCCAGGCAGGAAATCCATGACGGGCTCAGCTCTACTCACCTGTAGCTGTTTCTTTTGCTTTGCAAGCACTGTGTTTAAAGTAGCTGGCAGGCAGATTCCTCTGAGAGACATCTGCAGTCTTCAGGAGAGAGCGGGGGCATTGAGGTTATGTGAGGCTGCTGAACTCTTCCAAATCCTTTCAATTTTTGGTTGCTCAACAGGCTGTTATTATGATAAGAATGCGCAACTGAACCAATTTTCCCTCCTCCTATGGCTACTGAAATGACCGCAGTCTAGTGGAGCCTCCCATGTTGCGTTCAAGTGAGAGAGTCACCCTCAAGGTGGTCATTCATGAGCATTTAAATCAATCTTTTCCTCTCAATTATTCAGATTTTCTTTAGAGTGGAGAAAATCCATCCACCATCTGCTGGAGAGAAAAGAATACTGAAAAGATCTCTGATGGCTGAGGCGGATATAGGCATGGGAGTGATGTCATTGAAACCTGTGCTTTTCGTTGGTTCTTTGTCTCCACCAATCTGTTGGTAGAGGAACCCAACCCACTTGTCTGGACTGGTCTAGTAGGATGATATGGAAAAAGCAGTTGTACTTTCAGAGTAATGCAGAATGTATGATTGGTTTGTACATTTTAAAACATTCTGGTAGCATTATACAAATAGGGGAAAATTTTATCAGAAGGCACCTAGTTTTAGGCAGCAAACCTTTGCATAAATGTCAGTATTTTAGTCATTTATGTGTGTAAGTGGCCATTTATGCATGTAATGCCTTATAAAATACTACCTATACTAAAAGTATATGTGCTATTCGCATTATGTGAACTTTCATTGTGGACGTGCATATGGGCAGAATTTAGGCACAGAGGGGGTGATTAGGGCAAGTACAAGTGTAAATTATAGAATATTTGCAAAAAGCAAGCATGGCCATTTACACCATCTCTATGTTTAGTGTAAGTCATTGCCCTCTTAATTCAAGGCACATTCTCTGCTACTTATGCTTGTATTTTATAAAATCAGATATTTGCATAATTGACTTTAGAAAATAGGCGTAAGATATGTGTGCAAAAATGTGCACTAACTAGGTGCAACTTTATACAATTATTCTCATAGAGGGGATTTTAGATGGGACGTCTAAGCCAGAATGTTTGAAAAAAAAAGTAGGCATATCCAGGTGTAGACGCGATTTCACAAACATAGACATGCCCGATATGGATGACTACATAGACATCCCCAGAACTGTATTTTGGAACTTGCATTTCTAGGATAGCCTAATGGTTAGAGTAGTCTGTTAGAAACAGGACAGCCAGGGCTCCAATCCTACTTCTGATATCATTAACATTGTACTGGGGATAATGGATTATTTTCTCTATACCCTCTGGATGTTTTTCAGCTAAAACGAGCGCTGTTCATGCCTGGAGCAGGTCTAAACTTAGATGTGATGTCAGACATCCATGATGTTTCTGAGATCAGGCAGGGAAGTCCTTGTTCCTGGGAATGCTCCGGCCATGCCTCTGTTCAGTTTTGGGTGACCTCAATCGGGGATCTCCTCAGAGCCAGCTTCTAAAATGACTCTGGAGACCTCTCTGCTTTGGACATTTCTATGCCCATTTTCAGACAAAGTATGAATAGGGCTTTCAAAATGACTCCCATAATGTCCAACTTATAACCATTTATCTGTTCGGCATTTATACATTCTGCAAAAGAGATATGTTATAGATACTTTGTGGGTGGAAGCTCTATACATATGCATTAGAAGGATAATTTCATAAACTATTTTCACATATAAAACAACATTTTATGTGCATATATGGGGCTCTTATAAAATTAGGTCATGCCTAAAATTATGCAGAGTTTAGGTGGACTGTTAGCAGAGATACTAATTTACATGTGTATTTTATAGATATGTACATACTGTATGTGTGCAAAGTGCGCATTACTATTCATACAGTTATGGTCAACATTATTGGCACCCTTGCAATTCAACACCTTAATCTCCAATTTCTCCTAAAAAAACTGGCCAGTGAAATGGCTTTGGACTATATATGCACACATATTTGACACATTAAAGAATCAAATAAAACAAGAGCAACTAAAAAATAGTAGGAAATAGTATAAAAACTGGGACATTGCCTGGACATGATTATTCCACAACACAGTTGTATGGTCTGTTCTATAGGAGCTGATTCACTGTTAAGCCGTATGTATAAAACCTTATTGCTCCAATACCCAAAACTTCAGGCTACTACTCATTCCCAATACTTAAACACAAAATGTAAAGTATAAAATATTATTGAAGCAACAGGTCTCAGACTTCAAAGAGCTACGGTCTTTAACTGGTATCGACCTAATGCTCTACTTTGCATCAATGACCCTTATGTTGCTTTATCATCAGCATTTGACTTGTAAGATGTTTTCAACTTTTAACCTATAAGGTAATTTCAAAAGATGGAACTTGTAAAAAGAGAGTGAATATGTGCTTATCTTCAAAAGGTGCCCAACGCCAGTTTCAGCGCTGCTGCGTTTCACTGCTGAGCTGTTTCATCAGGGGCTGTGATTTTTTAACTCGTCCTCACTTCATTCGTTCCAAAAAATGAATTGTTTCAACTCTTTCAAATGAATCATGCGTTCGTCGCCCTCATAAGTTTCTTGGCTGGTCTTTTATCTCTTTCCAAACCGTTTGTTTCTAACTACGCAATTTAAATCAGTTTGAACAGAAGAATCACATTCCCATTGCAGTAAAATTAGATGCACCTATGATCAATTGTCAGTGCGCACATGACTTGAATCAACCCATGAATGATGGCGCTAATGTTTAAAATGATCATATTCACTCCCTATTCCATTTTCACAATGGTGAAGACAAGAGAGCTGCCTGAAACCATCAGAAAACCATTATTACCAAACATCAAACTTCAAAGGGGTCCAAGTGCATCTCCAAAGACCTTGGGACACCTGCGTCTAAAGTTCACAATATTATTAAGAAGTTTTCTGCTCATGGAACTGTCAAGAATCTGCCAGGGCATGGTGGGAAGAGGAAAATTAGACCAAGAAGTCTTTGAATGTTAGTGCAAACTGTTGGAAAAACACCACGTATAACATCCAAAGAGCTTAGGGTGGACTTGGAACAATCTGGAGTGGTGGTTTCAACACACACTATACAACATGCACTAAGCAAAGAAGTACTTCATGGGCGAAGGCCAAGAGGGACTCCAATGCTCAAAGACAAACATAAAAAGGCACTCCTGATCTTTGCCCAAACCCACCCTGAGAAACTACAATTCTTCTTGGAAAATGTTCTGTGGACAGATAAAACCAAAATTGAGCTCTTTGGCAATGCAGCCCATTTATAGGTGAAAAAATGAAGTTTATAAGGAACCCCCCCTTTCTTAGAGTTAAATATGGTAAAGGTTCAATAATGTTGTGGGGCTTGTTTGCTGCCTCAAGAACTGGAGGCCTGGAATGTATTAAAGGAATCATGAAGTCAGAGGACTACCAAGGTATTTTGGAGTGAAATGTGCTACCTAGTGTCTGAAAGCTAGGTCTGGGTCGAAGGTCATGGGTCCTCCAGCAGGACAGTGACCCAAAACATACATGCAAAAGTACAAAAAAATGGTTAAAAAGGAACAAATGGACTGTTTTAAACAGGACATTCGAGTACCTTTGGAAAGAGCTGAAATCTTTTATTGGTAAAAGGAATCCTGGAAACATTCATGAGCTGGAAACAAATTAGAGCTGAAGAGTGGGAGAAACTACCAGCAGAGAGATGTATGAAACTTATAGATGGCTATAAGAAATGTTTGGAGACTGTCTTCACTGCCAATAGCAAACTTGATAAAACATTGCCTGCATCATATAGACCTATTTCTAGCATACCTTTCCTGGCAAAAATAATTGAAAAAGTGGTTCAATTACAGACTCAGGACTTTCTAGAATCATCTTACCCCCTCGACGAACAACAGTATGGTTTTCGACCCCGCCATGGAGTTGAGACACTCCTCACAGTTTTAATAGATGCGCTCCTAAGAGGGATAGACGATCATAAACAGGCTTTCATTCTACTTTTTATTGACATATCAGCTGCGTTTGATAGCGTACACCACACATTAATGCTCAATAATCTGAGGCAAATAGGCTTAAACTCCACAGTACATAATTGGTTCTCATCCTACCTAAACAATAGAACGCAAAATGTAAGAATTGGGAATCAAAACTCAACCACATATAAACAAGAGATTGGATTACCACAAGGGTCAGCGTTGTCAGCTCTGCTTTTTAATATTTACATAAAACCAGTTTGCAACATATTCAAAAATTTTGGAGTCAAGTATCATTTATACGCAGACGATATTATGATGTATATACCATTCACGATACCCAACTTACCACTACAACTCCTATCGGACTGCTATAATGAAATCACAACGTGGCTAAAAACACAAAACCTCCACATTAACCACACTAAAACTGAAGTTCTAATT
This sequence comes from Ichthyophis bannanicus, assembly GCA_033557465.1. Lineage (NCBI taxonomy): Eukaryota > Metazoa > Chordata > Amphibia > Gymnophiona > Ichthyophiidae > Ichthyophis > Ichthyophis bannanicus. The sequence continues at coordinate 1,712,360,398 of CM066031.1, read as the reverse complement.
GTGACTAAGAACAAAACCTACATCCCTCCAACACATAAAAATTCAAAATGAAGAAATCAAAATAAAAATGAAATAAGATATCTAGGCGTTATATTAGATACGCACCTTACGATGGAAACACATATTAGCAATACTATAAAGAAAATATATTTCAAACTCAAAACCCTCAAACAACTTCGTCCGCTAGTATTTACACAAGATTTTATCAACATAATACAGGCAACAATAACTCCACATTTTGATTTTGCCAATCTAACACTAATAGGAATTTCAAAACAAAACATCAAACGATTGCAATTAGCGCAAAATGCAGCTGCAAGAATCATATTGAAAATTAATTCACTCCAACACATATCACCAGTACTAGCCTCCCTCCACTGGCTACCTATTCAAAGCAGAATAACCTACAAAGTAATAATAACAGCATTCAAGGCATTAAATGATATGGCCCCAACAATGCTTTGTAATTTAATACATAAAGAACCGTCCAAGCAAACACACAGAAAAGGTCAATTAAATAGACTAAAGATCCCGACAGATTATACAAGAGCCCATAAAGCAACTAATAACAGAGCCTTCTCCCACATAACCCCAATGATCTGGAATTCCCTCCCAGAGGAACTTCGAACATGTACGGAAATCATAGAACTCCGTAAAAAATTGAAAACGTACCTGTTCACCATAAACTATAACATAGATAACTTAACACCCACTATAGACAAAGGTTAAACAGCAATCGGTCTACATTAAGCAAAAACCCTTAACATATACAGATAACACATACATATGATAATCTCACAACTTATATCCGTTCACCTCCTTGTATATATATACATAAAACTGTATATAGTTAACCTGTTCTATTTTATCTTACAATGTTTAGACCATATATACTATATATAAATTTGATGTTCCTTGTAGATATGTTCTGTTATAATATGACGTTCCCTGTAAAACAAACTTGTTTTGTTAAGTGTTGTTCAACTGTAAACCGCAACTGAACCTTGGAAGATGCGGTATATAAATGTATGTATAAATAAAATAAATAAATAAATAAATAAATAAATAAGGGTTGTGCAACCAAATATTAGTGAATGGTACCATTAATCCTGTCCATGTCATTTTATTTTTTTCTCAGAAAGTACTACGTCTAAGTTGCACAGACATCTTTTTTTTTTGTTGTACACCTTTGAACATACTATTAAACTATTATGATGACATACAGTTGGAATATTTCCAATTATTTCTCAAAATATTGTACACAACATACCTAAAATGCAAGGGTCCCAATAGTGTCTGCACTTTGAATTTAGGCACTTTTGCTGCTGGATTTGGAAAGTCACATAGACGCCTATACAGCTTTATGAAATAGCCTTCCTATTCTTTTAACCTACTCTCTGTGAGGTTCATTTTAGAGCAGGTCACCTGTGTATGATGGCCACCTAGATGTGTGGTTCAGGACTGCACCAAGGTAGAAATATGCCTTGGGTAACTCATAAATCAGGTGCCCCCCTTCCTCCCCCACACCTAACTATGGGCAGGAACTCAGACTTGTTGGGTTTCCTAGAAACCCAGTGATGACATCTGCACTCCTTCTGTACTTGCGTCCTATGTGGCTGTTCACTGCTTCCACAGCATTTGGTGCAACCCTGGCCTGGATGTAAACTATGGATGCTTACCCTTCCTCAAGAGCAGGCCTAAATGTTAGTGCATAAAGAACAGGTGTCAGCCACGACTCTGCTTCTGCCCGGCCCATGCTCCATCCCAGAACACGCTTACATGCAGGTCACATAAAAGTATGGGCTTTCCTGTCACTGTGCATGAAGATCATCTGGGGTACATTTTTTTAAAAGCCGTTTCATGTGCATAAAAGGACCTATGTACATGAAAAATCCTATGTAAAACTGCCTCCTGAATGTACAAGTTTTGGCTCTTCTGCATATAAGTTATACATCCAGCTCAGATACAGAAAAGGCAGGTATAAAATGTGCTTAAGCCACAAGTATAAAGTAATCCATAAATAACTATCTAGAAATGTAACATTCATTGCTTCTATATTGAAGCATAGTTATTTGGCAACTATATGTGTAACCAGAAGTAGATTGCCAGGCTTCTCTTCCACATGGTGAGTTTATAGCCCCTGGTATTCCAACTTGGTCACCCATCCAAGTACTAGCCAGGCCTAACCCTACTTAGCTTCAGAGATTGCTTTCTTATTCAGTGGTATTCACCACACACTGCTAAACATATTGGCACTTAGAGATGTTTCAAATGACTGTGCAGACATCCCACTGAAATCTGGGCTGCATATGTTTCCCAAAAATATCGTCCACATCGAAAAGGAAAAGACTACAGCAGCTGTTCCTATGATTAAAAAGTATAGAGACAAATGTGGAACCTATGTACCTTTTTAGGAAACTGCCAAGCACTTGTGACCTGGATTGGCCACTGTGGGCTTGGTGGACCTTAGTCTGACCCAGTATGGCATTTCTTATTTTAGGGTTCTGTCATTTAGAAGATGCAGAGTTTACAAGGGTGATAGATAAATTACACTTTATTTAGGAAACTGATTGCAACAATCGCAATCAATCCATCTCTAAGAAAATCCTGAATGCATTTTAAATTGTTGGAAAGTGCCATTAGATGGAGTTCATGTTCTTTGTGCTCCCTACTGTTAAATGTATCTTTTTGTGTTTATATTATATCTGAGAACGAATAACATGAGAGAGTTTTATATTCTTGTTTTCTCTTATTTATTTTAGCACTTTAGCAGATTGACAAATAACTACTTTAATGGGCTATGCTATGCATTTAATTATATCTTCTGCTATTTTTCCTTTAATTGAGACAGAAATGGTAGCTTCAGTTCAGGGTAAAAATTAAAAAGCTTTCTAGTGGATGCACGCTTCAGTGGGCATTGAAGACACTTTAATTCCACAGTTACCATACTGTTTTATTGTTATGAGATGTCTAACCAAATTATGCATCAAGCGAGATACAAGCAAAATAAATAATTACAATCATTCATAAGGATACTGAAATAAATCAAACTACTGTGTTTCAGAAAGTTTAGATGACTGTCCACTATACCCTTTTATCTGTCTTAGGGACGTATATAATACCTTTATTTTAAAATTCAGATTTAGGTTTTGAGTAAAAGTATAGCACAAGCAATTCCTGTATGCCTTTAAGTCAATTTGTTTGCACAGTTTAGATATATAAGCAGTAATAAAAATTCAATAAATGAGTTATAGAAAATATCTTTGTATTTATCTATCTCATTGGTTCTTAGTCTTTTTTCCATTATGACATACCTGATGGATGAAGCTTGCCTATGTGACACAGAGCAAACACGACCCTCATGAACCTTTGTTCTGACAGTATAGCAGCTCTTATGAGTTAAATGTAAACATACTCTTCATCTACAAACCTCCCCCAATCCCTCCCAAACAGGGGTAGAACAGAACTAGGACTTTTCTCCATGGATGTCACCATACCAAAAAAATATTCTGACTTTTGTATCATCTGAGTAACAGCAACATAAATATCTCTACTACTAGGCATATTTTGAAATAATGCAATGCATGCTTTTGAGTCGTTGCTGACTCCTGGCAAACCAGCAGTTCCTGGGTTTTCTTGGCAGTGTGACCGGAAATAGATTGCCAGGCCTTTCTTGTGAGGAAATGGAGGGTTAAGTGACTTGCCCAAGGCCACAAGGAATGCCAGTGGGAATTGAATCCTGGTCTCTTGCTTATCAAACCAATGCTCTAACCACTAGATTACTCCTCTAAATACAAACCTGAAAAAAATGCTCACTTAGCATACATGAAGCAAACTTGCCATATAGTAACACTAATTCCTATGATTCAAACAGCAAGAAACCTATCTATGACTCGGCAGCATTAGAAATATTACATTGGGCTCTAGAACACCAATACATCTTTCTTTGTTTTAAGGGCCGTTAAGTCAGTGCTGACTCCTGCCAGCCCAGCAGCCCCTGGGTTTTCTTGCCAAGGTATGACCAGAAGGATTGAGTGAGCCGGGGCACCGGGACCGCCTCCTCCAGCTCCAGCTGCTCAATCGGGGCAGCCGGCGGGACAGTTTAAAAAGAAGCGCCGTCCGGCGTGTGGCCCGCTCCTCCTCAGCACCCCGGCTCTCCCCAGTTCTCCCAGTGGGGATTGAGTGAGCCAGGGCACCGGGACCGCCTCCTCCAGCTCCAGCTGCCCAATCGGGGCAGCCGGCGGGACAGTTTAAAAAGAAGCTCCTTACGGCGCGTGGCCCTCTCCTCCTCAGCACCCCGGTTCTCCACCAGCTCTCCTGGCAGGGATCGATTGAGCCAGGGCACCGGGACCGCCTCCTCCAGCTCCAGCTGCCCAATCGGGGCAGCCGGCGGGACAGTTTAAAAAGAAGCGCCGTCCGGTGCATGGCCCTCTCCTCCTCAGCACCCCGGCTCTCCACCAGCTCTCCCGGTGGGGATCGAGTGAGCCGGGGCACCGGGACCGCCTCCTCCAACTCCAGCTGCCCAATCGGGGCAGCCGGTGGGACAGTTTAAAAAGAAGCGCCATCCGGCGCGCCCGCGCCTGGTGGGCCTCGCCAGAGAGCCCTTTGGCTTGGCCCTTAGGCACGGGCCCGACGGGATGGGCCCATGAGAGTCCCACTATTCACGCAGATCTCACTACCCACTTCATTCCGCCTCCAAACGGTCAGCGGTCCCAACTCACTAACAGGGTCGCCCTCTACCTCCAGGCCCTTAAACCCCACAGGCTCTCTACTGGTTCGGGGCTGAACTCAGCTGGTTAATCCCACAGATCCAAAACAGACCGAAAAAGGCACGTAATCAAGTCGCTGCACCAGAAACTGTAAGTCAATCTCAGATGCCCTCAGCTCACAAGAAAATTATTCCACTTATTTACGTTTGAATTGCGTAACAACTTAGCTTTTTGTAACATTGATTACCAACATGCTAGCCCTTCTGTATCTGTAAGTTGATTTGTTTTGTAACATTGATTACCAACATGCTAGCCCATCTGTACCTGTAAGTTGATCTGTTTAACCATAAACTGTGTTCTCCCACCCCATGCTCTCCCAGAAGCGCACCTACCGACCCCCAAAACAATACTCAGTGACCTAAAGCTAACCCAACACACCTACATAAATGGCTACCTCCTTATTTACTCTTGCTCTAATCTACATGCTGGCCAGCACTTTCCATGACTCTACTGCGCTCCCACATGGCTACAACCCTATCCAACTAATCCACAGTGCAAGCAGGAAACACTTCAGAAACCAATACCAACTACCTCCAAATCCCTACCATAGAAGACAGACGCACTTACTTTATGTATCTCTAGATCTCACAACCACCACAAAAAGCAAAAAGACAGAGCCTCAGCGAGACCTTTGCTCGTAATAAGTGGCCAGTAATTACCTATTTAATAGCCATCCTCAACCTAGACATACTAATGGTCACTGAAACATGGCTTTCAGACACTGACAACGTCATATTAAACCACCTCACACCACCTAACTTCTCGATCTACACCTGCAACAGGGGAAGCAGAAGAGGAGGAGGTGTCCTTGTACTTGCAAAAACTGCGCTGCAATATCGGACTAACTTAACCAAGAGCACACAGCACCTGAACACACTAACTATCACCAACAAATCCAATACTATCAATCTCATTTATAGGGCACCAGGCGCTGAGTCAGAGGAGCTCTCAGATATTATAGACTTAGCCTGTAACCCTGAAGACCCCACCAAAACAAACTGGCTGTTGGGAGACTTTAATCTCGCTTCTATCCAACCTGCCCTAGCTAACACCTTCCTAGAGGCAATGATCAACCTTAACTACAAGCAAGTTGTGGATGATCCCACTCACCAACGAGGGAACCTCTTGGATCTAGTTTTCGTACCTCCTACAGATACGAGCAAGATAAGCCAAATGGAGCTCTCCATCATCCCTGTCCCCTGGTCAGACCACAACCTGGTAACATTTCAGATACCAGCACAACAAACCACAGGCAGCCGCTCAAACGTAAGGGAAATGTCAAAAACTGCCTGCTTCAAGCCGCTAGACAGAGAGACGATCACGAACCACGCACTTCCAAAACTTGCCCGACCAACAGTCATCCTCAACGAAATGGTTACCAAGTGGAATGATACCCTCTCCTTATATGCTCAACAGCCGTCCATTAACAAACAGGCAATACCTGACAACCGAGCTGCTAAAAAGCAGTCTGTGCCATGGTTTTCTCCCGAGCTACGGTCTTCCCTACTCCACCTGAGAAAACTAGAGAGAAAATGGCGACATACCCGTAGTACCTCTGACCAAGTCACCTATTTAGCATACCTGAAACTCCATCAGGAATCAACATGGGTCAAGAGGAAGGAATTCCACGCTGAGCTCCTCAACCGCTCGCTAAATAAGCCACGTGACCTCTTCAACCTGGTGAAATCCTTAACCAACTAACCATATCCACCACAACAAGAATGTATTCAGCCTCAGGCATACGCGAACTACATTCAATCCAAAGCAATAAAAATAATAACCGCCATATCATAGGAACCCTCCCAGACTACCCACATGCGGTTTCCACTCACCAAACTCTCACCTCCTTCAGCAAAAACCATTGAGGACATTATCACCACCATCAACACTACGACTGCCCCAACTGACCCATGCCCAGCTCACTGGATCAGGACTATGCGTTCAGAACTCAGTCCATTCATTGCCAACATTGCTAAGTTGTCCTTTGCAACTGGAGTTTTCCCAGATGCTCTCAAGCATACATCCAGCTGGACCCAAAGAAAGAGGATTCTTACCATCCAATCTCTAGTATCCCATTACTAGCTAAAATTCTTGAGAAGATGACCCAGAGACAGATCCAGCAGCATATAGATTCATCTTCCCCATTAGACCCATGTCAACATGGATTCAGGGAAGCCCATGGCGTGGAAACTCTCCTAACTTCATTAACCAACACACTTATCAATGGGATTGACAGCATCAAGAAGGGCTTTGCGTTAATCTTCCTTGATATAGCGGCAGCGTTCGACTCAGTAGACCACGCGCAGCTCCTTATGCAGCTTCATGAGAAGGGAATCCAAGACCGTGCATGGGATTGGTGCAAATCCTACCTAGAAGGTAGATGGCAGCAAGTTCGAATTGGTAACATTACATCTGAACCTTTCCAGCAGAAACAGGGAGTACCCCAAGGCTCCTCCCTGTCTGCCCTGCTCTTTAATATTTATATACAGCCAATTTGTGACATCACACGTTCCTTCGGCATATCTTGCCTCATGTATGCTGACGACGTGCTGCTGTTTACACCTATAGCTGTCACATGCCCGGACTATACAGCGTTAATCAACTGCTTCAACGCAATAACGGATTGGCTACTCAATCAAAACCTCCGTATAAACTTCAAAAAAACTGAAGTCCTAATAGTCACAAGAAATAAATACTTCTCACCTCCACCAACACTAAAAGTTAGAGACACAGAACTTCCAGTCAAGTCCAACATACGCTATCTAGGAGTGATGCTGGATCAACAGTTGGACTTCAAGGAGCACATTAAATGCACGGTAAAAGCTATCTACTTCAAGATCAAAACCCTGCGGCACTTGAGACCCATGATGGAGCCCGATGACTTCCGCACCATCTTCCAAGCGCTAGTTACATCGCATTTCGACTAAGCTAATATAATTCTGCATGGCCTCCCCAAGATTACCCTAAACCCTCTACAGTTAGCTGTGAATGCAGCAGCCTGCGTCCTGTGCAGAGCCTCAAGGAGTGACCACATTTCCCTCATTCTAAAAGAACTCTATTGGCTTCCAATAAGCTGTAGAATCTTATATAAGGCCCTCCTCATTACCTTCAAGACCTTCAACAAAACGTCACCTTCATCAATTTCTGACCTTCTCGCACACACCACAAACAATAGATCTAGGAGATTACTATCTCCAAATATGCTACTTACACCAAGTGAATCTACAAAACTTAACCAGTCAACCATCAATAGAGCATTTGTGAACTACGCTCCTAGGTGCTGGAACATACTCCCTCCCAGCATTAGAGCAATCAGGGACCTCAAGCAGTTTAGAAAGGCCCTCAAACATCACCTGTTTCTCATGCATTTAACACAGCTAGATGTCCCCCACCCCTCACCCCCCTCACCCCCCCACCCCCTCAATCTCAAACCCGTGCTATCTGATAACATAGAACCTACAGCGAATTAGCACCAGCAAGTAAATTGTCCGAAATGTAAATAGTTTCCCTCAGTTTACCTCCATGTTAAAGCCCTGTTATCTGTAAACGTAGGCCAGACTTGTCTGACCAAGTGTTATATTGTTTTAATGTAAACCGCACTGATAACAAAGAGCGCGGTATATAAGAACTGTTAAATAAATAAATTAATTAATAAAGTAGATTGCCAGGCCTTTCCTTCCAAAGCAATAGAGAGTAAAGTGACTTGCCCAAGATCACAAGGAGTTCCAGTGTGAATCATACCCTAATCTTTTGGGTACTAGATTGTTGTTCTAACCACTAGGCTACTCCTCCACTTTACCAATACACCTACTTCTGGTAAAAACACAAGTGCTACAGATTTCTACACAGAAACCAGGCAACCTGTGTGCATGCATGCATGTGTGTCTCAGGAGGCTCTGCGTGCATGCGTGTGTTGGGGGGCTCTGTGTGCCTGTATGCATAGATGTGTGTGTGTGTGTTGGAGGGCTCTGAATGTGTGCATGTATTAGGGACATTCTATGTCTATGTGCATCTGTGTGTCAGGAAGCTCTGAATATACATTTTCCTGTGCCATCCTGTACCCATTCCTTGTCCCTCCCACTCTCCTGCACTATTCCCCCTTCCTACCTTCTCTGTTGAACTCTCCTTTTTTCCCTTCCATCCATCTATGCACTGTTCCTCCCCTCCTTCCCTTGTTACCCAACTTTATATTCGCTCTCCATTCCTGCTACTGACCTTTCACTCCCATCCCCTTTTCTCTTTTTACTTAATGAACTCACTGTCTCTTCTCCATTGATTCTCTAACCCTGCTCCTTCCCTTATGCTTTGCCTCTTTTCTTTCCTTCTCAAACCTCACCCTTATCTTTCCTTCTAATCCTCCCCTCCTTCATGCTCTTCCCTTTCTTTTCTCCTAAGCTTGCCTCTTTCCTTATGCTCCACCCCTTCACCCGCTCTTTTGTTTCTCAAGGTGCTCCTCTCACTATCGACTTGATGAAGAAACTTTGTGCTAGAGCCCAGTGCTGAAGCTCTATCACAGGGTTTCCTAATACAAGTTTAATATTGATTTTTTGCTCAGCAATGTGGTAAGCAAACAGCATGCAAATAAGCGCAAGACATCTGTGTTAAACAAGAAGAGCAATGCCCAGAGAGGTCTGTGTTAGCAGCATCTATACCTTGTATGTGTTGGCATGATGTCATAAAGAAGGTTATCTGAGGTGACATTTGACACATCACCTCAGATAACAAAGGCCCAAACCCTCGATTGCATACCTGCCAACATTAGTGGCTCAGTGGCCCTGAATCCTCCAGAATGCTAAGCTCCTAATATATTCCTAGTGGCTCAGTGGCCCCTGCCCCCCTATCCTGCGATCCTGACAAAAATAACATTGGTGACTCAAGTGGCCACAATATCCCCAACCCCAGGAGCAGCAGAACACTTATATTATTAGGGGGGGGCCCAAGCTCCACCTTAGCTCTGCCTTGACTCTGCCCCAAGCTCAGTCTTATCTCTGCCCCTAACTAACCACAGCTTTCCCCTTCTGTTTTGCCCACTGGGATTCCATTTCTTGTGGGCAGGAGAGAAGGGAATGGCCATGATCATGACAAAGACTCCTTCTGTCTGCCCACGGGAGATTGAATCCTCATGAGCAGATTGAAGAAGTCCTTGCCACGATCACAGCCATTCATTTTTCTTCTGCTCATGGGAAGTGGGATCCGCATTGGCAGAACAGAAGGACTAGGTCATGATTGCAGCCTCAATGCAGGTTGGCTGGAAAATTTGGTGGCACCAGTGCCCATATGGCCTACCCCGTTACGATACCTATACGCAACCACCTATGCCAATGCCCCCCTCAATGCCCACAACCCCCCAATCCCCCGTCATAGATCCAATACTCCTCCAAACTGCCTCTGGCAGGCCCAGTCTCTCTGATCCCCTCCATACCTCCTCATTGAGAGGGGTGGGAGTGACCTATAGCACATGTGGATGAAAGGCCCTGTGCTGCTTTTTCTTTTCACTGAAGATTTCAGCCTGTCAATTGCCTGCTGCTCACCACCGCACTGAAATTGTGCCCAGCCTGGTCTTAGTGTCACTGACATCCTGTATGAGTACATGGTTTGTATAGTAGATTATGCTGGTCCTGATGCAAGGTCAAGGAAGAGCAGGTAACACATGACACCATGGAACTCTTATAAACATTTTTATTCAAGTCCATATAAGGTCTATCCCAATACGTGTTTTGGCTCTAGGCCTTCATCAGGGGATCAACACTAATAGGTATTAACCCTTTTACGAGGCATGTAATTAATGAGGAGCCAAGTAGTCAATGCTACAGACTCTGGACACTTGTCACCGCCCCTCTCTCCCAGAGGCCTCAGCGTGGGTTAAGCGAGTGGGGTGATGTGTTCCTTAAGCTTGTGAACTTGAATTTGAGGCTTTGCAAAGCCTCCTGGGAATTGTAGTTCCGTGGCTTAAAGAAAAATAGTTGTGTACACGAATGGTAAGTTTTCAAAATGGATTTATTCCCTTCCCAGGGTTGGAATTTGACCTTTAGAACATCACAACAGAAAAGTCCATACTTCTGGTATAAGGTAACAAAAGAACCAAACAACTTAGGCAATGCTTATCTTCAGCTTAACAGAAAAATGAAATACAAAAACAGTTTTCCTCCAAACTTGCTTTTGGACTGTTTTTCTCCTGCAGCAGTGGTTATAGCAAGACTAGCACAAGGATTGTATATTATCTGATACCGTGTACGTACAGTCCATATAGGTTTCAGTGTCTGAAGTTGGATAAAATTCACATTGCATTTCATGCACGCTATCCTCAACTTCCTCCGGGGAGAACTCTGCCCTTTGCTCATTCACAGTGTTCCCATCCCCCAACAGCTTAGCTGAACTCAGGTGTTTTTCATAAAGCTCTCGGTCAGCTCTCTCACACAACTCTTGATACGTACAAGGGCTATTATCAAACTCCTCTGCAAAGCTATCTGGAAATATTCTTCGGTCTTCCAGCCACTGTTTATCCAGGGACCTTTCTTGGCTATAATATGGCTCCCTGTAAAACTCTTTCCTTTTAGTTTGCTTAGGGTTTCTTACAGGCAAAAACTCCTCTTCAGAACAACAAGTTTCCCTTCCACTATATTTAGTGCTAGAGGACTGAGACTGTCTTCTCAGGGGATTTAAAAGGTATTGCTTGCCTTTAGGAGAGTGGAGTTCCTCTGTGCTTTGTCCAGCCGTGTATTGCTTTCTCCGGCATGGAATTGCCTGTTTCCTGGAGTCAGCGTGGCTTTCACAGCTCCCTTCTCTAGATGAGCCTTCCCAGGTAAGATAGGGTTTTTCCTCCCTTCTCTTATCCTGTCTTTCACCTTTTTCCCCTTTCTCATGCCATTCAATCCTTTCCGTCCTCTCAGACCTTGTTCTGTCTGTCGTGGTTCTTGCTCTCCTGGTTCCTGTCCCAGTTCTATCCTCTCCCCTAACTAGAGGATTTTTAACTGTGTTGCTTTTCCCGGTGGCTGAAACTCCGCTTCCCATCAGCTGTTTCTCTTTTGCTAATGAGCCATGTGTTAGCTCTTGGCTCGGGCGTTCCCTAGCACTGAGTGACCTCATTTGTTTGGGGTTTCTATGCCAACCCTTCTCTCTGTTTTGCTCTGAGCTGTCAAACATGCATTCATTCTGATATGAAGTCCCTGTTTCCATGGGCTCTGACTCTTGTTCCTTATGACAGATCCCCCGCCTTAAAATATTATGTGCTGCCAGAGTTTCCGTCGGACAGTACGTAATCCGGGAGAGTGCGTCGGCGTTGCCATGGAGCCTACCCGCCCTGTGCTGTATCGTGAAATTGAAAGCCTGTAGCGCTAAATGCCATCTTGTCAGTCACGCGTTGGAATTCCTCATCTGATTTAACCACTTTAACGGGGCGTGGTCCGTTATAAGGAGGAACTTCCTACCCGTGAGGTAGAACCGAAATGCCTCAACCGCCCATTTAATGGCGAGGCATTCCTTCTCAATGGTGGAGTAGTTCTTCTCGGCCTTATTAAGCTTCCGGCTTAGATAGGTGACCGGATGCTCAACCCCATTGAACACTTGGGACAAAACGGCTCCCAACCCACTCTCAGATGCATCTGTCTGCACCACGAAGGGAAGACTGAAGTCTATCCCTCTCAATACCGGGGCGGTGCAGAGCTTTCCCTTGAGGGTGGTAAAAGCTACTTCAGCTTCCGGAGTCCATCGGACATTATTAGGGGCATTTTTTTTTAGCATTTCAGTAAACAGAAGGCTTTCTTCTGCGAACCGAGGGATAAACCTCCTATAATATCCGATGAGCCCCAAGAAACTTCGTACCTGTTTCTTTGTGACGGGACGGGGAAAATCCCGTACACTCTCGACCTTATTGGCCAATGGCCTCACTATCCCCCTTCCCACTAAGTGGCCTAAGTATTTTGCTTCCTCAGTGGCGAATATGCACTTTGCCGGGTTAAGGGTTAAGCCCGCTTTGCGTAATGCCCGGAGCACAGCATCCACTCTAGCAAGGTGTTGGGTCCACGTAGTGCTGTGGATGACTATGTCATCCATGTAGGCCAGGGCATAGTCATGGTGGGGCCGTAACACCTTGTCCACCAATCGTTGACACGTGGCTGCCGCCCCGTGCAGCCCAAACGGCATTCGCCTGAACTGGTATAACCCGATAGGGGTGCTAAAGGCCGTTTTCGGTTTTGACTCGCGAGTAAGGGGTATCTGCCAGTACCCCTTAGTTAAGTCTAAAGTGGTCAGGTATCTGGCCTGGCCCAATTGGTCTAGTAGGTCATCAATGCATGGCATAGGGTATGCATCGAACTGCGAGATATCGTTCACTCGCCTGAAATCAGATGCAAAACCGAAGCGTCCCATCAGGCTTCGGCACCAAGACTATGGGACTCGACCATGGGCTATGGGATTCCTCTATTATCCCCATTGATACCATCTCCTTAACTTGCCTAATCACTTCTGCCTTTTTTGCTTCGGGCATTCGATAGGGCCGCTGTCTAATCGTTCGCCCCAGTGTTGTAATCACCTCATGGGCGACTAGGTGGGTTTCACCCCGGCCTCGTGGTTAGAAACATCCCTAAATCGCCCTAATAGCTGGTTCAGCTCCTGTCGCTGTGGCATGGATAGGCCTATACCTAACCTCGGCTCCGATTGTTCCCTCCAATCGGAGGTCTGGGGGCCAAGGTCCTCCTCCCGTTTCTCTTCCGCTAGGGCCGTCATCCCTTTTATTTCTCTTTGCCCCGTGGAACCGAACCCGTCGGCCGCCCTAGTCGTGGGGGTCAACTCTGGGACCTCTTCTACTATAGGGAATCCTACCCTTTCACACACTAGTTGGGCAATCCGGTCTCCCTCCTGGATTTTAAAATCCCTGTCCCCAAAGTTAAAAATAAGGACCTTTAGTAGGCCCCGATAATCGGGGTCTATCACCCCTGCTCCAATATCAATGGAGTTCTTTACTGCAAGACCGGATCTGGGCGCTATTCTTCCGTAACACCCTTCCGGTAATTTAATTTGTATCCCTGTATTAACTAGGGCCTTCCCTCCTTTCTCCACCACCGCATTTTCAGCACTAAAAAGGTCGTAACCTGCCGCCCCAGCGGAAGCTCTTTGTGGGCTTTTTGCCTGTGGCATCGCCTTGCAAAATTGCAACACAAATTTGGCCTTCCCTGGAGGTACTCCCTTATCTCGTGCCTGGGTTGGACTTGTAACTTTTTTAATTTTCTCAAATAGGGGCGCAGGAATTCTAGCCGTTAAAGCCTTCATTCCTGTCGCTCCTGTTGTGAGGAGTGCAGGCCTGTGGCCTAACCTGTTCAGACCTTTTTCCACTTCTTTACAAAAGGGTGGCCAGTCACGCCCTAACACAACTTCATGAGGCAATCTCGGTATTATGGCCACCAAAAGTGAGTGAGTAGTTCCCAACCCTCTTACTTTTACCATGTGTAATGAATAAGGGGATGACGCGCCATGCACACAGTGCACACGGACTTGGCCTTCCGTTTGACTCGGGGGCGACAAGCGGCGCTCCTTGATGGCCTCCCAGAGCCTGGAGGAAATCATGCTCTGGTCGGCCCCCGAGTCGAGCAGTGCCTGCGCTTCTACCCCTTCTATCTGAATGGATAGTAAGAAACCATCTTGGGCAGGCTCATCCACTCCAGACATAAGGACAGTTCGCACATCACACTCCCTCTTAAAATGCCCTGTTTTCCCACACAAATAACATTTTCTTTCGTATGAAAAAACATCATTATCATTTCTAGGCTTTACATTTTGCATGTCATACCATTTTCCTTTGGGCTCCTTTCCCCTTTTACCCATAGCCAAACCTGCAGCCTGCATTACCCCACACCCTGAGGGGTCAGCTATCTGGGCTTCCAGAAACCGGTCAGCCAGCATAGCTGCTTCCTCTGTAGACTGGCAGTTTTGTAGCATGAGGTATGTCCTCATTTCCTTAGGCACAGCTTGGACAAACTGTTCCAAGACTACTGTGTCTAAAATGGTATCCAAATTTTTTTCCTCTGGAGTTAACCACTTCTAGGCTAAGTTTTTCAAACGTTGCTGCAACGCTTTTGGGGTCTCTTGGGGTTTCAGGCGGGCTTCTCTAAATAGCCTCCTGTAGTGAGATGTAGTGAGCCCCAGCCTATCCTTCACCGCTTTTTTAATCTCATTGTAATTAGCGGCAAGGGTGGCTGGCATGGCTTTATAAGCCGATAGGGCTTCACCGGTCAGTGAGACCTCAAATTTAGTAGCCCATTGCTCACTAGGCCATTTTAATGCTCCCCCAATGCATTCAAACGCGTCAATGAAATCGTCTATATTGTCATTGGGACTTAATTGTCCTAGCGAAAAAACATGACTTGCGTTTAGTCCACTCCCAGGTATCACCATGGGATCTCCGGTCGGTTGTTCCTGCGGCTTGCTCAGCAGTGCCTGCATAGCATCCAACAGAGGCTTCTGTTGCTCCCTCATTAGGACAGCGTTCTGCTCCTGGAGGTGTTTCGCTAATTCCAGCTGGCTGTCCCACTGCTGTTTCATCCAATGCAGAACATCCCGGGCTTCCATCTCTCAGCACCTGTAGCAAAAGAGAGAAAACAAAAAAAAAACCAAGTGCGGCTCCCCTTTTCTTTTTAGCCCCACAGCGCCCCTTTTCCTGCACAAATCCTCCCACGCTTATGCCTAGGTGACTTTACCTGAGGCTAGTGTAGAGGTCAGCATTCAGGAAAGGTTACTGTGTCTTTTCTTGCTTCTGTGAGCCGTCTGCTTTTTTCTACTTGCTTCTTTATGGTCCTCTGGAACCGTAGTTTTCCTTGCTGCGTTCTTCTTTGGGTCAAAAATCCGTAAAACTACGCCAGATATGTCACCGCCCCTCTCTCCCAGAGGCCTCAGCGTGGGTTAAGCGAGTGGGGTGATGTGTTCCTTAAGCTTGTGAACTTGAATTTGAGGCTTTGCAAAGCCTCCTGGGAATTGTAGTTCCGTGGCTTAAAGAAAAATAGTTGTGTACACGAATGGTAAGGTTTCAAAATGGATTTATTCCCTTCCCAGGGTTGGAATTTGACCTTTAGAACATCACAACAGAAAAGTCCATACTTCTGGTATAAGGTAACAAAAGAACCAAACAACTTAGGCAATGCTTATCTTCAGCTTAACAGAAAAATGAAATACAAAAACAGTTTTCCTCCAAACTTGCTTTTGGACTGTTTTTCTCCTGCAGCAGTGGTTATAGCAAGACTAGCACAAGGATTGTATATTATCTGATACCGTGTACGTACAGTCCATATAGGTTTCAGTGTCTGAAGTTGGATAAAATTCACATTGCATTTCATGCACGTTATCCTCAACTTCCTCCGGGGAGAACTCTGCCCTTTGCTCATTCACAGTGTTCCCATCCCCCAACAGCTTAGCTGAACTCAGGTGTTTTTCATAAAGCTCTCGGTCAGCTCTCTCACACAACTCTTGATACGTACAAGGGCTATTATCAAACTCCTCTGCAAAGCTATCTGGAAATATTCTTCGGTCTTCCAGCCACTGTTTATCCAGGGACCTTTCTTGGCTATAATATGGCTCCCTGTAAAACTCTTTCCTTTTAGTTTGCTTAGGGTTTCTTACAGGCAAAAACTCCTCTTCAGAACAACAAGTTTCCCTTCCACTATATTTAGTGCTAGAGGACTGAGACTGTCTTCTCAGGGGATTTAAAAGGTATTGCTTGCCTTTAGGAGAGTGGAGTTCCTCTGTGCTTTGTCCAGCCGTGTATTGCTTTCTCCGGCGTGGAATTGCCTGTTTCCTGGAGTCAGCGTGGCTTTCACAGCTCCCTTCTCTAGATGAGCCTTCCCAGGTAAGATAGGGTTTTTCCTCCCTTCTCTTATCCTGTCTTTCACCTTTTTCCCCTTTCTCATGCCATTCAATCCTTTCCGTCCTCTCAGACCTTGTTCTGTCTGTCGTGGTTCTTGCTCTCCTGGTTCCTGTCCCAGTTCTATCCTCTCCCCTAACTAGAGGATTTTTAACTGTGTTGCTTTTCCCGGTGGCTGAAACTCCGCTTCCCATCAGCTGTTTCTCTTTTGCTAATGAGCCATGTGTTAGCTCTTGGCTCGGGCGTTCCCTAGCACTGAGTGACCTCATTTGTTTGGGGTTTCTATGCCAACCCTTCTCTCTGTTTTGCTCTGAGCTGTCAAACATGCATTCATTCTGATATGAAGTCCCTGTTTCCATGGGCTCTGACTCTTGTTCCTTATGACACACTCCACACTTAGGAGCATAGTGTGAAACTGCATAGTCGAGAGTCTGTAGCGCTGGCAACTTGGCTCCTCACTAACTATATGCCTTGTTAAAGGATTAATACCCAATTGTCTTGAGTCCTTGATGAAGGCCTAGAGCCGAAACACATGTTGGGACAGACCTTATAGACAGTTAAATAAAGATGTTTACAAGAGTTCCACGGTGTCTTGTGTTACCTGCTCTTTCTGATGAGAATTTTCATAAATCTAGCCAGTCAAAATTTTATCAATTACTCGTATATCAGGACAGTTCTAGTGATGGCTGGAATGCCCTCCAAACTGACAGCATCCAATTTTAAGGCAGTTGAGTAACTATAGCTAATGCATAGTTTAAATATGGGTTATTTATTAAAGACCCAAGAGAGGCATTAAGATTAGCCAGAATGAATTTGCAAGTAGCTCCAAGCTGGCAGGTGGCTAAATCTTCTAAAAGGTGGGTGTCATGGTCAATCATTGGGTATACAATACTAATTCATTACCTGAATCATTAGCATTGGAATCAGCAATGCAATGCATGCTGTCGAGTTTTATTTACCAGCACCCTCTGTTGTCTGTCTGTCATTCAATTTCCAATCCAGGTCATCACTTTGGGTCCTAACTTCAGGCTAGCCAATTTGTTCATGGGCCTCCTGAGAGAAATTGTATCAAAGGATTTGCTGAAATCCAAAAAGACCATGCCCAATGCATGCCTCTGTTGAGGAGCGGCCCAAGGGGGGGGGGGGGGTGCAGGGCCATGTGTGTAGATTAATTGTGTGGCCTCATTTGCATAAGGAGCCTCATTTTCATAAATATTTGCATAATATTAACATGCACTTTTAGTAAACATGCCTCTTAATAAGTGTCTGGATAAAGAAAGACTAACAGATTTCTACATTACTATATTGCAGTGACAACTGCCAGGCCCATTAGGAAGTACTATAAACACTGACCATTTAGAACCCATAGCAAACCCACCGCACTACCAGGACTCACAAAGCATCAAACCCTACCTATCAAAAGGCAACACTGAAAATATTAAACCAATAAATTTCAGAGAATACCAATACATCTCACTGGGGGAAAGAGAACAAGTGGGGCTGTCAAATAGAAACTACACAAACAGAATACCTCAGCTTGGTTACACATGCAGAACATAGACCGTCACCACACAAAGAACAAGGGATCACAATTTAGAAATAGGAAGATAATAATTAAATTGGGAACCCCGAAAGCCAAACATGAAATGTACAACAACATTGGAGAAATAAAACTATAAATTAATTTCCTCTTGTGCTAAACAAAAATGCAAAGAAGTGATACATATTTCCCAGACCTAACATGTTAAAGGCAATGCCCTTTAACCTTTCCCAGCACTCACGGCTTCACAGAAACAGCCGCCAACATGAGCAAAAAGACTGTTCATGCTGGCGGCTGTACAGAGGGAGCCGGGGGCCACACGCGGGCTTCCCCAGCACCCTCTGAAGCCCCTTAGATGGCCGCAGGGCTGTTCGGAGGGTGGGGGGGGGGGTGCTAGGACTGGATGGGCTGTTAATAAATTCAAAATAAAAAGTATTTTTCTAGCGTTTGTTTGGTTATTTTATTTTTCAGTTGCAATTGCTCCAGTCACTTTCTTTTGGTTTCTTTGTGTCTTCTGCAAGCTATCCATTTGTCCTTTCTTCTCTTTTAGATTTTTTCCATTCGCGCTCTATATCTGCTTTAACATACTGATCTTTCCCCTTTTTGCTCTTTCCTCCATTTCTTTCCTTATTCCTTTATCATCCACTCAAATTTCACCCTTCCATTCTCAATCTCCACTTACTCTCCCAATACCCGGCCCATCGTAGTCTTTTCTTCTCTCCCACACAAAATATCTTTTCCCTCTCCATTCTCATTCCCATCCCCATTCCCTTCTAGTCCTCCCCCAAAATCAGCTCTATAGTTCTAGACCCACCTAGCATCCACTCCCTTCTAGTCCCATTCTCCCATGCCCCCACATCAGCCCATTTCCAGTCCTAACCCCCCATCAGCCTATTTCCAACCCTATTCCAACTTCCATCAGCCCACTTCCATTCCTATTCCAGCCCCCATCTGCCCATTTCCAGTCCTATTCCAGCTCCTCATCAGCCCATTTCCATTCCTAGCCTCCTATAAGCTCCTTTCCAATTCCATTCCAGCCCCCCATCAGCCCATTTCCACTCCAAGCTCCCACATCAGCCAATTTCCAATCCTAGCCCCCCATCAGCCCATTTCAAGCCGTATTCCAGCTCCCATCAGCCCACTTCCAGTCCTATTCCAGCCCTCATCAGGCCATTTCCAGTCCTATTCCATCAGCCATTTCCAGTCCTATTCCAGCCCATCACCCATTTTCAGTCCAAGCTCCCCCCATCAGCCCATTTCCAGTCCTATTCCAGCTCCTCATCAGCCCATTTCCAGTCCTAGCCCCCATATGCTCCTTTCCAGTTCCATTCCAGCCCCCATCAGCCCATTTCCACTCCAAGCTCCCCCCATCAGCCAATTTCCAATGCTAGCCCTCCCATCACAAGCCTATTTCCAATCGCAGGCCATCTGCAGTCCTAGCCCCCCCACCATCACAACCCATTTCCAGCCCAAGTTCCCCCCCATAATCACAGCTCATCTGCAGTCCTAGCCCCCCACCCACCATCACAGCCCTTTTCCAGTCCAAGTTCCCATCCCGATCACAGCCCATCCAGTCCTAGCATCTCCCCCCTCCGAACAGCCCTGCGGCCATCTACGGGGCTTCAGAGGGTGCTGGGGAAGCCCGCGTGTGGCCCCCGGCTCCCTCTGTACAGCCGCCAGCATGAACAGTCTTTTTGCTCATGTTGGCGGCTGTTTCTGTGAAGCCGTGAGTGCTGGGAAAGGTTAAAGGGCATTGCCTTTAGCTTGGTCCACTGCTTTCTACTTCGCTTATCTCTTCCTATCTTGCCAGCTCTTTCTTCGGGTACTTTTCCATTTTACTAAAGACAGCATTTTTTTGAAATCTACTGTAGCACTTTGAGTTTGTTGTGACTGTACTTTGCCTTGGCCTTTAACTCAAACCACACCATGTGGTAATCACTGTTGCTCCAGTAGGCACCCACTTGGACATTTGAGACACTTTCTCCATTTATGAATAGTAGATCCAACATTGCCTCTTCCCTTGTGGGTTCCTTCCCTATTTGTCTGAGCAAAGCACCCTGAAGTGCATCCACGATCTTTCTACTTTGTTCTGATTCTGCAGAAGAGACATGACAATCCACATCTGGCAAGTTGAAATCTCCCTCACCTTTCATTCCCAACTTTTGAATATCTATGATCAGGTTTTTTGCCAGCTGGAGATCTGTAGATGACACCTGTGTGGACAGATGTTCTATCTTTTCTTTTCAAGATGATCCATATTGCTTCTTCATTTTCTCAAGCCCCCTGCCTTGTAGTCACTTCAATACTAGTTTTCACATACAGGGCTGCTTCTCCACCTTTTCTGCCATCTCGCTGTCCTAAAGATTTATAGCCTGGTATGGTAGTGTTCTATTTATGGGACTCGTTAAGCCATGTCTCTGTAATAGCAACAATATCTAAGTCTGCATCCTTGTGGCATGCAAATCTGGAACCTTATTACTTAGAGTGTGAGCTTTTGTACTTATTTACATTGGGTCTCTCATCACCTGTACAGTCTTTTTCCTACTACCCTGTTCTATTTTGTTGCTGAGAAGTGAATAGCTAAGATGGTTTATTTTGTTGTTTTCCCCACTACTATCTTGCTTTTGCTGGAGTGACATTCCAGACTCAACTGATTCCATGCCACCCCATCCTCTAATTTAAATTTAAAACTTATCACTTAGTATGCTTTTTCCTGCCATATTCTGCATTTCCCAGGTAACCAGGAACTAGCAGATTGCATACAAAATTTAACGGAAGTGTACATTCAGACAATGCAATGCAAACAATTACTCATAGGTTTCCTTGTTATAATCAACCCAGGCCTAGGAAGGCCTCACTTTTGCTGTCTCTCCCTACCCTACCCAATGTAGGACTCCTCAGGTCTAACTCAGTTTATCAGTATGCAGTTCTAACATAGTAACATAAGAACATAGTATATGACGGCAGATAAAGACCAAAACTGTCCATCTAGTCTGCACAGCAAGGTGGCCAAGAGTAGGTACGCTTGCTGCTCCATGCAGGTCACCCCTCACTAAGCCTTTGCTTAGGGGTATACCACTGCTCCATTAAGGTCACCTCGACTTGTTAAGATATCGGAGACAGTTAAATTTATTTTGATTTTATCTTGCTTCTATAAAGGGATCCACTGTGTCTGTCCCATGCCATTTTGAATTCTGTCACTGTATTTGCCCCCAACACTTCCATCAAGAGGCCATTCCAAGCATCCACCACCCTCTCAGTGAAAAAGCATTTCCTGACGTTGTCTTTCAGTTTACCCCCTTGCAGCTTTCCCGTCTTTGAAAAAAGATTTATTTGTTCGTTAATACTCCTAAAGTATTTAAAAGTCTATATCATATCTCCCCTGTCTGTCCTTTCCTATAAAGTATACATATTTAGGTTTTTGGAGTCTCTCTTCATATGTTTTCCTGGCGCAGGTTCCAAATTATTTAGGTCACCTTCCTCTGAACCATTTCCGGTCCTTTTTTATACTTTGTGAGTTATGGTCTCCAAAACTGAACACAATATTCCAAGTGAGGCTTCACCAGAAATTTGTACAGTGGCATTAGTACCTCCTCCTTTCTGCTGGTAATTCTTCTCTGTATGCAGCCCAGCATCCTTCTGACTTTGGCTACTGCCTTGTCACACTGTTTAGCCACTTTGAGATCCTCAGAAACAATCAATCTGAGGTCCTTTTCCTGGTCTGTGCACACTAAACTATTGCACCCTATCTCATACAATTCCCTTGGATTTCTACATCCCAAATGCCTGACACTGCACTTCTTCGCATTAAATCTTAACTGCCACACATTAGACCCAGCTTTTGAAAATTTTTCCTCTTGATATCCATTCCCTCAGGGGGGAGTCCACAATGTTGCAAATTTTTATGTCATCTGCAAAAAGGCAGACTTTTCCATTCAGTCCTTCAGCAATATCACAAACAAATACATTGAACAGTACCGGCCCCCAGGATCGATCCCTGGGGCACACCACTAATCACCTTCCTTTCATCCGAGTGAGTTTCATTTACCATCACCTTCTGTCGTCTGTCAGTCAACCAATTTCTGATCCAGTTCACCGCCTTGGGACCCATCCCCAGGCAGGTCAGTTAATTGATAGGCCTAGTATGAGGAACAGTATCGAAGGCTTTGCTGAAATCTAGGTAGATCACATCCATCACATGCCCATGATATAGTTCTCTGGTCACCCAGTTAAAGAACTCAATCAGATTTGTTTGGCATGATTGTCCTTTGGTAAAACTATGTTGCCCCGGATCAAGCAACCTATTGGTTTTGAGAAAGTCTACTATTCTCTCTTTCAGGGACGCCTCCATTACTTTTCCCACCACTGAGGTAAGGCTTACTGGCCACTTTGCCACTTCTTTCCTATTACCGCTTTTATGAAGAGGTACCACATTGGCCCTTTTCCAGTCCTGCGGAACTTCTCCTATCTTCAAGGATCTATTAAAAACATCCTTTAAAGGCCCTGCAAGAACCTCTCGGAGCTCTTTCAGTATCCTGGGATGTATCCCATCTGGTCCCATGGCTTTGCCCACTTTCAGTTTTGCAAGCTGTTCAAACACATGATCTTGTGTGAATGGTGTAGTATCTACTCCATTTCCATTTGTATGTTTGTCAATCACAGGTGGTCCTTCTCCAGGATTTTCTTTAGTAAAAACAGAATGGAAGTATTTGTTTAGCATTTTCGCTTTTTCAACGTCACTTTCCACGAATCTGTTCTCAGCACTTTTGAGTTTTGCAGTTTCACCTCAGCTCTTCTTCTCCTGAATATACCTGAAAAAAGTTTTATCACCATGCTTTAGATCTTTAGCCATCTTTTCTTCTGCCTTTGATTTTGCTATCCTTATTTCTCTTTTAGCTTTATCCTGTATTCTTTTCGATATTCCTGTTTGCAAACTTCTGAATTTTGTGAAAACTGTGGTTTTTGCCTTTATTTGTGCAGCCACTCCTTTAAGAAAACAAAACAGGTTTCTTGTTCCTATTTACTTTCCTTACATATGTTTAGCCAACTGCAATTCCACTTCCCCTACCTTCTTCCACTCTGCCAACTCCTCTTTCAGGCACTTGGCCATTTTCCTGAAGTCAGTGTTTTTGAAGTCTAGAACTTTGAGCTTGCTGTGATTGGACTCTGCCTTGGCTTTTATCTCAAACCACATCATGTGATGATCACTACTGCTCACATAGGCACCCACCCGGACGTTCGACACACTTTCTCCATTGGTGGGTACTAAATCCAGCATCAAATTTTCCCTAGGTGGTTTCATCACCATTTGTCTAAGCTTTGCATCTTGGAAGGCATCCACATTTTTTTTTACTTCTTTCCAAGTTTGCACAAGAAATACTCCAATCCACATTGGGTAGATTAAATGATTACCTCCCCCTTCATGGCTACATTTGCAATATCAATAATCAAGTCTGTATCCATTTCTTTGGTTTGAGTTGGGCCTGTAAACTATACAAGCATGAATGATAGTGCCATCTCCTGTTTCCAACACAATACCCAACGCTTCTTCTTTTCCCCACATCCCCTGCATTTCAGCAGTTTTAATATTGCTTTTCACAGATAGGGATACTCCTCCTCCTTTTCTGCCTTCTCTTTCTCGCCTAAATTAATTATAGCCAGCTATGGCTATATCCCATTCATGTGACTTGTTAAATCATGTTAACTGTTAACTGTAAAAATCAGATAAATGTAAATTGTCTGAAGTTTCTTGTTCCATGTAAACCACGCTGATAACGAATAGTGCGGTATATAAAAAATGTTAATAAATAAATAAATAAATACAATGTTTCTGTAATGGCCACAACGTCCAAGTCCATTTCCATCATTAGGGCGTCTAGGTCAGGAACTTTGTTGGCTAGGCTTCGAACATTTGTGCTCATTGCTTTCCAGCATTTGTTGACTGGCTTGCCTGTATTTTGCATGGATTTTGTTCTACATGCCTCTTCCCACTTGCCATTGATATGTGTTTTAAAAGTGTGAATATTTCCAATGTTATTATGCTTTTGCTGGCAGTGATGTCCTGAACTTGTCCTCCATCCATCACCCCCTTTCCCTAGTTACATAGAAACATGACAGCAGAAAAGACCACATGGCTTATCTAGACTGCCCTTCCATATCAACCACTACAACAGTTCCTTTTTTCCCTTCAGAGATCCTCTGGGTTTGTCCCATGCTTTTTTGAATTCAGATACTGTCCTCATCTCTACCACCTCCACTGGGAGATTATTCCATGCATCTACCTCTATTTCCCTAAAGAAATATTTCTGCATATTACTCCTGAGTCTATCCCCTTTCACCCTCATTCTGTGTCCCCTCATAGCAGAGCTTGTTTTCAATTGAAAGAGGCTCTCCTCCTGTGCATTTATGCCATGGAAGTATTTAAACGTCTCAGTCATATTGCCTCTATCCCGCCTTTCCTCTAAAGTACATATTACATATTAAAATCCTTAAGACTGTCCTCATATGCTTTATAATGAAGACCACTAACCATTTTAGTTTCCACCCTCTGTACCAACTCCAACCTGTTTATATCCTTTTGAAGGCGCGGTCTCCAGAATTGTATGCAATACTCCAAATGAGGTCATACCAAAGACTTATACAGAAGTACTATCACCTCCTTTCTTCTGCTGGTTTAAATGCCTGTCCACATACTGCCTGAATTTTTCACTTAGGATCCTTTTCTCTGCAACAGAGAGATGTAGTCCTTCAGCACAGTATAGTCTCTTGTTGATCTGTTTCCCCAGTCACATATACAGGGTGGCCCAAAAAAAGTGAGAACATCTCATAGCATATAAGTTATTTAAAAATTCAAAAAGACAGATGTAAATGATTGACAAATTAAAAAAAAAAAAAAGATGGCGACCGGAAATTGTCAAAATTATGACGTTATATAGCTAAAAAAGCAGTGTGATACATGTGCACAGAACAAAATATCAAATAAAACGTTAAAATGACTAAAAGAAAAATGGTAAAAATTAAATTTCAGCTGGGCAACAGTGATAGCAATGGGCAACAATAAAAAACACTTCCAGGAAAGCTCCAAAAAAAAGAAATGATGTTTGGAAGGGTCTACGCTCCGTAGACCCTTTCAAAAATCATTTCATTTAATTGGAGCTTTCCTGGGAGTGTTTTTCAATGTTGCCCAATGATATCATTGTGGCCCAGCTTGGTTATGGGTGTTTGCCCCTTTTTTCGAGGTTTTTTGTGAGGTTTCGTTGCACTTTTGTCTCCATACAAGGTAAATGAGCCCACAGTAAAATTGTGCAGAGCAGGGTTTCTGACTCGTCAGGCCAGTTTTCCTCTCTCCAGGGACTGCACTGTCTCTGTGGCCACAGTGGGGTGCAATGGACACAGCCAGTGCCTGTAAGACCAGAGGGTCACAGGTTCAAATCCCAGCTGGGGCTCCTGCCAACCCAGTCCCCATAGTTTTACCCACCACTAAACAGTGTTAGTAAAGACACTCCTTTATTGCAGAGAATATACGCATGGTTAATACGCCTATATTTTACCACACCAAACACAGACACCATAAACAGGCGCATTACCTAGAGCAGAGTCTCGCAAATGCAGTCCTGGAGGGCCCCACACCATTCAGGTTCCATGCTGCCTCTAATAAAGATGCCTGTGCTGCATATCTATGCACCACCCCCATGGTATGCAGATGTAGCTCATGCATATTTATGAGGGACAGCATGAAAACCCGAACAGTGTTTGGAACACCAGGACTGGAGTTGGGAAACTCTGCCGTAAAGCAGCAGCCAACAGGGCCAGACACACCTACACCCACACCCACAGGCCCCATTGGCCAATGCCTCCTGGAGAGGCAGGACATTGGGCCCTGCCTGTATCTCCCAATACTAGCAGTTGCATACCTTAGCAATGCCACCCTACACCTGGGTATATGGTACACAGCTATCAAACGTTTCCTCTGATAACTGGCAGATATCAATTCCTACGTTAAGCACATTTTGCTCATTGAGCTCCACCATAACAATCATTCTGATGTCTGCGGTGTGTGCTGCAGGTCTGGTCTCTGATAGTGTTTACCACCCTGGGGAGAGACCCCCAAGAGTATTGCGTACCATATCCATGCCTGTACTGTGCCCAGGACTGGTGTGGTGGGTATGGCTGCTGAACACCTCTATAGTAGCACAATGCTGGCATAGGTGTGGGGGTGGCTGTCTGTCTATCCAGTGTGTGGTGGCTGCAAACACCTTCCACAGCCCACACTGCCAGCAATGTTGCCAGTATTAGGCTGCCAATGTGCATAATGAGGAGCAAGGTACCATGGGTATAGGCCGGACAGGGTGGCCTGGCCAGGGTGCATCTGCACAGGGCATAGGGCACTGACTGGGACATTTTAGTGCCCGGCCACCACCTACACAGACAGGGTGACCTCAGTATGTCCTGCTGAGAGATCACTCTCACCCTGACTGTGCAGTGACTACAGCATGGCTAGGCACCCCCATAGTGCTATATAGTATTTTTTTCATGTGATAGATATGGGTTTCCTTTTGGAGCCCAGTCACTGATTTATCTGCTTGCTGTGTATGCTGACATCCCAGTTCTGGGTGCATGCATCTCCACTGGGCACATGCACTATTGACTAACTAGCAGACTGTTTGCAGCTGGTATGTGTCTTGATGGAGTGGCTTGCAGTGGCTGATGGCTAGCAGCAGGAGAATATCAGATAGTGGTGGGGTGCAGCTTAGCATATTCAGGCCTAATGTCTGTCTGCTATTGTGTTATGGATGTGTACAGAGCTGCATTGACTGCCCTGTGGGGTGTCTGTTCTTCAGCAGGACCGGGGTTGCTGTTCCCCTCTACTGCCACCTTTGCAGGGAGGTAGAATGTGGATCTATTGTTAGGAGACCCTGTTTGTCACCCTCAGCCCTGGGGGGGGGGGAAATGGTGGTATGTGGGCCACCTAGGGGTCCATGGGGGGCTACACCTGACTGAAACAGACAGAGATATCCAAGGTGTTTCTGCAGAAGCTACCTATCTCACACATTAACACTGCTTTGGACCTGCGCCATGGCCTCTTTCAGCCATGGACGATGCTGTGGACCTGGTGCTGGGTGCCTCACTGCACCCTCAGGGTGAGCACAGTACCCGCACAATGTGACGGTGTGTAGCTACTCTGTGCCAGTACAACACACGGTCAGTACCCCCTACCAGGCCGAGGTGCTGTGGGGGTGCACATGGTCACTTCCCCCTACCAGGCCGAGGTGCTGTGGGGGTGCATTCCCCATGGTGTGTATCTGTGGACAGCTGATTTGCATGTGCAGTGCATCATGGGTGTGACTGGCACAATCCAACCCTGGGAAAATCCAGCACCTGCTCACAGACTCTGATAAACCATAGGCCATCACACGTACATCTGTTAGCATAATGCATAGGTGCAAGACACCCTACAGAGTCTGTAATATAAGGTGCCCACGCTGGTAAAAACACATGTACCCACGCACGATTGTACGCACGCACCAACACATGCAGCCACGCACGTGGCTACGCACACTGCGAGGGTGTGTTTCTGACACCACTACTCAACGTAAAGAAAAACATGCCTCCTCATTCCTTATGTAATGTACAGGGTGATGCTTGGGCCAGCCTTCTGCGCTAGGCACACTGGGGATGTGAACCCATGCTGCCTGTAACAGCGGTCAGTACAGTAACCATTGTGCTACAGCTCTGTTTCAGTGATTTGTGTCTGTACGCCTTCTTACGATTAATGCGCAGTAGCGCGCCACGGTGCCCTGTAACGCTCGTTAGTTTTTGGAACGCGCGTTAGTGTTAACGATGTACTGCCCATGTCCTTATTTGGGGTTTCTGTCACTACCGCGGCTCCTAACGCGAATTGCACTAACGCAGTTTAGTAAACATACCCCTATGTCGCATAAACAACTTTAATACCAGGTTTGGAGCCATGTATTAAAGTTGTTTATGCGATGCAGCCTTTCTGCCCCCTTACCAAGAAAGGTAGAACTTCTGAGAATGCTATAATATTAACAATGGGCTTGAGTTTCTCTCCCAGAGTCTGGAAGTCTCTTTGAACTGCAGAGGCACTGTTTCTAGAGAGGTCATTTGTACCCAAGTGGATGACAATGTCAGTTTTGGAGTGCTCACTTTCTGCACTAACTATACCAATAATTTGGTTCATGTTCCTGCTGGCTGAAGAGTCTGGGAGGCATTTGACCATCTTCTGTCCTTTGAACTGTTTTCCCAAGTTGGTGCCTCTGGTGATGGAATTTCTAGGTAGTGGTAGTTTTCTGTTTTGTGATTTTTTCTTCACTTTTGTTGCGTTATCAGTAGATTGGGCATTGACTCTCTCATTTAAGGGCCCTTCAGTTTACACAGATTGGGCACCTTCATTATCCAAGGCAGAGAAGGCATTATGCAGGGATATCTCTTGATATAGAGGGTGTCTCCGTGTTACAGGTTGCAACCTATCAGAGCCTACTGTGATCCATTTGTTCCTAGGCTGATTCTTTGTGGGAACAGTGATCGATTTTGTTTAGTTTGTACCCTAGAAGAGGTGTGTTTAATTTCAGCTAATTCTTCCCTTAGTAGAGTCAATTCTTTATGCATAGCAGCTAACTTGAGGTATAGGGCAAGCTCTTAGGTTCTAAATTAGTTTTCTTAGAATGATAACACCACAGTTATTGCATTGAATAGAAGACATGCTGATTAAGCAGTCCTAGGAGAAGGAGAAAAGGTGGGTGTAACACCTAATTAAAGGACAGATATCAATGTATATGATAAGTATATATGCAATGCAACCCTGGGGCAGGTGGGGTAAGGGATAGGGTGGGTGGGAAGTTAAGTGTCCCTGGCCAGTAGACCTTATATGAACCGAGCACACACTCAGATATCTGACTTAAAGGCTATGCAAGGAATGTAGGCAGTCAAAATATTCCTAAACGTACAGCCAAAAGTTAAAATTTATATTAAAAAACCAGGCAATTGTAAAGTCTGAAAGCTTAGCTTTGTGTAGAGTATCTTGGAGATGTGATGACCAGAACTGGATCAGGTAATTTGCTCAGGTTGCAGAGCTGATTGAAAGAGCTGATTTAATTTTTACATGTTTCTCCTCTGTTCTTTTCCAGCCTCTGCTTTTGCTTCAGACTGCCATAATTGGCTTTGCAGCCATTCCCTGCTTGAGTGAAGCACCTCCCACTTCAAACCAGAGGTGATGTTGCACCAGTTTATTGAGGCTGTTGTTGCCAAAAAAGCATCTTTCAGGAAATGGAAAAAAAGAGGCAAACGACGAAACCTGGAAACAGCACAAGCACTGGCAAGTCAAATGCAAGGCATTGATAAGGCAGGCAAAGGGAGAATTTGAGAAGAAGCTTGCTGCGGAAGCAAAAACGCGAAGTAAAGACCTTTTCAAGTACATTCGTAGCAAAAAACCTGTGAGAGAGTCAGTTGGTCCATTAGATGATAAAGGGGTTAAAGGAGCACTAAGAGGCGATAGCGGAGAGACTGAATGAATTCTTTGCTTCGGTCTTTACTGAGGAAGATGTAGGGATGTTACCCATGACTGAAGTGGTATTTAAAGGTGCGGAAGAATTGAAGGAAATATCGATACATCGGGAAGATGTATTACAACTATTAGATAAACTGAGGTGTAGCAAATCACCAGGGCCGGATGGTATACATCCAAGGGTGTTGAAAGAACTGAAATATGAGATTGCAGACCTGCTATTAGTAATCTGTGAACTATCATTAAAATCATCTCTAATACCTGAAGATTGGAGGATCGCTAATGTAACACCAATTTTTAGAAAGGATTCCAGTGGTGATCCGGGAAACTAAAGATCGGTGAGCCTGATGTCAGTACCGGGAAAAATGGTAGAAACCATCATAAAGAATAAAATTACTCAGCATGTAGATAGTCATGACCTAATGGGAGACAGCCAACATGGCTTTAGACAAGGAAGATCTTGTCTTACTAATCTGTTATGTTTTTTTTGAAGGAGTGAATAATCAGGTGGACAAAGGTGAGTTGGTTGATATTGTGTATCTGGACTTTCAGAAAGCCTTTGACAAGGTCCCTCATGAGAGACTTTTGGCAAAACTAAAGAGTCATGGGATAGGAGGCAGTGTACTACTGTGGATCAGGAACTGGTTAAAAGATAGAAAGCAGAGGGTAGGGCTAAATGGCCAATTTTCCCAATGGAGAAAGGTGAATAGTGGTGTACCCCAGGGATCTGTGCTGGGTCCGCTGCTTTTTGACATATTCATAAATGACCTGGAAAGTGGAATAACGAGTGAGGTTATCAAATTTGCAGATGACACAAAACTATTTAAAGTTGTTAAAACCCAAGAAGATTGTGGAAAATTGCAAGAGGATCTTGATAAATTGGAAGACTGGGCATCAAAATGGCAGATGAAATTTAATGTGGACAAGTGCAAGGTTATGCACCTAGGGAAGAACAACCCAAACTATGGTTACACGATGCAAGGTTCCACATTAGGAAATACCACCCAGGAAAAAGATTTAGGCGTCATTATGGATACCATGTTAAAACCCTCGGCCCAGTGTGCAGCAGCGGCCAAGAGAGCAAATAGAATACTAGGTATGATAAGGAAAGGAATGGAAAATAAAACAAAAGATATTATAATGCTTCTATATCGTTCCATGGTGAGACCGCACCTTGAATATTATGTGCAATTCTGGTCGCCGTATCTTAAAAAGGATATAGCAATTTTAGAAAAGGTTCAGAGAAGAGCCACCAAAATGGTAAAGGGGATGGAAGGATACTCCTATGAAGAAAGGCTAAAAAGGTTAGGGCTCTTTAACCTGGAAAAGAGACGGCTGAGGGGAGATATGATAGAAGTCTATAAATTAATGAACGGAGTGGAACGGGTAAACGTAGATCGATTGTTTACCTTATCAGAATATAGAAAGACTAGGGGACATGCAATGAAACTACAGGGTAAACTATTTAAGACTAATAAAAGAAAATATTTTTTCACTCAACGTGTAATCAAACTCTGGAATTTGTTACCGGAGGATGTGATAAAGGCTGTTAGTGTAGCTGGGTTTAAAAAAGGTTTGGACAAGTTCCTGGAGGAAAGGTCCATAAACCATTATTAAGAAGGGACCCAGGATATCAATGCTTGAACCAATACAAGCATTGTGGAACCTGTGTCCCTTGGGGAAACTGCTAGGTACATATGGCCTAGATTGGCCACTGTTGGAAACAGAATACTGGGCTTGATGGACCTTGGTCTGACCCAGTATGGCATATCTTATGTTCTTATATGTTCTTACTTCTTGCCTGTGCACATCCCTAACATACACACAGTCATCACAAATAATGCCCTAGCTGTGATGTATTGCATTTTAAGTTATTCAGATATATTTTTTCATTTTTTCTGTTGTTCTTTCTTCTGTGAAACCTATTGACTGAATTGTACTGCTTTCTTATTGGTTGCTATATTTATTTTATTTATTTATTAACAATTCTTATATACCGCACTATTAGACATCAGCGCGGTTTACATTGAACAGAAAACATCCGACAGTTTACATATGTCTGGTCATTACATTTAACAGGAAGAATAACTTGGCGAAATAGGGAAACTAAATACAATGCAGGGTTATCTGATAAAGGATATCCTGGTTAACTATATACAATAGTGGTACAATAGTATATGTGCTGTCAACTAATATCTGTTGCCATGGGCAGGGCTATATAAGGCATTGCAAACTAGGAACATACCTAGTGTCTGAGGTTTAGTGATACTGTCAGATATGCTTAGGACTTGCGATGTTAGGATTAACAACTCTGACTTTTTTTAGGATTGTAAAGATTTTTACATTGATGTTTGTAAACTAGAAGGATGGCTAACATGTCTGGACATTTTTAGGAGTTTAGTAAGTGGAATAAACATGCAGAGCATGGCTCGTGAAATTCTTTCCACTCCTGTGTGGATATGTGCATGCACACACCTATCTGTTTGTATCTGCATTGTTTCTATAGATGTGTGTGTGTGTGTGCACCTATCTCTGTTTTGTATGTTAATTTCTTTTGTGTATGTGTATATCTCAATTTTGGATGTGTATTTTTGTGGTTTGATATATATGTGTGTGTTTGTATGTATGTGCATATTTTAGAGTTCCTTGCATATGTGCTTGGATGTGTGTGCATATTTGCGTGTGTGTGTTATATTTGCATTGGTTTTCTGTGGGCGTGTGAGAGGGAGAGGAGATGAGCAGGGAGTGCTATTTGACAGTGTAATTCTGTAATTGCTATGTTATTGTGAATCCGTTTTTGCAGCTGTTGAAACAGATTTTCTCAAATAAATGTTTTGAGACATTTTTGGGAAGGGTGGGCACTTCATTGCTCTTCCATCTCTCACCACACAGGAAGTTCCCCCAGCTCACCGTCTCTCTTCCTGTGACTAGAGCAGCATTCCAGTGCTCCACCTCCACAGCCTTCCCATTGGCTAAATCTTACCTACAGTCTGCTGTTAATGACACTGGAAGCAGGAAGGGCAAGCTCACTCACACACAGCATTGTACCTAGCCCTGTGTGAGTGGTGCAACTGCATATGGCACAAAGGCTTAGGGGCACATTTTGGGTTTCCCCCCATGCTTCCGTCACTCTTTGTTTTCTCAGTGGTGGCGGCAAGGCAGCAGCAGAGCAGACCTGACTTAAATTAAAAAAAACAAAACACATGGGTCTTTCTGCAGGTCTGGTCCCTCCCTCCCTTCTCTGATGTAGGTTGCCTCAGAGAAGGGAGGGACCAGGCCAGCCATTCAAGTGCAGAGGTGCAAAGACCCGCGTTTGAATGGCTGGTCTGGTCCCGCCCTCCTCTCCATGAACCTATGTCAGAGTATGGAGGGATCAGATCTGCCTAAAGTGCAGAGCTGGAACATCAGTGTTTTTTTTTTTTTAGGTCAGGTCTGCTCCACTGCTGCTAGCGCCACCACCAAAGAGACAACAAAACATGACAGCAGCAGGGCAAGAGCAGGCAGCCGGCTGGATGGAGGTATGGGTTGGTGGGGGGGGTGCATCCGATGTGCAAGTCTTACAGGGTGCAATTATGGCTTGGTATGACCCTGCTCACACAGGGGGTGATTTAGAGAACTGCATATAGAGGATTTAGAGGCCTAGTCACTAAGGGGCGCTAATGTTAACATGTGTTAATTTACCATTAATGCACATTATTAGTAACTATATCACTCCCTGTACAACAAGAAGAATACAATTGTATATAGTTATATAACTTATATGTACAAAGTTCTCCCCTATGTTGTATCCAATTAGATTTCCTGTTATATGTAAACTCACGACAGCCTGTTGCTATCGGTGAGTATTTTATGTTTACTGTAAACCGCGCTGATGATAAAAGTGCGGTATATAAGAACGTTAAATAAATAAAATAAATAAAATAAATCACATTGAATAATATCAGACCTGTGTTTACATAACACTTGTTAATGGTGAATTAACACACATTATCATTAGTGCACCTCAGTAACTAGACCTCCTAAACTCTGAAAAATGTCCAGACATGTTAGTCATCTTTCTAGCTTCCAGATATTAATGTGAACACCAGTAGAATCCTGAAAAAAACAAGGCAGATGTCAAACCTAACTTCCTGAGTACTAAGCATATCAAACAGCACCCCCCCTCCTAAACTTCGGGCCCTAGATATAGACCTGCTCATGACAACTGACATTAGTTATGAGCACACATAGCAAGCAATAAGAAAGCAGTACAATTAAGTCAGTAGCTTTTATATTTGAAATAACAAAGAAAATGAAAAATATATGTGAAAAATTTAAAATGCAGAACATCACAGCTAGGGAATTATTTTTAATTCCTATGCTCATGCATGTGTCTATGTGCATCTCTGTGTGTTTTGTATGTGCTGTGCTTGTGTTGGGTCTATGGGGTGGGGGAGTAACTAGGGATGGTGAAGAATTTCCCTGGGATGTTATTTTGAGAGGTAGGGAATAGATGGAGAGAGAAAGTTTAAGGGTGGGGTAGTTTGTAGGGAATATCAGTGGGGAGCTTTTGGGGATGGGGCGGTACCATGGGGGAGATTTCTGAGGGTGGGCAGTTGTAGGGGATACTTTTTGGGGGTGGGGCAGTTTTGGAGGATAGTGTTTGAGGTGGGGCGATTGGCAGGGTGATGGGGCAATTGTGGGGAAGTAGATTTTTGAGGTGGGGTAATTTGTGGGGTATGGAGCAAATGCAGGGGGTGGTTAGCAAGGTGGTGGGACACTTGTGTAGGTAATACTTGGGATAAGGCAGTTGTGAGGGGCATATTTTTTATTGGTGGGGACAGTTTGAGGGCTGGATAAGGCAGTTGCAAGGGCGTGGTAGGGCAGTGTATGAGGTGTGGGTCAATTGCATTTGAGTAGTTTACTGAGGTAGGCCAGTTTGTAGGACAGTAGGACATTTATGGCAGGGTAGTTATGGGTTAGGGCAGTTTTCAGGGTGGTGAGGTGGTTGTGAGGAGGTACCTTTTGGGCATTGTGTTAGTTAACAGGGTGGTGGGCACTTTACCTTTATTGCAACCTCTCTAACGGGATGCTCTAAGTTCCTTGTTGTGAACTGTAGTATTTGGAGGTGAACCAGCTTGCAGGGTAGTGAGAAAGTTGCATATGGATGCTTTTTCAGGGTGGGGGTATTTGACAGGTTGGTAGGGCAGTTACGAGGGGTTTTTTTTGGAGATGGGGCAGTGTGCAGGGATGGCGGGGCATTTTTGGGGGGTTGGGGCAGTTTTGGTGGTTGGGTGAGTAAACACCAGAGAGAGAGATTTTGTAAGTTTTGATTATAGAGCAGCTGCAATGCTTTCTTTCATAGAAATACCATGGGGGGGGGGGGGGGGAGTAGGGCTTCTTTCTCTAGAACCCCTGGCTCAATTTGGACCATTTTAAGACTTGATGGGATCAATATTTAAAAGGCGTTTTGATGTTTTGCGTTGTGCTGAGCATCTAGATGCTTGCTTTTAATGATTTTTGTCAGCAGTATATGTAGTGTGGAATTTAAATATCCTGTACTATCCATAATACTGTGTATTTGGTGGGGAGAACAGATTTGGGGAGCTCAGGGGTAGCCATCATTGCATATAGGGCTCCATATTCAAAGGATTTATACTCCTAACTTTGAGAGTTATGCTTCTAAATTAGCCTCTTTGAAAATTTACTAGAGCTAAGTGCTTAAATATTGTCTTAGAATTTCACTAAACTTCTAAATTTAGGGGCACAAAAAGTGGTTGGCAACGGGGGCGCATTGAGGGTGGGGAAAAGAAGTTAGGAGCTTTTCAGCAGTAGCAGCTAAATTAGGCTCACAAATCTAGTCAAATGACTGGCAGGCCTACATTTAGGAGCATACATTTTAGGCTCCTAAATTAGGATGAATTTTCAGCTGAAAACCTAGTCTCCTCAGTGTGGCTGAAAATAGGGCATGAATTTAGGAGCCAATTTTAGAAGCTGAAATTTAAGAGCTTGGGGGGGGGGGGATATTGAAAGGCATTTACAAGGTTTGCAGGGGTATTTGTGTTGGTAGTTAATAGGTATTTGGCCTCTTGAGCTTGGGTCCTCATGGAGGTTGGAAGAAACTATATATAACCCCCCTCCCTGAGGAGTTGATGCTGTTGTACTCCTAAGATATTACTAAAGATATAGTGTAGTCAGATGGCCAAGTGGTTGTTCGATACTCACTCAGAGGGAGGTTTACAGAGTACACTAACTTTGTCTTATCTTCCTCTACCACTCAGTAGAGAGAAGTATAAGAGAAAAATAAATCTAATTGGGATAAGCCCTACCAATGAGATATTACAACCATTGTGGAATGGTAGAGGATTTCAGTATGGAATAAAAACTACATTTATTTTCATAGATGGAATTTTTAGTAATATTTATTAAACTCTACAAGAACTAGTTAAATAAGCTTTAAACATGGAAGGCTCCAACAATTTCCACAGCTACTTAAACTCAGGAATAAAGTGTTTTTACATTATCGCACCTTAACCGTTGCACTTTGACAGGAACCACAATTTCTTCCTTTTAAAAAAAATATTTTTCAGCCATTACAGGTAAGTGAACTAATTTTCAAACAACTTTTGTTTTAATTTCTCTCTCCTTTTTCAAATAGTTTCCCATTAACCCATATATTCCCCTCTTTCTTTTTAGGAGCTGCCAACAATCACCCTTTAAAAGGAGCATTTAGTGTTTATGTTACTTAAATTTGCGCAATATGAGCTCATAAATATGTGTTGCTTGACTTTCAGGGTGTCGATGCCTTGGTCCCCCTTCCTAGACCTTTCTTGTGAAGGGACCTGTCACTTTTCCAGTTGTGCAGAAGTGTTGTCTCTTCTCCCAGTCAGTCTCTAGGATGCAGAAACCTCTCCAGTCCAGCAATATCCAGTATCCTACTGCCAATCTAAAAACACTCAATAAGGAAATGTGTCCTAATGCAGAGGCTGAGCCTGCAGTCTCTTTGGTTTCTTCTTAAAAATCAGAAAAAGACCTGTTTATTCACTGTCCCTAAACTATAGAACGATAAAAGATAATTGGGAATCCCCAACTAGGTTTCACACTCATTGAATGACATTCAAACTAGAATCACACCTTTTTGTTCAATTTTAGAATAATTATTTCTCAGGAATCAGTTTAATTTCTTTGAAGAGTCGCCACTAAAAAAAATTGTACTTTAGTAACCTGAGCTCCAAATTATCCAACTCAGCCTTAGAGTCTCAGTTTAAACAGTTTTTCAGTCTGTCACAGGCATTAAGATTCTATGCACTCTGTGCCCAGTTCAGCACAGCTGTCCTGATACAGGAGTTAAATTCCTCTTTCAGGATTTTTTTCTTAAATTCCCTTTAAATGTTTCCAGAATATAACTGCTGGAATATAACAGCCGAATATAACTGCCTCTGCCCGGATCTCGAAGTCCACCACCTGCTCAGACCATTATCCGCGACACCCCTGAATGAATGCTCCACCGCCTCCCTTGCCGATGCATCTCTATGGGACAAAGAGGAAGAACACGCTCCGCACCACGAGGTAGACCATTGATTTAAAGAGGTCTCTCCATCTTGTAACCCTATAGCTAAACTGAACCCTGAACTGCTATCTTGAGTAACCCAAACTGCCTTTGCAAGGTTCGCTCATATACACCTCCTACCCAATAGATACTCTGTTGTAACGCTGTTGCTAATCCCTACAACCTCCCCGGTTAGTCCTGCCCTAATTTGTCACAGTACTGATACATTGTTGATACATTACCATTAGTCCTGTCCTAATTTGACACAGTGCTGTTACATTGTTGATACATTACTGTTTACATTGTTCTGCCCTAACTGATACAATGCTGCTACACTGTTGATACATTGCTGTTACATTGTCTACTCCTATAACATTGGCCTAAACCTGCCTTTATTGTTT
The DNA here is from genome assembly GCA_033557465.1 of Ichthyophis bannanicus. Taxonomy (NCBI): domain Eukaryota; kingdom Metazoa; phylum Chordata; class Amphibia; order Gymnophiona; family Ichthyophiidae; genus Ichthyophis; species Ichthyophis bannanicus. Next base: position 1,712,322,788 of record CM066031.1, on the reverse strand, counting down.
GATCTCTGTAATACTGTACCTAGACTTGCTGACCCCGTGCCTTGAGTAAGTTTCCTTACATAGGTCACCCTGAAAATTCACCCAATCCTGTCCCTAACCCTTATCCTCCTCACCTCCTGGTCCCCCAACCTATCGCATGCCGTTAACCCCGGCATCAGTCACATCCCAATCCTCCACAACAATGGAAGAAGATGGTCTGAAATTCCCTGCCACACCACAACAAAAACTAACACAGCCCATCCTCATCTACTACACATCCCCTTGCAGAACCTTAAGAAGAGCCAAACCGAGAAATACAATCACCAACGCATACTCAAGTGCGCACTTATAAACGCTAGATCAATACGTTCGAGATGGCCTGTAGCCAATGACCTGATACCCCATCATGACCTCAATATCCTAATGATAACCGAGACATGGCTATCCGAATGTGACAATATTCTCATTAACCAGATGTCACCACCAGGTTTCTCTATCTACGCCTGCCATAGGACCAACCAGAAGGGAGGCGTTACACTCATCCTCACCAGATCCGAACTCCAATTTAAACTAAGCAACGCCACCAGCACAACCCACCTTGACATGATCACCATAGCAAACGAACACTGTACAATCAACCTACTGTACCAAGAACCAACATCTTCACCAGATGATCTTCCGATAATCGACCTCGCTTGTAATTCCAATAACCCACGCTCCCCAAGTTGGTTAATAGGAGATTTTAACCTCCCTTGCCTGCAAGATGCACATTCATCAGCTTTCCTTGAAGCAATGTACAACCTAGGCTACGAGCAAATCGTCGACTCTCCTACCCACATTAAGGGAAGCAAACTTGACCTGATTTTCGCTCCCCAGACTGCTATCAACTCTACCCATTGCCTTGTGACTTCCATAACTCCAGTACCCTGGTCTGACCATAACCTCCTCACATTTCACATACCCACCAACTACCACAGCAATAGCAATAATAAAGCACAGGCCCCTCCTAGAACCATGACAACATGCTTTCGGCCCCTCGTTAAGGACAAAGTCCTCGAGAAGGTCTTACCTCTCCTTACCAACATATCTCTCGAACCAGATGAATTGGTATCCAACTGGGACGACGCTCTCAGAACCGCTGCCTGCCTCCCAGCCACTAGCAAGAAACCAAAGAAACGGGAACACGCACCATGGTACTCTGAAGACACGAGAGTATCGCTTCTCCACCTACGCAAGCTCGAGAGACAATGGCGCCAAACCCGGACCTCCGAGGCACTCTGCACTTATTCCTCACACTTACAAACACACCGAACAAAGATGATGGAAAAAAAAAAGAAAACATTACCATTCAGATATTCTAAAGCGGTCGTTGAACAAACCACATGACCTGTTCAGTATTGTAAAGTCCTTAACAGGTGACCCAGCACTTGCTCAACCACCCATGCCCCAGCCACAGGACTACTCCAACTATCTACAGTCGAAGATGATCCAAACTAACATGAATGCAACCTCCATAACCCTCTCCATCCCATACAAAACCCCCCATCCAGCCCCTCTGCTCAAGTTCCGTGAGGTATCCAACAAAGTGATCCAAGACATTATCTCATCCATTAACCTCACCACCGCCCCCAATGATCCCTGTCCAGCTAGATGGATTAGAGAGCTGCGCCTCGACCTCAGTCCTGCCATATGCAGAATTCTGAACCAATCCTTCTCAACAGGGTCCTTCCCACAGAGCTTAAAGTATACATCAATTCATCCACTGCTGAAGAACAGTAGACTCGACCCCTCTAAAGTAGAATCCTTCAGACCAATTTCAATCATCCCCCTGCTTGCCAAAATCATCGAGAAGGTAGTCCAGCGACAGATTCAACAGCACATCGACACTGTAGCACCACTTGACCCATCCCAACATGGCTTCAGGGAAGCACATGGTGTTGACACCATCCTCACAACCATCTTTAACGACCTAGTCACAGGACTTGACAACATCCACCAAGGATTTGTCCTCATCTTTATGGACATCGCTGCTGCTTTTGACTCGGTGAACTATGAGATACTACTACTCCGTCTCATAGAGAAAGGAATACAAGGCTCAGCTCTAGCATGGTGTAAATCTTATTTGGCCAACAGATGGCAACAAGTCAGAACAGACCCCATGACCTCAGAGCCATTTCCACTGAAACAAGGTGTGCCTCAGGGTTCGTCCCTATCTGCATTGATGTTTAACATTTACATGCAACCAATCTGTGCCTTAATCCGCTCTTTCAGTGTTCGATGTCTGGCCTATGCAGATGACATCCTGATTTACATACCTTTCAAGATCGATCAACCAGACTTCTCACCAATATTAAGATGCTTTGAAGCGGTAGCAGACTGGCTCCTATCACAGAACCTACGGATTAACCACAGCAAAACTGATGTCCTATTTGTTACGAGAAATCAGAAGTTATCGCAACCCTCCTCATTACATGCCAACAATGCTGAGTTGAAGACAAAATCCACAATTCGCTATCCGGGCATTGCACTTGACCAACGGCTCGACATGTCTGCACATGTGAAAAGCACCATGAAAGCAATATACCACAAGATCCGGACACTACGCCATCTCCGCCCCTTACTTGACTTCACCGACTACCGAACAATCTTCCAAGCCTTGGTACTCCCACATCTTGACTTCGCTAATATCATTCTCCATGGACTTCCTCAGTCAACACTAAGCCCGCTCCGTCTCGCCATGAACTCAGCTGCGAGGGTACTTGTAGGATTATCGAGGTCAGACCACATAACACCAGTCCTGATGAACCTCCACTGACTACCTTTGCAGGCTAGAACCCAATACAAGACTCTAGTCCTGACATTCAAAGCCCTAAAGAACCAACCCCCCACGCCCATCAGTAAACTTAGCCACAGCACACCAGTCAACAGAAATAGGAGATCCACATTGATGAACACTCTTGAAGTCCCTAAGATCCTGACAAAATGCGCAAAGACAACAGCCAGTAGGGCCTTCTCCATATTTGTACCCAGGGCCTGGAATGCCCTCCCTACCGAAATCCGAGCCATCTCGAACGTATTGCTATTTAGAAAAGCCCTCAAACACCACCTCTTCCTAAAACATTACCCGGAAACTAATTCTGGAAAACACACAGCCATTACCCCTCCCCACCCAAACCACCCCATAGCTCAGCCCCCAAAGAGAATGGTTAGTCAACTCCTCCCTGTCCCCACTCCTGACTCTTGAACTTATGCCTTTGCAAAGACCCCTACATGTTTCTGATAAAGTTCCTTATATAAAAATGTACTATAGAAACATAGAAACATAGAAATATGATGACAGAAAAAGACCACATGGCCTATCTAGTCTATTCTACCCGTACTTCTGCCTTCTACTTCCTAGCTCCCAGCCTCTGGAACTCACTCCCTTCCTCACTCCGCGCAGAGGAGTCCTATCACACATTCAAATCGCAACTCAAAACCTACCTCTTCAGTCTCGCATTCGACCTGCCATCCCCAGTCCCCCCCCCTGTTACCTCCTCCCCTTTATCCTCCTGACACCAACTTCTGCAATCATGGTTCGTTCTTTCTTGTCTATCCTTTTTCTCTTCTTTCCTGTCTGTTTTATTGGCGTTCCTTTTCTCTTTCCAGCCATTTTAAACTGTTTTTAAGAAACTGTTTTAAGTTGTTTTAACTTGCATTGTAAACCGCCCAGGTACTACTAGTGTTGGGCGGTATATAAAGTCCAAATAAACGTAAACGTAAACGTAAACAACAACTACAACCTTTAGAGATCCTCTGTGTTTGTCCCATGCTTTTTTGAATTCAGTTACTGTCCTCATCTCTACCACCTCCACTGGGAGACTATTCCACGGATCCACTACTCTTTCCGTAAAGAAATATTTCCGCATGTCACTCCTGAATCTATCTCCCTTCACCCTCATCCCATGTCCCCTCGTAGCAGAACTTGCTTTCAATTGAAAGAGGCTCTCTCCCTGAACATTTATGCTATGGAGGTATTTAAACATCTCAATCATATCACCTCTATCCTGCCTTTCCTCTAAGGTGTACATATTAAGATTCTTCAGTCTGTCCTCATATGCTTTATAATGAAGACCACTAATCATTTTAGTAGCCACCCTCTGCACCGAGTCCATCCTGTTCACATCCTTATGAAGGTGCGGTCTCCAGAATTGCACACTATACTCCAAATGAGGTCGCACCAAAGACTTATACAGAGGCATTATCACCTCCTTTGTTCTGCTAGCCATTCCTCTCCGTATGCACCCAAGCATCCTTCTAGCTTTTGCCGTCGCCTTTTCTACCTATTTAGCTATTTTAAGATCATCACACACAACCACGCCTAGGTCCCGCTCTTCTTTAGTGGACAAAAGTACTTCACCCCCTATACTATATTGCTCCCTTGGATTGCTGCAGCCCAAATGCATGACCTTACATCTTTTAACATTAAATGCCAGCTGCCAAATTCTAGACCATTCTTCAAGTTTAACTATATTTTGTAAATAGTTAAATTGATAAAGTTCTTCATATATAAGTGTACTATATTTTGTAAATAGTTCCCCCTGTTTACCTCCAGGTTTTAACTATCCTGTTCATTGTAAGCTCAATGTTCCTGTGGCATTGTAGTATGTTTTGTTCAACTGTACACCGCACTGATTATAATAGCGCGGTATATAAGAAATATAAATAAATAAATAAATAACTGATTAAGGGGTTTTCTTCTCTAACTCTTTAATAAAGACCCCCTTCAAAACCACAGCTGTCAGTTTTACTTGCCAGCCATCACCAGTTTCACTTATAAATGGTTTTAAAATCAGTATTCTTTGTTCATCTATTTACCAAGGTAATAAATGAAGTTTCAATTCAGTCTCAACTCAGATTCCCTCCTTCCCAGAGTCTTTCTTTCAGTCTTCCTGTCAAAAAGCAAAATATGATCACTAACACTATCAGAGTTCTGAAGAATATATTTCAGAGGCATCCCTGTCCAAAGCAGCAGATAAAAAGCCTGCACTTTTCTTCAGAGCTCAACTGAAGTCTCAAAGAAATTTCAAGCACCTTCTTTTTCCACAGTTCGCTTAACAGCAAAATTCAAATCTTTTTTCTCTCTCTGAAAAACCAACTTCAACACTACAATTTACTGTCACTAATCTCTGTGAGTTAAAAGCGGTCATGTGACAGCCTGAGAGTCTTGTCCTTCATTCTGGGGTTGAATATCTGGGAGAGTGTTGAGAAACAGCTAACCATCAAAGGAAAAGAACTTTTACATTGCATCTGTTAACCCTTTAGCTCAAAACCCCAAATTTACAGTTGGCCTTGGAAGCTTTTGCGAGGCAAAGTGGCAGATATACGCAGAATGACTCTCAGTAAAAGAAGAATGGACTATTTGCACCACATCAATTGCTGTTGCATTCTAATAAATACTACCTTAATGTCTCATTTGCTGTAATGCAGAAGTAAATGCATTACAAGATATGGACAGGTTTGGAATTACAGTTTAATGCCCGACTGCCATCTGCTTCTGGTTGACCTTTTTTTTTTTTTTTTTGCATAAAAGATGTAATTAGAATTAACTGCTCAGTACTTTACCTGTGATGGCATTCTTAGGATTTCTGCAACTCCGGCACCACGTGCCCGTGGGCCTGTGTTCTTCCGGGGGTGGGACTGGTGTGGTAAGGGGTGTGAGGGGGTTACAGAGGCAACAATATTGAGATTTTGAGTAAGAATGTTATTATGAAGACAATGTCTTGATGTTATGGATAAATAGGAAGAGCTTTTTTTAAGTTCAGTTTTGATGACTTTTCCCCTAAGGGTTGAGCTGTATAACCTTGCTATGAGCTCTTGGTCTATATTTGGGCCTAGGGTGTTTTTTCTTAGGGGGAATATTGGGTTTATTAGCATTGTTGTATACTGGGTTTTTTGTTGCTGCTGTTGTTTTTTTATTTTTATTTTTATTTATATATCTATTTATTTATTTTCGTTCCTATCTCCTGGGGGTTTCTTATTTTTCTCATTCAGTTGGTGTTTCAATGGTTGCATATGTACATTCCATAATATTAGTATATTTGAAAAGTACATAGATGGGTTTGAAGACTGTAACTTTAAATGTTAATGGCCTAAATCACCCCATCAAGCATAAGAAAATATTTTGTTGTCTTAACAACTTAAAAGCCTATGTCATATTCTTTCTGGAAACTCATATGTCCTGTGTCAGGTTCAAATTGGGGTGGATTGGCTGTCATGTTTTCTCCCCAGGAATTAATAAAAAGAATGGTCTTTCTATTCATTTTAGAAAGGGGGTTTCCATGCAAATAACTACAGCAAAAAACAGATTGTGAGGGGAGATGGGCCTGTGTACATATGGTTCTGGCTGGCAAAAGGTGTACACTAGTTAGTGTATATGCACCAGCTTGTGCAAACTCTTCTTTCTTGGATGAACTAAGTCAAGCCATATTGTACACGGTGAATGATTCATTAATACTGGGTGGCGATTTCAATGCAGTGCATAATAATTTTTTGAATAGGTCATTTATATCTAAAAGTCATATTCATAATTTAAAATCATACCAAAAAAAGCAAAACATGATGGACATTCTCTGTTTGGTAGACCCCTGACTTTGTTTAAATCCCTCTGCACGCGAATATTCCCTTTTTACTTTTCCACACCAGTCTTATTCACGCCTAGACTATATCTCGATATCTAAATCACTCCTTCAGGATGTTCATAGCAGTATGATTGGTCCAATACATATATCCGATCATGCTGCAATTGTCTTGGAATTCCACCCTTGGATATAGATGGGATGTAAACCCCCATGGTGATTCCAAAATAACTTGTTGCTGGAGGTTAATATTCATAAAATCATTACAGAATTTTTCCAAATTAATGATAATGGTCAATTGCACTTTGGAATTGTCTGGGAAGTTTTGAAGACAACCTTGCATGAAGAGATCGTCAGCTACACGTCTTGGTTATGTAAGTCTGATATGAAAAAAATGTATGATTTAGAGAAAAATATATTATGCCTTGAGGCTATACACTCCAGGTCCAGAGATAATGCAGTGTTTCGGCAATTAATTGGTCACCGCTATGAGTTTAACAAAAATTTGATGCGACAAGTGGAAAAAGAAATTCGGGTAGAGAAAACAGGTTATTATGCTGGAAATGATAAAATAGGGAAAATGTTAGCAGCTTTGCGTGTTCAAAGGGAGAACATCGCATTGCCTCTATCAGCACAGATGCGCAAATTCTAACCAGTACCGAAGATATATTGCAGGCATTTTCCTCTTATTATAGGGACTTATTTTCTAGTTCCAGTGATAATAATGTTACTGAAAGAGAGTGCTTTGTATCTATAGAAGGTTATCCTAAGTTGTCTAAAGAACTAGGAGAGGCTCTAGGTGCACCTATTAAACTAGGGGAAAATTTATCAGCTATTAAAAGCCTACCCAGAAATAAGACTTCAGGGCCTGATGGGTTTACTGCTGAATTCTACAGTTGAATTGCAGCAGTATTAGCTCCTAATATGCAAAAATTATATCAAAACTTATTAACTCATCCATTATCATCTTCCACCTTCTCTGAGGCCAATGTAGTCCTATTAGTAAAACCAGGTCATGATCCCAGTTTAGTGGGCAATTATAGACCCATCTGATTGCTGAATGTGGATTATAAAATACTAGCCAAAATCTTGGCAACAAGGTTATCACAAGTAATGTGATAACCTCTCTCCGTCCACCACCACAGAGCAGCGATCCGACATTGGGGGAGGAAGCGGAAGCCGCGTGTCGCTCCGACTCCCCTCACCAAGGCCCAATCGGGGCTCTGCAGCACCAAATAAAAACCTGCATTCAGCGAGGAAACAGCCTCTCTCCGTCCACCACCACTGAGCAGCGATCCGACATCAGGGCAGGAAGCGGAAGCCGCGTGTCGCTCCGGCTCCCCTCACCAAGGCCCAATCGGGGCTCTGCAGCACCAAATAAAAGCCTGCATCCGGCAAGGAAACAGCCTCTCTCCGTCCACCACCACAGAGCAGCGATCCAACATTGGGGGAGGAAGCGGAAGCCGCGTGTCGCTCCGGCTCCCCTCACCAAGGCCCAATCGGGGCTCTGCAGCACCAAATAAAAGCCTGCATCCGGCGAGGAAACAGCTTCTCTCCGTCCACCACCACAGAGCAGCGATCCAACATCAGGGGAGGAAGCGGAAGCCGCGTGTTGCTCAGGCTCCCCTCACCAAGGCCCAATCGGGGCTCTGCAGCACCAAATAAAAGCCTGCATCCAGCGAGGAAATAGCCTCTCTCCGTCCACCACCACAGAGCAGCGATCCGACATCGGAGGAGGAAGCGGAAGCCGCGTGTTGCTCTGGTTCCCCTCACTAAGGCCCAATCGGGGCTCTGCAGCACCAAATAAAAGCCTGCATCCGGCGAGGAAACAGCCTCTCTCCGTCCACCACCACAGAGCAGCGATCCAACATCGGGGGAGGAAGCGGAAGCCGCATGTCGCTCCGGGTCCCCTCACCAAGGTCCAATCGGGGCTCTGCAGCACCAAATAAAAGCCTGCATCTGGCGAGGAAACAGCCTCTCTCCGTCCACCACCACAGAGCAGCGATCCGACATCGGGGCAGGAAGCAGAAGCCACGTGTCGCTCCGGCTCTCCTCACCAAGGCCCAATCGGGGCTCTGCAGCACCAAATAAAAGCCTGCATCTGGCGAGGAAACAGCCTCTCTCCGTCTACCACCACAGAGCAGCGATCCGACATCGGGGCAGGAAGCAGAAGCCACGTATCGCTCCGGCTCCCCTCACCAAGGCCCAATCAGGGCTCTGCAGCACCAAATAAAAGCCTGCATCAGGCAGGCAGGCCCGCGCCTGACGGGCCCGCACCTGAGGGCCTCGCCAGAGGGCCCTTTGGCGTGGCCCTTAGGCGGAGGCCCGTACCTTAATGCCATACCCTACAGCCAGACCAGCAGACCTGACAGCAAGACAGACACCTACCACACGATCACGACGACCACCACCACAAGATCACATCCAAAGTGAGAACTTTAAGATAATTACTATCTGGGAACTGCTCGAATAATTGCTAGATTTAGTAGCTAAAGTGTTAGAACTGAATCTGCTTGAAAGCTATTTCTACTCATATTACTCTCGCACCGGCCATAGAATTGCCATAGATCTGCTACTAGAAGTGCCACAGATACGAGCCTCAAAGCAGAGCGCTACTCTAGATCAGGTATCCATATACGTGCACCCTAAGTGCCACACATAGTGACTGCTAGCTAGCCCACCCACCCCGCCACCTGAGCCATACCAGCCCCACATCACACAGCTGTTGCATAGATTCGATTCACAGGGCCCCACAAAGTAGCCTCCTCAGAATGGCACCCTCCCTTATTGCAGCAGCCAGCTTTTACCTTCTCTCCAGTCTACTCCATAGTGCCCTCACCTTCACCGCCACCGGCAACCTCATATCAACCCTACGGGGCCCTGGGAGAAGATGGGCGGACACATCCCGACATCTTGAGGCAGAACCCAAACACAACCATAACCCACACCTACTCTACATCTCACTCCAGCACTCCAAGAAAGCTCTGCCTGAAAAATGCCCGCAACCCAGATACCTGAACTGCCCCTCATTAACGCCCGCTCAGTCCGGAAGAAATGGACAATCATCTCCGACCTGATATCCTACCACAAGTTATACATCCTATTGGTCATGGAGACATGGTTCATAGATGCCAACACAGTCATCCTGAACCAACTCACCCCACCCAACTTCTCATTCCACACCTACCACAGAGCTGACCGCAGGGGGGGAGGAACCCTTGCGCTCACGAGAACCGAGCTCCAATTCCAGCAGACCGACGCTAATAGTACTACACACCTGGACTTCATCACCCTAGCAAATAAGCACAACGCTATCAACCTAATCTACAGATCCCCATCATCCTCTCCAGATGACCTCTCAACGATAATTGACCTGTCCTGCAATACCAAGAACCCACACACACCCAACTGGCTTATGGGGGATTTCAACCTCCCAGCCCTCCCAGAAGAACATGCCAGCTCCCTCCTGAATGCGCTCAGCCAGCTGGGATACGATCAAGTGATCAACGAGCCCACCGACACAAAAGGAAACAAGCTGGACCTGATTTTCACCCCACAAGCCAGAACCATCCACTTGCCATTTCCCTCACGTCAGTCCCATGGTCTGACCATAGACTAATAAGATTCCAGCTGCCCAACCAGCAGGCTCAGACAAGACACCAACCCACTGCCGATGCCTGCCCAAAAGCAAAATTTCGACACTTCAACAAGGAAGAGATACTCAGCAAAACCCTACCTCTGTTCAACCTCACAGAAACCAATCTCGAGGAAATGCTCTCCGCGTGGAACAATAGTCTCAACTCCATTGCTAACCAACCAACTCGGGACGCAACACCCAGAAAAAGAAAGATCACCCCATGGTACTCTCCTGAACTATGGACATCACTTCGCCACCTAAGGAAACTTGAAAGAAAATGGCATCGCTCATGTACCACTGATGATCTAGACATTTACACATCATACCTGAGGAAACACCACGAGGAAATAGCTGAGACAATGAGATGCTACCATGCAGAAATACTGCAGCGCTCCCTGAACAAACCAAAGGATCTGTTCAACCTAGTAAGGACCCTCATGAAGGAACCTTCCCCCACCCAACGAAGCATGCCAGAGCCACAAGAATGCATGGACTACCTACAGTCAAAGATAATTCAGACTGTCAAAATGGCATCACCCACCCCTGTGAACGGACCACATCACCCAACACCACTATCCACCTTCTCATCACCTTCAGCGAAGAACGTCGAAGACACTATCAACGTGATTAACACCACCACTGCGCCAAACGATCCCTGCCCTGCGTTCTGGATAAGGACACTGCGGAAGGAATTTAGCCCTTTCTTAACCAGACTCATCAATCTCTCCTTCGCTATGGGAGCATTCTCACAAAGCCTAAAGCAAACATCCATTAGACCACTCCTAAAAAGTTGCAAACTGGACCCCCAAAAAGTGGATTCATACAGGCTAATTTCAAGCATCCCACTATTGGCCAAAATAATCAAAAAGCTCGTCCAACAACAAATCCAGAACCATATTGAGACCACCGCGCCCTTAGATCCATGCCAACATAGATTCAGAGAAGCACATGGCGTTGAGACGCTCCTGACCATTCTCTTCAACAATCTAACCACTGGCCTGAACAACACCAGAAGAGGTTACGCCCTAATCTTCTTGGACATCGCTGCAGCTTTCGACTCCGTCGACCATGAGCTGCTCATGGGGTGCCTGGCAGAGAAAGAGATCCAGGACACGGCATTGAGATGGTGCAAATCTTACCTCTCAGACAGATGGCAGCATGTGAGGACAGGGACCACGACCTCCATACCATTCCAGCAAAAACAGGGAGTCCCACAGGGATCCTCCCTCTCGGCGCTGTTTTTCAACATATATATGCAGCCCATCTGCGCACTCGCCCGCTCCTTCAGCATCTCATGCCTTATATATGCTGATGACATGTTACTCTACATGCCATTTGCAACCTACCAGCCAGATTTCTCACCACTAACCGCCTGCTTTGACGCTATAACCGACTGGCTCCACACCCAAAACCTCAGAATAAATTTCAAGAAAACGGAGGCTCTATCCATCACCAGCAACCAATCATTCGCCCCGCCAGCAGCACTAAAAGTAAGATGCGCCGAGCTCCAAAGCAAGCCCACAATCCGCTACTTAGGGGTAACACTCGACCAACAGTTGGATATGAAAGCCCATATAAAAAACACTGTCAAGGCAGTATACCTCAAGATTCGGACAATCCGACACCTACGCCCCCTTCTGGAACCAGATGACTTCAGGATAATCTACCAGGCCTTAATCATTCCCCACTTTGACTATGCCAATGCCATCCTACAGGAACTACCGAAAGCACGTTGAACCCACTGCAGCTGGCTATGAATGCAGCAGCCAGAATACTACATGGTGCTGCCAGGAGGGACCACATAACACCAATCTTGAAGCACCTCCACTGGCTGCCAATCCACTGTAGACTCACCTTCAAGATCCTACTATTGACCTTCAGGGCCATCAACAGACTCACCTCCTCTTCCATCTCAGACCTCATTCTCCCCACTCCCCCAAATACAGCCAGAAGATCAGTCACAGCCAATACCCTATGTATCCCTAGCAAGATTACAAAATGCTCGCAAACAACAAGAAAGAGGACTTTTGTGTTCTATGCCCCCTCGTGTTGGAATGCCCTCCCACCCGGCATCCGGGCCATTACAGACCTTAGCCAGTTCAGGAAGGCACTGAAACACCACCTCTTCCTACAGCATTATGGTACCACACAACAACCACCCATCCACAGCCACCAAAACAGCCACCCCAAACTACCTACTATACACGCCACCAATGCTGCACAGTAGCACTACCTTACTCCCAGCAGGAGCAAGTATATAGTCACCAAAAACTGTAAACTTACTTAGCCTAGAGATTGTATACAGTTCCCCCAGTTAACCCAAGTTGAATAACCCTGTTTTCTGTAAGTCCAGTACAGGCGCTACCTGTATCTGAACAAAACTGCTGTTATCTGTAAACCGAGCTGATTTTGAAGAGCGCGGTATAGAAAAGACTTTAAATAAATAAATAAATAATGGATGCGTTGATAGGACTTGAACAAACGGGATTTATGAAGGGACGCTATATGCTCAGATATTCAATAACCTCTTAGAAATAGCTAAAAGGAAAATTGTCCCTGTCGTGGCACTCTCTCTTGATGCAGAAAAAGCATTTGATAGGATTGAGTGGGAATACTTATTTAGAGTTTTAGAATGGTTTGGGTGTTGCCCTGGATTTATAGCCTGAGTGAAGGTCTTATATGTCTTCCCACACTCTAGAGTTTTAGTGAATGGTGCCCTCTCTGCGGTACCCCTAGGCAGAGGAATGAGGTAGGGATGTCCCTTCTCTCTGCTCTTATTTAACTTAGCATTAGAACCTTTGTAACTTCAAGTTAAGAGAAACAAAGGTATTGTAGGAATACCAAGAGATATAGGGCAATGGAAACGTGCAGCGTATGCTGATGATGTTTTACTTTTCCTAACAAAACCTATTGCCTCTATTCGCTGCTTATTAGATCTAGTTGGCAGATTTGCCAGTTTTTCAGGCTTCAAAATCAATTGTGCGAAAAGTGAATTACTACCAATGAATGGTCTCTCCATGCGGGAAGACTAAGATTTTTCCCTTTTAGTGGGCACCTCAGTGGATTAAATATTTAGGGTTTTTTTCTACCCAAAACCAGCAGATATGATTAAATATAATTGTGACCTTATACTTAAAGATCTGAAAAGTATTTTGCAACATTGGTCCCCATTGCGTATGTCTTGGTGGGGGAGGATGAATACTATAAAAATGATGGTTTTAGCAAGCATAGTATATAAATTAGGGATGTTTCCAGGATATTGTCAACCTTCATTTTACATGCAGGTGGACAAAATCTTGGTCAATTTTTTATGGAGGATGCATATGAAATATAATTGCCCCCCAGTCAAGGCTTTCTGGGATGAGGTTTGGAAGTACATACATGAAATCTTCAAATTGAAGATAGATATATCCCTGGGAATAGCTGTGATCTGTTCAATTGGTTTAAATAGTGTCCTTTCAAAGTATGACAACCTCCTACTTGATATAATGCTTTCAATAGCTATACAACATATTTTGAGCAACTGGAAAAAGTCTGTTGGCCTGAATGCCACATTTTGGTGGTATTCAATGTTTAACACGCAGGATGGAGGGTGCTGCTTCCATATCTTCTGGCAATATACTTAAAGTTGAGAGAATACGGAGAACACTTGATCATTTTTTATCTGACAGATAATGGTTGTGGGTTTTTTTGTTTTTATTTTATATTTATTTATTTATTCTACATTGAAAAATTGTAATGTATTTAATATTTTCTTGTATGTCTTTATTTCTATTCTTGAAATTCAAAATAAATTGGGGAACAAACCCCCACTACAATTTCACTTCACACACTTCATACACAACCTGTCATCTCCTTTTTCCAGCACCAACATTCCAAGAGCAGCTGCTGAAGTGTTCCTCCACTGCTAAACTACAAATAGTTCTCCAGCACTAGCCAAGAAAAACATGAAAATCCCAAAATTCCTTCCTGGAAATGTTTTCCCCCACCAAATTAGACCAACCCTAATTTTTCTGTGTAATTACTTTGGGCCTTTAGAGTAGCTAATTGTGATATTACCTTACTACATCACAACTTCGCCCGAAACAAAATTCAGAGCCTTCTAGGGAGATCCCTACACTGCCTGATCACTTCCCAGTATTTCTGGTGCAAAGGTAGCGGACCTCACGCACCACCTAGATAAGGTCTTAGATAGTGCTGGGGAGGAGTCTGCTGTCTTGATACAAGTCGGTACCAATGACATAGGAAAATGTGGTAGGGAGGTTCTGGAGGCTAAATTTAGGCTTTTAGGTAGGAAGTTGAAATCCAGAACTTCCAAGGTAGCATTCTCCGAAATGTTTCCCGTTCCACGGGCAGGACTCAAAGGCAGGCAGAGCTCTGGAGTCTCAATGCATGGATGAGACAATGGTGCAGAGATGAGGGTTTTGGATTTTTAGGAACTGGGGAACATTCTGGGGAAAGGAGGGGCTCTTCCGAAGGGATGGGCTTCACCTTAACCAGGATGGAACCAGGCTGCTAGCATTAACCATTAAAAAGGAGATAGAGCAGCTTTTAAACTAGGTAATAGGGAAAAGCCGACAGTCGCCCAAGAGCGCATGGTTCAGAAGAATGTATCCTTGAAGGATACTACCAAAAGCAGAGAGGTTCCAATAAAGAGTCAAGTAGCCCAAATGCCCTCGAGTATGGAGCAGACAGAGCTTAAGAATCCCAAATTACCCATGTCTACCAATAGCCAGATTAATATGAATAAAATACAGTCTCTAAAATGGTTGTATGCAAATGCTAGAAGTCTAAAAAATAAGATGGAAGAGTTAGAATATATAGCACTAAATGAGAGGTTAGATATGATTGGAATATCAGTGACATGGTGGAAGGAGGACAACCAGTAGGACACTGTGATACCTGGGTACAAACTATATTGTAATGATAGAGCTGATCAAATTGGTGGAGGGGTTGCGCTCTATGTTAGAGAGGGCATTGAGTCAGAAAGGATTAAAGTTTTGCAGGAAACAAAATTTGTTGTAGAATCACTATGGATTGAAATTCCATGTAAAAAGGGGAAGGCGATGGCAGTGGGGGTGTACTATCAACCGCCTGGCCAGAATGAACAAATGGATGATGAAATGCTCAAAGAAATCAAGGAAGCTAACAAAAGTTACAGCACCGTAATAATAATGGGTGATTTCAATTACCCCGATATCGAGTGGGTCAGTGTCACGGCAGGACATGCTAGGGAGATAAAGTTCCTAGATGAAATAAATGACTGCTTCTTGGAGCAACTGGTTCATGAACCGACCAGAGGGGAAGCCATATTAGACCTAGTCCTTAGTGGAACATCAGATCTTGAGCAAGAGATAAGGGTGTTGGGCCACTTGGCAATACTGATCATAGCATGATCGCGTTTGATTTAATTAGTGGAGGAGGGATAGTAAGGAAATCCACAGTACTACCTTTTAACTTTCGAAAGGGAAACTATGATAAAATGAGGAAAATAGTTAAGAAAAAACTAAAAGGAGCAGTTGCAAAGGTTAAAGACTTACATCAAGCTTGGGTGTTGTTGAAAAATGGTATCTTGGAAGCCCAGACCAGCTGTATTCCACGCTTTAAGAAATGTGGAAGGAAGTCCAAAAAACTGCCAGCATTGTTTAAAGGTGAGGTCAGAGAGATTGTTGCTGCCAAAAAAGCATCTTTCAGGAAATGGAAAAAAGAGCCAAACGACGAAACCTGGAAACAGCACAAGCACTGGCAAGTCAAATGCAAGGCATTGATAAGGCAGGCAAAGGGAGAATTTGAGAAGAAGATTGCTGCGGAAGCAAAAATGCAAAATAAAGACTTTTTCAAGTACATTCATAGCAAAAAACCTGTGAGAGAGTCAGTTGGTCCATTAGATGATAGAGGGGTTAAAGGGGGACTAAGAGGCGACAAGGCGATAGCGGAGAGACTGAATGAATTCTTTGCTTCAGTTTTTACTGAGGAAGATGTAGGGATGTTACCCATGACTGAAGTGGTATTTAAAGGTGTGGAAGTATTGAAGGAAATATCGATACATCGGGAAGATGTATTACAACTATTAGATAAGCTGAAGAGTAGCAAATCACCTGGGCCGGATGGTATACATCCAATGGTTTTGAAAGAACTGAAATATGAGATTGCAGACCTGCTATTAGTAATCTGTGAACTATCATTAAAATCATAAGTAATACCTGAAGATTGGAGGATCGCCAATGTAATGCCAATTTTTAAAAAGGGTTCCAGGGGTGATCTGGGAAACTACAGACTGGTGAGCCTGACGTCAGTACCAGGAAAAATGGTAGAAACCAACATAAAGAACAAAATTACTCAGCATGTAGATAGTCATGGCCTAATGGGAGACAGCCAACATGGCTTTAGAGAAGGAAGATCTTGTCTTACTAATCTGTTATGTATAAACAGGTGGACAAAGGTGAGTCGGTTGATATAGTGTATCTGGACTTTCAGAAAGCCTTTGATAAGGTCCCTCATCAGAGACTTTTGGCAAAACTAAAGAGTCATGGGATAGGAGGCAGTGTGCTATTGTGGATCAGGAACTGGTTAAAAGATAGAAAGCAGAGAGTAGGGCTAAATGGCCAATTTTCCCAATGGAGAAAGGTGAATAGGGGTGTACCCCAGGGATCTGTTCTGGGTCTGCTACTTTTTGACATATTCATAAATGACCTGGAAAAGGGAATAACGAGTGAGGTTATCAAATTTGCTGATGACACAAAACTATTTAAAGTTGTTCAAACCGAATAGGATCGTGGAAAATTGCAGGAGGATCTTGGTAAATTGGAAGACTGGGCATGAAGATGGCAGATGAAATTTAATGTGGACAAGTGCAAAGTTATGCACCTAGGGAAGAACAACCCAAACTATGATTACACAATGCAAGGTTCCACATTAGAAACCACCACCCAGGAAAAAGATTTAGGCGTCATTGTGGATAATATGTTAAAACCCTCGGCCCAGTGTGCAGCGGCGGCCAAGAGAGCAAACTGAATGCTAGGTATCATAAGGAAAGGAATGGAAAATAAAACAAAAGATATTATAATCCGTCTATATCATTCCATGGTGAGACCGCACCTTGAATATTGTGTGCAGTTCTGGTCACCGTAACTTAAAAAGGATATAGCGTTATTAGAAAAGGTTCAGAGAAGAGCCACCACAATGGTAAAGGGGATGGAAGGATACTCCTACGAAGAAAGGCTAAAAAGGTTAGGACTCTTTAACATGGAAAAGAGAAGTCTATAAATTAATGAACGGAGTGGAACGTGTAAATGTAGATCGATTGTTTACGTTATCAGAATATAGAAAGACTAGGGGACATGCAATGAAGCTACAGGGTAAACTATTTAAGACTAATAAAAGAAAATATTTTTTTACTCAACGTGTAATCAAACTCTGGAATTTATTACTGGAGGATGTAGTACAGGCTGTTAGTGTAGTTGGGTTTAAAAATGGTTTGGACAAGTTCCTGGAGGAAAGGTCCATAAACCATTATTAAGAAGGGACCGAGGATATCAATGCTTGATCCAGTACAAGCATTGTGGAACCTGTGTCTTTTGGGGAAACTGCTAGGTACGTGTGACCTAGATTGGCCACTGTTGGAAACAGGATACTGGGCTTGATGGTTCTTGGTCTGACCCAGTATGGCATATCTTATGTTCAGTACTTTTCTAGGCAATCATGACTTATTTTAGTTTTAAAACAACATTTGTCAACTTGAAATAGGCTTTTAAAGCCTGAAACCTAAGATTAAACACTTTTGAATCAATTTCAAGCCTCTAGTGCTGTTTTAAATCTCCAGGGTGCAACAACCCCCCCCCCCCCCCGGGGCAAACAAAGCTTTTTACAGCCTCATATAACATTTAAAATAAATACATTCTCAGGGTGGGCAGACCTACTGTACCAGACCCTGACAACCAAAACCCCGAAATTCTAACTTTAATTTTTGCAGATTTTTCAGCACTAAAACCAGGGCTGCATTGTCCCTTTAAGACAGCCTCACCTTTTTTACAGTGATATTAGTCTCCCATTGACCAAAATCATCCATCTATCTCAATTCTGGCCTCTCATTGGCCAGTCACACCCTCTGCCTCGATTCTGGTCTCTTATTGGCCAGTCTAGTTTTTACATCACTTCTGACCTCTCATTGGCAGCTTCAGCCTATCCAACAGCTATAGCCTGGTCAATCTCAGCCTTCCCAGTATTTCTGGCACCCTATTGGTAAATTACCTTTACCTCAATCCTGGCTCCTCATTGCCAGTTTTTCCTGTTTCCTCAGCAAGGTAATAATTTTGTTTTTCTATTTTAAAGCTGCTGCTATCGGGCTGCAGAGCAGTCCCAAGGACCAAAATAAAAAAAAATCATGGCAGCCATCAGCTGCCTTTGGGATGGTCCATGAGCCCCACCCCCCCAACCAGCAGATAAATGTATTTAATTATTTTTTAACTCCTGGTTACCTCTTCCCCACACTATTTGGATGTTCGAGAACCTTTGGTTAAATGGGACAAGGCACATTCTTGTTTTTAAGATAAATGAGGGATCACAGGGCTCTCTCTCTGTGTATGTATGTCAGAGGGAACTCCATTTGATCTCAGCAGTTTTTTATTGTGCTGAGAAACATTCTTGTTGTTAAGGTAAAGCAGGGCAAAGGGTAAAGAGGTAAAGGAAATTGGATTTAGATCACACCTTTCTCAAAGTTCAAGGCGAGTTACATTCAAATCCATGGAAAGGTTCTGGTGCGGGGGCCCCTAGGCAAAGTTTTGCTGAGAGCCCCCATTGTCACCCCCCTCCAGCAGCGGCGACAAACTTCCTCTCAGGTGTTCCTCCGAGGCCAAAGTCTCACAGTATGGCTGTTATTGTGAGATTTTGGCCCAGGAGCTAACAGCCGGCCCTGGAACAGAGGCAGCACAGCAAAGAATTTTGCCGTGCTGCCTTGTAAGCCCCCTTTCTGCCCGGACCCACTCACATTGTGGGGGCTTCTTGGGCGGAATTTATGCCGCTGATTTGAATTCAGTAGATGAGGTGATTACAGAAATCTTTAGCTTTGCAGTATATCAATAGAAGCTTAAATTAGTTCTTAGCAGCAATTGTAAGTTAGGTGTAAATTATGTAAACAGACCATCTGGAGATCTGTCTTGTGTGTCTTTTAAGTGATTGCTTCCTGGAAAGCTGAAATTCTCCAGGGGCATGGGTAGTTAATCAGTCCTGCAGATTGCTTTTCCTCCCAGGTAGATGAATATCTGTACTGTTTGGTGCTTTTTCAAACTGCTGTTTTGGTTTCCTAATCCCCGTTTGCAAACCAGCTGGAATTCTATCACTCCAGTTTTGGATTCTTTCTTCACTGGAATAACTTTAAGAGCAAATGTTTTCACCCAATTATGGGAAAGTCTCCTTTCTTCACAAGTCCTTGGCAACAAAGCTAAAAATCTCAGGGCCCAATATTCGAAAGACATTTACACGGTTTACAGCCCAGTAAACCGTGTAAATGCCTTTAATCTGGATATTCAATGGCACTTACACAGTTAGTGCGGTTGAATAAACCCTTTCTAATTCCGCTACACGCGGTTAGCATTGGATCATGTTGAGGGCGTTTCAGGGTGGAGCAGAGGCTTTGCCTAGTTTTAAGGCGCATCAGCTAACCGGGCAGCATGCAATATCGCTGCTGCCTGATTAGCTACTGGGCTTCTGTCATGTGCGGCAATCCCCGGATATTGAATGCCGGGGCCACATATGACCCTGGAATTGAATATCCGGGGTTAATGGTCGGCAGACAAGGTTATGTGCAGTAGGGACTCATAGCTTGCTCAACTCAATATCGGGAAGGTTGGGTATCCCAATGTTTGCCTTTGATTAGACAATAATAAGGCAAAGGAGGTCATTTTAAAAGTTTTAGTCGTGATTTGGACATCTGAAGACATGCACATGGACATCAAAATCACGGGCATGTCTCTGTAGCCATTTCAGAAATGACGCTTGCAGACGTCTCTGATGTAGGGACATCCAAGAAGGCACGGCAGAGGCGTATCTGGGGAGGAATAATGGATTTACACATCTCCGTTCGATCTCAGAAACGTCTTCAGGCATGTCCATGTTTATACCTGCTTCGGGCACAAATAGGCATCAGGACAGTGCTTGTTTTTACCTTAAAACATCCAGAGAGTGTAGAGAAAATGGAGAATTCAGTGACTAGCTTTGGATCACAAAGGCTCACTCTAGGATTTGAACCTTAACCACCCTGCTCGTAAGCCACTAATCTAACCATTATACTATAAGACATCTTGGTTCTGCCATGCTGTACTGGGGACATCTACATAGACATTTGATACACGTGCATATCTGGAACATCCATGTTTCCGAAATCATGCCTGAACTTAGAAACATAGAAATGTGACAGCAGAAAAAGACCATCTGGCCTATCTAGTCTGCCTTTCCATATCAACTACAGTAGTCCACTTTTTACCTTTAGTGCGCCTCTGTTTGTGTCCCCTGCTTTTTTGAATTCAGATACTGTCCTCATCTCCACCACCTCCACTGGCAGACTATTCCACGCATCTACCACTCTTTCTATAAAGAAATATTTCCGCATATTACTCCTGAGTCTATCCCCTTTCACCCTCATTCTATATCCCCTCGTAGCAGAGCTTGTTTTCCATCGAAAGAGGCTCTCCTCCTGTGCATTTAGACCACGGTAGTATTTAAACGTATCAATCATATCACCTTTATCCCACCTTTCCTATACATATTAAGATCCTTGTCTGTCCTCATATGCTTTATAACGAAGACCACTAACCATTTTAGTAGCCATCCTCTGTACCGACTCCAACCTGTTTATATCCTTTTGAAGGTGCGGTCTCATAATTGCACACAATACTCCAAATGAGGTCGCATCAGAGACTTAAACAGAGACACTATCACCTCCTTTTTTCTGCTAGCCATACCTCTCCCTAAGCATCCTTCTGGCGTTCGCAGTCACCTTTTCTACCTGTTTAGCTACTTTAAGATCATCAGACACAATTACGTCCAGGTCCTGCTCTTCTTTTGTAGACAGAGGTACCTCACCTCCTAAACTGCACTGCACCGCTCCTTTGGATTTTTGCAGCCCAAATGCATCACCCTGTATTTTTTAGCATTAAAAATCAGCTGTTAAATTCTAGACCTTTCTTCAGGCTTAGCTAGATCCCTCCTCATGTTATTTACTGGGTGTCTACTCTATTGCAGATTTTGGTATCATCCACAAACAAGCAAAGCTTATCCAACAGCCCTTCTGCAATATCACTAACAAAGATGTTAAAAAGAATCATGCTTGCTTTTCTTTCCAACAATTTGGCTTTCACAGTCCCAGATTGCACTTAAATGTCCCATTGTGAGATGTGCTTCAAAGTGTGCAATTTCTAACATTTCTGTATCCATGAAAGTCCTCCTTAGAACATAAGAATATAAGATACGCCATACTGGGTCAGACCAAGGTCCATCAAGCCCAGTATCCTTTTTCCAACAGTTGCCAATCTAGGTCATACGTACCTAGCAGTTTCCCCAAAAGACACAGGTTCCACAATGCTTGTACTGGGTCAAGCATTGATATCCTGGGTCCCTTCTTAATAATGTTTTATGGACCTTTCCTCCAGGAACTTGTCCAAACCTTTTTTAAACCCAGCTACACTAACAGCCTTTACTACATTCTCCGGTAACAAATTCCAGAGTTTGATTACATGTTGAGTGAAAAAATATTTTCTTTTATTAGTCTTAAATAGTTTACCCTGTAGCTTCATTGCATGTCCCCTAGTCTTTCTATATTCTGATAATGTAAACAATCGATCTACGTTTACCCGTTCCACTCCATTCATTAATTTATAGACTTCTATCATATCTACCCTCAGCCATCTCTTTTCCAGGTTAAAGAGCCCTAACCTTTTTAGCCTTCCATAGGGGTATCCTTCCATCCCCTTTACCATTTTGGTGACTCTTTTCTGAACCTTTTCTAATAAGCTATATCCTTTTTAAGATACAGCGACCAGAATTGCATGCAATATTCAAGGTGCGGTCCTGAATAGTATTCTGCTCCTGAATAGTATTCTGTTTAACTTCCATATAATTATAACTATTACAATATATTTCTGAAAGGTTTAAATTTCTTTATTTTTTAATTTTCCATGTCTATTCATATGGAGTAGAACCACGTAAGTGATTAAGAGAATACTTAAATGAACTTGCTTAGTGGCAGAAGTATAGACAAATATTTTTGGCTTTTTCATTTAGTTCAAGCTGACATTAAGAGAGTGCATTGAATGGTCTTCCTTCATTCGGTTCTGATCATATGCGTCAGTGATATTTCTTTTCATCTGTTTGTTGAAAAATAGTAAATACACTATCCATCCCTGTTTTTTCCTAGAACCCAAACCCATTCAGAAATCAGATCATAGAGGATCATTTTATAAGAGGTCGCCTAGTTTAATTGGGCAGGAAGGCACCTATTTTGTAAAGACATGTGGTGCCCTATTCCGGGAGCGGGACGTCCCTGCTGAAAACGAAGCCATTAAGACCCGATTGTGGCCTGCGGAGCCGGCGCATTCCTGGACCCCTAAATCCCTGTTGCCCGACCCACAGCTGGCCTCCTGTGGTCTGGATCGGGCGATGGGGACCCCACATGCTCAACCCCGGCTCCGTGTGTAGCTCCCCTGCCCCGATCTTCCGAAATGTGCAGGTTATACCACCTCAGAGGTGGTTTAAGCTGCACATATAGGGCCGTGACCTGAAGCGGCACTGTACGTTCTGCCAGCCTGGCCCACCCCCGCTCCACCCCATTCCCTGCCAGATCTCCCTGTCCTGAAGCTCAGGATGTACAGGGAGAGCCGGTAGGGGAATGGGCTATAGATGGACTATAGATGGACTGTGGGGCGGCATGTCCCAGTGGGACATGCAGTCCCACAACTGTGTTCCAGAATGAGGGTCATAGGCACCTAAGTATGTTTATAAAATATTTGCCAGTGGGTTTGCACATGGGTGGTGTTTGGGTAGAGCGCTCAAGTAGGCATGTAGATTTAAGGCTGATTTTGTATCCTTATGCTTTATTCTCCTGTTTATTACCATCTCTTGTCCCCTGTTTGTTGTGTTTCTATCTTGCATAGATTGTAAGATCTATTGATCAGGATTGCAACCCCACAATCTGCCTAGACCCTATTCCCCCACCAGCTCTCCCCATGCCTCCTATGCTTCAGGATGGGGAGAACCGGTGGGAGAGGGCAGAGTGGGGGCGGGCTGCCCGACAGCATGTACAGGGATGATACAGGTCACGGTCCTGTACGTCCTGCCGGGCCTGTTGGTATGTGCTGCCTATACCACCTCAGAGGTGGTATAAGCAGCACAATTTGTCAGATCGGGGCAGGGAAACCACCCCCGGGGCTGAGGCCGGGTGTGGTTCGCAGGAGGCCAGTCATGGGTCAGGTGGTGGGGATTTTGGGGGCCAGAGCCATGGATGCCAGGGGCACCTGTGGGGAGGACATCCCCGAAGGCAGAAGGGGAAGTCTGGGCCATCCACGGGCCCGATTCTGGCATCTGCGGGAATGTTTTGTTCACGCGGACCAGAATCAGGATCTAATGGCCCCGTCTTCATTGGAGATGTCCCCCTCCCAGAATGGGGCTCTATGTGTTTCACAATTTTGTTGCAGCCAAAAATGAGAAACTTGAGCAACGTGCGTGCGTAAAATTATGTGTTAAAACTGGTAAAAAAAAGTTGGAAACATAGCAATTGCTTCAGCAGGCATTTGGTAAATGTGCTTTGTGCAATACACAAATCTATGAGTGGTATGGACGTTTGAAATGCAGCCAAGAAATACTTGATGACAATGAACATTCAGGAAATCCTTCCACAAGCAGAACCCACAAAAATGTCAAGAACGTTTGCGAATTAATTCATAAGATCATCGGAGAAGCATTCCAGATATTGCTGAAACATTGGAATCAATTATGGCTCAATTCAGGTGATTCTGAGGGAGCATGTGAGGCACAAACGTCCTGAGTCGTGAGCCACTGGGAACTGGATGATCCACCATGACACTGCCTCAGGGCACATGTTCATCAAAGTGTGCAGTTTTTGGCCCAAAACAACATGGTTGCCGTCCCTCACCCGCCCTATTCTCCTGACTTGGCCATCTATAACTTTTTCCTCTTCCCTAGAACGAAAATGAAACTCAAAGGGTGCACATTTGACACCACTGTGAAGATTCAGGAAGAGACGAGGACTGTACTTAACAGTCTAAAGAAAGAGGGCTTTCAGAAGGTGCTCCAAGAATGGCAAGACCGCTGAGACCACTGCATCAACTCCCAAGGAGACTACTTTGAGGAGGATGGTGACCACTAAAGTCTCAGGTTAGTTTATTATTTTTTATGGGGTCAGTTTGGGAAATGTTTGACAGCACTTAGTAAGTCTTCTGCCACGGTGGGGAATACCTTCTGCTTCAATTTGCAGATGTGGGGAAACACCATCAGAGTCCTAGGCACCACATCTGGTCCATAGGTGAAATTCATCTTGCTGGTTGGGAGAAGTCAGTGAATAGATTTCGTTATGCATACGCTTTATTTGCCAATATAGAAAAAGTTTTACAATCATCCTGCAAATTAACCAAAGTGAAGTGACACTGTCCTTGCTTGGTCTCAAGAAGAATGTGTACAGAGAGTAAGGCTCTGCTGATTATTCTTGCAAGCGCTATCTGCTGGCAGTGGCCAGCTACCCTCCATAGATCTTTCATTAGTTCAGAGGTTTGCACCCACATTCACATCTTGACACTGGCAATAACTCCAAATTCTTCAGCAGCATCTCTTTTCACTATGGGCTGTGCTATGAACATCTTTGACAGAGTATCAGTGTCTGTCTACTCAGGCTTCACGGCTGCATATATATGAGTAGTCCTGCTGGAATCACTGATCTTTGCTCCTACTCAGAGTCCACACATTCAGTAGAATTGCAATCTTCTTTTCATTCACAGTAGTCATTGTCTTTGGTCGGTAGGATTCTACTGCATGCGATATATAATTTGCAGAACCAAAACACACCACTACAACACTCCTCTGATTCCCCATAATTATAAACAGGCATGACTATTGATATCTAATGGCAATATAGAATTTTTGAAGAGAATTATCTTATCTAATGCTAATTAAGTACAATTCATCTACTGGTAATACTAAATTATTCCATACTATTTGACTATATGTAGACCAAGTTAGCGCTGGTCCTTGTAGCATACTTCTATATTGCATAACTATCTACATTCCTTAATTTATTCTGTTTATCTACCAAATTAAATGTTAGACCACATGCTAATGGACACACCTCTCTTATCAGGTGCACAATTGTACATATCACTAATTATGTTTCTGATTTACTCTCCAACTGCGACAATTTATAAGGTATAGCTAATCTCCTCAGAGTGAGGAGTGGCCTAGTGGTTGGGTAAGTTAACTTGGGCCAGTGGTTCAAATCCTGCTAGAGGACAGCAACCTTGGGCTAGATGGACCAGGGTTTCTTGTCCTATAGGTGCTCCTTGTGGCCTTGGGCAAGTCACTTATCCCTCCATTGCCTCAGGTACAAAAACATAGATTGTGAGCCCTTCAGGGACAAGGGAATTATATATACAGTACCTGAATGTATACCACTTTGACTTATAGAAAAGCAGTATATAAGCCAAAATAAATAATCTTATTGTTTAAGTGGTAACAAACATTAAAGCATAACTGGCAGTTTGTAATAAATAAATTAAACTCATTTCAATTGCTTATCAATTTTTTTTAGGAAGGCTCTTATCTTAGGTAGTGGCTTGACTCACATTACTGGCAATAATCAAAGTAAGCATAACTATCTAATTACTGTAACAAAGACAGCTCACAAAGGAAGGAATATCATGAATATCAGGACACAAAATAAAAGGAACAGCTACATAAAGGTCATTACATAGACAGCATCAAGAATTGTGCTCAACAAAAGGTAATGCATCCATAACCACAAAACTTTTAAAATTTAAATGTAAGCCAATTAGAACATCAATTGGCATCAGTAACAACTTAATATTTCTCTTTGTTACACTATTTTCAGCACAAAACAGCATAGTAGTAAAGAATCAATTACAGTAATCTCTTGCACAGGGTAAATTTATTTACATTTTGAATCTACCTCAATCAGTGATAGTAACTTAGTTAATCAGTCTTTGTGTTTGTAGTATTAGGAGGCAATACTTTTGCTTTACCTAGTCTACTAGCAAGAAGACATTTGCTTTACACTTCCAATTAGTAATGTCAGTTCTGCAGGGTCATTCCATAACAACAACTAAAATACACAACATGCAAATTTAAGATTACTCCTCCAGCAGAATTTGGCAAGGTAGTTTAAAATAGTCTAGGAGACTTGTCAGCATTCTATCTGCAGACATTGCTACTCTGTAGTCTCTTACACTTTCATGGATGCGGTGTGTACAATGGTAGTTCAGGATTTTCAGTTAATCTACTAACATAGAGAAAAAAACATTATAACACACATTTACCACCTTGATTTAATTACTTAATTTAGTTGTTAGAATAAAGTTGTATTATACATTATTTGTTACTCGTAAAATATGGTAGCTAAATGCCTAATCTAACATCTTTTCTTGTATACAGTTGTGGTTAACATTATTGGCACCCTTGCATTTTAGGTATGTTGTGTACAGTATCTTGAGAAATAATTGGAAATATTCCAACTGTATGTCGTCATAATATTTTAATAGTATGTTAAAGGTAGACCAAAAAAAAGATGTCTGTGCAATTTGGATGTAGTAATTTCTGAGAAAAAAACACAAAATGACTTGGACAGGAATAATGGCACCATTCACTAATATTTGGTTGCACAACCCTTGGCAGTGATGTCAGCCTCCAAATGTTTCTTATATTTATTTATATTTTCTTATATACTGTGCTATTCTGCATCAGTGTGGTTTACATTGAACAAACTGAAATTACATTGAACAGGGCATTATAACTTGGAGATAACTATTTACAGGGAACATGGAGGGTTAAGTGGCTTGCCCAAGACCACAAGGAGCACCTGTGGGACTAGAAACCCCAGTCCTTCTGGCCCAAGGTTGCTGTCCTCTAGTGGGATTTGCACCCCTGACCTTCTGGCCTGAAGTACCTTGTCCCAACCACTAGGCCACTCCTCCACTCCTTGTAGCCATCTATGAGTTTCCTATATCTGTCTGTTGGTAGTTTCTCCAACTCTTCAACTATGATTTGTTCCAGCTTATAAATGTTTCCAGGATTCCTTTTACCAATGGCAGATTTCAGCTCTTTCCAAAGGTTCTCGTTTGGATTGAGGTTAGGACTCATTATGTTTAAAACAGTCCATTTGCTACTTTTGAACCTTTCTTTTGTACTTTTGGATGTACATTTTGGGTCATTGTCCTGCTGGGGACCCATGACCTTTGATCCAGACCTAGCTTTCTGACACTAGATAGCCCATTTTACTCTAAAGTATCTTGGCAGTCCTCTGACTTCATGATTCCTTTAATACATTCCAGGCCTCCAGTTCCCGAGGCAGGAAAACAACCCTACAACATTATGGAACCTCCACCATATTTAACTATAAGAAGGGTGTTTTTTAATGCTTGTAAATGTATGACTGGTCTGCATCACCAAAGAGCTCAAGTTTGGTTTCATCTGTACACAGAACATTTTCCCTGAAGAATTATGGTTTCTCAAGAATTGTGGACAAAAATCAGACGTGCCTTTTTATGTCTGTCTTTCAGAAGTGGGGTTTGCCTTGGCCCATGAAGTCCTTCTTTGTTTAGTACACAGTATATGGTATGGGTTGAAACCACCACTCCAGGTTGCTCCAGGTCAGCCTTAAGCTCTTTGGATGTTGTATGTGGTGTTTTTCCAACAGTTTGCACTAACTTTCGAACACTTCTTGGATTAATTTTCCTCTTCTCACCATGTTCTGGGAGGTCCTTGACAGTTCCATGAGCAGAAAACGTCTTTAATAACATTGCAAACTGTAGACACAGGAATCCCAAGGTCTTTGGAGATGCCCTTGAACCCCTTTGAAGTTTGATATTTGATGTTTGGTGATAATGGCTTTTCTGACTGTTTCAGGCAGCTCTCTTGTCTTCACCATTGTGAAAATGGAATAGGGAGTGAATGTGGCCATTTTAAACTTTAGAGCCATCATTTATTGGTTAATTCAAGTCATGTGAGTACTGACAATTGATCACAGGTGCATCTAACTTTATTGCAATGGGAATGTGGTTCTTCTGTTCAAACTGATTTGAATTGTTTAAAAGGGTGCTAAGAATCATGTCCTATATCATAACTAAATAAAGCCCAATAGAATCATCACTATTAATTCCAACAATAAGATGATATTCTAACTATACCCTACTGCTCTACTAAGAATCAGAGTTGTGAACTAAGTAATACTTTTGTTTGTTTTTTAGTCGGATCATCCATCATGGGAGGAAACCCCCCTCACAGTGGATCCTCCTTTTTAATCACTAGGCTACTCCTCCTCTCAAATGTATTTAGCTATTTTTTATTAGTGTTTAGCTCACACTTTCCTGCTAATTTCATTCCATGTGTAAAAATGCAAATACTGAGATGTTCATTGTAAGTAGTACCTCCCAGAGCTTCTTATAACTGCAAATAAGAACCTCTGGAGAATGGTTAACCGCCTGGAGGGCTGACCCCCATTCAGAAGCATGGAACATCCATTATCCTGGCTGTCCAGCTCACCCTATGCTCCTGCTGGTGTGTTGGTGCTATGGCATCCTGTCACCATGGCACCAGGACTCCGAGCAAGATCGCAATCTGCAGTGTCTTTTCCACACCGCCCAACCCTTGGCGGGGTCTACCAGGGCTGGGTCAAGCAGAAGAGCCTCATCTGATAGTGCTCTCTGCTTTGGGGGGCCTGCCTGGCCTGGTTGCCGCCGTCTATGGGACTTAGTCCACCTCTGACGTGGAACAAGTCCCACATCCATCTGCCCCCCACGGATGTTCAGGGCCGTGATCAGAATAGGCCCTGTATGTCCGGGTGAATTGGCCCACCCACACTCTGCCCACTCTCCACTTCCCGCCCTCCCCCTCCTGCCCCCATCCTGTGCTCCCCACACAACCCCTCTGTACATTCAGAGAACACTGTACAGGAAATCGCATCCAGGGCCTGAATGGGGGTTGGACGTCTATCCCGGACATCCAACCCTGCTATTCAGCCCACAGAATCTACCCCATATTCTTCTGTTTTATCTATGATTAATTTGTAGTTTGCAGCTTGTCGTGCTGTGAGGGCTTGTGTGCATCAGTGATGCTGACAGCTAAACTATCGGTATTTTAACTACGGGCAGGGTCTCCCAAGATGGACAGGTCTCAGCTGAGGTGCCAGACCAAGACAACCCACCTATCTGGACAGCAGCAGAATGGGATAGTGTTGACAGTGGAGGATCACATTTCTGTGACAACGGCAACAACACCAAACTTAAACTGCACGGAGGAAAGGCCCGGCAATCTACTTCTGTATCTTGACATGAAAACCCAATGGATAGTTACAACAAAACAAATTGTGCTATAGTGCTGGAAGATGAGACCCCCAGGTCGGAAGGCACTCAACTAGCTACTGGGGAAGAGCTGAAGACTTCTCAGAGTAAAGCCAGCATTTATGATGTGGTTGGATCAAAGCCCTCAGGACATCTGACTGCTGATGTAGCTGCGCATGAAATGAGAGTCAGAAGCTGTAAAGATGTCTTACACGTTGGAACATGGAACGTACGAAGCATGAACCAAGGGAAGTTAGAGGTGGTCAAGAATGAAATGGAACGTGTACAACTTGATCTGTTGGGTGTCAGCAAACTGAAATGGACTGGCATCGGGCACTTTGCATCAGATGATCACATGGTCTACTATGCTGGAAATGAAAGACAATGAAGAAATGGTGTTGCATTTATCATAAAGAAGAAACTTGCAAGAACTGTAATGAAATACAATGTAGTCAGTGAACGCTTAATCTCTATTCGTCTACGAGGAATGCCTATCAACACAAGTATAATTCAAGTGTATGCCCCAACAACAGCTGCAAAAGAGAATGAAATTGAAGAGTTCTATGAACAAGTACAAGCTAAAATTGACAGAACATGCAAACAGGATATCCTGATAGTCATGGGAGACTGGAACACAAACGTTGGCAACAAAGAAGAAGGTGAAATAGTTGGAAAATATGGACTTGGCAACAGAAATGAAGCTGGAGAAAGACTGATAGAATTCTGCAAGACCAACGATCTATTCATCTCAAACACCTTCCAGAAACACAAGCAGCGACTGTACACATGGACTTCACCCAATGGATTGTATAAAAATCAAATTGACTACATCTGTGGAAGTCAATGATGGAAAAGCTCTGTAACATCAACAAAGACAAAACCTGGAGCTGACTGTGGTGCAGATCATCAGCTACTAGTATGCAAACTCAAGCTAAAGTTGAAAAAGAGCAAACCACTCATGAATGCAGCAAAATATGACCTTGAGAATATATCACTGGAATTTAAAGACTGCCTGCAAAATCGATTTGCTGCTTTAGATACAAATGACAGAGCTCCAGAAGAGTTATGGAATGACATCCAGAAGGTTGTGTTGGAAGAAAGTGAGAAGTCTCTACAAAAGGTGAAAAAGCAAAAACGGCCAAAATGGATGATGGAAGAAACTCTGAAAATTGCCCAGAAACGCAGAGAAGCTAAAGCCAGAGGAGAAAGAAAGACAATCGCAGAACTCAGAGATTTCCAATGTGCAGTAAGACAGGACAAGGAAAAGTACTACAATGACGCATGCAAGGAAATAGAAGCAGAAACTATTAGAGGAAGAACAAGATTGGCTTTCCTAAAGCTACGAGAGTTAAAGAAAAAGTTCCAGCCTCGAATTGGAATGTTACAAGATGCTCAAGGTTCTATGTTGAATGATGCTGAGAAGATCAAGAAAAGGTGGAAGGAATATACAGAGTTTTTATATGATAAAGATCAAGTGGACCAACAGCTGTTTTAACCTGTACCTTATGATCGGGACCCATTGGTGATGGAAGAAGTCGAAGCAGCATTGAAAGCCTTATCAAAGAACAAAGAAACAATACTAAAGAAAGGTGATCCAACAGACTGTGGAAATTATCGCAGAATCGCTCTGATCCCACATGCCAGCAAGATTCTACTGAAGATTATTCAAAAGAGACTACAACCATACCTGGAACAAAAACTACCTGAAGTGCAAGCAGGGTTCAGGAAAGGGCGAGGAACGAGAGACATCATTGCGGATGTGAGATGGATCCTTGAAAAGACTAAAGAATACCAAAAGGATATCTATTTGTGCTTTATCGACTATAAAAAGGCTTTTGACTGTGTAAACCATGAGAAACTCTGGGCCACTTTAAGAAGCATGGGTATACCAGACCACCTGATCGTTCTCTTGCACAATCTGTACATTGATCAAGAAGCAACAGTTCGAATGGAACAAGGAGAAACAGAATGGTTTAAAATAAGCAAAGGTATAAGACAAGGCTGCATATTTTCTCCCTACTTGTTTAATTTATATGCAGAATAAATCATCAGAGAAGCAGGATTGTATGACAACAACAGAGGTTTGAAGATTGGTGGAAGACTCATCAACAACCTTCGCTATGCTGATGATACCACATTACTGGCTGAAAGTGAAGATGATCTGAAACATTTGCTTCTCACAATCAAAGAACATAGTCTCAAAATAGGCCTGCACCTTAATGTAAAGAAGACAAAGATCATGACAACTGGCATAATCAACAGGTTCATCGTTGAAGGAGAAGAAATTGAAATCGTGAACAACTTTAACCTATTTGGATCAACTATCAATAAAGAAGCAACAAGCAGTCAAGAAATCAGACGACGCATTGCTCTTGGCAGAATGGCTATGAAAGACCTAGATACGATTCTGAAGAGCAGAGATGTCTCTCTCCATACAAAGATTCGACTTCTTCAAGCCATGGTATTTTCAATAACATCATATGGATGTGAAAGCTGGACAGTGAAAAAGATAGACAGGAAGAAAATTGATGCCTTTGAATTATGGTGCTGGCGGCGAATACTGTGTATATCATGGACTGCCCGAAGAACAAACCAATCAATACTAGAGGAGATCAAACCTAAGCTTTCCTTAGCAGCTCAGATGACAAGTCTTCGACTTTCATACTTTGGACACATCATGCGAAGAGAGAGATCATTAGAGAAAGACATCATGCTTGGCAAGATAGAAGGTCAACGCAAAAGAGGAAGGCCAGCAATGAGGTGGATCGATACAATAACAGCAGCTACGGGTACCAGTCTGTCAACAATGAGACGCCTAACTGAAGACCGAACTGATAGCTATCCAGAGGGTCGCCATGAGTCGACTCCGACTCAACGGCACTTAACAACAACAATTTGTAGCTGTGCATGAGTGAATGCAGAGATCTTCCATGTGTGATAGCTTTTGGTGCACTTAGCTATCTTAAAATTGCATGAATTTGCATAATATTACAAACACTAAGAAGAAAATGCTAAGGAAAGGAAAGCTTCAAGCTTGAAGAAGGGCTGGGAATTTACACAGCTTGAAACACTGTGCGGGGTTGGTAGAACAGCATATTGTTATGCGGCAGTTCTTTTAATCAGTGTATCTGATTTTCTAACTGATTAAAAAGGAGGATCCACTGTGAGGGGGGTTTCCTCCCATGGTGGATGATCCAACAATAAACAAACAAAAGTATTACTTAGTTCACAACTCTGGTTCTTAGTAGAGCAGTAGGGTATAGTTAGAATATCATCTTATTGTTGGAAGAATCATGTCCTGGCAATGTCCCAGTTTTTATACTATTCCTACTATTTCCTTTTTTAATTGGTCTTGTTTTATTTGATTCTTTTATGTGTCAAATATGTGTGCATATGTAGTTCAAAGCCATTTCACTAGCCACTGTTTTTTTTAGGAGATATTGGACATTTAGGGCTTGATCTGCAAGTGTGCCAATAATGTTGACAACACCTGTATTACATGTATTGCTATGCTTCTTGCACCATATGAAATAAAAAGAGGGATATCAGTATTACTAATCAGAAATCACAAAATGAAAACAACCCCCCAGGATAAGCAATGTGACATAAATGCACATGACAGATAATCTGTATTTCCAGACTCTTCCACAAGGTCATCATCATGACTGAATCCACTGTATACAGTCATGTTTGTTGTTTCTTTTTTTTTTTTTTCTTTTTCTTTTTACTCATTTTTTTTTTACAATTCCCTTTAATCAAATAGACTTGCTTTGACTTTGACAAGCAATTCAATTTTCAGCAAAGTTACTAACTTGTATCTTTTCCTTTAAACATCTTCATAATTTTTCTGTAGCCATTCCATTCCTTAGCATTTTCTTCTTAGTCTTTGTAATATTATGCAAATTCATGCAATTTTAAGATATCTAAGGGGTCTGTTTACTAAACATTCCTAATGTGCGGGGCCGTGGTAGTGTGCCTGTGCCATATAAGGAGTGGGCGGTTCAGGCAGAGAAAAGAAAATAAACGGGGTAAGCGATCGCACATTTGCGTGGGGCACAATAGTGCGTGGGAAGGCTAAGTGGCGCCTGATGTGCACACACAAAGGAGCAGAGCCATAGTACAATGGTTAAAACACTGACTGTGGGTGCAGCTGCCATGGGTTCAATTCCCCATTGTGCACAACAAAAAGGGCTGGCTGAGGCATTAACTGTAATGGGTAAAAGTGCTTTAGGAGGCATATTAATTTTGGGCGGCATAAGGCGGTGCACTGTTAATTTTGGGCGGCATAAGGCGGTGCACTGTTAATCTCAGGCAGCATAAGGCGGTGCACTGTTAGGTTTGGGCGGCATAAGGCGGTGCGCAGATGCCCAAGCATAGGAACAGAGCCACAGCGCAATGGTTAAGACACTGACCAATAGTGCAGAGATCAGGGGTTCAATCCCCCACAGTGCCCAATGAAGAAGGCTCACTGAGGCAGTGTGTATTATGTGGATGAGTGCTGTAGGCGGCAAGCTATTTTTATTTCAGTTATCACTACTAGCAAACGCACTCACAAAGCGTGTTAACATAAGGCGGC
Source organism: Ichthyophis bannanicus (assembly GCA_033557465.1). Classification (NCBI taxonomy): domain Eukaryota; kingdom Metazoa; phylum Chordata; class Amphibia; order Gymnophiona; family Ichthyophiidae; genus Ichthyophis; species Ichthyophis bannanicus. Next base: position 1,712,288,408 of record CM066031.1, on the reverse strand, counting down.
CCATAAGGCACATGTTAAAGTTCACTGTCCGCCAAGGCACCCTTGAATGTCCCCTATAGGGCACCATATATGTTGCGTCACAGGATAATGTATAGTGCACCTTATATGGACGGCAACCATAAGGTGCCCTATAGGGTGCCCTATAAAGCACCCTCAGAGGCACCTTATGGGTACAGTACACTGAGGGTGTGTTTGATGGCAGCAACATATGTACATTAAATCTAAAAAAAGCTTTGGACAACCCTATCAAAGAACCCCACTGTGGGCTCGAACCCATTACCGCTGGCTCCACAGGCAGTGAAGTAACCATTGGGCTACAGCTATATAATTGCCAGCAAGCCCCTAGCTGGCTGCAGAGAGCCTGCATGTCACCACACAGACAGTCTGCTGTGGGAACCAGGATAGGGTTAGGCCACCCATACCCATGATGCACTGCACATGCAAATCAGCTGTCCACAGATGAACACAAGATGGGGAATGCACCCCAACAGCTCCCCGGCCTGGTAGGGGGACGTGTCCGTGTGCACCCACACAGCACCTTGGCCTGGTAGGAGGTACTGACCGGGTGTTTAATTTGCACAGAGTAGCTACACACAGTCACACTGTGCGGGAACTGTGCTCACCCTGAGTGTGCGATGAGGCGCCCTGGACCAGGTCCACAGCTGAGAGAGGCCATGGCAGAGCTCCAAAACAGTCATAATCTGTGAGTTTCTGCAGGAACACCTTGGATATCTCTGTCAGGGGAAACCCCACAGACCCCTAGGTGGGCCATGTACCACCAACCCCCCCCCCCCAGCTGAGGGTGGCAAACAGGCAGGGTCTCCAATCAACATATCCCAATTATAAACCCCCCCCCCCCCCCGCCCCCCCCCGCAATGATGGCAGTAGAGTGGACCATCAACCCCAGTCCTGTTGGGGAACAGACACACTACAGGGCAGTCCAAGCAGCCCCACACACACCCAGACCACAATATCAGACAGACAGTAGGCCTGGATATGCTAAGATGCACCCCACCACTATCTGATATTCCCCTGCATCAAGCCATCAGCCACTGCACCCTGCAAGGCACTCCAGCAGGGCACATACCAGCTGTGAACAGTCTGCTGGTTAGTCCCACTGGAAATGCATGCACCCACAACTGGGATGGCAGCACACACAAGCAGATACATCAGTGAATAGGCCCCAACAGGTGACCCATATATATCACATGAGGAAAGTGCTATGAAGCACTATGGGGGTGCCTAGCCATGCTGCCATCACTGCACAGTCAGGGTGGAGTGAAAGCCCAGCAGCACATACAGAGGTCACCCTGTCTGTGGAGGTGGTGGACGGCCACTACAATGTCCCTGCCAGTGCCCTATGCCCTGTGCAGATGCATCCTGGCCAGCCCACCCTGTCTGAGCTATACCCATGGTACCATGCTGCTCATTATGCACATCATCAGGCCAAAACTGTGGACAGTGTTTGCAGCCAACACACACTGTATAGACAGACACACACTCCCACACGTATGCCAGCATTGTGCTACTATAGAGGGGTTCAGAATCCTTGCCCACCACACCAGTCCTGGGCACAGTACAGGCATGGGTATGGTATGCAATACCATTGGGGGTCCCTCCCTAGGGTGGTAAACACTGTCAGGGGCCAGACCTGACGCACACACCGCAGACATCAGATAGATTATTATGATGGAGCTCATAGAGCAGACTGTGCGTAACGTAGGGATATCTATCTGCCAGTACTCATAGCAAACGTTTGAGAGCTGTGTACCATATACCCTGGTGTAGGGTGACATTGCTAAGGTATGCAAGTGCTGGTATTGGGAGATGCACGCAGGGCCCAATGTCCTGCCTCACCAGGAGGCATTGGCCAATGGGGCCTGTGGGTGTGGGTGTGGGTGTGTCTGTCCCTGTTGGCTGCTGCTGTACGGCAGAGGTTCCCAAATCCAGTCCAGGTTTGCAATACACTGGTTGGGGTTTCCTGCTGTCCCTCATGAATATGCATGAGCTACATCTACATGCCATGGGGGTGGTGCATAGATATACAGCACGGTTATTTGTATGAGTGGCAGCATGGAACCTGAATGGTGTGTGGTCCTCCAGGACTGCATTTGTGAGACTCTGCTCTAGGTACTGCCCCTGGTCATGGTGTCTGTGCTTGGTGGTGTAAAAGATAGGCGTAGGACCAATGCGTATATCCCCAGCAATAAAGGATTGCCCTTACTAACATGGTTTAGTTGTGGGGAAAATATGTGGACAGGATTGGCAGTAGCCCCAGCTGGGCTTTGAACCTGTGACCTTTTGCTCCTGCACACACTGTCTGTGTGCACTGCACCACTGTGTTACCACAGATGTGCTGAATTCCCTGGGAAGTCCATGACTGTACATCTGACAGGGCCTATGTTGCAGTGGACGTGCCAGCCTGCACATGGCTCGGCCACTGTCTTCTGTGGCTAGCAGCCACTGCCCCCTCCACCACCTGTACCCTACCGCCAACATGCTGGCATGTCCGTATCTTGGAAAAGCATATGACCTGATTGAGTTGTGGCACTCCAGGACTGCATTTGGGGGACTCGGCTGTCGGTAATGCCCATTGTTATGGTGTGTGTGCGGTGTTGGGTACAAAATGGGTGTGTGAACCATGCTTATGTTCTCTGCAATAAAGGAGTGTCTTTACTATCTCTGTTTAGTGGTGGGTAAAATATGGGGACTGGGTTGGCAGGAGCCCTAGCTTGGATTTGAACCTGTGACCCTCTGGTCCTAGAGGTACTGCCTCTGTCTGCTGCACCACACTGTGGCCACAGTGATAGTGCAGTCCCTGGGGGTGGGAAACCTGACCAAATGAGTCACAAACCCTGCTCTGCACATTTGTACTGTGGGCTCAGTCACCTTGTCTGGTGACAAACGTGCAAATAAACCCCTCAACCGACCACGACGAACTGGGGATAAATATATCCAAGCTGGGCAACAGTGATATTAATGGGCAACCATAGCAAACACTCCCAGGAAGGCTCAGAAAAAAGGAAATGGTTTTTGGAAGGGTCTCCGCTCCGTAGCCCCTTCCATACTTCATTTCATTTTTTTGGAGCTTTCCTGGGTGTGTTTCTTATGTTTGCCCATTAATATCAGGGTTCCCCAGCTGACTTCCTATTTTTAATATGTTTGTTTGGGTCTTTTTCTATCTTTATTTGCACTTTTGTTCTGTGCACATGTATCACACTGCTCACGTTTTGCAGGTTTCCCCGGTTTCCCTGTACATTGCTGACGGAAATGGTTTCTCTTCCCTTTAAATGCCCTCTACCGTGAGTGTTTCACTCGCGCTATTTTTAACCTGCAAATTCGTCCCCGATACTGTGCGGGGAGCCTCTCCCCTCCCCTTCCCCGCCCATTGACCCCGTCTCTCCGCCCCTCGGGAGCCTTCCTCCGCCCTCAGAATGCCTTTCCACGCCTCTATCGGACATTTGCGGGCCGGGTACTTTTGCGGGGCACGTTAGTGCGGCGCGCAATTGTGCGGGGCCCAAGCGCACTTGTGCGGGGCGTTTAAGAGCGTTTCTGAGCGTTTGAGTGCCGCGTTTCCGTGCGCTATTGTGCGGCACGCAATTGTACGGCTTTTAGTAAACATGCCCCTAAGTGCACCAAAAGCTATCACACATGGATGCTCTTTGCATTCACTCATGCACAACTACAAATTAATCATAGATAAAACAGAAGAATATGGGGTAGATTCTGTAGGCTGAATAGCAGGGTTGGATGTCCGGGATGAAAGTCCAACCCCCATTCAGGACCTGGATGCGATTTCCTGCACAGTGCTCTCTGCATGTACAGAGGGGTTGTGTGTGGAGCACTGGATGGGGGCAGGAGGGGGAGGGCGGGAAGTGGAGAGTGGGCAGAGTGTGGGCGGGCCAACTCACCTGGACATACAGGGCTTATTCTGATCATGGCCCTGTACATCCAGTGGGGGGGGGGGGCAGATGGATGTGGGACTTGTTCCACCTCAGAGGCGAACTAAGTCCCATAGATGGCGGCGACCAGGCCAGGCAGGCCCCCCCAAAGCAGAGAGCAGTATCAGGTGAGACCCTTCTGCTTGATCCAGCCCTGGCAGACCCCGCCAAGGGTTGGGCGGTGGGGAAAAGACACTGCAGATTGTGATCATGCTGGGCATCCCGGTGCCATGGTGACAGGACGCCATAGCAACGACACACCAGCAGGAGCATAGGGTGGGCTGGACAGCTAGGAGAATGGATGTCCCACGCTGCTGAATGGGGGTCAACCCTCCAGATGGTTAACCATTCTCCAGAGGTTCTTATTTGCAGTTATAAGAAACTCTGGGAGGTACTATTTACAATGAACATCTCAGTATTTGCATTTTTAGACATGGAATGAAATTAGGAAGAAAATGTGAGCTAAACACTAATAAAAAATAGCTAAATACATTTGAGAGGGGGAGTAGCCTAGTACTTACAGCACTGGTTTGGTAATCCAGAGACTAGGATTCAATTCCTTGTGGCCTTGGGCAAGTCACTTAACCCTCTATTACCTTGGAAGAAAGGCCTGGCAGTCTACTTCTGTTAACACTACCAGGACCTGAGGGCACACATTGCATTTTGGGGGGGCAAATACAGTAACAGAATTCAATATAGCATGGGATAGACATAGTGGATCCCTTTAAAGCAAGAGGATAAAATAAAAATAAATGTAACTATTTCTTATACTTTAACAAATAGAGAGGAGTGACCTGCATGGTGTGGAAGGCACAATCCTAAACAAAGGCATAGTGGGGGGTGACCTATACAGAGCAGTGGGTATACCTACTCTAGCCACCTTACTGGGCAAACTAGATGGACCATACTGATCTTTATCTGCTGTCATATACTTAGTTACTATTTTAACAGACAAATTCTCTTTACCTGGATAAGCTTGGACCAGTGAAACCTAGAAAACAAAGCTTGCACATCGTGGATTAAACTTATTTACTTAAAAGGATGGTTAATCGTTTTTGGGGATTTATTCCTTCCTCCATCACAATTGTCAAATCTAGGATTCCAGTAAAATAATTTTAAACATAATCTCACGATCATGTGGCTTTCTGTCTCAATAATGCTGCTAGAAAGTAGTATTAGGTCTTCAGCAGACTGATACTTGTTTCATCAATTATTTGATCTAACAGATAATCAAGCTGTTTGCAGGTAGCTATGTGGTCTCAGTACCTTCGGGCCAATGTCAGTTAACCTGACTAAGCACTCCCGTTTTCACATCAAAGACCACTATAATATAGCTGCCATATTTTTCTTAAAAGGTTTTAAATATAATTTTCAATAACTGATAATAAAGTAGAAATTGCTTAGCTTTGAGCTGCTTGAATAATGTTCCAAGGCTTAGTCTTTCCCATTTTTCCCATTTCCCATTTTTGGACTAAGCCTTGGAACATTATTCAAGCAGCTCAAAGCTAAGCAATTTCTACTTTATTATCAGTTATTGAAAATTATATTTAAAACCTTTTAAGAAAAATATGGCAGCTATATTATAGTGGTCTTTGATGTGAAAACGGGAGTGCTTAGTCAGGTTAACTGACATTGGCCCGAAGGTACTGAGACCACATGGCTACCTGCAAACAGCTTGATTATCTGTTAGATCAAATAATTGATGAAACAAGTATCAGTCTGCTGAAGACCTAATATTACTTTCTAGTTGCAGTACAGAGTTTATCTGCAGATTTATTATTATATATACTCTGTGAGAACCGGACCGACAGAGAGATCAATAATGCTACTGCCAATTGGACTTAGAGGTTGTTCTTTTTTCATATCTACGGGAACATTCATGCTATACTTAAACTGTGCTCTATTTTGATATTAATTTACTTTAGTTTTAGCTGTCAGATAGATTGGAAACAAAGTACAATCCTCTTGCACTTCACTAATTAATATATAGCAGTGGCTAAGACATCCTTTCTGAAAACTTTAAAAGTAACTTCTTTAACAAGGCATGTTGGTATCTGACAAGAAGGAATTTCCTTATGTCCTTGAGAACTCTGTGCAATTATCTCTTGCTAACAAAGCTACTGTAAACACAAGTCCTACCTTATTTGTTCCTCCCAACTGCTATCTGTGCTGTCTGCTTCTATCAAGTTTCACAGCAGTGTACATTCCTCTTCCCAGTCCATTGAACCAGAGCATCCATTTCATACTACAGTACAAACTCATAGAAATAGTAGTGCACATTATAGCTGCAGATCAATCATAGAATCTCAGTTTTTCCTTTATATATTCAGTAGACTGATACATCGCTTCACATCATTAGATTACCTTCACCAGCTTACTGTCCAAGAAAGTCCTTCTTTTTCACTATTAATATCGTTAGTTGATAAGGATACATTAGCAGGGCCGTATCAAGTGTAAATCGCGCCCTGTGTGACTTGCACATTGGGTGCGCCCCCCCCCCCCCGCAGCAGGAGAAAAGAGGCGTGCCCGATGTGCAAGCAGGGAGGGACAGATCTGCTTAGCATGCCAGCGACTTACACATCGGGCGCGCCTCTTCTCTCCCGCTGCAAGGGGGGGCGCGATTTATACTCGGTACGGCCCTGCTAATGTATCCTTATCAACTAAGGTTTCTAGAAACATTAAACACCTATTAAACCTTAGTGCTGATTTCAAGTGAACTGTAGGTAGAAGATATAAATTTATATTCTTAACAATAAGCAAAACACAGTGTGAGTAACAATGCCCTTTTCCCACTAAACGTAATTGGTCTAGCAACAGGGGGACATGTGCTTATTCCAAACAACAACAATTCCCTACATATGTCTTGTTTAGCATTAAACATTTAATATAACTAAAGTTCTTTTGACATGAAAATTATTCTTTCAAAACATTTCATAACAATCTCAATAGGAAGAAGTATCCCCAGGTGTATCTAGAGTCTGAATACACTGAGAGCCTGATTCTATAACATCCACGTCCTGCCTGCAGAAATGTCTAAAGTGAAAATGGGCATGTAATATACCTAGTTCTAAAACTGTGGATATAGACATGCCCATGGTTCCAGAATCAGGGAGATATTTGCTTCTGGCCCGGCATGAATAACATGTCTAGGGAGACACAGGCCCTCACCATATGCTGAAAAGATAGACGTTTGTGATGCTTCCCATCTCCATGCAGCTACGCCTCTGCTGGCCAAATGTACATCTCCTAAACTGATGCTCACACTGACAGTGTTGTGCTCATGCAAACAACACATTAATACTGATGAAACAGATAAAGTCATGCAACCCAGACTATATATACTATTTCTGTTGCATGCCCATTACACTATAAGATTAGCTAGGTCCACCAAAGCTATTGTAAAAGTAAGTGGAAAGTGAGATGTTTGTCCTTACAGAACTTGCAGCAAAACATACATGGTATTTGACAAACACTTTAGTAAGTCCTGTAGTGTTCATTGCTGAAAAAAGTATATGCAGTGCTAGGTATGGGCCAGAAAACACTTAAATGGGTCCCTACAGCTACATGTCAATACATGTCCCTGCCAATAGGGAACCATCAGGATGTGAACATGTAGCAGTGCAAACATCAGAATACATGCCCAAAAGCAGCAGCATCTGTCCTTGCAAATGTGCACAATGTTAGAGACCTCTGATGGTGCATTCAGATATGTATTAGTGCTGTTTTTACTGCAACATTCCCCTGCTCCGAGGGTCCGCACCATTGACAGGGACATGCCCTGCTATATTGATGCAGAGCAGCTTTTCAGAATGTAATGCCCATTCACACTGGGGCCATGTTTAGCGTGTCTGAATGCCCGATCCAGACATCCAGACCTGCTGAATGCGCGGATCACTCTGCCTGCAACAGAGCTCCCTGCACATAGTGCCAGTTTGTAAGGGGAGCTCTGTTTGTGCGCAGAAGGGGAGGGCTGTGGGAGGAGGGTGAGCAGTGGGTGGCAACTGACCCGGACATACAGGGCTGATACTGAGGTCGGCCCTGTACGTCCAGGGTCAGCTGCTTAGATGGAGGACGCAAGAGCAAAGAGGTAAGGGCGATCCTCGCAGCCCTCCCTGGCCTTGGGAGGCCGGATTGATAGTCAAGTTGTGGAGAAAGCGGCATCTTGATTGTGGCAGGGGAACATGACCCCCAAATGGAGCCATGGTGCCATGGCGATGGGACACCATGGTACTCAGGCTTCATTCAGGGGCCTAGCTGAGTTAGCTGGGTATGTGGCTGGACATACGGCTGCTCAGAATCAGGGCCCGGCCTGCACGTCCAGGCCGTAGCCTCAATTCTGATCCTGCAGACACATCTAGCCCATGGGATGAGAAGCGGGTCTACCTCTGTATGTCCTGATTCTGATAGGCCGCACAAAGGGCTGGACAGCCAGTACAAAATCAACCTCATAGGCTTCTGGTGATGTTTCGGTCAGCCCTACAGTCCAGGTACTGGCCAGGCATACATGTCCCCCCAGAGTTGCGGATCAGCACACTAGGGCCCCTCCTGCACTCCTATACCACACACACACATACACACACATACTCTTGCCTGCAGTCACAAATAACAAACCCCTGCCAAAACCATGCCCGGCACCTATAAAAAAAACCCTGGTGATAAATAATATCTGGGCATCTCAGGACCACACTTCTCAGCCAAACACGCTTCTACTCCATAATAACTCACATACCATCCCTACATCTATATTCTCATTTCTCCGAACACAGGAGTTGTTAGGGAAGCCTAGAATAGCCCCTATAGCACAAACAACAAATGCCAGAGTAGCCAGAATAAAGACTATTGCAGTGCTTTATATTTCTATGGGGGTGTTTTTTATTGTTACTTCTCCTTACAAACATCCCTCACCTGTGCATTCTATTCTTTACAACTGCATCTTGTGCCCTCGCAGACATCTTGTGCCCTCGCAGACATCAGTATTTCTGTTTAATGTAAACCGCGCTGATGAAAAAGAGTGCGGTATAAAAGAACAATAAATAAATAAATAAATAAATAAATAAATAAACCAGTTCAATACAGACTTTTCACAGTCATTCATCTCTATGGGACGCATTGAAGATCATAGCAGAAAATCTTCTAAGTGCTGGCATTATTCCATGTTGCTGCTGGTATAACATAGGCATCCACGAGATACACTCAGGGAAAACATGGGCCTTTCCTGAATATGCTTTATATGTCTCTGTGGCTTGCCATACCCCCGTTCCGCGCCCTCCCACCCATGGTCTGAGAATACTGTTTGGTGCCGTGTACATGCAGGACTGTGTGGTTTCAGAATACGGTTTTAGACATTTTCGCAAGAAAAATGTCTATCCCGCACATCCAGGTGGCCTATTTGTGTTTCGCAATGACCCCCCAAGGGTTTAGGAAGGGCAATAAGTACAGCAAAGTGGGCACTAGTAATATCAGGTAAAGGAGCACTTTCCATAACTTCAGAAGAAGTATCTGAGCTGGAAAGAAACTAATTTCAATCTGATATATAAGGAAAATCACAATATTGAAATGATTACTTAAACTAAGGGGGATTTAAGACCTAGGTTATTAGTGTCTAAAACTAAAATAAAAATCAGCATGTACTGCTGTTTTTATAATAAATTTCTACTTAATCTAGTAATGCAAAGAACACATTCAGTGATATAAACTAAATAGTATTAATATCTCACAGTGCTACAACATATATCTGTTTTTCTCACTTTGTTGTTCCCCTGAAATGGAAATCAGGAAAGCTATCAAAACAAAATGAACTTCTCTGGAAACCAAAACATATAATTCAAATACAGAAAAACAATTGAAATTAACTTAAGACCCAAGAGTGAAACAAACAAAACAAAACAAATCTGTGTAGTCAACTCCTATGTTGTTGCTGTCCTGTTCAACGGTCACAAAAAGATAGCATCCACAGTCACAGAAACAGAAACATGATGACAGAAAAAGACCATATGGTCTATCTGGTCTGCCCTTCCATATCAACTTCAATAGTCACGAAAGGAAACAGGATGAAATGTCTTTTTTTTTGTTTTGCACTGAGCTGAACAAGAAATGCAAAGGAATTACTATACACTCAGTAAATTAAAGTTTTACAGCTCAAATCTATATGTGCGAGCTGAATCTTTACACATTACTGTTCAGCGGTGATAAGAAAACAGACATTTCAGACATCAACTGGCAAGTCTGGTGAAATAAGGCCTTGGTCTACTAAAGAAGAAAATCAGCATATATAAAAACCCTAACCACTAATTACCAAGTTAAAGCCAGGCTGTTCAAATCTTTTACAACTGGAAAATGTTATCCTTTTAAAAGCTCAGTGTCAGGAAAGCAAATGAATCATTATACACTTTCTTCTCTAATACAAAAAGCTTATATGTAAGGTCTTGGACCTCATCTTTTTGTTTTTCTTGAGACTTTTCATGTGCCATTGTCTCCCACCATGTAAGGACGACCCACTCAGGACTAGTGTGCAGTCTCCCTAAATCATCAACCACTATTTCATATTTGAAATATCTTCTGAAAAAGTCCCCCCTAAGGAAAACCGTAGTGCTTTATTCCCATTAGTCATTGAGTACCATTGTGCTACAGGATCTACAGCCAGATCACTATGTTTAGTGCACATACAAATAAACGGGCTGCCCTTTTTAAACGCTAACACCCATGCCTTTTTTTGCCATTCATGCAACTTAGTTTTGTTTTGCCGGCGACTGAATAAAATACTCATCGTACCCACAGTTCTCCTGATAAGCTTCTGACTTGCATCGGAGCCAGAGAAAGAATCTGAGTCTCTCATGGTCACAAAATGTTTGTGTCCTCTGTTCCTGACTGCCTGGCTGGGAGCAACAACCACTGGAATCCTTCCTCAGCCCTTGGTCCCAGAAGCAAGTGAGTAAAAATGAAAAGATAACACACACAGAGTTATACCATAACAAAGTCTGCTAAAGCGTTAGGAAGGCAGTCACAGGTCTGCAAACAAGAGCAATCTCCTGTAAATCCCTTAATTTGCTTGGTCGCAGCATCTACTTTTATTAGGAAGAAACTGCCAGATTATACATTCTTTTGCTTTATCACTTTGTGTCATGCTTTTTGCTTTGCTTTTTATCTATATCCACATGTTACAGGTCATGCCAAACAGAAACGTATTACTCACACTTAATCAGGACAAGCTTCCTGCAAACAGAAGTTCCCAGTCTTGCAAGATGTAACCTTGACTGTCTCACTTATTCATAAACATCCCCTGTGAAACTGTCAGCCTATTCAGAGCTATTCTCACACTCTAAACCTTTCTCTGTTAGACCTTAGACCCCCCGACCCTCTTTGAGTCCCTTTCTACACGTGAGAGACTAACTTTTATAGATTTGATGTTTTTAGCAGAATGGTTAAGCTTTTCAAATATTGTAGCTGAAATGCTTTTATTAAAAATGTCTGTGTGGAATATATTAGATTTTTGGTATAATTTTCCTTTAATGCTTAATGTTGTTACTGTTCTGGTGAAATTGTTTTACTACATTTTTATATTATGTTTAAATTAATTGAATTTGTAGAAATGTCCTTTCTAATAACTATTGTTTTATAAATTTACAGGTCAATATTCAGTATAATGACCATGATTGAACTTCTAAACATATAACTAGCTGTCTAAAGTTACATGTACTTTCAGTAGCAGTGTTCATATAAGTGCTAGCACTGAAATTGATATGGCTAGTTCTTTCTTGACACTGTGGCATAGATTGCTTAATGCCACACTATGAGGCCTTTTACTAAATCCAGATAAGCGTGTGCGCTTAATGTTTATTTTAAAGTGCAGTAAATGCAAAAGCCTCTGCATTAACAGTCTGGGGTGTGACCAGCATGTTCCTGGCAGTTAATGTGTGAATGTATATGTTAATGTGTGATGCAATTAATCTGAACATAAGAACCTAAGAACATAAGATATGCCATGCTGGGTCAGACCAAGGTCCATCAAGCCCAGTATCCTGTTTCCAACAGTGGCCAATCTAGGTCATACGTACGTAGCAGTTTCCCCAAAAGACACAGGTTCCACAATGCTTGTATTGGGTCAAGCAGTGATATCCCGGGTCCCTTTTAATAATGGTTTATGGACCTTTCCTCCAGGAACTTGTCCAAACATTTTTTAAACCCAGCTATACTAACAGCCTTTACTACATCCTCCGGTGCACCTATAGTAGTATCATTAGCTGCACCTGTGCTAATTGCGATATTGACAGTAAGCATGCATTAATGCACCCACGCTAACCACAATGCTTAGTCAATGTCCATACTCTACCCCTAATCTGCTCAGCCCCATCCCATCACGTGATGGTCAATCCCTGCATGTTTTAGTGATTTCTCACTACCCTGACCACATACTAGCTAGTACTACTATTACTATTAATCATTTATATAGCACTACAAGGCATACGCAGCACTGTACAGACATATAATAAGATGGTCCCTGCTCATCAGAGTTTACATTCTACAGATAGCGAGCACATGCTACAATCCACCTAACAGGCTTCAGTTAAAGGGCTCCATATTAGCTCTTTTTGAAGCTTGAAATCTTTTACCATGCGGAGATAATGTGTGCACTTATGCCTGTTGGAAGAAGCTATTTAACAAAACATGGCCTATGTTGGAGTGCTTATACTACTGTCTCCTTTGTTTGAGTGTTCACACTGAAATTTCTTCTCTTACAGCAGAGTGGAGAGATGAAACCGAAATGTCATTATTTTTCCATGTACCTTATTGGATTATACCTGTAAAAGCTAAGAAAATGCTTGAGGAGTGGAAGAGTAGCCTAGTGGTTGGAGCACTGGCTTGGAAATCAAGAGGCCAGAGTTTGATTCTCACTAGCACTCCTTGTAGCCTTGGGCAAGTTCCTTAACCCTCCATTGCCTCAGAATAATCCAAGTTATCAATATCTCTGTTTAATGTATATCACCAAGTTTAAATTACAATGTAAACTGCTTTGACTAAAATGATAAAGCAGTATAAAAAACCTGTTAAATATTTGATTATTGTTGTTTATTAGGGATGTGTACAGAGGAAACATTTTCCATTTGTTTTCAATTTATTTGGCTTTTTTCTACAATTTTTGAACATTTTTTCCATTCGTTTCACAAATTTATTTTAATAAACATTTTTTATTGTAGGTTAAAATGTTTTAATCCACTCTGACTTAGGGGCCTGTTTGCTAGAGTGCAGTAAAGTTTTACAGGTACCGGGCATTAGCTGTAAAAATTAACTTACAATAACTGCAAAGCCTGTTTAGTAAATGTTGGAGACCTGAGCAGGATCTACCCTGCAATTACCAGGGACAGATATATCTCCAGGAACAAGCAGGAATAAGTCCTCACATATGGGTACGTCGGTACCGACGGAGCCTGCGCGGGAAAGCTCCCCAGCTTCCTAGAATGGAAGCTTTTGGGACCTCCCACTGCACATGCGCACTGCCTTCCCGCCTTCCTGAACAGCTCTCCTCAGTTTCTCTTTTTCCGCGGAGCCAGCAGGTCGTGTATCCTGTCACCGCTGAAGAAATTGTAGTTTTTTGTTTTGTTTCTTTAGACCGCGTACCTGCCTTCCCATACCGATACCGGTATCGCCGGTCTTCCTTTTTCTTTCTTGAAAAATTATTTCTTTTCTTTTATTATTTTTCAGCACTTGGTCACTTCAGTTAGGCCTTCAGGCCTACTTGAATTCTCCACATGGAGAAGCCAGCCCCTGGATTTAAGAAGTGTACCAAGTGTACTGCTGTAATATCAGTCACAGACACCCATGAATGGTGTCTTAAATGTTTGGGGCCTGACCACTCCATTCCGGACTGCCCTTCCTGCTCCCAAATGTCTAAGCGTGGGCTGCAGAACCGGGCCAACAAATTCCATGTGCTGTTTGCTTCAGAGAATCCAACATCACAGTCATCCAGGTCATCATCCCCGGATGGATCTCAGGTAACCAAACCTTCTGTGGGCAAGTCCTCAAAGAGCAAATCTCCTTCAAAGCATCGAGAGGCTCTTAGTTTTGAGGACCCTGCCCCAGCCAAACAGCCCCGGCGGGAAGTCCTACCTTCCAAAACGCCAATACAGGGGCTACAGGTTGACATCGATGGCACGGCCTCGACAGATCACCTGTTGGACTGCTCTGGGGTACCGGCCCATACCGGTACCGACATCCAGGCAGCCGTGGCGTCTATGGGCAATACTGTCCAATCCATGCAGCAGGCCGTCATGGCTTTCATTAAAGCTGCAACGCCATCGGTACCGCTTCCAGCGGTTCCGGGCCCGGTTCCGGTATCGTCCGCCATGCCGGAACCCAGGCCTTCCTCTTCTAAACGCAAATCGGTACCGTATGGGCTTTCGCTCCATACCGCTTCCATACCCGGTACGCCCGATGTCGATACCGATCGGTATGCGTATCGTGCGTTGGAGGAAACTAGAGAATACACCGATTCCTCTGAGGATTTTGTCTCCTCTGATGAGTCTGCAGAGCTCTCCCTTGACCTTCCTGAGGAACCTTCTTCTCCAAAAAGGAGAATGTCTCCTCCAGAGGATTTGTCCTTTCAGGACTTTATTTTAGAAATGGCTAAAGGCCTTTCTATTACTACTTCCTCTGAAACGGAACCAAGGTCAAAAAGATTGGATATTTTAGGATACTCTAAGTCTCCTAAAGAAGCAGTTACTCTGCCTATCCATGAAATCCTTCAAGAACAATTGATGGATTTCTGGGAGAACCCTTTAACTCTGTCTCCTTATTCCCGTAGGTTGGACACCATGTATCGGGTCCCTCCTTCTCCTGGTTTTCAGAAAACTCAATTGCCTCACCACTCCATTGTGGTAAAGTCTGCAATGAAAAAGATCAAGAGTACTAAAAGGCACTCTTCTACACCTCCAGGAAGGGAATGTAAGACACTAGACTCTTTTGGTAGGAAAATCTTCCAGGCTAGTATGCTTATAGCCAGGATTAATTCCTACAGCCTCTATATGGGCATGTTCCTAGGGGAACTTGCCAAGAAAGTACGGCATTTTGCCTCCTGTATCCCTGAGGATAAACAGGAGGACTTCCTTTCTGTTGTGAAACAACTTTTAGATGTTTCTAAGTTCTCCAACAGAGCTGCCTTTGATTCCTTCGAAGGAGCCAGCAGAGCTTCTGGCATTGCTATTGCAGCCAGACGCCTGGCTTGGCTCCAGGCTTCTGATCTGGAACCCTGGGTTCTAGATGGCTTACGGAATCTGCCCTGTACAGGTGAGAACTTATTCGGTGCAGAGTGGCAAGTTAAGGCCACTCAAATGGACGCTGAAAATGCCACCTTAGAGAGACTTTCTAAGTCCACTTCTACTCCCACTAAGAAGAAGTCTTTCAAGAGGCCTTATTATAAGAAGGCCAGATATGCTTCCAATACTGGCCAGCAATCTTCTCAACCTCGTTTTGCGGCTAAACGTCAGCAAACGAAACAAGCAAGAGCAAAGCCTGCAGCAGCTACTGCAGCTCAACAGGCTCCACCCCCTCAGGGGTTTTGACTTGCCCCTAGAGAACTTGCCATTCCTGGTTCTGGACCAACCAGAACCTCTCACCATACCTGGAAGGTTAGCTCACTTTGCTCCCAGATGGGAACAAATCACAACAGAGCAATGGACCCTCTCTATCATCCGAGAGGGTTACAAACTTCATTTCTCCAACCTTCCTCCTCATCACATGGTGAGACCCTTCAATTCTCCATCTCCTCTCCTAGCCCTGTTGGATCAGGAGATCTCTTCTCTGCTTGCCCAAGGGGCCATAGAAGAGGTTCCTCTTCATCAACAAGGGTCAGGTTTCTACTCCCCCTATTTTCTCATTCCAAAGAAGACAGGGGGATTCAGACCAATCCTAGATCTGAGAGAATTGAACAAATTTCTGTACAAGGGGAAATTCAAAATGCTCTCTCTGGGCATTCTCCTTCCATACCTTCAGAGTCAGGACTGGGTTTGTTCTCTAGACCTGCAGGATGCGTATACACATCCATCCATCCCACAGAAAATATCTTCGCTTTCTGTTCAAGGGAAGTCATTACCAATACAGAGTACTTCCCTTCGGTCTCGCCTCTGCCCCAAGAGTCTTTACCAAATGCATGGCAGTCGTAGCCGCATTTCTCAGAAGCATGGGAATTTTCGTATTCCCATATCTGGACGACTGGCTCATTCGAGCTCCAACTCAGTCGCAGGCCCAGATTTCCCTAGACCGCACAAGGAGCCTTCTGCAGTATCTGGGACTGGTGGTAAACCTTCCCAAGTCTCAACTCAGCCCTACTCAGTCTCTAGAATTCATAGGGGCCCAGTTGGACACCACCACTGCAAGAGCCTACCTTCCACTGGTTCGGGGTCAGCGTCTGCTGAGCTTGGCCTCCCAAGCCCAGTCCAGTACTCACTTGACAGCCAGGGAAATGCTACGCCTCCTGGGCCATATGGCCTCCACATTACATGTGGTGCCCTACGCTCGTCTTCATATGAGAGCAGCTCAATGGACCCTGGCCACCCAGTGGACTCAGGCGTCGGGAGCACTCTCAGACCAAATACAAACCTCAAACCGTCTGTCTTGGTCCCTCCATTGGTGGATATCCACCAAGAATCTGTTGTTGGGGGCTCCCTTTCAGCCCTTGCTACCCCAAGCAACCCTCACAACAGATGCCTCCCAATTGGGGTGGGGAGCCCATCTGCTAACTCTCTCCACTCAGGGCACTTGGTCTCCACAGGAGGCCACCCTTCATATCAACCTCCTGGAACTGCGAGCAATTTACCTTGCCCTCAAGGTCTTCCATACCCTCCTTGCCAACCTGACTGTCCTGGTTCAAACAGACAATCAGGTGGCCATGTTTTACATAAACAAACAAGGAGGGACGGGCTCTCTGTCGCTTTGCAACGAAGCTCTCAGATTATGGGCCTTCGCCAGAGAGCACCAAATTCATCTGCTAGCAGTGTACCTTCCAGGAGTTCAAAACACTCGAGCAGACAGGCTCAGTCGAGTTCTGCTGCCACACGAGTGGTCCCTACACGTGGACCAGATAACCAGAATCTTTCAGGAATGGGGGACCCCGGACATAGACCTCTTTGCAAGTCCGTGGAATGCCAAACTTCCCCGGTTCTGTTCCAGGACTCCGTGTCAGGAAGCTCAGGCCACGGACGCCTTTCTCCTCCATTGGGGTCAGGCGTTCCTATATGCCTTTCCACCCATTCCGCTGATTCCCAAGACTCTGTTCAAACTCCAGAGAGATCACGGCTCTATGATCCTCATAGCTCCACGCTGGCCACGCCAAGTGTGGTTCCCTCTGCTTCTACAGCTCTCCCAGGGATCCTCCCTGGACTTAGGAGCTGCACCAGACCTTCTGTCTCAGGAGGACGGGACTTTGTGGCACCCAAACCCCAAATCCCTACATCTCCGAGCTTGGTTACTGAAGGCTTAAGTCTTCAAGACTTTAATCTTTCTCAACCTGTGAAAGATATCCTTCATGCCTCTAGGAAACCTTCCACGAGGCGGTCTTATGCTTTCAAATGGAAACGTTTTTCCATTTGGTGTGCTCAGCAGGGCCTTGACCCTCTGGCACTTCCTTTGAATTCCCTCTTAGACTATCTCCTGCATCTTTCCAATGCAGGCCTTAAGACGAATTCTGTAAGAGTCCATTTAAGTGCTATTTCAGCATCCCTGAAACCTGTAAATGGACAACCTATCTCCTCTCACCCTCTTGTTGCAAGATTCATGAGAGGCCTGACCCTCACTAAACCTCCCATCAGAACCCCCCCGGTCGCATGGGATTTGAATCTAGTGCTTGGTCAGCTTATGAAGCCACCTTTTGAGCCGTTATTTTCTACCTCCTTGAAATTTCTTTCCTGGAAGGTACTATTCCTAATTGCAGTCACTTCCGCTCGTCGCATCAGCGAACTGCAAGCTCTAGTGGCTAATCCACCTTATACAAGATTTCATCATGATAAGGTGGTCCTTAGGACGAATCCCCACTTTATGCCTAAAGTGGTCTCGCCTTTTCATCTTAATCAAGAGGTATATCTACCTGTATTTTTTCCGGCTCCTCATGCCTCCAGTGCAGAGAGGAGCCTTCATACTCTGGATTGTAAAAGAGCTCTAGCCTTTTACCTTAATAGGACTCAGCCACATCGAAAGTCTTCTCAACTTTTCGTGGCTTTTGATCCTTCACATTTGGGACTTCCAGTCTCCAAGCGTACACTTTCCAATTGGATTGCTCAGTGTATTTCCTTTGCTTACCAGAGTAAAAACATTTCTCTGGAAGGCCATGTCACAGCTCACAATGTGAGAGCCATGGCAACTTCTATGGCTCATCTGCACTCTGTTTCCATTGATCAGATCTGTCGAGCCGCTACCTGGGCCTCGGTTCATACCTTCACAGCCCATTACTGTTTGGACAAGGACTCCCGCCGGGATGCCTTGTTTGGCCAGGCTGTCCTCAAACACCTGTTCCATTCTTAGACAACTCCTGCCCACCTTCCCAGGATGGATGCCTGAGATCCATACGAAGATTTCGAACCTTGACAGGGGATCCCACGCATCTAAGCTAGGGAGTCCCCATATGTGAGGACTTATTCCTGCTTGTTCCTGGAGATAGCACAGTTACTTACCTGTAACAGGTGATCTCTGGGAACAGCAGGAATTAGTCCTCACAACCCACCCACCTCCCCTAGGAGTTGTATCTTTTATCTATCTATCTTCCTGTCCTCTCTCTATTGACTCAGCTATAAACTCGAAACTGAGGAGAGCTGTTCAGGAAGGCGGGAAGGCAGTGCGCATGTGCAGTGGGAGGTCCCAAAAGCTTCCATTCTAGGAAGCTGGGGAGCTTTCCCGCGCAGGCTCCGTCGGTACCGACGTACCCATATGTGAGGACTAATTCCTGCTGTTCCCAGAGATCACCTGTTACAGGTAAGTAACTGTGCTTTACTGCATGGTAAGTGTATTGACAGTGCGATAAGGGGCATGTTAACTAAAGGTACAAAACATGCATGGAGGCCTGCACTAACCTTTGGGTTAATGTACAGCTGTCCTCCTGCTCCTAACTTGTTTGTAACATGCTGCACTGCACTAACAGCCACCTTGAGGTGGTGTCATACGCACCCACACTAATGGCAACATTTACTGTTAGCGTGCTCCTATAACAGCTGTGCCAAATGTGATGCACCATCAATGCCCATTTCTGCCCCAATCCACCCAGTCCCCGCCCAATCGTGCATTATCCAGTTAGCATGAGATTTTTACCACGGAGCCCCATGCTCACAGTTAGCGAGATGTGATCACCACATGGCAAATCCCCCACCAATGGTTACTGCACTTTTGTAAACATGGTCCTAATTGCATCTGTGCTATCTGCATGCAGTTGGCACTGCCAAAAGTGTTAAAAACCCCTGTTCCCCCTGATAAGCATTAGTACCAACCCCCGATTCCTACAACACTTACTAGTGCTGTCATTGGTAGGTTGTAGGGAGGGAAGAGAAGTGATCCCAGGATGCTCCGGACCCATTTCCAGCTTGGATTCAGAGATACTGCTCTGACCACTTGAAGTAGGCTTATATTACCAAAAGCTAGCAGTCAAGCTGCCAAATAAGGCCAAGCACTCCTTATTTGGCAGGTTGACTCCTAGCGATATTAGCTCGAGATCAGGGCCGGATTTACCTATACGCCAACTACGCCGTGGCGTAGGGCCCACAGCTGGCAAGGGCCCACAAAAATTGAACAAATAGCTTTTTTAAAATTAAATTTAAAAAAAACACGCTGGCTGCTGCCGCGGCAGCATGGACTGTCCCGCGGGGCCCCCTCTGCTGCCACGGCAGCATGGACTGTCCCGCGGGGCCCCCTCTGCCCGGCTGAGCCCCTCCGTGCCGGCTTCACTCTCCCTTCGCATCTCTCAAAGCCGGCACGGAGGGGCTCAGCCGGGCAGAGGGGGCCCCGCGGGACAGTCCATGCTGCCGCGGCAGCAGCCAGCGATCAGGGGCAAGGATCGGGCAGAAAACTCCGTTTGATGAGAACTCAAAGTGCCTTTTCTCCGGTCTCCTTCAGCCCGCTCTTTACAGGTGAAACAGTATCATTAGTGGATGTGGACATCTCTCAGCGAGGACTGGCCTCTCGACACCCTCCCACACCACCACCTCCGCCCCGTAGGAGTCTGAGTCTCCTAGATGCATTTCCCAGAGTCCTTCCCAATCGGCAGGCAGAGGTTGCTCCAGGTCAGCCTGTGCAGAAGTTGCAGTCAGGGCCGGCCCGTCCATTGAGCGAGAATGTTGTTCGCACAGGGCCCCGCGTGAACCACATTCTCGCTCAATGGACTGCTGCAGAGGGAGCCGGGGAAGCCCGCGCGAAGCCCCGTCTCCCTCTGCACAGCCCGCCAGCATGAAGAGCCTTTACCTTCACGCTGGCGGCTGTTTCAATGAAGCCGCGAATGCCACGAGAGGTTAAAGGGCATTGCCTTTAACCTTTCCCGGCATTCGCGGCTTCATTGAAACAGCCGCCAGCGGGAAGGTAAAGGTTCTTCACGCTGGCGGGCTGTGCAGAGGGAGCCAGGGCCTCGCGTGGGCTTCCCCGGCTCCCTCTGCAGCCCCTTAGACGGCGCGGGGCTCTTGGGGGGGGGGGAGGGCGGCTAGGACTGGATGGGCTGTGATGGGGGGGAGACTGGAAATGGGCTGGGATGGGGGAAACAGACTGGAAATGGGCTGGGATGGGGGAGAAACGGACTGGAAATGGGCTGTGATGGGGGGGGAGACTGGAAATGGGCTGGGATGAGGGAAACAGACTGGAAATGGGCTGGGATGGGGGGAATGGACTGGAAATGGGCTGTGATGGGGGGGAGGGGGAGAACGGACTGGAAATGGGCTGTGATGGGGGGAACGGACAAATTGGGCTGGGATGGGGGGAAACAGACTGGAAATGGGCTGTGGTGGGGGGGGAGAACAGACTGGAAATGGGGGGAACGGACTGTGATGGGGGGAACGGACTACAATTGGGCTGTGATGGGGGGAGGACTGCAAATGGGCTGTGATGGTGGGGGAAATGGATGAAATGGGCTGTGATGGGGGGGGGAACTTGGACTGGAAATGGGCTGATGAAGAGCTGGATTAGGACTTCAAATGGTCTGTGATGGTGGGGGGGATAGGACTGGAAATGGGCCGTGTTGGTGGGGACGGACGGAATGAAAATGGGCTGGGATGGGGGAAACAGACTGGAAATGGGCTGTGATGTGGGGGGGGGGGGGAACAGACTGGAAATGGGCTGTGATGGGGGGAACGTAAAAATTGGGCTGGTATGGGGGGAAACAGAATTGAAATTGGGTGTGGTGGGGGGGGAGAACAGACTGGAAATGGGGGGAACGGACTGTGATGGGGGGAACGGACTACAATTGGGCTGTGATGGGGGGAGGACTGCAAATGGGCTGTGATGGTGGGGGAAATGGATGAAATGGGCTGTGATGGGGGGGGGGAACTTGGAATGGAAATGGGCTGATGAAGAGCTGGATTAGGACTGCAAATGGTCTGTGATGGTGGGGGGGGATAGGACTGGAAATGGGCCGTGATGGTGGGGACGGACGGAATGAAAATGGGCTGGGATGGGGGAAACAGACTGGAAATGGGCTGTGATGTGGGGGGGGGGGGAACAGACTGGAAATGGGCTGTGATGGGGGGAACGGACAAATTGGGCTGGGATGGGGGGAAACAGACTGGAAATGGGCTGTGATGGGGGGAACGGACTACAATTGGGCTGTGATGGGGGATAGGACTGCAAATGGGCTGTGATGTTGGGGGGAATGGACGAAATGGGCTGTGATGGGGGGAACTTGGACTGGAAATGGGCTGATGAAGAGCTGGATTAGGACTGGAAATGGGCTTATGGGGGCTGGAATAGGGCGAAGTGGGCTGACGAGGGGGCTAGGATTGGAAATTAGCTGATGGGGGAGCGTGGAGGAAATGGGCTGATGAGGGACTGGAATGGAACTGGAAAAGAGCATATGGGGGCTAGGACTGGAAATGGGCTGATGAGGAGCTAGGATAGGACTAGAAATGGGCTGATGGGGGGAACGTAGACTGCAAATGGGTGATGGGCTGGAATAGGACACTGGAAATGGGCTGATGGGGGCTGGAATAGGACTGGAGTGGGCTGATGGGAGTTGGAAAAGGGCTGGAAATGGGCTGATGGGGAGCTTGGAGTGGAAATGGGCTGATGGGGGGGCTGGAATGGAACTGGAAAACAGCATATGGGAGGCTAGGACTGGAAATGGGCTGATGTGGAAGCTTGGGAGACTGGGACTAGAAGGGGGCAGATGCTGGGTGGGTCTAGAACTATAAAGGAGCTGATTTTGGGGGAGGACTAGAAAGGGATGGGAAATGAGAATGGAGAGGGGAAAAGATATTTTGTGTGGGAGGGAAGAAAAGTCTAAGAAGGGCCGGGTATTGGAAGAGTAAGTGTAGATTGAGAATGGAAGGGTGAAATTTGAGTGGATGATAAAGCAATAAGGAAAGAAATGGAGGAAAGAGCAAAAGGGGAAAGATTAGTATGTTAAAGCAGATATAGAGAAAAAATTTGGAAAAAAATCTAAAAGAGAAGAAAGGAAAATGGATAGCTCGCAGAAGACACAAAGAAACCAGAAGAAAGTGACTGGAGCAATTGCAACTGAAAAGAAAATGCACAAGCAACAAAAAGGTAAAAAAATACTTTATTTTGAATTTATTAACTGGAATATATCAGCTCTGGGAAATGTGCATTGTTAACATCTTTTGTGTTTTGTTTAGTACAAGAGGAAATTAATTTATAGTTTTATTTCTCCAGTGTTGTTGTACATCCCAAGTTTGGCTTTTGGGGTTCCCAGTTTAATTATTGTCTTCCTATTTCTAAATTGTGATCCCTTGTTCTTTGGTGATGGTCTATATTCTGCATTTTAACCATGTAGTTTCTATTTGACCATGTCACTTATTCTCTTTCCCCAGTATGAGATGCATTGGTATTCTCTGAGATGCATTGGTTTAATATTTGCAGTGTTGCCTTTTGATAGGTAGGGTTTGGTGCTTTGTGAGTCCTGGCAGAGCTGTTATGATATGGCGGGTTTGCTATGAGTTCTAAAAGGTCAGTGTTTATAGTACTTCCTAATGGGCCTGGTGGTTGGCACTGGAATATAGTAACGTAGAAATCTATTAGTCTTTCTTTATCCAGACACTCATTAAGAAGCATGTTTACTAAAAATGCATGTTAACATTATGCAAATATTTATGCAAATGAGGCTCCATAAGCAAAGGAGGCCCCGCAATTAATCTCCACACATGGCCCCGCACCCCCCTTGGGCCGCCCCTGGTTGCAGTGTCCCCTTTACCGACCGGATTCCAGCAGCTTTGCTGCCAGCTTAAGAGAACTAGAGAAGTGTGGCTGGTACCGGGGACCCATGAACTGGGAAGATGCAGAAATGAAATTGAAGGGAAACCCAGATGGGTCATTCCTGGTGCGTGATAGCTCAGACCCTCGTTATATCTTGAGCCTCAGCTTTCGTTCACAAGGTATAACCCACCACACGAGAATGGAACACTACAGAGGAACCTTCAGCCTGTGGTGTCACCCAAAGTTTGAGGACCGATGTCAGTCTGTGGTGGAGTTCATAAAACAAGCCATTATGCATTCAAAAAATGGCAAATTTCTGTACTTCCTGCGCTCCAGGGTCCCAGGTCTCCCTCCAACTCCGGTCCAGCTTCTGTTTCCTGTCTCCCGATTCAGTAATGTGAAGTCTCTACAGCACCTGTGTCGCTTTCGCATCCGGCAGCTTGTTCGGATAGATCACATTCCAGAGCTACCACTGCCCAAACCCTTGATCTCTTACTTGCGAAAGTTCTATTACTACGATCCTCAGGAGGAGGTGTACCTGTCATTAAAGGAGACTCACCTGCTCTCCATACAAGAGTCTGAGCCTGAGTCCTTGACGTAGCAGGGCTTAGAAACCGCCTTCTGCTGTCACTTCTGCAACTTGTCACTGATACTTGCGAACGTCTGCACTTTGTTTAGTACAAGAGCAAATTAATGTATAGTTTTATTTCTACAGTGTTGTACATTACAAGTTTGGCTTTTCGAATTCCCAGTTTAATTATGACGTCAGGGCCAACAGCGCGCAGCTGATCCGGCGTGCTCGTTTTTATCTTTTCTGGGGGCCCACAATTTTTGTTGGCGTAGGGCCTCACTCAAGGTAAATCCGGCCCTGCTCGAGATTACAGCTAGGGGTCACATCAGCCATTTTGAATCTAGCGACAGGGCGGATTATCTGGAAATTACTCCTGCCTTCTCCATTAACTCATCAGAAATACCCTTGATAAGTGCCAGGGGGACTTGGGGTTGGGTAAGCATGCAATTAGCGGATTGGGGGGTGGGTAACATAGTAACATATTAACATAGTAAGTGACAACAGATAAAGACCAGCATGGTCTGCTCTGTAAGGTGCCAGAATTCTACGGTTGTACGTGCCACTCCAGGCAGACTTCCCTAGTTATTTATGCTTATTTTTATTCCATCTTCTTGCTATGCAGTGATCCTCTCTGTCTGTCCATAAGAACATAAGAACATAAGATATGCCATACTGGGTCAGACCAAGGTCCATCAAGCCCAGTATCCTGTTTCCAACAGTGGCCAATCTAGGTCATACGTACCTAGCAGTTTCCCCAAAAGACACAGGTTCCGCAATGCTTGTACTGGGTCAAGCATTGATATCCTGGGTCCCTTCTTAATAATGGTTTATGGACCTTTCCTCCAGGAACTTGTCCAAACCTTTTTTAAACCCAGCTACATTAACAGCCTTTACTACATCCTCCGGTAACAAATTCCAGAGTTTGATTACACGTTGAGTGAAAAAATATTTTCTTTTATTAGTCTTAAATAGTTTACCCTGTAGCTTCATTGCATGTCCCCTAGACTTTCTATATTCTGATAACGTAAACAATCGATCTTCGTTTACCCATTCCACTCCGTTCATTAATTTATAGACTTCTATCATATCTCCCCTCAGCCGTCTCTTTTCCAGGTTAAAGAGCCCTAACCTTTTTAGCCTTTCTTCATAGGAGTATCCTTCCATCCCCTTTACCATTTTGGTGGCTCTTCTCTGAACCTTTTCTAATGACTCTATATCCTTTTTAAGATATGGCGACTAAAATTGCACACAATATTCAAGATGTGGTCTCACCATGGAACGATATAGAGGCATTATAATATCCTTTGTTTTATTTTCCATTCCTTTCCTTATGATACCTAGCATTCTACTTGCTCTCTTGGCCGCCGCTGCACACTGGGCCAAGGGTTTTAACATGTTATCCACTATGACGCCTAAATCTTTTTCCTGGGTGGTGGTTCCTAATGTGGAACCTTGCATTGTGTAACCATAGTTTGGGTTGTTCTTCCCTAGGTGCATAACTTTGCACTTGTCCACATTAAATTTCATCTGTCATTTTGATGCCCAGTCTTCCAATTTATCAAGATCCTCTTGCAATTTTCCACTATCCACTTGGGTTTTAACAACTTTAAATAGTTTTGTGTCATCTGCAAATTTGATAACCTCACTCATTATTCCACTTTCCAGGTCATTTATGAATATGTCAAAAAGCAGCAGACCCAGCACAGATCCCTGGGGTACACCACTAATCACCTTTCTCCATTGGGAAAATTGGCCATTTAGCCCAACCCTCTGCTTTCTATCTTTTAACCAGTTCTTGATCCACAGTAGTACACTGCCTCCTATCCCATGACTCTTTAGTTTTGCCAAAAGTCTGATGAGGGACCTTGTCAAAGGCTTTCTGAAAGTCCAGATACACTATATCAACCGACTCACCTTTGTCCACCTGTTTATTAACACTTTCAAAATCTTAAGGTATTAGAGATGATTTTAATGATAGTTCACTTTGACTTTTTAAATTCTATCCCTGTTTTTGCTCCCACCACCTCTTTCGGGAGGGCATTCCAGGCATCCACCACCCTTTCCGTGAAAAAGTATTTTTTTATGTTGCTTTTAAATTTACTTTCTTGCAACTTAATTTCATGTTCTCTAGTTCTACAGCTTCCCTGTCTTTAAGTATTTAAACGTCTGTATCATATCTCCCCTGTCTCTCCTCTCCTCTAGGGTATACATATTTAGGTCTTTTAAGTCTTTTCTCATATTCCTTCTGGCGCAGGCCTAAAATCATCTTGTTCGCCTTCCTCTGAACCGTTTCAAGTTTTTTAATATCCTTTGTAAGGTATGGTCTCCAAAACTGAACACAATATTCTAAGTGAGGCCTCACCAATGAGCTGTACAGAGGCACTAATACTTCCTTCTTCCTGCTGGTTATTCTGGCTTTGGCCACCAACTTGTCACACTGTTTTGCCACCTTGAGATCCTCAGATATTATAACCCCTAGGTCCCTCTCTTCATCCATACACTCTAAGGTCCCCAATCATGTACAGTTCCTTTGGGTGTCTGCATCTCAAGGGCATCACTCTGCACTTTTTTGCATTAAATCTCAATTGCCAAGCATTTGACAATTCTAATTTTTTTTTAATTTACTTATTCAACAACAGGGACATACAAGCACTCATTTGCATCTGGTTTAACAGGCATCCTTGTATCAGCAAACCCCATAAGTTCAACAATAGCCTGTAATGACAAAGACTTTGGATGCCATTTAACATGATATTCCCTGTCCACCTCCCACCCCTGTTCTCGGCATCCTCTCAGAAAGTCCTGTAGTGCACGCCAGGGGGTTCCAGTAACCCATATCTCTTGCTGTTGTATTTTCCAATGTTATCCCACACCACTCACTCTCACAGCCCCCAGCTGATCCTCCGTCCCCTCCCCTCACGATCCCTCACATTCTCCAAGGCCCCATTCCCTCCTTCAAGCATCACACATTCATGCCATTATTCTTTCTCCCCCCAATACCCCCTCCATCCTAAGGCTATTAACCTCCAGCTCCCTCCCATCCCCCCTCCTGGAAGTAATCTGAATCAGCTATCCCTGGAATTGAGCCCAAACTTGACAGTAACTCTGCCACTCTACCTTGGCTTGCCCTTGTAGATTTGTATCTCACACTTGCCCACTTCCCCCATTAATTGAATCCACTGAGCAGGTTCTGGCTCTCCTCCCCCACCCATGCGCAAAGAACAACCTTGCACACTAGGAACAAGGCAATGTACAAAAGACATAGCTGGGTGCTCCCCAACCATGCTGCTGTGCCCCCTTCAAATCTCCTAGCAACAGTAGGGTGTAGGTCGCTACAGCTGAATCCGCAACCCCCTTTCATTACCATGCAAAACTGTTTCCCAGAGTGGTTTCAGCTTTACACAGTCTAAAAAGGAGTGAACCATAGTTCCCTTCAAATGGCAGCATTTCCTGCAAGTGTCTGCCTCCCATAGCTTCATACAGGTCCCCCTCTTCTTGGTAATGCATGTCCTGTGCAACAACCTATACTGTGTTTCCTGATGCTGGGTATTAGTGAGATATTTGTAAATATTACTAAAGAGATCCTCCGTATCTTCCTCAGCTATCTGGCAAGTCACATCTCTCCCCTATACCTGGGCCAGAGCACTCATCCAGGGCCTTGTCTTGATATTTCTGCACAACTTATACCATTGGGACAGTTTGTTTAGTTTGAGGATCAGGGATTGCAATTCCTTAACCAATGCTCCCCTACAGATCCTTGCGGTTCCCTCACACTGCAGTCCCCGGTAATAATGTTTCACCTGCAAGTAATAGAACTGGTGACCTAGAGGAATGGGGTAACTCTTTCATAATGTCCCAAAATGTTCGGGTGACAGCTCAGAGGTTTTCCACACATGGCTCAACCTATGACACTCCACTTCCTCCCAGTGTTGGAAAACAGAAGATCCTACTCCAGCCGGGAAGTCAGGGTTACCAACAAGGCTAATATAATGTGACACTGTGGCAGACTGGCTCCGCAACCCCCTCCATCACCATCAGGCCTTCCAAAATCCCCGCAGAGCCTCTGTCCCACATCCACCCCCTCCTCCTTGGCTTTCATCCCATGCATGAGATTTACAAATTTATAGGATTCCCACAGCTGGTCTAAGAGCTCCTCTGGTATATATTGTATATACCCTGTGCACAACTCATGAAACCAACAGAGCATGGCTGCTCCATTATATAGTCAGAGATCCGGCAGCCCTCCTTTTCCTTTGCTTAGATCAACTTGGCCTGGCTAATGCTTGCCACCTTTCTCTTAAACAGGAAGTTCCTTAGCATCTCCCAAATGAGAGGCTTCTCACAAAGGCACACCCCAAATAGTAACATCTGAAGTATATAGAGTATTTTTGGGAGAAGCACCATTCCTTATCGTTCCTCCAGTTCAGTCCTCTACCTCTGGGTTGTCAATCTCCTCCTGCAGCTAGGAGACTGGTATGTCAGAATGATGACATCACTGGATATAGCCTGCTGCACTCCTACTTGCATCCCAGTGTAACCAGTCTCCTTGCAGCAGGAGGACTTGACGAGCCTTAGGGAGAGACTCTCTGGAGGAATGGATAAGGAGCCAGGAGGATATTAGATAGCTAAGTGGGTTGAAATTGGTTATAGGCAGTGCCTCTTTAAAAAAAAAAAAAAAAAAAGAGGAAGAAAGGCTTTCTTGATACCTGCCTGTGCCAGTGCTGGGGTTTCTTCCTGGGGGTTCTGACTCAGGCCTTTGAGTTCCCCCCCCCCCCCGGGTGGCCCAGAAGTCTCACCTCCCTGACTTTACGGGGGTGAGCCCTTCTTTGGATGTGCATCACGGAGCTGCAGTTCTGTGCTCTGCAGGTGACCTGATGGCAGTGCATCGCACGAGCTAATTTACGGGCCCTGGGTTCCAGGCACTACCAGCGGCGCTTTTGTGGAGAGTGGCAGACCGGACCGGTAAGTGCTTCACCGGCGTCCGGCTGCTCTTTTTGTCCAGGCCACGCTGATCCGGGAGAGCAGAGGCGCCACGGTGCTTTTGGCGCCCTTTTTTCCTTTGCGGTCGGCACTCGCGGCGGCCATTTTCTGAGCTGCGATGCAGCCGCGTGGCAGTTAATCCTCTCTCATTTTTCAGGTCTGAGCACTGCTGCGTGTTCCTTTCTTTTGCTTTCTTTGATTTCTTTTGATTTCTTTGGTTTGATTTCTTTTTTTTGGTTGGATTTATTTCTTTCCTTAGTGGCTTAAGCCTTTTCAGTCAGCCCTTCGGGTTCGGGGGGGTGGGGACTGAAGGGGGTTCGTTTTCAGGCACGAGTTCATTAAAAAAAAAAAAAGAGAGCAGGCGGCATACGACCAAGCCAGAGCCTACCTATTCACGGGGTCAGATGCTAGCGTACATCCCGGGGGAAGTTTGGTTTCTCTACTTATGGCTGCCCGGCCTCAGTGCCTCATGTGTGGCACTAGGAGGGGCACGGTCGCTGACACCGGAGTGTGCCGGGGCTGTGCTGCCCTATCTTCGGCTGTGGAACTTCAAATGGAAGCCCACGAGTCCCCGGAGGCGCAGGGTGCGCTCGCGGGGGTGGAGATTGCTTCCCCGTGGATCTCGGCGCAAGAGCCAGAGTCGGAGGAGCTGGCGGGGCCCTCCGGTGAACCCTTGCCAACTCAGGCGTCCGGTCTTGGAGGCTTTAGTCCTGAGTTTGTTCTACTTATGCATCAAGCTTTTTGCCTGCGGTAGCAGGGCAAAAGGCCACGCTCGGCGTCCCAGCCTCCGCAGTTATTGGCGGAAGGAGTGGTTGGTGCGGATTCGCCAGCGCCAAAGCGAGCGAAACTTACAGACCCGGTGGAGGGCACCTGGCCGGATGCCCAAGATCCAGACTGGGATCCTGAAGAGGGGTCGCAGGACCTGGAAGAAGGTGAGATCCCGGAGCCCGAGGATCAAGCGAAAATCATTAGGGTGTTCCGCAGAGAGGAGTAGGCTGCCTTGATTTCAGAGATGCTGCAGATGTTGAACCTTGCTCCGCCGGCTGCGGTGGAGGACGACGTGGAGGATCCTGTCATCCAAGCGGTTCGACAGACACAGGTGGTGTTTCCGGTGCACCGGGTGGTCGAGAAGATGATTCAAGACGAATGGGATAAGCCGTAGGCAGGGCTTCGGGGCATTCGGACGCTGAATAGATTATATCCGTTGGCGGATTCAGCTAAGGACAGATTCCGGGCTCTGTGGATAGACGCGGTGGTGTCCACTGTTACGAAAAAGACCACCATTCCGGTTGAAGGGAGTGCGGCTTTGAAGGATGCCCAGGACCGTAAAGTTGACAGTCTACTAAAGCAGGCGTTTGAAGCGGATTCTATTTCGCTGCAGGCCTCCATCTGCGGGGCTTGGGTAGCCAGAGCGTGTTTGCGCTGGGCCCAGCGGCTGCGCCAATCTTCGCACGTCAATCTTGAGGAGGTAAAGGAGATGGATCGCTTGGAGTCCGGAGCAGCCTACCTTGCAGATGTGCATTACGACTTGATTAGAGCGCTGGCCAACAGCACGGGGTCGGTAGTGGCTACCCGAAGATCCTTGTGGCTCCGCAATTGGGCAGCGGATGGTCCTTCTAAATCCCGTCTCAGCAAGCTTCCCTTTAAGGGAGGTTTGCTGTTTGGGGAAGATTTGGATAAGTTGGTGAAGGACCTGGGTGAGTCCAAGGCGGGTCGGCTGTCCGAGGACAAACTGAAACAGGCCAAGCCTGGCCAAGGCGTTCGGGGTCAGTTTCGTGATTTCAGAAGATTCCGTTCGACGCGACCCAGTGCCTTCCAGAGAGGGCGGTTTTCCTCTAGAGGCCAGGGCTTTCGTGGGTTTCGTGGAGCGAATAGAGGCTTCTCTTCCAACCCTGCGTCCACTTCGCGTAAGACTCAATGAGGCGAGGCGGGTCCCGGCGGAGGAGCCTCCCATAGGTGGACGGCTTCGGGAGTTTCTTTCCGCCTGGACCCACATCACCTCAGACCAATGGGTGTTAGAAATCATTCAACACGGCTACACGCTGGAGCTGGCTCGGCCCGTGCGGGACTCCTTTGTCTTGTCTCCTTGCCGGGGTCCCAAGAAAACAGCGGCGGTTCGCGAAACCTTGGAAAGACTCCTTTGGTTGGGAGCCGTGGTGGAAGTTCCAAAGGCCGATTACGGCATGGGTCGCTACTCCATTTATTTTGTGGTGCCCAAAAAGGGCGGACAATTGCGACCCATACTCGACCTCAAAGGGGTGAACCAGTGCTTAAGGGTACCACACTTTCAAATGGAAACGTTGAGGTCCGTCATAGTGGTGGTGCGGCGCGGAGAATTCTTGACGTCTCTAGATCTGTCGGAGGCGTATTTGCACATTCCCATTCGAGAAGCTCACCAGCGCTTTCTGTGGATCGCTCTCCCCTGGGGCCACTATCAGTTTCAGGCATTGCCATTCGGCTTGGCGCCGGCGCCGCGGACCTTCACCAAAATTATGGTGTGGTCGCGACGGCGTTGCGCAAAGAAGGGATTCTGGTCCACCCTTAACTAGACGATTGGTTGATTCGAGCCAAGTCCGTGGAGGAAAGTCTCCGGGTGACGGGCAGGGTGGTGCAGTTTTTGCAGGAACTTGGTTGGGTGGTCAACCCAGCCAAGAGCCGCTTGCAGCCCACTCAGGACCTCGAATACTTGGGAGTCCGGTTTGATACAAACAAGGGGCAAGTGTTCCTGCCGCACAAACGGGCCGAGGGTTTGAGGACCCTGGTGTGGCAGTTCCTGTCCGTGTCGGCGCCATCGGCGTGGGATTACCTCCAGGTGCTGGGCACCATGGCGGCGATGTTGGAGGCAGTGCCTTGGGCCAGGTTTCATATGCGTCCTCTCCAGAGAGCACTGCTCCGCCGTTGGTCGCATCAGACCGATTCGTTGAGCAAGCGTCTCTCTTGCCCATGCAAAGTTCGGCGGTCCCTTCGTTGGTGGCTTCGCCACTCGTCGCTGGCGGCCGGCTTGCTGCTGGAACAGCCGGACTGGCTTCCGTTGCTGATGGATGCCAGTCTGGTAGGCTGGGGAGCCCACTGCGGGAGCCAGTTTGCGCAGGGGCTTTGGACTCCCCTGGAGGCCTCGTGGACGATAAATCGCTTGGAGCTTCTAGCAGTGTTTCGGGCCCTTCAGGCATTCGAGGGCTTGGTGCGCGGTCAGCCCGTGCGAGTACTCTCCGACAACTCGGCGACGGTGGCATACATAAACCGCCAGGGCGGTACCGGGAGTGCCGCGATGGAGGCAGAGGCCGACGAGTTATTCGCGTGGGTAGAGCTTCGCTTGTCTGCGATCTCGGCAGCGCACATTGCCGGCAAAGACAATGTTACCGCGGACTTCCTCAGGTTTTCAGACAGATAGTCTGGCGCTGGGGGACTCCGGTCATGGATCTCATGGCGACCTTTCAGTCGGCCAAAGGCGGACGTTTCTTCAGCAGGCGGCAGGAAAGGATGTCGGAGGGCATCGACGCCTTGCTTCGTCCGTGGCCGTCGGGCGGCCTCCTCTATGTATTTCACCCTGGACGCTGATAGGCCGGGTGGTTCAGAAGATCGGGGCGCATGCAGGGAAAGTGCTGTTGGTGGCTCCCGATTGGCCGAGGCGTCCTTGGTACGCAGGCCTGATTCGTCTCTTGGAAGGAGAGCCTTGGCGGCTGCCGGTGAGATCGGATCTGTTGCTCCAAGGGTCCCTGCTCATGCCTCAGGTGGATCGGTTCTCGCTTACTCATGAAGGGCTAAACTCATGAAAAAAGGCTACTCGTCGGCGGTTGTGGCGACTTTACTTAGGGCGCATAAGCATTCGACCTCTTTGGCGTATGTGCGAGTCTGGCGTATCTTTGAAGTTTGGTGTTCGCGGCGTCAGGTTAGGGCGGGCTCGGTTTCGATCCCGTTGGTCTTGGAATTTCTACAGAGCGGGTTTGACAAAGGTCTTGCGGCCAGTTCCTTGCGCATCCAGTTGGCAGCCCTTTCCTGTTATCGGGGCAAGGTCAATGGAGTGCCTTTAGGGGCTCATCCTGACATAGCTCGTTTTCTGAAGGCGGTCGCTCGGTTACGCCCAGCGCGCTGGGTGTGCGTTCTGCCGTGGGACCTGAATCTCGTTCTCACAGCATTGGCAGAGTCCCCCTTTGAGCCCTTGCGTCGTGCGTCCGTGAAAGATTTGACGTTGAAGACAGTATTTCTGGTGGCGATTTGTTCCGCGTGGAGAGTTTCGGAACTGCAAGCGTTGTCGTGCCAAGAGCCCTTCTTGTCTTTTTCCAGGGAAAAGGTGGTCTTACGTCCGGTCCCGTCCTTTTTGCCTAAGGTGATATCTCCCTTTCGTTTGAACCAGGCGGTGTGTTTGCCCGTTCTGGGGTCTTTGGGGGGCGGTGACTCGGATCGCGGGCTTCGATGTCTCGACGTGAAGAGGGCCTTGCATCAGTATTTAAGGGTCACGGAGGCATTCCGCAGGTCCGAATGGTTGTTTGTTCTGTACGGAGGAGTACGCAAAGGTGAGGCGGCGGCTAAGGCGTCCATCGCCCGCTGGCTTAAAGAAGCTATTGCGTCCGCTTATTTACTTCAAGGTCATGTTGTGCCTATGGGGCTAAGAGCGCATTCCACCAGGGCGCAGGCGTCGTCTTGGGCGGAGCATAGTTTGGTTCCCCCAGGGGACATTTGTAGGGCGGCGACTTGGTCGTCTCTGCATACGTTCAGCAAGCATTACCGACTGGATGTGGCAGCGGCTTCGGATGCTCGTTTCGGTTCGGCGGTCTTATCTGCCGGCTGGAAGGGTCCCTCCCATTAATTACTGCTCTGGTACATCCCAGAGGTAGAGGACTGAACTGGAGGAACGATAAGGAAATGATAATTACACTTACCTGGTAATTGTAGTTCCTTGAGTGACGACAGTTCAGTCCTCCTTCCCGCCCGGATGTGTCGAGGGGGTTCCCGATTGGTGGCAGGCGGCAGATGGTTACAGGTGAGTCTTGATTTCTTCAATTCCTTTGTTTGTTCCCTTCTCAATGGCAGGGCAGGCAGTAAGAAAGCCTTGTCGGAAGGGGTGGCTCATTTATAGTGTAGATGTTATTATGTTTTGCTACTTATTTGTTGCTCCTTTGAGTCTGCTTTGTTATAGTTCACACTGGGATGCAAGTAGGAGTGCAGCAGGCTATATCCAGTGATGTCATCATTCTGACATACCAGTCTCTTAGCTGCAGGAGGAGATTGACAACCCAGAGGTAGAGGACTGAACTGTCGTCACTCAAGGAACTACAATTACCAGGTAGGTGTAATTATCATTTTTTAGCAAGACAGCTTGCCCCATCAGTGATAAAGGAAATCACTCCACCTCAGACAAGTGCTCTGAATGTCACACATAACCCCTACCTTACTACTAAGAGAAAGTCCAAGATACTTCAACTTCTCCTGCATCCATTTCAAGGGAAAGGCAACACTGGGCTGCTGCATCTCCACTTGAACAATTCCCAAAGCTTTTGATTTCCTGAAATGTATTTGAAGTTCTGCAAAGCTCCCAAAACTCTCAATCATTAAGACAACCTTGCTTATGTCTGCCCTCATGTTCTCCTGCCAAAAAGCAACATTTTGTCTGCAAACATATTAAGCTTCCCACCTACACCAACACACCATCATTAATCTACGATAGGACCTGATATGAATTCTAGATGTAAATAGTTACCCCCAGTTTATCCAAGTTTTATGCACCTGTTTATTATAAATACAGAACAGTCCCCTGCACCGTATAAGTTTCTGTTTCATGTAAACCGCACTGATGTCGAATAGCGCGGTATAAAAAAGACTGTAAATAAATAAACAAATACAATAAATAAATAGTTGTCCCTACCATTATACCCTTGATACTTGGATCGACCCACAATTTCACCGCTAGAGGTTCCAACATGAAGACAAACAGCAAGGGGGAAAGGGGACATCTCTGCCTTGTTTTCCACAGAATGGGGAATTGAGGTGACCTCCTCCCATTAATAATGAGCTGGGCTGTCAGTTGATCATATAATATGCATATCCAACGCGCGAATGTCCCTGCAATACCATATCTCCCTAGCACCCAAGAAAGATAGGGCCATAGCACCTTATCAAATGCTTTCTCTGCATCCAGACTCACTATTGCGGGGTCTCCCCTCCCACCTCCACTCACCTATATCACCGCCAATGCTTTCAGGATATTCATAGAGGCACTTCTACCATGCACAAGCCCCACCTGGTCCTCATGAATGAGATTAGGAAGATATCGCTGCAATCTGGTGGCCAGTATAGATGTTAGGATTTTCATATCCTGGTTAAGCAGAGATATGGGTCAGTAGGATTCCACTTCCATGGGGTCTTTTCCCAGTTTGGGAAGCACAAAAATATAAGCATTGTTTTGTTCCAGCCTCAGCCTCCCCACCTCCACCACCGCCCCATACATGTCCATCAGTGACCCCCCTACTAAGATTGGCATAATTTTGTAAAAGAATGTCGTTTTTCTTTTTTTTTTAAAATGCATCAAAACCCTATGCACCGGGCATAGAGTCCTCAGTTCATAGATGGCCTACTGGCCAGGGACACTTGTGATGTATAACTACTTGGAACAGAAATATACATTGCTTTTAGACTTGCAGCTAGACCTGGTCTCCTACTTAATTTTGCAGCAAGGGTATAAATTTTAAGGCTACAAGTACCTTTGCTTTGTAGGCTGATACGTAGCAGACAACTGAGTCAGAATGTTGTGTATTCAATGCAATAACTGTGGTGCTTTCATTCTGAGAAAAAACATTTGGAACCTAAGAGCTTTCCTTATATGCCTCAAGTTAACTGCTATGCATAAAGAATGGACTCTACTAAGAGAAGAATTAGCTCCAATTAAACACACCTCCTCTAGGGTACAAACTGAACAAAGTCCACCACCACTTCCACAAATATAATCAAACAACCCAGGAATAAATGGATCACAGTGGGCTCTGGTAGGTTGTGATCTGTAACACAGAGACACCCTATACATCAAGAGATATCCCTGCATAATGCCTTCTCTACCTTGGATAATGAGGGTGCCCAATCCATGGAATCTGAAGGGCCCTTAAATAATAGACTTAATGACAAATCTACTGATAATGTACCAAATAGGAAGAAAACAAAACAAAACAGAAAACTACTTCCATCATCAGAGGCATCAACTTGAGAACACAGCTCAAAGGAGAGGGGATGGTCAAATACCTCCCAGGCTCTTCAGCTAGCAGGAATACAAACCAAATTATTGGTTTAGTTAGTGCAGAAAGTGAGCACTTCAAAACTGATATTGTCATCCACTTGGGTACAAATGACCTGGCAAGAAACAGTGCCTATGCAGTTCAAAGGGACTTCCAGATTCTGGGAGAGAAACTCAAGTCCATTGCTAACACTATAGCATTCTCAGAAGTTCCACCTGTTCATGGTAAGGGGGCAGAAAGGCTACATAATATAAACAGCTTTAATACATGGCTCCAAACCTGGTGCAAACAAGGATTTAGATATATAGGCGGGATCAACAAGAGACTATACTGTGCTGATGGACTACATTTCTCCACCGCAGGGAAAAGGATCCTAAGAGAAAAATTCAGGCAGTATGTGAACAGGCATTTAAACTAGGGAAAGGGGCTAATGAACGGAGAAGGACAAGTTCAGTACGTCACTCTCAGCAAAAGCAAAACAACATTGGAAACAGCCACACTTTTGAACAGCACATCAATGGCAAGCGGGAAAGGGTGTGTAGAACAAAATCCATGCAAAAGGCAGGCAAGCCATTCAACAAATGCTGGAAAGCAATGAGTACAAATACTCGAAGCCTAGCCAGCAGAGTTCCTGATCTGGAAGCCCTAATGGTGGAAATGGACTTGGATATTGTGGCCATTACAGAAACATGGTTTAACAAGTCACATGAATGGGACATAACCATAGCTGGCTATAATCTATTTAGAAGAGAGAGGGTAAAAAAGGAGGAGGAGTAGCCCTGTATGTCAAAAGCAATATAAAAGCTGCTGAAATGCAAGGACATGGGGAACAGTAGAAGCACTCTGAATTGTGTTGGAAAGAGGAGATGGCACTGTCATCCATACTGGTGTGGTCTACAGCCATCCATCTCAAACCGAAGAAATGGATAGTGAATTGATTGTTGATATTGCAAAGATAGTCATGAAGGGGGAAGTGATCATATTGGGTGACTTTAATCTACCCGATGCGGATGAAGTGTTCCTTTTGCAGATCTGGAAAGAAGTAAAAAAAATTGTGGATGCCTTCCAAGGTACATCACATGGCGATGGAACCGACCAGGGAGAGCTCCGTGCTGGATTTAGTGCTCACCAACAGAGATAGCATGTTGAAAATCCAGGTGGGTGCCCATGTGAGCAGCAGTGATCATCACATGGTGCGGTTTGAGATAAAAGCCAAGGTGGAATCCAATCACAGCAATCTCAAAATCCTAGACTTCAAAAACGCTGACTTCAGTAAAATGGCCAAGTACCTGAAGGAAGAGTTGGTAGGGTGTGAGGAGATAAGGGAAGTGGAATTGCAATGGGCTAAACTAAAGGAGGCAATTAAAGGTGCAACAAGTACATATGTAAGGAAAGTAAATAAAAGCAAGAGGACAAGGAAACCTATTTGGTTCTCCAAAGAACTGGCTGCACAAATAAAGGCAAAAACCATAGCTTCCATAAAATTCAGAAGCTCGCAAACAGAGAAACAGAAAAGAATACAAGATCAAACTAAAAGATACAAAAAGAGAAATAAGGATAGCAAAATCAATGGCAGAAGAAAAGATGGCTAAAGATGTGAAGTGTGGCGACAATTATTTTCAGGTATATTCAGGACAAGAGGAAAATCAGAGGTGGAATTTCAGGACTCAAAATTGCTAGGAACGGATTAGTGGAAAGTGACATTGAAAAAGTGAAAATGCTAAACAAATACTTCTGCTCTGTTTTCACTAGAGAAAATTCTGGAGCAGGACCACCTATGATTGACAAATATACAAATGGGAATGGAGTAGATACCACACCATTCACAAAAGATGATGTGTTAGAACAGCTTGCAAAACTGAAAGTGGACAAGCCTATGGGACCTGTTTGGCTACATCCCAGGATTCTGAAAGGGCTCAGAGAGGTTCTTGCAGGGCCTTTAAAGGATGTTTTTAATATATCCTTGGAGACAGGAGAAGTTCCACAGGACTGGAGAAGGGCTGATGTCGTACCTCTTCACAAAAGTGGTAATAGGGAAGAAGTGACAAACTACAGGCCAGTAAGCCTTACCTCAGTGGCGGGAAAAGTAATGGAGGTGCTCCTGAAAGAGTGAATAATGGAATTCCTTGAAACCAACAGGTCGCATGATCCAAGGCAACATGGTTTTACCAAAGGACGATCTTGCTAAATAAATCTGATTGAGTTCTTGGGTGACCAGAGAACTAGTTAAAGGGCATGCGATGGATGTGATCTACCTAGATTTCAGCAAAGCCTTTGATACTGCTCCTCATAGGAGGCTTATCAATAAACTCAAGAGCTTGGGGATGGGTCCCAAGATGGTGAACTGCATCAGAAAGTGGTTGACTGACAGACGACAGAAGGTGATGGTAAACGGAACTCACTTGGATAAAAGAAAGGTGATTAGTGGTGTTCCCCAGGGTTCAGTTCTGGGATCGGTACTGTTCAATATATTTGTGAGTGATATTGCCGAAGGGCTGAATGTAAAATCTGTCTTTTTGCAGACAATATCAAAATTTGCAACAGAGTGGACTCCCCTGAGGGAGTGGAGAACATGAGGAAAGATCTATAAAAGCTGGAAGAATGATCTTATGCTTGGCAGTTAAGATTTAATGTGAAGAAGTGCAGTGTCATGCACTTAGGAAGCAGAAATCCAAGAGAATTGTGTGCAATAGGGGGTGAGAGATTTGTGTGCACGGAAAAGGAGCAGGACCTTGAAGTAATTGTTTCTGACGCTCTCAAGTGGGCGAGACAGTGTGAGAAGGTGGTGGCAAGAGCCAGAAGGATGCTGGGTTGCATACAGAGAGGAATTACAAGCAGAAAGGAAGAGGTACTAATGCCACTGTAAAAGTCGCTGGTAAGGCCTCACTTGGAATTTTGTGTTCAGTTTTGGAGATCATATCTCGCAAAGGATATAAAAAGGCTGGAAGCGGTTCAGAGTAAGGAGACCAAAATGATTTGGAGCCTGTGTCAGAAGACTTATGAAAAGAGACTTGAAGACCTAAATATGTACACTCTGGAGGAGAGGAGGGACAGGGGAGATATGATTCAGACCTTTAAATACTTAAAGAATATTAATGGACAAACAAACCTCTTCCAAAGACGGGGAAGTTGTAAAACTAGAGGGCATAACATGAAGCTGCAAGGGGGTAAATTGAAAGGCAATGTCAGGAAATACTTTTCACTGAAAGGGTGGTGGATGCTTGGAATGCCCTCCCGATGGAAGTGGTGGGGTGAACACAGTGTCAGAATTCAAAATGGCATTGGACAGACACAGTGGATCCCTTTATAGCAACAGGATAAAATCAAAATCAAAATAACTATCTCTTATATCTGAACAAATAGGGGTGACCTACATGGAGCGGTGGGTACACCTCTAAACAAAGGCACGGGGAGGGGTGACCTGCATGGAGTGGCAAGTGTACCTACTCTTGCCACCTTGCTGGGCAGACTAAATGGACCATACTGGTCT
The DNA here is from genome assembly GCA_033557465.1 of Ichthyophis bannanicus. Lineage (NCBI taxonomy): Eukaryota > Metazoa > Chordata > Amphibia > Gymnophiona > Ichthyophiidae > Ichthyophis > Ichthyophis bannanicus. Next base: position 1,712,248,820 of record CM066031.1, on the reverse strand, counting down.
TTATCTGCCATCATATACTATGTTACTATGTTAAAAAGGCACAAACTCTTACCTTTGCTTGAAATGTACAGCCCCTGTTAGGAATGCCTCATCAGTGCAAGGCTCTGAAGCCTTCTATACAGGCCTCAGCTGCTCAGTTCTTTCACAGGGTAATCAGGCCCATTAACGCCTGATGAAGTGTCAGTAGCTTCAAAGGGCTGAGAAAGATACTAAAGCAGAGTTTTATACCTACCCCACTAAAGAAAATATTTCCCCTTTTAAACTAAAGCACCAAAAAGAATGTAACTTTGTTTTAAAAATGCACCAAAACCGTAAATGACGGCAGATAAAGACCAGTATGGTACATCTAGTCTGCACAGCAAAGCAGCAAGAGTACATGCACTTGCCGCTCCGTGCAGGTCACCTCTCCCCATGACTTTGTTTAGGGAGGTACCCACCGCTCTGTGTAGGTTACCCCTATTTTGTTCAGATATAAGAGATAGTTATGTTTATTTTGATTTTATCCTGTTGCTATAAAGGGATCCACTATGTCTGTCCCATGCCACTTTGAATTCTGTCACTGTGTCTGCCCCCGCCACTTCCATCAGGAGGACATTCCAAGCATCCACCACCCTTTCAGTGAAGAAATATTTCCTGACATTGCATGCCAGTTTACTCCCTTTCAGCTTCATGTTATGCCCTCTAGTTTTACAGCTTCCCCGTCTTTGGAAAAGGTTTGTTTGTTCATTAATACTCTTTAAGCATTTAAAAGTCTTAATCATATCTCCCCTGTCCCTTCTCTCCTCCAAAGTGTACATATTTAGGTCTTCAAGTCTCTTCTCATATGTCTTCTTACACAGGCTCCAAATCATTTTGGTCGCCTTTCTCTGAACTGCTTCCAGCCTTTTTATATCCTTTGCGAGATAGGTCTCCAAAACTGAACACAATATTCCAAGTGAGGCCTCATCAGCAACTCAGCAACTTGTACAGTGGCATTAGTACCTCTTCCTTTCTGTTGGTAATTCCTCTCTGTATGCAAACCAGCATCCTTCTGGCTTTTGATACCGCATTGTCACACTGTTTTGTGACCTTGAGATCATCAGAAACAATCACACTGAGGTCTTTCTCCTGGTCCATGCACATCAATCTCCAATGCCCCTATCGCATATAATTCCCTTGGATTTCTGCTTCACAAGTGCATTACACTGCACTTCTTCACATTAAATCTTAACTGCCAAGCATTAGACCATTCTTCCAGCTTTTGTAGATCTTTCCTCATGTTCCCCACTCCCTGAGGGGAGTCCACTCTTGCAAATTTTGGTGTCATCTGATAAAAGATAGACTTTTCCATTCTGCCCTTCGGCAATATCACTCGTGAATATATTGAACAGTACTGGTCTCAAGACCGAACTCTGGGGCACACCGCTAATCACCTTCCTTTCATCCGAGTGAGTTCTGTTTACCGTCACCCTCTGTTGTCTGTCAGTCAACCAATTTCTTATCTAGTTCACCATCTTGGGACTCATCCCCAAGCTCTTGAGTTTATTGATGTCTCCTATGAAGAACGGTATCAAAGGCCTCTCTTTCCCCTTATCACGAACAGATAGAACGTCTGAGAATGCTATAGTGTTAATGAAAGGTTTGAGCTCTCTCCCAAAATTTTGAAACCTTTTTGCACTATAGAGGTACTGTTTCTAGCCAGATCATTTGTTCCCAGATGGGCATCAGTTTTAGAACCCTCATTGGGGGAATCTTTTTTTTTTTTAAATGCATCAGCCATGGTAACTGTTTGCAGATAGCTTGGATGCATTTATCACCTCTTATTAAGGCAGTAAGTGCACTGTATTACTATAACAAATCACTCTGAGTCCTCACTGACATCCAAACCAGGCACAATTAAATAGTAATACTAAGCTACTGTTTATTGCATAGTAAATAAAAGATTATAAGTCATACAATGCATATAAGTAAGTTCTAATAAGTTCTAACATAATAAGTTCTAGCATAAAATGACTAATAAGTTCTAGCATGAAATGAAATGCATCAATATATATACCGGATATTGTAGTGTCACTTCAGCGATCGAAGGAACTTTCCACGATGAAGGAATCCGGGAAAGCTGCCAAAACAGAATTGCTTTGTCTCTGGTGCAGTACGGTTCCCCTCTCCTTGGAAAGTTCCACATTTGATATACAAGTTTCAGTAATTGTTTTCTATCAGAGATGTGTTTTCATTGGATACTACAGCGTGAGCTTCATGTGAAAGCAAAATTCTCATGATTATGATTGGATATAGATTTCATACACAATTTATGTACAGAGAAGTGCTTCTGACTCACTATACTAGTTCAGACCACTTCAAGCAAGCTGTTTATGCCCTATAATAACCCCTAATATCTTACAGGACTACTATGGCCATTCTGCAAGCTGTTATGCCCTATAATAACTCCCAATAGCTACATGTCTGCTGTATCCATTCCATTCATGGCAAAGCATGTCACATTCGTATCACATGCACCTATGCTATCTACAACAGTGATAACATGCTTTAACCTCTCATGTACTTACTGCAAGTGCTATCCATGCCCATAACCCACCCATTCTCCACCCAATTCCCACTCACTGCCATGGTAAAACAGACATTACATAAATTAGCATGAGGTAAGTGCTGCGGCTGTGCAGTAACTGTTACTGTATGCAAATTAGTACACTAAATGCTTATTGCACATTAGCAAACAGGCACTTTAATAGGTATTGAATTGATTTTGCATGGATTAAGATGTTTTTTTGATGTGTAATGATTCGTTTGAGAAAAAGGTGTTTGAATTCTGTGCAGATTTGGCACTTAGAATGAACATATCTTGTTCCACCTTTACTCTTATTATAAGTATATTGAGTAAGTGTGCCTTTGAGCCATCATTGTTTTTTGAAATAGATGCAAGGTTTTGTAGTTGTTATAAACATAGGTTGTACTTTTCCTTTAAAGAAACATTTTTCTTTTGTTTTGGGTAATTATCATCATATCAATTTATGAATTTAAAATTTATAGTTTATTTAACATTCTTACCTGTCTTCTAGAAGAAATAGTGCTATTAGAACACCTACTGGACATCTTGGAGTTATAAGTCTTGCTGTGACGTGTTGAGTCATTTTTCCAAGTCTTAGAACTTTCTTTAGGATCTGACGGGATGGGATTCAAGAACAATATTCTTGCAATGAGCCCATAGAGGACTGTGGCCAATGTCATTGGCACAACATAAAATACAACAAAATCTATCAAATAAATAGGAGAATAGTAGCTTCTGGGCACTTTGTAACCACAGTTCACCACTATGGCATCTTTGTAGGTTATTGTATTGAGATCAAGCAAGAAAAACCACATCATGCAATAAACAGATGTAAAAGCCCAGACAACAATAATGATTTTTTTGGCTCTGGATATGGTACATAGAAACTGAGCTTTGATTGGATGACAAATTGCTAAATATCTCTCGATGGTGAAAGCAGTGATCGAGCATGAAGAAGCATTGATGCCTAAGTATTGAAGATAAGTAATGCAGAGACATCCGATATAACCATACACCCATGAGCCGTAGACACTGTCTGTGATGTTAGGTAGACCTGCAGCTACCAGGACCATCAAATCAGCTATGGCAAGGCTGACAAGGTAGCAGTTGGTTGGTGTTCTCATATGTTTTGTCCTGAGAACGACCAAAACTACCATAATGTTGCCCACAATGCCCAGTCCACAGATCAAGATGACCAAGAAAATAGTGACTACTTGGTACTCAAGACCTTTTCTGTCCTGAAGCAGTGTCTGATTGCTGAATTCCATCACAGTGGTGTTGTTCATCTTCACTGATTGATTTTGGAGCTTTCTGAGAAAAGGGACTTTATCAATAAGACATCTCTGTGTAGACCGGTACCTTTATTCAAAAGAATTGTCCTTCCTGTGAGAGAAGTGATACCATAGACAATGTCAAAAATTAGTCTACAGAGTCTGACAAAGTTAGCATTGCAATGGCACTTTAATAATTGTTGTTGTTTTGTATGGAGTCTCAAGGCATATCTTTTTCCCAAATCTGAATTAAATTAATTACAACCAACCCAACGCTTATCACATAGCCTCAATAGTGCCTTATTTCACTTTCGAGATTGACACAGGTTTTCACATTTCAGGGTCTTGCTAGGAAGGTGTGCTAACATTAACACTCTTAAATCACTGTTAGCATCTGTTATTTGAACACAGGTCCCATATTACCTAGTTAGTAATAACACAAGATAATCCTGTAACATGCATTAATGTTAGTGCACCTTACTTAAAAGCATCTTTATAATATAGTGAACCTGATAGATACTTGGTATTGGGAACACGACAGCTACTTGTGATCTGGATTGGCCAGTATTGGAAACAGAATACAGGGCTTGATGGACCCTTGGTCTGCTCAATCTGGCACAAATTAACACTGACCTATTACAAAGTAGCATACATTATAGGGGCTGATTTTATAAAGGTACGCAGAGAAAATTACGCGCTATTCATGCAAGTCTCTATTTTAAAGTACTTACATGCATGAATGGGCACTTACGTGCATGCTTTAGGCAAATGTTATTCTGTAAGCACGCACATAAGTCCTATTGTGTGTATGTCATTGTGGGCATGCACAGGGGCAGAGTGTAGGCGGATCATAACTTTACATGTGTAAGTTATAAAATGTTATAGCTTATTACATTTCTGAACAATCTAGGTGTGGGCACTGCAGTGGGGAATAAAGAGACACCTCAATTTTATAAAGTAAAGTACATGTATATTTCACCTTATAAAATAGGCCCATGCACATTAACTGCATTGGAGTTTATAAAAGGACCCTCATAGAGCCTATTCTATTGCTCTTGATTGGCTATCGTAATATTGCTTGTTTCCTTTGCTTACATGGTAGGGAAGTTCAAACTTACTACTAGGATCAGCAAAACAACTGGTCAAGCACAACTAGTTCTGATTTTTTTACAGAAGCTGATGGAAATTATGGTAATAAAATAAAAAAAATTAAACAATTGTGCTGTTCAAATTCAGTCAAGCACCACCAGCTGTACTTCCTCGGCTACCCCAAACTAACCTTACTAGAACCTCTTTAAAATGCATCACATTAAATGTTACAAATGAACATATTTAATGTACAACAATCTAAGGTTAATGTCTTGACTCATCTAGGAACTTACATAGATTTAAAACTGATGCTGAATAAATAAATGTATACCAATGACCAAGCAATTGCCGATTTCCACATCACCAATGGTGCCGTACTCGATCGTGTGAATCATTAACCCTATAAACACATGAAAATAGCCTACTTTGCACACAGATAATAACGCAATAAGAAACAAAGTGCACAAGGGGTGTGGACTACAACATCTGGACTTCTATCAGCTTGACTGGCTCCCCCTACCTCCTTTTTAAAGCAAATGCATAATCCATTCAATACAGACCCAGAGCTCACCCACCAGCTATTGGCTACTTCACTGCTTCAGTTATTTTGAAAGTTCTTTTTTTTTTTTTTATTGAAAGACTGCCAAAGAATACAATGATACAGGAATCACAAAACTTCTTCAAAAAGAGTGCAACAGTAACAACACAGCATCAGGTCACATGAGTAACCTACAATATGTCTTCATTTTTACACGTTTATAATAAAGAAAAACTGGGACCCCCAACCCCCCCAACCACCCTTCCCCCCCCCTAAGTCATCCCAATCCCGGGGCCCCCCACCCCCACCTCCCAACCCCCCTTACTATGGCTCGCTAACTGAAAGTTCTTTTTCTATAGAGACTGCTGGCCATTTTATTTAGGCAAAATTTAAACCCCCTTAAGTTTTGCCTGCTTTATTGAATGTCTGACAAAAATCTTTAATCAGTTTGACCATTCCACAGTTTCCAAAAAATATTATTACTGTGGGATGAATTATAGAATTGGGAGGGAGGGGAATGATAAAAGAAGGATTGTGCATGTGAAAAATATATATTTTTTTAGCAGCTTAAACCCTTTCCTGTAAAGGAAATAAATCCTCTCAGGAGAGAGACTTTTCTTATAAAGGCTGCAGCCCTATTGCCCATTACATCACTGCTTCTTAGAAAAAAGTGAAGTTATCCAGTTTATTCAGAGTTTAGTACCAAAGGCAGAAAACCTCAAACTTACAGTAAGTAGTGCACTGTTCCAAGCACTGGATTTATCCTGCAGGGAGCTGGGTTCATTACAGGCTAATATTTCTCAAATTCACCAAATAAAAGGTATCAGAACTGACATAGAACTGAACATTTTTAAAAGGTTTCCACTGTTTTGTTCTTCAACCAGGTTTGTATCAACAAAGTCTGCTTTCATTTTACTTGCCAGTGTCACAATACATAAGACAGAGATTTTTTTTCTTACCTTGTAGTGGGAACTGTTCTCTCACCTCAGGATGATTGGAAGGAAAATAAGCCCAACTCTGGCAGAAAAACCTTGCCTGCGCTTGATTGTTATTCCAAAATCAGGATGCCTGACGAGGATTCAGCTCAATAAGATGGTACAACACCTTTGCATCTTCTGGACATGACAAACCATACAGCAGTATTAAAAGACCCTAGTCACAGAGCGGCTGCTGCTAGGAGCACTGAGAGAAATGTATTGATTTCTTTTCTTTTTTTTTGTAATTCGGTGCTCCAGTGCAGCTAGGAAGTACTCTCAGTTGGGAAGGTTAGGAAAGCCCGAATAAAGAATTCCCCCAGAAAAGATGCCAATGAAAATACAAACCCACACTGGAAACCCATAAAACAGAGTGGCATCAGCACTCTCCAACCTAGCAGCACTTGGTATATTTCTGCACCGTCTTTTGACTGTGTTGTATTTGAGAATTGTTTTTTTTCCCCCACTGCCTCCTACAGCATCACTCCTCCCAGAAAGGATGAACTCTCAATCTTTAGTTCTCACTCTTTAGTTCTCATTTAAACACCAGTAGCTAACTGATGAAATGTGGTTTTATGTCAGTTCATAAAAGTGATTGTAATTTATGCATCTACAACAGAATCTCTATGAAAAAAACCTTATTGGCAGAAATGTATTAGTGAGGTTAAAAAGCATCACTGCTCCCCAGGCTTTATAAATAAGCAATTCAAAATACCAGAATGAAATCTAGGGATACAGTGGCATTTACAAAAAAGAAAAAATAACAGATTTTAGCTATTTGGGAGAATTTTGTACCACAGAGAGTACATGTGTTACTTTCGCTCCTTTAGTGTATTCCAGCAAGGAGTAGATATGAATTAGATGCTCCCCAGATGGATTAAAATCTGCCTAAAATTTCTGAATCTTACAGCAGAATTTCTCAACCTTTTTATTTTGTGGCACATTTAAGTACTCTCAGTCTTTGTGGCACATAAACCAAGTGCTGTCTGGTCCTTACTGCCTAGTTCCCCCTACCTGCAAAAGGAGAGCAGCACATTTTATCTATCTGGCTTCAGTCTGACATCTGAACATGCAAGGCCAGTTGGTCATGCGAGATGACAAGGCTCCATGAATTCTGACAGCAACAGAGTAGACATACAGGTAAGAAGTGCTGCTTTCCTTCTATTAATGGGGGGAGGGTAAGAATGCCAGATTTTTGATTAAATATAGGACACTTATTCCCTGTACTGCTAGTAGTGAATGATCAGTTCTCTTTGGCATGGAGGAGAAAAACATAGAAACAGAAAGGTGATAGCATATAAAGACCATACGGTCTATCCAGTCTGCCCTTCCATGCCATCCACTAAGCTTTAAAGTCCCTGTTTTTCCTTAGAGATCTTCTATGTTTGTCCCATGCTTTCTTGAATTCAGGTACAGCCCTCGTCTCTACTACCTCTACTGGGAGGCTATTCCAAGCATCTTTCTCTCTTTTTCCATAAGGAAACATTTCCTCAAATTACTCCTGAGTCTATTCCCTTTCACCTTCATCTTAGGATCCCTTGTTGCAGAGCTTTCTATCAATTGGCTCTCTTATGTACATTTATGCCACAGAGGTATTTAAACATCACTATCATATTTCCTGTCTCTTGCCTTTCTTCCAAAATATACATATTGAGATATTTAAATCTGTTCCATATATCTCATGATGAATCCCACTGACCATTTTAATAGCTGCTTCTGCACCAACTCAGTTCAGTTTATATCTTTTTGAAGGTGTGGTCTCCAAAATTGCACATAGTACTCCAAAGGAGGTCTCACCAAAGACTTACAGTATATAGAAGCACTATCATCTTCTTCCTGCTGGCCATTCCTCTCCCTATACACCCAAGCATCCTTCTGGTTTTGGCCATCATATTTTCTACCTGTTTAGTCATCATAAGATTATCAGAAACAATCACCCCCAAGACTTGCTCTTCTTTCATGGCAGAAGTACTTCATCCCCTATACTGCAGTGTTTTCTTGGATTTTTGCAGCCCGAATGCATGACCTTGCATTTTTTTTTAGCATTAAATCTCAGCTGCCAAATTCTTGACCATTCTTTAAGCTTCACTAGATCCCTTCATATTATCTACACCTTTGTGGGTGTCTATCCTATTGCAGATTTTGGTATCACCCACAAAGAGGCAAACCTTACCCGACAGCCCTTCCTAAATATAACTTACAAAAATGTTAAAAAGAATCAAGCCAGAGGTTTTCCTATAATCATAGTGCTGTGGTAATCTGAGCACTATGAACAGCTTCTCCTCTACTGTTCTCATCTTTCTCATCAGAAGGGGAAGATGCAGGCAGTGACATCACAGACTGCTCTGGCTGTGAAAGTGTGATAGATGTTTTTGTCTCTTGGCTAGCTGTGATGAATTTGGTTTCTCCAAGGAGACCCCTTGGATCAACGGGAATGGAAGAAGGCTCTCTGCTTTCCCTTGGGCTGGTTACCACCTTGAGCTTGGAGATGCAAGTCTAACCCGTAAGGCTGAGTGGAGAAGAGGATGCTGATATAGCTGCTGCGGTTTTGCGAAAAGAAAGTTGAACTGTGGCTACAGTGTCTACCCTAGCTGGGGGAAAGAATGAAGTAGGGAAGCCTCAGCAAGGTGCAGTTGAAGAACTGTGATTGGTGGTTAGGAATGAAGATGGAGTGGAAGATCCACTGGTTAATTCTGCTTTAACCCAGGATATGGAAAAAAACCCTTGACAGTAGCAGGAGAAATTGGAGTTTCTTCACAATCTCGTTCTTCTTTGGCGAGACCAAAGCATTTTGATTTCCAATCTCTATGGGAGGGTTTGTTTCCTTGGAATGTTCATTTTCAATACCTTTTCAGGAACTTGCTAAAAAGTATGCTGGGCCTGCATCTGTGGTTGTTGAGCTGCAGCAAGATATGATTGATTTAAAACAGGAGGTCACAAGCTTAGAAGGGAAGACTAATATCCCAAACCAAAAAGGATGCATTTATTCAGGACTCTAGAGACATATGTCGAAAATTAGAGGTTCTGGATAATGTTATTAGGAAGAGGAATTTGTGTTTCTTAAATTTCCTCGAATCCCATTAGTTTCACCACAGAAGATGTTTAAAGACAAATCATATTTATTGGAAAGAAAACAGGGATAATCCAGTACTGAAAAAAAAATCTCAGTAATCAAAAGCAACAGCATGTATTCCCAATACAACTTGTTACTTAGCAAGGATAACCACCATTTTGTAATTTTCTCCCAGACAGTACCTCCATCCTCTGCATCCCCCTAACTCTAACCCCTACCCAGTGGCACCCCACACATTACCCCCTCCATATTTTGGGCTAGTTAAACAAAAAACACAGTTAAGAATCATGCTCTGGCCCCTGAGGGATAAGGATTGTATGTAGTGTTCCCAAATTTCCATGAACTTCACATGCCTCTTACAGTATTAGAAAACTGAGCGGCAATGTTTTCCATCGTCAATGCAGCAAGCTATGCCACACCCAAAAATGAGGAGAGTGTGGTCATCTACATCATGAGGATCCCTTTCAAGCCCAGCAAGCAGGCCTTATTGTACTTGCAAGTACGCAAAAAGGTTCTTCGACTCCAATTCAAAGTCATAGCAAAGCTTCTGAAAAGATGTGAGATCCCCATCCTTCTGCAAAAGCCTAGTATAAGACTCTCATGTCCTGGAGTTCACAAATATGGAAGACACCAGAGGGGAAAGGGAACCTCTCAGTCAGCCTGGATCATGGGAACTACCTCCAGTGCCTCTGACTTTCTATTGAATGTTAGACCCAATCTGAATCCAAAATGCTGGAACTCTTCCATTAGAAATGTGAGGGATTTCTGTGGGTTAGTCAAATGAACTAATATATCAGTCGCAAAGGCCGCAATTTTGAATGTGACTCCCCACATGAACACTCCACTAATACTATATTATAATTTCTGCAGACTGATTGTAGAAACAATTCCAAAAATAGAAGAAACAATAAGGGGGAGAGGGACAACCTTGCCACGTTCCATGTGTCGGGAGAACTTCTCCAAAACAACCCCATTCACAACCACTGAGGTTCTAGGATCAGTGTACTATAAAAGCTTAATCGCCTGAATCAATAACCCTGCAAATACCATGCGTCATATTGTAGCAGCGAAGTGCAGACAATGAATAAATCCAGGAGTCAATTTACAGGATCCAAGCCAATTTATTGTGCACAAGGCTCAGTTAGTCAAGCTTCAAAAAGGACTGAGCAAAGTTCTTACAGAGACATATTCATTTATACATTTCTTTTCAGTTTGATACATGCAAACTTTCTATTGGCCCCAACGCCCCCTGCATTTGTCCAATCGGAGATCCCTCCTGGACCTAGCACCCAACTCCCTCCTCTAGGACTGTTCTATCAATGGTACAGTTTCTAGGTTTGGATACTTCTCTACTGCAAGGTCGTTTCTGGCTCTAGGAATGCATGTATTGAAACATTTCTATCTTCACAGCACAAGAGAATAATGAAAGATTTATGCATTCATGAAAACTTCTTATTAAGCAGCTTAAAACAGTTTTCTCTAACTTTTACAGACTTTGGTTCTCTCTCTTAGATGGGGGTTGGAATCAGGGCCTAACTTAGAGGCCTTTCATATTTGCAGACTATTATAGGCCATAGCCTGCCACAATATGACAGCAAACAAAAAATCCCAGTTAATCAAGTCAAAAGCTTTCTCAGTATCGAAACTAACCAGCAAAGAAGCTTGACCCATCCTTTTAAATAGACGATTACTAAATGAAGCTGGAAATTTCTAGTAATTACAATCATAACTTTTAAATTTTAAGACGTCTGTGTTGTTTTCTATCAGAATCAGAGCCGTAATTTTTGTGCGCTCTGTTGTAAAGTATGTGCGCTCGCTCGGCGAGGTGCGTGCGCGCGCACACGCGCACAGCTTAGAGGGAACAGTGCTATATAGTTCTACAAAGTAGTGACTGCACAAATAAAGGCAAAAAACCATAGCTTTCACAAAATTCAGAGGTTCGCAAACAGAGGAACACAGAAAAGAATACAGGATAAAACTAAAAGAGACAAAAAGAGAAATAAGGATAGCAAAAGTAAAGGCAGAAGAAAAGTTGTCTAAAGATCTGAAGTGTGGAGACAAAACATTTTTCAGGTATATTTGGGAGAAGAAGAAGATCAGAGGTGGCATTGCAAATCTCAAAACTGCCGAGAACGGATTCCTGGAAAGTGATATTGAAAAAGCGAAAATGCTAAACAAATACTTCTGTTCTGTTTTTACTAAAGAAAATCCTGGAGAAGGACTACCTGTGATTGACAAATATACAAATGGGAATGGAGTAGATACTACACCATTCACAGAAGATTAACAGCTTGCAAAACTGAAAATGGACAAGCATGGGACCGGATGGGATACATCCAAGGATACTGAAACAGCTCAGAGAGGCAGGTCCTTTAAAGAATGCTTTAAATAGATCCTTGGAGACAGGAGAAGTTCCACAGGACTGGAGAAGGGCTGATGTGGTACCTCGTCACAAAAATGGTAATAGGGAGGAAGTGACAAACTACAGGCCAGTAAGCCTTACCTCGGTGGCGGAAATTTAATAGAGGTGCTCCTGAAAGAGAGTATAGTGGTCTTTTTCTCGAAACCAATAGGTTGCATGATCCGAGGCAACATGGTTTTACCAAAGGACGATCATGTCAAACAAATCTGAGTGAGTTCTTTGACTGGATGACCAGAGAACTAGATCAAGAGCATGCAATGGATGAGATCTACCTAGATTTCAGCAAAGCCTTTGATACTGTTTCTCATAGGAGGCTTATCAATAAACTAGACAGCTTAGGGATGGGTCCCAAGGTGGTGAACTGGATCAGAAATTGGTTGACTGACAGATGACAGAAGTAGACAGTAAATGGAACTCACTCAGATGAAAGGAAGGTGAGTAGTGGTGTGCCCCAGGGACCAGTGTGGGTATTGGGGTAAGCGGGCCAGAATGGGACCAGTACTATTCAATGTCTTTGTGGGTGATATTACTGAAAGACTGAATGAGAAAATCTGTCTTCTTGCAGATGACACAAAACTTTGCAACAGAGTGGACTTCCCTGAGGAAATGCATAACATGAGGAAAGATCTACAAAAGCTGGAAGAATGGTCTAATGCTTGGCAGTTAAGATTTAATCTGAAGAAGTGCAGCCTCCTGTACTTGGGATGCAGAAATCCAAGGGAATTGTATGCGATAGGGGGCTAGAGATTGGTGTGCATGGACCAGGAGAAGGACCTTAGTGTGATTGTTTCTAAGGGTCTCATGGTGGTGAAACAGTGTGACAAGGGTGGTGGCCAAAGCCAGAAGGATTCTGGGTTGGAAACAGAGAGGAATTACCAGCAGAAAGGAGGTATTAATGCCACTGTACAAGTCGCTGGTGAGGCTTCACTTGGAATATTGTGTTCAGTTTTGGAGACTGTGGGGTATGTTTACTAAACTGCGTTAGTGTGATTCGCGTTATGATCCGTGGTACAGGCAGAAATCCCAAATAAGGACATGGGCGGTACATCGTTACCGATAACGCGCGTTACAAGGCGCCATAAATTAACGAGCATTACATGGCACGTTACCGCGCGTTAATCATAAGAAGGCGCACAGACATGAAACACAGAAACAGAGCTGTAGCACAATGGTTACTACACTGACTGATGGTAGAGGGGTCATGGGTTCAATTCCCCAGTGTGCCCAATGCATAAGGCTGGCTGAGGCATCACCCTTTACATTTAAGTAGTGATTGTTGAGGCATTTTACGTTTAGTTTCATTAGTGCTGCCAGCAAACACACCCTCACAGTGGCGTAACCTAAGGTGCCGCATAAGGCACCCCATAACGCACTCCATAGGGTACATTATAAAGTGCACTGTCCGCCAAGGCACCCCATAATGTCCCCTGTAGAACACCTTATAAGGCACCTTATAGGGCGCCCTATAAGGTGCCTTATGGGGCGCCTTATGAGGCACCGTAAGGTTACAGTACTCTGAGGGTGTTTTTGCTGGCAGCACTAATGTACATCAAAAATAGACAATGCCTCAGACAGCTCTATCAAATAACCCCACCATGGGTATGAACCCATGACCTCTGGCCGCACAGGCAGTGAAGTAACCAGTGGGCTACAGCTGCTAACAAACCCCTGGCTGGCTGCAGAAAGACTGCACGCCACCACACAAACTGTCTGCTGTGGCTACCAGGATACGGTTAACCCACCCGTACCCATGATGCACTGCACATGCAAATCAGCAGTCCACAGATGGGCACAGGATTGGGTATGCACCCCCACAGCACCTCGGCCTGGTAGGGGGAACTGACCGTGTGTGGTACTGGCACAGAGTAGCCACAGACCGTCACATTGTGCGGGTACTGTGCTCCCCCTGAGGGTGAGGTGGGGCGCCCAGCACCAGGTCCACAGCACCTTTCATGGCTGAAATACACCATGATGCAGGTCCCCATCAGTGTGTGATAGGAAGTTCCGGCAGACACACCTAGGATACATCTGTGTCCCTCTGTATTTCTCAGTCATGTCTAGCCCTTATGGGCTATGATGCACCCAGAATAGTGCATAATTTTGTGTTGGTGCCTTGGTGACGTGATGTGGGTGAACGGGAGGGGGGTGTTTGGACCCATAGGCAGATTATGTACCACCACACAACCCACCCTCTGGGGCTCAGGATCACCCACCAATGGATCCACATTCCACCTCCCTGCAATGGTAGCAGTAGAGTGGACTATCCAACCCAGTCCTGCTGGGGAACAGGCACCCTATAAGGCAGGCAATGCAGATCTGTACCCATCCATAAAGCAATAGCAGACAGACAGTAGGCCTGGAAATGGCCAGCTGCCCTCCACCACTATCTGACATCCTCCAGCAGCAAGCCTCCAGCCGCTGCACCTTGCAAGGTGTTCCAGCCAGACACATACTAGCTGCAGGCAGTCTGCTAGCTAGTCCATAGTGCATGTTCCTGGAGAAGATGCATGTACCCAGAACTGGGATGTCAGCATACACACCAAGCAAATAATTTAGTGAGTGGGCCCCAAAAGAGAACCCATAAATATCACTTGAAAAAAATACTATAAAGCACTATGGGGGAACCTAGCCATGCCGTGGTCACTGCTCAGTCAGGGTGAGAGTGACCTCCCAGCAGGACATGCTGTGACCACCCTGTCCATGCAGGTGGTGGCCGGCCACTACAATGTCCGAGCCATTGCCCTATGCTATGTACAGATGGATCCAGGTCAGGCCATCCTATCCTGGCTATTCCCACAATACCTTGCTCCTCATTATGCACATAGGCAGGCCAATACTGGCAACAGTGCAAGCAGTGTGGGCTGTGGAGGGTGTTTGCAGCCACCACACACTGGATAGACAGACACACACTCCCCACACCTATGCCAGCATTGTGCAACTATAGAGGTGTTTGGCAGCCCTGGCCACCACACCAGTCCTGGGCAGAGTGCAGGCATGGCTATGGTAAGCAGTACTGTTGGGGGTCACTCCCCAGGGTGGTAAACACTGTCAGACACCAGACCTGAAGCACACTACACAGACATAAGAAAGGTTGCTATGGTGCAGCTCAATCAGCAAATTGTACTTAACTTAGGAATTGCTATCTGCCAGTAATCATAGCAACCTTTTGATAGATGTGTACTGTATTCCCAGGTTTAGGGTGGCATTGCTAAGGTGTGCAAGTGCTAGTATTGGGAGATGCACGCAGTGCCCAAAGTCCTGCCTCTCCAGGAGGCTTTGGATAATGGGGCCTGTGGGTGCGGGTGTGTCTGCCCCTGTTGGCTGCTGCTTTACAGCAGAGGTTCCCGACTCCAGTCCTGGTGTGCCAAACACTGTTCGGGTTTTCATGCTGTCCCCCATGAATATGCATGAGATACATCTGCATACCATGGGGGCGGCACATAGAAATGCAGCACAGGCATCTTTATTAGAGGCAGCATGGAACCTGAATGGTGTTTGGCCCTCCAGGAATGCATTTGGGAGACTCTGCTCTAGGTAATGCGCATGTTTATGGTGTCTGTGCTCTGTAGGGTGATATGTAGGTGTTTTGGGCATGTTTACATCATCTGAAATAAAGGTTCTGTCTGTATTAGCACGTTTTAGTAGTGGGTTAAATAAGGGGACTGGGTTGGCAGGAACCACAGCTGGGACTTGAACCTGTGACCTTCTGCTTCCGAATACACTGGCTTTGTGCACTGCACCACCATGTTCTCACAGAGTCAGCACATTCCCTGGTGATACCATGACTGTTCGTCAGACAGGGCCTGTCTGTTGCAGTGCATGGCACCCACCTACACAGGGCTAGGCCACGGTCTGCTCTGGGCAGCTGCCACTGCCCCCTCCACCACCAGTGACCCTCTGCCACCATGCTGACAGTCCCTTCTGCTGGTGGTGCTGGTGGAGCGCAGTCTCAGGCCATCCAGTGTGCAGGTAGGCGGCTGCCTATGGTGCAGGTTCTGGGGTAGGGGTGCCTGCATAGGTGTCCACGCTACCCCCCAGCACCGCCTGCCAATGTTCCGTGCCCTTGGGGGTAGCTGCTGGGTACTATCCCCTGTGCCACTGTGGGAAGCACAGTCATGCCCATGTTGGGCCTTCAGCAGTTGCTGTCTGGCTGCTCTGCTGTTTCAGCATTCGTATGGGCCAGCTAGGCATCATCCTAGTCTGCACTGTGGCCCAGCTGCACCACAGCATGTGCCGTCTGTGGCCCTCTGTATCCCCTTTTCCGGCATCTGTCCAGTTGCCATTCCGACATGTCCGCCCTGCTGTTGCCGCACATGTGCACGCCATAGGACACCTGTCCGATGGAAATGAAAACCCTGCACAGCGCAATTTCACTGTGGCTCATTCACCTTGTATGGGGACGGCGCATAGACCCTTCCACGATTTATATGTTTTCTATGGAGCTTTCTCAGGGGGGGGGGGGGGTTGATGTTTCCCATTAATACCACTATTGGCCAGCTTGGTTATGGTTTTTTTCCAGTTTGTTGAGGTCATTTTCAATGTTTATGTGCCCTTTTGTTCTGTGCACATGTATCACTCTTATCACTTTTTTTAGGTTTCCCTGCCTATGCTGTACATTGCTGACACCTAAATGGTTTCTCCCCCCTGAAATGTGCATTTAACGGCAGGTTTTCATTCGCGTTAGGATTCAGCTCTTCAGTTCAGCGCGTTAGTGTGAAAGGAGCCTCTCCCCGCCCACACTCCGCCCATTAACCCCTTCTCTCCGCCCTCTCTCCACCTTCTGTGGTGTTTTACCGCGCCGCGGAACTTTACGATCGTTAACTTACGTTAACGCGCGTTATGAGACGTTAACGATCGTTAACGCATCATAACGCGCGTTAATGTAAGTTAACGATCGTTAACATTACATAACGCGCGTTATGTACCATTACCGCAGTTTAGTAAACATCCCCCTGTGTCTCACAAAGGATATAAAAAGACTTGAAATGGTTCAGAGGAAGGTAACCAAAATGATTTGGAGCCTGTGCCAGAAGACTTATAAAAAGAGACTTGAAGATCTAAATATGTATATGCTAGAGGAGAAGTGGGACAGGGGAGCTATGATAGAGATCTTTAAATACTTAAAGGGTATTAATGAACAAACAAACCTTTTTTCAAAGATGGGGATGCTATAAAACTAGAGGGCATAACATGAAGCTGCATGGGGGTAAAATGAAACGCAACGTCAGGAAATACTTTTTCACTGAAATGGTGGTGGATGCTTGGAATGCCCTCCCAATAGAAATGGTAGGGAAAATACAGTGACAGAATTCAAAATTTGAATGGGACAGATACAGTGGATCCCTTTATAGCTACATGATAAAATTAAAATAAACTTAACTACCTCTTATATCTCAACAAATAGGGGTGACCTGCATGGAGCGGCAGATGCACCTACTCTTGCCACCTTGCTGTGCAGACTTGATGGGCATTACTGGTCTTTATCTTCTGTCACATATTATGTTACTATGGTAGTTTTCAAGTGAACGTGTTTATTAGCATTTAAAACTTCAGAGGCAATCTTCTCAAAGGGGCCAATTCAATAACCTCTAGAGTAATGGCCTCTTCATTGGGAAGTTATCTCTGGTTGCAAATGATCTCCATAGGAAACATTTGTGAGAAAATCTGCTATGGGGCAGCTGGGAAAAAAGGTAATTATCTCCACATAATTCTGAATTAATGAGCTGCTTTGACAGCTTTTGTATTACAGAATCTCAGTATTTATGAAATTCCATCAGTGAAATTCCATCAGTGAAATAAATAACTCAAACCATCACCGCTCTAAACACCACCACCTCTCCAATGGACCCCTGCCCGGTGACGTGGATTAAATCCACTAAAGAAGATCTAAGCACATACAGTACTTACAAAAAATAGTAAGCACCTCTCTCAAACAGGGCTACATTCCCAAAGCACTCAAACAATCTACTTTATGCCCTATTCGTAAACCCATATCAAGAACATAAGATATGCCATACTGGGTCAGACCAAGGTCCATCAAGCCCAGTATCCTGTTTCCAACAGTGGCCAATCTAGGTCATACGTACCTAGCAGTTTCCCCAAAAGACACAGGTTCCGCAATGCTTGTACTGGGTCAAGCATTGATATCCTGGGTCCCTTCTTAATAATGGTTTATGGACCTTTCCTCCAGGAACTTGTCCAAACCTTTTTTAAACCCAGCTACACTAACAGCCTTTACTATCAACTAGCAACACTGACCCAGCAAACTACCTCCCAATATTAAGTCTTCCATTCCTAGCAAAAATAACTGAAAAAAACGTTCAGAGATAACTTCAAGAACATATTGATCAATACGCCCCGCTGGACCCTCACCAGCACGGATTCCGCCCAAACCATGGGGTTGAGACACTGCTCATTCATCTATTTGATAACATACTAAAAGGAATAGATAAGATAAAGAAAGGCTTCCTACTTATCTTTGACATATCATCCGCATTCGATACAGTTTCACATCACATCCTTCTGAAGCGCCTAATGGAAATTGGCCTCCAAGACACCACCATAAAATGGTTTCAATCATACCTTGATGACAGACAACAAAAAGTAAGATCTGATAACCTTACCTCAGCACCCTTCTACACAAGGAGTTCCCCAAGGCTCCTCATTATCCGTACTCCTCTTCAACATCTATATCCAACCTATTTGCAAAATATTCAATAAATACAAGATCCAATATGCCATATATGCCGATGATATCATGGCATATACTCCAATCCACCTGGATGCCCCAGACTATACAGATATATCAACCTGCTTTCACGAAATAATGACATGGCTTATAAACAATTTAAAAATCAACATAAAAAAATTGGAAGCAATCATCACCACAAGGGATTCCACATTCACTCCTCCTACTACCATCAACATATCAAATACACCAATCAATGTAAAAGATGAAGTTCGGTATCTTGGAGTGATACTAGACAAACAATTTACTCTTCAGGCACACATTAACAAAACATCCAAAACAGTCTTCTTCAAACTAGCAATGCTCCGAAGACTAAAACTTCTGCTCAGCAAAGAACACTTCCGTACGGTATGCCAGGCAATCATCACACCTGTGCTAGACTACTGTAATCTCCTCTTCCAAGGCCTACCCAAACAATCCACTCAACCCCTTCAAATAGTTCAAAACACAGCTGCCCACATTATTGCTGGCGCTTCACTACAAGACCATATAACTCCTATACTATGAGATCTGCATTGGCTACCAATCTCTTCACGAGCAAAATATAAATCAGCACTCACGATCTTCAAGATCAAAAACAACATGTCAGCAGGAATACTTCAAGAGCTCATCGGAACCAAAACATTAAAAAGATCGGACAGGAACAGCACTAAAAACACAATACCAACTCTTAGTTTATTCACAAGAACCAATAAATCCACATCCATGCGGGCTTTCTTCCTTGCTGCCCCTACTATTTGGAATACACTTACGGAAAAGCTACGATCCACAAATGATTTAAAAGACTTACGCAAGTTACTCAAGACAACCTTATTCATTGAACATTATAATGAAGACCACCAATGGCAATCGTACTGAAGGAAATTTCAAGACAGTTTATGACTTTGAAATGCAATGTTTCAATTTACAATTGAATGCTCCTTGTAAAATGAATATGAAGTTACAAGTCTGTTTAAGTTGTTAAAACATGATGTTACCCTCCCTGAATATAATAACCCCTTGTAGATAGCTCATCCTGTAAACAGCACACCAAGAAATCATCCCCGTCACTCAGACAAATTCCCACACATGTTAACACTGCATGCCTACCCTTACTGACACTGACCAATGATTGTTTGAAGTGTAAACTGCTTTGATTTCAGGACAAAGCGGTATATAAAACCTTTTAAATAAATAAATAAATGAACTTTCACATGTAGTAGACCATTATGTGTAAACATTCACCAAAGAGAAGGGCTTAAAGTTGTGAATTTTTTCACAAAAGGCTATAGTGAAGGAAGAAACACAGAAAACATAGACATTTTGCTATTTTTATGGAGTGGCAGAGTTGCCAAGTTACCCAGTTCCAGAAGCGGAATTTCAAGCCAATCCTGGATTTCCACACAAAAGAGTGAGGGAAACAACAAAACCCTGAAACCCTGAAAGAACTGTTGTTTCCCTCACTCTTTTGTGTAGACATTGTTTGAGCCGGGTGAGGAGTTTGGCTCCTGGGTTTGGCTTTTTTGCCTTTGTGCTTGGATGAGTCCTGGATTTCCGACAATCTCATTGTGATACATTATGGGATCTGCAGCACTGATTTCAATGCGTAAAATCAGGGACTATAAATACCATACTGCACTGCAATGCACATTTAAAACCAGAAATTGCAAAAAATCTCACTCATGGAACCGAGCAACTGGGCAACTATGCAGTGGCATTCTTTGTACTATAATGTACTGTTCCCAAAGACAGGTATTGTTTATTTTTATTATGAAAGACAATGGCAATAGCAATCTAAAGATGAATGCATGGCTGCGTGGATGGTGTCATCGAGAGCGTTTTGGTTTCCTAGACCAGGGGA
Organism: Ichthyophis bannanicus; assembly: GCA_033557465.1. Lineage (NCBI taxonomy): Eukaryota > Metazoa > Chordata > Amphibia > Gymnophiona > Ichthyophiidae > Ichthyophis > Ichthyophis bannanicus. The sequence goes on along the minus strand of CM066031.1, from coordinate 1,712,228,320 downwards.
TGCTGTTCCAAGGGTTGAAGAGCAGAGATGGCATCCATCTGTCCAAGAAAGGTCAACACATCTTCGGTAGTAGACTGGCTAATCTACTGAAGAGGGCTTTAAACTAGATTCGTTGGGGATGGGTGAAGAAAGCCCCCAGGTAAGTGAAAGCCCACAGGTAGGTGATACATTAAATACCTTTATGGAAATGGGTAACAGGGGTAACATATGGAAAGCAGTGTGTATTAATGCCCGTAGCATGGGAAATAAGATCCCTGAAGTTGAAGCTTTGATGGGAGTGGCTGACTTGGATTTAGTGGCAGTTACAGAAACATGGTTCACAGAAAACCATGACTGGGATGTAACTATACCTGGCTATACTTTATTCAGAAAGGACAGGGTAGGAAGAAGGGGAGGAGGAGTGGCACTATATGTAAAAACTACTATTAAAGCTTTGGAATTACAGAGCTTAAAAGGGAGAGAGGAGGCATTGTGGGTTAAACTAGAAAGAGGGAAAGAGAAATCTATTTGCATTGGTGTGATATACAGACCTCCCTCACAAGAGGAAGAGGTGGACAGAGAGTTAATTAAAGACATACACAGCATTGCTAGGAAAGGGGAAGTGCTACTGATAGGAGATTTCAATATGCCAGATGTTGATTGGCACATTCCTGCTACAGTATCATCTAGAAGTAAGGAGATCCTGGATTCTCTACAGGGAGAACTATTCAGGCAATTGGTAACAGACCCACACGTGAAGGGGCCATACTGGACTTGGTGCTTACCAATGGTGAAAGTGTTTCTGATGTTGTAGTGGGAGATCATTTTGCATCCAGTGATCACCAGATGGTGTGGTTCAGTATTAGGACTAGGGCTGTTAGAATCCATTCCAAGGTGAGGATCTTAGACTTTAGGAAGACTAACTTTGCGAAGATGGGCCAATACCTCAGGGAGTCGTTAGTGGGATGGGAACAGCTGGGGGATGTAGAAAAACAGTGGGCAAAACTGAAAGGGGGTATTTTAAGGGCAACCAACCTTTTTGTTAAAATGGTAAATAAAGGCAAAAGGAACAGGAGACCGCTATGGTTTTCGAAGGAAGTAGCTGAAAAAGTGAAGAAAAAGAGGGAGGCCTTCATGAAATACAAGAGATCACAGAGAGAGGAAGACAGGCATCTGTATTTGGAAAAACTTAGAGAAGCTAGCAAAGTAGTCAAGAAGGCAAAGATTCAAAAGGAGGAGGAAATAGCCAATGCAATAAAATGGGGGGATAAGACATTTTTCAGATATATTAGTGAGAAGAGGAAGGGCAAAGGTGGTATTGTCAGACTCAAGGGTGCAGGGGGGGGGGAATATGTAGAAGCTGATAAGGATAAAGTGGAATTGCTTAACAAATATTTTTGTTCTGTGTTCACAGATGAAGAACCAGGAGCAGGACCTCAGAAAACACCCACAAATAAGAACAGAAGCGAGGGACATCTTGAACAATTTTCAGAAGACTGTGTTCGTGAGAAACTAGCTCAACTTAAAGTAGACAAAGCGATGGGACCGGATGGGATACACCCTAGAATACTGAGGGAACTTGGGAACATTCTAGCAACTCCACTGACTGACCTTTTCAATGCCTCGTTGGAGTCGGGAGTGGTGCCAAAGGACTGGAGAGAGGCTCATGTGGTGCCTTTACACAAAAGCGGAAGTAAGGATGTGGTTGAAAACTACAGGCCGGTTAGTTTACCTTCGGTGGTGAATAAATTATTGGAAACGCTGCTGAAAGAGAAAATAGTGAGGTTTCTGGAGTCCAGCGGATTACAGGATCTGAGGCTGCATGGATTCACCAGAGGTAGGTCTTGTCAGACAAATCTGATTGATTTCTTTGATTGGGTGACCAGGGAGTTGGACCGAGGGAGAGCTCTAGATGTGGTGTATTTAGATTTCAGTAAAGCCAGGCGACTTATAAACAAACTGAGCACCCTAGGGATGGACCCTAAAGTTACTGCTTGGGTTAGAAATTGGTTGGGTGGGAGGCGACAAAGAGTACAATTAAATGGAGCTCACTCTGAGGAGAAGGATGTTACCAGTGGTGTGCCCCAGGGATCTGTCCTTGGTCCGATTCTTTTTAACATCTTTGTTAGTGATATAGTGGAAGGGCTGTCGGGTAAGGTTTGCCTCTTTGCAGATGATACCAAAATCTGCAATAGAGTAGACACCCAGGAAGGTGTAGATTACATGAGAAGGGATCTAGCTAAGCTTGAAGAATGGTCTAGAATTTGGCAGCTGGGATTTAATGTTAAAAAATGTAAGGTCATGCATTTAGGCTGCAGCAATCCAAGGGAGCAATACAGTATAGGAGGTGAAGAACTTTTGTCCACTAAAGAAGAGCGGGACCTAGGCGTGGTTGTGTCTGATGATCTTAAAGTAGCTAAACAGGTAGAAAAGGCGACGGCAAAAGCTAGAAGGATGCTTGGGTGCATACGGAGAGGAATGGCTAGCAGAAAAAAGGAGGTGATAATGCCTCTGTATAAGTCTTTGGTGTGACCTCATTTGGAGTATGGTGTGCAATTCTGGAGACCGCACCTTCAAAAGGATGTGAACAGGATGGAGTCGGTGCAGAGGGTGGCTACTAAAATGATTAATGGGCTTCATTATAAAGCATATGAGGACAGACAAGGATCTTAATATGTACACCTTAGAGGAAAGGCGGGATAGAGGTGATATGATTGAGATGTTTAAATACCTCCGTGGCATAAATGTTCAGGGAGAGAGCCTCTTTCAATTGAAAGCAAGTTCTGCTACGAGGGGACATGGGATGAGGGTGAAGGGAGATAGATTCAGGAGTGATATGCGGAAATATTTCTTTACAGAAAGAGTAGTGGATCCATGGAATAGTCTCCCAGTGGAGGTGGTAGAGATGAGGACAGTAACTGAATTCAAAAAAGCATGGGACCAACACAGAGGATCTCTAAAGGTAAAAAGTTGACTGTTGTAGTTGTTGTTATGGAAGGACAGACTAGATAGGCCATGTAGTCTTTTTCTGTCATCATGTTTCTATGTTTCTATGAAAATTTATTTTTGCGGGCGGAAACAGTCAATCTGCTGCCAAATAGGTTTCATTAAGGTATCTTTCATTTCTTCTGTAGTTAATCTTGTGCTTGAAGAGGTTTTCATGTTTTGACATTTATGGATTTAATTCATCCAGTTTGAGGCCAGAAGAGGTTCCAGAGTTAGTGCACATAGCCATACAAGAGGTTCAGAAGAATATAAGAAAGAAGCTGTTTAACCTCCTGTACATTCTCTAGCTATTTAAATAGTACTGAATTGGACAATAAAATCAGTGTGAAATAAAGTATTTGGATACTGTAGATTCTAAGTGACAGAGGGGCATGCTTACTAAAGGGCAAGCCATTAGCAATCATTTGAGCCGCAAAACTAGCATGGAGGACTCACTAACCTTTGGCGGCGTGTGCACCTGTCTCCTTGCCATTAGTGCATTGATAACATGCCACACAATGCTAACCGGCACATGCAGGGGCTCCAGAATGCCCACACTAATGGTCAATTAAAAGTCAATTGGAATGATGTCAGACACCACTGTTACAGTAAAGATCTCACACCATATTAGAAAAAAACAAACAAGCAGAATGGTACTCTCATGACCTAACGAAAGATGGAACGCATATGGAGGGCCACAAACCCTTACCAAACATAGATTACTCTACACTACAACACTACAAAGCCACCATCAACAACAAAAAGAAAGAATATTATTCTAACATACTCACCAAATCCCTTAACCGCCCCTGGGGATTATTCGATATAGCAAAGACTTTGACTTGCAACCCCACTGATGATGAAATAAAAAAAAAACAATCAAACCACAAAGCACTAGTTGACCACTATAAGGAAAAAAGAAAACCACCAGCAACAGATACCACTCCTTCACTGGATGCTAATCCCACAACTAAATATGCGTGGACTACATTTTCACAGATCAAGCTAGAAGCACTCTGCAACACACTAACCAGAATCAACACTACAACATCCAGCCCCAACCCATGCCCGGTCAGCTGGATAATGGCATCTAAAACAGAGCTATCTCCCTTCATACTCAGTATAGCGAATTCTTCCCTGAAACAAGGACGTATACCACCATTACTAAAACAAGCTGTGATCCCCCCATCTTAAAGAATACTTCCCTAGATAAAAACAATCCCACATCATATAGCCCAATATCAAGCTTCCCTTTTATGGCCAAAATAATTGAGAAATTAGTAGAAATACAACTCCAGGAATACATGGACACATATTCCCCTCCAAATGAACATCAATATGGCTTGAGCCATACCACAGCATAGAAACACCTCTTGCCTTAATTGACAAACTGATGTGTGGTATAGATAACACCAGACAAGCATTTATTCTTTTATTCTTAGACATTTTAGCCGCATTTGACACTATTAACCACAATATAATGCTTAACAGCCTTCAACAAATACGGATAAAAGGGACTGTACTACAATGGTTTCAGTCATACCTATCAAACCGAATGTAAAAAGTCAAAATAGGACAACAAACATCAGAACCATACAAGCAAGGACAAGGCCTACTGCAAGGCTCTGCCCTCTTGGCTCTTCACATTAACATATATCTCCAACCAATCTGCACCATTTTCAAAAAATTCCAAGTATATTATCACATCTATGTGGATGATATAATGCTATATTTCCCAGGAAACATCAATAACCCCACCACCCCTGCAAATTACAAATTGTCTCAGAGAAGCATCAAAGTGACTTAACCATAATCTCTGCATCAACTTCAATAAAATGGAAGTGATGTATATAACAAGGAATGAAAACTTTCACCACCCCCAAAATTCAACCTTAATGACACTGATTTCCCAATAAAAAATGAAATAAAATATCTTGCGGTCACCTTAGATCTGTCCCTTAGCATGACCACACAAATAAAACTCACTACGAAGAAAATCTATTACAAACTCAGAATGATACAACAGCTAAGACCCTTACTCCCAAATCATGACTTTAGATCAGTCCTCCAGGCTCAGTCTTGAAGGACTACAAAAAGGGACTGCTACTTCTGGAGAGAGATCTGCAATTGTAGGTATTTGCTTCTGGGATTTTTTTCTAAATCTTGGGGAAAAGGGAACTCTTTAGATTAAAGCTGATTAATCCGTGTAAATTAGAATCCAGTATATTTGTTAAATCAGTCAGTAACACCAAAGAGCTTTTAGTTAAATTAAAAACTCAACAGGTAGCTTACAGTTTAAGTTTAAAACACAGCAGAGGGCTTTCAGTTTAGAACATAAGAACATAAGATATGCCATACTGGGTCAGACCAATCTTCTTCTCAAATTTACCCCTTGCCTGCCCTATCAATGCCCCACATCCAACTTGCTAGTGTCCGTGCCACCTCCAGGTTTCGCCATTCGGCTCTCTCTTCCATCTCCTGAAAGATGCCTCCCTGGCAATAACAGCCTCTCTGACCTCACCTTCAAACCATGCCAGCCCTTGACGTGTTACCAATTTACCACAGTCTGATCAGAGGGGTTTCCATAGAGTATCAGAATTTTTTGAGGTTCGAGGGTGACATGGGGGAAAGGTACCAGCACACCTGTTCGGACAGTAGGTGGTGTGGGCAAAGCAAGAAGGGTTTTCCAGAGCGGCGGTCTGCTCTTATTTAGTGACTTTCACCTTTATTTATTTGAGGCATTTATATAACTGGAGGAATAGCCTAGTGGTTGGGGCAAGGTACTTCAGGCTGGAAGGTTGGGGGTTCAAATCCCACTAGAGGACAGCAACCTTGGGCCGGAAGGACTGGGGTTTCTAGTCCCACAGGTGCTCCTTGTGGTCTTGGGCAAGCCACTTAACCCTCCATAGCCCATGTTCCCTGTAAAATAGTTATCTCCAAGTTATAATGCCCTGTTCAATGTAATTTCAGTTTGTTCAATGTAAAACCACACTGATGCAGAATAGCACAGTATATAAGAGAATGTAAATAAATAAATAAAAATAAATAAATAACTGCCCATCTGTGATAATGCATTCTAGGTGGTTTATAATCAGGTACTGTATATCCCTTGTCCCCAAAAGACTCATAATCTATGTGTACCTGAGGCAATGGAGAGTTAAGCTGCTGTCCCTGAGCAAGGATTGAACCCCGGACCTGTTGGCCTAAGGTAATTTGCCCCAACCATTAGGCCATTCTTTCATCTTTTTTTTGTAAAGGGGTTGGGATGGGGAAATCCAGCTGTTTTTCTTTTTAGTTTGCAGGCTCTTACATGCAGTTCTGACACTGTGTGACTCCCAGTAACCTATCTCCCATGACCTGTTGGTGGGGTTATGTGGGGTCCTGCTGGAGTTGGCAGTTTCTGTTTTTGAGTTTGCTCTTTTCAGGGCAGTTTTTGGTTTGGCATTTTTTGGGGCTTTTCATATTAGTGACTTGGTGGCTGATTCTTCTCAGGCCTGCTCTGGGGATGGAATGGCATGTTCAGGTCAGTAGTGCCCAATTATCCATTTTTAAAAAAAATTATAATTTGTAATATAATATACATGCAATAACGTGCACAAAAGAAACCACAAAAGGAAAAAATAACATCATATTAAGCAACAAAAGCAGGCAATTAGTACAGGCTCTTAATAAATCTACAAAGGATTGGGGGGGGGGGGACAAGAAACATCACCAGGAGTGGCCATGGGACTAGATGCCACTGTTTGCTACAGACTATCCAGGGACACTTTCAGGGGCTTCACTAAGGGAGCCTTCCATTGTATACTGGCCATGGCAGTTTGCAGCTCAGCTCCTCCTGGCAATCCCTCAGAGAAAACCGAGGGGGGGGGGGGGTGTGTGGAGAAGCGGCTGCGCTGCTTGGCTCCCCCTGGCTCTCCACCAAAGTCAGCTGCGAGGTGCTTCCAGATGATGTCATCAATGCTCGGGGGTTCTCCCATGCAGCCCTGGCTGGGCTTTACACCGAATCAGTCAGCCTCCTGGCTGAAGTCCCCCGAAGCTACGCATTTTTATACTCGGGTCTAAGATGGATCAGCTTGGTAAAGGTGCTTGTTTTACATGGTATTGCGGGTTCTGTTACATGCCCAATGGGGAGCTTGAACTTGGTTCTGCATCCTGTAAAAGGTAGTGTACTATTTATTCATAATGATGCACGGCCCTTGACATGTTACCAATTTACCACAGTCTCCGTAAAGTCTTAGTGCACATGGGGTTTGATTCTTGTTTTTTTGCATCACATTCCTTTTGCATTGGGATGGCCACCAGTGTGGCTGTGGAGGGCTTGGAGGATCCGGTAATACAGTGGATTGGCCAGTGGAGATCAGGTGCCTTTGTTGGCTATATTTGGTTGTAGTTGGGATTGAGAGGGATGTAGGGAGTGGGGTGGTGTTCTAGCTTTTGGTCTTTTTCAGATTTCTGGAGGCAGGCCCAGTGGTGGTGGATGGTGGGCCATTCCTTTGTGTATTATGCAGGCCAGCGGGCCTTGTTATGTCCTTTCTGTCCTCATTTGGACCTGGCGCTGGCAGGAGTCCATGTTAGCTGACTTGGTGAACAAGGGATGTGGTGGAGCCAACTTGTTCCACTGATGGAGCGCTATGTTCATGTGTGGAGCTGTCCGGAAGGGATCATTGTTGGCGACCATTGGTTGGTGACGAGATCTCCTCGTGGACATGCAAGCCACTCATTAGGGCAGCAAAAAAGGACTTTGGGTGTTTGTTGAGATTGTTTCCTGGGGTTGTTTTGTGCTGGTCGGACATCATACTAAAACCTTCCTGCGAGAATTCCACAGGTCAACAAAGTTTTACAAAAGTCATGTTACTGAAATAAAAATAGTCATTTCTTATCAATTTTTATAAGCTGAACACGAATATGACAGTGAAATTGCAAAGTTGGTTCTAGTTTTTTTGTAATCTACAAGAATTAATGTTTACATCACGAAATGCATGTCAATAGTAAATATAATAGGCCTTCGGTTAATACCTGTAAAAGACCAAGTCATAGACTACTTCTTAGATTTTTTCGCCTGTCTCTTGTACAGCTGTTCGGGAGCTTCTCTGGGGAGTGTCCAGCAGTAGTCAGCCAGCATTGTAGTGGACCGTTTTCCCTGGTATCTTTGCTCCATCGTTGCGATATCCTGGTGAAAATGTTCGCCCTGTTCATCACTAACCATACCACAGTTGTCAGGAAAGAAATTGAGATGGGAATCAAGGAAATGGATCTTTAGAGACATATTGCAGCCAAATTTCTGATACTGCATCAGCATGTCTTCTACTAGTTCCTTGTAGTTTTCTGCCCTAACATTCCCAAGTAAGTTTGTAGACACTAGGCGAAAAGCATTCCATGCTTGTTTCGCATCACCCTGCAGCAAGTTGTTGAACCGGTCATTTTTGAAGAGCTCTCGAATCTGAGGACCCAGAAAAACTCCCTCTTTAATCTTTGCTTTGCTGAATCGAGGGAAATTTTCATGCAGGTATCGGAAAGCTGGCAAAGTGCAGTCCATGGCTTTCACAAAGTTTTTCATCAAACCTAGTTTGATGTGAAGGGGTGGTAGCAGGATTTTGTGAGCCTCAACCAGAGCTGGGTGCTGGATATTCTTCTCTCCAACTGTTACAGTTTGTCTGCGATTCTATTCCTTCCGCAAGTAGTGCCAATCCCTTGCTCGGCTTTCCCACTCACATAAGAAACACATGTATTTTATATATCCCTGCTGCAGTCCCATTAAAAGGGTAACTACCTTCAAGTCACCACAGAGGTGCCAGCTGTATGTTTATGTTTATTTATTTGATATACTGCCCTACTTTATCAATCAGAGTGGTTTACAATCCACAAACAATTAGAAACAGGCACAGGGCCAGAAAGGAGGAAGGAAGTTACAATTGTTGATATAATAGAACAAGAGAAAGGATACAGGACTATATGTAGGGGACAGGATCAGATAAGAGGGGAGGAAAGGTCATAGGCCAAGGAAAAGAGGTGGGTTTTTAGGTCTCGTTTGAAGGTGGAGTGATGGGGTTCTAACTGGAGGGAGGTGGGGAGTGAACTCCAGAGTGTGGAGCCGATGAAAAAGAAAGCAGAGGAGCGGGTGGATTGAAGGTGAGTGAGGGAGGGGGAAGGGAGATTAAGGCGGTTAAGGTGGAAGGAGTGGGGAGTGTGTCTGGGGGGGAATGTAATAAGGTCTGCCAGGTATTGTGGAGTACTAGTGTGAAGAGCCCTGTGAACTATGGTAAGTAACTTAAACTGAGTGCAAAAGGAGTGGAAGTCAGTAGATGCTTTAAGTTATCGTATGTGTCTTGCATGTGGACGGCATGCACTACTGGAATACATAAGAACATAAGAACATAAGATATGCCATACTGGGTCAGACCAAGGTCCATCAAGCCCAGTATTCTGTTTCCAACAGTGGCCAATCTAGGTCATACGTACCTAGCAGTTTCCCCAAGGGACACAGGTTCCACAATGCTTGTATTGGTTCAAGCATTGATATCCTGGGTCCCTTCTTAATAATGGTTTATGGACCTTTCCTCCAGGAACTTGTCCAAACCTTTTTTAAACCCAGCTACACTAACAGCCTTTACTACATCCTCCGGTAACAAATTCCAGAGTTTGATTACACGTTGGAATAGATGGAAGACGGTTTCCATTGTTCAAAAACACAGCCTTCAGACTCAGTTTCGAAGAGTCTATAAATAGTCTCCAGTATTGTGGGTCATGAGTGATTTTTAAGGCATTCATGAGGCTTTCAATATCGGAACAGAATACCAGATTACTTTCCTTTCCGACTGTGTATAGTACACTGCTGACATCAGATGGCTTCAGCAGCCGCCTGGCAGTAGTATTGCATTGCATCAGAAAATAATGCAATCAACTCTGGATGATGTGTGCATGCTGGTATTATGTAATGTGATGCAATATTACATCATTCAAGGCTTATTTGGGATGTTGTTGATGTCCTACTGGATAAATTTACACTGTGAAATGTAAAAAATGAACTACATGCAATATCTTCAAAACGAGAGCCAATCAAAAGTTTTTAATGTTATATTCGTGTTCAGCTCACCAAGATACTACAGATTAGGGCCTTTTAAAGTCAGTAACAATTTCAATGTTGACCAGTGGAATCAAAAACAGTGGTCCAGGAGCCTAATTAAGATTAACTGTCAGATTGGGTGGTGGGTCCAAGAAAATGGTGGTCGTCATATTAGGCATTGGTTGGTGGATGTGGACTGTGATGGTCTACATTGGCTGGATGGAGTTCATTTATCATTAGTTGGGCAATTGGGCAGGATTTGCTGCTAAATGATTTGCAAGGGGCTTTGGAGGAGGGCGACCCAGGGACGGGTGTGCCTGCCCTGTGCCGGTGGTGATTACCTGAGCCTTTCAGGTTCACCAGAACCAGTTGGCTATTGGCTAGGTGGGCTGGTGATCAGATGATCTCAGCTTGGAAGAAAAAGGGTGCAGATGAAAACTCTAGGGTGGGTCTTTGCCCGGACGATGCCGCCTTTGCTATTAATATGGTGAGTCTGGCGGATGGGGGTTTGGCATTCAGTTGGTGCCTGCAATTGGTGGGTGGGAAGGGGAGGTGTTACACCTTTCTATTAATATGGCGGATGTGATCGGGAGCTGACAGGATATTAAAATACTCTTGTTGTGTTACTGAATTGGTTAAATGTTTGACATTTGTCATATTGCTTTGAGCTTAACAAAATAAAGTTCTGACCTGTTTGTTATTCCAAACACTGTCTGTTTATTGTTGGGCTAGAGGATGTGAAGGTCCAGGGAGGGGGGTTGGTGCTTGAAGACCGGTAGGGTGGTTGATGGGATTGGCATTTGGCCGTGGGGTTTGCTCTTCCACAGTTAATCCAATGTTCTTTTTGTTTATTTGAGCTCAAACATTTTCCTAAATGTGTGTATATGAGTATGGTGCACTAATTTCCTCTTCCCAGCACTCTCTTGCGAAGGGGCCCATAGTCCAGATGTTCAATAGAAATTTCAGATTCTTCTCTTCAGGCTTTGTCCCAGGATCACCTCAGGTCCAGCATAGTTCTCCTACTGCTGGCTTTAAGAACTTATAAAAATAAAACTAGCTACTTGTTGAGGCTGTTTTTCTCAGTCTCTCAGCTTTAAAGCTCAGACTGGGAATTTTCTTTTCTTGTAAACTGCCCTATCCTAATTTACAAGAAAGAATAATTGATTATCCCTAACTAATTCTCCTTCCCTTCAAGCACACCTGCAGGCCATATCATTCACCCCCTGGCCAGTACCATACTGTACACTACCCACATGAACACAAAGTAAAATCTCCCACACACAGCCAAACTTTGAGCTTTTGGCTTTAAAAGTCAGCAGCTCTTAAAATAGCTGTGAAACAGAAGTGTCAATTTAATATCTTGAATGTAGTTTTCTATTGGTATTCACTGAAGCTTTCAGGGAAACTCACTGTTTCAAGATTCAATGATGCAGCCAGCATAGAACCAACTTCACTGTCACTGACCACAAGACTGTTCCTTTAAAGTCAGCCACACTTTCAATTCATTGCTGAGAAATCCCAAACTTTATAGGGATTCCTAAAATTATTCCTCTTTTCAGGCTGTCATACAGCAGCACAACTGAGAACTTAAAAACCCCCAACCCCCCCCCAAACAGCTCTCAGACATTCTCAGATCCTGCAGTAACTTCAGATTTTTGAAGCAAATGCTGCAAGAAATTCTCCTTGAAGGAGAGACAAAAGTACTTTAGCAGAGTTTGTCACAGTCACTCTCTCTTTCCTTCCCAGTTCTCTTACAGAACCAGATTTTTTTTTTCAAATCATTTTTATTGAGATTTTCACACAAAATTCAAACACCAATAGAAAGGCAAACAGAACAACGTCCCCCGTCCAAAATACAAGCAGACACAGATTTTTATTATTAATTCTTATCAGACTTTCTTTGAAATAGCTTTAATGTCTGAAATTAGATGAACCAGAACAACGTCTCTCTATTACAGGATTAGTGTTTCTCTCACAGTATCTTGACATAAATATAAACACCTTAGAACTCCTCCACAGCTTTTAATCTTTAGCATTAAATCAACTACCAAGCACTTTTTGGGAAAAGAAATCAATCCTTCTCACTACAATCCTATCACTTTTTCCACCTCACATATACCCAGCACTCCATACACCAATCTCCTTGCCAGCCCCAACTGTCGTTTCTCTGCACAGCACCAACATACCAAGCTCAGCTGAGAATATGCTCCTCTACCTGGGTGGAGGAGTAGCCTAATGGTTAAAGTACAAGCTTAGAAACCAAGAGACAAGGGCTCTGTTCCCATTAGCACTCCTTAGGAAGTCACCCAACCCTCCACTGCCTCAGAAAAATCCAAGTTATCAATGCCCCCCCATTTAGTGTACATTACCAAGTATAAGTTACAATGTAAACTGCTTTGACTGAAATGATAAAGCAGTAAAAAATAAACCTGCCCAAATAGTCCCAGAGACTCTCCAAATTGAAAATGGGCACTTGTTATATATTTATATTGATGGGCTAGGTGTTGGGTTAGTTTTTCTTGCTATAGTGGAGAATGTTTTTTGTAAGAAGCTTATTTGTTTGCTCTTGGGCCTTCCTGTCTGTAGTTTAAAGAGGGGGAAAGCTAATAATACACTTTTGAAGTCACAGTCCTTATTTGGCAGTCTGATCCCTAGTGGTAATACTCTAAGGTTACTGCTGAGGGTCAGGGCTGCCAATTTGAAAGCAGTACAACAGACAGCAGGAGTGACTGGGGATTGCGCCTACTCATTGTAGACCCTAGGAATCCCTGGTAAGCCTGGAGATGAGATCAGGAGTGAGGGGTCTTGCAGGGAAGTTTGTTCTTACATCGGGGTGGGGGGGGAGGGGGTAAGGATAAGATGGATGTGGAATTGTCTTTTTGGAGGGGATTGGATGGTTCTGATGCCACAGGAAGGTATTTGGGGGTAGGGTTACCAACTTTTTCACCGAGAAAAACCCGACACCTGTGGCTCGCCATGCTCCACCCATTCTCCGCCCCTAGTCCCACCCCTGCCACGCCCCCAGCCCCACCCACAAAAATTACCGAGGATACGTGTAGGCTAACTTCCTTGGTCAGATAATAATTAAACTGGGAACCCCAAAATCCAAACATGAAATGTACAACACTGGAGAAATAAAACTATAAAGTAATTTCCTCTTGCACTAAACAAAAACGCAAAGATGTTATCAATACACACTTCCCAGACCAGACATATTCCAGCTAATAAATTAAAAATAAAAAAGTATTTTTCTACCTTCTGTTTGGGCGTTTTATTTTTCAGTTGCAATTGCTCCAGTCACTTTCTTCTGGTTTCTTCGTGTCTTCTGCGAGCTATCCATTTGTCCTTTCTTCTCTTTTAGATGTTTTCCGTTCTCTCTCTATTTCTGCTTTAACATACTGATTGTTTCCCTTTTGCTCTTTCCCCCAATTCTTTCCTTATTCCTTTATCATCCTTTTAAATTTCACCCTTCCATTCTCAAGCCCCTCTTACTCTCCCAATACCCAGCCCATCATAGACTTTTCTTCCACACAAAATATTTTTTCCCCTCTCCATTCTCATTCCCCATCTATTCTAGTCCTCCCCCAAAATCAGTTCCCTTATAGTTCTAGACCCACCCAGCATCCACTCCCTTCTAATCCCATTCTCCCATGCCCCACATCAGCCCATTTCCAGTCCTATTCCAGCTCTTCATCAGCCCATTTCCAGTGCTAGCCCTCACATCACAGACCATTTCCAGTCCTAGCCCCCCCCCAATCACAGCCCATTTCCAGTCCAAGTCCCCCATCACATCCCATTTGCAGTCTGAGTCCCCCCGCACCATCACAGCCCATTTGCAGTCCTAGCCCCCCCACCATCACAGTCCATTTGCAGTCCTAGCCCCCCTAATCACAGCCTATTTCCAGTCCAAGTTCCCCCTCCCTCCACCATAGCCCATTTCCAGTCCAAGTCTCCCCCCCCATAGCCCTTTTCCAGTCCTGGTCCCCCTCCCCATCACAACCCATTTCCAGTCCATGTCCCCCCCCCCCATAGCCCTTTTCCAGTCCAGGTCCCCCTCCCAATCAAAAACCATTTCCAGTCCATGTCCCCCCCCCCCACATAGCCCTTTTACAGTCCAGGTCCCCCTCCCCATCACAGCCCATTTCTTTCCAGTCCAATGCCCCCCCATAGCCCTTTTCCAGTCCAGGTCCCCCCCTTCACAACCCATTTCCAGTCCAAGTCCCCTAATCACAGCCTATTTCCAGTCCCAGTTCCCCCTCCCTCCACCAGTGCCCATTTCAAGTCCAGGTTCCCCCCCCCCCCATAGCCCTTTTCCAGTCCAGGTCCCCCTCCCAATCAAAAACCATTTCCAGTCCATGTCCCCCCCCCCCCACATAGCCCTTTTACAGTCCAGGTCCCCCTCCCCATCACAGCCCATTTCTTTCCCGTCCAATGCCCCCCCATCGCCCTTTTCCAGTCCAGGTCCCCCCCGTCACAACCCATTTCCAGTCGATGTGACTGGATTTCCTGCCTCTTTACTTTCCAAGTTCCCCCTCCCTCCACCATTGCCCATTTCCAGTCCCGGTTCCCCCCCCCCATAGCCCTTTTCCAGTCCAGGTCCCCCTCCCCATCACAACCCATTTCCAGTCCATGTCCCCTCCCCCCCCATAGCCCTTTTCCAGTCTATGTCTCGCCCCCCTAGCCCTTTTCCAGTCCAGGTCCCCCTCCCCCCCCATAGCCCTTTTACAGTCCAGGTCCCCCCCCATTACAGCCCATTTCTTTCCAGTCCAAGTCCCCCCCCATAGCCCTTTTCCGGTCCAGGTCCCCCCCCCATCACAAACCATTTCCAGTCAAATTCCCCCACCTAGCCCTTTTCCAGTCCAGGTCCCCTCCCCCCATCACAGCCCAGGCAGTCCTTGGCCTCCCCCCCAAAAACGCGGCTGTCTGAGGCTTTAGAGGGAGCCGGGGAAGCCCACGCGAGGCCCCGGCTCCCTTTGTACAGCCACCAGCGTGAAGAGCCTTTTCCTTCATGCTGGCGGCTGTTCCTGTGAAGCCGCGAATGCTGGGAAAGGTTAAAGGGCATTGCCTTTAACCTTTCCCAACAATCGCGGCTTCACAGGAACAGCCGCCAGCGTGAAGGAAAAGGCTCTTCACGCTGGCGGCTGTACGGAGGGAGCCGGGGCCTCGCGCGGGCTTCCCCGGCTCCCTCTGAAGCCCTCCAGGTTGGGAGAAAAGCCGGTTTTTTTGCTCTGGCCGCTCCCAATCTTGCGGCCAGAGCAAAAAAACCAGCTTTTCAAGGGCCTGTTTTGCCTCTGCGCCGGCAGCCGGCCTGGCCATAGAAAAACCGGCCAGTTGGCAACCCTATTTAGGGGTTAATGGGAAAGAGGAGGAGAATGGGGCCAAAAGATTGGGGTGTGCAGATAGGAAGCAGCAATTTAAAAAAGTTGTTTCTTCAACATTGTAAGGTTTGCCAGGGATTAAATGCATGGCCTTGCAGGCAAAAGACTGGAGACATGCAGCTAAGCCACAGCACTATTTAGGTACAACTCAAGTTCCAGGAAACATCAGCTAGAGGCAGTGGAAGCCAGTGGAGCCAAACTAAAAGGGAGGAGGGGGGGGGGGGGTGTGACGTGGTCTCAAAGCTTTCAATTTTCGTAAACCTCTAGTCATATAATTGTAACCTCCCTGCCTGTGTGTAGTTCTTAAAATGGTCCCCTATGCTGTATGGCAGACAGTAGTCACAAAATCCCAATAACAATGCAGTCCTTCAGTCTATATTCTTGGGAGTAAATTAAAGGATTCTTTAAAAGGGACTAGTATTAACTGTGAGGCCTTGGCATTTAAATCTCTACTCACTCCTCTCCCCTTCTCAAACTAACTGAGTGCAGGCCAACATTTGTGTTCTAAAACCAAAGGTTTACTGAAAAATTAAACAGGTCTCACTGATGACAACAGCAAAATACAACTTAGCAAAGATAGTTACACCCTTCTGTCTTAGTTTTCACTTGAAGTAAATTACAAGTTGATTCACTTCTTTCTCTCTCTTTACTAGGTGATCATCCCTAGTAGGGAAAACTCTCTCTCTCTCTCTCCTGCACTGTATTCTTTAGTATACCTTTGAGATGGTGGTTTTTGCAGGTGTAGGTTCTTGATATTGCCCTGTGGTCACTCCTGGCTCTGGATATCACTTGCTTACAGGGATGCTTTCTTGGATCTTCTCTTCTCCTCCTTTGGATCCAGCATACAGTACTGCTCTTCTTCTTTGAGCCTGGGATGTGCTGGCAGGGTTTGGATGCACAGTTTATGCGACCTTTGTCACCCTCCAACCCAACTGCTCTTTCCTGCTGCAGTGTCTAACTAGGTAGATCCATCTTGTAAATACTATGACTGTCAGCCAAAGACCCCTTTACCCCACTTAAGGCCCTCCTCTCCTATACCTCCATGGTACAATGGCTGACTGTCAGAGAAAGAGAACTACCTTTGGGAGTGGATCATAGATAGTGCTGGGGGGGAGTCTGCTGTCTTGGTACATGTTGGTACCAATGACATAGGAAAATGTGGTAGGGAAGTTCTGGAGGCTAAATTTAAGCTTTTAGGTAGGAAGTTGAAATCCAGAACTTCCAGGATAGCGTTCTCCGAAATGCTTCCTGTTCCACGTGCAGGACCCAAAAGACAGGCAGAGCTCCGGAGTCTCAATGCGTGGATGAGACAATGGTGCAAGGATGAGGGTTTTGGATTTGCTAGGAACTGGGGAACATTCTGGGGAAAGGGGGGGCTCTTCCGAAGGGATGGGCTTCACCTTAATCAGGATGGGACCAGACTGCTGGCATTAACCTTTAAAAAAGAGATAGAGAAGCTTTTAAACTAGAAAATAGGGGAAAGCCGACAGTCACCCAGGAGCGCACGGTTCGGACAAAGGTATCCTTGAAGGATACTACCAAAAGCAGTGAGGTTCCAAAAGGGAGTATAGTAGCCCAAATGCCCTTGAGTAAGGAGCAGACAGAGCATAAAGATTCCCCATTACCCATGCCTACCAATAGCCAGATTAATATTAATAAAATACAGTCTCTAAAATGCTTGTATGCCAATGCTAGAAGTCTAAACAATAAGATGGGAGAATTAGAATATATAGCATTAAATGAGAGGTTAGATATGATTGCACTCTCAGAGACATGGTGGAAGGAGGATAACCAGTGGGACACTGTGATACCTGGATACAAACTATATCGTAATGATAGAGCTGAACAAATTGGTGGAGGGGTTGCGCTCTATGTTAGAGAGGGCATTGAGTCAGAAAGGATTAAAGTTTTGCAGGGAACAAAATATGCTGTAGAATCTCTATGGATTGAAATTCCATTTATGAAGGGGAAGGTGATGGCAGTGGGAGTATACTATCGACCACCTGGCCAGAATGAACAAATGGATGATGAAATGCTCAAAGAAATCAAGGAAGCTAACAAAAGCCACAACAGAGTAGTAATAATGGGTGATTTCAATTACCCCGGTATCGACTGGGACAGTGTCACAGCAGGACAAGCTAAAGAGATAAAGTTTCTAGATGAAATGAATGACTGCTTCTTGGAGCAGCTGGTTCATGAACCGACCAGAGGGGAAGCCATACTGGACCTAGTCCTTAGTGGAACGCCAGATCTGGTGCAAGAAATAAGGGTGTTGGGACCACTTGGCAATAGTGATCATAGTATGATCATGTTTGATTTAATCAGTGGAGGACAGATAGTAAAGGAATCCACAGTACTACCTTTTAACTTTCAAAAGGGTGACTATGATAGAATGAGGAATATAGTTCGGAAAAAACTAAAAGGAGCGGTTCCAAAGGTTAAAGACTTACAGCAAGCTTGGGTGTTATTTAAAAATACTATCCTCAAAGCCCAGACCAGCTGTATTCCACGCATTAAGAAAAGTGGAAGAAAGTCCAAAAAACTGCCAGCATGGTTTAAAGGTGAGGTCAGAGAGGCTGTTGCTGCCAAAAGAGCAACCTTCAGAAAATGGAAAAAAGAGCCAAATGATGAAAACTGGAAACAGCACAAGCACTGGCAAGTTAAATGCAAAGCATTGATAAGGCAGGCAAAGCGGGAATTTGAGAAGAAACTTGCTACGGAAGCAAAAACACGAAATAAAGACTTTTTCAAGTACATTCGTAGCAAAAGGCCTGTGAGAGAGTCAATTGGACCATTAGATGATAGAGGGGTAAAAGGTGCAATAAGAGGAGACAAGGCTATAGCAGAGAGACTGAATGAATTCTTTGCTTCGGTCTTTACTGAGGAAGATGTAGGGGTGTTACCCAAGACTGAAGTGGTATTTAAAGGTGATACTGCAGAGGAATTGAGAGAAATATCGCTACACCGGGAAGATATATTACAACTATTTGATAAACTGAATAGTAGCAAATCACCTGGACCGGATGGTATACATCCCAGAGTGTTGAAAGAACTGAAATATGAGATTGCAGACCTGTTATTGGTAATCTGTGAACTTTCATTAAAATCATCTGTAATACCTGAAGATTGGAGGGTCGCCAACGTAACACCAATTTTTAAAAAGGGTTCCAGGGGTGACCCGGGAAATTACAGACCGGTGAGCCTGACGTCAGTACCAGGGAAAATGGTAGAAGCCATCATAAAGAACAAAATTACACAGCATGTAGATAGTCATGGCCTAATGGGAGACAGCCAACATGGCTTTAGACAAGGAAGATCTTGTCTTACTAATCTGATCTGTTTTTTTGAAGGTGTGCATAAACAGGTAGACAAAGGTGAGTCGGTTGATATAGTGTATCTGGACTTTCAGAAAGCTTTTGACAAGGTCCCCCATCAGAGACTTTTGGCGAAGCTAAAAAGTCATGGGATAGGAGGCAGTGTACTATTGTGGATCGGGAACTGGTTAAAAGATAGAAAGCAGAGGGTAGGGCTAAATGGCCAATATTCCCAATGGAAAAAGGTGAATAGTGGAGTACCCCAGGGATCTGTACTGGGTCCGCTACTTTTTGACATATTCATAAATGACCTGGAAAAGGGAATAACTAGTGAGGTAATCAAATTTGCAGATGACACAAAACTGTTTAAAGTTGTTAAAACCCAAGAGGATTGTGGAAAACTGCAGGAGGATCTGGATAAATTGGAAGACTGGGCATCCAAATGGCAGATGAAATTTAATGTGGACAAGTGCAAAGTTATGCACCTAGGAAAGAACAACCCACACTATAGTTACAAGATGCAAGGCTCCACATTAGAAACCACCACCCAGGAAAAAGATTTAGGAGTCATCGTGGATAACATGTTAAAACCCTCCGCCCAGTGTGCAGCGGCGGCCAAGAAAGCAAATAGAATGCTAGGTATCATAAGGAAAGGGATGGAGAATAAAACAAAGGATATTATAATGCCTCTGTATCGCTCCATGGTACGACCGCACCTTGAATATTGTGTGCAATTCTGGTCACCGTATCTTAAAAAGGACATAGAGTTATTAGAAAAAGTACAGAGAAGAGCCACCAAATTGGTGAAGGGGATGGAAGGCTACTCCTATGAAGAGAGGCTAAAAGGTTAGGGCTCTTTAACCTAGAAAAGAGGCGGCTGAGGGGAGATATGATAGAGGTGTATAAATTAATGAATGGAGTGGAACGGATAAACGTGGATAAATTGTTTACGCTATCAGAATATAGAAGGACTAGGGGGCATGTAATGAAGCTACAGGGTAAACTATTTAAGACAAATAGGAGAAAATATTTCTTCTCTCAACGTGTAATCAAACTCTGGAATCTGTTACCAGAGGATGTAGTAAGGGCTGTTAGTATAGATGGTTTTAAAAAAGGTTTGGACAAGTTCCTGGAGGAAAGGTCCATAAACCACTATTAAAAAGGGACCCAGGATATCAATGCTTGGCCTAGTACAAGCACTGCAGAACCTGTGTCTTTTGGGGAAACTGCTAGGTACGTATGACCTAGATTGGCCACTGTTGGAAACAGGATACTGGGCTTGATGGACCTCGGTCTGACCCAGTATGGCATTTCTTATGTTCTTATGTTCTTATGTTCTTAACTGCATTTTCCTTCCAAGAGAAGTCTTCACCTAAGATTATACCACTGGTTAGAGAAACTCTCTCATTCTGGAAAATTATGAGAACTTTTACTGGTTGGATTATATTACCTTAATAGAGTCACTGGAGGTCTCTTCTGCTTAAAACTATGATATCCAAGGGGTTTCTACATAATTATACTTCTTAGCTGCAATATTTTCATACTTCCATATCAAATGATATTCCACCAGAAATTGACATCCAAAACTGTATTATCATTCCAATTGTTTATAACCATTTTCATTGCTACAGCAAACAAAAAATCTAACCAATAATCAGTACTTGAAATATCTTTTTGATACCCAGTGATTTCCATATCACTGCTTTGAATATCAGCCCCTCCGTGATTTTCCTCCAGACACCCACCAAAACAAGTTTGGACAAAAGTATATCAAACGTGGGAGAGTTCCTATCTCTTTTTTACAGGATCACTTAAATTACTAGGCCCTGCGTGGCACTTTGCAGCTTTAACTGGAGTTCATAGCACTTTGTGAGCTAAAAACAACCAGATTGTGTCATAAATGCTGGAAATGAAACTCTAATCTCTTTAGCCCAAAATACCTCCCAACTTCTATCCTCCAACAATTCACCCACATCTGCCTCCCAAACCTTTTCAGTACCCTGACTCTCTACTTGGAGAAGACAATAAAAGTCTGATGCAGCCTTAGGAGCTGAAGCTAAATTATGCGCTACTTCCTCTACAGGTCCTACCGCTAGCAGATCTTCCTAATTTGTTTTGAACTGCTCGATAGTGCTCACAAGCTGCATCCAATAAATAATATTATTTCCTGGAAGAACAAACTCCTTCTGAAGTTTCCTAAAGGTTTTAAAATGCCTGTCCTGCCAAAATCTTCCAACTCACTGTTTTCTTACCGATAATGATCTTGGAATAATGCCAAATAGAGGTTTTTTTTAGAAAGACATGTCATGCCAAATTGTAATGAGAATGGGAAAAGAGAATAGAAGAGAGGGGAGATCCTCTGCAAACAACCATAATCCAACAGAAGAGTGGAGAATAATCACAGCCATACCAAATGTATCTTCGCAACCACAAATTTTATTAAGGGACCCAATTTGACCAAGTTTCTGCATCAAAGCCTGCGTCAGGAGTCAGTAAATATGTTGGTCAACTTCAAATTGATGAAAGTACAAATAATGTGGTAAAACAGACAATGAGTGGGTCCGCAAGGAAGCACACACTCTCGCAGGAAGAAACAAGAAGGAACGAGGTGTAACAGGAAAAGTCCTTTATTGCACACACCCTAACATGGCCATGTTTCGGCATACGCCTTCATCAGGGGGAACCTCAAAGAAGCCAGACACATAATGGATATCAATAAATTATAATATAATGAATGAATCATTAAAAACCAAATAACTAAAAAGACTAAAACTCATAAGAAACAAGAATAGTAATAATCATAATGGTACTAATGTTTTTTTAAAAAAATGGTACTACTTGTTCAAAAAAGGCTGGTTGGACCATCAATGAGAAGTTATTAGAAACAATACAAACATATGGCGGCACATTCTATTCTGTACGACTTTAGGCTGTCCAGTCGTACAGACATTGATGCAGCCGATTCTGCTCCCATAGGGGCTAGACGCCCCGGTGGGAGCAGAATCTCAGCACAGTAGCTGGACGTCCAGAACTTGCCCCTTTTCAGGCACACCAGACATCCAGCCACCTACCCGGATGGATGTCCGGGGTGCCTGAAAAGGGGCAAGTTCCAGACGTCCAGCCACTGTGCTGAGATTCTGCTCCCACCGGGGCGTCTAGCTCTTTAATAGAGCACCGGTGCCATGGTCAGTCAGTCTCTTTAATAGAGCACCGGTGCCATGGCGTCATGTTGCTATGGCACCGTGGCTCCATTAAGGAGCCGCGACCTCCAGCTGCCGCTGAAAAGTTCCTTTTCAAGTTCCTTTTCCCGCAGCTTCACCCCTGATCCGACCTCCAATGGGCAGGGTCTGGTTGCGGGGAACTTCCTGTGCCCCTACTTACCTTTGTCCCTAATGGCTGCCACCAAAATGCCACGTCCAGGGGGACTTATTCCACCTTTGAAGTGGAATAGGTCCCCCGTCTACCCGACCGACCCCAGACATATAGTGCCGACCTCAGAATAGGCCCTGTATGTTTGGGGAGATGACTCGCCCTCGCTCCATCCTTGTTCTGCCCTCCCCCCGCCACGACTAAGGCTCCTCGTACAGCTCAGATGTTCATACAGGGAACCTTTTGCCAGCAGCCATAGCTGGATGAATATCGTTATTCGTGGTTGTGAATGACCCCCAATGTGTATATATAAACAAAGAATAAATACAGATAATACAATAAAATATGCATACACGATTCCCCCCCCCCCCCCAATTGGGAGACTTTCATCAGATCACATTTGCATGCATCCCTGGTTTGAGCTTAGGACTGTAGCAATAAGAGATATATTACTGACTATAAGTCAGTAAGGGGCATGTTTACTAACAGGCCGGTAAAGTGCGGGTCGCGGTAGAGTGAGTGTGCCGTATAAGGAGTGGGCGTTCCGTCCTGAAGAAGAAAAGCCGTGATTGACAGATGCGCTAAGGTGCGCGGCGCCCGTGTGCGCTCCGCACCTTACCGCAAATGAGAGCCGAACGGGAGGCATATGTGTCGCGCTGATCAAACAGAAGGACAGAGCCACAGCACAATGGTTGAAGCACTGACCAATGGTGCAGGGAGCAGGGGTTCGAAAGCACACACAATGCGCAATGGCTTGCTGAGGTGTTAGTTTATGAGGCAGAGGAATACTGGGCCAAATAAAGCAGCCCGCTGAGTTTTGTTTTGGCTCACATCAAAACTGGACGGGATAAGGAGGCGCGCTGATGTTTTTATGCCACATTTGAATACTGTGCGGCATAAAGCGTCGCGCTGATGTTATCTGGCGGCATATTACTACTGGGCGGCATAAGGCAGTGCGCCGGTTACGGCGGCAATCGCATAATGGAAGGTATAAGTGGGGCGCTGATGTGCAAACAGAAACACAGAGCCACAGCACAATGGTTAAGGCAGTTACCAATGGTGCAGGGATCAGGGGTTCAATCCCCACAGTAACTAATGCAGACTGCTGTTTGCTGTGTAATGTTAGGAGGCTGATTATATAATGGGTGGCATAAGGCGGTGGTATGCTGGGCAGAGAGCGTTGCGCTACTGTTTTCTGAGTCATGTCAATACTGAAAGGCATAAGTGACGTGCTGATGTGCAAATCAGAAAGCAAAGCTGCAGCACAATGGTTACCACACCAACCAATGCTGCAGGGATCAGGGGTACGATACCCAGCAGTGCAAAATGAAGATAGCTGGCTGAGGCAGTAGCTGTTAGGGGTAATATTGTTTTAGGAGTACCTTATTGTATATTTGTAGAATCATAACTGATAGCAAATACACTCTCAAAGCAGTGTAACAGAACGTCGCCCATAGGTTAATGCAGAGGGCACATGTGAAAATGCAATGTCCGCCATGGCACCCTACAATGTTGGTGAAAGTGTAGCCAAGTGTGCTATATGAGGCAGGGTAAGGTGAGAGCACTGTCCCAGATGGCAGCAGTGTGCATTGTAACGTATGGGAAATGTAAGTCGGTGTGTTGACCAAGGTCTGCCATACCTGATTTGGCAGGGAGGGGCTGCAGACAGGGGCAGGCGACTGATATGAACAGGGGATTAGAGTGTATCTTATCTTGTAAACTGCCCTATTCCCGTTGGAGTACTACAGCTCCATTAAACTCATGCTCTGGGGAAGAAGCCAATACTCCTCTGTTCTGAATGCTGACAACTTGTGCAGATAGTGAATGATGGAGGGGTGTTCATGGTTTGAATGTTCCAGTGAATAAGGTTGGCAGAGGTATGTCAACTGTCTGTGTGCAACTGTACAGCAATCTGTGATGCTGTCTCAAAAGAACTACCCCCTTGTGCCAGATATTAATGCACCTTTTATGGTGCTTCAGAAGGCACAATATAAACACACATTGCTAGGAAATGAAAACCTCATTCTCCACAAAGGCCATGTGGAAAGGCTGTCAACTCCCAAGACACTATTGTATGTAACCCATAAGCTGTGTCAATCAAAGGCATGGCAAAAGATGCCCCAAGGATGTAGAGATGAACCCAGAAACGTAACCCACTAGCACTAACATCCCTCAGTTGGAATGGCAAAGGAGGTATGTGGCAAACCCACACGTAACACAAGCACTGCACAGAGCTAAAACACAAAAACAATACAAAATTAAAAGAGGGATGAAGATCAGTTGCTGAACTGCAGAAATCATCCCCATCCCATGTGGCACCCATTAAAATGGACAAACATATTCTGGCTAAGTACAGTCATGCACAGAGTGATGTTAATGTACCGTGCTATAATGACTGTGTGTGAAAGAGGATGGTAAGATGTGGCCAGCAGAGGAGGCTCAAATGGCAGAATAGGTGACATATCAGGATGACTGTGGAGTAAAAGTGCTATGCAGAGCACACACAGGAGAGGCAATCAGGGACAGCTGCAATGCTGGAATGTGTAGGAGGCCAGGATGTGGGTTATCAGCATGCACATCAGGGTAGGATGCCACACAGTTGCCATTACAGAACATTGTATGGAAGGATGGGTAACAACTCAGTTGAGGGTACAATATGCTCACAGCACACATCAGTACATATATGACCCTCAAACAAATGTTAAACACCTTTTATGGAAAAGCATACAAATATAAGACACCACAGAGGAAGCACACTAATGACCACTACCACAAATCACAATGGCTAAACCGGCATGCCACACCAACAATGTGAGCTCCTTAGCAAAGACTGCAGAAAGAAAGAGTGCAGTCCATTAAACAAACCGCCTGCTGACTGTCAGGACAAGCAAACACCAAAAAGTAAGCATGATGAAATGCACATGCAGATCTGCTAATTACTCATACAATTGCAGTCTGTATTTGTGATGTGGTGCACATGTGCACACACAATGAAATGTTCTGCAGTGGATACAGCATGCAAAAGAGGGGAAAAATATACCACAAGGGCAACAGAGGACGGTATGTGGATCATGTTAATAATTTGGATCAGGACATGAGAAAGTTCCACATGTAATCAGGTGTAACACACAACACCTGAATCACAGAAAACCAAAACCCCCTGCTGTGTTGCCATGTAAACACCCTAAAGTGGGACACCTCTGGAAAAAAAAGAATATGTGATGGCTAAGCAGCACACAGGATGCACCTTGACGTACAGTGAGGAGAGAGAAGGGTGTATGTAGAGGTGAGGAACCTGCTGTTACCTCATGGTACAGTCAGCAGATTAGAAAACAAAGGATATAGCACATGTGCTAATCAAAACAAAAAACTACAGAGTATAAACACATGACTGTAGCCACTCCCAGAAACAGTACACTGAGTACACAGTAACACACTGAGCACACTGAGCCAAGCATACTAAGCACACTGTGTGGCAACCGTGAATACCCAGTGAGGTTACATGTGTCTGCCAGATACACAGCTGTCACTGTACAAGGATGCGAGCACAGGTGGCACATGTACATGTGTGGCAAATGGCCCCAGACAAGTGTTAATGTGATCAAAGAGAGAAGGACTAACCTACTGTTAACAAAATGGCCTTGGACCCAAGCAAACACTGATCAATTCCCACTAGCACCCCATGTGGCCTAGGTCAAGTCATGTAACCCCTCATTACCGTGGAACAAAGACCAGTTAATCCTCATCCAATGATATAGACAAAATAAACAATGCAGTCCCTGGGTCACAAAGACGCAGGACTGATAAACAGGCAATGCAATGTATGCCTTTGTATCACCCTGCTCAATCACCAAAAGAGCCACATGTATGTGGAATAAATATCTTTATTTGGTTTACACATCACAAATAGTGTAGTCAGTGCCATCATAATATGAAGGTGAGTGCATCTCTGATGGAATATTGAAATCCCTCTAATAGGGCATAAATCTAACTCACACAGAAAAGTTAATTCATCCACCACAAATGAAGAGCACGAGATATAATGTGCAGCCACTGCATACAATGCACTGGGCAGCAGACCCCCAGCCCCTACCTGATTCTGCATGCTGCAAAGGTGTAATGCACATATGAGTGCATGTAGAGAGTTGGCGCTGCATATTGAGGACACAACACACATCATGTGTCCCTCAAAACCATATCCATCTTGCAACACAGGAGACAACCAAACCAAACAAGCCTATGTTGAGAAAATGTTTTATTGTGAAAATCACGCTGGGAAAGTAATGTGTGAGGTCTCACATAATGTCTGAGCTAGGAAGCAAAGCTGCAACAATGTAGACACAAACTCTCCTCAAAATCACAATGAGTATATGCAACAGGTAGGACAGGCACATGAACACAAACAAAATACAAACTCAACTACCTTCCCATACCTATACATATACCACCATGAAGGAGGTGGCCCTGCAACCTTTTCAGAGTAGACAGTGTTTGGCCACATATAACATAATACATGGAATGCACAATTGACGAAGTGCAACGGTGACCCACATTGCCACACTGCAAACATCATGTCGCAATGTGAGTGTCCCTACCACAGGGCATAGCCTGGACTGTGCACATGGGAAATGCAAGGTGTTGACATACATGCAGACTGTCACGTCTGCACATCCAACAAACACAATAAGCAGCATCTGAACAAGGAAATGAGGGCCAAACATCTTATACGGAGCCACAAAGAAGTCTGAGGTCCACATGTTTTGTCTCACAAACATAGTCCGTCATATGCAAAAGCACCATCCACAGTGCAACATGAGACAGTGATGCCACACATGCACGTAAACACCCTTGTCACATTGACCACATTAATTAAAGATGGTCGTGTGTCCAAAATCATTGTTGAGGTAACACTTGTAGCATGTGCATGTGGAAAGCAGGTGGACATACACAATAGGAGTGCTCCATCGTTGGCCGTATGGCGCAAACATGGGTGTATGCTTGATTAGGAAGAAAAAGATGAGGGTATCCTGGGTGGCATGTCACACCCAGGGCCAAAACTTAACAATACTAAAACTGTGTTCGAATGGATCAGCTGCACTATCCATGTCATTTGCTGCTGCACACGGGGGGAACACTGCCAAAAGTAACAATACTATGTGCAATCCAACAGGTGAGGTTAATAGTGTTCCACCAAATATGGCTAGGAATAGTCAAGCGTGACATGTCAACATTCCACTGTCTTTGAAAGTTCATGTGTGTTCTCAACAATGAGCAGGACGCCCTGCAGAAACATCACACAAACAGTGCAGAGAACACCTCTGTAATGGAGAATTAAGTAGCTTAATAGTAATACTGTCCATCGCAGTCATATGTCTCACTCGCAGAGGTAAAACATCCAATGGGCCACTTTCTGGTGTAAAATGTCTATGGTGTTGTTTCTTCAAAAGGTGGGTGATGGTGACACCAGATGCACTGTAATAGATGTGTCCGGTATGTACTCAGCCCTGTGTCATGAGAGGATACGTATGTTCCTGTTAGCCACCTATGAGAAACACCACACAATGCACACCGTTACACCTTTGCAAATGCACAAGAAAGGTATGTGAAACCACACAGTACATTACTCAACAAAACATTGGTGATGACATCATTAATCCTAAACACACACATGGGTAAAACATGGGTATGGTCATGTCCATGCTCGTGTCACACAGGTGTGTCACAGCTACACACGACATGCATCTGTTTATGTGCACATAGAGGAAACATTATATGCATATAAGACAATTATGAATCATCAACAGGTAAACATAGATACAAATCTGCAATTAACAAATGTGCAACTTACCTTGTGTGTGCATCAGGTGTATGTCAGCAATCCCATGAACCACTACACAGCAATAAGAGGTGACAGTGAAGGCAGAGAATCTCAGCAGTCCGTGTACAAACAAAAGGTCAAGCCGCTGCTGATGCATGTCCATATTATGGTCATATCTGAAAATAAATAAAGGTGAACATCAGTGGTGACTCAGAACACAAGACACATTTTGTCGCACACCACACAACACATGTTGATAATACGCATAAGGTAAACAGCACTACGGAACACATACCACAGTCACAACTGCCCCCCAGGTGCACAGTCCCCTCACAGTACATGATAATGTACTATGCCTGAAGAGTGTCTCATCACACAGGCAACCTGTAATCACCCACACACAAAGTATGCATATTTCTGCATTCCAGCTGCAACACATGGCCCTGTATGTGTTCAAGTGGACCTTTAGACATATAAAGGCCCCGTGAACCGGCAATAATACCCTGTTGTTGGCTTATGGTACAATGTTGGGGTAGGGAGCAAGTGCAGGCAAACCAAATACAAACCTTAAATACACACACATGCAGATATGCTGTAACTGTCACATATACAGTGTGGCACAGGACATGCTGAACACAAACACATGGGGATATGTGTGACAACAGCAAGGGATGGGTGATGGAGCCTGAAGTGAAACACAAAACAACACACACCATCTGCCCAATATGATGGAGCAATGAAGATATGTTTTCCACATGACCCCAGGCACACACAATCTCCCTGTACATCCACCTACCCCAACGCAAAGCATATTGGGTGATGTTCAGTCACATGCCAATCCCACACATCAACAGCATCTGAATAAACTATGTCCTGTGCATTGGGAAACACAACAGTAACAAACATATGTCATGTTCTACAAGAGTATTTTATTTTATTTATTTTTATTTTATTTATTTACATTTCTTATATACCGCACTATTTGCGATCAGCGCGGTTTACATAAAAACAAGAAGGTAACCGACAATGAACAAAAGTCAGGTCATTACATTGAACAGGAACAAGTAACTTGGAAAACAGGGTAAACTATATACATATGCATAACCATGAATGGGTAACTATATACATGTCAGAGGGAGTTATTGGGTATTGGGTATCACACACTGCACCTTCCTGTCCACAACTCTCATACCCCACACCATCACCTAATGTCTGACTGCTCCCTATCACAATGTATAGATCACTCACATGTGAGAGGCAGCACAGAGTTGTAGGAGGCTATCCTCAGGTGTCCATAATAAATCCTGTCCCCATCGTACCTCTGTGTTGTTGTACAGAAAGATCAACAGACATGTCAGAAACCACCATGTTTGCACCTCATCACAAAGTACAGACGAGTCACACAGATCCACTATATTGGCAACAATGCCCCCTATCCTTGTGTAGGGGTGTGTCAATGTTGAATGCTAAGTCGCTTACAATTCTGGAAACACATATGGAATATGCACGAGTGCCTCATGTATGCAGGGACCAAATACATATCCTGGTGTGTAGATGTCATACCTTGAATCATAGTGACAGCTATTTGCTGATGATCTCCACAGATAGCTGTCAATGTGTGCGTCATGTCATTAAAACACCAATGGCATGTATATGTTTTACGCAAACCATGATGGCTGCATGCCATCACACTGTGTGTCATTGAGAATGTCAACGCATGGATAGCCAATATGTGTACCTCAGAGAAACAACTCTCACATATGTCTGGTTTTCCTTGCCAACATAATCCTCCCCTTCCCTGTCCGACTATCTATGCAATCTATGTAATGTGGACTGTACTATCCTACACTACTCACATACCCAGCCTGTAGCTGAGGCATGATGGCATATGTTGAGAATTTATCAGCAAGATATACCATGTACTCCCTGAGAATCCTGCACAACCATAAGCCACCAACACATTCTGTGCTCATCCTGCCCACTGTAACGCACCCCTTGCTGATATGGGGTAGGTTATCCTCTGTATCTGTGTACATATGTAGCACTATACTTAAGGTCAATTCGCCTACATGTAAATGTGGCAATACTACCTCTCTGGCTGGACAATGCTCAGATCCCCATCCTATAACATGTCCATGTCATGGCTTTCTGGTGCAGTATACATTCCGACACACTGTAGGGTGACATTAACACCCTACACATAGATACCCTAATATCCGCAGAAACTACTACTAAGCATCTGTCCTGTGATATGTATGTCCTGATACGGCCATAATAACAAAGCAACACATAGCCAGCTGACAGGAGTGTAAGAACCAAATGTACACCCCAAAGGTGAAACATATAAATTCAACCCACTGGACTAATGTCCCCAAACGTGGACTGGTCACACACTGTGAACATCTCACCATATGGCTAACACTGTTCTCCACCCATATCATCACAAAACATCATTTGTGCTCAACAACAACAGGTGCTAACACAGGCAGCCACTAACTGTAAATTTAACCTTACAAATCACACACAGCCGTATGAGCAACCACCCACATCATCTGGCACCAAATGCTGTTGTGTACTGGCCACATTGTTTGTGCCTCACACATGCCTATATGTGAGTTGTGAATTAGCACTAAAATACTAATGTGTTGTCGCATACAAATCATATCCTGACATAAACTGTAACTGCTGTAAGCATAACACACATAGGATTAAAAAGCTGTGTGGGTAGGTAATACGCACATGAGAAGATCTCTCCAATCAACCTCCGTCTGACTGCTGTGCCATCCTGTGTGTCACCACTGGCACGTACAGGGGGGCACATTGGATCTTGCTCCAGATCCTCATTAATCTCTGCAGGGATATTGTGCCTGAGAGCAATGTTGTGCAGGATGCAACAGGCTATGATTATCTCTGCAACAGTCCTTGGCTTATATTGTAAGGCCCCGCCTGACCTATCCAGACACCTGAAGCGACTTTTCAACACGCCAAAGGTACGCTCGATGACTGAGCGGCTGGAGGCATGGGCCTCATTGTACCTCCGCTCTGCACGTGTCCGTGGCTGACGTACAGGGGTCAGCAGCCAGGGGCGACACCCATATCCTGCATCACCTTTGAAAAAAAAAGAAATGTGCGTGTCAATATTCAACATAACTGACATATGTTAAGATGTAGTAACCCTACACAAAACAAATCCTGACATCAACATATAACTGAACAATTAATGAGCTTTAAAAAACACATATGCTGTTAGAAAAGGAACACATAGCCTAGAAAGTAAGTACACTCATGGGAAATACCCCAACAGTTCCATCTATACTGTAACATATTGTGTGTGTGTGTGCGCGACATGGGTATTGTAATGCATTTACTGTCCACATTGGCACCTCTGCCAATGAGAGACGATAGTAACGATTCACTTGTCACATGTTCATATTGTATGTCTGAACAGTAACCTAGGTAAAATATGCTGCCATGAGAAGGTGGGAAAAAAACAGAACATGTATGCCATGGAGGCTGGTGATAATGTGAACCATATCACCTAGATGCATCCTGTCCTGTACGGGCAACATATCTAGATCTCATACTCTGTGTCCTTATGCTGTATATTGCTAAACAGAAATTGTTTAAATACCAATCCTGTGCACTGTGTCTATCCTGGGAACATCCCACTGAAGGTGGGGTCTGCAAACCTGCACACTGTACTACTCATGTCTTAACCTCATAGAGATACACATCGGTACATTACCGTCATGTGTAGCTGAAAACAATACAACTCTGTATGCACACACATAGCCCACAGCTTTAGCCATCCCCTTTCCAATATGTTAAACTACATGAGGATCACTGGCCAATATGTGGCTAAATCATGATCATCTACAGTAGGCCAAGGTACTAGCACCAAATATACTTCGTTACACCCCTGCTGTGACATAGGCCAAATGCATGACCATACATATCCACACGAGTGCTGCTAGCTGGAAAGGGCAAAAGCATACATCAGATATTCCCAAACACCCCCTCATATTATATACTGGCTCCTGGGTAGCAACAACAGTCCAGAGTGAGTGTGTGACCCAACACACACATGAGAAGGGTTACCTGTATGGATGAGCAATTATCACAAGGTTAAATGACATACAAGCATTATTTGGCAATGACCCATCATGATACGTGCATATGAGGGCCAAACCCCCCCCCCCCTCAGAATGTGTGCAGTTGATATTACCACACACTATGAGGGATTGTGCAACAGCCTAGCCACATGCACAGGGGTGTTGTCACCTACACACCCTGTGAATGTCAGGATCATATAATGCTAGGAGTCTGATGGTCTATGTTTGTTTGTAGCTGCTGTATGTGTACGTCTATACCCCTGTAATAATCTAAACATACAACAGTCCCCAAACAAACATTGCTCATATGTTGATCTAAGTTTATGGTTTTAAACGAGTTTGCTAGCTATGTGAGTAGACATAAAGAAAGTTACAAAGACATACATACATTACGACACATGACATACTCACCCAGCAAAATACAGTCCCCATAACGTCCGCCCTCAAATTGTGTGAAGATTGCCGAGTGATGCAGGATATAGGAGTCATGGGTGGACCCTGGAAACCTAGGGACCACATTCAGAATATGCAGATTAGCATCACATACAACCTGAACATTCAGGGAATGGTAGTGTTTGCGGTTGCGAAACGCCACCTCCCTGTCTCTAGGCGGGACCAGGGCAACATGTGTGCAATCAATAGCTCCCATCACGTGTGGTATCCCTGCTAATGTCTCAAAGGCCTGGTTCAGGGTCCCCCATTGTTGCCTAGTGTGGGGAATGGCTATGTAATTCCCCACCCGGCTGACCATGGCACGCAGTACTTGGTGGAGACAACGTGAGAAGGATGGGCGGCTCATGCCACCCACTGCAGCCACAGATGACTGGAAACAGCCAGAGGCAAAAAAATGTAAAGCAGCAAGGAGCTTGACTAAACCTGGTATTGCATGGGACCGATCAGTCAGGGGCTCGAGGTCAGGTCTTAAATCCTCATAAAGCTCCCTAATAGCCCTTGTGCTCAGTCGGTACAGGGAGATGACCTGGTCCTCACGCATGCCCTGGAGCTGTGCCCTGGGCCTGTAGAGGCGTGGCTGCCGAGCCTGCACCTCGGCACGCCTTCTGTGCCGTGAACGCACAGCACATGGCTGGACCACCTCCACAGCTGCAGGTCTGAGTTGCTGCGGGACTACACCCATGCCCTGTGCTGCAGCCCCGTGGACACCATCTCCCCTGTCCGGCAACCGCAGCATCTGCCCACCACTCAGGACACATGCATAAGCATATATTGCTGCCATAAACTCCTCCCGTCCCACTACCGAAACACACTCTAACAACCACACAAACTCTAACAAACACACAAAACACACTATACAGTATCCAAAAGTAAAAACAACAACTGACAATACACACACAACACAATATAATAAGCAATACAAACACCAATATAATCCGCTAGTACAACTGCTTAGACTTTCGTTCTTCTCCACACCAACCACACTCCTCCTGCTCTTCCTCTACAACCCTCAACGTGGGTAATGTTGTGATGGTAATATATGTTATTATGGGGTGTGTGGTTTGCGCACACTGCGCATGCGCAGTTGATCGCATGCGATGCCCGTTGGTGGCGCGCGTGCGCCTCTCTACGCATGGGCGTCGGTCAGTGCGTGCCCACACGTATGTGCGCCGGCGTGAACATGCGCACAAAACACAGACACCCATGCGGTAGTCGTTGTAGTGCGCATGCGTACTGCGACACATGCGCAGTACAGTGTCTCAGGGCGCATGTGCGTTTGTCCGCGTACGGCCACCCATGCGTTGGCGAGCACGCGCCCAACGCACGAGCGTCACGCCCGCCCAATTGCGCATGTGCAATGGAAGACACATGGCAATACACTATAAATAGGCCTGCACACGTGCATCACGTTGAGGGTTGATAAAGGAGTCACAGTTAGAGAGAGAGGGTGTCATAGATAAAGTCTGAAACAGAGACAGTGGTGGGACCACTGCACAGGAAAGAAGCACAGTGAGGGATAACAAAATCTATAGGTAGAGAGGCTGTGGTGGGAGTAGTCCAGAGGAAGGAGGGAGAGAGTCAGTCCAGGGAGTACGGCAGCGGAGAGAGGCAGAGAAAGATAGTCAGGAGCAGAGTAGATTCCTCACCTTGTGCTAAGATAATATTTCTGTTCCCTTTGTTATTGTGTCCTTTACTGTGTCCTGTACTGTAACATTTTGTAAGTCTGTATTGCATGCTGTGTATTGTTCTGTTTTGTTTAAGTGAGTGCTGTTCTGTTGAAAGGAGCATTTAAAACATACAGAGATGGAGAGAGAGAGGGAGAGAGACGGTGAGGGTGAGGGTGTGGAGGATGTGTCCCAACCTGTGGTGGGTGATACACCGACGCTACAGACTGCATAACCTAGGGAGGGACATGCAGGACCATCTTTTGGGCCACAGCCTGCACAATATGTCCAAACTGGGAAGAGAAAAAGGGTACCTGTGCCTGGTCCACAGCGAAAAAGAGCTCTACGCTTCAGTGATAGAGAGAACTATGTCCTACTCTCGCATGTAATTGAAAACTATGACCTCTTATTTGGCAGGCTCAGCAGTCGCACAACAGTGGCCACCCGAATGGCAGTATGGGAGGAGGTGCGTGCTGCAATGTCAGAGGCAGGGGGCCCCACAAGGGATGTTGAAAGCCTCAAAAAGAGGTACTCGGATATAAAAAGAGGGGTGCGCCAGCACATGGTGGCTGAAAGACAACATGCGCATGGCACAGGTGGTGGGGGCCCTTTTATCCCATCACTCACACCATTGGAACAAGAGCTGGCAACACGTTTGGGCCACATCTATCTCCGTGGACTGCCGGAGGCCCTTGACACGGCACATCCTGACGCAGGTATGTATAGTAATTGCCAGGTATACAGTCATGTTCACAATGTCCCTTCAGTACACATCATTCAGCTGCACAGACACTCCCATACCTGTGACCCAATCCACACCATGTTTAAAAAGTGGTGTCACATGTGTGTGTTATGGCCATGCACAAACTGTGTTGTTGCCATGCCCTGTCACAATATTACATATGTGTCCCTCGAAAACAGCAACCTCCCCATCTGTTTCCAAAACTACACACAACAATTCCTATCCAACCTGCACATCTGTGATTGCAAAGCACCATATGATTTTGTGGCACACTAATCAGGTAACGTGTGTGTGACATACTATTTGCACAGTGCTACATGTGCTTCTCAGTGGGCCACAGTTGCTGGCTACTTGGGATCCACGGCACAATGGGTCACAGCCAAACATATCCAACAATGAGCATATAGTATGTCTAGAGACAATATTTCAAAGTCATAATTAAACATAAACAGGCAATGTATGGTCAAAACAAGTGTAAGGGTGATGTATTCTCACACATGTGTGGACATATGTTGTACAGATAGGGGAAGGGATGTGATGGGGGACACATGTGGCATGGCACTCCAAATATACACATGGAAAATATGCAACATGTGCATGGCCACACGACACACATGTGCCCCAGAAACAGCTGAATGACGTCGACAAACATGTATGGGAGGGTGTCATGGGTCGGGTATGCAGCACACACGCACATACCCACCCCATCATCTCTGTGGTGTCTGTGCCACACATATATAGATATGATTATGTTGAAACATATGTGTTTTCTTTGTTATTGTTCAATATGCAGGTGACTACAGTAAAATGGGAGAGGAAGAGGAGGAGGAGGAGGAGGAGGAGGAGGAGGAGGCGGAGGAAGAGGGTGACTTTGACATCACAGTGCCAATGAGTGTGTTGGAGGATGAACCTGCTGTCTCAGGGGGCAGCACAAGTGCTGTTGATGAGCCCATAGAGCCACCTGTACCCAGTATATCACCACTAGGGGCAGCATCAAGGGAGAACATCCAAGGACCCAGGCCGCAAGTATACACCGAGAGCCCTGACCCTCAGGTGATGATGGCGGAGTTAAGGTCCCATGGCGTATCTGCACGTCGCGATGCTGAAGGTGGGTGACATACGACAGTCATAATTCCAAAATAAACACCAATAGTCACTAGTTGGTGTTTGTGTGGTGAATGTTGCAACATAACCACCACATATATCACATGTATGGCTCATGTTGTTGGGATATTGTTTCGTGAAAGAATGGTGTGGGGTATAATATATGGTGTTACTATGACGCAAAACAGAATCACCGAAGGTCAGTTGACACCCACAGATGCAGGCCTAAAAGGAATGTTGTATAAGGGCCACCATGTTGTTGTCATGAGAAAGATCAACACTTGCCCTTGCAACCGTCTACCTCATTGCAGACACCCAGATGTCTGGTAAACCACAGCATGACATCTAAATGATAGTTAAAGAAACAAACATACCATATATAAAGCAATGCAACCCTCCTCTGTGATGTAACAGCACAAAGACCGCATTCCCCACAGTCTGCATCTGCAGGTGTCAAATTACATAGCATATGGAGAGAGGTGCGAAAATATGTCAGGTCAACCATAGATACGGATCTACAGAGGGGTCTCAAACGTACAGTATGAACCTGATGGCTTGTTTGGAGAGAACATTCCTCAATTTCCTCTGTACATAAAGACATAACATAGACTGTAATACAGACAGAAAAGGAAAACACCATGTCCCCTTACTGTAAGGCCAACAATCCCTCAACAGATTGCATAGGCTGTGAGCATGTGTGTCCCAGTTAAATTGTGGGCCTATGTCCCCATACCGTGTGATGGTCCCCAGTATCATAAGTGTCATACCTGCAATATGTGTTGTATGCAACCATACAGTAATGAGTATGACGCATGTCTATTTCTCAACAAATGGTTAAACAAGGACCAAAACCGTGAACAATTACTGTGCTGCAAAAAAAAACTAAACACATATGACTAACTACAACAAAAGCTTGCCATGTTGAGACCATATCATACACCACGTATCCACACAACATTACCAGAATTGGCACATCACCCTACCCCTCCTTTCCGAATGCAAACATTAGAGCATTACACAAAGACCTCACATAACATACTGGTGGATGATAGCAATTGTCAAGCCCAATGAGAAATAACATAAACTGAAGACCTCATCTCCTTTACAAAATAACCAGATACATCATCATAGAGCAAGCAACCAAAGAAAAACATTACCTAGTCGAAAAGTGTTATTGGAGCCACAAAAGGCAACTAGGGAATTTGACACAACACTGTATAGGTACTGGCCAGTGGGTAGATAGAGATATCTGACCAATCTGTACAGTGATACATACATTATCCCTTACAGCAAGGTAAAAAATAAACATACTGAAGCTCAGCCTGTAAGGATCCATATGCTATGTCAAATGAGAAAGCGGAAAACATATGTTGTCTAGTTGTTATGACTGTTTTCCATGTCCTAATTGCTGCATCCACGTTCACAATGCCTGTGCAAGAGTTCTGCTCACTCACC
Source organism: Ichthyophis bannanicus (assembly GCA_033557465.1). Taxonomy (NCBI): domain Eukaryota; kingdom Metazoa; phylum Chordata; class Amphibia; order Gymnophiona; family Ichthyophiidae; genus Ichthyophis; species Ichthyophis bannanicus. The sequence continues at coordinate 1,712,190,884 of CM066031.1, read as the reverse complement.
ATAGTCTGATGTTTATGTGTCCAGACAGCTCTATTGTACTGTGTTATCCACTCTACATTGTCACATTTGCTTTAACATAACCATTTTTTCAATGACGTATTCAGAATGCCAATGTCTATCCTCAACTACACTCACATAAGCAGCTATGTTCATAAGGTATCACCCACTCCCACAAAACATGTAAATGCTTCACGGGATTAACGTCTGTCAGCTCCATCACATTCTAGTCATTCCCCAACATCAGCTCACGTACATTTTGTACACCACCAAGCATACATATCAGTTTAGTCCTTGCACCAGGCAATTCCAAGGACCAGCACATCCCCACATCCAGCCCTTATACTGACAATGTAACCCATCAGACCATACATTGTCATGTCATAAAACAATCATTAGGGCAGGCCAAACCTGATTTGCCGTCACACAGTCTGACACAAATATATGGCATCCCATGAGGCTACATCCAGTACAAACATCTCATGGAGAATAGCAAATTCCATACACACATAACACACAGTTCCTGTCATAACATGCCCCAACAGCTCATGTGCATCTCTATGCCACATATAGCAAAACCCTGGACCCATACATGACCTGTGCAGACATTCCCAAACACACCTCGGTACAACAATGCTTCTGGCCATCTGAGGTGTTTATGGCTGCTGCATGCTGCACCTGACCTAAATAATGGATATGAGATGACTGTCCTTGCCCAATTCTGTTGCCACGTCAGTAGTATGTGGGTGTGTATGCAGAAGCTATTGTATGACTGTTGTGTTGTCCTCCCACATCTTCTTCCTGTATAGTGTTCTCTGTGTTTCTATTAGTTGTAGTACACTGCGATATATGTGTTATACCCCTAACCATGTTCCCATATGACTCAGCACTATCACATTAGCATTAGTGTGGTATGTGTATGACATGTTGCTTTATGAAGGTGTTTTCGTGGAGAGGTAGTTCATTGACCACCCTGTGTCCCATTCACAGCCAATCGACGTGTTCTGGAGCGGATTCGCTGTACTGTGGAGCAGAACACCAGGGATGTTTGTGCTGAGCTCCGGACATTACATGAGGGGGTCATAGCCATGCCACTAACTCGCATGTGTGAGGCCCTTGAGGGCATACGTGATGTTCTGATCCGAGCTGCACCTGCACCACCAATGTATCCGGAGGAGGATATAGCCTTGCCAGGGAGAGGGGCCCGACGTGGCAGGCGTGGCCGACCACGCCGTCAGTAACCTATGATAATATAGAAATGTACAGCACGAAACCAAAGGTTTCTCTTTGTTGCACTGTTCATTTTTAGCAACTATGTACATAGTATTTTCTGTTATTGCGGCTTGGTTTGGGTTATATGTGAAAGTAGACATATGTGATTAGTATGTTGTGTTTGTGTTATGTAATTGGCTTGGGGGGATCTTTGATATGTCTTACACACATGTTTGTAACAATAGTTTTATATGAGAGAATTGCTGTGATAATAAACAGCTGTCCAAAAATAGATACATTGTCTCTTTCCAAAGAGTGTCCATTTGGTCCCATGTGTATCTCTGAGAGGGGGGTGGGAGGACCATAGGATCTGCAACCATGTCCACTGCATAAGCTACTTTGCCACACACATATACTATTTCCATGATCCACACATATGTAATGTTTCACTAGCACAATGTGTCACCACAGCCTCTGAGCTGCAGCGGCACAGTGTGCACAGACATCCATGTACCACATGGGTGTGGAACCGTGATACTGTGGAGCCGCAGACCAGTCAGGTTCTGAGCATATCCCTAATGTATATGCTGGCGATATATATCTCACCATTACAATTATCATGACCACCTTACTGGTTTGTGTCCCTCCAAGACTGGATTTTGAGAGCGCTGCCTTACACCTCTGTCATGTACGAGTTATTTTGGGCTGGGTGCAGATGTCACAGACATCGGATGGTTATTTGGAATGCGTAACATTGCTCCCTGTTTCTCACCAGCAGTAACGGGTGGTGGCAATGGCAATATGTTGGTGGTGGGGAGAGGTGAGGAGGAATATGACACACTCTAGGTAACATGTTTGATGTCGGGGACAACTGCGCCTTGCCCACTCACATTCCAAAATGGCAGAGGTGTAATCCAGGTCTCTCAAAAGCGAGCCCTGGAGGGCCGAAAAATCAGTCACGCTGACAGGATATCTCCAATTCATATATATCTCTGCCACACTCATTAGGAATATTTCCAACACCTGACTGCCCTGCGGCTCTACAGAACCACGGTTCACCACCCTTGATGTGGACACAGGGGTACTGTGTTATAAATGGCCTGTTTATGTTCCATACACATCACCATCTGCAACCCGTCATACACGACACATTGGTGCCATATGTGTGACCTGTGCCCTCACCTATATTAGTGGTCACATGCACCCCAACCCACCATAGGGATGCATGTTACAGGGGCAGACATTTGTGTGCCGCATATTGTGCCGGCTCATATATGTGAGAACATGTGGGTCATGTATATACATCCCTGTGGCAAGTACGTCTGTGGGGCAGCCACTACATGGTAACATGTAATGCAGCACCCTGCTATCACACACCTACACACATGAGTTTCCCGACACACTGCATGTGGTGCCAATTGAGGTATCACACGCATGTTTACCCGTCAGGAATGTATGTGGCTGCACACATATGACATGCTGGCATCTATAGTCATATGCTACGTGAGACACGTGACCATTACAGGGTTCAGAAAAAATACTTTAATATGTACAAACAAAAATAAAACTATATACATATCTAGGGTAGGGGGAAAATGCCATCACCCACCCACCAAAACAAACCCTCCCCACCCCCGCACACACACACCCGCAATAAACACACTCCCACACACTAACCCCGAACCCCCACATGACCCCACCCTCCCTCAGCCTGCCCCGTGATGGCGGACAGGGCAGCACAGGGCACATGTGTGGACGTCACAGGCACCATCAATGATGCCTGTGACGCCCTTCAGGGGGTGGCTGCCGACATGGCAGATGCTCAATGTCAGCAACCACCCTCTCCATGGCTCCCGCCATCCATTCCTGCAGGTGCACCAACCGGTGCACCCGCTGCTCCAGTGCATCCAGAGCCTCACACAGATGTACAACACATCTGCCACCACACACACACATTGTTCCTGGTGTTTGTGTGGTGGCATCTGCATGCACTGTGTGTGGGGCCCTGGATGTTGGAGCCACCTGCCCTTGATGGCAGGAGCCAACAGTGCCCTGTGCTGCACTGTCCTCTATGTCACTCTCCCAGACACCCTGCGGCCACTCTTCCCCCCCTGACTCCTCCCCAACACCCCCCACCACCTCCCTCCCACCCACATCACCTGCGCCCTCACCCCCCCTTGTGACCCTGGCACCCACACCTTCCGTCCCAGCATCCCCCATGACCCCCTCCGCTGTGTCTTCCGCAGGACCCTCTGCCTCCTCCCCACTGGTGTCCAGGACTACCACCTCCACGGCAGCGCGGGAGGTGGGCCTTCGGAGGGCATAGGCAGAGGTACGGGGGTCTTCGTCACTGTCATCATGATCTGTGGAAGATGACAGTCATCAGCACACGTAGATGTGTGTGACACATCACATGTACCCATGCAGGTACCATGCACACTGATGGGCCACTGTGACCTCTGATGGTGGGCAGCCATGTCATCAATACGCACCATCACCATGTGATGATTCAGCATTCCTCACGCGCTCAAGGTATGCGCCATGGTGCAGGCGCAGCTCCCTCCCTTTCTTTCTCAGATCCTCGACCTGTGTGTGTGAGAAAATATGGGTGGGAGCATGAGTGAGCACTTACGTCTGGTGGGTGGGCAACAGAAACATAGAACAGTGTGTCCTGGGTCTGGACACTTCAGCTACACTGATGTGTGTTTCATGTATAGCATAGTTCAACACCTGTCACAGGGGATCATCATGGGCACATGGAATGTGTTATCACATGTGGACAACACCATTACCAACTGAGCCTACTCACCAATGTTGGTCATCGTCACATATGTCAGTCTCTGGAGCCATGCCATGGTGCTTGCGTGATGCTACTTGCTGTCCAATATTTGCATCTCTTGTTGTGTATGTTTTGCACACCAGGAGCGGGTGAAGGGATACATTGGAGCAGTTGTTGAATGCGACAGAACCCAAGGGGGACAGGGATGTTTGTTAATTTGTGCATCCTGCTGTGTCTGGCGACCACCTGTTACAGGCAATGAACTATGCTATCAGCAGCTAACAACATGGCTAAGTCACACATGTGGGAAACAGTGGGATGAGGAGGGCAGGAAAGGGTTACAAAACTGATCATGTGCTGTGGAGGGTCTGTACCTCCACCCATGTTGGCTGGCCATCCTGTGTGAGAGTCAGGTTGGGGTGTAGTATGTATGGGGTATGTTTGGTAGAGCAGCCTAAACAAACATACAACAACTGCAGGTGCCCTTATCTGAGCTTACCGTGCCCATGTAGGCTGGCCTATATCTTGTAGAAATGGCACTATGACCTATGACCTGTATGATGACAGCAGGTGTATTTTGATAAACCATGGACAGACACCAAACAAACACACTACGCAATTGCCACCTGTGCTCATGTGGCTGCTTGTGTCTGTGGTGTCCAACCACAAGAGGTGACTGTAGCTTTCCTACAACATCAGTTCTGTTCACCTGCTACAAGGTAATGGATTTGTAGGAGGTGTGAGGATGGGTAACCTAACTATGCATAAAGTGAGGGGAATATGGCTCTGTTACAGCCTTTGGGAATATCTTTGCCTAGGTCATGGAGATGTTGTACCTATACACACATCAACATGTGCACATAGCTTTTCATCGTGATACATCACAGACATGTGTGATGAGATAGTGACCTCACAGACTATGTGAGAGGTGCAACTTACCTGTCATAAACTACCACAACATGTGACTGCTATACCCACCAATTCAATGTGGCGTACGGCCCCATGGGGGTTGCGTATTGTGCCACACATCATCAGCTGCATATCCCATTGCAGTGGGATCATAGACAAGTGACCTTACACAGGTCATAGGACTCCTGGAGATAGGGAGAATGTATTGAACTGGTTAGGCACACACAACCATATCACCAGGGTGCGTGATAGACCACTGTGATGGCCTCACTTAACTCCTGGGGAAAGGGATGCTCTATTAAACTCTTTATTCACACACAACCATATCAACAGGGTACGTGATTGCCAAGTGTGGTGGCCTCACTTAACTCCTGGGGAACGGGAGGATCTATTTAACTCTTTATTCACACACAACCATATCACCAGGGTACGTGATAGCCGACTGTGATGGCCTCACTTAACTCCTGGGGAAAGGGAGGATCTATTACACTCTTTATGCACACACAACCATATCTCCAGGATGAGTGAAAGGCCACTGGGATGGCCTTTGAGGGCTCCTGGAAATAGGGTAGATGTAATGAACTGTTTGAGCACACAAAACCATATCTCCAGGATACATGAAAGGCCACTGGGATGGCCTTTCAGGACTCCTGGAAATAGGGAAGATGTAATGAACTGTTTCAGCACACAGAACCATATCTCCAGGATACATGAAAGGCCACTGGGATGGCCTTTCAGGACTCCTGGAAATAGGGAAGATGTAATGAACTGTTTCAGCACACTAAACCATATCTCCAGGATACATGAAAGGCCACTGGGATGGCCTTTCAGGACTCCTGGAAATAGGGAAGATGTAATGAACTGTTTCAGCACACAGAACCATAGCTCCAGGATACATGAAAGGCCACTGGGATGGCCTTTCAGGACTCCTGGAAATAGGGAAGATGTAATGAACTGTTTCAGCACACAGAACCATATCTCCAGGATACATGAAAGGCCACTGGGATGGCCTTTCAGGACTCCTGGAAATAGGGAAGATGTAATGAACTGTTTCAGCACACAGAACCATATCTCCAGGATACATGAAAGGCCACTGGGATGGCCTTTCAGGACTCCTGGAAATAGGGAAGATGTAATGAACTGTTTGAGCACACATAACCATAGTTCCAGGATACATGAAAGGCCACTGGGATGGCCTTTCAGGACTCCTGGAAATAGGGGAGATGTTTTAAACTGTTTCAGCACACAGAACCATATCTCCAGGATACATGAAAGGCCACTGGGATGGCCTTTCAGGACTCCTGGAAATAGGGAAGATGTAATGAACTGTTTGAGCACACATAACCATAGCTCCAGGATACATGAAAGGCCACTGGGATGGCCTTTCAGGACTCCTAGAAATAGGGGGGATGTTTTGAACTAGTTCAGCACACAAATCCATAGCTCCAGGATACATGAAAGGCCACTGGGATGGCCTTTCAGGACTCCTGGAAATAGGGAAGATGTAATGAACTGTTTGAGCACACATAACCATAGCTCCAGGATACATGAAAGGCCACTGGGATGGCCTTTCAGGACTCCTGGAAATAGGGGGGATGTTTTGAACTAGTTCAGCACACAAATCCATAGCTCCAGGATACATGAAAGGCCACTGGGATGGCCTTTCAGGACTCCTGGAAATAGGGGGGATGTTTTGAACTAGTTCAGCACACAAATCCATAGCTCCAGGATACATGAAAGGCCACTGGGATGGCCTTTCAGGACTCCTGGAAATAGGGGAGATGTAATGAACTGTTTCAGCACACTAAACCATATCGCCAGGATACATGACAGGCCACTGTGATGATCTTACAGCACCCCTGGGGATAGGGATATTGTTTTGTACTTTGACAGCACACAGACCAATATCACCATGATGACAGGTGAGCCAGTGTGATGGCCTCTCTAGTCCCCTGGTGATAGGGTGTATGTATTACAGTGCTTGAGCACACACAACCGTATCTCCAGGGTGACTGATAGACCACTGTGGTGAGCTCTCAGGACCACTGGGGATAGGGGGGCATATTGCACAACATTGGCAAAAACAACCAGATCACCTGGGTGATTGACATACCATTAATGCTTTGCTTCACATACCCTTTCTGTGGACGGAAAGGTTATTTGCTGCAGCTACACATTTCACCATATTCATATGATGTGATTTGGATATAATTAAGCTGATCTATTGGTTTGCTTTCTTACAGTATGTGTTGGCACGTCCACAGCAGCAAATGCCAGGTAATAGGGCTAGCATCATGACCTGTGTGACCATATCCATCACCACCTGGGTACAGGTCAAACCTGTCACATATTATACAAAGACAATATGGGATGTATGTTCAGCTGCAGCACATTACTGACACACAATACCTGACCCCAACAGCATGAGGATCTGCAATGCACACAGCCTCTAGATATATATGTCTATTTCTAATGACCTGTCCCCATCCACTTACCTCCCTTGGGAAGTCAGCTTCTCTATTGAAGCGTCTCTGTAGCCGTTCCCAGGCCCTGCGGACCTTTCTGCTGTCCCTGTACCTGTTTTGCCCGGGGAACAGCTTCTCCTGCCTTGTGGCAATCAGGCGAGACAGGATGCGGAGCTCCCGAGGAGTGAATGCAGGCTTTCTTGTTCTGGACGCCATTTTGAGATATTATCACCTGATTGCACGCAGCGTCATTGACGCGCATGCGCCCCGCAAATGCCACACATTTCCAATGTTTTACGTGCAACTGTGCCCCGCAAATGGCGCAGTTTAGCGACGTATGACGTCCAACTGCGCCCCAGAAATTGGCGCACTTTGGCGACGTAACACGTCTCATTGCGCTCCGCATCTGCTGCATGTTTTATAAATATTTTGTCCCACAGCGTCCCGCAACTGGCGCAATTTATACACATATGACGTTCAACTGCGCCCCGCACATTGTTTTGCGGAACGAGTTGCGCACATGCGCACAACAACTGCAATATACAGTGCTGTGTGTCTCTTATATAAAACACATAACTATTTCATGACCTCATGGTGTTGACACATTTGGGACTTGAACTTATCATCACTTGCACAGTGGTTCTTAGGCATTTGTTTGATGTGATGTGCTACGCCTTTCACATTGCACTGACTGCCACTACAACTGCTACTTCAACAAGGTGTTTTGAGGGACCATCAGATTGGCCTATCAGGCACCCTGGTGATATGGGGATATGTGTCGCAATAGATGATATAGCGTAGTTACTCACCTGTAACAGGTGTTCTCCAGGAGCAGCAGGAATCAGTCCTCACTTATGGGTGACATCGGCGCCGACGGAGCCCTCGCGGAGCAATTTTCCCCAGCTTTCAAAGAAAGCCTTTGGGAATTGCAGCGCGCATGCGCGGTCGTCTTCCCGCCCGAGGGTGCCATCTTAGCCAGTCAGATGACATAGCTAAAAAAGACAGCATAAAAATTTGCAAAAAGAACATAAGCAGACGATTGCAACTCCAAGGGGAGGAGGGAGGGTAGTGAGGACTGATTCCTGCTGCTCCTGGAGAACACCTGTTACAGGTGAGTAACTACGCTTTCTCCAGGACCAAGCAGGAAGTCAGTCCTCACTTATGGGACTCCCAAGCTCAAGGCTACCGGAGACCCTAAGCACCAAAATGAGCTCCCTCTAGCTCAGCAGCACAGAAGGATAGAATCTTCTCTGAATTATCACCCACCGGTAGCCCACATCCGGGATGGAGGGTAGGAGTTGCTCAGACCTCAAAGAGATTACGGAGGACTGCCTGTCCGAAAGCACTGTCCCTACGGGACTCCCTCTCGAGACAGTAATGGACCGCAAAAGTCTGGCTCGAAGACCAAGTAGCGGCCCGGCAGATGTCTGCCAGCGGAACAGAGCGGAGGTAAGCCACTGACGTGGCCTTTGCCCGAACGCAATGAGCCATGACTCGACTTTCTAAGGAGAGTCCGGCTGCCCCATAAGCCCAAGCGATACAGTCCGCAACCCAGATGGACAGAGTACGCTTGGAGACCGGGAGCCCCAATTTATTGGGGTCAAAAGACACAAAAAGCTGAGCAGCTTTACGGTGCTCCCGCGTACGGTCAAGGTAGAAGTTCAATGCCCTTCTACAGTCCAGGGTATGGAGGACCGTTTCAGCTCGGCTGGAGTGTGGTCTGGGAAAGAAGGTTGGAAGTACCACCTCCTGATTGATGTGAAAAGGGGAGACCACTTTAGGCAGAAATTTCGGGTGAGTCCGTAGGACTACCCTATTCTTGTAGAACCTAGTGTAAGGGGGATCAGACACGAGGGCCTGCAATTCACTTACGCGTCTAGCGGAAGTGAGGGCTATCAAGAACAGTGTTTTCCAAGACAGAAAACGGAGAGAACAGGTAGCCATAGGTTCAAAAGGCGGACAGGTGATCCGCTGCAAAACCACATTCAGGTCCCAGTCAGGCGCTGGCGGGCGCAGAGGTGGTTTAAGTAGAAGGAGACCTCGGAGAAACCTCGCTACGAGAGGGTCGTTGGAGAGAGGTCTGCCGTCCACCGGCACATGATGTGCTGAAAGAGCACTGAGGTGAACTTTGACGGAGTTGGACTTAAGTCCCAGATTAGAGAGGTGCAGCAAGTACTGCAAGATCACGGACACCGGGCAGGAGAAGGGATCCTGAGACTGTTGGGTACACCAGACTGCAAAGCGACGCCATTTAAGGGCGTAGCATTTGCGGGTAGAAGGCCGTCGCGAAGCCAAGACGACCTCCTCCACCTCCGCCGGCAGGAGAAGGGGAGCAAGGACTACCCTCTCAGCAGCCAGGCCATGAGGTTGAGAGACCTGAGGTTGGGGTGCAGTAGGGACCCCTGATCCTGAGTGAGGAGATCCGGTTGTACCCCCAGAGGGATTGGATCCTCCACCGCCAGTTGCAGCAGGAGCGGAAACCACGGCTGCCTGGGCCAGCGAGGGGCCACCAGGATCATGAAGGCTTTGTCTCGGAGAACCTTGAAAAGAGTCCGAGAGACTAACGGGATGGGAGGGAAAGCGTACAGAAGGCTCCCCGACCATGAGATCAGAAAGGCGTCCGCCGCAACCCGAAGGGGGTGCGGCTGACGAGAGCAGAAGCGAGGAAGCTGCCGGTTGTGAGGACTGGCAAAGAGATCCACCGTGGGGAGGCCCCACTTGAGGAAGAGCTTCTGAACTATCAAGGGATCCAGACGCCACTCGTGCGGCTGGAGGACCCTGCTGAGTTTGTCCGCAAGGCAATTTTCTTGGCCCGGGAGATAAACTGCCTTGAGGAGAATGCCGTGACTGACGGCCCAAGAGCAGAGCTTCTGTGCCTCCCGGCAGAGGAGGAAGGAGCCCGTGCCCCCCTGCTTGTTCACGTAGAACATGGCAACTTGATTGTCCGTCTGGACAAGGACGGATTGGTGGGAAGTCAGGTGGGAGAAGGCCTTGAGAGCTAGGCGGATCGCCCTGAGCTCCAGGAAGTTGATCTGCTGAGCAGACTCCCACGTGGTCCAGAGGCCCTGAGTACGTGCCTCTTGGCAATGTGCTCCCCAGCCCAGGAGGGATGCATCGGTGGTCAGCACCCGGGTCGGCTGAGGTGACTGGAAAGGCATTCCGAATATCAGGTTCGGCTGCCGGAGCCACCACCGGAGAGACGAGAGCAGCGGCTCGGAGACGCGCACTAGGTCTGCCAGGCCGCCTGTGGCTTGTCGCCACTGCTGGCGGAGACACCATTGAGCAGACCGCATATTCAGGCGGGCATTGGGGGTCACATGGACGGTGGAAGCCATATGGCCGAGCAGTCTCAGGAAGTGCCTGGCGGAGACCAGGGGCTGGCTGCGAAAGCGGTCGGCTAGGTCCATGAGCCGTTGAGCCCTGTCGAGCGGTAGGTACGCTCGTGCCCGAGGAGTGTGCAGCCTTGCGCCGATGAACTCGAGATCCTGTGAGGGGAGCAAAGTGGACTTTGCGAAGTTTATAACAAAGCCCAAGTGCTGCAGCAGAGTCACCGTGCGGCACGTGGCGTTGGTGACCTCCTGAGCGGACGCTGCTCTGATGAGCCAGTCGTCGAGGTACGGAAAGACATAGAGGCCGTGAAGCCGGAGATGGGCCGCCACGACCGCGAGACATTTTGTGAAGACTCGCGGTGCGGAGGATAGGCCAAAGGGCAGTACTCTGTACTGGTAATGATTTCCTGCCACCACAAACCTTAGGTATTGGCGGTGGCTTGGGTGGATGAGGATGTGCGTGTAGGCATCCTTTAGATCCAAGGAGCATAGCCAATCTCCCTGCTGGAGGTAGGGCAGAAGGATTCCAAGGGTAAGCATTTTGAACTTCTCCCGCACAAGGAACTTGTTGAGGTTGCGCAAGTCCAGGATGGGTCTGAGGCCCCCTGTTCTCTTTGGTATCAGAAAATACCTTGAATAAAAGCCTTGACCTCTCAGGTGGTGGGGCACCGGTTCCACCGCCTGTTCCTGCAGAAGACCTGCTAACTCCTGAAGGAGCAACTCCCTGTGCAGAGGGGGCGCGAAGGTTCTCCCGGAAAATAGGAGGGAGGGACCTGATGGAAGTGGAGAAGGTAGCCTTCTCGCACGACCTGAAGTACCCAGGCATCTGCGGTGATGCTGGACCACCTGTGGGCGAAGTGAACCAGCCGGCCTCCGGTGCTGGGAGGAACCAGCGGGGGGGGAGAGGCTATGCTGAGCGAGTCAAAACCCCCACCCTGCTGAGCAGGGGCTGGTGGTGCAGGCTTGGGGGCTTGCTGCCTACGGGACCCGTTACCCCGTCCCTTGGCCTGCTGGCCCTGTTGGGGAGCTGCAGGGGCCTGATAATGGGGGTACTGTTTGTAGGCAGCCGCCTTCCTCGGGTAAAAGGACTTTTTTCCCGAGCCCTTCTTTTTCTGGGAAGGGGCGGAGGTCTTCCTAGAAAGCCTGGTCCTGGTGAGAGTCTCAGTCTCAATTTGTGCAGCCTTTTCCGCCATGGGCTTGCCAAAGAGGTTTTCGCCTCGGCAGGGGACATCGACCAACTTGTCCTGTACCCAGGGCTCAAGGTCTGACGACTGAAGCCAAGCCTGTCGGCGGGCACCGATGCCGGCTGCGGCCACTCTAGCCGAGGCCTCAAAGCCATCATAGGCTGCTCGGGACATGAACTTTGAGCATTCCCGAATGCCCGTGGACAAGGCTAGGAACCTCCGCAAGGGCTCCTCGGAGAGACCAGCGGAGAATCCGGCTAGCTCTTTAGCCAGATCCCGGAGATACATGCCCATGTAGAGCTGGTAAGTCTGGACACGACATGCGAGCATAGAGCCCTGGAAGCACTTCTTGCCAAGGCCATCCAGGTTACGGGCCTCCCTTCCAGGAGGCACCGAGGAGTGCATCTTCTGGCTCTTAAGACGATGCATGGCCGATTCCACTACCATGGAATGGTGTGGCAGCTGTGCCTTCTGAAAGCCAGGGCTCTTGCGGACCCGATAGATAGAATCGACCCGCTTGCTCAGGACCGGCGAGGAGGCCGGACTCTCCCACATGCGGAAGAGTAGTCGTTCCAGCATAGGAGGAACCGGCACAGTAAAGTGCTCCCTCGCGGGAGAGTCATACTGGAGGGCGTCGAGCTCTTCGGCTCGAGGCTCCTCCTCGGGATCCGCAGGGAAGGCCAAAGCCTTGGCCATATCCCTAACGAAGTCCGAGAACCGGGCATCCTCCGGGGGGGACTGCTTCCGAGGCTCGGACCCCGGTGAGTCCGATGGGACACACCGAGTCCGGAAAGAATCAGGTGACTCTTCCTCCTCAGACTCCCAGACCGACTCCGACGAGGACTCGGTGGGGTCGGCCCGGGCAGGGTGCGGCGCCAGCCGCCCCGACGTCGAGGGAGTCGGCGTCGGCGACCTCGGTCCCGAACGGGAGGCCGAGGGTGACCTCGACCGAGGATCGACCCGAGTTCTCATTGACTCGAGGATCGGCTCGGTCTCCGGGGTCGACTTGGACGTCGACGTCCCGGCGGTCGGGGCAGCGGCGCCAGCGAGGCCAGCGAGCAGTGCCCGCTGCTGGTCCATGAAGGCAGACAGTCTGCTCTCCAAGGCCGTCAACCTGAGTCCGAGCTCAGGTGACCCAGCAGCCCCCGACTCGGGCCCCGACGGCGTCGGGCCCGACGTCGGCTGTCGCGGAGGCGAGTCCAGAAGGACCACAGGACTTACCCGGGATGTGTTCCTTCTCCAAGGACCTGGGGCGGCTGTCGGGGCTATGCGACCTGGCCCTCGCGGAACCAGGAGCGTCCACCGACGCCGCCCTCGCAGGTTTTTCCTTCCGACGATGGTCCCCGGAGGGAGAACCCCGGTCGGAGGAGCTCCGGCGACGGTCCGAGCTGGAGCCTTTCGACGCGGAGGCCTCCGACGAGGTCCGGGTACGGCTGGGGTCAGCGAAGATTCTCTCACGCTGATGCCGCCGACTCCTCAATGCCTTTGAGGACAGTTTGCTGCAGGGCCCACAGATCAGTTCCTCATGATCCGGGCCCAGGCAGCGGAGGCAAAAGTCGTGTGTGTCGGTTAGTGACATATTTCGGTCACACCGACCACACCGCTTAAACCCACTGGCAGCCATCGGGGGAAAAAGGGCCCCTGCGAGGTCAAAGGACCGGGCTGCCAGGGAAACCGAAAACGAAAGCTGACTAAGTCAGAAAAAAACCGAAAAAAGTAAGCGGACTCGAGACCGGCGTCGCGAGTCCGGGCGGGAAAACGATCGGCGTCGAACCGAAAGAAAAAAGGATAAAACAAAGAAGAAAATCAACTTTTTCGCGGGGACAAGACGGGGACGTCTGTAGGGCTCCGCGGAAAAAAGAAGACTGGCTAAGACGGCACCCTCGGGCGGGAAGACGACCGCGCATGCGCGCTGCAATTCCCAAAGGCTTTCTTTGAAAGCTGGGGAAAATTGCTCCGCGAGGGCTCCGTCGGCGCCGACGTCACCCATAAGTGAGGACTGACTTCCTGCTTGGTCCTGGAGAATCACTACTCCATCTCAGTCAACCCATAAATTATGTATGTGATGGCATGGGGGGGGGGTTTGCATCTGCACATGCTACATCCACATTAGGTTGCATAGCACACATATTGAGCTTATTGAGATTGCCATGCGATGGACATGGATGTAGATGTTAGGTGGATGTGCTGACATACAGAGTGAGTGGCTGGGGTGTGCGACACATTCACTGTCATACCTACCTATGTTACAGACGTCGTGTTTGCCTTCACACCATCAGCCTAATCTATATAACTTGCTGGCACATTACTATCTACTATCAACAGTGGTTTGTGTGGCCTTTGCGTTTTGGATTTGTTTTTTGAACAAACACACTGTGACATTGCAATAACCTAGTGTGGCACATCAGGTACCCTATGAGTCACTTCAGAGAGGACAATATGAGGTGCAGTGTCCACACCAGCACCTTCTAATGTTCAAATAAACGAACCTTGTAAGGTACCTTTGAGGGACCTTCATGCTACAGCATTGAGGGTGTTGTTGGTGGCACCACCAAATGACATTACAAAGGGAAGAGGCCTCAGAGAGCCATATTAGATTAGACCACTGTAGAATCAGAGGCATTACCTATGTCTGTACACGTTGTGACGTCACAGGGGGCGAAATCTCCATAGCTCTGTGTATGAGAGACACTCCTCCTTGAACCCCTAGGCCAGTCTGCTGATCAGTATAGCCCTAATTAATATGCATGAGATCTATAGGCATCAGAGCTACCCTGGCAACCTCACAGATTTGTGGCCCTACAGGTCTGTATTTTTAGACTCCTGTCTTACACCTCTGTCATTTAGGTGTGTGACTGTACAAAGTGCAGATGTCAGTGACATGAAAAGCATATATACTCACTGTGACATACTTCCTCAATTCTCATGCCCACCATGCAGTTCTATAATCTATAAGATGTTGGTGGTGGTGAGAGGCAGAGAAGCATGTTACACAGTTTATGTGAACATTTTGATGTCTTGCACATCAGCACCTTGCCCACTTACAAACGTTAATGACAGAGATGTTTGTCAGGGTTGTTGATGGCCAGCCCTGGAGGGCCACACTCCACTCCGTTTGGCAAGACATCTGTAATGCATATATATCTCATGCATCTTCATTTGTACTAACATAAACACACGTCATGGCTAGACTTTCACGGAGGACTGCTTCAGAACCACTGCCATAGCTGCTAACACACCCCTGGCTGGCTACAGTTTGAGTATGGGCCAACACATGACCTGTTTGCTTTCTTTACCAAGATAGACTTCAATCACACATACCCATGATGCACTGCACATGTAAATAAGCAGTCTACAAATATAAGCACTATGGTTTATGCAGCCACTGAAACACCTACGTATGAACATGATTAATGAGCGTGTAGGTTAATGACACAGAGTTAGTCTTGGACATCACATTGTGCGGCTCCTGTGCTCACCCTGAATGTGAGAGGGGAGACCCAGAACCATGACCACAGCACCTGGCTCAGCTAAGATAGCCTATGGTGTGAGTCCACATCAGTCACAGTGTCTGATGAGTAGCACTTGTTGATGCACATGCACATACACTTCTGTGCATCTGTTATTTCCCTGTGATGTGTAGCCCTTTAAGCAATTTGCTGCAACCACATCAGTCATATCCTGTGTGGTGGCCATTGTCATCGCCACATTAGTTGGGGGAGGGGGAGAAGTGTGTTAGACAGACGGATTATGTGACAACACCCAAATGTAACATTCAGACTCATCACTGCAATGGTGCTGCTGGTGGGAAGTGATAACCTCTGTCCAGCAGAGGAAAATACAACTTCCAGCATGGGGCATGCATTTATGTGAACATCAATAAGGTGACAGCAGACAGATGGCATGCCTGGACATGCTCAGCAGCCCACCACCACTATCTGACATTGTCCAGCAGCAAACACAGATAAGCTGCAGCTGCTACACCCTTCAAAGTGTGGCACCCTTACACATACTAGGTGCAAGCAGTCTGATAGCTAATCCATACTGCATACTACTGGTGACAATGTGTGCAACCCAAACTGGGACGTCTGCACACTCACCGAGCAGTTACGTTCGTGATTGGGCTCCAAAAGGCAACCCATAGATATCACTTGCAAAAGATGTTGTTGCCACTACAGCTGACCTAGCCATGCTATGGTAACTACTCAGTCAGGGTGAGACTGACCTTCCAGGAGGACATGCTTGGGCTACCTTGTCCATGCTACTGATGACCACACATTGCAATTTCACTTACATTGCCCTACGTTCTGTCCTCGTGCATCCTGCCGAGACCAGCCTGTCGGGGGTATGACCACAATACCTAGCACCTCATTATGCACAATGGCAAGCTAACACTGCACACAGTACAAACATTGTGCGCTGAGTAAGGTGTTGCATACATCACACACTGGATGTACAGCCACACAATCCCACAGCTATGCCATCACTGTGCTACTATAGATAGTTTTTCCAGTCTATGCCAAATCAGCAGTCGTGGACACAGTGCATGCATGGCTAGGCTATGAAATAGTGCTACTGTCACACCCCATGGTGGGGAACATCGTCAAACAACAGACCTGAGACACACTCCACAAACATCAGACATATTGGTGTGATACCACTCAATAACCATATTGTGGTGTACGTAGACATTGATATCTGCCACTGATCAGATCAACATGTTGCTATATGTGTGGTGTATGTCAAGGTTTATGGTGACAGTGCTACAGTGCGCACATACTAGTTTTATGAGATGGACGCAACGCACACTATCATGACTGTCCAATTGGCTTTGGGTCCTGAAACCTGTGTGTCTGGTCATTTCGCCTCCTGTTGATCGGTAATCTCTGGCACAGGTCCCCAACTCCAGTCCTGTTGTAACAGACACTGCTACATTTTCACAAATGTGCCTCAGATATATGCATGAGATATATCTGCATACCATGGACCGGCACATGCAGATGAACAGAGACATCTTTATTTACAACATCATAACATGTGAATAAATTGTGTCCCTACAGGACTGCATTTGAGGAAATCTGATCTATGTGATGCACATTTCTCTCTTATATGTCCACCTTGAGAGACAATATACATGTACTGTCCCTGTTTGCACTTTTCCCACTACAGGTGGTTTGTTTTTTGAGAAAAATTAGGGGATGTGACAATTGCGGGGATTGGTTCGGCAGACCTGACACACGTGATTTAAACTTGTGACCTTCACCTCCTGCAGGCAGTGCCTGTGTGCTTTGCACCACCTTCTTGACACAGAGACAGTGCATTTCCAGGTACATCCATGTCTGTTTGTCAGACTAACCCTGTCTGTTGCACTACACAGCACCCACCTAAAAACAGATAGGCCATGGTGTGATGTGGACAGGTGTCACCAGTTCCCCTGCCGTCAACATGTTCACATGGCCTTATATTGGAGTCTGCATTACCCTTTAATGATGTGGGGCACTCCAGGACTGCTTTTGTTTGACTCTGCTGTAGGTGATGCACATGTTTATGTGGTGGGTACTGTTGATGATAACATAAACATATGCCAAAATATCTTGGGTTCTCAGCAGAAAAGTATCAGTCTTTAATGCCTGGTTTTTTCAGGGTACACTTATGTGCA
Source organism: Ichthyophis bannanicus (assembly GCA_033557465.1). Lineage (NCBI taxonomy): Eukaryota > Metazoa > Chordata > Amphibia > Gymnophiona > Ichthyophiidae > Ichthyophis > Ichthyophis bannanicus. The sequence continues at coordinate 1,712,173,350 of CM066031.1, read as the reverse complement.
CTAGTTGCAAGGAGCCACAGACAGGCTTTGAACCTGTGACCTTCTGTTGTTGCACACACTGTCTGTGTACACTGCACCACTGTTTCTAAACATATATTCTGCATTCCGAGGGAAGTCCATGACTTTACATCTGACAGTGCCTGTCTGTTGTTGTGTACGGTGCCAGGCTACACACGCCTACGGCACTGTCTGCTGTGGCTTGCAGTCCTTATCTGGCAAACCCATATAACCTGATTGCGTTGTGGCACTCCAGGACGGAATTTGAGGGACTCGCCTGTACATAATGGCCATTGCTCTGGTTTGTGTGCGGTGTGGGGTAAAATGTAGGTGTTGAGCCCATGCTTATGTTCTCTGCAGTACAGCAGTGTGTGCACTCTCACTGTTTAGTGGTGGTTAAAAATATGGGTACTGGGTTGCCAGGAACCTCAGCTGTGATTTGAACCTGTGAACCGCTCGTCATACAGTCACTGGCTGTGTCTGCTGCACCACACTGTGCCCACAGAGACTGTGCAGTATCTGGAGATAGGAAACCTGGCTGCACAAGCCTGACACCCTGCTCTGCATAGGTTTACTGTGGGCACGTTTTCTTTGTATGGGGACAGAGGTGCAGGACACACACAAATATGCCCTCCAAATAGGTGCAGTCACAGAAATAAACCGAACAGTGCATCAGTGATATCACTGGATGACCTGATATGCACTCCCAGGACAGTTCCATTACATTGCAGTGCTTTTGAATGTGTCCACGGACCATGGACCCTTCCAATATTCATTTCAATTCTGTGGAGCTTTCCTGGGAGTGTTTATTATTGTTGCCCATTAATAGCAGTGTTGCCCAGCAGACTTAAGATTTTCGCATACTTGGTTGTGGTTATTTTCATGTTAAATTTGCGAGTTTGTTCTGTGCACATGTTTCACACTGCTCACGTTTTTTGGGTTTCCACGATGTTGCTGTACATTGCTGACGGAAATGGTTTCTCTTCCCTTTAAATCACCTCTAACGCGTGTGTTTCACTGGCGGTATTTTTTCCTTGTAAATTCGGGCACGCTCCTGTGCGGGGAGTCTCTCCCCTCCCACATTCCACCCATTGACCCCATCTCTCCGCCCCTCGGGGGCCTTCCTCCGCCCTCATTTCACCTTTCCACGCCTCTATCGCACATGAGCGCCCCGCAAACGTGCGCGTTTTCGGCGCACGCGTGCGGGACCCGTTAATGTGCCGCGCACGCGTACGGGGTGCTTAAGAGCACTTAAATGCATCATTTTAGGGCGCTCAGGTGCGCCCCGCACAAGTGCCCCGTTTAGTAAATATGCCCCTAAGTGTCTGTAAGTTTCTTCACTTTTTTGGGGTTATGTTATTTCTTTAGTTTGGATCCTCCTCTCCCTGTTATCGGGCTAGTGGGTTAGGACATGGAATGTATTATTTCTTTTATGCTGCACTGTATTGCAGGTTATATGTTGTGTTGATTACCATTGTCCTGCCCTTTTCCTTCTACAAGTGGAATGCTTGAGTAAATTTTGTTGTAAATTGCATAAATATAAAATAAAAAATATATGTGTACACTTCATTTGCCCTATTCAATGTTATAATGCCCTATTCAATGTAAAATATATGTGTACACTTCATTTGCCCTATTCAATGTTATAATGCCCTATTCAATGTAATTTCAGTTTGTTCAATGTAAACTGCACTGATGCAGAATAGCGCGGTATATAAGAGAATGTAAATAAATAAATTTGATATACAAATGTGTCAGAAAACACCAAAAAAGGTTCACAAGCAAAGTAAAAAATTTGAAGCACTTCTTCCAACATATATTGTGCAAATGTAACCAAAGAATAATGTGTACTAAGAGGGGAGGAACATGGACAAAATGTAGAAGGTCAGAGAAGAACCATCACCATAAAAATCTGGACGCAAGGTGTGTCATAAGGTAGACAAGGAAGTCAGTATTGTCACAGGGCCTACCTTGGCAGCGTAATGGACTGAGGTAGGTTGGACATAAAAACATATGAGGTTGGGTTTGGCTAATGTCTTACAGGGCCCAGGGACTTGCAGCCCTGGTAGCTTCCTTTGTTACCAAAATCCCAAAGAATACAAAGGTCCAAGTGGAGGGAAACAAAGGCATTTATTTCCCTTTCTTGCAAAAAGGTTCAGATGCTTGGACAAAAACATCAAACACAAGTTCCTTACTTCAGGTTAAAGAAAAAGTAAAACATGACGTTAAAGCAAAGCTGTTATCCTCACAATAAATGGTGTATCAAAACAAACAGTCTCTATTCCCCAAGATAGAGCTTATGTGCTAAGCAGGGACTCCAGGCTTCCTGTCTTACAATAACTACAGTCCATCTCGGTATCTAAAGCAAATTCCACCTGCATCGGTTCCCCTTCTGAAGCCTCTGAAACCAAGTCAGTACTTGCTGGCAAATTGTAATCAGGCTTTTTATATATCCTTTGTACAACCTCCCAATGCTCAGGGTTGAATGTAGGGCGTCGGTCCTGCGCCCTCCTATACTGGGAACTGTCTTCCTTTTGCAAGTGTTTTATCTTAGCTTCATGCAAAGCTTTGTCATTAACAAGTCTCTTATTCGGTACGTGTTTCTTGCACCTTATCTCATAGGCAGTTTCACACGGACAGTATTCATCTGCTCCCTGTCCTCCCCATACACCAGCAGTCTGCAACCTGCTTTCAGTTAAACATGGGTTACCTTTTCTCCTTGGCTTATGCAGTCAGCGAACGCTTAATCTCTATTCGTCTACGAGGATTGCCTATCAACACAACTATAATTCAAGTATATGCCCCAACAACAGCTGCAGAAGAGAATGAAATTGAAGAGTTCTATGAACAAGTACAAGCTGAAATTGACAGAACATGCAAACAGGATATCCTGATAGTCATGGGTGACTGGAACGCAAAAGTTGGCAACAAAGAAGAAGGCAAAGTAGTTGGAAAATATGGACTTGGCAACAGAAATGAAGCTGGAGAAAGATTGATAGAATTCTGCAAGACCAATGATCTATTCATCTCAAACACCTTCTTCCAGCAACACAAGCGGCGACTGTACACATGGACTTCACCCAATGGGTTGTATAAAAATCAAATTGACTACATCTGTGGAAGTCAACGATGGAAAAGCTCTGTAACATCAACAAAGACAAAACCTGGAGCTGACTGTGGTACAGATCATCAACTACTAGTATGCAAACTCAAGCTAAAGTTGAAAAAGAGCAAACCACTCATGAATGCAGCAAAATATGACCTTGAGAATATACCACTGGAATTTAAAGACTGCCTGCAAAATCGATTTGCTGCTTTAGATACAAATGACAGAGCTCCGGAAGAGTTATGGAATGACGTCAAGAAGGTTGTGCTGGAAGAAAGCGAGAAGTCTCTACAAAAGGTGAAAAAGCAAAAACGGCCAAAATGGATGACGGAAGAAACTCTGAAAATTGCCCAGAAACGCAGAGAAGCTAAAGCCAAAGGAGAAAGAAAGACAATCGCAGAACTCAACAGAGATTTCCAACGTGCAGCAAGACAGGACAAGGAAAAGTACTACAATGACACTTGCAAGGAAATAGAAGCAGAAACTATTAGAGGAAGAACAAGATCGGCTTTCCTAAAGCTGCGAGAGTTAAAGAAAAAGTTCCAGCCTCGAATTGGAATGTTACAAGATGCTCAAGGTTCTATGTTGAATGATGCTGAGAAGATCAAGAAAAGGTGGAAGGAATATACAGAGTTTTTATATGATAAAGATCAAGTGGACCAACAGCCGTTTCAACCTATACCTTATGATCAGGAACCATTGGTGATGAAAGAAGAAGTTGAAGCAGCATTGAAAGCCTTATCAAAGAACAAAGCACCAGGCATTGATAGCATTCCCATAGAAGTACTGCAGCAATCTGATGCAGCTGTTACCGTACTTACAAGGCTCTGCCAAGAAATATGGAAGACAACATCATGGCCAACTGACTGGAAAAGATCTGTGTTTATACCAATACTAAAGAAAGGTGATCCAACTGACTGTGGAAATTATCGCACAATCGCTCTGATCCCACATGCCAGCAAGATTCTACTGAAGATTATTCAAAAGAGACTACAGCCATACCTAGAACAAGAACTACCTGAAGTGCAAGCAGGGTTCAGGAAAGGACGAGGAACGAGAGACATCATTGCGGATGTGAGATGGATCCTTGAAAAGACTAAAGAATACCAAAAGGATATCTATTTGTGCTTTATCGACTATAGCAAGGCTTTTGACTGTGTAAACCATGAGAAACTCTGGGCCACATTAAGAAGCATGGGTATACCAGAACACCTGATCGTTCTCTTGCGCAATCTTTACATTGATCAAGAAGCAACAGTTCGAACGGAACAAGGAGAAACAGAATGGTTTAAAATAAGCAAAGGTGTAAGACAAGGCTGCATACTTTCCCCCTACCTGTTTAATTTATATGCAGAACAAATCATCAGAGAAGCAGGACTGTATGAAGACAACAGAGGTGTGAAGATTGGTGGAAGACTCATCAACAACCTTCGCTATGCTGATGATACCACATTACTGGCTGAAAGTGAAGATGATATGAAACATTTGCTTCTCACAATCAAAGAACATAGTCTCAAAATGGGCCTGCACCTTAATGTAAAGAAGACAAAGATCATGACAACTGGCATAATCAACAGGTTCATCGTTGAAGGAGAAGAAATTGAAATCGTGAACAACTTTAACCTACTTGGATCAACTATCAATAAAGAAGCAACAAGCAGTGAAGAAATCAGACGACGCATTGCTCTTGGCAGAATGGCTATGAAAGACCTAGATAAGATTCTCAAGAGCAGAGATGTCTCTCTCCATACAAAGATTCGACTTGTTCAAGCCATGGTATTTTCAATAACATCATATGGATGTGAAAGCTGGACAGTGAAAAAGACAGACAGGAAGAAAATTGATGCCTTTGAATTATGGTGCTGGCGGCGAATACTGTGTATACCATGGACTGCCCGAAGAACAAACCAGTTGGTACTAGAGGAGATCAAACCTAAGCTTTCTTTAGAAGCTCAGATGACAAGACTTCGACTTTCATACTTCGGACACATCATGCGAAGAGAGAGATCATTAGAGAAAGACATCATGCTTGGCAAGATAGAAGGTCAACGCAAAAGAGGAAGGCCAGCAATGAGATGGATCGCTACAATAACAGCAGCTACGGGTACCAGTCTGTCAACAATGAGCCGCCTGACTGAAGACCGAACACAATTTAGGATAGCTATCCAGAGGGTCGCTATGAGTCGACTCCGACTCGACGGCACTTAACAACAACAACAACCTTTTCTCCTTGGCTTGTCTACTCCCGGTGAGGTTTGAGGCCTGCTCCGGCTGGGATCCTGCCTGGCCTGAGCAATAGGCCTTAAGTTCTCCAACCGTCCTTCTGTTGGCTTTAGACCGTAGTCAGAGCCACGCCTTTGCCTCTCTGGACGAAAAGCACCCACTCTGAACGGAGCTATCCCACCTTCTCCAGGGTTGCTTCTTTCCTCAAGCCATTGCGGCTGCTGCTGCCTCCTGCGAAACCCTTGTCCAGGGGTTACTGCTTCTTCTGGATAGCCTGCCCATTCATTCGGATGTCCTGCCCATCCTGCTGGTTCTGCCGGTTCTCCTGGCAGTCCTCCTTCCCCTGGCCGTCCTGCCTGTCCTGCCCTCCAGTCTTCCAGACTCTCTTTAAGAGGTACTCCTCTCTTCCTTGATTGGAAGCTGGCTGGCATTACCTCATGACCTAGGAGGTGTGGTTCCTCAGTTCCTCGGAGGTCCCTCTTGCTCCCCCTATCAGGTTCCTAATATTGCAGCCTGTGCTCGACTTTTCCTGCGTTTAAAACATTTTCTTCTCTTCTCAGAGGGTCCGCAGCATCACAGTATTAACGGAACATCTGTTATAGCTGAGGAGAACGTGGGAACAAAACTGTAAAGGAACCACAGAGAACTTACTTGTTTGCACAAAAGGCTAATATCTATTCGGATCATCAAAACAATTAAGCATTGAATGGTCTTAAGCTCCTCTCACATACGATCCCAGTCCCAATTGTGGTCACGGTCTTTTTACATTAAGTTTAATGAGTATATTGCACAATATTTCAAGTATATACTAACGAACAATACTTAACTTGTGACAAATATAAATTCTACTTATATGTTTTAAAACTTCTTTAAGTCTGTGGCCAGACTTTGAAGACGACTTAAGAAATGATTGGGTAATATCAGAGATAACACCATGAATGTTTCCTTATATAGTTCCAAAACCAGCTCCTCCAAGGAGCTGCAAAATGTCTTTAAAAAATGTGAAGCTAACACCTATATATTTTTTTAAATATTTAGGAAACAGATAGTATACATTTCTTTTAAAAAAGAAAACTGAAGTGCCGGAGGGGACAGCCCTAAACAAAGGCATGGGGAGGTGACCTGCACGGAGTGGCAGGTGCACCTACTTTTGCCACCTTCCTGGGTAGACTAGATGGGCCATGATGGTTTTTATCTGCCGTCATATACTATGTTACTATGGGGCATGTTTACTAAACATTCCTAACGTGCGGGGCCGCGGTAGTGTGCGTGTGCCATATAAGGAGTGGGCGGTTCAGGCAGAAAGAAGAAAAAACCCGACCGTACGTGTGCACGTCGCGCTAATTTGCGGGGCCCACATTAGCGCGTGGGAAGGCTAAGTGGGGCGCTGCTGAGCACATATCAGAACAGAGCTGTAGCACAACGGTGAACACACTAACCAATGGTGCAGGGGCCACAGGTTCAATCCCCCATTGTGTGCAACAAAAAGGCCAGCTGAGGCAACACCTTGAATGTGTAAAAGTGGTTCAGGAGACAAAGTACTTTTGGGCGGCACACTGTTCCTTTTGTACGGCATAAGGCGGCGCACTGTACTATCTGGGCGGCACAAGGCGGCGCACTGTTCTTTTTGGGCGGCACAAGGCGGCGCACTGTTCATTTTGGGCGGCACAAGGCAGCGCACTAATTGTGGGCAGCAGGAGGTGGCGCACTGATGGGCATAAGGCGGCGCGCTGATGCCAAAGCAAAGGAACACAGCCACAGCACAATGGTTAAGACACTGACCAATGGTGCAGGGACCAGGGGTTCGATCCCTCATAATGCCCAGTGAAAAAGGCTAGCTGAGGCAGTATGTTATATGTTGTGGAGTGCTGTAGGAGGCTTTTTAATTTTATTTTGTGATAACTACTAGCAAACGCACTCTCACAGCATATTAATATAAGGCGGCCCATAAGGCACATGTGACAGTGCACCGTCCGCCAAGGCACCCTAGAATGTCCCCTATAGGGCAGCATGTATGTTGCGACACAGGATAATGTATAGTGCACCCTATATGGCTGGCAACCGTAACGTGCCCTATAGGGCGCCCCATAAAGCACCCTCAGAGGCACCTTATGGGTACAGTACGCTGAGGGTGGTATTGCTGGCCAGCAACATATGTACAGTAAATGAAAATAAATCTGTGGACACCCCTATCACATAACCCCACTGTGGGTTTGAACCCATGATATCTGACTGCATAGGCAGTGACGTAACCATTGGGCTACAGCTCTATAGCTGTAAGCAGCTTCTGGCTGGCTGCAGATAGCCTGTACGTCACCTCACTGACAGTCTGCTGTTGTGAACCACCCATACCCATGATGCACTGCACATGCAAATCAGCTGTCCACGATTGAACACAGGATGGGAAATGCACCCCTAAAGCTCCCTGGCCTGGTAGGGGGAAGTGTCCGTGTGCACCCACACAGCACCTCGGCCTGGTAGGGTGTCCTGAGTGGGTGGACAAACGGCAAAGAGTAGCTAAACACCATCACATTGTGCGGTTACTGTGCTCACCCTGAGTGTGAGATGTTGCGCCCAGGACCAGGTCCACAACACCAGCCATGGCTGAATGCGGTCATGTCAGAGCTCCAAAGCAGCAATAACCTGTGGAATAGGTAGGTGCTGCATAAACATTCTGGAGATCTCTGTCTGGCTCAGTTAGTGGGGACCCCCACCCCATGGACCCCCAGGTGGACAAAACAGGGCTTCCCCTCAACAGATCCCCACCCCAATGGCAGTAGAGTGGACCATCAACCCCAGTCCTGCTTAGGGAACAAACACGCTACAGGGCAGGCCAAGCAGCTCCACACACATCCATAACACAATATCAGACAGACATTAGGCCTGGATATTCAAAGATGCACCTCACCACTATCTGATATTCACCTGCAGCAAGCCATCAGCCACTGCACCCTGCAAGGCACTCCATCACAACACATATCAGCTGTGAACAGTCTGCTGGTTGGTCCTGATGGACATGCATGCACCCACAACTGGGGTGGCAGCACACACAGACAGATAAGTCCATGAAGAGGCCCCGACAGGACACCCATACATATCACATGGGAAAATCACAATATAGCACTATGGGGGTGCCTAGCCATGCTGCCATCACTGCACACTCAGGGTGAGAGTGATCCCCCAGCAGCACATACAGAGGTCACCCTGTCTGTGTAGGTGGTGGCCAGGCACTACCATGCCCCTGCCAGTGCCCTATGCCCTGTGCAGCTGCATCCTGGTCAGTCCACTCTGTCTGAGATATACCCATGGTCCCTTGCTACTCATTATGCACATTGGCAGGCCAATACTGGCAACAGGGTTGGCAGTGTGGGCTGTGGAAGGGGCATGCAGCCAACACCCACTGTATAGACCAGGGGTGGGCAAACCTGGTCCTGGAGGGCCGCAGACCAGTCAGGTTTTCGGGATATCTCTAATGAATATGCATGAGATATATATGCATTAGAGATATCCTGCCAACCTGACTGGTTTGTGGCCCTCCAGGGCTGGATCTGGAGACCCCTGCCTTACACCTCTGTCATTTAAGATTGTGAGTGGACAAGGTGCAGATGTCCAAGACATCAAAAAGGTTAGATAGAATTTGTCACAGTCCTCCTCACTTCTCACCACCACCAAAAAATTGTCTATTAGACAACTTTTTGGTGGTGGTGAGAATCGAGGAGGAATGTGACACATTCTATATACCCTTTCGATGTCTAGGACATCTGTACCTTGCCGACTCACGATCTTAAATGACAGAGGTGTAAGGCAGGGGTCTCCAAATCCAGCCCTGGAGGGCCACAAACCAGTCAGGTTGGCAGGATATCTCTAATGCATATATATCTCATGCATGTTCATTAGGGATATCCAGAAAACCTGACTGGTCTGCGGCCCTCCAGGACCGGAGGTGCCCACCCCTGGTATAGACAGACACACAATTCCACACCTATGCCATCATGGTGCTACTATTGAGGAGGTAATTAGCCTTGCCCACCAAACCGGTGCTGGGCACGGCAAGGCATGGATATGCTACGCAGTACTGCTGGGGGTCACTCCCCAGGGTGGTAAACACCGTCAGAGGCAAGGGCTGGAGCACGCACCGCAAACACCATACAGATTGTTCGGATGGGGTCAACTAGCAGTATGTGCGTAACGTATGGATATCTATCTGCCAGTACTCCTAGCAAGCGTCTCAGAGCTGTGTACCGTATACCTCAGGTGCAGGGTTACATTGCTAGGGCATGCAGGTGCTAGTATTGGGAGATGCACGCAGGGTCCAATGTTCTGCCTCTCCAGGAGACATTGGCCAATGGGGCCTGTGGGTGTGGGTGTGGGTGTGTCTGCCCCTGTTGGCTGCTGCTTTACGGCAGAGATTCCCAACTCCAGTCCAGGTTTGCATCACACTGATCGGGTTTACCTGCTGTTCCTCATGAATATGCATGAGCTACATCTACATGCCATGGGGGTGGTGCATAGATATACAGCACAGGCATTTGTATGAGTGGCAGCATGGACCCTGACTGGTGTGTGGCCCACCAGGACTGCATTTGGGAGATTCTGCTCTAGGTACTGCCCCTGCACATGGTGTCTGTGCTCAGTGGGGTAAAAGATAGACGTAGTACCATTGCATATGTCCTCGCCACGAAAGGTTTGTCCTTACTATCACTGTGTAGCTGTGGGAAAAATATGTGGGAAGGATTGGTGGTAGCCCCAGCTGGGCTTTGAACCTGTGATCTTCTGTTCTTGTATGCACTGTGTGTGTGCACTGCACCACCTTGTAGCCACAGATTGGCTGGATTCCCTGGAACATCCATGCCTGTGGATCCGGCAGGGCCTGTGTGTTGCAGTGGACTGTGCCAGCCTGCACATGGCTTGGCCTCTGTCCTCTGTGGCTAGCTGCTACTGCCCCCTGCACCACATGTACTCGTGCGCCAACATGCTGGCATGAGCTTCTCTCAGAAAAAGCAGATGACCTGATTGCAATGTGGCAGTACGGGACTGCATTTGGGGGACTTGGCTGTAGGTATGCCCATTGTTGTGGTGTGTGTGCAGTGTTGGGTAACATATAGGTGTTTCCCCCATGCTTATGTTCCCTGCAATACAGGGGTGTCTGCTCTATCTTTGTTTAGTGGTGGGTAAAATATATGGACTGGGCTGGCAAGTGCCCCAGCTGGGATTTGAACCTCTGGCCTTCTAGTCCTAGAGGTCATGGCTATGTCCTCTGCACCACACTATGGCCACAGAGACAGTGCAGCCCCTGGAGGTAGTAAACCTGGCAGGATGGAGTCATAAACCCTGCTGTATGCATTTTTACTGTTGGCTCCTTCACCCTGTTTGGTGACAAACGTGCAAATAAAACCCGGGAATGACCATGGAACAAAGGGGGAAAACATATACCCAAGCTGGGCAACAGTGATATTAATGGGCAACCCTAGATAACACTCCCAGGACAGCTCCAGAAAAAGGTAAATGTTTTTTGGACGAGTCTCCGCTCCGTACACCTTTCCATAAATCATTTCTTTTTTTTGGAGCTTTCCTGGGTGTGTTATCTAGTTTTGCCCATCACTATAACTGTTCCCCAACTGAATTACTATTTTTCATATTTTTGTGGTGGTCATTTTCTATTTATAATTGCACTTTTGTGCTGTGCACATGTATCACACTGCTCACGTTTTGTAGGTTTCCCCGGTTTTGCTGTACATTGCTGACGGAAATGGTTTCTCTTCCCTTTAAATGCATTCTAACGCGAGTGATTCACTCGCGCTATTTTTTTTTGGAAATTCAGCCCCGATAATGTGCGGGGCGCCTCTCCCCTCCCCTTCCCTTCCCCGCCCATTAACCCCTTCTCTCCGCCCCTCCGGGGCCTTCCTCCGCCCTCCGTTAGCCTTTCCACGCCTATATCGGACATTTGCGGGCACGTACTTGTGCGGCACCCGTTACTGTGACGCGCAAGTGTGCGGGGCTTCATCGCACGTTTGCGGGGCGTTTAAGCGCTCTTAAGTACCGCTTTTAGTGCGCTATTTTGCAGCGCGCTAATTAGCGGTTTTTAGTAAACATGCCCCTATGTTAACCTTACTGTATCATTTTTCATATCAAAAGAGACGTGTCGTAGAGCTGCATGCAAAAGATGTACTGGAATTAATTTCATAAATATTCTGTGAAGTGGTATTACTTGGTCACTCCCCCCCACCCCTTTTCTCTTAGTCAGTCATGCTAATATCTAAAAATGATTGCAAGTGCTAATGTCTATACTGCTCAGCTCTAACTTGGAAAGTGGTTTCTCTAATACAGTTACAGTTTTAGTTTATTTGCTATACCGCCTATAAGTGAGGCAAGTAGGCGATTAACAAAGTAAAATCAATAATAAAAGGAAGTATGTTAAAATAAACCATAGGGAGATAAGCAACAAAAGAAGATGGGAAAACAATGGGTTAGAAGAAGAGAAGGAGGCCTAGGTTACAGATTAGGAGTGAAGACACAAAAGGGAGGGAGGGAACAGGAAAAGACAAGGACACACCAGTGTCAAGATGAGTTACCCAAGAGAGCAACTCCAAACTCAGTTAAATCTATTTTACTTATCGCTGATTAATAACAAGAACTAATCCTTTACTGATCAACAAATGACCGATTCGTTCCCTGAAGCTGCCCCATAAGGGTGGAATATAGTGTCATGTTGATTTCACCGCACTGTGTTCATGCGGAATTTCCTGCATTTACGTGGGCACAGAATTCAGGAAGGGATTTAATGTGAGCATAATCAATGTGCAAATGCCTGGGCTAACGGCAGCGCATCGTGCATTTAAATTCATTTAAATAGATGGCATTGAGTCCATCAGTCCTGCAGCACAGATGTAGCGAAGTGCACAGAAGACAGAAAAAGGCTGAGCTCAATGCTAGGATTTTATTTTGAGGTCTGAAGAGACATTAAGGGTTGGCTTATAGGTCTGCGGTCAGCGCTGGTGAAGAATTTATGGCTATTTTTTGACCACACAGTTCTTGTAATTTTCCCGGCTTTGCTGAAAAGTGTGCTGGAAGAAAATGGCAGGGGAGGTGCGCTGTGACAATTTCACACCCATGTGCTGGAATGCTACTGTATCTGGGGCATAAACAGCAATATTGTGCACAGACATTCTGCTGAGAATCATATCAACATTTATATTAGAATAATATCGGTGTTTATGAACATTGATATTATTCTGAGCAGAATGCCTGAGCATAGTAATATTGCTGTTTATGTGCCAGATAGCATTCCAGCATATAGGCACAAGTGCCAAACTGGTTTTGGTGCACAAAAAGAGTGGCAAAGTAGCCCAGTGGTTAGAAGAGTAGCCTGATAACCACAGAGATCAGAGTTCAAATCCTACTGTCAGTCCTTGTGACATTGGGTAAGTCACTTAACCCTCCATTACCTCAGGTACAAACTTCAATTCTAAACAAGCTTTGGAACCATATAGCAAATGATTCATGGTGTCACCTCTGACACTGACCAATCATCTCATAAGTCTGAGAATTTATGACTCTTCAAAACCTGGCCACAGCCTTAAAGTATTTTAAGAACTTTTAAAGTGGGATTTATATTTGTCACAAGTTAAATATTGCTCCCTAGTATATGCTTGAAATATTGTGCAATATGCTCATTAAAATTAATGTAAAAAAAAGACTGTGGCCACAATCAGTCCAGGACTGTGATTGGGACTGGGACCAGGATGGAACCCCCTCTCGACTGCTACCAGGACCCTCCCCCAGGTGACAGAGAGACCAAGTTGTTTCTTTTACTTGGGACTTGATGAGATGACACCTTGAAATCCTTGCTGGGGCTCCCTAAGCAGCGCTGAAGAACGTGCTGGCTGCTTCTGCATCGCCTCCGCCACACAGAGCACTCTGGGATTGGGACATTGCTGCCATGGGCATAGGGTGTGAACAGGTTATACTCAATTGGTCTTTTTATAAGATATGCCATACTGGGTCAGACCAAGGTCCATCAAGCCCAGTATCCTGTTTCCAACAGTGGCCAATCTAGGTCATACGTACTGTCACAACGCCGCCCTGGTGGTTAAAGGTGGCCAAGGCAGGTCGGACATAAATAAAAGTAAAGTTGGGTTTGGTATGTTTCTCTTTCTAGGGCCCAAGGTTGTATAGCCTCGGTAGCATCCTGTATTACCAAAAATACCCAGAGAACAAAAGGTCATCGAGTGTAGGGAAAAATAAGGCTTTATTTCCCCTGGTTTGCACAAAGGTTCAAAGGATCGGCTTCAAACAGCAACAGAAATCTCCTTACATCAGGTTATAAAAATCACAACTCAGATTCTAAACAAAAACTGTTCTTTTCACAGAAAGGTTACAAAAGCAGGCATTCCTATTTACACCGGTTTTAGTGCTCACTGGTTACACAAGCATTCTACGCTTCCCGTGATGCAATAGCTGCAATCCATGTCTTCCTCTGAAAGGGATTCTACCTCTTCCACTTGCATCGGTTCCTCCAGCAAAATATCTGAGACAAAGTCAACAGTTCCCGGCCAGCTATAGTTAGGTTTCTCACCCAAATGCTGTATGACCTCCCAGTGTTTGGAGTTTAGTGTGGGGCGTCGGCCATGAGCATTTTTACAGTGTGAATCTCTCTCTCAGGGTTTATATGCACTTCCTGCAAACCTGGCTTACTTAAAAGTTTCTTATTCAATAAAAACTTTTCATACCTTTTCTTTTGAGCAGTGGGACATGTACAGGGAGCTTCTATCTCTTGCCCTTTCCATAGGCTGTTTCCAATACAATACGGTTTACCTTGTAACTCTTGCTTCTTTCCTGAGGATGAGGCTTGTGGCCTACTCCTAGGGAGATTCTGCCTTGCTCCAGCAATATGGCTTGTGTTCTGCCCACAGCAATCACAATGCAGCTTTTGCGTACCTGAATCTCTTGGACCGTTCTGTAGTCTCTGTCCATTCAGGTTCCTTGGGCTTGTACCTCTTTCCTGCACTCCAGCAGTGTCTGTAGCTTCTGCAGCTCCTGCCGCTCCTTCGGCTTCTGAAGGTTCTGCAGCTTCTCTGCGGCCTTCTCTGCTGCTTCTGGCTTTAAGGCTACTTCTGCCAGTCCAGTCACTTCTGCTCGGCACAGCACTTCTTCCAGAGCTCTCACTGCTCCTACTTCTCCTCCTGCTCCTCCTGTATTCCCTGCTCCTCCTCTTCTCCCTGCTCCTCCTCTTCTCCCTCCAGTCTTCCTGACTTCCTTTAAAAGGAGTTCCTGTCTTCCTGGATTGGAGGCTGGCTGGTTTCAGGTTACACCCTGTAGGGCGTGGATCCTCGGTCTTCCAGAGGTCCCTCTTGCTCCCCCTATCAGGCTCCTGCACATACTGCAGCTTGTACACGTCTTTTTTCAAGTTTAAAACATTTTCTTCTATGCCCTGCTGGTCTGCTGCATCACAGTACCTAGCAGTTTCCCCAAAAGACACAGGTTCCGCAGTGCTTGTACTGGATCAAGCATTGATATCCTGGGTCCCTTCTTAATAATGGTTTATGGACATTTCCTCCAGGAACTTGTCCAAACCTTTTTTAAACCCAGCTACACTAACAGCCTTTACTACATCCTCCGGTAACAAATTCCAGAGTTTGATTACACGTTGAGTGAAAAAATATTTTCTTTTATTAGTCTTAAATAGTTTACCCTGTAGCTTCATTGCACGTCCCCTAGACTTTCTATATTCTGATAACGTAAACAATCGATCTACGTTTACCCGTTCCACTCCGTTCATTAATTTATAGACTTCTATCATATCTCCCCTCAGCCGTCTCTTTTCCAGGTTAAAGAGCCCTAACCTTTTTAGCCTTTCTTCATAGGAGTATCCTTCCATCCCCTTTACCATTTTGGTGGCTCTTCTCTGAACCTTTTCTAATAACGCTATATCCTTTTTAAGATACAGTGACCAGACTTACACACAATATTCAAGGTGCGGTCTTACCATGGAACGATATAGAGGCATTATAATATCTTTTGTTTTATTTTCCTTTCCTTTCCTTATTTATTTATTTATTTATTTATTTAACAATCTCTTATATACCGCAGCTTCCTAAGATCAGCTGCGGTTCACAAATAACAACAGGCAACAAATCATGGATTTGTTTTACATATAACGTCATATAACTATAACCAATGTACAGTAAACAGAAATGTTGAACAGATAGCACTGAACAGTGCAACACTATATACATTATGTACATTAACATTATATTATTAAATACATATACAAGTTATGTGGGATATAATCATTATGGGTAGTACAGATGCAGATAGGGCAGGATTTATGATACCTAGCATTCTATTTGCTCTCTTGGCCGCCGCTGCACACTGGGCCGAGGGTTTTAACATGTTATCCACAATGACGCCTAAATCTTTTTCTGGGTGGTGGTTCCTAATGTGGAACCTTGCATTGTGTAACCATAGTTTGGGTTGTTCTTCCCTAGGTGCATAACTTTGCACTTGTCCACACTAAATTTCATCTGCCATTTTGTTGCCCAGTCTTCTAATTTATCAAGATCCTCTTGCAATTTTCCACAATCCTCTTGGGTTTTAACAACTTTAAATAGTTTTGTGTCATCTGCAAATTTGATACCCTCACTCGTTATTCCACTTTCCAGGTCATTTATGAATATGTCAAAAAGCAGCGGACCCAGCACAGATCCCTGGGATACACTACTATTCACCTTTCTCCATTGGGAAAATTGGCCATTTAGCCCAACCCTCTGCTTTCTATCTTTTAACCAGTTCTTGATCCACAGTAGTACACTGCCTCCTATCCCATGACTCTTTAGTTTTTCCAAATGTCTCTGATGAGGGACCTTGTCAAAGGCTTTCTGAAAGTCCAGATACACTATATCAACCGACTCACCTTTGTCCACCTGTTTATTCACACTTTCAAAAAAACAACAGATTAGTAAGATAAGATCTTCCTTGTCTAAAGCCATGTTGGCTGTCTCCCATTAGGCCATGACTATCTACATGCTGAGTAATTTTATTCTTTATGATGGTTTCTACCATTTTTCCCGGTACTGACGTGAGGCTCACCGCTCTGTAGTTTCCCGGATCACCCCTGGAACCCTTTTTAAAAATTGGTGCTACATTGGCAATCCTCCAATCTTCAGGTATTAGAGATGATTTTAATGATAGTTCACAGATTACTAATAGCAGTTCTGTAATCTCATATTTCAGTTCTTTCAACACCCTTGGATGTATACCATCCGGCCCAGGTGATTTGCTACTCTTCAGTTTATCTAATAGTTGTAATACATCTTCCCGAAGTATCGATATTTCCTTCAATTCTTCCGCACCTTTAAATACCACTTCAGTCATGGGTAACATCCCTACATCTTCCTCAGTAAAGACCGAAGCAAAGAATTCATTCAGTCTCTCCGCTATCGCCTTGTCGCCTCTTAGTGCCCCTTTAACTCCTCTATCATCTAATGGACCAACTGACTCTCTCACAGGTTTTTTGCTACGAATGTACTTGAAAAAATCTTTATTTCGCGTTTTTGCTTCCGCAGCAAGCTTCTTCTCAAATTCTCCCTTTGCCTGCTTTATCAATGCCTTGCATTTGACTTGCCAGTGCTTGTGCTGTTTCCAGGTTTCGTCGTTTGGCTCTTTTTTCCATTTCCTGAAAGATGCTTTTTTGGCAACAACAGCCTCTCTGACCTCACCTTTAAACCATGTTGGCAGTTTTTTGGACTTCCTTCCACTTTTCTTAAAGCGTGGAATACAGCTGGTCTGGGCTGCCGAGATAGTATTTTTCAACAACACCCAAGCTTGATGTAAGTCTTTAACCTTTGCAACTGCTCCTTTTAGTTTTTTCTTAACTATTTATGTTTCTCCAGGTCTGAGACTGACTAGTATAATAACTTAAGAAACGTAAGGAATCTGCCAGTTGTTTTTACAGCAGTGGCAGGGTATTGTAGAGCCTTTTTTTGTGCACTCTGAGTCAGTACCTCATTGGCTCTCCTGTTAAACTGGCACTGAATACGTTGACACTCTCTTCCCAATGCACAGCAGCGGCCAAGAAAGCAAATAGAATGCTAGGAATCATAAGGAAAGGAATGGAGAATTAAACCAAGGATATTACAGTATACGAGGTAATGCCTCTGTATCTCTCTATGTAGCTACAGTACCTTGAATGTTGTGTATAGCTCTGATCGTCATATCCAAAATAGGATATAGTGGAATTAGATAAGGTTTAGAGAAGTGCGACCAAAATGAAAAGAAGATGGAAGGATACTCCTATGAATAAATGCTTAAAAGGTTAGGGCTCTTCAGCTTGGAAAAGAAATGACTGAAGGGAGATATGATAGAGGTCTATCAAATAATGAATGGAGAGGAACAGATAAACATAGATCGGTTGTTTATTCCTTCAAAAAGTAGAAAGATTAGGGGACATGCAATGAAGCTACAATGAGGCACATTTAAGACTAATTGGATAAAATATTTTTTCACTCAACCCGTAATGAAACTCTGGAATTCATTGCTGGAGGATGCAGTAAAAGTTATTAATGTAGCTGGACTTGAAAGAGGTTTGGACAAGTTCCTGGAGGAAAAGTCCATAAACCTTTATTAAATGGGACTGGGGAAATCCACTGCTTACTCCTGGGATAAGCAGCATGGGATCTGTCAAACGTTGGGAACCTAACAAGCAGGGCCAATGCTGCCATTATGCAAACTAGGCAGTTGCCTAGAGTGTCGACCCTACAGGAGCACCATTGCTGCCACTGATGCCTTTCATGGGACTTCTAGCAGTATCAATGGCAGCAAACAGCCCCGCAGCACTTACCTTGAAACTTCAGCACCATGGGCCTGTTTGCTTCCAACCCCTGTGATGTTTGATGCTGACTTCCTGTTTGTAAACAGGAAGATGTCATCAGGCGGTCTGAGGAGGAGGAAGCAAACAGCCCAGAGCCGTTTACTGCCATCGCCAGTGCTGCACATCCTGGAGAGGGGTGTTGGCGGCTGCAAAGTGCACCGGAGTGGGGGGGAGGGGGGCGCAAGGGATAAGGGTCGCCTAGGGCATTTATTTATTTAACTGTATTTATATCCCGCTTTTCTCCTCGCGCCAGTCCTGCTGACAGGTACTTGTGACCTGGATTGGCCACTGTTGCAAACAGGATACTGGACTTGATGGACCTTTGGTCTGACCCAGTATGGCATATCTTATGCTCTTATTTATATGTGTAAGTTTGCATTTTGCAACTTACATGTGTAAGCTGGTATTTTGCAGACCTATACGTTTGCATCGTAACAGTTAAATAGGGAGGTTGCTATCTTTATGTGATTTGAATATGAAGGGAGAAATAAACAATAGGGGATTAAGGAGGATAACCCCCCAAATCCCTCCTGTAAAAGGCTGGCTGAAATGAGCACTTTTTCAAATCTAAATGTGCCAAGGAGCAGCTTTAAATCTTGATGCAGACAATGGGGAATATGTTTGTTGATTTTTATCCTGCCCAGGACTCGCCCATGCCAAACCCCTGACACGCCTGCTTGCAATTTCTACGTATTAGTGGCATCTATGTGTAAATTTAGCCTTTTCAAAAATTACCGTTTCCACATGTAAATGACAGATTTTCCACATGGAAATATAGGGATTGTAAAATAACCCCCTTCATATTGTATGCATTAGAATTCCCTATTCAGCTTAATTGAATGGATTTACAAGCGCACCCTGGTCTTTTAGCATGATGACTTACTTGAGCATTTGCTCACACAAAAACCCTTACTCCATTAGGTCGTAATATTTACAAGGGAAAATTCCCACAAAAACAGAGTAAATTGTCTTGCTAAGGGTTAGTTCCATTTGTTATACTCAGGCTCTTTATGGCCTTGTGCAATTCGATTTCCAAGCTGCTTTCTCTGTCTTCTGCAGGGAAGTAACTGAAACCTATACCACAAAAACCCCCTGAAACCAAATTAATAACCAAATAAATAAAGGTCCCAAGAACAAACCCCCTGAAAAGTGTTACATAAAAAATAACTTTTTTTGTCGGGATATGATAACAAAGTACAAGGAACCCAGTCCGAGTACCGCTGTAACAAGTCCCCTTTTAATTAGATATGGATAAAAATATTTTGAATCCAAACTTAGCTTTTTAGAGAGTGCTATCCTTTGCACTAACGATTTCTGCCAGCAAACTTCATTGAGACGTGGCTCCACGTTTCGGGTGTCTGTTCCTAATGTGAGATACTTTTAACACCCTGCTTCAGGCCCATCCAAACTGGCAGCGTTCAAAGCTTGAATGAAAATAACCGCGGAGGTGTACCGCACCATATAGTCGCCAGCGTCTGACGTCAGCAGACAAAAGCAGCCATGATTGTCCAATCCCAAGACAGTCCTGACATCAGGGGAAAACCCACTTAAACAGGGAAACCCCTTATAGAAATTCCTCAAATAACGTAAATGACAGCTAGATAATAGTGTGCCAGTCAACCTGTAGATTAAGTCCACGTGGATGAATGGAATCCAAAGAATATATCCAGCGTTGTTCTCGCTGTTGAAGACGGAATTCTCTATCACCCCCCCTAGGATCAACAGGAATATGATCTAATATCCTCCACCGCAAGGAAGAGAAATCATGTGCCTTTGATAAACAATGGTCTACCATAGGGGCAGAGCGAGTCCCAGTCCGTAAACGAGAGGCATGTTCTGCTAAGCGAATTTTGACAGCTCGTATAGTCCGTCCTACATAGTATAATGAGCAAGGGCATATTATTATGTAAACCACGAAACAAGAGGTACAATTGGTATGCCACCGAGTAGTGTAGACTCGGGAAGTATGCACATCTACCCAGTCAGATCCTTCCAATGTAAGAGAACAGTATGTGCAACTCCCGCATAGAAAATGTCCATTATCAGCATGCCTTTCCAAAGGGCGATCTTGTGGTGCAGTCGTATGAACAACGGAATCTCTTAAGTTCGCTGTACGTGAGTAAGCAATTCGTAATGGGACATCCCGAAAACACTCATGAGATCCCAAAATAGGCCAAAACTGATGTAACAGCCTAGTAACTTGCGGCATACGAAGGGTGTACGGCAGAACCCCAGTAATGGCCACATTAGTTGATGTAGTGTTCTTAGGGGTAAGTAGCCAATCTTGATGTAAATGTCGGGCTCTTTTAAAGGCCCGGTCAACAATTGCTGTAGGATAGCCCCTATTTAATAGCCGTGATTTTAATTCAGCTGCATGAAAAAGAAATTCAGCCAAAGTCGAACAATTCCGTCTCAAGCGTAGGAATTGACCATACGGTAAGCCCCTTTTGAGTGCGAAAGGGTGAAAGCTGTCAAAATGCAAAAGGGTATTGCGTTGAATTGGCTTACGGTAAAGGGTGGTTTCCAAACCAAAAAGAGTGCGGATCACCCAAATGTCCAAAAATTGGATACGATAGGGGTCAATCTGAGCCGTAAATTGGATACGTGCCACATGTGAATTTAATCTATCCAAAAATTGATCTAAATCTTCCCGTGGACCTGTCCAAATAAAAAAGATATCGTCCAGAAAACGTTTCCAAAAAGGGACATAATGAAAAGCCATATCAGTATAGACATGAGTAGATTCAAAAGCAGCCATATATAGAGTCGCTAATGATGGAGCCACTGTAGCACCCATAGCAAGACCATGTATCTGTTTGTAGAATTGTCCCTGATGTAAAAAGTAGTAAAAAGGGGACTTGTTACAGCGGTACTCGGACTGGGTTCCTTGTACTTTGTTATCATATCCCGACAAAAAAAGTTATTTTTTATGTAACACTTTTCAGGGGGTTTGTTCTTGGGACCTTTATTTATTTGGGAAGTAACTGAAAGGCATTGGCCCATTGATTTCAACCCACTTCAGGCTTCTAATGTTGAGCAACCACTTCTTGGTGGCTGTGTCAAAATAGGTTAAAAAAGGCAAAAAAACCCCAATTCTCTCAGAGCAAATGGAACTGCACATTGCAGTAGAAACCATTTAGTGATAATTCAGTGTGTTTCTATCATACATGTTTAAGATGAAGACTGAAATACCATATTAGCACTGAATTTGCGTTTGACAAAGAAGCACTTATTGTTCAATTCTTATTCGTTTCCCATTGCTTCCTACAAGATGGGATGTGGACGTGGTAAACAATTATATTTTGTAATAATGAGTGACAGATCCTTGTTTGTTATATTTGATTTTTTTTTATTAAAGCAATACTATAAGCAATTAGGAAAAATGACATTGCTCCTGATGTAATCCACTACACTAAATTTTAGCACATTTTTTTTTAGGATATGCTTCATGCTGAATCCTGGAGCTATAGTAAAGACTGTAATATGGGAGTTAAAGGGTGAACACTGACAGGGCACTTGACTCCGACCCAAAAAATCCTTTCCTCCGTGCCAAGAATACTGCTCTCGCCTATCTCCACTTAGACAAAGCAGGCTCTGTGGAAAAAAGGTTTCTATTAGAGTAGGCATGCGCAAAGAGCTTAAAAGTGAATGGGAGAATAAAGCCTATCTAGCACTTCCTTCCATTTCCAGTAAAAGAGACAGCATTAACTCAGATTTTAATAATGTATACACTACTTCGGAGTTTAGTGCAGAGGACAAGTTCAATGTGGATTTTTTACTTTTAATTTGTGTTTACAGAGCTCAGAGGGTTTTTTTTTTAAATTGTGAGTCTCATTAGTGTACTATATTTTATTGCAGTGCTCCTCAGCCCTATCCTGTGCTCACACCGAGCCAGTCCAGTTTCCAGGATCACTACGAAGAATATGCATGCGATAGGTTTACGTAGAGCAGAGGCCTGTTGTATGCAGATCTGTTTCATGTAGATTCATTATGGACTCAGTGCATTTTTCCTAGTGCTGGTAATCATACACAGGGCTTTTTCCTTAATACCCGAGGGCCATGGGTCAATTTTAGCTAACAATGAAAAAGGTGCCGGTACTCCATACTGCCACGTAGCCCCTCAAAAAAAAAGCCATGATTATGGTGATTCTGAAAGCCAGGCTGGCAAGATGTGCCTCCGGGAGAAGGCTGAGCAGCACTGGCTTATTGTATATCATAGTAAGCAAGTTTTATTAGGTCCCACATTAAAAAAATACATCTGAGCTTAGCCAAGGACCATCATTCAGTGGATAGTTTAGGTGGGGAATGCTAGAAAAATAGGGGGTTGATGTACATGAAACCTGATGGACTATAGTCCACTGGATGCCAGTTCTGCCTGAGCGGAAAGGAGCAGGGAGAAACAGGGATGTGCCTTTGTTTAAAAATAACATGAAAAAAGCAGTCAAAACAGGTTGCTTCAATTTGGGTTACTTTCAAAAAAGGAATATAAATGTACTGGTGAAAGATAATTGTTTTTTACTTTGTTTAATTTGCAGTTAAAGGTTTATGGAGACACAGAAGCACTGCAGGTTTGCTTTTAAACTCATACAGTCCACAGTCAGTACGGAATTTATTTTATTTTATTTTATTTAACAGTATTTCTAAACCGCCTTATCTTATTAATCAAGGTGGTATCACAGCAAACAATCGGGTAAAGTGAGTGTGTTATACATGCCGTGAGGGTGAAATTTAGTTGAGTGTGTTGTATTGTATGCTAGATTAGACACACAATGGGGAATGGGGAATATTTACTTTGATTGCTCGATGGTCCTTATAACAAGGTGCTGTACAGCAAGGCTACACACAGTGACACAGGTTTATACCAAAAGCAGTGTACAGTTAATGGTATTCTTTATGTTGCCAATGATGTTGGTTCAAACACTCACCCCGTCTGCCTCCAAGAGGAGAAGAGGATTGGGCAGAGATGTCATGGAAGAACGGCTTGGGGGTTGGGGAGAAACAGGTTTTCTGTCCTGCCTTAAACTTCAAGGAAGGACTGAAGCTTGAGTTCCTCTTGGGAGTTTCTTCCAAAGAGAGGGGCTAAATATATAAAGGATACTTTACATCTACTTCTAAGCATATACAGGTTGAGACTGGGGTGACCAAAGGCTACCTTGTGAGGACCTTAGGGGATTCAAAAGAGAATTAGAGCTAAGATTCCTAGGTAATGAGAGAGCTCTGTATAAAAGGCTCTGCCTAAGAGTGGAAGCTCTACAGGAGGGAAGTGACATAATCAAATTTGAATAACATAACATTGAATAACATGGAACGTAGTTGCATATAGGGGTATGTTTACTAAACCGGACTAACGGTTATTCAATGGAACCTAGTTGCAGATAGCCCGGGTTAACCGTTAGCCTGGTTTAGTAAACCTACCCCATAGTCCGTGCTAACCTTTAGCCCAGCTTAGTAAACATGCCGCTTAATGAATGAAACTTCCAAAGCCCTTGGAAGGAGGACCAGATAAGGCTGGAATTTGGAAAATGAGGTCAGAATCACTGAAAAGGTGCTTAGTAAAACTGATCCACTTCTTCTATGGAAACAGTTACTGAGCATCAAGGGTGCCTAAGATGAACTGGGGGGGGGGGGGGGGGGAGGGGAGGGAGATAGTAATGGCCCTTCCTCCGAGAACCACATTCCTTCTGCTTTCTGCATGAAGGAAAGGAGCAGGCTTAATCCCTTGCAAGCAGCTTATCCCAGCTTGCCCATAAGTTAAAAAAGAAGCCTCTACAGCTAGTATTTTGCATTCACTTATATGAAATACTTTAGTCAGAGTAGAAGCAATTTTTGAAAGCCGTTGTTTCTCCACGTTCAGAAAGTCAGAAAGACTTACAGTATCTGGGAAAGGGAAAT
Source organism: Ichthyophis bannanicus (assembly GCA_033557465.1). Classification (NCBI taxonomy): domain Eukaryota; kingdom Metazoa; phylum Chordata; class Amphibia; order Gymnophiona; family Ichthyophiidae; genus Ichthyophis; species Ichthyophis bannanicus. The sequence continues at coordinate 1,712,149,264 of CM066031.1, read as the reverse complement.
AATTATTAGTAGTAGTAGTGCTGTTTATCTACCTGTCACTGAATTATTGCTGACAGTACTGTGATGCTGTTCAGTGTGTACTTCGGGGCTCTTCAGCTGTCAGTCCTGAGGCTTGAGCTTGCAGCTGTGCAGGAATCCAGTGTAAATCAGTAGGGCAGGCAAGACACAGCAGAAATATTTCCCATCGTGTCTGGTGCCACAAGCTTGATGGAGGAATTTCCCAGCACACCTTGATAAATTACCCATACATGTTACATCTTACGAACTCCAGAAGAAAGCTGGCACGATGCAAGGACTACACTGAGCATTAGCAGTAAACTTGAGAGACTGAGATCCTACTCCACATACCTTGGCTTAGGATCGAAGCTCATGACTCTCATGGTGTATGCAGAAGTCATTTGGAGAAATAGCCCCTGACAGAAACTGTTCCTGTCATTCTAACTTGAACCTTTAGGAAGATTGAAAATGCGATGCCGTGTGTGCCATCAAGTCAATGCTGACTCCTGGCAACCCAGTCCCTAGGATTTCTTGGCAAGGTGTGATCAGAAGAGGATTGCCAGGCCTTTCTTCCAAATGGTGAATTGCTCCTGCTATTCCAGGGTGGTCATCCATCCAAGTACTAGCCAGGCCCTACCCTACTTAGCTTCAGAAATGGCTACATGACTGATGACCCTATTGTGTCTATGTTGTAACATTCTAAAACTTCAGTCCCCCTCCCACTGGTATTTATTTTTTTCAGAAGATCCATATATTAAGGAGCCATGGGAACTGGGGAGAACAGAAGCCTACAAAAGGAAGACCGTGCCAGCAAGTACTAGCAGTAGCAGTTAAGGTGAGGATAGCCAGAGGATTAGCAGTATCAGTTTTCCATTTATCTTCTCTTTTCTAAGAGGGGGAAACCAGCAGTTAGACATGCAAGATTGGTTGAAAAGCAGGAAGATCAATCACTTGCCTCCATTTACACTGCTGTTTAAGGTGCAGGGCAAAAGTAGAATTATACTCAATGAAGGGTTTCAGCAGTGGGGGGATGGGGCACCATGACAACAGCTTAAGGCAGTACAGCCCTCTTTCATTCTTTCTAGTTTCTTTCAAGAACCTACAAATTCAGAGAAATCATGCTTTGGACTTGAGCATTTAAGGAATGGGATACTGAAAGGCTGGTAACTGCGGCGGGTTTGGAGAAGCCAGTTGTATGATTTCTGGTGAGCAGCCACAAGCAAGTAGCATAGCAACAGAAGTAATGAATGATACTGGCAGGTCAAAAGTACCCCACCCCCATCAATAATATAAGTATGAGGCATGTCCCTGGCCTTCTAGCTCTTCAGGTTCAGCTCAGCAGCACCCAAGGGTCCAGAGAGGGGAAATGGGGAGGTGTCTTAATGCTATGGAGAATCAATGTTTGGCAGAATGCTATTCCTGTACTATCAGTGGAAATATAGTGGGTTGCCTTTCAAATGGTGTCTTTGTAAGAGCCTGCTCTTTAGGTGAGGCTGGTCCTAGGTTGGGAACCCTATTGTCCATTCAAAGCAGCATCATCATCAGTATCAGCAGGAAAGCCAGAGAAAAGGGGAAGTCTGTCATCCAAGCTGACCCCATGGCCTTTCCCCCGCTGAAGTGTCAGGTCACATCTCGTGGAAGAAACTGCTCTGTGAGGAAGAAGTGTTTTATCAAAGTCTTTTGTAAGCTAGTGTGGAAGAAAAGAAGAGACTATCTGGTGTTTCATGATATGATGCACTGCTATGTGTATACCTAGGCAGAAAACCTTTGCTCTACCCTCTCTCTACCCTGGCACTATACAGATAGTTCTGGGATAGTCAGTAAGAATTTTCTGTATAGTGCTACTGAAAATTTACAGAAGGGCATTTATATGACAACAGTCCCCACCCGAGCGGTATTGTAATGTAAATACTCCCACAAACTCAATACCCAATCAACCCAACTAGACTCATGACACCCTCATGATAAATGTAACCCTCAAATTGTGCTGTCTTAATGTTGTTAAATACCCTCATGTTAAATGTTGTAAAGCACCCACATGTTAAATGCAACCCCAGTTGTGATGTGATGTAACCACTTTGATTGTAGGATAAGGTGGAATACAAGTCTGTCTAAATAAATAAATATGTATAGCGCCTACTGTTATATGGGTAAGTGCCTTTGAATACTGGGCTACATATGGCAACTGAATAGTCTCCTCTTCTCCATCATATCCTCTGTCCTTATGCCACGTTTTCCTGAATTCAGATACTGCATTTTTCTTCACACCACCCTTTCTGTATAAAGATATTTAGATTATTGCTGAGTCTACTCTCTTTGATCTTCCTATGATCTCTCGTTCCAGAGCTTCCTTTCCATTGAAAGAGACCCACCTCCTCTGCCTTTATACATAGTACACATTTAAATGTTTCTATCGTATTTTCTTTATCTTACCTTTCCTCCAGGGTATGCATATTTATAAGTCTGTCCCCAAAGACCACTGACTTTTAGGGATGTGCACAGGGAAACAATTGTCAGTTCATATGTGACTTTTTGTCTGTTTTCCCCAGTATTCAAACTTCTGGCTTATTTCACATGCACAAATTGACTTTAAGTATATTAATTTGTAGATTTTTGCATGCACTAAATATTTTGAGGTGTGCTAGCAAACTCAGTGCATGCTTTTGAACTCACATCACTATTGACCATTTCAGTAGCCACCCTTTGGACTGACTCTCTCTGGCTTATATCTTTTTAAAAGGAGCAGTCTCCAGAACTGTACTTTATTAACTGAAGAACCCCTACGCATTTCAGCTGTCGCCTTCCTCAGGGGGTATACATCAATAGCACACTGTGTAGACTCTGTTTATAAAAGCAATAATGTATAGTCAGGTCAGCTCCAAAGAGGAGACCTGCTGTTGCAATTGGATATTCATTTTTGCTATTGGGCAATTGCAACAGCAGGTCTCCTCTTCGGAGCTGACCTGACTTTATACATTATTGTTTTTATAAATAGAGTCTACACAGTGTGCTATTGATGTGTACCCCCTGAGGAAGGCGACAGCCGAAACACGTAAGGTTTCTTCAGTTAATAAAGTACCTGTGACCTCCATACACCGCTTGCTTTTTGTGTGTACTTTGAACTGGAAATGGCCCATACTACTGCTACTGCCTCTCTCTATGGTCCCTAACACCACCTGAGGTCCAGCACCTCTTTTCCTCTCTGTTCCCTCCCCTTCCTGCAGTCATTCCACTGCCATTAGTTTCAGGAGTGTTGCCAGCAGTAGCAACGATTTACATGCTTCCTTTTGCCAGCCAGGAGCCTCTCCTCTGCCATGTCCTGCCCCCTCTTACTCAACTTCCAGCTGGTGAGAGGCAGTGTTTGTAAAATGCTGCTGCTGCTGAATGAGATTCCTGGAAAGAAAGGCAAGTGAGAGGACTGTGGGGGGTGGGGACAAGGGACGAGGCGATAAACAAAGGTACTGAATCACAGGGAGTGGTGGCCAAGAGAACCACTGCAAGGAAGAACCATGGAGGGAGGAAGAGGGAGAAATGCTAGACTGTGGGGTGGCAGGGTGGGTTAAGAGTAGTGGCGGGATATGATCTGAACAGGAACTGGTTCGGATCGATCCCGCTACTGACAGGACTGAGTGGGCAACAGCATGGCAAGCATTTGTGTTGCCAGCGCTGCACGCTTGTGCTGCTGGCAGTCACCACAGGGCAGTAGTTCCCTGGTGGCCCAGCAGCCCGATCCCTCCACCTGCAAGTGGTTTGATGGTATTGCAGACTTCCCGTGATGCTGTGGTCCCCTGATGCCATCAAACCACAGGCGGGTTGGGGGAGTCCCGGCAGTGCCATTTCCAGCCTGGTTCATGCGAACCTGGCGACCTGGCCGGATCCCACCACTGGTTGAGAGGTGAGATACAGACTATAAGGATTGAAGGAAGGGGAAGGCAGAGATGTTGGACCCAAAGGGTGAGGGGATGAAGGGAAGAGAGAGAGAGGAAGAGATGCTTTATTATGAGATGGAGGGGGAAAGAAGATGCTGGTCGTTCCCAAACTATTGCCTCGGAGCATTGGAAGAGCTACATTTATAGGTGGAGGAGGGGGGAGGAAGGGGAGACCCCCATGCTCCAGAAATATCCTGACCCTTCTAGTGATTGGTAAGGGCCAATGTGGTCCTCATCCCAAAATGTTTGGGGGATCACCAGTGATGTAATTTACAATGCTGCTCTCATCACCTGGGCTGCCTCCAACCAATCGACTTCTGTCAGCTCATTCAAATCATCACTTCTGCCAGACGCAAGCAAGCGCTGAACAGACCGATTGCTAGAGACACATCACAAAGGCTGCTCCCATCACCTGGGATGCTTCCAGCCAATCGGCTCCTCTCAGCTCATTCAAATCATCACTCCTGCCAGGCGCAAGCAAGCGCTGAACAGACCGATTGCTAGAGACACATCACAAAGGCTGCTCCCATCACCTGGGATGCTTCCAGCCAATCGGCTCCTCTCAGCTCATTCAAATCATCACTCCTGCCAGGCGCACACGCGCCTTGGGGGCCCAGCAAGAGAGCCCTTTGGCATGACTCTTAGGTGCGGGCAATGACTATGCAGTAAGTGGCACCGCGAGCAACAAGCAAACATTACCAATGATCCCTGTTACACCATTTAACAATACATCAGAGGCTTCTACCCACCAGCATAACTCATGCAAGGTATTTTAAAACAATTCTGAATATATTCGCTTTGTAAATTATACCTCCCATTACAATCATCCCTAGCCATAATAATTAGATAACAGCAAATCGCACCAATAAAGCTTATACTATTATACAACCTCTATAAAGTGATATTTACTGCACTAAACATCCCCAATGACTTCCATTACTGTTCTATTCACATTCTTCTGCTTCACCCTGATTGTGCAGACCATTGCAGCAATCACCCCCTTATATTCACATATACCATCATTTGTACTCATACATTCTCAATGTTCTCATACACACATCCTAAACCTAGACGCAGATTATACAGGCACTTCATAAATGTCAAAATAGCACCGACTTTAGTAATACCTGAGTGTAGAAATTTGCTGAATGAAGCAACACAATTAAAATTTTCACTTCTCAATGCTCACTCGGCAAGAAATAAAATTCAACTGCTCAGTGATCACCTTTCTGACAATCAACTAGATGTTCTGTGCACCACTGAATCGTGGTTCACCGACTCGGACAACATCTTAATGAACTAGCTTGCCACTCCCAACTATAGACTTTTCAGCTCTCCAAGATCAGAACATAAAGGAGGCGGTCTTATCATCCTCACCAAAAAATACATTAACTTCAAACATCTCACAAGTGGCTCCAACAAGGCTTTAGACACTCTAGTAATCTCAAATACTTACATCACCATCCTTTTTATCTATAGATCTCCAAGTGCAAGCCCAGGAGATTTAGGGGCTTGTTTACAAAGCCGCGGTAGCGGCTTCTGCTCGATATCGGAGCCGTGGCCCCATTGAATTCAATGGGGCCATGGCTCTGATATCGGGCGGAAACCACTACCACGGCTTTGTAAACAAGCCCCTTAGACATCGTGCTGGACTTAATTTGTAGCTATGGCTCTGTTGCTAGCCCCCTTCTCCATTTGGGTGACCTCAACCTCTCTGCAGTTCCAGCTAGAAGCACAATAGCCTTCATCAGTGCCATGAAGACCCAAGTTATACACAAATTATTGATTAACTCACCTATTGTAAAGGCAACACACTAGACCTTATATTTGTTCCAGAACTCTTCACTTTGCACAGTATCATATCAATACCCACCCTACTCTCTGTCCCATGGTCAGACCATAAAATTATCAGTTCCTGCCATCGAACTGATGCAACAGTCATTTACCACCCATCCATAACGCAAACCTCTCACAGTTTCCACCATCTAGAGAAAGAGCAGTTTCTCAATAAGGTCCCACCTCATCTTCAACACTCTTCTAAAGATCTTGACACAGTCATCCAAAATTGGAACAACACCATTAGTACTGCGGCTTCAATGCCACACCCACCAATAATTCATCACACATTTAATGCAGCGCCATGCTATAATCTTCATTAAAAACCATAAAACACAATCTCAGAATCCGAGAATGAAGATGGAGAAGCTCTAAATCACAAGTTGACCACCATGCATTCTTTATTGAACTTCATGCATATCAAAAAGCTATATTTGAAGCAAAAAGGAATTATTATACTAAACCTCTGCAGTCTTCTTTGAACCGCCCTAGAGAACTCTTAAGTTTAGTTAAAGTATTAACCAAGGATCCCTTCCAACAAAAAAGAAGACCTTCAAATAACCCCCCAAACATTGGCAAATGTTTTTCAAACACTGTCATGCCTCACAGGTCAACAAATACAATCTACAACAACCCTTCAAAGTCTTACAATTATAACCTCTCAGAAAATCTGGAACTCCTTTTCAGATGTCACTGCTGATCATCTAGAAAAAATAATCTCAGGAATTAATACTACCACCTCCCTATTAAACCCATGCCCGGTCAGTTGAATCAAAGCTGCTCGAAAGGATCTAATAACAATAATACTATATATCACTAACCTCTCACTTTCCCAAGGCTACATGCCCCATCAACTTAAAATGGCATCTACTGTAATTAATGCAAGATAATTGTTAATGTTGCAGTTAACAGCGATGCATTTAACATCAAGTTAATAGGTGGCATTAAGTGCACTCGCATTAATTGTGAATGCAGTTATAGTACGGTGAGATACTTTTCAGTGCGATAACTGCAGGGGGATATGCTTGGCATGCCCAAAACAGTGTGGGGCTGTTGCATTTACAACATGTTACTTTTGGCTCCAAACTCATATTAAGTGCGAACTCTTAGTGCACTATGGTAAATATGCCCCTGTATGAACAAAACTTTATGGGAGTAATTTTTTAAAGCCATTTACATACATATGTGGCAAACATGTTCAAAATGGCTCTTATTGCAAACTCTAAAATCAATCCTGTGAAATGAGGTTGAATAGACAGTTAGGGTCTGATATTCAGCAGCGGCAGCTAGCACAAGTACAGCACCTAGCTGTCGCCGCTGAAGAGTTAACCCAGATATTCAATGCCGGGGTCACATGCCGGATCAGTGTACTGGCACTAAGGGGTATGTTTCCTAAACCGTCTTAATGTTACCAGCGCTAGTTGCAGTGATAATGTGAAGAATGCCATATAAAGAGTGGGCGTTCCGGCGGCAAAGTTGCAAGAATCTGTATCGCACGATTGTGTGCGCCGTGGCACGTTAACACGCGTTAACCCTAAGTTCATGCCAGCACAGTGTTAGAAGCTATAAAGATGAAGCCCACTGGTTACTTCAATTACTGTGGAGGCAGAGGTAATAGGTTCAATCCATCAGTGGTGTTATGTAAGAAGGCAGTCTGAGGCAATTCCTTTTAATCTAAATCAGTGCTGTCTGAGGCATTTCCTTTTTTAAGTGAAATCAGTGCTGCCAGCAAAAACACCCTCACAGTGCCGTAATATAACAAAGTGCCCTGTCCGCCAAGGCGCCTTCTAATGTGCCCTATAGGACGCTTTATAGGATGCCCGATAGTGCGCCTTATGAGGCACCTTAAGGTTACAGCACTGTGAGGGTGCATTTTGCTGGCAGCACTGATTTAAATTAAAAGGAAAAGCCTCAGACAGCTGTATTAAAAAACACCACTGTGGGATCAAACCCATGACCTTTGCCTCCAGTCATTGAAGTAACCAGTGGGCTACATCTCTATAGCTACTAACACATCCCTGGCTGGCTACAGAAAGACTGCAAGTCACCACACAAACTGTCTGCTGTGGTTACCAGGAAAGGGTAAACCCACCCGTACCCATGATGCACTGCACATGCAGATCAGCAGTCTACAGCTGATCACAAGATGGGGTATGCGCCTCTATAGCACCTCGGTCTGGAAGGGGGAACTGACCGTGTGTGTTACTGGCACAGAGTAGCTACAGACCGTGACATTGTGTGGGTCCTGTGCTCACCCTGAGGGTGAGGTGGGGCGCCCAGCACCAGGTCCGCAGCACCTGGCTTGGCTGCGATAGGCTATGCTGCAGGTCCCCATCAGTGCCAGTGTGTGATAGGTAGTTCTTGCAGACATACCTAGGATACACCTGTGTCCATCTGTATTTCCCAGTCAAGTCTAGCCCTTGTGGACTATGATGCACCCATAATAGTGCATATCCCGTGTGGGTGCTATGATCACATGTTATAAGTGAAGGGGGGTGTTTGGGCACAAAAGTGGATTATGTAGCACCACCCAACCCACCCTCTGTGGCTCAGGGTGGGGGACAGGATCTCCCATCAACAGATCCACATTCTACATCTCTGCAATGGTGGCAGTAGAGGGGACCATCAACCCCAGTCCTGCTGGGGAACGGGCACCTTAAAGGGCAGTCAATGCAGATCTGTACGCATCACATAAGGCAATGGCAGACAGGCAGAATGCTGGAAAAGCTCAGCTGCCCCCCCACCACTATCTGAGATTCACCAGCAGAGGGCACAGTCGCTCTCCACCCGCTGCACCCTGCAAGGTGTTCCAGCCATACACATGCTAACTACAGATAGTCTGCTAGCTAATACATAGTGCATGTTTCTGGAGGAACTGTGTGCACCCAAAAATGGGATGTGAGCACACACACCAAGCAGGTATGTCAGTGACTGGGCCCCAGAAAAGGGGAACCCATAAATATCATTTGAGAGGAATACCATATAGCACTATGGGGGAACCTAGCCATGCCGTGGTCACTGCTCAGTCACAGTGAGAGTGACCTCCCAGCATGACATGCTGTGGCCACCCTGTCCGTGCAGGTGGTGGTCGGCCAATACAATGTCCCAGCCATTGCCCTATCATCCTGCCCAGGCCACCCTGTCTGGGCCATACCCACAGTACCTTGCTCCTCATTATGCACATTAGCAGGCTAACACTGAAAACAGTGCAAGCAGTGTGGGCTCAGTAAAGTGTAGGCAGCCACAACACACTGGATAGACATACACATACTCCCACACCTATGCCAGCATTGTGCAAATATAGAGGTTTTTGGCAGCCCTGGCCACCACACCAGTCCTGGGCACAGTGCAGGCATGGCTTTGGTACGCAATACTGTTGGGGTCACTCCCCGGGGTGGTAAACACTGACAAAAACCAAAACTGAAACACACTCCACAGATATCAGAAAGGTTGCTATGATGCACCTCTGTCAACAAATTGTGTTTAACTTAGGATTTGTTATCTGCCATTAATCATAGCAACCTTTTGATATATGTGTAACGTGTTTCCAAGTTTAGGGTGGCATTGCTAAGGTATGCAGGTGCCAGTATTGGGAGATGCTGCTCTGCGCAGGGCCCAACAGCCTGACTCTCCATGAGGCTTTGGATAGTGGTGCCTGTGGGTGTGGGTATTTGTGCCCCTGTTGGCCGCTGCTCTAGGGCAGAGGTTCCCAACTCTGGTCCTGGTGGGCCAAACACGGTTCAAGTTTTCATGCTGTCCCTAATGAATATGCATGAGATATATTTGCATAGAATGGGGGTGGTGCATACAAATGCAGCACCGGCATATTTATTAGGGACAGTATGACACCTGAATGGTGTTTGGCCCTCCAGGACTGCAGTTGGGAAACTCTGCTCTAGGGATTGCACATGTTTATGGTGTCTGTGCTCTGTAGGGTAAAATATAGGCGTTTCAGGCATGTTTATTTTATCTGCAATAAAAGTTCCGTCTTTATTACCATGGTTTAGTACGGGGTAAAATATGGGGACAAGGTTAACAGGAGCCACAGCTGGGACTTGAACATGTGACCTGCTGCCCATGAATACACTGGTTGTGTGTACTGCACCAAACTGTTGCCACAGGGGTGGATCCTTCCCTGGGGATACCATGACTGTTTGTCAGACAGACCTTGTCTGTTGCAGTGGATGGCACCCACCTAAACGGGGCTTGGCTGTGATCTGCTGTGGGCAGATGCCACTGCCCCCTCCGCCACAACACCCCTCCACCACCATGCTGACATGCCCTTATGCTGGTGGTGCTAGTGGTGCGCAGTCCCAGGCCATCCAGCGTACCTATGGTGCGTGATATGGGGTAGGGGTGCCTGCATAGACATCAACGCTTTCCCCCGGCACCGCCTGCCAATGTTATGTGCCCTTTGGGGTACTTGCTGGGTACTATCCCCTGGGACACTGTGGGACACACACTCGTGGCCATATTTGCCCTTTGTCAATTGCTGTCCTGCTGGTTTTCCGCTTCCACATTCCTATGTGTCACCTAGGCATCTGCCTAGCCCACCCTGTGCCCCAGCTGCCACACTGCATATCCCGCCTGCAGCCCCCTGTACCCCATTTGCAGCCTCACCGTAGTGCCCTCTCATACTTGGGCACTATGATGTTGCTGCACATGTATCACTACTATCGCTTGTCTTGGTTTCCCTGCCTTTGCTGCACATTGCTGACTGAAATGGTCTCTCTCCCCTGCAAATGTGCCTCTAGCGCGAGGTTTTCACTGGTGCTAATTTTCAGAGCTTCATTTCACGGCGTTAGTGTGCATGGGGCCTCTCCCCGCCCACTCTCCGCCCCTGGGGAGCCGTACTCCACCCTCTGCGCACCTTAACGCCACAGGAGACGTTATCACATGATACATGATGCTCTCGCATGGTAATGCGCCATTTTCACGCTATAACGTCATGTATCACGTACGCCGTTAGTGCCATTTAGTAAACATACCCCTAAGAGTCTAATGAGTGTGAGAAAGGGCTCAGAGGGTTAGAGTGAGAAAGCCTTCAAATGAGTCTGACATACTCCTAATGAGTGAAGCTTGGCATCTCAGGGGCATAATGGTGCTTCATTTTCTGGTAGGCATAGCTGGGAGCATGGTTGGGAGGATCATGGATGTAGTTAGCAAGTATGCACGATTCTTATAAAATTCTTCAATGTACGCATGTGCTTAGAAACCTTCCCTGCTTTCATTTATACCTGCTATAGAGCAGGTGTAATGACTGAGCCTACATTCAAGGCAATTTCTCTGCCACCTATACTAGTATTTTATGAAGACAAGTAGGCATGTACTTGCCTTCACATTATAGTGCCTATGTAGGCATTTCTATAGGCACCTACCCATGTTACAAAATTACCCTTCATAGGCTGGGGATTTTCAACTTGGAAAAGAGACAGCTGAGGGAGAATGTGATAGAGGTCTGTAAATTAATGAATGGAGTGGAACGGGTAAATGTAGATCAGTTGTTTATGCCATCAAAAAGTAGGACTAGAGAACATGCAATGAAGCTACAATGTAACCCATTTAAGACTAAAAAGTGAAAATATTTTTTTACTCAATACATAATCAAACTCTGGAATTTGTTACCAGAAGTTATGAATGTTAGCGTAGCTGGGTTTAAAAAAGGTTTGGACAAGTTCCTGGAGGAAAGGTCCATAAACCATTATTAAAGCAGACACGAGAAATCCACTGCTTACCCTGGGACAAGCATTGTGGAAACTGTATACCTTTTTGGGAACCTGCCAGGTACATGTGACCTGAATTGGCCACTGTTGGAAAGAGGATACTGAGCTTGATGGACTTTGGTCTGACCCAGTATGGCATTTCTTATGTTCTTAAGGAAAGGAAAATCCTAAGGGGGAACAAGGGAGAGTAAAGCCTTGGGACTTAGGGAAAGTTCTTGAGGACATTGCAGGTAGTGGGACCCCCCCCCCCTGAAAAGTAAAACCCTTCATAGATGCTTTACCTGTGGAAAGGTGGGACATTTTAAAAAGGACTGTCCACTCATGGAAAGCTCCTTTTCAGGGATGGGGGTAGGTCTCTCCACCGTAAAGGGAAAACCAGAGCAGGCCCTGAAAAGAGGGGTACAGGTGGCTGGAGTGGCTCTAGTAACCATGCTGGACACAGATAGCAACAAATCCTTAATATCTAGGACCCTTGCTAAGAGGCTAGGGATTGGGAGTAAGGAAGGGATCTTCAGTGGGGTGCTACTGTAAATGCTTGTTGCATGCATGGTGATATAGAAAGGGAACCTATCTATGAAATTCGTGTGACTTGGGAGGGAAAGACCCAACTCCTAAAAGTGGCAGTCATTGACCCTGCCCTACCCATTGATATTGGGAAAAGATTGGGACGGGATGAAGGAAGTATTGACTCCCAAAGAGGGGTGGGTGTCTACTAGAGCGAAAGACTACTCCATTGAGGAAGAAGAGACTTTCAATTTCCCTTTGTGGACCAAGAGGTGATTGGAGATCCTGGAAAAAGTAGAAAGGCTAAGAATGCGGAAAGGATTGGTCCCCCGGGACAGGTAGAAGTGGTGGGAGAGGAGGTTATGAGCAAGTTCCATCACTTTTTCAGGGAACAAAGAGAAGACCCCTCCCTCAAAACCTACTGCGAAAAAATCAGCGTTATCCAAGCTGAGGGAGAAACCCAGTACCCTGTTTATAGGATTAACAATATCCTATATCAGATTGAAAAGAGCGACCATCAGGGGGAGAATAAACAAGTGATGATTCCTGAAATTTTTAGAGGAACCCTACTAACACTGGCACATGCTCATTCTTTGGCAGGGCATCTAGGGGAAGCAGGGACACAGACAGGCCAAGATGTGAGAAGCTATTGTCAGTCATGTCCGGAGTGTCAGAAAGTTCCTCAGAAGGTCCCAGAAAAATCCACCCTTATCCCTTTGCCCGTTATGGAGCAACCCCTAGATAGAGTAGTGGTAAATATTGTAGGGTCCTTGGATAAGAGCACCAGGGCATGTCAGTAAATCCTAGTTATGGTAGATTGCACCATGAGGAAAATAACTGCCCGAGGAATAGCCAGAGAACTGCTTGCAATTTTTTGTCAGCTTGGGTTCCAATGGGTGGTCCTAACTGACCGGGGGACTTATTTTCTGTCCTGCACTCTAACATTTAAAGACTGATGCCTACCGCCCACAGATAGATGGTCTGGTGTAAAGGTTCAATCAAAGTTTGATCCACATGGTGAAAAACTGTTTGGGGAAGGATAACAGGGAATAGGATATAATCATTCCCTATGTACTGTTTGCTTACTGGGGGGTGCTCCCAACCTCCTTGGGGATCTCCCCATTTCAGCTAATCTTTGGCCGCCAACCCCGGGGATTGTTGGAGGTAGTAAAGGAAGCCTAAGTAGGCAAGGAAAGAGTGGTCACTTCTGTGCCTGAGTATGTCCATGAGTTAAGGAAGAAATTAGCAGAGGATGGAGGAATCCGGAGACCTGAACGCTCTACAGTGACCTTAAATTAGGTGTATTTATATGATTCTTTTTTTTCCTTTTTCCTTTTTTCTTTCCCCCTTTTCTGCGATATCTGCATTTTGTGTGGTGAATCTGGGAGGGGAGGCCTATGGGAAGTTGTCATTCTACTTTTTAGGCAGCCACTGTGCAAAAATAATTTGCATGCTGGGTTGCCAAAAATACTCTTATCACTGCTGCAGATAATGCCACCTCAAGAAGTGACAGTAACTGCAGTGGATTCGGCTGTGGGGCTGTTCATGGCCGTGATCGTCTCCTCAGCGCTGATTGGGTCCCCCCAACCTAAGATCATTATCAGTGCCATGTTTATTTATTTATTTATTTAACCAGTTTTCTATACTGCCCTATCCTTCAATCAAAGCGGTTTACATGATGTAATTACTACAAATAGGTACTGGATATATTCTCTTGCCCCCAAAGGGCTCACAATCTATGTGTACCTGAGGCAACAGAGGGTATGTAGGTAAAGATCTGTGGCACTGACAAGTAAAAAAATGTGGCCTCCTCCCTTTCAGCATTGATGCCCCCGGACTGCTCCCGATCCCCATCAGGAACTGTTGGGGGGGACTGGTGCACCCTCCATCCAATTTCAAAGCCCAGCTAGCCAGTTGGCTAGCCCTCTCTCCCTCCCTCCCTCCCTCCAACTTCCCTGATACATAAGTAATACTTCCAGCTAGCCAATTGGGTCCCTGACCCTCCTCTCTCCCCCTCCAAAAGGTTAACACACAACTAGCCATTTGGGCTAGTGAAGACCCCCATGGTCCCCCAACAAGGCTACACCTGAAATCCATTGTGGTCTAGTGGTAACATGGGGCAGGAGTGGTCCTCTCTGTTCCTGTCCTCTGCATCGTGGCTTCCCAAAATGGCCATGATCATGAGGTCATGCTCTCTAGCCTCATTCTAGGGGGCAGTAATGCGAGAGCATGGCCATTTTTGTTAGCACTCCTGGCTTCCTCAATAGTACTAACAAAAATGGCCATGATCTTGCAGTGCTATTCCCTATTGTGACACTAGGGGGATGACTGCATGATCGTAGCCATATTTATTTATTTATGTATTGAACGGTTTTATATACCGCCTTTCAGAAAAATCAAAGCGGTTTACATAGAACAAAACTTGAACATTGATATTGAGAAGTCATGTTTCAGGCAGGAGGAGCAGAGAGGACTGCTCCTTGCCCCTGTTGACACTAGACTACCATACATTTAAGGTATAGCCTTGTGGGGGCAGCAGGGTACTGGGGCCATGGAGACCCCTACTAGCCCGACTAACTAACTAGGGGGTTAACTTTCCAGGCCCAATTGGCTAGCAGGGAGTATTGCTTGTGCATCGGGGGGGGGGGGGGGGAGGAGTGGGATGGGATGGAGGCAGGGGTGGTCAACTAGCTAGCCAGGCTTTGAAATTGGACAGAGGGGTGAATTGGTCCTCCCCCGGATAGTTCCCAATGAGGATTGGAAGCTGTCGAGGGAGGGATCGGTTATGAAGGAGGGAGGCCACTTTTTTAACTTTCATTTTGGCAAACTCTAAAAAGAAAAAAGAAAAAAAAGTTTTAGCCATGATTTGCATGTCCGAAAGACATGGATGTGGACATCCAAATCACGGAAATGTCCCCAGAGTCATTTTACAAATGATACTTAAAGATATCTATGGTGAGGGGATGTCTAAGTAGTCAGGAGGCTTGACGGAGGAGTGTCTGGGGAGGTGCAATGGACTTAAATATCCCTGCTTGATTTCAGAAATGTGTGGGACAGCTGAGACCTTTTCCATGTTTAGACCTGCTCCAAGCACGAATAGTCATTATGAAAGTGCTTGTTTTGGCCATAAAACATCCAGAAGGTGTAGAGAAGTTAGAAAATTAAGTGACTAACCTAAGATCACAAGGAGCAGCACTGGGAGCTGAATCCTAGCCACTATGGTCCTAACCCACTACTCTAACCATTAGGCTATTAGATATCCCTCTTCTGACATACTGTTCTGGGGATGTCTATGTAGATACCTCACAGATGTCCATATTGGGCATGTCCCCATTTGTTAAATTGTGCCTGAATTTTGAGGTGCCTGCTTTTTTTTCAGATGTTCTGGCTTAGATGTCCCAGATTGCACTTGGATGTCCTTTGTAAAATGTGTGCCTTCAAGTCATTAAAAATGATCTTTTCTATTTTTACTTTTAATGATATTTGTCAACTGTCACTTGGTTGTCGTATGATATAGTTATAATTTTTATGTTTATATGTGTTTTTATAGACCCTTGATGCAGGCTACTGGTAGAAACAAGGCTGTGTCAGGTCATTGATAAATTTTGCATACCCTCTGTTAAGCGTCTTGGCCTGCTTTACTCTCCACTCAGTGATTTGTTTCATTTGGGTTAAATGACTTGCCCAAGATCAGAAGGAGCAGCAGTGGGCTAGATATCCATTTGGACTTTCTATTTTTCTGTTTGTTTGTTGTTTTTCCTATGAAATGTCTGCTGTCTTCCCTTATGATGGTCTTTGGTGCTATATAATTTTTAATTTTTCTTTTTGCATAACTGTCCATAATGTAGTTTATATAGCTTATTTTCCTATGTTGTATGACTCTTGTGAGTTAATATTTGTTTTATTTGTTTCTCTTTTAGAACATTTAGTAAATATTAAATAAAAAATAAAGATTCTGAGAAGGGCTACAAAAATGATAAAGGGGATAGACAACCTCCCTTATAAAGAAAGGCTAAACAAGATAGGACTCTTCAGCTTGCAAAAAAATGTCTCAGAGGGGACATGACAGAGGTTTCATAAAATTATGAGTTGGATGAAATGGTTAAATAAGAAATGTTTAACATTACAAACAACATTAAAACAAGAAGATGCTCCACGAAGCTAATGACCAGCAGATTGAGAACAAATCAGAGAATTTTTTTTCATGTGGATCAGCCCGATCGGCATCGGGGAAGAGAGCAGGCAAGTAAGCCCCTCCCTGCTCCCCACCACCAAGGCCAATCAGGCCGAAGAGGAAACACCAGCAGGAACTTTAAAATCTCTGCAGTGCAACACCATCCTGCACAGACCGACCCGATAGGCATCGGGGAAGGGAGCAGGCAGGTAAGCCCCTCCGTGCTCCCCACCACCAAGGCCAATCAGGCCGAAAAGGAAACACTGGTGGGAACTTTAAAATCTCTACAGTGCTCATAGTTGCGCCCACGCCTGGTGGGCCTGCGCCAGAGGGCCTCGCCAGAGGACCTTTTGGCATGGCCCTTAGGCACGGCCAATAAACATAAAAAAAGGAAACTCTGAAGACTAAGCAATCACCAACTCATCACAATACGGGAACCTAAGGAATCTACATCAAATACAAGCAAAATACCGAAAGAACCTCCTACAAACAAGCCCTCAACGGCGAACTGTAAGCTACCAACCAAACATGCTACCACATTATTTTATATATTACATAATGATGCTTCTAGCCACGCTTCTTGTATTATCATCCACCCAACTGATTCATAATTGGAACAACAACATACCAATACTGCACAGAACAAACTTTACATAAGAACATAAGATATGCCATACTGGGTCAGACCAAGGTCCATCAAGCCCAGTATCCTGTTTCCAACAGTGGCCAATCTAGGTCATACGTACCTAACAGTTTCCCCAAAAGACACAGCTTCCACAATGCTTGTATTGGGTCAAGCAGTGATATCCTGGGTCCCTTTTAAATAATGGTTTATGGACCTTTCCTCCAGGAATTTGTCCAGACCTTTTTTAAACCCAGCTACACTAACAGCCTTTACTACATCCTCCGGTAACAAATTTTAGAGTTTGATTACATGTTGAGTGAAAAAATATGTTCTCTTATTTGTCTTAAATTGTTTACAATGTAGCTTCATTGCATGTCCCCTTGTCTTTCTATATTCTGATAGATAACATAAACAATTGATCTATGTTTACCCATTCCACTTCATTCATTACTTTATAGACTTCTAACATATCTCCCCTCAGCTGTCTCTTTTCCAGGTTAAAGAGCCCTAACCTTTTTAGCCTTTCTTCATAGGGGTATCCTTCCATCCCCTTTACCATTTTGGTGGCTCTTCTCTGAACCTTTACTAATGACGCTATATCCGTTTTAAGATATGGCGACCAGAAGTGCACACAATATTCAAGGTGCGGTCTCACCATGGAACGATATAGAGGCATTATAATATCCTTTGTTTTATTTTCCATTCCTTTCCTTATGATACCTAGCATTCTATTTGCTCTCTTGGCTGCCGCTGCACACTGGGCCAAGGGTTTTAAAATGTTATCCACAATGACGCCTAAATCTTTTCCTAGGTGGTAGTTCCTAATGTGGAACCTTGCATCGTGTAACCATAATTTGGGTTGTTCTTCCCTAGGTGCATAACTTTGCATTCATCCACATTAAATTTCATCTGCCATTTTGATGCCCAGTCTTCCAATTTATCAAGATCCTGTTGCAATTTTCCACAATCCTCTTGGGTTTTAACAACTTTAAATAGTTTTGTGTCTTCTGCAAATTTGATAACCTCACTCGTTATTTCCTTTTCCAGGTCATTTATGAATATGTCAAAAAGCAGCAGACCCAGCACAGATCCCTGGGGTACACAACTATTCACCTTTCTGCATTAGGAAAATTGGCCATTTAGCCCTACCCTCTGCTTTCTATCTTTTAGCCAGTTCCTGATCCACAATAGTACACTGCCTCTTCTCCCATGACTCTTTAGTTTTGCCAAAAGTCTCTGATGAGGGACCTTGTCAAAGCCTTTCTGAAAGTCCAAATACACTATATCAACCGATTCACCTTTGTCTACCTGTTTATTCACAGCTTCAAAAAAACATAGCAGATTAGTAAGACAAGATCTTCCTTGTCTAAAGCCATGTTGGCTGTCTCCCATTAAGCCTGACTATCTACATCAGAGCTACTCAAATCCGGTCCTGGAGGTGCGCAACCATGCAGGTTTTTGGGATATCCCTAATGAATATGCATGAGATATATATACATTAGAGATATCCTGCCAACCTGACTGGTTTGTGGCCCTCCAGGGCTGGATTTGGAGACCCTTGCCTTACACCTCTGTCATTTAAGATTGTGAGTGGGCAAGGTACAGATGTCCTAGACATCAAAAGGGTAGATAGAATGTGTCACACCCCTCCTCGATTCTCACCACCACCAAAACATTGTCTAATGGTGGTGGTGAGAAGCGAGGAGGAATGTGACAAATTCTAACCTTTTTGATGTCTTGGACATCTGCACCTTGCCCACTCACAATCTTAAATGACAGAGGTGTAAGACAGGGGTCTCCAAATCCAGCCCTGGAGGACCACAAACCAGTCAGGTTGGCAGGCTATTTCTAATGCATATATATCTCATGCATATTCATTAGGGATATCCCGAAATCCTGCAGGGTTGCGGACCTCCAGGACCGGATTTGAGTAGCTCTGATCTACATGTTCGGCAATTTTGTTCTTTATTATGGTTTCTACCCTTTTTCCCGGTACTGACGTCAGGCTCACCAGTCTGTAGTTTCCCGGATCACCCCTGGAACCCTTTTTAAAAATTGGTGTTATGTTCGCCATCCTCCAATCTTCAGGTATTACAAATGATTTTAATGATAGCTCACAGATTACTAATAGCAGGTCTGAAATCTCATATTTCAGTTCTTTCAACACCCTGGATGTATATCATCCGGCCCAGGTGATTTGCTACTCTTCAGTTTATCAAATAGCTGTAACACATCTTCCCGATGTATTAATATTTCCTTCAATTTTTCTGCACCTTTAAATACCACTTCAGTCATGTAACTTTCCTCATCTTACAACATACCAAAAAATGCTGCCGCCTAATCCAACTCTCAGACTCATTTATATCTATACAAAGCCTATGCAGCACATAAATATCAATAGCAAACCCCAAGATCATCCAATCAAATGCTCACTCATCAATGCTCACTCTGTCCGTAATAAAATTCAGACCATTGTAGACCATATTCAACACACAGACACTGGCATAATGTGCATCACTGAAAGCTGGTTCACAGACCATGACAACATCCTTCTCAACCAACTAACTACATCACAATATATGCTGTTCAACTGCTCCAGATTGGAACAAAGAGGAGGAGGAGTACTTATCCTCGCTAAGAAACACCTGATCTTCTCAATGATAAACTCACAGTCATTACACACACTAAGAACATAAGAACATAAGATATGCCATACTGGGTCAGACCAAGGTCCATCAAGCCCAGTATTCTGTTTCCAACAGTGGCCAATCTAGGTCATACGTACCTAGCAGTTTCCCCAAGGGACACAGGTTCCACAATGCTTGTATTGGTTCAAGCATTGATATCCTGGGTCCCTTCTTAATAATGGTTTATGGACCTTTCCTCCAGGAAGTTGTCCAAACCTTTTTTAAACCCAGCTACACTAACAGCCTTTACTATATCCTCCGGTAACAAATTCCAGAGTTTGATTACACGTTGAGTGAAAAAATATTTTCTTTTATTAGTCTTAAATAGTTTACCCTGTAGCTTCATTGCATGTCCCCTAGTCTTTCTATATTCTGATAAGGTAAACAATCGATCTACGTTTACCCGTTCCACTCCGTTCATTAATTTATAGACTTCTATCATATCTCCCCTCAGCCGTCTCTTTTCCAGGTTAAAGAGCCCCAACCTTTTTAGCCTTTCTTCATAGGAGTAGCCTTCCATCCCCTTTACCATTTTGGTGGCTCTTCTCTGAACCTTTTCTAAAATCGCTATATCCTTTTTAAGATACGGCGACCAGAATTGCACACAATATTCAAGGTGCGGTCTCACCATGGAACGATATAGAGGCATTATAATATCTTTTGTTTTATTTTCCATTCCTTTCCTTATCATACCTAGCATTCTATTTGCTCTCTTGGCCGCCGCTGCACACTGGGCCGAGGGTTTTAACATGGTATCCACAATGACGCCTAAATCTTTTTCCTGGGTGGTGGTTCCTAATGTGGAACCTTGCATCGTGTAACCATAGTTTGGGTTGTTCTTCCCTAGGTGCATAACCTTGCACTTCTCCACATTAAATTTCATCTGCCATTTTGATGCCCAGTCTTCCAATTTATCAAGATCCTCTTTCAATTTTCCACAATCCTCCTGGGTTTTAACAACTTTAAATAGTTTTGTGTCATCTGCAAATTTGATAACCTCACTCGTTATTCCACTTTCCAGGTCATTTATGAATATGTCAAAAAGCAGCGGACCCAGCACAGATCCCTGGGGTACACCACTATTCACCTTTCTCCATTGGGAAAATTGGCCATTTAGCCCTACCCTCTGCTTTCTATCTTTTAACCAGTTCCTGATCCACAATAGTACACTACCTCCTATCCCATGACTCTTTAGTTTTGCCAAAAGTCTCTGATGAGGGACCTTGTCAAAGGCTTTCTGAAAGTCCAGATACACAATATCAACTGACTCACCTTTGTCCACCTGTTTATTCACTCCTTCAAAAAAACATAACAGATTAGTAACCTATACCTTATGATCAGGAACCATTGGTGATGAAAGAAGAAGTTGAAGCAGCATTGAAAGCCTTATCAAAGAACAAAGCACCAGGCATTGATAGCATTCCCATAGAAGTATTGCAGCAATCTGATGCAGCTGTTACCGTACTTACAAGGCTCTGCCAAGAAATATGGAAGACAACATCATGGCCAACTGACTGGAAAAGATCTGTGTTTATACCAATACTAAAGAAAGGTGATCCAACTGACTGTGGAAATTATCGCACAATCGCTCTGATCCCACATGCCAGCAAGATTTTACTGAAGATTATTCAAAAGAGACTACAGCCATACCTAGAACAAGAACTACCTGAAGTGCAAGCAGGGTTCAGGAAAGGGCGAGGAACGAGAGACATCATTGCGGATGTGAGATGGATCCTTGAAAAGACTAAAGAATACCAAAAGGATATCTATTTGTGCTTTATCGACTATAGCAAGGCTTTTGACTGTGTAAACCATGAGAAACTCTGGGCCACATTAAGAAGCATGGGTATACCAGAACACCTGATCGTTCTCTTGCGTAATCTGTACATTGATCAAGAAGCAACAGTTCGAACGGAACAAGGAGAAACAGAATGGTTTAAAATAAGCAAAGGTGTAAGACAAGGCTGCATACTTTCCCCCTACCTGTTTAATTTATATGCAGAACAAATCATCAGAGAAGCAGGACTGTATGAAGACAACAGAGGTGTGAAGATTGGTGGAAGACTCATCAACAACCTTCGTTATGCTGATGATACCACATTACTGGCTGAAAGCGAAGATGATCTGAAACATTTGCTTCTCACAATCAAAGAACATAGTCTCAAAATGGGCCTGCACCTTAATGTAAAGAAGACAAAGATCATGACAACTGGCATAATCAACAGGTTCATCGTTGAAGGAGAAGAAATTGATATTGTGAACAACTTTAACCTACTTGGATCAACTATCAATAAAGAAGCAACAAGCAGTCAAGAAATCAGACGACGCATTGCTCTTGGCTGATTGGCTATGAAAGACCTAGATAAGATTCTCAAGAGCAGAGATGTCTCTCTCCATACAAAGATTCGACTTGTTCAAGCCATGGTATTTTCAATAACATCATATGGATGTGAAAGCTGGACAGTGAAAAAGACAGACAGGAAGAAAATTGATGCCTTTGAATTATGGTGCTGGCGGCGAATACTGTGTATACCATGGACTGCCCGAAGAACAAACCAGTCGGTACTAGAGGAGATCAAACCTAAGCTTTCTTTAGAAGCTCAGATGACAAGACTTCGACTTTCATACTTCGGACACATCATGCGAAGAGAGAGATCATTAGAGAAAGACATCATGCTTGGCAAGATAGAAGGTCAACGCAAAAGAGGAAGGCCAGCAATGAGATGGATCGCTACAATAACAGCAGCTACGGGTACCAGTCTGTCGTCAATGAGTCGCCTGACTGAAGACCGAACACAATTTAGGATAGCTATCCAGAGGGTCGCCATGAGTCGACTCCGACTCGACGGCACTTAACAACAACAACAACAAGACAAGATCTTCCTTGTCTAAAGCCATGTTGGCTGTCTCCCATTAGGTCGTGACTATCTACATGCTGAGTAATTTTATTCTTTATGATGGTTTCTACCATTTTTCGCGGTACTGATGTCAGGCTCACCGGTCTGTAGTTTCCCGGATCACCCCTCGAACCCTTTTTAAAAATTGGTGTTACATTGGCGATCCTCTAATCCTCAGGTATTAGAGATGATTTTAATGATAGTTCACAGATTACTGATAGCAGGTCTGCAATCTCAAATTTCAGTTCTTTCAACACCCTTGGATGTATACCATCCAGCCCAGGTGATTTGCTACTCTTCAGTTTATCTAATAGTTGTAAGACATCTTCCCGATGTATCGATATTTCCTTCAATTCTTCCACACCTTTAAATACCACTTCAGTCATGGGTAACATCCCTACATCTTCCTCAGTAAAGACCGAAGCAAAGAATTCATTCAGTCTCTCCGCTATCGCCTTGTCGCCTCTTAGTGCTCCTTTAACCCCTTTATCATCTAATGGACCAACTGACTCTCTCACAGGTTTTTTGCTACGAATGTACTTGAAAAGGTCTTTATTTCGCGTTTTTGCTTCCGCAGCAAGCTTCTTCTCAAATTCTCTCTTTGCCTGCCTTATCAATGCCTTGCATTTGACTTGCTAGTGCTTGTGCTGTTTCCAGGTTTCATCGTTTGGCTCTTTTTTCCATTTCCTGAAAGATGCTTTTTTGGCAACAACAGCCTCTCTGACCTCACCTTTAAACCATGCTGGCAGTTTTTTGGACTTCCTTCCACTTTTCTTAAAGCGTGGAATACAGCTGGTCTGGGCTTCCAAGATAGTATTTTTCAACAACACCCAAGCTTGATGTACGTCTTTAACCTTTGCAACTGCTCCTTTTAGTTTTTTCTTAACTGTTTTCCTCATTTTATCATAGTCTCCCTTTCGAAAGTTAAAGGGTAGTACTGTGGATTTCCTTACTATCCCTCCTCCACTAATTAAATCAAAGGTGATCATGCTATGATCACTATTGCCAAGTGGCCCCAACACCCTTATCTCTTGCACTACATCTGGTGTTCCACTAAGGACTAGGTCTAATATTGCTTCCCCTCTGGTCGGTTCATGAACCAGCTGCTCCAAGAAGCAGTCATTTATTTCATCTAGGAACTTTATCTCCCTAGCATGTCCTGTTGTGACACTGACCCAGTCGATGCCGGGGTAATTTAAATCACCCATTATTATTACTGCACTGTAACTTTTGCTAGCTTCCTTGATTTCTTTGAGCATTTCATCATCCATTTGTTCATTCTGGCCAGGCGGACGATAGTACACCCCCACTGCCATTGCCTTCCCCTTTTTACATGGAATTTCAATCCATAGAGATTCTACAGCAAATTTTGTTTCTTGCAAAACTTTAATCCTTTCTGACTCAATGCCCTCTCTAACATAGAGCGCAACCCCTCCACCAATTTGATCAGCTCTATCATTACGATATAGTTTGTACCCAGGTATCACAGTGTCCCACTGGTTGTCCTCCTTCCACCATGTCTCTGATATTCCAATCATATCTAACCTCTCGTTTAGTGCTATATATTCTAACTCTCCCATCTTGTTTTGTAGACTTCTAGCATTTGCATACAAGCATTTTAGAGACTGTATTTTATTCATATTAATTTGGCTATTGGTAGACATGGGTAATTTGGGATCTTTAAGCTCTGTCTGCTCCATACTCGAGGGCATTTGGGCTACTTTACTCTTTTTTGGAACCTCTCTGCTTTTTGTAGTATCCTTCAAGGATACATTCTTCCAAACCATGCGCTCTTGGGCGACTGTCGGCTTTCCCCTATTATCTAGTTTAAAAGCTGCTCTATCTCCTTTTTAAAGGTTAATGCCAGCAGCCTGGTTCCATCCCGGTTAAGGTGAAGCCCATCCCTTCGGAAGAGCCCCTCCTTTCCCCAGAATGTTCCCCAGTTCCTAACAAATCCGAACCCCTCATCTCTGCACCATTGTCTCATCCACGCATTGAGACTCCGGAGCTCTGCCTGCCTTTTGGGTCCTGCGCGTGGAACGGGAAGCATTTCGGAGAACGCTACCCTGGAAGTTCTGGATTTCAACTTCCTACCTAAAAGCCTAAATTTAGCTTCCAGAACCTCCCTACCACATTTTCCTATGTCATTGGTACCGACATGTACCAAGACAGCAGACTCCTCCCCAGCACTATCTAAGACCTTATCTAGGTGGCACGTGAGGTCCGCTACCTTCGCACCAGGCAGGCATGTTACCAGGCGATCCTCACGTCCACCAGCCACCCAGCTATCTACATGCCTAATGATCGAATCACCAACTATAACTGCTGTCCTAACCCTTCCCTCATGGGCACTTGGCCCTGGAGAAACCTCCTCGGTGCGAGAGGGGTTTACATCACCTGGAGGACAGGTCCTAGTTACAGGATCACTTCCTGCCACACCAGGGTGATGCTCTCCTGTCACGTGACCTCTCTCCTCCATGGCAACAGGGATGCTGCCAGACTGGAGGTGGGACTTCAGGACTATATCCCTGTAGGTCTCATCTATGTACCTCTCTGTCTGTCTTATGTTTTCCAAGTCTGCTACTCTAGCCTCTAGAGAACGGACTCGTTCCCTGAGAGCAGAGAGCTCCTTGCACCTAGTGCACACGTAAGACCTCTCACCAGCTGGGAGAAAATCATACATGTGACACTCAATGCAAAAGACTGGAAAGCCCACATCCCGCTGCTGGACTGCTGTCTGCATCTTAGTTTTAAGTTTGTGTTTAGATCTTTAAGTTCTTTATGTACTAAAGGGTGCTATGGATATTTATACCACTAAAACTGTACCTAAGAAGTTTAATATACCTTGTTCACCTGAAGCTTAATTAATCTCAGGTCCTTAGTGTATGACTGATTTGGGTAATGAGCTTCACCTGAGAGCACCTCCTGTCTTTTAAGTTGTGCAAGTACCTATAAAGCTGTGATTATCCCAGGGGAGGGTAGGTGTGGGGAGGGAGGGAGGGATATAACACTTATTAAAAAAGGGCTGCTACACAGTACCCTGTCCTGTGCTGCTGAGGTAAGCTATATTCTGATTTGATTTAAATTATAGCTCTTTGCTGCTGCTAGGCTCTAACCTATTATGAAATTTAAACTACAAGCTCTCTGCTGGATTCTAAATTTAACCAGAAAGCTCTCTTCTGTGTTTTAATTTGAAACTAAAAGTACTTTGCTGATGCTAGGCCCTGAGTGACTATGAAACTTAAACTACAGCTCCCTACTGGGTATGAAAGGTAACCAGAAAGTTCTCTTCTGTGTTTTAAATTGAATCTTAAACTGTTGCTACTAGGCCCTGACTGATTTAACAAAAAATAGTGGGTTCACAGATTAATTAGCTTTAAAAGAAAAAAAATTCCTTTCAGAAAAATTCCCAGAAGTATATACTCACAATTTCAGATTTCTCTCCAGAAGTAACAGCCCCCCTTTCTAGTCCTTCAAGACTAGATTTTCTAACCATCTCCAACTCAAAATACACCATATGCATAACCTATAGAAAACCCACCACTAATACCAAAGATATATTAGCAATCTTAGACAGGGTATGTACCCAATCAGCCACAAGAAATCTCTTTATTCTAATGGGTGACCTTAACCTCCCCTCAACCTCTGCAAATAACGCCAGCACATTTTTAAGTGCCATGGAATCCCTACAACTAACCCAAATAATTGATTCATCCACCTACTGCAAAGGATCGATGTTGAACCTCTTATTCATTCCCAAAACACTACACAAAGCAAACCTAAACCTACAAATTTATCTAGTATCATGGTCGGACCACTCCATGATATCCTTTAAAATACCAACTAGCACCATCCAACCAATTACCCCTCTTCAACATAACTACAAACGTAGATTCAAGGCCTTCAACCCGCAACACTTTCTTGAGCAAATCTCTTCACAGCTAGATGGAGACATAGATGACCTAGACACATTCATTGGCACATGGAACCTGAAAATAAATGATGCAGCAACATTCAATGAGAAACACACTATGAAACAACAAAAATATACATGCCCCCCCATGGTTCTCCAAGAATCTAGACCAAATCAGAAGAGAACTTAGACGCCTAGAAAGAAAATGGAAAAGGTCACAAGATTCCTCTGTTAAAACACACCTTCTCAAATACCAAAAAGAATACATCGCTAGCCCTCCAACCGCCCTGGTGAAGCTCCTGCCCTATCCGGGCAGTGGGAGCCTTTCCCCCACACACTCCTGCCCTATCCGGGCAGTGGGAGCCCTCCCTCCACACACTCCTGCCCTATCCGGGCAGTGGGAGCCCTCCTTCCACACACTCCTGCCCAATCCGGGCAGTGGGAGCCCACCCTCCACACACTCCTGCCCAATCCGGGCAGTGGGAGGCTCACACGCACGCAGGCAGAACCGCATAAAAGCGGCGTCCCTACTTCGTGGGAGCCGCTGAGCATCGCTAGCCCTCCAACCGCCCTGGTGAAGCTCCTGCCCTATCCGGGCAGTGGGAGCCTTTCCCCCACACACTCCTGCCCTATCCGGGCAGTGGGAGCCCTCCCTCCACACACTCCTGCCCTATCCAGGCAGTGGGAGCCCTCCCTCCACACACTCCTGCCCAATCCGGGCAGTGGGAGGCTCACACGCACGCAGGCAGAAACGCATAAAAGCGGCGTCCCTACTTCGTGGGAGCCGCTGAGCATCGCTAGCCCTCCAACCGCCCTGGTGAAGCTCCTGCCCTATCCGGGCAGTGGGAGCCTTTCCCCCACACACTCCTGCCCTATCCGGGCAGTGGGAGCCCTCCCTCCACACACTCCTGCCCTATCCGGGCAGTGGGAGCCCTCCCTCCACACACTCCTGCCCAATCCGGGCAGTGGGAGGCTCACACGCACGCAGGCAGAACCGCATAAAAGCGGCGTCCCTACTTCGTGGGAGCCGCTGAGCATCGCTAGCCCTCCAACCGCCCTGGTGAAGCTCCTGCCCTATGCGGGCAGTGGGAGCCTTTCCCCCACACACTCCTGCCCTATCCGGGCAGTGGGAGCCCTCCCTCCACACACTCCTGCCCTATCCGGGCAGTGGGAGCCCTCCCTCCACACACTCCTGCCCAATCCGGGCAGTGGGAGGCTCACACGCACGCAGGCAGAACCGCATAAAAGCGGCGTCCCTACTTCGTGGGAGCCGCTGAGCATCGCTAGCCCTCCAACCGCCCTGGTGAAGCTCCTGCCCTATCCGGGCAGTGGGAGCCTTTCCCCCACACACTCCTGCCCTATCCGGGCAGTGGGAGCCCTCCCTCCACACACTCCTGCCCTATCCGGGCAGTGGGAGCCCTCCCTCCACACACTCCTGCCCAATCCGGGCAGTGGGAGCCCTCCCTCCACACACTCCTGCCCAATCCGGGCAGTGGGAGGCTCACACGCACGCAGGCAGAAACGCATAAAAGCGGCGTCCCTAATTCGTGGGAGCCGCTGAGCATCGCTAGCCCTCCAACCGCCCTGGTGAAGCTCCTGCCCTATCCGGGCAGTGGGAGCCTTTCCCCCACACACTCCTGCCCTATCCGGGCAGTGGGAGCCCTCCCTCCACACACTCCTGCCCTATCCGGGCAGTGGGAGCCCTCCCTCCACACACTCCTGCCCAATCCGGGCAGTGGGAGCCCTCCCTCCACACACTCCTGCCCAATCCGGGCAGTGGGAGGCTCACACGCACGCAGGCAGAACCGCATAAAAGCGGCGTCCCTACTTCGTGGGAGCCGCTGAGCATCGCTAGCCCTCCAACCGCCCTGGTGAAGCTCCTGCCCTATCCGGGCAGTGGGAGCCTTTCCCCCACACACTCCTGCCCTATCCGGGCAGTGGGAGCCCTCCCTCCACACACTCCTGCCCTATCCAGGCAGTGGGAGCCCTTCCTCCACACACTCCTGCCCAATCCGGGCAGTGGGAGCCCTCCCTCCACACACTCCTGCCCAATCCGGGCAGTGGGAGGCTCACACGCACGCAGGCAGAAATGCATAAAAGCGGCGTCCCTACTTCGTGGGAGCCGCTGAGCATCGCTAGCCCTCCAACCGCCCTGGTGAAGCTCCTGCCCTATCCGGGCAGTGGGAGCCTTTCCCCCACACACTCCTGCCCTATCCGGGCAGTGGGAGCCCTCCCTCCACACACTCCTGCCCTATCCAGGCAGTGGGAGCCCTTCCTCCACACACTCCTGCCCAATCCGGGCAGTGGGAGCCCTCCCTCCACACACTCCTGCCCAATCCGGGCAGTGGGAGGCTCACACGCACGCAGGCAGAAATGCATAAAAGCAGCGTCCCTACTTCGTGGGAGCCGCTGAGCATCGCTAGCCCTCCAACCGCCCTGGTGAAGCTCCTGCCCTATCCGGGCAGTGGGAGCCTTTCCCCCACACACTCCTGCCCTATCCGGGCAGTGGGAGCCCTCCCTCCACACACTCCTGCCCTATCCGGGCAGTGGGAGCCCTCCCTCCACACACTCCTGCCCAATCCGGGCAGTGGGAGCCCTCCCTCCACACACTCCTGCCCAATCCGGGCAGTGGGAGGCTCACACGCACGCAGGCAGAAACGCATAAAAGCGGCGTCCCTACTTCGTGGGAGCCGCTGAGCATCGCTAGCCCTCCAACCGCCCTGGTGAAGCTCCTGCCCTATCCGGGCAGTGGGAGCCTTTCCCCCACACACTCCTGCCCTATCCGGGCAGTGGGAGCCCTCCCTCCACACACTCCTGCCCTATCCGGGCAGTGGGAGCCCTCCCTCCACACACTCCTGCCCAATCCGGGCAGTGGGAGCCCTCCCTCCACACACTCCTGCCCAATCCGGGCAGTGGGAGGCTCACACGCACGCAGGCAGAACCGCATAAAAGCGGCGTCCCTACTTCGTGGGAGCTGCTGAGCATCGCTAGCCCTCCAACCGCCCTGGTGAAGCTCCTGCCCTATCCGGGCAGTGGGAGCCTTTCCCCCACACACTCCTGCCCTATCCGGGCAGTGGGAGCCCTCCCTCCACACACTCCTGCCCTATCCGGGCAGTGGGAGCCCTCCCTCCACACACTCCTGCCCTATCCGGGCAGTGGGAGCCCTCCCTCCACACACTCCTGCCCAATCCGGGCAGTGGGAGCCCTCCCTCCACACACTCCTGCCCAATCCGGGCAGTGGGAGGCTCACACGCACGCAGGCAGAAACGCATAAAAGCGGCGTCCCTACTTCGTGGGAGCCGCTGAGCATCGCTAGCCCTCCAACCGCCCTGGTGAAGCTCCTGCCCTATCCGGGCAGTGGGAGCCTTTCCCCCACACACTCCTGCCCAATCCGGGCAGTGGGAGCCCTCCCTCCACACACTCCTGCCCAATCCGGGCTGTGGGAGGCTCACACGCACGCAGGCAGAAACGCATAAAAGCAGCGTCCCTACAGGGCACGCCCGCGCCTTGCGGGCCCGCGCCTGAGGGCCTCGCCAGAGGGCCCTTTGGCGGTGGCCCTTAGGCGGTGGAGATTAGGCGCAGTTGAAACATCATCCACTCAACCGCAACAAGGCTGCAAGTATCAAGAAGCCTGACTCACATGACCAAAACTCTGATAACGGACAGAAAACGAAAGTGCAACAATCAAATGACTGACGGCTTGAGCTCCCCAGGCCGGGTCTGAGCTCGCTGGTCCCGACCACCACGCTCCACGAGATTCCCATAGCTGGACCAAAATTCGACATCAAGAGCTTTCAACTACAACGATATCACCCAGGTAAACAATTACTGGACTTATCTACCTCCTGATGCAAAAGACCACTGTGCAACCCTGGCCTAACCCCCCCCCCCCAAGTAGGAGCCAACATACCTCTGTATATATAATGTGTAAACTCCCCACTGTCACAAGCCCTGTTCTCCTCAAGCCAGCTGTTACATTGTAAACCCCTACCAACTCTAAAGGCTACTACTGTTTATTTAGAGCTAAATGAAACAAAGTATCTCTAACCAGCAAGTTGTTACATTTCAATGCAGTAACCCAATAACCTTCTTGCAATAACCTTAAGACTGTATCGCACAATACTGTATCTGTTTATACTGAATGATAGGTAACGATAGGACTGTATCGCACAATACTGTATCTGTTTATACTGAGTGATAAGGAACGTTAGGACTGTATCCCTATTTTGTTAAAGTAATAAGAAACGCTGTACCCCAACCCATCTATCCCTGCTAGACTGTTGGTACCCAACAACTACCTTGCCGGCCTACACTAACTCATCTCTAGGCCAGCTGCCTTTACTTCACCCCACACTGCGCCACTCGAATCCAAAATCCAAGTATTTCTGGCAGACATAAAATGGAGCCTGCTCACACCTTCCTGATTTTGTGCATGTGTATACTAACATCTTCATATAGAACCATCTCACACTCACAATACTGCATTCCTCTACTATATACACCAATCTACCTTCTCCACCCCCCCCCTCCATTACCCATCCTGCATCAATACATCTTAAATCCTATCACCACCACACAAACACCAAGTAAATTACCCCAACGACACACCCATATCAAAGGGAACAAATCTCAAAAACACCCTAAAACCAAAGCAAAGAACACTATTGGATCTCAAATACAACTCACACACACCACACACCAAGAACATCACACATGTAACATTATCCTTATTAATGCTAGGTCAATAAGGAATAAAACGCATATTATCCACAACATTCTAACTGACGAACAACCAGATATCCTATGCATAACAGAAACATGGCTCACTGACTCAGACTCTGCAACAATGAACCAAATACAGAAGCCCGGATACCAACTATACAACTGCCCACGCATCAACAGAAGAGGAGGCGGAGTCCTTATAGCAGCCAAAACCAGCCTTCAACTCACAACCACATCTACGGTCACAAATCCAGATCTTGACCTACTTAAAGTTGAGAGCATGGCATTATCCATCTGCCTAATCTATCGACCTCCCTCACCACAGCACGAAACACTAGCCACAGCACTAGAAACCATCACATCCACACAAAGCAAAAAATTCCAGATCATCCTCGGAGATTTGAACCTAGCATCAATTCCTCCGTCCCACACGGACTCCTTCTATGAAGCCATCGACCAATTGGGTTTCCAACAAATAATAAGCAACCCCACACACGATAAAGGAAACATCCTAGATATGATTTTCATACCCAGAAATCCACAACAAAGCAATGAACCACCTATAATAAACATAACTCAAGTACCATGGTCAGACCACCACCAAATCAACTGTAAACTTAAACTACAGTGCCAACCCAAAAACTCAAAGGAGATGAGAATGACCAACCCCATTAGGAAATTCAGCAAACTCAATGAGGAACACCTCATAAGCACCATTGCATCCCACATAAACCTAGATTCCACAGACCTAGACGAACTAACTAACAGATGGAACACACACATCCAAAATACATCTAACCCAACTCTGAAACACACATCAAACCCACATAAGATCAACTCGGAACCCTGGTACACAGGAACTCTAATAAAATCAAAAAGGGAGCTCCGTAAAATAGAGAGAAAATGGAGACAAACCAAATCCTCCGATCTCAAAACTAAATACATGGCCCATCTCGCAAAATACAAAGACGACGTGAACAATGCAAAAAAATTACATCACACCAACATCCTAAACAAGGCAATCAATCGCCCACGAGAGTTATTTGAACTAGTCAAATCACTAACCAAAACCGACCAAAATGCCAACCTCAACAAATCCATCAAGGTCCAAACACTGGCAAACCACTACGCGACCAAACTGACGGCCCCTGGTCCTCCACCCCCCCCACCAACACCACAAATCAGAAGTGAGAACAACACAACGCAAAACCAGTTATGGGAGCACTTCCACAAAATAGGAACCAAGCAAATCACAGCCATTGTCACAAGCCTGAAAAGCACCACCTCCCCACTAGATCCCTGTCCTGCATCCTGGATCAAGGCAGTGAAACAAGACATAGCACCTCACATAGCACACATAGTTAACCTATCCCTACAACAAGGAATCATGCCCTCAGAACTAAAGAAATCAGTCATTAGACCGATCCTAAAAAACACTACACTCAACGGAGAAGACCCAGCCTCCTACCGTCCCATATCAAGTATCTCATTCCTGGCAAAGATCATAGAAAAAACGGTCCTTCTACAACTCCAAGACCATCTGACTGACAGTGCTCCTCTTGATGACCAGCAATATGGCTTCAGGCAACATCATGGAGTTGAAACCCTGTTACTAGTTCTACTTAACAACCTCCTAAAGGGCCTTGAAAACAAAAAGAAAATGTACATTCTTGTATTCATTGACATCTCAGCTGCCTTTGATACAGTTAATCATGGGACCCTCATAAATAGGATAAAATCAATAGGAATAACAGGAACCCCACTAAAATGGTTCTCATCCTACATCTCAAATCGAACACAACAGGTTCAATTCAACGGAGAAAAAGCAGAATCTTTCTCACAAACACAGGGAATCCCCCAAGGCTCTGCTCTCTCAGCACTTCTGTTTAACATATATATGCAGCCACTATGCAAAATTTTCTCACGGCACGAAATTAATTACCACATCTATGCCGATGATATCATGCTATACACACAACTAGACACTAAAAACCCAGACTACAACCCACTGGAGACATGTATCGGAGAGATGCAAGACTGGTTACAACAAAGTAGTATGTCAATTAATCACAAAAAAACCGAAGTAATGTATATCTCCAAAGAACCGAATTTTGACCCTCCCACATCAATAACACTATGTAACAACACTTACCAAACAAAAAAAGAAATAAAGTATCTAGGAGTCACATTTGACTGTGACCTAAAGATGGAAAAACACCTCCGAAAGACTAACAGAGCAGTTTTCCACAAGCTTAGAGTGCTCCAACCCATTCGGAATATTATTGATCCCCAAGACTTCAGAACAGTGGCCCAAGCACTCATCATGCCACATTTTGACTACTGCAACGCCATCCTACAAGGTTTACCTAAAAAAACCCTAAACATATTACAAATGGCACAAAATGTAGCTGCCAGGGTCATAATGAAGAAAAATCTAAGTGACCACATCACACCAGTACTAATTCAATTACACTGGCTACCCATAACAGCTCGCACAAAATACAAAATACTAACAACCACCTTCAAACTCATCCACAACTTAGCACCTTCCTTCCTCAACAACCTAGTAAGATTGCAACCTCCTACCCGAAACAGAAGAACCCACAATTCCAACATCCTTCACACTCCAACAGATATAAGATCTGCCAAAGCTAACACCAGCCACAGGGCTTTCTCATATGCGGCGCCAACACTGTGGAACCAACTCCCACCAGAACTACGAGCTAGCAATGACCTTCTAGACTTCAGAAAGAAACTCAAAACGCACATTTTCCAATCACATTTCAACCTGAACTAAACCCACAGATGGAGCAGCCCCTGACCACTCTGTCCAAGAAGATTATCCTGTATATATGTATTTATGTATATATGTAAATGAACTCCCCCATAGCTAAGAAGTGTTAACTCTGTATGATGTGCTTTTCTGACAATCTGTATGTAAACAAAATTTGTACCTGCCTTGATTCGGCAGTTTCACAATAGTAATCCTACCCGCTTCTGATCGCTGGAAGGAGCGGGCTACAAATGCTTGCTAAATAAATAAATAAATAAATACAGCAGTCTATGTAATAAAGCCCAGAAGGAATACATCACAAACATCCTTAAGAAATCACTCAACCGACCTAGAGAACTTTTCTCGATTGTATCACAGGTGACTAGTGATTCTAACTCAACAGGCACAACAACTGCAAAAACAAAAATAGACCCTCAAGATATGGCGGATTTCCTTCTTAGCAAACAAAGCAAGAGAGCATTACAGCACTATGATCCCCCTCAGCAAAAGAATGGAACAGACCAACATCACTTATGATGCAATTTCAACCCAATCAATAAAAGGGAGTTACTTGACATCATTAACAACATTAATACCACAACCTCACCCCTTGACCCCTGCCCAGTATCATGGCTACAAAATCTACGCAATTTGCCCAGACAATTCTACATATAGTACACATATCCCTCAAGCAAGGATACCTACCCCCTGCACTCAAACATGCCTCTATACGCCCTATCATAAAAAAGGCCTCTTTAGACAAAATTCAGCTGTGCTTATTGTCCAATTGCAAGCATCCCTTTTCTGGCCAAAATAATCGAAAAAACCATACAATATCAACTGCAAAACCATGTGGATACATATACCCTGCTAGACCCACATCAACATGGCTTCTGCCAACACCATGGTATAGACACTCTACTAACAGACCTATTCAATAGACTCATGATTGGCCTTGATAAGCCCCGCCAAGGATTTATGCTCATATTCCTGGACATAAGCGCAGCCTTTGACTCAGTTTTGCATCACATTATGCTAAACCGACTCAGAAACATTGGTTTAACAGAAGACACCCTAAAATGGTTCACCTCCTACCTGTCAGACAGAACCATGCAAGTAAAGGTTGGCACCACCAACTCAAAACCCTTTAAGTTAACTCAAGGTATCCCTCAAGGTTCAGCCCTCTCAGGATTATTATTTAACCTATACATTCAACCAATCTGTGACCTGTTAAGAAAGCTGAATGTATACTATCATTTATACGCAGATGACATCATGTTCTACACACCATTCAAAACCTCCAATCCGGATTTTACTATTATAGCTGATATCTTCAATACAGTGACAAACTTCCTCGCTGAAATAAACCTCACAGTAAATAAAAGCAAAACAGAAGCTCTACATATATTCAGAGATCCGGATTACAAACCACCAGAGAAGATAAGAACACGAGATACTGAAATAACAATAAAAAAGGAGATTAAGTATCTAGGCATAACTATTGACACCAACCTCAACTTGTCTGCACACATCAAAAATGCAGCCAGAATGGCATACAAGCTAAAACTCATCAAGCCCCTGCGACACTTACTTCAGGAGACTGATTTCAGATCTATACTGCAATCATTACACCACACCTTGACTATGGAAGCATCATCTACCAAGGCCTCCGAAAGAATGCTCTATTCCCACTACCGCTAGTTCAAAATACTGTTGCCAGAATCCTTTACATAAGAACATAAGATATGCCATACTGGGTCAGACCAAGGTCCATCAAGCCCAGTATCCTGTTTCCAACAGTGGCCAATCTAGGTCATAAGTACCTAGCAGCTTCCAGTACAATTTGGCAGCACATAACACTGATCTTAAGAAGTCTACATTGGCATCCAATAGCACAGCGGATAAAATACAAATCCATCACCACCACATTCAAAATACTGCACAATTTCTCTGTGCCCTGCCTCACAGAGCTAATCACCTTAACACACACAACAAGACCAAGAAGATCTAACAATCAAAACCTACTGAAGATTCACCCACTCAAGACCAAAATGACACAACAAACCAGTAGCAGAGCATTCTCCCTTTACACTCCATCATAATGGAATTCACTACCAGAAAATATAAGAGCAGCAAATTCCATTACAGAACTAAAAAAGTCACTCAAAACATATCTCTTCATTGAATACTGTAGACTCAATGACATTACTTAATCTCAATTAGCACAACCTACCCCCTGACCACTCAGATCTCTCCTGCACTTCACCCTCCCCGTATGCAATATCTGCCTCTCTAAGGTCTTAATTTATATCTTTCCTCAGTTAACCCCATATTTATCTCCAAGTTGGCTTCCCTTGTTTAATGTAAAAACGATTCTTATGTAATTGTTATGTTGTTCATTGTAAACCGCTTTGGACAAAGGCGGTATAGAAAAATTGTTAAGTAAATAAATAAATAAAATGTAGGACATGCTTAAGGCAAATAACATATTGGTGTGCAAAAGAGGCTTGGACAAGTCAGTGGAGAAAAAGTCCATAAAAATTATTAACCAGATAGACTTGAGAAAGCCATTGCTTATGCCTTGGGATGAGCTAGATATTTGATCTATCATAGGGATCTGTTGAGTACTTGTGACCTGAACTGGCCACTGTCAGAGAAGAGAGGATGCTAGCCATGATGGACCCTGGTTTTACTGGGGGAATGGTTCATCTTTTGTAATGTTTTTAAGATGATTTACTTTGTTTTCCTCATTGAGTTCATATGTTTGTCAGGGGGTGACATCCCATATCCTTTTGCTTACCTCTGCCATCCCTGTTCTCTAGTGTTGAAAAAAGGCATTGATTTTGTTGCGTATATAGTCATAACCCCCTAAAGATGTGTGATAGGCCAAGATGTTGCCGCTCTCTTTGCCATTATATAGTTAAATACATTAAAATTGCCCTTACACCAAAGTAATGCGTTATTGGATATAGATTTGTGTAAGTATGTTTTGATTCCTCATTTTTCTATGCTTTTTAAAGCACCACTTATGGGGGAAAAGGAACAGTGCTAGGGGGAGGGGGAGTGATGTGAAGTATGCATGGAGACTTCAAGAGAGAAGTTCAATATCTAGGGATAGCTTTAGATTGGCACGTTATGACTCCAGATTGATAAAGTGATAGGAGTTACCTTTAATAAAATGAGAATAGTGTGGCAATTGCACCCCTTGCTGACTGATGATTTTTGGGCTGTGTTTCAAGGGTTGATTAATCGATACCTGGATTATTGTAATATCATTTATAGAAGACTGTCCTCTACCTTTATTAGGACTCTCCAGCTGGTGCAGAATTCTGCAGCTAGAGTGTTGTTGGGTAAATCAAAATATGAGCACATTAGATTCCTTACTGAAATTGCTGCATCAACTCCTGATAAAGCAGAGGCTTTTGTTTGAAGTACTATTAACTCTATAGCTCACCAGTCTTCTGCTGATTGCTTGGGAGCTCTGTTGCATGCCCATCAATCTGATCATTCTGTGTGCAGCTCTCTGCAACAAATGTACAATTATTCCAGCAGTCTCAAAAGGTAAGCTTCATGTTGTATGTGCCAGGGCCTTTTCATTTTAAGCATCTTCTCATGGAATGCCTTGCCGCAGGGCCAGCCCTAGCGTTGATACAAGGTGTTGGCACCCAAGGTAAACTTTGAGCCTTATGACCCCCAACTACTCTCAGAATCTATTGTTTACCTTTGAATGCTCTGCTCTTTACTGACCCCAGAAGCTGCCGTCCTAGGTGACTACCTAGCTTACCAAATGGTTACGCTTACCTTGCCTTGCCCTTGGCTTTACATATTGCCCTGGATTGGCTTGCTTTCCGTAAACATCTTAAAACACATTTGTTTTCCAATACCTTTTGGAGTGGAATAGTGCGTGCTTAATTCTGTTATTTTGTTTATATTGTATTTACTGAAATATTTTGTTTATTGTAACTTGCCTTGAATTTAAGTGAAAGGGCAAGTAACAAATTTGTAAACAAATTTAATTTTGAGGTCATTGTGCCTGATTCCTCCTGCTTTCCACGACATACTGTACTTTTGCACCTTTGTAAAAAAAAAGGTTCCTTGCAATACTGGCCAGACAGAACTTTCCCTTTCAAAATCTGCCGACAGGCCCATTGGTACCAAGTGCCCATAGGCCCTTAAATTACATAAGTGGGCATATGGGCACTTGGTACCAATGATATATACCTGTGTATTTAATACTGTCTCTTTAAACTTTGCATGCCTGATATAAATTATAGTATAACATCTCCATTGATTTTACCTTATACTGAGTAATGATAGGTATGGGTAAGCTACTGAACTGTCAGGCTTAAATCTAAAAGAAGTGGCAAAAAAAAAACCTGTTAAGGAGGGTAATTATCCACGTCCTGAAATTTTAAAACAAAATATTAGTGTAATTGAAAAGCAATGGCTTCATAAATTTTAATCTTTACTAATGCATACCTAATCCTTTAACTGCAGAGCTACTGAGCATTCACAGTAAAATTAAGTTATTCCATATGCTTAGTTAAGATTACAAAATCTCTTTTGAATTTAAATGTTCTGCAGTGTTTAACAGCACTGCAGCAGATAACATTATAAGCTCTATTGTGGGCTTTCTCCAGAGCACCTTCAACAAAAATTCTTATTGAATTTGGCTTAGCAATAGTAACCCTGCAACAGGTAGACACACGTGAAGTGGAATTTTACAAATGACATGAAAGTGCAGTCCGGGATGTCCAAGTTAGAACGTTTGAAAAAAAAGCAGGCATGTCAATGCTCAGGCACCATTTCACAAACATGGACATGCCCAATACAAACATCTGCAGGGGTGTCTACATAGACATCCTCAGAATAGAATTTTAGAACCTGGATGTCTAGGAATAGCCTAATGGTTAGAGTAGTGGGCTAGAACCAGGGAAGACAGGCTTTAGATCCCACTACTGCTATCACTGCAATTGTGCAGTACTGGGGATGGTGGAGTGCCATCTTTTCTACACCTTCTGGATATTTTATGGCCAAAACAAGCACTTTCCCAATGCCTGTTCATGCCTGGCAAACAAAAGAACAACACTCCAAACTAGGCTAGCCAGAAAAATGAAAAAAGAATAAAAAACAAAGAGTGTGAGAGTCAAAAAAGAAAAAAGAAGAAATACCAGGAAGAGCTTCTCATATACAAAATCATAGAGG
The DNA here is from genome assembly GCA_033557465.1 of Ichthyophis bannanicus. Taxonomy (NCBI): domain Eukaryota; kingdom Metazoa; phylum Chordata; class Amphibia; order Gymnophiona; family Ichthyophiidae; genus Ichthyophis; species Ichthyophis bannanicus. The sequence continues at coordinate 1,712,110,279 of CM066031.1, read as the reverse complement.
AAAAAAGACCTCAGCCACCTCTCCTACTAATATAATCAGAGAGGATGAACCAGCTGAAGGGCAAACCAAACAGAAGCATCAACCGAATGGCGCCACAATAATCATTCAATTATTCGTGCTTGGAGCAGGTATAAACTTAAGACGTTTCTAAAATGCCTCTGGAGATGTCTCCATGTCTTCGATATCTCTGCCCGTTTTCAGAGATCTAAAACACAAATAGGGCTTCTAAAATAACCCCCATAATGGCAAATAAATCATAAACAAATTTTTCCTTGCCTCTGCAATACTGCAGACCCTACATCCCCACAATTATGGATCCTCCCTGCTTGTCCATTGTTACCTTGAATTCCAATACATTGTTAATCTTTCCCCCTCTGTTAGAAAACTGTTCCAAGAATCCCCCATTTTGGTGAGAATTGCTTTCATAAGTCACTCTCGCGTCACAAAGAAAAATATATGCCTACTTTCATGCATGCACATAATTATAGAAATGACACCCTAGATATGAAAAAGTTTAACACTTGTAGAGAAGAGAGACATTCACTTGATTTGCACCTTGTCATGCTGTGAGGGCTTGTGTGATGCTGAGGGCTAAGATATTGGTAGCTTAACTACTGGCAGGGTCCCAAGATGGACAGGTCTCAGCTAAGGTGCCTAACCAAGACAAACCACCCATCTGGGAAGCAGCAGAATGGAACAGTGTTGGCGGTGGAGGATCACATTTCTGTGACAATGGCAACAACACTAGAATTATCTGCATGGAAGGCCTGGAAATCTATGTCTGTATTTTGCCATGAAAACCCAATGGATAGTCACAGCAAAACAAATTGCACTATAGTGCTGGAAGATGGGACCTTCAGGTCAGAAGGCACTCAACTAGCTACTGGGGAGGAGCTGAAGACTTTTCAGAGTAAAACCAGCATTTATGATGTGGTTGATTCAAAGCCCTCGAGATGTCAGACTGCTGATATAGCTGTGCATTTATTTATTTTTATTTATTTATTTAAAGGGTATTTCTATCCCGCCTTATCCTTTAATCAAGGTGGTGTACACAGCAAACAATCAGTGTCATTGGTGCTTGTGTTGGTATGTTTATGTATACTGAGGTGTGTGGGTGTAGGTGAGCTATTTACAACATGTGGTTTTTACAGTTATATACATATATATATATATATATATATATATATATATATATATATATATATATATATATATATATATATATATATGAATATAGGTATATACATGGGTTTTTACAGTTATATACATATCCATATATACGTGCATGAAATGAGAATCAGAAGCTGCAAAGATGTCTTACATATTGGGACATGGAATGCATGAAGCATGAAACAAGGGAAGTTGGAGGTGATCAAGAACAAAATGGAACATGTACAACTCGATCTGTTGGTGTCAGCGAACTGAAATGGACTGGCATCAGGCACTTTGCATCTGATGATCACATGGTCTACTGTGCTGGAAATGAAAGACAAAAAAGAAATGATGTTGCATTTATAATTAAGAAACTTGCAAGAACTGTAAGGAAATACATGCAATCAGTGAACGCTTAATTTCCATTTATCTATGTGGAATGCCCATCAACACAACTATAATTCAAGTCTATGCCCCAACAACAGCTGCAGAAGAGGATGAAATTGATGAGTTCTTTGAAGAAGTACAAGCTGAAATTGACAGAACATGCAAACAAGATATCCTGATAGCCATGAGTGACTGGAACGCAAAAGTTGGCAACCGAAATGAAGCTGGAGAAAGACTGATATAGTATAACAAGACCAATGATCTATTCATCTCAAACACCTTCTTCCAGCAACACAAGTGACGACTGTACACATGGACTTCACCCATTGGATTGTACAAAAATCTAATTGACTACATCTGTGGAAGTCAACAATGGAAAAGTTCTATAACATCAACAAAGACAAAACCTGGAGCTGACTGTGCAAACTCAAGCTAAAGTTCAAAAAGAGCAAGCCACTTATGAATGTAGCAAAATATGACCTTGAGAACCGGAATTTAAAGGCTGTCTGCAATATTGATTTGCTGCTTTAGATACCAGTGATAGAGCTCTAGAAGAGTTATGGGATGACATCAAAAAGGTTGTGCTGAAAGAAAGCAAGAAATCTCTACAAAAGGTGAAAAAGCAAAAACGGCCAAAATGGATGACGGAAGAAACTTTAACAATTGCCCAGAAATGCAGAGAAATCAAAGTCAGAGGAGAAAGAGAGGCAATCACAGAATTCAACAGAGATTTCCACCATGCAACAAGACAAGACAAGAAAAAGAACTGCAATGATGCATGCAAGGAAATAGAATCAGAAACTATTAGACAAAAAACAAGTTCGGCTTTCTTAAAGCTACGAGAGTTAAAGAAAAAATTCCAGCCTTGAATTGGAATGTTACAAGATGCTAAAAGATCCATGTTGAATGATGCTGAGAAGATGAAGAAAAGATGGAAAGAATATACAGAGCCATTATACCATAAAGATCAAGTGGACCAACAGCCATTTCAGCCTGTGCCTTATGATCAGGAGCCATTGGTGATGAAAGAAGGAGTCGAAGCAGCATTGAAAGCCTTATCAAAGAACAAAGCACCAGGCATTGATAGCATTGCCATTGAAATATTACAGCAATCGGATGCATCTGTTTACATACTTACAAGGCTCTGCCAGGAAATTTGGAAGACAACATCATGGCTAACTGACTGGAAAAGATCTGTGTTTATACCAATACTAAAGAAAGGTGAGCGAACTGATTCTGGAAATTATCGCACAATTGCTCTGATCCCTCATGTCAGCAAGATTCTACTGAAGATTATTCAGAAGAGACTACAACCATACCTGGAATGAAAACTGCCTGAAGTGCAAGCAGGGTTCAGGAAAGGGCAAGGACCGAGAGACATCATCTCAGATGTGAGATGGATCCTTGAAAAGATAAAAGAATACCAAAAGGATATCTATATTTATTTTAAGGCTTTTGACCGTGTAAACCATGAGAAACTCTGTGCCACATTAAGAAGCATGGTTATACCAGAGCACCTGATCATTCTCTTGTACAACTTTTACATTGATCAAGAAGCAATAGTTCGTACGGAACAAGGAGAAACAGGATGGTTTAAAATAAGTAAAGGTGTATGAAAAGGCTGCATACTTTCCCCCTACCTGTTTAATATATATACAGAACAAATCATCAGAGAAGCAGGACTGTATGAGGACAACCGAGTGTGAAGATTGGTGGAAGACTCATCAACAATCTTTGCTATGCTAATAATACCACATTACTGGCTGAAAGTGAAGACAATCTAAAACATTTTCTTCTCAAGAAAAATGAACACAGCGCCCGATATTGAGGTGGGCAGGCAATGCGCTATGGTGGCGCATAGCCTGCCCACTGACCCCCCTAACCTGGATATTCACTTCCGCGCCGGCAGAAGTGAATATCCAGGTTAGGTGGATGTCCCGGCAGCTGCAGAGGCTCCACGGGTAGCAGCAATTTTCATTGCTACCCACATAGCCTCTGTGTCTTAAAGATAGGCAAGGTTTTTTTCACTTATCTTTAAGGCGCAGAGGGCTACGTGGGTAGCACAAAAATTGCTACTACCCATGTAGCCCCTTCCTCCGCTCCTGTTTTGCCTATTTGGGTGCGTTAGGGACATAGCCGGGATATTCGAAGGGCACTACCTGTGCAGGTGCCCTTTGAATATCCTGGATAAGGCCCTTATATGGGTAACTAAGGAAGTTACTCATGTAAGGGCCTTCGAATATAAGGCCCATAGTCTTAAAATGGGCCTGCACCATAATGTAAAGAAGACAAAGATCCTGACAACTGGCAAAATCAATAAGTTTATCACTGATGGAGAAGAAATTGAAATAGTTGACAACTTTAACCTACTTGGATCAACTATCAATAAAGAAACAAGCAGTCAAGAAATCAGACGACATATTGCTCTTGACAAAATGGCTATGAAGGACCTAGGCAAGATTCTCAAGAGCAAAGATTCTCTCTCCCTACAAAGATTCTACTTGTTCAAGCCATGGTATTTTCAATAACGTCATATGGATGTGAAAGTTGGACAGTGATAAAGATAAACAGGAAGAAAATTGATGCCTTTGACTTATGGTGTTGGCGATGAAAACCAGTCTGTATTAGAGGAGATCAAACCTAAGCTTTCTTTAGAAGCTCAGTTCAGATGACAAGACCTAGGGGTATGTTTACTAAACTGTCTTAATGTTACCGGCGCTAGTTGCAGCAATATTGTGAAGAATGCGATATAAGGAGTGGGCGTTCCGGTCCTAAGGTAGCAAGAATCTGTATTGTGTGATAGTGGGTGCCATGGCACGTTAACGCGCGTTAACCCTAAGCACATGCCTGCACAATGTTAGAAGCTTTAAAGATGTAGCCTACTGGTTACTGCAATGACAGTGGAGGCAGAGGTTATGGGTTTGATCCTGCAGTGGTGTAATCTAAAAAGGCTGTCTGAGGCATTTTCTTTTAATTTAAATCAGTGCTGCCAGCAAAAACACCCTCACAGTGCTGTAACCTAAGGTGCTTCATAAGGTGCCCCTTATAAGGCGCCCCATAGGTCAAATTATAAAGTGCCCTGTCCTCCAAGGCACCCTATAATGTCCCCTATAGGGTGCCTTATAGGGCGCTTTACAGGGTGCCTATGAGGCACCTTAGGCTACAGCACTGTGAGGGTGTTTCTGCTGGAAGCACTGATAGAAATGAAAAGGAAAAACCTCAGACAGCATTCTTAAATAGCACCACTGTGGGATCAAACCCATGACCTCTGCCTCTACAGTCATTGAAGTAACCAGTGGGCTACATCTCTATAGCAGTGGTCCTCAACCCAGTCCTCTGGGGCCCACAGGCCAGTCAGGTTTTCAGGATACCCACAATGAATATGCATGAGATAGATCTGCATACAATGGAAGCAGTACATGCAGATCTATCTCATGCATTGTGGGTATCCTGAAAACCTGACTGGCCTGTGGGCCCCAGAGGACTGGGTTGAGGACCACTGCTCTATAGCATCTAGCACACTGCTGGCTGGCTACAGAAAGACTGCAGGTCACCACACAAACTGTCTGCTGTGGTTACCAGGATAGGATAAACCCACCCGTACCCATGATGCACTGCACATGCAGAACAGCAGCCTACATCTGATCACAAGATGTGGTATGCGCCTCTATAGCACCCGGCCTGGTAGGAGGAACTGACCGTGTGTGTTACTGGCACAGAGTAGTTTCAGACTGTGACATCATGCGGTTCCTGTGCTCACCCTTATAGTGAAGTGGGGGACCCAGCACCAGGTCCATAGCAGATGGCATGGCTGAGATAGGCTGCGCTGCAGGTCCCTATCAGTGCCAGTGTGTGATGGGTAGTCTCTGCAGACACACCTAGGATACACCTGTGTCCATCTGTATTTCCCAGTCATGCCTAGGCCTTGTGGACTATGATGCCCCCAAAATACTGCATATCCTGGGTGGGTGCCATGGTCACATGTTATAAGTGAAGGGTAGTGTTTGGACCCCAAAGCGGATTATGTATCATCACCCAACCCACCCCTGTTGGTCATGGTGGGGGACAGGCTCTCCCACCAACAGATTCACATTCTACATCTCTGCAATGGTGGCAGTTGAAGGGAATGGGCACCCTACAGGGAGGTCAATGCAGATCTGTATGCATCACATAGGGCAGTAGTCCTGGAAAAGCTCAGCTGCCCCCCATCCCTATCTGACATTCACCAGCAGAGGGCTCGGTCAGTCTCCACCTGCTGCACCCTGCAAGGTGTTCCAGCCATACACATGCTAACTGCAGACAGTCCGCTAGCTAGTACATAGTGCGCGTTCCTGGAGGAACCATGTGCACCCAAAAATTGGATGTGAGCACACACACCAAGTAGGTATGTCAGTGACTGGGCCCCAGAAAAGAGAACCCAGAGATATCACATAAGAAAAATACTGTATAGCACTATGGGGTAACCTAGCCATGCCGTGGTCACTGCTCAGACAGGGTGAGAGTGACCTCCCAGCATGACATGCTGTGACCACCCTCCGTGCAGGTGGTGGCCGGGCACTACAATGTCCCAGCCATTGCCCTATGCCCTGTGCAGATGCTACCTACCCAGGCCATACCCACAATACCATGCTCCTCATTATGCACATTGGCAGGCTAACTCTGGAAACAGTGCAAGCATTGTGGGCTCAGTAAGGTGTAGGCAGCCACATAACACTGGATAGACATACACACACTACCACACCTATTTCAGCATTGTGCAAATATGGAGGTGGTTGGCAGCCCTGGCCGCCACACCAGTCCTGGACACAGTGCAGGCATTGCTATGGTACTCAATACTGTTAGGGTCACTCCCCAGGGGAGTTAAACACTGTCAGAAACAAAACCTGAAACACACTCCACAGATATCAGAAAGGTTGATATGATGAATCCCTGTCAACAAATTGTGTTCAACTTAGGATTTGTTATCTGACATTATTCATAGCAACCTTTTGATATATGTGGAACGTGTTCCCAAGTTTAGGACGGCATTGCTAAGGTATGCAGGTGCTAGTATTGGTAGATGCTGCTACGCACAGGGCCCAACAGCCTGACTCTCCATGAGCCGCTGCATAGTGGGGCCTGTGGGTGTGGGTGTTTGTGCCCCTGTTGGCCACTGCTCTAGGGCAGAGGTTCCCAACTCCGGTCCTGGTGGGCCAAACACGGTTCAGGTTTTCATGCTGTCCTAATGAATATTCATGAGATATATTTGCATACAATGGGGTGGTGCATGTAAATGCATCTCATGCATATTTATTAGGGACATCCTGACAACCTGAACGGTGTTTGGCCCTCCAGGACTGGAGTTGGGAAACTCTGCTCTAGGGATTGCACATGTTTATGGTGTATGTGCTCTGTAGGGTACAATATAGGCATTTATGGCGTGTTACTTTTATCTGCAATAAAGATTCCGTCTTTATTACCACGGTTTAGTAAGGGTAAAATGAGGGGACATGGTCTACAGGAGCCACAGTTTGGACTTGAACCTGTGACCTTCTGCCCCTGAATATACAGAGGCAGCTTATTCCCTGGGGATAGCATTACTGTTCATCAGACAGCCCTTGTCTGTTGCACTGCACGCCACCCACCTGAACAGGGCTTGGCCTTGGTGTGCTGTGGGCAGATACCACTGCCCCCTCCACCACCAATACCCCTTCGCCGCCATGCTGACATGCCCTTATGCCGGTGGTGCTGGTGGTGCGCAGTCCCAGGCCATCCAGTGTGCCAGTAGGCGGCTGCCTATGCTGTGGGGTCTGGGGTAGGGGTGCCTACATTGACATCCATGCTTCCCCCCGGCACCGCCTGTCAATGTTCTGTGCCCTTGGGGGTACCTGCTGGGTGCTATCCCCTCAGACACTGTGGGATGCACACTCGTGGCCGTATTTGACCTGGTCAGTTGCTGTCTTGCTGCTTTTCAGTTTCTGCATTCCTATGTGCCAGGTAGGCATTTGTGTAGTCCACACTGTGCCCCTGCCGGCCCACTGCATGTACCACCTGCAGCCCCCCGTACCCCAGTTACACCATCATCATAGTGCCCTTTCCCACGTGCCCACTCTGCTGTTGCTGCACATGTGTAAGTCACAAAGGCAAGCTACCCCATACACACCACAGAAAACCCTCATCAGCACTATTTATATGTTGGCACATTCAATTTGTGGGGGGACTGTGAATTGACCCTTCCAAATGTGAACTCGTCCTTTTTTCCTCTTTATAGGTTGTGTTCATTACCGTTATCATTATTTGTTCTATTGGCCAGCTCGGTGTTTTGGATTTCAATTTTGGTTCTGGCCATTATTTATGTTTTTGCCTTTTTGGTTGCTGCACATATATCACTACTATCACTTTTCAGGGTCTCCCTGCCTTTGCTGTACATTGCTGACTGAAATGGTTTCTCTGTCCTGCAAATGTGCCTAGCGTAAGGTTTTCACTGGCGCTAATTTTCAGAGTTTCATTTCATGGCGTTAGTGTGCATGGAGCCTCTCCCCGCCCACTCTACACCCATTGACGCCTTATCTCTGCTCCTGGGGAGTCTTACTCCACCCTCTGGGAAGCCTTACTCTACCCTCTGCGCACCTTAACGCCGCCGCAGACATTCTTTATTTATTTAAAAGCTTTTTTATACTGCGCTGTTTAATATCAGTGCGGTTTACAATTAACAATTCTTGCACGAGACCAGTGAGAACTGCCTAGTGCTTACATGGAACAGAATCAGTAACTTGGAGCTGTAACTGGGTGAACTATTTACACATCACGCGATACGTGACGTTCTCACACGGTAATGTGCCATTATCACATGATAACGTCACGTATCGTGTGATTACGTCGCAGCTGCACCATTAGCGCCGTTTAGTAAACATACCCCTTAGACTTTCATATTGTGGACACATCATGCGAAAAGAGAGATCATTAGAGAAAGACCATGCTTGGCAAGGTAGAAAGTCAAAGCAAAAGAGGAAGACCAGCAATGAGATTGATTGATACAATAGAGCAGCTATGTGTGCCACTCTGTTAACAATGAGCCGCCTGACTGAAGACCAAGCACCGTTTAGGACAACTATCCAGAGGGTTGTCATGAGTCGATACCAACTCAACGGCACTTAACAACAACAACAGAGAAGAGAGAAAAACATCTGGAGAGCCATATAGCATGGGAAATAAAGTCCCACACCTTGCAGCAGTAATTAAGAGACTGACTCAGATAGAATGGTGGTGATAGATATGGTACATGGAAAACCACGAATGGGCTATAGTTATACTCGGGTATAGTGCATTCAGAAAGTAAAAAACAGGCATAAAGAGAGGAGGCATGGCACTATAGAGAAGAAATAATATTAAAGAAACAGGATTACAGGGCTTATGAGGTACAGAGAAGAGTTGTACAGGAAAAAAAGAATGAAGTATCTATGCCTATTTGTGTAATATATAGACCTCCTTCACAGGTAGAATTGGATACAGTTTTAATTGAAAAAAAATATTCATAGAATCACAATGAAAGGAAAAATAATAGGTTATATGCATGGCAAAGATTTTCATATCACATCAGCTATTATTTTTTCCCAAACCCTATTTATTTTGTCTTCATAGAACAAATCATTCATGAATTTGTCTCATTCAATCGTAGGAGGAAAGACATTTTATAATGTAACAGTGGAGTTTTCCAGCCATTTTTAATCAATCTTGCTTGAAACTTGCTGGCAGCCATCTATAAGAATCAATAGTATTACAAACCATGACACCAGAAAAGGGACAATGGACATTAACATGGCAGAAAAATTACAAATCACTATCAGAAGGGCAAAGCAGCACACAAAATGGAATGAATATCCCAAGAGAGTGGAAGAGGCCGAAGCAGTACCATCATTGGTGGGAGAATAACTCCGAGGCATTTTGAGAGGATCAGAATGGCACCAACATTGGCTGGGGGACTCCACGGTATTGGTGGAGTGGTATAGCGGCAACAACACTCTCCAGGTGACCCCAAAGCAGTGTAAATGGCTTAGGGCAGCAGTAACACTGACGGGAAGGTGCAGAAACACTGGAAGAGGCCCAGCATGCCGCCCAGATTGCACTAAAACATTTGAAGAGTGCCAACACAGCACCAAGATAGGCTGGAAGGTTGTAAAACACAACAGAAATCCAATATAGCACTTACATAAGTTCAAAGAGCCCAGGCAGTGGGTATGGTAATGAGTTCAGCCAAGCTGTATGCCTACAAGTTAGAGTTCAGTCAATGAAGACTTGTGTCTCAGCACAGGAACCTGTAGTGAAGATCCCCTGTGGCTGGAGGAAGGGCCGGGAGAACCAGTTTGTGGAGGTATAACAAGCTGGGACAGAAGTCAGCAGATTTTGTGTTCCCTGAACTGTTCTGGGTTATGCTTTGTGGAGGTTTAACAAGCTGGGACAGAATAAAAACTGCTTTTGTTTTTACTAAATTGTTGTCTAAAGAAAACCCCTTCCCACTGCATGCCACACTACCAAAAATGGTGATAGCATGGGTATTTCCTCTAACCATGTGCATGAGGGCAAAACCACTTCCCTCCAGGGCTGGACCTCTACAGTAGATCAGGATTTTTTTTTGTTTGTATGGGCTAAGAGGGTTAGTCTCACACTAATTAGGGAGCTTGAAAAACGTCTAGTCAGTGCCAGACAGGCAGGCTTTGTTTGGCCATTAGAGGCCGCTAAAGGTTTGTTGGAGCTGGAATACTACAGGGTTAACTCAGCCGCAGAAGAGAAAGCTGTAGTAGTATTGCAAGAGAACAGTGACAAGCCAGGATGGAGCGGCTCCTTCAGATTCTGGTAGAAGGTCAGCAGCACCAGCAATAGTATCAGCAGCGACAGCAGCAATGTCAGCAGCAGTTTGAACATGCCCTGCTAGAAGGGCAACAGCAACAACAATATCATCATCAGCAACAACAACAATATCAGCAGTAATAGCAATGCTTGCAGCAGCTACAAAATCTTATTCAGGCACAAGGGGAATTACAGTCCCATTGCCACTCACTTTTTATGCACCTAAATTTAGTAGTTTAATGAAATTTTAAGAAAAATGTAGGCACCAAACTCTAGTAAATTTTCAAAGAGACCAATTTAGGCGCATAACTCTCCATATTCTATGAATAATTTGGAATGAATGAGAACACTAGTGCTCACCAGTTTGAGCTGAAGCTGTTTCCATGGTAATGTAGGTAGGCATTAGAAATGAAGATATGATGTAATGTCTTGGACTCTAATTATGTACAAAATTGATGGCTACATTGAATTTAAAGGACTTTTTAAATGTTAAAATAACATATTCTCTTCTGTGGATAATTCTAATAAACATACACATTTAACAATGCTAAATGTAAAACTAATTTCCATGATGATACTACAAGTATTTGTAGTGCAGAGTATGGTATAATCAACTGAAAGTACTGAGCATAATACTAAAGCATTATAAATGACATAAACAGTTATTTCAATATCTAGAGCTCAGCAACCATAGCCTTTGTGTTTTTGATGTACAACATATTTGTAAACCGCTCTGACACTCTGAAAGGCGGTATAGAAAAACAAAGAAAGAAAGAAACAAATATTTTTCACTCTATATATACAGCTTGAATTTATTTAAAGAAAAAAGATGTACTAGACTAGAGTGTGCTATGCCAAGGAGTGACTCTCTGGCATCTCTCTGGGCCATTTCAGACTGAACTCCTGCAAGTGGCTTTGCTTCTGGGGACCATACCACTCAATCCTTCCCTCCAGTAGCTGCATGTTTCTTGGCCAGGCCCCTGCTAGATCTCCCACTGGTACTGGTTCACTGTCTTTTTTGATTTTTCTTTTAGTCCCCTACCTGCTGACTAGAGGCTGATTCTGATCTGACTCACTTTTGCTTTAGTTCCTTTATTCCTCTACAAACTCTGCTTGAGTTACATGGTTTATCCCCCCCCCCCCCCAACACCAGGGTTTTGGGCATTAACCTTATAGTTGGTGCTCAGTCCCTTCCTTGTAGCAAAGCTTTTCCTAGGTACTCTCTTTTTGGGGGCTCCTTTCTCCCTATCAAACTTTCTTTGGCTAGTTAGACATGCAGGAGAAAGCAACCTGACAAGCAATCTGTTCATGGTATCACATGCCCTCCTCCTTTTCCATTGAGTGTCATCACGTTCAATGTGAGCTACCTTCCCTCCTTCCTGTGAGAGAAATTTTGGCATTCCATTGTATCTTACCCATTTTATATCAGTTATGAAGTGGGGACTAAGTAACACCTCTTCGTTATCATCTCTCCAGTCCAGTCCATATGCATGGGTTTATGCCCTATCACCAGCAGATGGAGACTGAGAACTACAGGTTTTGATGATGACATACTGTTAGGGTTCTGTGCACCTCATCTTCCACCACTATTTCTCAGTCTCCAGCACATGGTGATGAGCTTTTGTGCAGTCTGGACTCCACTGAAGGGAGATTAAAAAAAAAGGGGGGGGGGATTAAAGCAAGGAAGACGAGAGAGAGTATTTCCTGCTGCAGCTCCTCCAGATATCAGAACTATTGAGTCAGTTTATGGTTATTATCAGAGGTGCAGTACCTGGTGGTCCAGGTCCCTCCCTCGGTCTAACTTTCCTCCCTCAAGCCGACTCACCTCCCAATATTGGCATCCCAGATTGAGTTCTGTGGAGTGAGATACATTGGATTTCTGGCCCCTTTAAGCACAAGAAGGTGAAAGTGAAAGCCATTGAAGGCAGCTGGACTCCCAAGGCTGCAGCAGTAAGCACAGTGCTGTCATGCTTCGGTTTTGTTTTAGCCAGTTTGGGGGTCCTTGTGGTTTTAGCAGTGGCAGCAGTCAACAGGTGAATGATTTGGTGATTTTTAGTGTATTTAATTGGGTTTAGAGGGATACCATGACGTTCCGATACCGACCAATAAAGAAGTGTGTGACGTGTGCGGCAGCTGTTGGGGTTCAGGGACTTCCTTGCCGTGCATGCAATGAAGGGGACAGAGTTGCCAGGGATGCCGCAAAAGAGGGGAAAAAGGTCAGAGCCGGACGTAGAGAGGGGATCATGATTCTGATCCCATGGGGCACATCTAGCCCTGCGGGATCAGAATCGCAAACAGTCCTGTATGTGCAGCTGGTACTGCGATTCAGTCCGGCCTGCACGTACAGAACTGTCCCCGGCTAACTCAGTCAAGGCTCTTCTATGGAGCTACGGTGCCATGGCATCATGATGCCAGCTGCCAGATCTCAGGGACTCTTTTCCCCCAGCCTGACCCCCGATCCGGCCTCCTAAGGCCAGGGTTGTGTTGAGGGAATGCCTTAGGGCCCCCCTGCCCACTCCAAGCCCTCAGTCTCTGCTACCCTTTCACCCTTCTCTAAAATCTCCGAAGAAAAAACCCACTCATCTTTCCTCCTCTAAACTCACTACCTGCTCATCTGATCCTATCCCCACCTACTTCCTTAACTCCATCTCTTCCTCTGTCGTCCCTTCCCTCTCTTATATTCTCAACCTATTGCTCTCCACTGCAACAGTTTCAGCAGCTATCAAGCATGCTGTGGTTACACCTCTCCTCAAGAAACCTTCACTTGACCCTATTTGTCCTTCTAATTATGGACCCATCTTTCTTCTTCCCTTCATTTCCATACTTCTTGAACATACAGTTTCCGCCATTACCTTGAATTTCTCTCCTCTCAAGCCCTTCTGGATCCACTACAATCTGGCTTTCGTCCATTAGTTCTACTGAGACAGCCCTTGCCAAAGTCTCCAGCAACTTGTCTTTACTCAGTCCTCATTCTTCTTGACTTCTCTGCTGCTTTTGACACCGTTGACCAATGACTACCACCTTCTCCTGGACACATTGTCCTCACTTGGATTTAGGGGCTCTGTGCTGTCCTGGTTCTCTTCTTATCTCTTCCATCGCTCTTTGTGTTTGTTCGGATGGTTCCTCTTCTATTGCTATCCCACTCTCAATTGGCGTACTCCAAGGGTTTGTTCTGGGCCCTCTCCTTTTCTCTCTCTATACCCAATCCTATAGTCTCTCATCTCTTTCCATGGCATTCAGTACCATTTCTACACTGATGATTCTCAGATCTATCTCTCTACACCTGATATTTCTCCGACACTCCAGGCCTGAATCTCTGCCTGCCTTTCTGTCATCACTGCCTGGATGTCTCACCGCCATTTAAAATTGAACATGGCCAAAACCAAACTTCTTATTTTTCCCCTAAACCCATAGCCCCCTCTTCCTCCTTTCTCTGTCTCTGTGGATAACACTCTTTTACTTCCTGTTTCCTCAGCCCGTAACCTCCTCCTACTTTGACTCCTCCTACTCCTTCTCCACACACATCCAACTGATTACTAAAACCTATTGTTTCTTTCTCTATAACATTATCAAAATTTGCCCCTTCCTTTCTAAACACTAAGACATTTATTCACTCTTTAGTCACCTCCCGTCTAGACTATTGCAACCTCCTCCTTGCTGGTCTCCCTCTGTGTATCTCTCTCCCCTTCAATCTGTTCATAACTCAGCTGTGCGGCTAATCTTTCACCAGCCCCAATATACTCATATAACCCCTCTTCTCAAGTCACTTCATTGGCTCCCCTTCTGTTTCTGTATCCAATTCAAACCTCTCATTCTCACCTATAAATGCATTCATTCTACTGCTCCTCGCTACCTTTCCTCTCTCCTCTCTCCCTATACCCCTCCTTGTGAACGTCACTCTTCTACTGGCTTACTTCTCTCTATGCCCTTTTCTTCCACTGCCACTCCAGCCTTTGATCCTGTCACCTTGCTGCTCCTTATGCTTAGAAAAAGCTACCTGAGTCTGTACGTCAGGTTTCATCTCTGCCCCTTTTCAAATCCATGCTAAAAGCTCATCTCTTTGAGACTGCTTTTGGATCCTGATCCCTTATTCTCCTATGTGTGTCCTCACCTTTCCCTAGTTGTACTCTTGTTCTCAACTATTGTATTATCTGTCTTGATTAGATTGGGACCATCTTTTTTGGCATGTATCTGTGCAGTGCTACGTATGCCTTGTAGCACTTTAGAAATGATTAATAGTAGTAGTAGTAGTAGGGCAGCATGGGAAGCACAAGTCTGATGGAAGAGGTAGCTCTGCTCCTGTTCTGGGTGAAAGAAAATCTGCTAGCGTTGTCTGTGGTACATGTGGCCAGAAGGGAAAATGTGCAGGCCGACTTTCTCAGCAGGTATCACCTTGACCTGGGAGAATGGATCTGGAGGACTATATCTTTCACTGCATAGTCCAGTGGTGTGGTCAGCCGATCATGGATTTCATGTTGTCAGCAGCCAATGCCAAGGTGGACAGGTTCTTTAGCGCTGGCAAGAAAGAATGTCTGAAGGGCTGGATGCCCTAGTATTTATTTATTTATTTATTTAACTATTTCTTTTATACCGCCCCTTCCAGAGATCAAGGGCGGTTTACATATAACAGGTTAACAGTCTTGTACACAGTTTGTATACATTTTACATAGAACAATAGAATTCAACTATTTACATTGAACAGTAATATAAACTTTGTAGGTATTAAAACAAACACATCTAACTTTTTACAAATATATATTTACAGTGTGTGGTGTGTGTGTTGTGTTGGTCAGAAATTGGTGTAGGTGTTGGAATTTAGTTCCTTTTTATGTCGTCTTGGGGCGTGTGTGTGGAGGGGGGCAGGCTTGTGTTTACATTGTTTGGATTAAGGGAGTTTGTGCATGTGTGACCACGTTTGTTGTGGAGCTAGCTTTGGGGTAGTAGGGGACTTCGAAGTGTTCAGTGTTCAGATATGGCTGAAGAACAGCATCCTATACATCGTTCCCTTGACCTTTGATCGGGTGGATTCTGCGGAGAACAGAGGCACTTCCAGGGCTGGTGATTCTCATAACTCCAAATTGGCTGTGAAGGCTGTGGTATGTGGACATCATCAGGCTAATAGTAGACGACCCTTGGCAACTCCCTCTGCAGGAAGATCTGTTGTCGTAGGGTCTGATTCATATACCACAGGTGAATCAGTTTTTGCTTGCAGCTTGGCTGTTGAAAGAGCAAGGATGACAAAGAAAGGTTACTCAGCTCAGGTTATAGCCACCTTGCTTAGAGGGTGTAAGCAGTCTATGTCCTTGTCATATGTCAGAGAGTGGCGTGTCTTCGAGAATTGGTGTGAGGAGAAAGGGAGTCGCCTCGGTGCCTGAGGTGCTGGACTTCCTACAGGCAGATCTGGAGAAGGGACTCACATTAAATTCACAGCAGGTGCAGGTGGTTGCCTTATCCTGTTTTTAGGGGTGGATACAAGGAGTGGCCCTGGCTTCCCATCTTGACACAGTGCGATGTTCAGGCAAGGAGAGGTGCAATTTGGGGCATGAGTGTTGCAGGCTGAGCTTGCAGGTCCCTCCCAATCTTAAGTACTGCTCTGGCATATCTGATGCATCTGGACTGGACTGGAGGAATGATAAGGAATGTGAAATTAGGTTTTACCTGCTAATTTTCTTTCCTTGAGTCTCTCCAGTCCAGTCTAGAACCCCACTCATGTTCAGTACCCTTTGTTTCTGTCAAGCCAGGATTAAGAGTCTTATGTGACCATGTGCATGTATCTGGGACCTATGTGTCATTAGGTGACTCATTTTCATCCAGTCAGAATATATATTTGGTGCTTGGTTTCTCTGGTTACAACAATGTTTGGGTTTTCTCGGAGGAGCTGATGGAACTGCTCTGTATCAAATTACCTAATTAGTATAGGTTTGTTAGAACGTTGATTAATGTTCTTCTTCTGGAGTCTGCTTTGTTATAGAATACTGGTGGAAGAGGAGGTGACAGAACCCTTATAACATGACATCATCAGTCTCCATCTTCTGGTGATAGGGTATAAACCCATGTGTCTGGACTAGACTGGAGAGACTCAAGGAAAGTAAATGAACAGCTAAGACCTAATTTCACTATGATCTTCTCATTTATTTCTATTGTATGTTAAAAACACTTTTGAGGAACATGATCAATCTCAAGAACAAAGAATTTTCCCTGAAGGCAATAATATTGCTTGGCTATGGCCCACTTGATGCCAGGCATTCTTTCTTAATGATCAAATAGTTTATCAGCCATGGTAGCACTTTTCAATTACGATGATGTTCCTTTTTATCTAATTCCTGGGTCACTATCATCACTTCCGACTTTCTTCTCTCTTCCACTTTCTTAGTTCCTTGTGGCATTCCACAGGATTCACTCCTTGGCCCTATCCTCTTCAATATTTTTCTGACCCCCTCCCATTTTTAATTCAGTTGTTTGGCTGTAGTCCCCGTCTTTATATGGATCATATTCAGATTCTTTTTACCACAGATCATTCTTTTGCAGATATCACACCATGCTGTTAGTTTAAGGACAAAAGGTACTAATTTCTTCCTAAATGCCACCAAATGTAAGGCTATTCATAGCCCCTGTCCTCGTGCCCCCCCCCACCCCTTCAACCCCTCTTATTGAGAGATACTCTTTGACAACCAGAAGTCAATTAGGGTTCTTGGTATCATCATGGACTTACCTCTTTCCTTTGTCCCACTTAGATGTCATTGACCACTCATCTGTTTTCTTTCTGCATCATATCTGGGTTATTCCCTAATCTCAGGACTCTCAATCTCACTCTTGTGGTTACCCAACTTGGTTACTGTAATTGCCTGTATAGTGATCTCCCTCTGATTTCTCTCAAGTACCTGCAATTTACTCAATCTACCACTGTCATCTCCTTCTTGGAGCACACTTCTCCCATTGCAACACTGGTTCCCTGTTTCTGCTCACTTGAAATTCAAGATCTTTTTTTTTTTTTTTTAAACTTTTATTTTCATTTTGCAACAAACAAAAGAAACAACACACCAAAGGAGACAAAACAAGTATACAATAAAGAAAAGTAAACCCAATTACCCCCCACCCCCACGCTTCTTCTCTAGCTGATTATGTCAGCATGTGAACGCTTCCAAACAACAGTGATTATACATCAAAACAATCAAAAGAGTATCTGCGATACAGAATAATCATGGGACAAAGATATATACAAATTTAGACAGTCAGATGAGAGCATTGAGCAGAATGTACATAGTCATTGAGCATCTTCCATTTAGACCGATGATGAGGAGTCTGAATGGGGGAAGCAAACATACGAGGTATTTGTTCATATTTACTGTAGAGACAGACATGATTCCACCATTCATTGGGGCTCAGATGAGAGCTATTTTTCCAGTATTTCGTAATTAGGGAAATAGCAATGCCAAGCATAAAGTCCAAAAGGAAGTAAGCCGTTTTTGGAAGAGAGGGGATCCCCGCAGCTGAGCGAAGTCCCACTATCCTCCAAGAAAGGGGCTCTTGAAAATGCAAAATAGACTGGATACGACCCCAGACCCGACGCCAGTAATACTGTAGTGCGGGACATTCATACATAACATGAGGTAGTGAACCAATGGCCGCATGACATGTCCAACAACTATTGCCCTGAGTAGTGTTCCATTTGGCTAATCTGTCAGGAGTGTAAAAACACCGGTGGGCTAGAAAGAAGAGTGTCTGAGTGAGTGAGGCGGATCGGGAGACCCGTGTCACTCTACTCCAGACAAGACTCCATTGCTCCGGGGTCAAAGTCACATGCAATTCTCTCTCCCATGCTTTCTGCGCTATAGGGGTATCTCTAGTTATAGCATTACATAAGGTTTTGTAAAAATTGGATGCTACTCCCGGTGAACTACCGATAGATCGGATAGTCTCCAACCAACCTTGTGTAGGGGAGGCCGATGGCGGGAGCACCTTAGCACTCCGAAGGCAATGCTGAAGTTGCACCAACTGAAAGTAGTGTTTCGCTGGGAGACCAAATTCAATTTGCAATTCCCTAAAAGTTTTCCAGCGACCTTCATGGAACAACTGACTAGGAATCCAAATGCCCCTAGTGTACCAGGGGCTCCACGCCATCGGCTTATTTTGTATTCGAAATCGAGTATTGTACCAAAGTGGGAGCTTGTCTAACGGACAGAGTCGGGAGTCGAAAGATTGCATAAGATTATTAAAGGCACCTAAGGTGTCTAAAAGCATTGGTGGAAAGTGGGAGTCTGATGGGAGAGTCATACCAGGGAGAAAAGTAAGAGGAATCGGTTTGCAAAGGTCCTCTTCTATGTCTAGCCACACAGGTCTACTCGGTACTGGATCTTCCAGCCAACGAGCGCCTTGTTTGAGAAGAAAAGATTGATGATACTTCAGGAAATCAGGGAATCTGACACCCCCATTTTCCTTATCTGCTTGCAGCTTATGTTTCGCTATCCTAGGTGTCTTGTTTTGCCACAAGTATCTAGTCAGAAGGCCCTCTATATCTTTATATATACGTCGAGGTAAGAGACAGGGCAACATTTCTAAGATATAATTCACTTTCGGAACAATCATCATTTTTATGGTTTCTAATCGACCCCACCAGGTAAGTGTTAAAGGAGTCCAGCGGTGAGTAAGCGCCCGGACTTTAGAGGTTAAGTCTTTGGCATTGAAGGAGATAGTGTCTTCCAAAGGAGAACAATAGTGAACCCCAAGGTATTTGACCATGCGAGGTTGCCATAAAAAGGGGAAGGGTTGCATATCTGCCTGATGAAGCAAAGGATTTAATGGAAAGGCTACCGATTTGGTCCAATTTATCTTATAACCGGACAGTTGTGAGTATTTACCAATTTGCTCTAGGACAGCCGGTACTGAGTCTATAGAGACAAAAAGCATAAGGTCATCAGCATACGCTGAAATTTTGATTTCCCTATGGGTGAAGGGGACTCCATGAATCTCCTCCGATTGCCGGATTAGTAAAGCCAAGGGTTCGAGTGCAAGATCGAAGAGAAGTGGAGACAGTGGGCATCCCTGGCGAGTGCCGCGTTGAAGGGGAAAAGGCTGAGACTTTAAAGCATTGGCACATATACTGGCTGTAGGCTGTGCGTACATGGTGCGAAGACAACGGAGAAAACCTTCCCCGAATCCGTACCAGCGGAGGACTGCGAACAGGAAGGGCCACTCTAAGCGATCAAAGGCCTTCTCAGCATCAAGTGAGAGACCAACAAATGGGCGATCAAGATTAACTGCGGTAGTCAGTACATGGCATAGAGTCCGAGCATTGTCAGCAGTTGATCTACCAGGAATGAAACCGCATTGATCTGGGTGTATTAAGGTAGGCATCCTATCAGAGAGCCGGGTAGAGAGAATGGTGGCAAATATTTTATAGTCCGCGTTTAGGAGGGAAATTGGACGATAATTAGCTGTTAGTTGCGGGTCTCTCCCCTCTTTCTCAAAAACTACTACATTTGCCATTGAAAAGGACCCAGAAGGAGAACCCTCCTCGGCCAGAGCAGAAAAATAAATTTTCAAAACTGGAGCTAAGTCAGCGTGAAAGGTTTTGTAGAATTCAGCAGGGAGACCGTCTGGGCCTGCGGCTCGACCTGAGGCACATTTCTTGATAGCAGAATGAATTTCTGAGACAGTAAAGGGTGTGTCCAAGGCCACTCTATCTTCGTCAGATAGGGTCGGTCTTTGTACCCCTGAAAGTAAGCGTTCAAATACATCTGGCTCAAAATCACATTCAGATTGATAAAGCCGAGTATAAAAATCACGAAAGAGTTCTAAGATTTCGGTATCTTTAGTGACCAAGCCCCCCCCCGACGGATTACGGAGGGCGGTAACACGCTTGGCTTCTTTTTGTCCTTTAAGGGCATTTGCTAATAATTTGCCAGCACGATTATTTTCCCGATAATATAGCCCTTGTTGTGATTCAATATTTTTAACAGCAGCAGTGTACAAAAGCTGATTGTATTGAAAACGCAAGCGTTGTAAACGGAGTAAAATACATGGGTCAGTACGGGACGTGAGAAGACGCTCCCCAGCTTGTATCTGCTGCTCTAGAATCAGTAAATGCTGCTTTCTTTGTTTCCCCTGCCGAATTTGATAGCTAGTTATAGTTGCGCGGATAGATGCTTTAAAACCCTCCCACCAAGCCCAGCTCGCTGTGTCATGGGGTGAGTTAAAATGAAAATAATCCTGGATAGCGGCCTTTATATCAACCTGAAAATCCTTTTGACCCAGTAAGGATCTATCAAAAAACCAAGCTCGGGGAAAATCGTCCCGCGCAGTGACATGTAATGATAAAGATATGGCAGCATGATCTGAAATATGGAGAGGATGAGTCCTAGTCGTGTCTACTTGAGAAATCATTGCTTTGGAAATGAGAAAGAAATCTATTCTAGATTGGGAGTGATGGGGGGCAGAAAAGAAAGTGAACTCTAAGTCGGAGGGGTGAAGTAGCCTCCATATATCTACCAGCGCAAGATCTTGCATCAGAGCTGTAAGGGTAGCAAGACTCTTGGGTGGACTACTCGTTCTAGGCGGCTGTCTATCTATCAGAGGGTCTAACACTTGATTAAAATCACCACCAAGTATTAATGGAGTATTGGCAGAGGCCTGTGCCAACTGCGCAATACTTGCATAGTAAGCAGGGTTGTCCACATTCGGGGCATAAATGCAAATACATGTAAATTCACTATCTCCAACCTTAAGATGTACTCGGGCCCATCTACCCTCCTTGTCAGCGCTAGTATCAATTACAGTAGCTTGCAAAGATTTCTTAACCAGAATGGCTACCCCGCACCGTTTGGAAACGGCGGGAGAATAGGCAGCCACCATGTAAGGCTTAACATTGAGTTTCAGTGTTTCAGCAGAGTTTAAGTGCGTTTCCTGAAGAAACGCTAAATCAGCATGCTCATGGCTAAGATAGCTAAGGATTTTCTTTCTTTTGATTGGACTATTAATGCCCTTTACGTTGAGTGATAAGATTTTACATAAGGCCATTTAGACAAGTTAAAAATTCTGAGCATGGGGGGCGGAGCCTGATGTCCAGCGGGTAAGACGCTTCGCGCTGAAGCTCCCGAGAGGCCTACTTAGAATCCTGACTTAATACCTATACAAACTTACTATTTCGCTCCGGGCTGACCGGGGTACCTCGGGGGGGATGGCGGCCCATAAACCAGCGCGCTTGGACTTCGGGTCTCCTTCTTCTTCTCACGGAAAACGCTCCAAAACAGAGGTGTCCTCCCCACAGAAGATGGTTCCATTTCGTGAAAACCCCGAAATGCACCTGGAGATTTTGGAGGAACTACGCGGCGTGAAGGAATTGGTGCAGTCCAATGGAGAAGCGCTTAGAGCCCTGCGAGAAGACTTTGGGGTGCTCCAGGACCGACTTGAAAGTCTCTCATTACGGCAGGACAATATGGCGGGGGTCCTCGACTCGCACGCGGTGCGCTTGGGCGCACTGGACAAGGCTGAGCGCCAGATACAGAATCTTCAAAAAGAGTTAGAAGATAGCAATAATCGAGCCCGTCACAACAATGTGAGGCTCATTGGAATACCGGAGGGGGTGGAAGCGGGAGATATGAGAGAATTCCTGCTCAAAACTCTTCCCTCCTTGCTGAAGATTACCTTTCATAAAGAATTGGAAATCGATCGTGCACACCGTGTTCCTACCCACATGGCGCTCAACCGAACGACCCCCCGGCCTATTATCTTTCGCTTGCTACGATATCAACAAGTGGAACAAATTTTAAATGCTGCCCGGGCGAACCATCATTTGGAATTTGAAGGTCACAAAGTCTCCTTCTTCCCTGATTTGGCAAAGCCTACCGTTGACCAACGGAAGAAACTCCTTGCTTTTCGCCCTCGACTTCAACAGCTACAGGCTCGCTTTGGCCTGTTGTATCCCGCGAAGCTCCGAGTGACTCTCCACAACCAAACCAGGACATTCGAAGATCCTGATCTACTATCAACATTTTTAGACTCCAAAGAAGCAGAGCAGATGCGCTAATCCAACGACGTGGACTTTTATTTGCCGGCTCTGTCCGCCATTTTGAAGGGCCCGATGCGGCGGTCATAGTCAAGCACAGAGACTACCTGGACTTTCTTTCTTTCTTTCTATGACTTTCGTTTTGTGGTCTCCTATCCCTCCATGATGTGTGCCTCGGTCGGATTCGGAGCACGCACAGTCCTACAGGTTATGTGTTTTTTCAATTTTGGCCTTCTCTGGGGCTTCTCCCCGCAGACACATGGTCGCCAGTAATTTTTGGGGTTCTGCTTCTTCTCTACCGCGCTGCGGTTTTTCTTTTTTAATGTGGGGCGCTTCATTGTATTATCTAAGCTTATTTTCTTTTATGCCATATGTACAGCCAGATACAGTCAATATGAGGGACATTGTGAAATTAGGTGCGCTATCATGCTCAGAATTTTTAACTTGTCTGAATGGCTTTATGTAAAATCTTATCACTCAACGTAAAGGGCATTAATAGTCCAATCAAAAGAAAGAAAATCCTTAGCTATCTTAGCCATGAGCATGCTGATTTAGCGTTTCTTCAGGAAACGCACTTAAACTCTGCTGAAACACTGAAACTCAATGTTAAGCCTTATATGGTGGCTGCCTATTCTCCCGCCGTTTCCAAACGGTGCGGGGTAGCCATTCTGGTTAAGAAATCTTTGCAAGCTACTGTAATTGATACTAGCGCTGACAAGGAGGGTAGATGGGCCCGAGTACATCTTAAGGTTGGAGATAGTGAATTTACATGTATTTGCATTTATGCCCCGAATGTGGACAACCCTGCTTACTATGCAAGTATTGCGCAGTTGGCACAGGCCTCTGCCAATACTCCATTAATACTTGGTGGAGACTTTAATCAAGTGTTAGACCCTCTGATAGATAGACAGCCGCCTAGAACGAGTAGTCCACCCAAGAGTCTTGCTACCCTTACAGCTCTGATGCAAGATCTTGCGCTGGTAGATATATGGAGGCTGCTCCACCCCTCCGACTTAGAGTTCACTTTCTTTTCTGCCCCCCATCACTCCCAATCTAGAATAGATTTCTTTCTCATTTCCAAAGCACTGATTTCTCAAGTAGACACGACTAGGACTCATCCTCTCCATATTTCAGATCATGCTGCCATATCTTTATCATTACGTGTCACTGCGCGGGACGATTCTCCCCGAGCTTGGTTTTTTGATAGATCCCTACTGGGTCAAAAAGATTTTCAGGTTGATATAAAGGCCGCTATCCAAGATTATTTTCATTTTAACTCACCCCATGACACAGCGGGTTGGGCTTGGTGGGAGGGTTTTAAAGCATCTATCCGTGCCTCTATAACTAGCTATCAAATTCGGCAGGGGAAACAAAGAAAGCAGCATTTACTGATTCTTGAGCAGCAGATACAAGCTGGGGAGCGTCTCCTCACGTCCCGTACTGACCCATGTATTTTACTCCGTTTACAACGCTTGCGTTTTCAATACAATCAGCTTTTGTACACTGCTGCTGTTAAAAATATTGAATCACAACAAGGGCTATATTATCGGGAAAATAATCGTGCTGGCAAATTATTAGCAAATGCCCTAAAAGGTCGAAAAGAAGCCAAGCTTGTTACCGCCCTCCGTAATCCATCGGGGGGGGGGCTTGGTCACTAAAGATACCGAAATCTTAGAACTCTTTCGTGATTTTTATACTCGGCTTTATCAATCTGAATGTGATTTTGAGCCAGATGTATTTGAACGCTTACTTTCAGGGGTACAAAGACCGACCCTATCTGACGAAGATAGAGTGGCCTTGGACACACCATTTACTGTCTCAGAAATTCATTCTGCTATCAAGAAATGTGCCTCAGGTCGAGCCGCAGGCCCAGACGGTCTCCCTGCTGAATTCTACAAAACCTTTCACGCTGACTTAGCTCCAGTTTTGAAAATTTATTTTTCTGCTCTGGCCGAGGAGGGTTCTCCTTCTGGGTCCTTTTCAATGGCAAATGTAGTAGTTTTTGAGAAAGAAGGGAGAGACCCGCAACTAACAGCTAATTATCGTCCAATTTCCCTCCTAAACGCGGACTATAAAATCTTTGCCACCATTCTCTCTACCCGGCTCTCGGATAGGATGCCTACCTTAATACACCCAGATCAATGCGGTTTCATTCCTGGTAGATCAACTGCTGATAATGCTCGGACTCTATGCCATGTACTGACTACCGCAGTTAATCTTGATCGCCCATTTGTTGGCCTCTCACTTGATGCTGAGAAGGCCTTTGATCGCTTAGAGTGGCCCTTCCTGTTTGCAGTCCTCCGCTGGTACGGATTCGGGGAAGGTTTTCTCCGTTGTCTTCGCACCATGTACGCACAGCCTACAGCCAGTGTATGTGCCAATGCTTTAAAGTCTCAGCCTTTTCCCCTTCAACGCGGCACTCGCCAGGGATGCCCACTGTCTCCACTTCTCTTCGATCTTGCACTCGAGCCCTTGGCTTTACTAATCCGGCAATCGGAGGAGATTCATGGAGTCCCCTTCACCCATAGGGAAATCAAAATTTCAGCGTATGCTGATGATCTTATGCTTTTTGTCTCTATAGACTCAGTACCGGCTGTCCTAGAGCAAATTGGTAAATACTCACAACTGTCCGGTTATAAGATAAATTGGACCAAATCGGTAGCCTTTCCATTAAATCCTTTGCTTCATCAGGCAGATATGCAACCCTTCCCCTTTTTATGGCAACCTCGCATGGTCAAATACCTTGGGGTTCACTATTGTTCTCCTTTGGAAGACACTATCTCCTTCAATGCCAAAGACTTAACCTCTAAAGTCCGGGCGCTTACTCACCGCTGGACTCCTTTAACACTTACCTGGTGGGGTCGATTAGAAACCATAAAAATGATGATTGTTCCGAAAGTGAATTATATCTTAGAAATGTTGCCCTGTCTCTTCCCTCGACGTATATATAAAGATATAGAGGGCCTTCTGACTAGATACCTGTGGCAAAACAAGACACCTAGGATAGCGAAACATAAGCTGCAAGCAGATAAGGAAAATGGGGGTGTCAGATTCCCTGATTTCCTGAAGTATCATCAATCTTTTCTTCTCAAACAAGGCGCTCGTTGGCTGGAAGATCCAGTACCGAGTAGACCTGTGTGGCTAGACATAGAAGAGGACCTTTGCAAACCGATTCCTCTTACTTTTCTCCCTGGTATGACTCTCCCATCAGACTCCCACTTTCCACCAATGCTTTTAGACACCTTAGGTGCCTTTAATAATCTCATGCAATCTTTAGACTCCCGACTCTGTCCGTTAGACAAGCTCCCACTTTGGTACAACACTCGATTTCGAATACAAAATAAACCGATGGCGTGGAGCCCCTGGTACACTAGGGGCATTTGGATTCCTAGTCAGTTGTTCCATGAAGGTCGCTGGAAAACTTTTAGTGAATTGCAAATTGAATTTGGTCTCCCAGCGAAACACTACTTTCAGTTGGTGCAACTTCAGCATTGCCTTCGGAGTGCTAAGGTGCTCCCGCCATCGGCCTCCCCTACACAAGGTTGGTTGGAGACTATCCGATCTATCGGTAGTTCCCCGGGTGTAGCATCCAATTTTTACAAAACCTTATGTAATGCTATAACTAGGGATACCCCTATAGCGCAGAAAGCATGGGAGAGAGAATTGCATGTGACTTTGACCCCGGAGCAATGGAGCCTTGTCTGGAGTAGAGTGACACGGGTCTCCCGATCCGCCTCACTCACTCAGACACTCTTCTTTCTAGCCCACCGGTGTTTTTACACTCCTGACAGATTAGCCAAATGGAACACTACTCAGGGCAATAGTTGTTGGACATGTCATGCGGCCATCGGTTCACTACCTCATGTTATGTATGAATGTCCCGCACTACAGTATTACTGGAGTCGGGTCTGGGGTCGTATCCAGTCTATTTTGCACTTTCAAGAGCCCCTTTCTTGGAGGATAGTGGGACTTCGCTCAGCTGCGGGGATCCCCTCTCTTCCAAAAAAGGCTTACTTCCTTTTGGACTTTATGCTTGGCATTGCTATTTCCCTAATTACGAAATACTGGAAAAATAGCTCCCAGCTGAGCCCCAATGAATGGTGGAATCATGTCTGTCTTTACAGTAAATATGAACAAATACCTCGTATGTTTGCTTCCCCCATTCAGACTCCTCATCATCGGTCTAAATGGAAGATGCTCAATGACTATGTACATTCTGCTCAATGCTCTCATCTGACTGTCTAAATTTGTATATCTTTGTCCCATGATTATTCTGTATCGCAGATACTCTTTTGATTGTTTTGATGTATAATCACTGTTGTTTGGAAGCGCTCACATACTGACATAATCAGCTAGAGAAGAAGCGTGGGGGTGGGGGGTAATTGGGTTTACTTTTCTTTATTGTATAATTGTTTTGTCTCCTTTGGTGTGTTGTTTCTTTTGTTTGTTGCAAAATGAAAATAAAAGTTTAAAAAAAAAAAAAAATTCTGAGCATGATAGCGCACATAATTTCACAATGTCCCTCATATTGACTGTATCTGGCTGTACATATGGCATAAAAGAAAATAAGCTTAGATAATACAATGAAGCGCCCCACATTAAAAAAGAAAAACCGCAGCGCGGTAGAGAAGAAGCAGAACCCCAAAAATTACTGGCGACCATGTGTCTGCGGGGAGAAGCCCCAGAGAAGGCCGAAATTGAAAAAACACATAACCTGTAGGACTGTGCGTGCTCCGAATCCGACCGAGGCACACATCATGGAGGGATAGGAGACCAAAAAGCAAAAAAGTCATAGAAAGAAAGAAAGAAAGAAAGAAAGTCCAGGTAGTCTCTGTGCTTGACTATGACCGCCGCATCGGGCCCTTCAAAATGGCGGACAGAGCCGGCAAATAAAAGTCCAAGTCGTTGGATTAGCGCATCTGCTCTGCTTCTTTGGAGTCTAAAAATGCTGATAGTAGATCAGGATCTTCGAATGTCCTGGTTTGGTTGTGGAGAGTCACTCGGAGCTTCGCGGGATACAACAGGCCAAAGCGAGCCTGTAGCTGTTGAAGTCGAGGGCGAAAAGCAAGGAGTTTCTTCCGTCGGTCAACGGTAGGCTTTGCCAAATCAGGGAAGAAGGAGACTTTGTGACCTTCAAATTCCAAATGATGGTTCGCCCGAGCAGCATTTAAAATTTGTTCCACTTGTTGATATCGTAGCAAGCGAAAGATAATAGGCCGGGGGGTCGTTCGGTTGAGCGCTATGTGGGTAGGAACACGGTGTGCACGATCGATTTCCAGTTCTTTATGAAAGGTGATCTTCAGCAAGGAGGGAAGAGTTTTGAGCAGGAATTCTCTCATATCTCCCGCTTCCACCCCCTCCGGTATTCCAATGAGCCTCACATTGTTGCGACGGGCTCGATTATTGCTATCTTCTAACTCCTTTTGAAGATTCTGTATCTGGCGCTCAGCCTTGTCCAGTGTGCCCAAGCGCACCGCGTGCGAGTCGAGGACCCCCGCCATATTGTCCTGCCGTAATGAGAGACTTTCAAGTCGGTCCTGGAGCACTCCAAAGTCTTCTCGCATGGCTCTAAGCGCTTCTCCATTGGACTGCACCAGTTCCTTCACGCCGCGTATTTCCTCTAAAATCTCCAGGTGCATTTCGGGGTTTTCTCGAAATGGAGCCATCTTCTGTGGGGAGGACACCTCTGTTTTGGAGCGTTTTCCGTGAGAAGAAGAAGGAGACCCGAAGTCCAAGCGCGCTGGTTTATGGGCCGCCATCCCCCCCGAGGTACCCCGGTCAGCCCGGAGCAAAATAGTAAGTTTGTATAGGTATTAAGTCAGGATTCTAGGTAGGCCTCTCGGGAGCTTCAGCGCGAAGCGTCTTACCCGCTGGACATCAGGCTCCGCCCCCCTCGAAATTCAAGATCTTAATGCTTGTCTACTGTGCTTTTCATTCAGGGATCCTATTCTGTCTCCTGCCTCCTGTCTCCTTATGTCTTGCTCATATTTTGTACTCATTCTAAGTCTCTCTTCTTGCTCTCCCCCAACAACTGCAAATTACTCATGCTTCTGTTTTCTCTTACCTGGGTTCTTCTCTTTGGAAATCTTTTCCCCTCCTTTATCCATCAGGCATTTTCTTTTCCATGATTCAAGAACGTTGTTAAAACATACCTTTTCCCCCTTGTGTTTGGCAATGACTCTGAAGCTGTGAAATAATGTGATCTGCTCTCCTTTGTTCCTCTGCTCTTCTCCCTTCCCTGCCACTCTTCATATACCTTTCATTCAATGTGTATTATTGTATGGTTATAAACCACTCTGCTGCACTTTCCCCCCCCAAGAATGGTATAACAAGTGGAGTGGAGGAGTGGCCTAGTGGTTGGGGCAAGGTACTTCAGGCCAGAAGGTTGGGGGTTCAAATCCCACTAGAGGACAGCAACCTTGGTCCAGAAGGACTGGGGTTTCTAGTCCCACAGGTGCTCCTTGTGGTCTTGGGTAAGCCACTTAACCCTCCATAGCCCATGTTCCCTGTAAAATAGTTATCTCCAAGTTATAATGCCCTATTCAATGTAATTTCAGTTTGTTCAATATAAACCACACTGATGTAGAATAGCATCATATATAAGAGAATATAAATAAACAAACAAGGTTTACTTTGGAGGAATCTGTCTGGAAAATAAATGGTTTTTCAAAGTCTATGCTCTGTAGCACTAATTTCTTGTACAGCTTATCTTTTTATGTCATCCAAGGTTTGTTGCCATTTGGTGATCTAGATAACTTTATTTGAGACCACCTTCTTGGTAAGGTTCATCAAAATGATGGATATGTTTGAGAAATGTGGGATAGTATTAGCCTGAGAGTCATGAGAATGCTCACATATGCTTTATTGTGATAAGGAATGGACAGGAGGCTATTGCTTTAAATTTGTTCAGTGAAAGATTGATTTTTCCAGCCATTGTTTCTATATAATTGCTAATATATATTTTGTTTTTGTTGTGACTCGTGGAGCCTTCCTATCCTCCATAAAATGAGTACTCAAATTCTTGATGTACACTACCATGACATCTGAGATACCATTGGCCTAACCTCAGTACAATATTCATGAGTGATGGAAGTCTATGGTGGCTATGTCACCCAAAAAAGCACCTTGAACTGGTAGTCTTAATGGAGTTCCAAACACAATTTTCTTCCAGGAGATTGACATCAGGGGATCTATCAATAACTCTTTGTCATATCTATTGTTGATATACACTGGACTTTTCCTAGCTTATTCAGAGGTTTATCCACCCTCAGAAGGGGATAGATATCAAACTCTGAAGGTCAACATAAACTCTAATTAATGTAGAAACATAGAAAAATGACGACAGAAAAAGACCACATGGCCTATCTAGTCTGTCCTTCCATATCAACAACTACAACAGTCCCCTTTTTCTTTTAGAGATCCTCTAGGTTTGTCCCATGCTTTTTTGAATTCAGATACTGTCCTCATCTCTACCACCTCCACTGGGAGACTATTCCACGGATCCATCACTCATTCCATAAAGAAATATTTCTGCATATCACTCCTGAATCTATCCTCTTTCACCCTCATCCCATGACCCCTTATAGCAGAACTTGCTTTCAATCGAAAGAGGCTCTCCTCCTGTGCATTTATGCCTCAGAGGTATTTAAACGTCTCAATCATATCACCTCTATCCCGCCTTTCCTCTAAGGTGTACATATTAAGATCCTT
The DNA here is from genome assembly GCA_033557465.1 of Ichthyophis bannanicus. Lineage (NCBI taxonomy): Eukaryota > Metazoa > Chordata > Amphibia > Gymnophiona > Ichthyophiidae > Ichthyophis > Ichthyophis bannanicus. The sequence goes on along the minus strand of CM066031.1, from coordinate 1,712,080,200 downwards.
AAGTCTGTCCTCATATGCTTTATAATGAAGACCACTAACCATTTTAGTAGCCACCCCCTGTACTGACTCCATTCTATTTATATCCTTTTGAAGGTGTGGTCTCCAGAATTGCACACAATACTCCAAATGAGGTCGCACCAAAGACTTATACAGAGGCACTATCACCTCCTGCTAGTAATTTCTCTCTGTATGCACCCAAGCATCCTTCTAGCTCTTGCTGTCGCCTTTTCTACCTGTTTAGCTACTTTAAGATCATCAGACACAGCCACGCCTAGGTCCCGCTCTTCTTTAGTGGACAAAAGTACTTCACCCCCTATACTATATCGCTCCCTTGGATTGCTGCAGCCCAAATGCATGACCTTGCATTTTTTAACATTAAATCCATGCTACCAGATTAGAGACCATTCTTCAAGCTTAGCTAGAATAGAAACATAGAAAAAATGTATTTCTTGGGAATAAGATAATAAGGCTGATGCAGTTGCTGGTGGATTCCTGTAGCATCCATTTCCAGTTTTGTGAGAACTTCATCTTTTTATGGCTTTGTGTCGAGTCTCTGACATGCAGTAAAGATGCTATTCATCTTTTGTATTGAGCGTGCCACTATTGAGCACTATGCCAGATAAGTCCACAGATATTAGCTATGTGAACTTGGTAGCCTGTGTAAATTTTGAGCATATTTCTACTATGGGGGGTCATTCTGTGATGGGTGCCATGGCACTGCAGTTCCATTCAGGAGCCTGACTGAGGTAGCCAGGTTTCTGCTGTGCGTGCAGGCCAATCAGAATTGGAGCATGGCCTGTACGTTCAAGCTGTAGACCTGATTCTGATCCCCAGGCACATCTAGCCCCTGAAGGATCAGAATTGGATCCACCTCTGGGTGTCCCGATTCCGATCGGCCACATGGACCTAGACACCCACATTGGAATGTGCCTCCACGTGTTCAATCATGCTAGTTTAGTCACTTATAGGCTCTTTCTGCAATTCTCAATGTCAAATCCCAATGTTTAGAAAGGAAATGGTGGTGGAACTAGAAGGAAGATTGTAGATAGTCCCAAGAGGTCACGGGTCAGCAGCAGCAGTGATAGAGAGAGGCAGAAAGAAGCATCTTGGATCCTTTGTAATCTACCATCCAAGCTAAAGAGAGAGATTGTTTTAGGAAGAGAGTACTGGCATCTGAAGTGACTATAAAAATGTGAAAGACCAGATGTTTGTTCACATCTCTGCACAGGGATAGAAGAAGGCAGAGGTAGTGCACAGATGGGGAGAGGAGCAGGAGACCAACAGCAGATAAAGCTACTAAGGCAGAATAGCAGCTATATCCTGTTCCATGCTGAGAAGCTAGTTGTTAGTGTGCTAAGCAGAAAATAAGCAGGAAATGCTACCAGGGCCAAGAACACCTCACAGGTAAAGCAAATAGCAGAGAGCTTGAGAGATGCCCCTGGCTTTTCATCATGAGCAGAGTTTGGTGCCAAATTTTTAAGGTGCCAAATATCCATTCCATGAATAGTCTACTCTCATTTATATAGGGCTATATTCATGTGCTGCTTCAAAGGGGCACGACTGTGGCACCATGTTATTATTGCTTATAAGGGAGGTAGATTGGGACTTTAAGAATTTGTTGGTTTTGGGGGAGTTTAATATCCATTATGAGGCTTGTTTTTACTCTTCTGAGTGTGCTTTTTGTGACAGTATGTTGAATATGGGCTTTTTACAGTTTGTAGTAGGTACAACTCATATAGAGGGGGTCATACCCTGGATTTAATTTTTTTTGAAACAGGAGGGTAGTGAGGTTGGGCTGTCTGAGCTTCAGAAGATCCCAGTTCCTTGGTCGGACCATCTGTTATTATCTTTTTTCTTGATTTTTTTCTAGTCCTTTTCCCTTCGGTGGGTCCAATTGGTGGTTGTTGCAGCCTGAGAGAGGTCTCCTCTCAAGACGTGTTGGGTGCTCTGCCAGTTTGACCTATAGGCCTACTGGGGTTAAGGAGTTGGTGTCTCATTGGCATTCAGGGCTGCAGGAGATGTATGATTATTTGTTGCCGGTTTGGAAGGTGAAGATGTCTGGTAATCATAACATCTTTTCTCCATGGTATATATCGGATCTTCATTTCTTGAAGCAAGTTTGTCGGTATCTTGAGAGACGTTGGACAAAGTCACTTCATATTGTCATTCGGGTGGCCTGGAAACAGAAAGCAACGGCATATCACCAGGCTTTGCGTGAAGCTAAGCGGGTGTATTGAGGGAATTTTATAGTGACATCTTTGTATGACCCCTGGGCTTTGTATCGGGTGGTTCAGTCTCTGTCTATGGTTAAGGGTCCCTGTTCTGTTCTATTTCTTATGAGGAATTTGTAACATATTTTTGAACTAAGATGGCTGTTTTGCATCAGGAACTGGTGGTAGTTTTGAACTGTTTCCAGCTGAATTCAGTAGAGCTTGAGACATCCCAGTTGGAGTTTTGGAATTGATTGGATCCGGAACCTTTGGATCATTTGACTTGGACTGTGTTTTCCTCTGTACTGCCTGCTGAGGTGCATCAATGGTTAGTTATGATGAATATGACTATCTGTATATCTGACCTTTGTCCACCAGCTTTGGTGCAGTTGGGGAGGAGCTTGAATTCCGACTGTCAAATTGTTAATGCAACCCTTCAGGAGAGTCTTTTCCCTGCAGTTCTGAAGTAAGCACTTGTTGCCCCTGTACCTAAAGGTTCTTCTCTTGACATGGATAGGCCCATCTCTAATTTTCCCTTTTGGATAAGATTATTGAGAAAGCTGTAGCATGCCAGTTATTATCATTCTAGGACGCTCGTTCTGTGTTGGATGAGAAGCAGGCAGGTTTTCAACGCTATAGTAGTACTGAAACTCTTATGGTTGCTTTGAAAGATGATGTGCATGGTCTTCTGGATAAGGCCAGCATGATATATTGTTAATGTTGGATGTTTTTGCTTCATTTGATAGCGTTTGTCATGACTTGCTTTTGAATTACTTGATGAGATTGGATGTGGATGGGCAGATATTGGCTTGGTTTAGGCTCTATTTGTCTGCTAGATCACAGGTGGTTCAGTTGGGGGAGCAGGTATCTTCATCTTGCACTTTGGAACAGGGGATCCCTGAGGTTTCAATCCTTTCCCCCTGTTTGTTTAATATTTTTCTGGTGCCCTTGTTTAAAGCAATGAATGCTATTGGTATGCCTTTTTACATTTACATTTATGCTGATGATATGCAGATCCGCATTCTTTTTTCAGGGTCAGGAGATGATTTAGAGACCTCGATTCAGGGACAATTGTCTGTATTTGTAGGGTAGTTCTGGATTTTGGGTCTAAGTGTTTCTAAGACTACAGTATTACTATTGACTGGTGAGGGGGCAGTAGATCCTTGCCCAGTGCAGGTTGGATCTAGGTTGGTACCGCTTGTATCTCATTGTTGGAACCTTGGAGTTATTCTAGATTCCAGCCTGAGTATGGGCCTCCATATCTCCTCGATGTTTAGGAATTTGTTCTTTTTGGTGATGCAGATTCATCAATTATGGCCATATTTATTTGAGGGTTTTTTGGGCGAGGTGGCGCAGGCTTTGTTAATGCCATGGCTTGATTATTGTAATGCCCTGTTGGTAGAGCTTCCTCAGAAGGATGTGTTTCAGCTGAAGTTAATGCAAAACACTGCTGCTAGACTGATTAAAGGTTTACTGACATTTGATCACTTGACACCAACTTTGGTTCAGTGACATTGGTTGCCGGTGGCTTTTCGTGTACAATGTAAGGTCTTGATGATAGCGTATACAGGTGCCTGGATACCTTTATTCTAGGTTGGTGGTTTATTCACTGACTCATACATTTATTTATTTTATTTAACAACTTTTTTATACTGCTTTATCCTTCGGTCAAAGCGGTTTACATTGTAACGGAACATTTACAATAAACAGGGAAGTCAACTTGGAAGAACTTTGTTACATATATTTGGGAGGTAACTATGTACATTTATAAATGTATGGGGGTTTGAAGTAGGGGAATTTAGGGGTCTTTGGATGGGGTGAGGCTAGGGGTGGTTGGGGGAAACTATGAGGGGTTAAGTTGGCGGGTAGCATTCTCTGAAGTTGTGGGTTTTGAGGGCTTTCCTGAAGGAAGCTGTATCATTCGTAGTCAGCTTTTCTGGGATAGAGTACCATGGAAGTGAAGCATAGAGAGAGAAAGCTCTCTTAGATGCGGTAGCATTGGTTTTTGTGAACGTCGACAGTGAATGTAGCATGTTCCTTGAGGTGGATCATTGTCCTCTGTTGTTGGGTATGATCTGGAGCAGTGTTTGTAGGTGTTGTGGTGCAAAGTCATTGAGGACTTTGAATGTTGTGAGTATGGATTTGAATTTTATATGCTCAACAATGGAGAGCCAATGCAGTTGCTTGAGGAAGGGTATGATGTGCTCTGTTCTCTTTGCATTGAAGAGGGTTTGTGCAGCCGTGTTGAGTGCGAGTTGGAGAGGGTAGATGGTTGAGTTTAGTGTGCCCTGGAAGATGATATTACAGTAGTCAAAGTGGGGGAATATGGCTGCTTGGAGGACAGAGTAGAAGACATGTCAAGAGTGGTTTAAGATTCTTGATTACTTTGAGCTTGAAATATATGCTCTGAGTTATGTTTTATATGTGTGTTTTGAAGGTGAGGTGTTAATCCAGGGTAACTCCAAGGTATCGTATGTTTTGTTTTACTTGGATATGTGTTCCATCAGTAGGCATGGCAGTCAGTGGTGTGAAAGTAGAGTCTCTGGTGAGGAACATGGCCTCAGTCTTCTTGAGATTTATGTTTAGGTTTTCACTTTTGAGCCATTTGCAGAGTGTGGAGAAGAAGCTTGTTATGGGCGTGGTGTTGGGACTTGTGTTGATAGCAGTGTAAATCATTACATCATCTGCATAGATGTGGTACAGGGTGTTGCAGGACTTTATTATGGTGCATTATGGTTGCAGGAAGAGATTAAGAACATAAGAACATAAGATATGCCATACTGGGTCAGACCAAGGTCCATCAAGCCCAGTATTCTGTTTCCAACAGTGGCCAATCTAGGTCATATGTACCTAGCAGTTTCCCCAAGAGACACAAGTTCCACAATGCTTGTACTGGGTCAAGCATTGATATCTTCGGTCACTTCTTAATAATGGTGTATGGACCTTTCCTCCAGGAACTTGTCCAAACCTTTTTTAAACCCAGCTACACTAACAGCCTTTACTACATCCTCCGGTAACAAATTCCAGAGTTTGATTACACGTTGAGTGAAAAAATATTTTCTTTTATTAGTCTTAAATAGTTTACCCTGTAGCTTCATTGCATGTCCCCTAGTCTTTCTATATTCTGATAACGTAAACAATCGATCTACATTTACCCGTTGCACTCCGTTCATTAATTTATAGACTTCTATCATATCTCCCCTCAGCCGTCTCTTTTCCAGGTTAAAGAGCCCTAACCTTTTTAGCCTTTCCTCATAGGAGTATCCTTCCATCCCCTTTACCATTTTGGTGGCTCTTCTCTGAACCTTTTCTAAAATCGCTATATCCTTTTTAAGATACGGCGACCAGAATTGCACACAATATTCAAGGTGCGGTCTCACCATGGAACAATATAGAGGCATTATAATATCTTTTGTTTTATTTTCCATTCCTTTCCTTATCATACCTAGCATTCTATTTGCTCTCTTGGCTGCCGCTGCACACTGGGCCGAGGGTTTTAACATGGTATCCACAATGACGCCTAAATCTTTTTCCTGGGTGGTGGTTCCTAATGTGGAACCTTGCATCGTGTAACCATAGTTTGGGTTGTTCTTCCCTAGGTGCATAACCTTGCACTTGTCCACATTAAATTTCATCTGCCATTTTGATGCCCAGTCTTCCAATTTATCAAGATCCTCTTGCAATTTTTCACAGTCCTCTTGGGTTTTAACAACTTTAAATAGTTTTGTGTCATCTGCAAATTTGATAACCTCACTCGTTATTCCACTTTCCAGGTCATTTATGAATATGTCAAAAAGCAGCGGACCCAGCACAGATCCCTGGGGTACACCACTATTCACCTTTCTCCACTTATTAAAAGAGGGCTGCTACATAGTACCCTGTCCTGTGCTGCTGAGGTAAGCTATATTCTGATTTGATTTAAATTATAGCTCTTTGCTGCAGCTAGGCTCTAACCTATTATGAAATTTAAACTACAAGCTCTCTGCTGGATTCTAAATTTAACCAGAAAGCTCTCTTCTGTGTTTTAATTTGAAACTAAAAGTACTTTGCTGATGCTAGGCCCTGAGTGACTATGAAATTTAAACTACAAGCTCTCTGCTGGATTCTAAAGTTAACCAGAAAGCTGTCTTCTATGTTTTAAATTGAAACTAAAAGTACTTTGCTGATGCTAGGCCCTGAGTGACTATGAAATTTAAACTACAAGCTCTCTGCTGGATTCTAAAGTTAACCAGAAAGCTCTCTTCTGTGTTTTAAATTGGAACTAAAAGTACTTTGCTGATGCTAGGCCCTGCGTGACTATGAAATTTAAACTACAAGCTCTCTACTGGATTCTAAATTTAACCAGAAAGCTCTCTTCTGTGTTTTAAATTGAAACTAAAAGTACTTTGCTGATGCTAGGCCCTGAGTGACTATGAAATTTAAACTACAGCTCTCTACTGGGTATGAAAGGTAACCAGAAAGTTCTCTTCTGTGTTTGAATCTTAAACTGTTGCTACTAGGCCCTGACTGATTTAACAAAAAATAGTGGGTTCACAGATTAATTAGCTTTAAAAGAAAAAAATTCCTTTCAGAAAAATTCCCAGAAGTATATACTCACAATTTCAGATTTCTCTCCAGAAGTAACAGCCCCCCTTTCTAGTCCTTCAAGATTGAATAATAAAGCTGAGAGGGTTGAGCCTTGTGGGACTCCTTGGGTTTGAGTGTATGGGGTTGAGTTTGTCTGATCTATTCTGACTTGCAGTTTGCGGTCTGTCAAGTAGGACTTGAACCAGGAGAGGGTGGCATCTGATAAACCAATGGATTGTAGTCACTGAATTATGAGATCATGTGGGATGAAGTTGAATGCTGCTTGAATGTCCAGAAAAATGAGAATGAAGCCAGATTTGGGTTTATCGGTGCCCTTAATTAGGTTGTCAAGCAGGCCAGTCATAAGTGACTCTACTCCGTGGTGCAGTCTGAAACCATATTGTTGGTGATCTAGTGAGTGATTCATATCTATGTAGTCCTGGAGCTATCTGCATACAGTTTTTTTCCAAGACCTTGGACATGAATGGGAGGCTGGCTATGGGTCTATAGGAGGATAGCTGATTAATGTCGTTGGATGTCTCTTTTCAGACAGGGCGGATGGAGGCTGACTTGAGTTCAGCTGGTATGTATTCCTGAGTTAGTGATGGTTGGATGATTCTTAGAATTTTTGGAATGAGCTCCTGTTTGGCTGCCTTGATCCAGCTAATTGGACAGGGGTTGAACGGGGAGGTAGTTGTGTTGATGCTTGTGATGACCTTCTCTAGATATTCTGGTGTGATTATCGGGAATGAGGTCCATGTGCTTTGATGTGTGGTTTCATTTGCTGTGGTTGTATGTTGGCTTGTACTGTTGGGGTGGGCTGAGGTTAGGGTTTGGAAATAATCAGCCATTGCTTGTGGCATGAGGTTGTTTTTTTCTGTTCGGTACGTAGGATCTTTGCTTAGTGTTTTAACAATATCAGAGAGCTCTCTTGGTTGATTTAAGGAGCTTTGGAGTATCTTGGTGTAATAGTCCTTTTTTTGTTTATATGGTGGCAGCTTGGAATGATTACAACTTGCATTTGTAGATATCAAGGGTGTCATATGATTTAGTGCTTCTCCATTTTCTTTCGGTGATCAAGTCTTTTAGTAGGGGTGTATACCAGTTTGCTTTGCTTTCTCTGGAGCATTGGCTGCAAGTGGGTGGCTTCATTTCAGTCTCAGTTATGGCTTTATTCCAGTTGTATATTAGGGTGTCTATGTCATCAGAGCTATTTTGCAGCTTTGGGAGTGTGCTTGCTAGGAATTTATCTTTTCCCAAGTTGTGGAACCTGTCTTTGCAGTGTTCTGGAGTGCTTTGCTTGTGCTCCTTTATTTCTGGAGGTATGTTTATAGCTATCATTTTGTAGTCAGACAAAGGGACATCTATGATGGTAGGTGTTGGGATCTGGTGTTGTTTGAGTATGTTGCATGGTAAGAAAATCATGCCATGATATGAGTGGCTTGGTTGATAGCTTGAATATAGTCTAGAGATTCCATTACCTCCCGGAAGGTGTTGGCTTTGCTTGGCAGTGCTGAGGTGAGATTAAGGTCACTTAGTATCATGAGGTATTTATTGCTTGAGTTGTTGTTACAGATGGTTTCTAGGATAGTCTCCAAATTGTCAGCATCGGCATTTGAGGATATGTAAGCAAGGAGTATGGTGATGTTGTTGTTTGTAATTGTTAAAGTCTCTAGACCATTGGCAGAGGTTCTAGAGAGGGTGCAGAAGTTTAGGCACTTTCTAGCTAGGATGCAGACACCATCACCTTGTTGGTTTTATCTTAGGGAGCTGAATAGGTGATAGTCTTGTGGTGTGAGTTGATTTAGTAGGACTGCGTCTGCTTCAGTGAACCATGTTTCAATTATGTTTAGGATGTCGATTTGACAGTCACATAACATATGAGATAAGAGTTGTATTTTGTTTCTTGTGGATCATGCATTTAAGAGGGTACATTTGGTTTGGCAGTTTTGTCCTACAGGGTTAGGTGAAGGGGGTTTGGTCAATAGTGTTTTGAGGCTGATTTGAAAGAGGTGTTGCGTGTGTCTAGGCTTGTGTCTGAAGAGTGGAGTGGAGGAGTGGCCTAGTGGTTGGGGCAAGGTACTTCAGGCCGGAAGGTCGGGGTTCAAATCCCACTAGAGGACAGCAACCTTGGGCTGGAAGGACTGGGGTTTCTAGTCCCACAGGTGCTCCTTGTGGTCTTGGGCAAGCCACTTAACCCTCCATAGCCCATGTTCCCTGTAAATATATGTGTAAATAGTTAATATGGTTATCCAAGTTGAGATCCCTGTTATTTGTAATTACGGTGTAATCCCCCACCGTAAAATACCTTGATGTTCCATGTAAACCGCACTGATATCGAATAGCGCGGTATATAAGAAAAATAAATAAATAAATAAATAAATAAAATAAGAGGTGAGAAGAGCTTATTTGTAGTGGGTATGTGTGAATGATGGGTATGTGTGATGGCATGTCTATGGGGTAGTAGTGGAGATTGTAATCATGAGCAAAAAGGTGAGGTATAGGATGGCAGCTAACAGATTGTTCAATGTGGCAATGTTGCTGGTAATTCAGAGGTTACATTGAATCTTAGATGTTGTAGTAGAGCTTGGCTGGTTGACTCTGACTGTATGGCTCTGTCCTGATTTTGCGAATGTTGGAGACTAGGTTTCTTTTGTCTTTTATTTTATTTAGGGTTTAGATTTCATTCATCTTCTGCCTGGTAAGCAGTCCCTGCCAAAAGGCCCTCTGGCGAGGCCCTCAGGCACGGGTCCGCCAGGCGCGGGCACGCTATTTCAAATCTCCTTTATGCAATGCAAAGCTGTGGCCCAATTGGCTTTGCTCCTGCTTCCACTCCTGATGCTGAATCGGGTGCTGATGTGAGAGTCCTGATGCCTGAAGGCACACTGTTTCAAATCTCCTTTGTGCAATGCAAAGCTGTGGCACAACTGGCATTGGCGGGGAGAGTGGGAGGAGCTTACTGCTCTTGCTTCCACCCCCGATGCAGAATCGGGTGTCGGTGTTAGAGTCCTGGTGCCTGAAGGCACTCTGTTTCAAATCTCCTTTGTGCTCACAATCAGATCGATTGTTGGTGGTACTGTTCATTGGGGCGGTACTATATGTAAAGCTTGACATAGGGATAAAGCATTCTCTGTTCAAGGCTTGCTGTTGTGGAATTCTCTTCAATTGTTGGGCCATTTTCATTTTTTGTAAGGCTGTCAACACTTTTTAAGCAAGTTTTTGGTTCTGCCATGGGGATTTAATGTTTTTTTGTGTGGATGAGTTCTGGGGTGGGTTGGTATGTGCACTTTTATTATTTTTATGTTTACTTTTTTATTGTTGTTTTGTAATGTAGTGCTGTTTTTATTATGCAGTACACCATGCTGGTTGGTTTTCCTTTGTGCAGTATAAAAGTGTAAGTTAGCAAATTAATAAATTCTCTGCTCTTCTTCTGGCTCTCCAATCTTTTTGTGAACTCTTCTAGCTCTCCCCTTCACTGCTTTCTCAAATCTGCCATCTGGTCTTGCCTGTGGATGCAAAAATTTTAAATTTGGCCCTGGTTTGGGAGGCATTGGGGGGAATTGCCCCCAAACACTGCAGGATGGAGTGCCTCCTATCTCCATTTGGTATAACATCTTCCCCTCTCTCACCCACCCTCCACATCCAACATCTTTCCCTCTTGCCCTACCCCCATAGTTACTCCTCACCTCAAGACTCCTGTCATTACGCAGCTCCTTCCTATTGCCATGACAGTGTCGGCAGTAAAATAAAATAAAAAGCAATGCAACACATAAGCTCATACTCAAGCCCTCCACAAGGTTCTACTGGTACCTTCTCTGATGCACACTTTCTGCTGCTGTGCAGTTGGAACCAACAAAGCCTTGCAGAACGCTTAAGTGGGAGGTTCTGAACCCTATTGCTTTTCTTTTCTTTACTTTTACTGTTGACACTGTCTCACTAACAGAAAGGAGCCATGAGGGTTGAGAGGGGAAGGGTGACCATGGGGGGAAGGAGAGGGACATGCTGGAAGGGGAGGGAGGGGAGAAAGAGGAGATGCTGGATCACATGAGGAGAGGAGAGATGCCAGACCATGTTTGTTGTGGAGTGGAACAAGAGAGAGTATCAGACCTGCAAGACATTGGCGAGGAGGAGTAGGGTTAAAGGGAGGAGATGATTAATGGAGGAGAAGAGAGACAAGTAAGCTGAGGCTGGCAGATGATAGGGTGGGAGAAGAATCTGGTGCTGGGATAGGGAGGTTGACTGGCAGATAGTAGGGATGGGTAAAGAGGGCTAACTGGTAGTTATTGGGGATGGAAGAAAGGAGCTGATGCTGGTTTATGAAATAGATTAAATACTTAGCTGGCAATCGGAGCCTGAAAATCTGCTGAAGGCCAAAATTATTTGTCGATGAAATCAGTAAAGCAGACAAGATGTTCAAAATCATGAGGTCCGTAAATCTATTGGATCAGCATGAAATCTTAGATCTGTTAGATCAGTGTGACACAGCACTGTGTTTTGGGTCAAAGACCCTGTCTCAAGCTCTATATAATAAATTGCCTCATCAATGATGTAAATGTTGCAGACTTTGGCTTCTCTTGCTTGGCACAAGAACTTTCAGTTCCCTCAAAAGGGATAGCATCTGACATCACCAAAGACATGCAGCCCTATATACCCGATGCAGTGCAGCTACGGAAAAACAAAGAGGATAAAAGAAAACGGCACACCAGACCAGTTATTATCTACGAGTACTCCACCAGTCTATTTCAGAATTCAAACCATTAGGAAAAATGATATCAAGAGAAAAAAATCCAATGTTATTCCAAAACTTGTAATCGTTGTTCTCGGTCCCCCCGCCTCAGGGATCAAATGGAACATGGTCTATAATACACCACTTAAAGTCCAAAAAAGTATGTTGTAATTGAATGCAATGTAGAACCAATGGGGCCGAAAGAGTCTTAGTATTGATCCTAGACTTGTGCTCAGTTAAACGTTTTTTTCACTGGTCGAGTTGTGCGATCTACATATTGTAATCCACAAGGACATGTTAACAAATATACCACAAAAGTGGAAGCACTGGTAGTATACCATTTGGCAGTTAAAAAGCGACATGTTGAAATATGTTGCCTTTGAAAACCAGTCTGTGATTGTTTGCAAAATGTACAACAAATAGTCACATGTAAAATGACCTGGGTTCATGTGAGAGCTAGGAGGACGATCTAAATGGAAAGTAGAATGAACAACAAAATCACAGATATTACTGCCACACTGAAATGCAATCATCAAATCCTTTTGGAAGCAGGAGAGCCAGTATGTGCCATTGTTTTCGCAAATGTTTACCACTTGAGAAGAACCAATCATGTATGGCAGAACACCCACAATCTTATGAGCTGCACAATCAAATTTATGAGAGGGTATTGGAGCAAAATTAAATAGCCATTCACGATGTATATGTTTAGCTTCTTTTATATGCTGAAGTGATAACTCAGGAGGGATATCCCCATTGGAGTAGACGCTGTTGAAGATCCTTAGAGTTGAAAACAAACTGATCAGCAGTAGAGCAAATCCGTTTTAGCTGAAGAAACTGTCCAAAAGGTAAAGCTCTACGTAAAGGACTAGGATGATGACTCTGAAATTGGAGAAGAGTATTACGCTGTACCGGCTTACAAAATAAGGTGGTACATAGAAGATCATTTTGTTTGTAAAGACAAACATCCAAAAATTCAATAATAGTAAAATGATGTTTAGCTATAACTGCAATATTTGGCTTGATAGTATTTAGCCATGACAAAAAATCTACCAAAGACTGTTCAGTATGGTCCCATAAGAAAAAAATATCATCCAAAAAACGAACCCATAAGGAAACATGTTTAAACCACTCAGAAGGATATATGTAAGTTTCCTCCAAAGAGCACCCATAGCAATACCAAAAATCTGTAAATAAAATTTGGAATTATACAAAAAATAATTTTGGGACAAAACATGTGTAAGTAAATGCAAAACAAAGATTTAGGAATAGTAAGGAAAATTAGAAATAGATAAATCCGTTATAATAACCAAGGCCTCCCATTGGTCAATGTTGGTATAGAGAGCTGTGACATCTACTGTAACCATCCAAGTCATGCAGGTTGGATACGACATTGAGATATGAGTGACAAAAAAGTAGTGTCCTTCAAATATGATCTAACAGAACATACGTACAATCGTCTGTAAGAAACAATCACAAAATTTAGATAAAGGCTCCAATACTGAGTCACGGCAGGAGACAATAGGTCGACATGGAGGGTTATTTAAAGATTTGTGTACTTTAGGTACTGTATAAAAAACAGGAACCCATGGATGACGCGGAGTAAGAAGCTTTGCCTACTTAGATGTTAAGTGTCCAGACATGACAGCCTGATGTACTAACGTCGCAATTTCAACTTGAAGATGAGAAGTTGGCTCTTCTTCAAGTAAATGATAGTATTTCAAATCAGAAAGATGCATCAAAATTTGTTGATGCTATAATTGTGAGGGTAATATTACAATAGAACCCCCTTTGTCAGCATTTCTGATAACCAGATCATCATTTTTACCTAAGTCCAATAGGGCATGTCTTTCCGCCCGAGATAGGTTAGAATGATTAGATAAATAACACTCCATTCTATACAAATCAGCTAGCACCAACTGTTGATAAGTTGAAATAAAAGGTTCAATGGGACTGGGTGGAAGCCAAACTGAGAAATCTTGCACCACTGAGTCATATATAACTGTGGAAGACTTGTCTGCAAAAAATGTATAACTTGTAACTTACAAAAAAACCCCGAAATTATGCCTGACGAGCCTTAAAAGGGTCAAATCTGACCATCGGAACAAATGACAAGACAAAGTTCAAAGCCCTTTCTTGAATCTCTGATAAAGAGTAAGAACTGAGATTTACCACCGCTGAGGACGGTAAGGTTGAGTCGAGGAGCCCCTCCCGCGTCTCGTAGGGAAAAATCTGTGAGGAGAATGGTTGCGTCCTCTACCCCCACGAAAATCCTGATGGGGATTAGATGAAAAATCAGTAAAAGTAGTAGTTCCTCAAGTAGATGAAGTACTAGAATCAGTGGGGTATGTTTACTAAACCGCGTTAGTGCAGTTCGCGTTAGGACCCGTGGTAATAATCAAAACCCCCAAATAAGGAGATGGACGGGACATCGTAACACCTAACGCGCGGTCCAAAAACTAACGAGCGATACAGGGCGCGGTAGCGCGTCACCGCGCGTTAAGCATAAGAAGCCACCCAGACATACATGACCGATACAGAGCTGTAGCACAATGGTTACTGCAGTGACTGCTGATACAGGCATAATGGGTTCGAGTCCCCAGGGTGCCAGATGTAGAAGGCTGGCTGACACAGCATCCTGTACATTATATAGTGAGTGAGGGGGCATGTATATGTTTTGTTTGTTTTGTAGGGGTGCTAGCAAACACACCCACACAGTGGCGTACCCAAAGGTGCTGCAGAAGGCACCCCATAACGCACACCATAGGCTACATTATAAAGTGGAGTGTCCGCTGAGGCACATCAAAATGTCCCCCTTAGAGCATCCCATAAGGGAACGTAAAGGGAGCCAGATAAGGTGACACATGGTGCGCCCTATGAGGCTCAGTAAGGTTATATTACGCTGAGGGGCTGTCGCTGGTAGCAGTCATGTGTATGTAAAATATATAATGCAGCAGACAGCCCTATAAAAGGAGTCCACTGTGGGTCTGAACCCATGACTACTGGCACCACAGGCAATGAATGAACCACTGGCCTGCAGCCCCATAGCTGCTAACAACCCCCTGGCTGTCTACTGAAGGGCAGCAGGACACCACCCTAACTGCCTGCTGTGTTGGCCAGGATCTGTACCAATGCAGGCATACCCATGGTGCAATGCACATGCAGACCAGCAGTCCAGAGATGAACACAAGAAGGGGTACGTACCCACATAGCCCCTGGTATGGTAAGGTGAAATGACTGTGTGCGTCACTGCACATAGTAGCAACAGACAGTATCCCAACAGGGTGCCCCATAAGAAGCTAGAAAAGTTGTCTGTTAAGGCAGACTGATCCGTAGCACAATGGGTAAGACACTGTCAGGTGGTGCAGGGTCTGTGAGTTCAATTCCCCCTGTGTGCCCAAGGACCAAAGCTGCCTGCAACAGTACCCTCCACAAACAGTAGTCACACATATGTATAACCAGTCACCCCTCTGTTTAAACCATAGATAACCCCATATTTTTGTCGGACACAAAGAACCTGAGAGGTGGGTAAAAATGCCCACCACCCCTCATTGGGAGTGGCCGTTTAATCCAGAGAGCCGCAGCCCCCAAAGGTAGAAAACACTGTGAATCTGCAGCCAGAACCGGGTGTGTGAAACGTACAAAGTCAAATATATACACAAATCATGTAATAAAGGAAAGACCACGTCAAACTGTGCCAGAAACAATGCAGGGGACAACCCAATTGTCCTGCAATTGGAATCCAGCAGCAAACACCACCAGGACATGCTTTGTGTGCCACAACTATGGGCCCTGTACTAAGTGAATGTGTCCCTGCCAGGTGGGCGTTTCTGTGGATGAGTGTGCGTCATGACCCCCACACTAGATCAGTAATGTCATAGGTAGTCTGTTTTGTACGTCCAACAAGTTCTGCTGACAAACACCCACTCACAGGGATATAATCCGAAGGTGTCATATAGGGTAACCTTTTGAAAGCCACACCAGAGGGCAAAGGCTAATGTGCACTGTCTGCCACAGCACCCTATAGGGCGTTCCACAAAGCGCCCCATAGGACATGTTACAGGGTACCTGATGGGTCACTGTGAGGAGTCTGCAGTGTGAAGGTTTTGCTGCTGTCAGTACCAATGTAAAGCAAGATAACAAAATGCCCCCCAAGGTGTGCAAAATGATCCACTGTGTGTTGAAACCCATGACCTAGGGGGCCCCCCCAAGCATGGAAGCAACTATTTGCTCATATTGTCAGTGCAAATAACACAGTCCCAATAATGAGGTGGCCAGCTCCTGGAGCAGAACTGTCAAATGACCCAAACACCCACACCAAAATCACAGAAGTTGCACTATGTACATACAAGGGATGCCTGACAAGGAAACAAAGCAAGGTCTCAGCAAACAAGGGCATATGGCAAACACAATCAAGACCAAGGCCATGATCATTACCAAAAATATAAGGCCCAATAACATCACAGACCACTTGCAAAAACTGAATGTCACTGGCAAAAGCAAAAACAAACATACAATGGTTAGTGTGCGCAAGAAAATGCAGATGTCCGTAACACCTGAACCACAACCCCCTGACTGTGCACCGAGGGGCGCAATGTCGTCACCCAAGGTGCCTGCTGGGGTGCTAAGGATATGGGTGTATGCAACAGTACCCATGGTGCACTGCAGATGCACAGCAGCAGTCCAGAGATGACCATAGGAGGGGGTAGGCACCCCCACAGCGCCTGGGCCGGAAGGGAGATATGAATATGTGCGCCACTGCCATAGAGCAGCAAAAGACAGTAGCCCAACAGTGTGGCCAAGAAGAAGCCTGAAAAGGTGTACCAGTACGGTGTCAAGACAGGTGTCCAACGTTAACTGCAATATGAGGTACATAGGGATAGGAGAGTGCTGATGGAACCGTGGCCCATAGAACAATATGGCACGGTGCTCCAAAAATGGTATGTTTGCAAAGGTCAGTGTGCCCTAGGGGCTGCAAGATGTGCCTGGAGGGCCTGCAGGATCTGTGTGGAACAGAGACAGATGTAGTGCAAACACCACCTAGAGCCCACAGTAAAGACAATGAACAGGCGTCAGATGGAGGGCGAGTAGGGAGTTAACGGACCCCAACCCTGACAGCATCACACGTGTCTGGCAGCAGCGCAGACAAACATGGCGGTAGCAACAGCATCACAGCAAAGGGTGTTGGCACCCTGGAGTACCGGAAAAACAGTGTGTGGCAGGTGAGGAGAATATGTGTCCCCCAGTGGAGGGTGAGGTGGCCAGAGGAGTGAGTAGAAAATGCAGAACAGGCACAGGACCAATAAGCAAAAATAGATGCTATGCAGACAATGGTAGCAGGGTAGGATACGGGGCAACAGTACACAGCAACATACAGGACACCTCACACCACAATGATGCAAATAGATGGACCAAAGGATGGACAGCAAATGTGATCAGGATAATATGACCGGCCAGGATGTAGAAGCCAAGAAATGAGTGTTACAGAGACAACAGGTATCAGTGCGTGAAAGGCAGAGGAAAAGAGGAACAGAGAGAGTGCAAAGCTATGACCACTAGGATGGAAAGCATTGCAGAAAAGAAATGACCAGAACAACACCCTGAGGCACACAGAAATGGATGCAGACAGGATCACAGCATGCCAACATCCAAAACCGCAGCTGCGTGTCAGGAGATGGAACTACAGAGCGTAGGCAAAATGCAGTACACATGTGGAGGAGGGGTCCACAGCCAACCACACAGTCCACAGGTGGGATGGAAGACACATATGAACAGGTCCACACACACACACAGCAGAAAATATAATGTAGTGTAAACAACATGCAACTGATCAGGGGAGTGACACATGAGGGGTGGAAGGGGATAGGCCAATGGAGGGCCATGTGGATGGGCTGTGGAAAGGGCAATGGAATGAAAGAGGAGCATGTTAATGACCAACCAGATCAGGGATGAGGCCCAGGCTAACCCACATCAGCAGCACCAATGCACAGGTAGCCCAGCACATGCACCACTCCAGGAGGAGAACTACAATTAGTCCAGACAATGTGGCACAGGGACAGCAAACATGCCACATGGACATGAACAAATCAACCATGGATGGGTGGGCGGAGATGTGATGGGGCTGCACACATGATATGGCCAAGTAAGCAGCAAACAAGGAAGGAACAGACAATTTTCAGGTGTCACCCAAGACGTCAAGCACATGAGTGTCAATGAAATGGGGTGACCAAACCACCAAATACCCCAAACCATGAAGGTGCAAACATCTGTCCCCAACAGTCAATCACCAGACCCAAGCAGAAAGCATATTCTGCAGTCCGGTACACCATATGACGTGAAGAACGACATGGGGCCTGTGTGGCAGCCAACGTCGCAAGGACACACCCAACCCACCTTGCAACGCCACCCACCTGTTTCTGCCTGTGGAGCCTACACACCCTGACCACCCCCCACTGGTGCCACCAAAAATCAATGACCCTAACTCAGCAGACGTTGCAAACAGGCAGTAATATGTGAGGTGAAGGGTCTCAACATGACATGTCCGCACAGTGTATGCACGCACTGTATGCACACCAGACACCATCCCCAGCAAACATAAGACTCTGGTGAAAGCATGCAGAGTGACAAGGCCACATGCCATGCCAACAGTGACGGTTCAAATGTCACCAACCCATGTACAGCTCAACACCCCCCTACTGCAAAAGAGGAAACACCCAAACAGGTCATGGCAGCAACGACAGGCAAGTCACCGCAGGAACAGTAACAATAGGCCAGCAATGAGTCAGAGAAAAAGGCCTGTGTCTAAAGTGCAGAGGACTATCTCCCTGTGTCACCAACATCCAGGAACACGCTCACATGGGTGCTGTGGCCAAGCACATATGGATGACGGGATCACAAGATGCAGTGGAGCACATGTGTCAACATTGTTGTCTGTGTCCTGTGTGAAAAGATGCAGGTATCAGGTAAGGGAATGACACACCCACCCACGACTCCTGGAGGACAGAAAGGAGACACACACATAAAAACAGCCACACACAGAATGCATAGATAGCACCACATGACATGGCCAGAACACTGAGCACAGTGCACATGGACCACTGAAGGAGAAGTCCCTGAAGACCATGGCACCATCCCAATATGTTCATGTAAATGCACATGACACGCATACACCCCAGGGGTCCAGAGCATGTGCAGCAGCGGTGGCACACAGAGATAACAACGAACGACAGCCTGAGAGCAGTAGGCAAAATGCAGCATCAGCATGTGGTGTATGTCCCAGAGGATGGAAGGCGAGGCCCACCTGAAAGGTACACCAGTGGCCTGACTGTGAATGTCCGTGTCAGGCAAGAGCACAAAGAGCCACAATAGCGGATCCAGACACCAATGGACGGCGGACATCACCACGTCTGCATGGGTAGCTGTGAGAGGAACATGTCCACGGTGCAGTGTGTTTTGCTGAAACACAATGTTGATGTACATTGGATCACCAGCAAAACTGTGACCCATCTGAGAAACATGGATCACCAGTAAAACTGTGACCCATCTGAGAAACATATATGACACATGTGCACAATGTACATTCGCCCACAAGCAGAAGGTAACAGAGGGATGAGGGAACATAATTGGAGAGGGGGCCAAACACATCCCTACAACCCAGATAGGCAGGGTAGCGCACACTGAACGGTCATGTAGACAGGTCAATCAGAAACAGTAACATACACAGTGTGAGAAGGTACGCATGCACGAAGGTTCAGATGTCAGGACCCCCAACACTGAACAAGTGGAGACACACAGCACAGTACATGCATGAGTGGCACAAATCTGTCAAATGACCCAATGGCAGTGGCTGTTCAACATACCCTCCGACAATATAATGTCCTGTGCCAGGGTACACACACAGCCGCACAATATGTGTCCAAGATACACCATGCTGACCCCCAAGATGTGAACAGGTAATGGCCACATGTGTGACAGATGGAAGCTAAGGGTGATGGAGCAGTGGTCCAATGACATGTGCATCACCATAGGAGCAGTGGAGAGAAAACAACATATATGTGTCTAGCCATGACGACTGCAATGCAATCCTCACTACCTGCCAACTCACCCGAGCCAACAGGAATGATGCATATATGAACACACACTCCCCACATGCAGCACAGCCTCAGGCAGCATATGAAGGCAATCCAGGTGGGCCTGGAACACAGAGGTTCATCCTGTGGAGCCAAGAACAGGACAAAGATATGGAGACATGAGATGGCAGGGCTGCACAATCCTCACACCACCTAACACATGGCTAACCCAGAGACATGTCCCCAGCACACCCATAACTTACAGGTAAAGATCTCCTTGATCAGATGTTGCCTGGCTGCATTCCCCGCACGTGTGTCACCATGGCCAGGTGCAGGAGGGCACACAGGATCAACCCCGAGATCCTCATTAATATCGACTGGAACATTGTGCCTGAGAGCAATGTTGTGGAGGATGCAACAGGCTATGATGATCTTTGCCACAGTCAGCGGTCCGTACTGTAAGGCCCCGCCAGTCCTATCCAGACACCTGAAGCGACTTTTGAGAACGCCAAAGGTGCGCTCAATCACCGAGCGACTGGAGGCATGGGCCTTATTGTACCGTATCTCTGCACCTGTCCGAGGGAGACGCACAGGGGTAAGCAGTCAGGTGCGACACCCATATCCTGCATCACCTGCAGAAAATAATGGTGCAAAGTCACATGCATGCTGAGCCACCAATGGAATGACAGACGTAGCAATACAGAACTGGACAGCCGAGAGGCCGTGCACACAGATATGAGGCAAACGCAGTGCACACAGTGGTAGTGCATCAGAGGGTGTCGAGCCCAGGGGCAAATGACCGTGACATGCCGATAGGGGCAGTGCACACCCATGTAACCGTGTCACAGGACATGTGCAAGAACTGTGGCGACAAAGAGCAGTGGTGGGAGCTGTGAGGCAAGATGTCGGACATTGTCAAATAGCACCCGGGGGTGCAGGGATGCACAGGTGTGCAAGTAGGTGGCTGGCCCGATCTGGTGCATACATAGCACAAGTCACTGGGATACATTGCGTGGGTGGTGTGGGGGAAGCAACAGGCGGTGGTGGCAGGGGACCCCGAAGACAGTGGCCAGACATGCAGCAGACATGTGTAGTAGCTGAAGCACCCACAGCACATCTCATGTGTAGCCCACAGCATGCCCAGAGAGAGAAGGCCACGTTTACAGAATGACCACCATGAGGATGGGTCTATGCCCCCCCCCCCGAGGGTGCCACACCGACAGCCATGCAACATATGGGCTGCCCAAGTGACTGACCCCACTGGGAGACATGTGTACAACTGCCAGTGCAGTATGCCCATGCCCAGATGTGGAGGCCATGGGCATGTTGCATGTGTAGCTCACAGGCATGGAGGGGACACATCATATGCAGCACGGTTGCCCCTGGACACAGTTGCTCAGAATAAAGAAGGGCAAGGCCACGGAGAAACCGACACCACATGGCCGCTGGGACACACATGTGAGAGCAAACAAACAAACATCGTAGCCAGAGAGATGGGTGTCAGTGAACATATGTCTGTGACCAAGACACCAGTGACACGGCATGAGGTAGTGAGCCACACCCAACAGTGTACACCCAGAAATAACCCAGCAATGTCAGGCATGCAGTGGACAATGGTGACAATGCTGTATAGACAACCACCTACAGTAGGTGCATGTCAGACACGCTGAATACCCACCCAGCAGGACGTAGTCACCATATTGACCAGCCTCAAACTGGCCAAACACTGCCGAGTTCTGCAGGATATAGGAGTCATGGGCAGACCCTGGAAACCGCGGAACCACATTCAGGATACGCATACTTGCATCACAAACAACCTGCACATTGAGGGAATGGAAGTGTTTGCGGTTGCGGTATACAACCTCCCTGTCGCGTGGCGGGACAAGGGCAACATGTGTGCAATCTATAGCGCCCATCACGTGTGGTATCCCAGCAATCCTATGGAATGTCTGTGCCAGGGCCACCCAATGTTGCCTCCCGTTGGGAATTGCTATGTAATTCCCAACCCGGCTGACCATGGCACGCAGTACCTGGTGGAGACAGCGGGAGAAGGTGGGCCGACTCATCCCACCCACTGCTGCCACAGAGGATTGGAAACAGCCGGAGGCAAAGAAATGTAGGGCAGCCAGGAGCTTGGTCATTCCCGGAATAGCATGTGACCGGGCAGTCAGGGGCTCCAGGTCAGGTCTGAGTTCCTGATAGAGCTCCCTGATGGCCCCTGTGTCCAGCCGGTAGAGGGAGAATACCTGGCCCTCTCTCAGGTCCTGGAGCAAGACCCTGGGCCTGTAGAGACGCCCCAGGCGGTGTTGTGCCTCAGCACGCCTACGGTGCCATTGGTCACCCACACCCGCCTGTGCAGGCCCCACAGCTGCAGGCCTGAGTTGCAGTGGCATTGCACCTATGCCCAGGGCCGTAGCCCCAGGAACAACATCTCCCTCCTCCTGGAAAAGCAGGTCCGCCAGTTCGACCAATGCAACCACTGCACCACCTGCATGCACAGTCTGAGCCATGATAGACACTGGTTGGAGGATAGCAGGGTTAGAAATAGTGGTGTGGGTGGACATCACATGATTGCCACACACCTGGGGGAATAGAAGGACCCAGATTACAATGAACAGAAGAGTTACCTGTATGAAAGTGCACCGCACGCTGTTTCGCGCGTTCCCACAATGCAGCCGCGGACAATCATCACCGTTTCACACTCATGTACGTGAGTCCCAGAGATGTCGCAGGGTGTATATAAACTGCGTATCACACTAGAAACCACACCCAGACGCCAATACAGGAGTGACATAGAATGCATGTGCCCATGAGCAGGGAACGGAAGAGGCGGTGCTACGCGCGTAACGACGCGTGCAACGTCAGAGTGATGTCGCGTACGTGTCACGTAGTACTGCAGCAGCCAGCGCTACCACTAAGGTGCAGATAAACATCACCATAACAAACATGGGTATATGTGCACCAGCATTACACACAACGAAACTGCCTTAAAGGGATGTGTAGGAGGGATCCGTGAAATGGCAACTACTGCCTACACTAACACATATGATGTCACTTCCTGCGCGTAGCAACGAGCGTAGTAATGCGCGTCGGAACGCGCCTCGCGGCACACGTGGCTGTGCACGTAGCCAACACCCCGCAAGCCACACCCCATGGAAACCTATATGTATGATTGGCTCTGTATGGCAAACACCCAAACACAACCATACACGACAGTATGGAGCACAGGGAGACAGAGGAACAGGACCATCCAGTGGACCAGGCCACCCACCCATCAGCACCAACCATATCTGGCCAGGATGAGCTGCCAGGGCCATCTGGGGTGCAGAAGGCTCCAGGTCCACATGCAGGTGGGAGATCACGCCAGCCCAGGGTCCCCGTCCCAGCAGAAATACGGCGCAGAGCCATACGCTTCAGCCAGCAGGAAAATGACCTCCTGCTGGCAAACATCTTGGAGCGCTATGATCTACTGTTTGGGTGCCAGAGCTCCTCCCTCACCATAGCTACGCGCACAAGGGCATGGTGTGAGGTCCAGGCAGCGGTGGGAGCAGCAGGAGGACCACACTGTGACATTGAGAACCTCCGTAAAAGATACTGCGATATAAAAAGACACATAAGGGCTGAGCTTGTGCGGGAGAGACGTGGGGCCCAAGGCACTGGAGGGGGCCCAGCTCAGGTGGCAAACCTCACGGATCTGGAGCGATGCCTGGCCGAGAGACTCGGGCCCATGTATGTACATGGCCTACCCGCTGCATTGGACACGGCGCACCCACAAGCAGGTAAGGGGGGAGTGTGGACCAAAAGTGGAATGTAGCACAGACACATGGTGTGCAACACAACAGAGGGGGGGGGGGCAGTATGTGGCTGTTTTGAATGTGGGTGGCAAATGAGACACAGAGGGAACACCCATTCAGGAGCCAGGATGGGGGGGGGCCTGTCTATGGGTGGCAGTGGGTGGCAATATGCAGTGCATGGGAGACTGGGCATGGGTAGCAGACCCACAGTGACAGCAGAGGGTGGCGACATGTTGCATGGCTCACGTGGCAGGGCTGGCAGGAGCACTAGGGCCACACGGGAAAGGGGATGGCCTACCTGAAGACACACTGCACCTGCATCTGAAATGCTGGGTGGGGGCAGGATGAGGGTGGAGATGGCCTTGCCTGGGGTATGCGTCAGCACCCAGGGGTGGGGCAGGGGGCATGGGGAGGCGGACCACAGGGGCAACGTGCATGGGGAGTGCACAAACGTAGTGGGCTGCCACCACAGCCATGGCCCAGACACACTTGGATCATCAACCCACAGATGCCTGAGGGGGTATGTGATGGGGTGGGCAGGCAGCGAGACCCCCCTCTGACGTATGTAACCCTGTGGCACCCAGGTGATGTCAGCGCCATCGAGGCAGAGGAGGAGCCACACGGCGTGCCAACTGTGGGACCATCAAGCCCTGTGGACACTGGTGCTGAGGTGGTCCATGTGGGGGACGAGAGGCAGGCTGCACCCCTGGGTGATGGGGACATGGAGGTGCCAGGAACAGCAGACGGGGACTCTACACACACCACTGCAGGAACTGGGGGCGTGCCTGCGGATGTGGCAGCGGAACACCGCAACGAGGCCCTGGCTGCTGTTGGCGATGTCATCGGGGAGATGCAGGCCCACTCAGCAGCGGCCCATAGAGATGCAGAGGGTGAGTGTTCTAACCTGCTATGGTTGATATGCCCCCGAACAGGTGTTGCTGTTTCCCCCATCTCACATTGTACTATGGCCTCTCCCCACAGGTATACAGCATGTACTGTGCTAGGTGGCCCGGACCCAGTGGCGCCAACTGCGGCTGACAAGGCGCCTGCAGCGGACCATGTCTGGCATCCTCGCCCATGCCGACTGCCTGGCCACGGCGTGTGAGCGTATGGCTGACGCCCAGGAGCGGATGGCAGCAGGGAGGGGGGCAGGAACTGTCCATCTGCAGGAGCCACAGGCGACAACACCACTTACACCTGCAGCAGCAACAGCATCGGCAGCAGGGGGGGCGACAACCGCCAAGGGCTGGGCGGGGACGCTCAAGGGGTGGCAGGGGGAGGAGTAAATAAAGGGCCACACAGGTGGCCGGTGAAGGTGACATGTGCTTCCTGTCTCATTTGTGGCATGACAACCCCCCCCACCCCACCCCCTGGACCATGACCAGGGCACGTCACGGTGCCACTGATGTCATTAGCCATTGTCCCCACCCCCTTCAGCCATGTCCACCATGGGTACACAGCCAACCCCATAGGCTGCAATGCTGGACCATCACTCCCATGTCGTGGTGGCTTGCATTGTGTCGTGGGTGCCCAGGGACCCCGTGGGCCAATACCCTGTGGAGCCCTCACCCACCATTAGCCTCTGTGGTGGTGTAGGTGCACTGCATGCCCTGCATGGGGAGCCACATTTGCCACTCCCAGCATGCTAAGCAAGCACAGTATGTACACTGCACATGTCACTTACCCCGGTTTACATGCTCCCACAGACATCCACCTTGGCGCAACCGTCACACATGTCCACTGTGGCCCCCTGAGCACAGCCTTGCAGCTTCCAACACCCCCCCTCCCCCCCCTTTTTCTTTTCTTTATATTTTTGGGTTTGCCTGAATCGGCAATGTGCCAGTGGCGGTTTGCATGCTGAATTCTCTTGGCAAAGGCTTTGAATCCTGTGATGTGGATTATGAAAACTAGTATAGCATCAAAAGTAAGACACACTTTATAGCTAACTATCTCTCCAAGTTTAACATCATATAGGATCACCTTGCCCAACGGTTTTATTTTTTCCAGCTGGTGGATTATTGGGCTCTTCTCATCTTCTGATTCTTCTCATTCTATGATGCCCCTCACGCTTATGATTCCCTTGGAAGATAAAGATCTCACTTCAAATTGTCTTTGCCAATGTTTTAACCCTTTTATTGATATTACTTGTTCATTGTTTTGTTTAGTTTTTTTCACATACAATCAGACTTGCATCGCGCACCTGAGGCAGGTGAGAATTGTGCCTCTGTTCAGCGAAAGGTCTTTTCTGAATTTGGCTTGGTGCAGTGGTAGGTTGTATCTCTATTATTTATTTATTTCTTCTTCTTCTTATTTATTTTTTATGGCTAATTGTTTTTAATTTCTTAGTAAAAATTTTTTTTTAATTTATTGTTATTTATTTCATTTTTTAGTAAAATTCAAACACTATTGATTTTATGTTCACATTATTTTTCGATTATTTTATATTATTTATTTATTTTATTTTATTATATATTATTTATTTATTATTTACTTTCAATTATTTATTTATATATTTTTAATTATTTTATTTATATTATTTTATTTATTTATTTATTATTATTCTATATATGTAAGTGCATATATACATACAAATAAATTTTTTTTTATATTATTATATTATATTACGGTTTTTAACATATTTATTATTTTAATATTTGTATTATTTATTTTATTTTTTTATTTTTTATTTTAATTATTTTTTATACATTTTTAAGTTTTAATCTTTTACTTTTATTTTGCATTTAGTTTCAATTTGCACATTTTTTAATATAATTTTTAATATTTTTTAATATAATTTTAAATAGCTATTATTTTTTGTGGTTTTAAGTCCTCCTCCTCCTCGTTTTCTCCGTTTGTTTCTCCTTTTTTCCACAACTCTCGTGATTTTGAAGAAGTAAAAAACATACATACATAATTGATATATTTCGTTTTTTTTAAAATGTTCTCATTAAAACTTATTATTGTCATCATTACTATTATGTACAATTTTATTGTAATGTAATATGCTATAATTTTAGTAAGTGAGTTATCGTATTATGTGAGTTTACATGTTTTTAATTCCTTTTAATTTATTTATTCATCATTTATTATTATTATTATTAAAGTTTTTTTTATATATACTTTTTTTATTTTTTTATTTTTTATTATTTCTCAATTAATTATTTAAAGATTTATTTCATTATTTTGGTATAGTATTATTTGTCCTGTTGCATTCATGTTTATACAACATTTTCTGTTTGCTGTTGTTTTTACATGTATGTATATTTTATAGTGAGCCTATAACCCCTGAGGAAGTGGTGTACGAAACATGGCCTGTGTTGGGTTGGCGCACCTTATCCGTGGATCAATAAAGGTTAATTTGAACCCCCTGCCACGGTTCCTGACTGGTTCCTATGGTTTATCAGAGCCTGTGAGCAGGTGCTGGATTTTCCCAGGGTGGGATTGTGCCAGTCACACCCATGATGCACTGCACATGCAAATCAGCTGTCCACAGATACAAACCATGGGGAATGCACCCCCACAGCACCTCGGCCTGGTAGGGGGAACTGACCATGTGCACCCCCACAGCACCTCAGCCTGATAGGGGGTACTGACCGTGTGTTGTACTGGCACAGAGTAGCTACACACCATCACATTGTGCGGGTACTGTGCTCACCCTGAGGGTGCAGTGAGGCGCCTAGCACTAGGTCCACAGCACCGTCCATGGCTGAAAGAGGCCATGGCACAGGTCCAAAGCAGTGTTACTGTGTGAGATAGGTAGTTTCTGCAGGAACACCTTGGACATCTCTGTCTGTTTCAGTCAGGTGTAGCCCCCATGCACCACCACCCCCCCTCCCCCAGGGCAGCAAACAGGGTCTCCCATCAAAAGATCCACAGTCTACCTACCTGCAAAGGTGGCAGTAGAGGGGAACATTAACCCTAGTCCTGCTGAGGAACAGACACCCCACAGGGCAGTCAATGCAGCTCTGTACACAGCCATAACACAATAGCAGACAGACATTAGGCCTAGATATGGTATGCTGCACCCCACCACTATCTGATATTCCCCTGGTGCAAGCTATCAGCCACTGCACCCTGCAAGCCACTCCATCACAACACTTACCAGCTGCAAACAGTCTGCTAGTGCCCAGTGGAGATGCCTGCACCCAGAACTGGGATGTCAGCATACACAGCAAGCAGATACATCAGTGACTGGGCCCCAAAAGGAAACCCATATTTATCACATGAGAGAAATGCTACATAGCACTATGGGAGTGCCTAGCCATGCTGTGGTCACTGCACAGTCAGGGTGAGAGTGATCTCTCAGCAGGATATACTGAGGTCACCCTATCTGTGTAGGTGGTGGCCGGGCACTACAATGGGCCTGTCACTGCCCTAGGCCCTGTGCAGATGCACCCTGGCCAGGCCACCCTGTCCAGCCTATACCCATGGTACCTTGCTCCTCATTATGCACATTGGCAGCCCAATACTGGCAACATTGCTGGCAGTGTGGGCTGTGGAAGGTGTTTGCAGCCACCACACACTGGATAGACAGACAGCCACCCCCACACCTATGCCAGCATTGTGCTACTATAGAGGTGGTCAGCAGCCATACCCACCACACCAGTCATGGGCATAGTACAGGCATGGATATGGTACACAAGACTGTTGGGGGGTCACTCCCCAGGGTGGTGAACACTGTCAGAGACCAGACCTGCAGCACACACCGCAGACATCAGAATGATTGTTATGGTGGAGCTCAATGAGCAAAATGTGCTTAACGTAGGAATTGATATCTGCCAGTTATCATAGGAAACGTTTGATAGCTCTGTACCATATACCCAGGTGTAGGGTGGCATTGCTAAGGTATGCAACTGCTAGTATTGGGAGATACAGGCAGGGCCCAATGTCTTGCCTCTCCAGGAGGCATTGGCCAATGGGGCCTGTGGGTGGGTGTGTGGCCCTATTGGCTGCTGCTTTACGGCAGAGTTCCCCAACTCCAGTCCTGGTGTTCCAAACACTGTTCGGGTTTTCATGCTGTCCCTCATAAATATGCATGAGCTACATCTGCATACCATGGGGGTGGTGCATAGCTATGCAGCACAGGCATCTTTATTAGAGGCAGCATGAAACCGGAATGGTGTGGGGCCCTCCAGGACTGCATTTGCGGGACTCTGCTTTAGGTAATGTGCCTGTTTCTGGTGTCTGTGTTTGGTGTGGTAAAATATAGGCCATGCGTATGTTCTCTGCAATAAAGGAGTGTCTTTACTATCACTGTTTAGTGGTGGGTCAAACTATGGGGACTGGGTTGGCAGGAGCCCCAGCTGGGATTTGAATCTGTGACCTTCTGGTCTTACAGGCACTGGCTGTGTCTGTTGCACCACACTGTGGCCACAGAGACAGTGCAGTCCCTGGAGTTAGTTAAACCGGCCTGACGAGTCAGAAACCCTGCTCTGCAACAGGTTTACTGTGGCCTCATTTACCTTGTATGCAGACAAAGGTGCACATAAACCTCAGAAAAGACCTCACAAAAGGAGCACACACCCATAACCAAGCTGGGCAACAATGATATCATTGGGCAACATTACACAACACTCCCAGGACAGCTCCATTACAATGAAATGATCTTTGAAAGGTTCTGCGGAGCGTAGACCCTTCCACACATCATTTCTTTTTTTTTTGTGCTTTCCAGGGAGTGTTGTTCCTTGTTGCCCATTGCTATCACTGTTGCCCAGCTGAATTATGCTTTTTAAAATGTTTCTTGTGGTCATTTTTAACGTTTTATGTGAAATTTTGTTCTGTGCACATGTATCACACTGCTCACGTTTTGTGGGTTTCCCCGGTTTTTTCTGTACATTGCTGACGGAAATGGTTTCTCTTCCCTTTAAATGCCTTTAACGACAGGTTTTCATTCGCGTTGGAATTGAGCTCAGGAATTCAGTGCGTTAGTGTGAGGGGAGCCTCTCCCCGCCCACTCTCCGCCCATTGACCCCTTCTCTCCGCCCACTCTCCACCTTCTGCGCTGTTTTAACGCGCCGCGGGACTTTACGATCGTTAACTATGCTTAATGCGCGTAGTATTACGTTAACGGTCGTTAGCGCGTCGGTATGCACGTTATACGGCACTTACGGTCGTTAACATCATATAACGCGCGTTAGTCACGTTTACCGCACTTTAGTAAACATACCCCAGTGTCTTCAGAAGAATTTTCAAAAGTAATCTGTTTTTGAAGACCCCCTGAACGTCTCCAGGCATACACCCTATCATTCTCAAAGTCAGCCTTATCACGGGTTGTGATAAGGAAGCTTATCATAGTTCAGGAGGGAGCTATAAAAGAGGTGAATTGGCTCTGAACAAGCAACCTGTCTTTGCTGGTAGAAATACTAAAACAGAATGTTTTCATAAAAGACTACCAGTCCCAGAATGCACCAGGTTTCAGTTTCTAGAAGAGCTGAAGTGGGGAAACGTATGTTCAATCAGGAGAGCTATGAGGTAATCCCCAATCACTCATCTCCAAGGGCAGGGCTTGATTCAGCACACCTGGGCTGTGCTAGGGTGGAGTGTCCCTCTAAGCACGTTAAAAGTAAAGGATATTCTAGACAGAACAGGCAGAGAGAGAACAGAGAGAACCAGGAGAACAAGGAGAGACAGAAGCAGAAGCCATTGGAGAAAGAAGAGAGAGGACTACAACAGCAGAAGCAACGTGGCAGAAAGAAGAGAAAGACATCTTGGAGGTCTAAAGAAGGAGCCCACAGCAGTACGTGTGTTAGGAGTGATTCCAGAGGCAAGCATACTCCATTGGGCTGGAGGAAGCCAGAGGAGTGGGGTTATAAAGCCAGGAATTCCCAGACGGCACCTTTGAAGGAGACGGCTGCATTTGGAAGGGGCGCTAAGACCAGTGCAAGAAGGTATGTGAAGAGAGACCCAGTGTCCAGGGATCTTGATTGGAAGGCTGGACATAAAAGCTGGACTACTTACTGGCCAGGATACCTGGAGAGGAAACCTAACAGCAAAGGAAGCTCAGGTATGAACTTTGATCTATGCCCTAGCTCTTCTCCAGGAGGACAGCAGGGAAACAAATATTATCCTGAGAGTGATCAATTAAGGAATTCCTCTGAGCCAGACCATGATATTGATTCCATGATATTTGATGAAGACGGAGATATCTCAAATGATCAGTTAGAATAGATGGACTGCTCTCTGTCTAGGCTGCTGTTTTAAAGTACTTTCTCACTAATACAACAACCACCAAAAGGAACTGTAACTTGTTCTTTTATCTACCCAGAAAAGTCTCTGCAAGAAAGCTTTAGGGTAGGATTGAGCCACGTAGAGAGAGTGAACCAGCAAAAGGGGTTTGCAGCTGGCTAATTATTGGTAATTGAGCCAGGCACAAGTGCACGTGAGCTCTGGAAGGAAACTTCTTTTTGTGTGTGTAAATAGAAGAAAGTTATTCTTGATAAAGAACAGTTTTTTTGTTACTTTTGGGTTTTGTTTTTGCTTTTGGAGCACTGCTAAGAAAGTCATTAGCAGGAGCCATCAAAAAGACCTTTTCTGTTTCCCATCAAGGTCTTTATTGTTTGATTGCTTAAGAAGTTCAGTTACCTTATATCATGTTTGGTTTTTCCTGAGTACAATACTGAAAGCAAGTGTCCTTTTGTGTTACCAAGTAAATCTGTGTGGGAGAATTAACCCCATGAATAAAATCTATTTTTCTTTGCTTACACTCGAGCATCACAACTCATTATTTTGTGAATGGCTGATTCTGGTATGAATGAACTACAACACCCATAGTCCTTTGCAAGTCATAATAATATTTTGCCTTTGCCAAGACTGTGGACATTCACGACCAGTGCCCCCGTTTACAGGGTATATTTCTTAATTTTTAAGGAGCGTAAATATTCTTGAAAAAAAATTGTTTGTTGAATAACTTCATCATATTGATTTTGTAAAGAAGGATCCAGTCGAAATTCGTCCTCAATAGCCGAAAGTTGATCAGAAACTAAATGAGATTCTGTAGACAGCCTTTCTATCAAAAGAGAAATCAAGTCAAGACTACATTTGTTCAAAATACTATTCCATTTAGGAAGAAAAGATTTATCATCCATAAAGATCTTAAGTGTTTTAAGCATACAAAGACCCCTTGGTATCATATGTGTTTTGAGGTATTGTGTCATAGTAGCCTCATGAAGTTGAAGTCTAACAAGTTTCTTTAAATTCTTAAAATCCAAAATCGGTGAATTTGTAGGTTGTTGAGTAGAAAAATCATCACATAAAGCCGGGTGTTGAACTCATTTGTGAATTTGATCCTCCATGTGTGCAAAAGTAGCTGTGTTGTCAAATGTGGGTAAGGGAATTTGAGCTGCAGTGGTGACAGAGTCGGAGGCCATCCAAAAAATGTGCGGTATACAATATATCAATCAACCTAAACCCACCCCCTCTTAACCCGTTTTGGACCAGCGTATGTTTTACATACATAAGGTTTCAATACTTACTACTCAACTGTTTACTAATTAATGCTTATAAATTCAATGGAACTATGTTTAGCTATTATCGTTATGTCAAAAAGCGTTATATACAGATTTTTTATCTGAGATCTAGTTAGTTTAATAGGTATTCGAAGTTTGCTGATTTTGACGGTACTGGTGGCTCAACATAAAAAGATCACAAAAAATAGTAAGCAGCTTATAATGCAGTAATAGCTACTATTTAGCAAATAAAAGTATTTGTAGACTTTAGAAAGTAGGTTTATATAACTGTAAGTTACTTAGGGGTATGTTTACTAAACCGTGCAATTGTGCGGGGCGCACTTGAGCGTGCGCTAAGGTACCTTAGCGCACGCTAATAGTGCGTTTTTGGGCCCCGCACACATGCGCGCTGCACTAACGGGCCCGCACAAGTGCGCGGCGTGCTGAAGTGCGATAGAGGCGTGGAAAGGCATTCCGAGAGCGGAGGAAGGCTCCCGAGGGGGCAGGGGGACGGGGTCAATGGGTGG
This sequence comes from Ichthyophis bannanicus, assembly GCA_033557465.1. NCBI lineage: Eukaryota > Metazoa > Chordata > Amphibia > Gymnophiona > Ichthyophiidae > Ichthyophis > Ichthyophis bannanicus. Next base: position 1,712,047,867 of record CM066031.1, on the reverse strand, counting down.
AGAGTGGGAGGGGAGAGGCTCCCCACACAGGAGCGGGGCTGAAATTCCATCTAAAAATACCGCGAGTGAAAACCTCGCGTTAGAGCCGATTTAAAGGGAAGAGAAACCATTTCCGTCAGCAATGTACAGCAAAACAGGGGAAACCTACAAACGTGAGCAGTGTGATACATGTGCACAGAACAAAATAGCAAATAAAAACGGAAAATGACCACAACAAATTTCAAAAAAATTATAATCCAGCTGGGCAACAGTGATATCAATGGGCAACAATAAAAAACACTCCCAGGAAAGCTCCAAAAAAAAGAAATGATTTTTTGAAGGGTCTACGCTCCGTAGACCCTTCCAAAAATCATTTCTTTTTTTTGGAGCTTTCCTGGGAGTGTTTGTAATGTTGTCCATTGATATCAATGTTGCCCAGCTTGGTTATGCGGTTTTCCCCCTTTTTTCGAGGTCAGTTTTGAGGTTTATTTGCCCTTTTGTCTCCATACAAGGTGACTGAGTCCACAGTAAAATTGTGCAGAGCAGGGTTTCTGACACGTTCGGTCAGGTTTCCTATCTCCAGGGACTGCACTGTCTCTGTGGCCACAGTGTGGTGCAGCAGACACAGCCAGTGCCTGTAGGACCAGAGGGTCACAGGTTCAAATCCCAGCTGTGGCTCCTGACAACCCAGTCCCCATATTTTACCCACCACTAAACAGAGATAGTAAGGACACTCATGTATTGCAGAGAACATAAGCATGGTTCAAACACCTCTATTTTACCCTACACCGCACACACACCATAACAATGGGCAGTACATACAGCCGAGTCCCCCAAATGCAGTCCTGGAGTGCCACAACTCAATCAGGTCATATGCTTTTTCCAAGATGAGGACATGTCAGCATGTTGGCGGAAGGCTACAGGTGGTGGAGGGGGCAGTGGCTGCTAGCCACAGCAGACAGTGGCCTAGGCCTGTGCAGGCTGGCACCGCCCACTGCAACAGAGTCTCTGTCACATGTATAGCCATGGACTCCCCAGGGACAGCAGCACATCTGTGGCAACACAGTGGTGCAGTGCACACAGACAGTGTGTGCAAGAACAGAAGGTCACAGGTTCAAATCCCAGATGGGGTTACTGCCAATCCAGTCCACATATTTTTCCCACTACTAAACCATGATAGTAAGGACAAACCTTTATTGCTGAGAACATACGCATGGTTAATACGCCTATATTTTACCCCACCGACCACATACACCATAAACAGGCACATTACCTAGAGCAGAGTCTCCCAAATGCAGTCCTGGAGGGCCAAACACCATTCTGGTTCCATGCTGCCTCTAATAAAGATGCCTGTGCTGCATATCTATGCACCACCCCCATGGTATGCAGATGTAGCTCATGCATATTCATGAGGGACAGCATGAAAACCCGAACAGTGTTTGGCACACCAGGACTGGATTTGGGAACCTCTGCCGTAAAGCAGCAGCCAACAGGGGCAGACACACCCACACCTACACCCACAGACCCCATTGACCAATGCCTCCTGGAGAGGCAGGACATTGGGCACTGCCTGCATCTCCCAATACTAGCACTTCCATACCTTAGCAATGCCACCCTACACCTGGGTATACGGTACACAGCTATCAAATGGTACCTATGATTACTGGCAGATAGCAATTCCTACGTTAAGCACAGTTTGCTCATTGAGCTCCATCATAACAATTATTCTGATGTCTGCGGTGTGTGCTTCAGGTCTGGTCTCTGACAGTGTTTACCACCCTGGGGAGTGACCCCCAACAGTATTGCGTACCATATCCATCCCTGTACTGTGCCCAGGACTGGTGTGGTGGGTATGGCTGCTGAACTCCTCTATAGTAGCACAATGCTGGCATAGGTGTGGGGGTGGCTGTCTGTCTATCCAGTGTGTGGTGGCTGCAAACACCTTCCACAGCCCACACTGCCAGCACTGTTGGCAGTATTGGGCTGCCAATGTGCATAATGAGGAGCAAGGTACCATGGGTATAGGCCGGACAGGGTGGCCTGGCCAGGGTGCATCTGCACAGGGCATAGGGCACTGACTGGGACATTTTAGTGCCCGGCCACCACCTACACAAACAGGGTGACCTCAGTATGTCCTGCTGGGAGATCACTCTCACCCTGACTGTGCAGTGACCCTCAGCATGGCTAGGCACCCCCATAGTGCTATGTAGTATTTTTCTCATGTGATATGTATGGGTTTCCTTTTGGGGCCCAGTCACTGATGTATCTGCTTGTTGTGTGTGCTGTCATCCAGGTCCTGGGTGCATGCATTTCCACCAGGAACATGCACTATGGGCTAACTAGCAGACTGTTTGCAGCTGGTATGTGTCTTGATGGAGTACCTTGCAGGGTGCAAGGGCTGAAGGCTTGCTGCAGGAGAATATCAGATAGTGGTGGGGTGCAGTTTAGCATATACTGGCCTAATGTCTGTCTGCTATTGTGTTATGGTTATGTACAGAGCTGCATTGACTGCCCTGAAGGTTGTCTTTTCCCCAGCAGGACTGGGGTTGATGGTCCCCTCTACTGCCACCATTGCAGGGAGGTAGAATGTGGATCTGTTGATGGGAGGCCCTGTTTGCCACCCTCAGCCCTGGAGGGGGAAGGGTGAGGGTGGTGGTGGTGGTGGTGGTACATGATCCTCCTAGGGGTCCATGTGGGATACACCTGACTGAGACAGACAGAGATATCCAAGGTGTTTCTGCAGAAACTACCTATCTCACACCTTAACACTGCTTTGGACCTCCGGCATGGCCTCTGTCAGCCATGGAAGGTGCTGTGGACCTGGTGCTGGGGGCCTCACCGCACCCTCAGGGTGAGCACAGTACCCGCACAATGTGTCGGTATGTAGCTACTCTGTGCCAGTAAAACACACGGTCGGTACCCCCTACCAGGCCGAGGTGCTGTGGGGGTGCACATGGTCACTTCCCCCTACCAGGCCCAGGGGCTGTGGGGGTGCATATCCCATCTTTTGTTTCTCTGTGGACAGCTGATTTGCATGTGCAGTGCATCATGGGTACGGGTGGGCTAACCCTATCCAGCTGACTACAGCAGACTGTCTGTGTGGTGACGTGCAGGCTCTCTGCAGCCAGTCAGGGGCTTGCTAGGAGCTGTAGCCCAATGGTTACTTCACTGCCTATGAAGCCAGAGGTCATGGGTTTAAACCCACAGTGGGGTTACTTGATAGGGCTTGCTAAAGCATTATCTCTTTTTAATGTACTTTTTTGCTGCCAGCAAAAACACCCTCAGCGTACTGTACCCATAAGGTGCCTCTGAGGGCACTTTATAGGCGCCCTATAGGGCACCTTATGTTTCCCGTCCATATAAGTGCACTATACATTATCCTGTGACGCAACTTATAGGGTGCCCTATAGGGGACATTTTAGGGTGCCGTGGCGGACAGTGCACGTTATAATGTGCCCTATGGAGTGCCTTATAGGGTGCCTTACATGGCATTTTCAATTACGGCACGTGAGGGCGTGTTTGCTGGCAGCAATTAATCAAATAAAATAACGTGCTGCAGGAAACAAAATGTACATTGCAAAGCTGATGCCTCAGCCAGCCTTACGTATTAGGCACCCTGGGAAGCAAACTCATGACCCCTGTATCAGCAGTCAGTGCCTTAGTCATTGTGCTCCACTGCTGCTCCTTTTTGCATGTCAGAACACCTACTTATGCTTTTCAGTCCTTACACTGCATAGTGCTGCCATCAAAACCAGTACTCTGACCTTGCGGTACCTCATACGGCACCCTATAAAGCGCCCTATAAGCAACATTCTAGGGTGCCTTGGCGGACAGTGCACTTTAAAATGTGCCTTATGGGGCGCCTTATGTTAACACGCTTTGAGAGTGCGTTTGCTAGTAGTGATAATTAAAATAAAAATAAAATGCCTCCTAAAGCAATCTTCCTCATAATATGTAGTGCCTCAGTCAGCCTTGTTCATTGGGCACTTTGGGGGATTGAACCCCTGTTCCCTGCACCATTGGTCAGTGTCTTAACCATTGTACTGTGGTTCTGTTCCTGTGCTTGCACATCAGCGCGCCGCCTACTGTCCTTATCGCTACCACCTCCACTGGGAGACTATTCCATGGATCCACAGGATCTGAATTCAAAGAAGCATGGGACAAACACAGAGGATTTCTAAAGGAAAAAAGGAGACTGTTGTAGTGGTTGATATGGAAGGACAGACTAGATAGGCCATGTGGTCTTTTTCTGTCGTCATGTTTCTATGTTTCTCAAATGGTGCAGGTTTGCAGCCTGGTGAACCCAGCACAGGACTGACCCTTCTCCTGCCCGGTGGGACTGGTGTTACAGTATCTTCTCCAACTCTCTCAATCCGGGCTTAAATCTAACTCTGAATGCATCTTAGCGCCCTGGTGGCGTACCACCATCCAGTGGATGGCAAGCCCCTCTTGGTCCAGCCGCTGGTGACCCGCTTTCTTAGGGGTCTGCTCTTATCGAAGCCACCAGTTCGCCCTCTGGCGACCAAATTTGACCTCAATATGGTATTGGGGCAGCTCACTCGCTCGCCCTTTGAGCCACTGGCTACTTGTCACCTATGATACCTCTCATGGAAGTTGGTGTTCCTGGTTGCATTCACCTCCGCTCGCAGAGTTAGCGAGCTTCAGGTCTTAGTGGTGGAGGCGCCTTATACCAGGCTCTACAAAAACAGAGTGGTGCTCCGCACGCACCCCAAATTTCTTCTGAAGTTTGTATCATCCTTCCATCTAAACCAGGAAGTGGTACTTCCTACCATCTTTCCAAGACCTTACTCCAGTCAGGTGGAGACAGTCGTTCACACCTTGGACTGTAATAGAGCTTGTCCTTCTATATCCAGTGCACTCAGGGCTACCGCAAAGCCACTCAGCTTTTTGTCTCCTACGACCCCAATAGGCTGGGGGAGGCGGTGACCAAGCGTACGCTGTCCACCTGGGTGGCAGACTGTATCGCTCTACGCCTATGAGCAGGCTGGGCTCCTGCTGGAAGGCCGTGTCATGGTGCACCATGTCAGGATCATGGTAGCCTCGGTGGCAAACTTGCACTCTGTCCCGATGGTGGACATTTGCCAGGCCACCACCTGATCTTCAGTCCATACCTTCACAGGTCATTACTGCCTGGAAAGGGAGTTCCAGTGGGACAGTGCCTTCGGCCAGGCTGTGCTCAGTAATCTGTTCGGGGTTTAGGCAACTTCTACTGTGTTCAGGCTACCGGAGTGCTGGTTTTCATCGGACACAGGGGTCTACTGTAGTCTGTGAACACAGACTTAAATGCTGCTGCTCACAGCTCCCCGTGAGGGAGTCCTTGTTTTTTGCTATGGGCTTTTGGTAGCCTGTAGCTGGGGAGTCTCATATGTGAGGACTGACTTCCTGCTTGTTCCTGGAGAAAGCATAGTTACTCACCTGTAACAGGTGTTCTCAAGGGACAGCAGGAATCAGTCCTCACAACCCTCCCCTTGGTGTTGCAACTTTACCATCTTTTATTTTGCCGTCTATTAGCTATATCATCTGACTGAGCAAGATGGCACCCTTGGGCGGGAAGGGGACCACACATGCATGGTAGCATCTCCTAAAGGCTTTCTTTGAAAGCTGGGGGGATGCTTCCGCAAGGGCTCCGTTGGACTGATTCCTGCTGTCCCCAGAGAACACCTGTTACAGATGAGTAACTACACTTTCCTAGCCTAACAAATTTGTGTACCCAAGTACCTCAGGAGACTTTGAGACCTTGAGTACAGCTGACATTTACAATGCTGACTTGTCCACTGAATTCCAATAGTCAAATCTTTTGATATAATTTCTCCTCCTCCCCCCCTCCACTGAAGACCACTGCCTAAACCTTTCATTCAGTTTCATTGCCCTGGGGTCTTCCTGTCAATTTTGGTGCCAGTTTACCCATTCTCAATGTTTTGGGGTCTTCCTGCCACAATTTAATTATTGATTTCACATGTTACAATCCTAATGTCCCATCAGTCGTACATGAGACTATTGGATAGTAAGTCATATATGAGATGGCAATAATATGGATGAACCTTAAGGCTGTGTTCTAATCTTCTTTAAAAAGTAGAAGCTCTCAGTCTACCCTCTAGATAGTTGTCCTAAACTGTGTTCAGTCTTCAGTCAGGCAGCTCCTTGTTGATAGAGTGATACCCATAGCTGCTGCTGTTGTATTAATCCATCTCATTGCTGGCCTTCCTCTTTTGTGTTGACCTTCTGCCTTGCCAAGCATGATGTCTTTCTCTAATGATCTCTCTCTTCGCATGTTTTGTCCAAAGTATGAAAGCCGAAGTCTTGTCATCTGATCTTCTAAAGAAAGCTTAGGTTTGATCTTCTCTAATGCTGACTGGCTTGTTCTTCGGGCAGTCCATGGTATACAGAATAGTCATTGCCAGCACCGTAATTCAAAGGCATCAATTTTCTTCTGTTTATCTTCTTCACTGTCCATCTTTCACATCCATATGATGTTATTGAAAATACCTTGGCTTGAACAAGTTGAACCTTTGTATGGAGAGACACATCTCTACTCTTGAGAATCTTGTCTAGGCCCTTCATAGCCATTCTGCCAAGAGCAATTCATTGTCTTATTTCTTGTCTGCATGTCATTTCTTTATTGATAGTTGATCCAAGTAGGTTATTGTTGTCAACTATTTCAATTTCTTTCAGCGATGAGCTTATTGATTTTGCCAGTTGCCAGGATCTTTGTCTTCTTTACATTAAGGTACAGACCCATTTTAAGACTATGTTCCTTGATGTTGAGAAGCAAATATTTCAGATTATCTTCACTTTTAGCCAGTAATGTGGTATCATCAGCAGAGCAAAGGTTGTTGATGAGTCTTCCACCAATCTTCATACCTTGGTTGTTTTCATACAGTCCTGCTTCTCTGATTTATTTATATTCTCTTATATACCACACTATTCTGCATCAGTGCAGTTTACATTGAACAAACTGAAATTACATTGAACAGGGCATTATAACTTGGAGATAACTATTTTACAGGGAACATGGGCTATGGAGGGTTAAGTGGCTTGCCCAAGACCACAAGGAGCACCTGTGGAACTAGAAACCCCAGTCCTTCTGGCCCAAGGTTGCTGTCCTCTAGTGGGATTTGAACCCCTGACCTTCTGGCCTGACGTACCTTGCCCCCAACCACTAGGCCACTCCTCCACTCCACAAATCCTGATGATTTGTTCTGCATATAAATTAAACTATTCCACCAACTACAGTCAGAGTGATTTTGAAAAGACTAAGAATTAAGAAAATGTAACATGCTCTGGAGTTTGACAAGCTCAGGTATGACATAAAAACTGGTGGTCAGACTATTAAGATCATCCTTTTAATGTTCATACATGGCCATGGTCTTAGCTCATGGTTATGTGGATTATTTATGCTTCAGAAAGGACCAATAGGGTAGTACTGGGTATGAAAATCCACTGATATTGCTGCCTTTTTATCCTTCCTAGCTTTCTCTCTATCCCCCATCTCACTCCTTTTTTCTTTCCTTCTCTTTGCTCTACATCCTCTTCCTTTTTCTTCTGTCTCTCTTTCTCCCTTTCTTCTGTCTTGTTTTTTTCTTGCTTCTTTTTCCCCAAACAGCCTGTCTCTGTGTAGCAGATGGCTTCTATAGTGTATGGAACAGGTGTCTAACATGTTGCCTGGTGTGAGTTATAAATCAATACAAGGTATGCATTACTTTTCAACTTCACCTTCTGAAAAATTGCATGGTATATAACATGTATTCTCATTTTCATATTTTCATTGTTTCTGATGCTTTCTATTGTTGTAAGCTGATCAGAAACTAGTTCCAGCTGGATTATACAACAATAGCATTCTCTAGAAATTGTGGCCTACACATGGCACAAATTCCTAATACAACATTCTGGTGAGAAATGAAAGGTGTGTGAAGTCATGGCTACATTCTGCCAGCTTACTTTATCTGAATCACAAACACAGCTTGTTCATCCAAAAATATAAATATGTTTCATGTTACACGTGGAATGAGTCAATTTATATTTTTTCAGTACTTCCAGTTGTAAAGGGTTTGATTTGCCCTATATGGGACTTAGAAAAATGTGTGGCCTAAAACCTATTACACCAGGTAAATGCAATACATTCCTTTCTTACATTTTGATAAAGGCTGTTGAAAGGCCTTGCACATCTAAGAAACCAAGTAAATATTCTTTATTAGTGAGTTTAAACCAGTCCACTGTTTCCTACTTCTGGTACAGGATCAGCTTTGTTGCAGTATCGAAGAGGCATAGTATCCTCCTTTGGAGACATGCAGTCATTATGCTGCATTTGCAAGTTTTTCAAAGGGCCTGTTGAGGAACTACAGAGGGGTATGCTTACTAAAGGGTGTTAGATGTTACTGCAGTGCTATCATGGAAAAATTGTGCTGCAGTGACAGCTAATGCTGGCTAAATGCAGCTTGTGCAGGCAAACGTTTGCAATAGCTGCATACCAAGTGTTAGTAGCAAGAGTGGGCGTGCCCGAGTCATGCGGTTATCGCGGGCGTTGACAGTGCGGATAAAGTTAATCTCACCTCTATGGACGCCACAGCATGCTCTCTGCGATGCTGCCACACCATGATCTCTGCGTTTTCACCACATTTTTAGCATGCCTCAAACAGTTTACCCAGGGCTTTTGCTGCTACTGCAGCACTTTTTGCACTAATGTTCGACGTGAGCTGCAAAAGCCTAATGCTCTTTAGTACATATACCCCATAAAGTAAACCGAAGTATACAGTAGGAACCAACTTTTCAAAATGATTGGTGTTCTGAATACAATACAAATTTCTCCTTATTGAAGACAGTGAAGGAGTTTGTTCAATATCGAGGGTGCTCAGAACCCACTACACACATCCACAGTAGCTGGCATCTATAGTGAGAATCATATGCATGATGCCAAAAGTTCTTGCTACTGTTTCAATCCTTGCTTACTCATTAAATAAAGGGATTTGTGCATGGAAAAAAATGGGTCATTTTTGGACTTTTTTCCTGATTTTGAAACATCCTTTTTGTTTTTTTTCCCACATTCATTTTGTTTAAAAATTTTTAATGCACATTTTCACATGTTTATTAACTTAAAATATGTTAAATCATAGGTTAATGTGTGTTAAATTGATTTAGCATTCACAATTTTTTAAAGGCATGCCAGCTTATCAAATGTGCACAAATGAATGCATATACTTATTAAATATCATCTGAAGCAATTAATATGCTTTTTATACTGCCTTCTCACAAGATCAAAGCAATTTACAAATAACAAAGAACATTGTTAGTGGATTAAGATAATTTGACAATCTAGTTTAAATACGCTTAGATGAACTCAAGCTGAACAATACATTAAGGCATTATAAATGTTAACATATTTACAAAGTATTTACAAAGTAAAGACTGAAACAAGGATTATAACTCTTAACATACAGTATCTAAAAAGTCTGTCATTTTTTTTTATGATTAGGGAGGTTAGATAGGAATGTGCTATGTCATGTGTTAGTTTTAACGTTATCATAATTATCTTCTAAATGTTTCTGCTTTGAAAGGGTAACCAGTAGAGCTCGTGAAGGATAGGGGTGATGTGTTCAGAACTGTGGATTTTAAAGACTATGGTGTGGCTGTGTTTTGAGCCATTTGGAGTTGTTTTATTGCTGGTTTAGATAGCCCCTGATATATATACTGTTACAGTAGTCAAAACGGGGTGGGGCAGATCATTGCCTGAAGTACTGAGCGGAAGTCTTAGCTGCTGTATCATCCTTTGTTGTCAATTGACCCGATGGTTAGCTTAATGTGTGCGGAAAGGCTTAGGGTTCGATCAAGGGTAACTCTAAGATATTTTATTTTATTCTTTACTTCAAGTTGGGTTTCCTTGGACTATAGGTTGGATGGCAGGATAAATTGTTGGTTCTTAGTGACATACGATAACTTCAGTTGTCTTAAAATTTATCCGCAGGTTATGTGAGATTAGTCATTGTGAGGTCTTGCTGAAATATGATATAATTTGGCTAAGGTCAGGTTTTGTGACATCAAAAGGTAGGTATAGCATTATGAGTCCTTCTTCCATAGGAAACAATGAGATGGGCAGTGTGAAAGAGAGACTGAATAAACATGTAAAGGCACATTTTACAAAAGATGTGCAAGTGCAATCTGGAATGTCAAAGCCAGAACATCTAAAAAAAAAAAAAACGTAGGCATGATTTCAGAAATGTGGATGTGCCTGATATAGATGTCCTCAGAATAGTATTTCAGAATAAGGACACCTTATAGCCTAATGACTAGGAGCAAGGTTCAAATCCCAGTGTAGGCCTTTGTGATCTCAGGCTCCACTTAATGCTCCATCTTCTATATATCCTTTGGATGTTTTAAGGCCACAACAAGCAATTTCCTGATGCCTGTTTGGGCCTGGAGCAGGTCTAAAAATGCAACAAAGAGAGCACGATTACCATGTGTTGATTGAAGAACCCAATCCAAGGAGTGGTAAATATATGAAGCACTTTATTAAAGAATCACCAATCAGGGGTGATAAAAGCCAAACCCGACATGGCCGTGTTTCGGCGATGCCGTCCTCAGGGGTTTTTGGCGAACTTACTAGCTTCACTTTTAGAGTAACTCCTTGTTCAAAAGTACATCTGTTCTGCACTGATATTTGCTGTAGCTGGAACTGACATGGATCTTCCCAATATTGAAGTCAAAGGTTTATGCTTCTTATACCCTTCCCGCGCATGCATTTTCTTTCCTCTAATTATGTTCGCCAAAAACTCCCAAGGAAGAGGAAAATTACATAGGATGCCCTTCCAATTTGGCAACAGTGAAGTTTCTCCCCCATTCCAGCTCTCTTGAATATACTGAAATATTAGTGACTTTGAAGACACAAAGGAATGAATATCAGATATTCATTCTGAATATAGAAATGTCCATTCACTCTGTAATCAAAAGTTCTTCCGATTAATGGGAGTACAATATGTAAGGGAAAATTCTAAACCCCAGTGGAAGGGCGCAATAGAATAACACCCACTCTCTCTGATTTATATGACCCTCATTTAACTAAACCAATATCCTCACCAGGAGTAGATATCCTGAGCGAGGAAGAACATTTTGGGCACTGGGAGGAAAATTTACATGTGATTTTTGTTAAAAGAAGCAGCGAAAGCTACTACAGGAAATTGTTATGTGTGCCTATGTCCCTTCCCACTAGAAAGGGGGAGTCCCTCTGAATGGGCTTGAAGCAGATTTATCCTCTTCTGACTTAACTCAGTTTTACACCTCTACTACCTTTTCATACAGGCTCTACCTTTCTGTCTTTAACAAACCTTGGGCATGGGACCCTATGCTTTCAAAAGGAAGGGATTGGTCAGAAATTGGGGACAGGTATCTGTGATTATAAGATCTGATTCAAAGGCCATGCTTATATGCTTGCCAGTTCTTCCCTGACCATGTCCTCGCCTAATTTGACTGAGATATTGTGTTTAGGTAGGTCTAATTGTGTTTTTCTTTCTCCCCAAGTAGTTGTTTGTGGATTAAAAGCATGGAAACCCCCTTCTGGCACTTATTGGATTTGTGGGTATAAGGCTTTCTCTACCTTTCCTTGACTGGGCCAAGGTTTATATTTATAGGGCAAGTTATCCCTGGTGGTATTACAATTACCACTTCTTTGCCAGAGGGCAAACTGAGAAACAAATGTGACTCTGCTACCCTGAATAAAATCTTGTGCTTATGATGGGAATTCTGTAGGAAGAGCTATAATTCCCAGCATAGGGGTGTTTATGAATCATTGTGAAATCTGAGCCTTGGCCTCCATTCTTTCTGCTTTCATGAATGAGGCAGCCAGGTCTCTAACAAATATCCAAGATGAGATGAGCCAGCTCCGTAGCCTAGCTCTCTGGAATAGATGGGCCCTAGATAATTTGTTAGCATCACAGGGAGGAGTTTGCTCTCTGGTAGGTACCAAGTATTGTACTTTTGTTTCAGATCAAACCATGAATCTGACGGCCCATATTAACAAAATGATATCTCTCCAACCATTCTTGACAAATATTATAAGAGATAAGACAGGTTTAGGTAATATATCAGATTGGTTTAACATTTGGGGATGGTTGAAGCAACTTATAATTTCTGTTCTTCTCTTTGCTTTGCTGTTAATAGGACTGTGCTGCTGTTTTCAGTGTATTCCAAGTTTTACAGCTAAATCTCCCCTTCAGTAGCTTATGCTTACTAATTTTACAGTTTCAGAGACTAAGGCATCTTTACAGAAAGAAAGCATGCACAAAAATCTGATCACCTGTACTCCCTTCCCTGAGGACCCCATGGCCTAACAAGAGGCATTGAATCCTCACCTTAGTGAACTCTAGCTGATCGGGTAGTGTTCAGAGGGGGGAGATGACAAGGAAAATAACAGGTTTTCTAAGCTGCCATTAAGACCTTTATATATATATTTTATTAATATTCTTAGTTCACTAGGCTAGCCACCATTTTGAGACATTTTACTTTAGTAATCGTGGCTTTTCTGCTCGCCTGTCTTTTCTGCTGAGAAAGCAAATTACAGTGAACTAAAGCATCCCTTTTGTTTCCAGAAGGCAGACCCTGATAAGGACATGGCTGCATGCTGTGAAGGACTTAACATGTTACAGTGAAAGATAGTAAAAGTCAGAGAAATTGTCTCTCCTAGCATAGATCAATAAAGTAGTTCCTTGAACTCCTCCTTATTCCCTCTCACTACAAAAAACAAGTTAGAAGTAATTGCAAATATGTTCAGGATGTTACCTCCGTATGGTCCAGTTCTCATCTCCTTATGTCTGAAAAAGGGACCCAAGACTGGTTCTCATACATATTGCTGAAGGATTTATTAGTTAGGCTTCTCTGGTCAAAATGACATTTTCACCCCTTCACTCCCTCTTCCTTACACCCCTCCAAGTCTTACATTCTTACTTCATCTCTGCTTCCTGAGCATGTTTTGTTCCCAAGGAAACAGCTTGTCAATTAATTAGTTTTACTCATAAGAAAGTATTAAGACATGTTGCAGCCCACCTGCTTTTGCATGTACCAAAAATGTATAAAAAGCCTGTGCTTTTATGAGGAAGGGGTTGCTGCAGCAATGATATACAATAAAGTCTTGCCTTTGCTTTGAAGATGGATCATATTGTTTGTTTTACTCCACTGTAGAAATGAGGCTGAGAAGGCCCACTTGGGGCCTCTCATGTCATAGTGATACCTACTGTATGAACTATGTAGTTTGTGTTGAAAGGGACTCAAAGTGGGGTACCAGGCCCTTTGAAAGGGTTAATATGGAGAATGGCTTGGAATTTTGCTGATAACCTGAAGCTTGACCTGTAGCAGCTTTGCAATGTATGTATAGAAGCCAAGGTTATATTTTGTAGATGTTTGTAAAAAACGAGACAGAATGCTCTTGTTTTCAGAATACTTGTCCTGATAAAGCTGGGCAATATATCTGTGCCTAGTTTGACCTATAACATATAAATAAACAGAAAGTGAAGCTGAAGTATGACTTTTAGAGCTATAACACAAAATTGTAGAATGTAGCAGTTTTTGTCCTAATAAAAAGAGTACTTTGACCTTGCTGGATTACGAATTATGAGAGAACCGCTCAAGTTTGCAGGCTTGAATTCCTCTGCTTAAGCTTAAGTAGCACTGTCACTGGTATAATTCTATTTATGTTTAGAGAACTGGTGCCAAAGAGCCGAGATTGAATTTTGCTACTTGATGCCCGGTCAGGAGTAAGTAATGCAAAGAGATTCTTTCAGTTTGCAAACTACTGATTGAGAAGGATGGCAATACCTGCTATTGTGAGACAGTGGCACCCTGGTACAATTAGTTTATGGTGCTAAATACAGGGAATATTTTCTGCTGATATTATTGGAGCTATATTACCTCCCTGTCTACTGCTGGTCACAATTTAGTTTTCCAACTGGCATTTAGTTCTATTCATATACAAGCCCCTGCATATTTTTGCTCTTGCATTCCCTTATATTAGGCTTTGAGAAATTTTCTTTGAATCTAGGAGTCAGCCCAAAAAGTTAGGAACCAGCAGCTGAGACCTCTATCATTTCATCTCACCCCCACCCTGCAAGATTATCCTACTGAAGTTCAACAGTGGGGGTGGGGGTTTGCAGTAGCTCTTTCAGAAACTGATTTACTAAGGTTATTTTCCAATAATGTATCTCTGAGAAAAGAATATTTAGTAAAACAGTCCCTTAAAGTGCCACTGCACATCACTGGCAGAAGCCAACAATCTTTCTGTTAGATGTGTGGCAGCACCCCCTTGATAGCCGAAGCAAGAGAAAGTTGCCTCTTTGCTTTACATATCACCATGACCTGGATCCCAAGTCTATCCCCATCACACTTTCATCCCATTTTTAATTTACTCTTTTATACTCTCCCACCCCAGTCTCTTGCTCTCTCCCTTCCCCACCCTGAAACCGTCTCTCTCAAGCTCTCTTATACCCCTCATCCCAATCTTCACTCAGTCTCTCACTCTTTCTAAATAAAATAATTCATCTTTCCTCCATCTGCAGTGTGATGCATAGTGCTTTGCAGCTGCTTCTGTCACCATTGAACACAGGCCATAAATGTGTCTCGGTGGTGGGGTGAACTGTATTAGTGGGAGAAGAGGGAAGTGTCTCAACAGGGGAGGGATTGTGGTGGAAGGAGGCAGAGGTGTGTTAGTGGTTGGGGGAACTGTCTTAATGGGTGGAGGGACAGGGGTGTCAGTGGTGGTAGTGGAGCTATATTGGTGGTGATCTGTTTTAGTAAGAAGAGGGGCAGGTGTGTCAGTGGTGGAGTAAACTGTCTCAGTAGGAGGAGGGGGATATGTTTGGGTGGGAGCAGGATCGGCACTATCCATTAGGTAAACCAGGTAGTCTCCTGGAGCGCCAACCTTTTCAGGGCGGCCTATTGTTGTAGCTGCCTCCCCTCTCCAGGACCTGCGGCAACAGCAATGACATTCAAACAACAATCCGGTGCTTACAAAAAGCTTCCAACACTATGTGTTGTTGGTGCCGCATCTTGACCAGCTGATTCTGTCCCCATATAAACAAGAAGTCAGCATCAGAGGGGGCAGAAGTGACTAGTCAAAATGCGGCACCAACAACATGTAGTGTTAGAGGCTTTTGGGAAAGTGCCACATTGCTATTTTAATGTCATTGCTGCTGCTGCTGCAGGTCCCAGAGAGGGGGTGGTCAGGGTGGGAGCAGGGGGGGGCGACAGGAAAAGAGAGTTCAGCTAGGGTGCCTCACGTCTTTGCACCATCTCTTGGTAGGGTTGTGTCTCTCGGTGGGATGAAGGAGTCTCATTGTGGGCGGGGAAGAAGCGAGGATATGTCTCTCAGTAAGATGGGTGGGGAGATCTTTCTGGGGTAGGGGAGACTCACCTTCTGATGGGCCCAGCTCTCTGTCATTCTCTGGGTGCTCAGGTCCAACAGTGTATGTAGGTAGCCCAAGCTCATTTTGAGTATAGATAAACCAATATGGAGAAAAACCTGAGTAAATAGAAGGAAAAAGAAAATTTCTTCTTGTCGGAGCGACCCTGCAAAAGCAGACGGAAGGAGACCATCTTCTCGCTGAGGTCGCTCCTTTTAATAGAATTTTATAAATGGGGTAATTTTAAACACTTAGCTGAATTTATCCAAGCTTGTAAAGCAAAAGGAATCCATAAAACCGGCGTGTCATGTTTCGGATCACTAAAATAACGATCCTGCTTCAGGTAAAGGAATTCCGGTATAAACTTCAGAGCTTCAGTGAAACTAAGGAAACTCTTCCGTATATCTTATGCCCAGCGTCTGACGTCAATACTGATGATGCAGTGATTCATCCAATAAAATTCATTTAGGTGTTTCTCCACCAATGCCAAAGGGGAAACCCTATGAAAAAAAGGGGATCCACCGACTTGATTAGAATCAAATTGTAACAATCAAAATAAGATCAATGCAGTAAGTCAATAATATTAGAGAATGCTGTGCTATTCGAGCATAGCATTTAAGCCCCCCCCCGGCGAAACTGTATTTAAGTTATAAATCCACCGTTGTTCCAACTTTTGCAACTTCATTGTTCGATCACCTTCTCTTGGATCCGCTGGAACATGATCTAAAACGCGCCAGCGTAACTGATCAAAGGTGTGCATACGTTGAAGGCAATGTTCTACTAATGGGGCTGTAAGAGTCTGAGTGTGTAACCGAGAAAAGTGTTTACTTAAACGTGTCTTGAGTATAGGGCAGTTCGAGTATAGGGCAGTAGCATTTCAATGGCAGTAGTGCAGCCTTCATGTCTGCTTCTGGCTCTCTTGATCCAAGTGATTCTTGCCTGTATATGTGTTGATATTCGAAAATAAAAATGGAGTGAAGTGTTCAGTTATGACCCCTACCTCTCTCTAAGGTTGAACCACGCAGAGGAGGAACTTCCAGCTGGTTGAGGGATCTAAGTCTCATGAGTCTTCAGGCCATGAGGCCATCTGGACGTTCTTGCAGCATATACCTCAAACTTCAAGAGAGCCAGATTACACAGTGGGAAGCAGAAGAAAATGTTTTTTCCAGCAGCGTCCAACAGAAGAAAAAATTTAGGGCATAAAATCCAGGTATCAGGATGCAATTTCTGGGCGTCATGATGAGCTGCCAACTGATTTTCAAGCCCTGCCTTATAAGTTCCCTCACATCTATGAGTTCTGCAAATATTGAATTTTTAATTGTTTCTTCTGAAAAATTGGGCAAATTTAATTTATAGATATTTATATTCATTCACTTTGCTGTGCTCTGAAGCTGTAGGATTCCTTTCCAAGTGAAATTTGTCATGCTCTGGATTTCACATAATGCAAAGGTGTATTAAAGACTTACAGGCCTGATATTCAAAAACATTTATCCAGGGCTAGTCACTGATTTTCAGAGGCATTATCTAGACAATGCAATAGATTTACAGACTGTCCTAATATTATCCGGATAGCACCAGGGTGTTCTGGGGGCAAAGTCAAGGTAGAGGGGTCAACTTATTCAGAGGCACCGCTATCCAGATAACTATCCACATAACTTAGTACAGCAAAATAGCTGTCCTAAGTTACATGGATGCTAGCATGTAAAGGGAATGACAACGATGAAATGTAAATATTACCCATAACACTAGGTCTTTAGTCATTAATTCACACACTACTTATATGACTGATACTGCTGTTTCTTTTTAAGGAGAATAAGTTATTTAATTGGTTATTTTGGTATAGTTTTGTATTTTATTTTATTTAATTAACTAGGCTTATATACTGCTTTTCTACCAGTCAAAGGGTGTACATTCATATATGTTTTTTCCCTTGTCCCTGAAGGGCTCACAATCTATGTTTTTGTACCTGAGGCAATGGAGGGTTAAGTGGCTTGACCAAGGTCACAAGAAGCACCTGTGGGACTAGAAATCCCAGTCCTTCTGGCCCAAAGTTGCTCTCCTCTAGCAGGATTTGAGTCCATGGCCCTCCAGCCTGAGGTAAATTGCCCCAACCACTAGGCCACTCCTCCCTCCTCTCTTATTGTATATAAGGGGGAATAATTGCATACCTCACCAAAAAATGGAAGAAAAAGAGTGATGCAGAAATATAAAGGCTAATGAGTGCTACTGATCTCCACTGCTTTTCTTGGCCATCAAGTGATTTTTTTGGCCAATTTACATCTGCGGTGTTATCACTCCCCTATATGGTCTTGGTCCCTCTGGACTCACTCAATGAAGCTTTAGCCACCTCCAACATACTCTTGTGGCTAGCTTTGTCACATAATAGGTGCAACTGGAAGTATTCCCTGTGAAGAATGCAACCTTCATCTGAATCATTTCAGAGCCAGTCTGTCTCTGGGTGATGGCACTGCTGTGTTACACAGTCAGCACTAAGAGCTATTGTGTCATGGTTGCTACCTTGTCTTGACTGGATTGCTGACAGAGGTAGCATCACTCCTTGGTCTTTACTGTAGTTCCTACAGTGGTCCTTGGCATGGGGTGCATATTTGGTTGGATTCATTGACTTAATATACTGCTAATCGGTCACAGATATTTAGCAGATTATAATCAGCTAAAATAAATAACATGATATGAACCATTACACTGGTTGCCAATGGTGTTTAGAGGCCAATTTAAGATCATCTAACTAGTTTATCAAGTCTGTTGTAGGGAAGTTTTAATTGATGTACAATTAAAACTTCCCTACAACAGACTTGATAAACTAGTTAGATGATCTTAAATTGACCTCTAAACGCCATTGGCAACCAGTGTAATTGTCACAATAATGGGTTAACATGCTCCCACCTATCACCTCCAAGCAGACGTTTAGTGGTAGTATGTTGGATCTGATGACCTCAACACAAAAAAAAGGAAAACAAAACAAATGGAAACTATAACATAAGCAAAGGAAAGATGACAACAGGATAGAAAAATCTAGAATAAAATGGGGAACAAAAGAAGGAAAATTAGCAATTAGAGGGAAGAAGAAATGTGAAAAAGGAAAAATAAATGATAGGGAAATGCTATAGCAATGAGAATAAAACCAAATAAAATAATCATTAAAAAAATAAAGGAAGATGACAAGAATATGTTAAGAAATAGAAAGGTCTGGCAATATTTTATTGTGTCACCCTCTTGTGCCACATCTGAACAGGTGGGAAGGTTGAGATGGTGGCAACAGGCCTGGGAGGAGGGGGGAAGGGCATGAGAAAGTGATAGTGTGTGAGTATATATGCATTGAAGAGAAAGTAAGTGTAAGTCGGAAGGGGGGGAGGGTAAGAGAAAGCTAATCAATTGAAATTTGAGGGAGGGGGAAGTTCCTCCTTCAATAATCTGTGTCCCCTATCCATTGCACTCCAAACCAAGCAGGCAAACTATATCTATTCAGGATGCCTATTTAAGAAATCCAAATAAGGTGCCTATTTTAAGCTTAGGTACCCTTTTACAAAAGGTGGTTAATGTGGGGTTTGGTACGTGCTCACTGTCTGCGATGACATGTGAAGTGGTATTTTAGGAAAGATGTCTAAGTAAAAATCTGGTACGTCCAGGGCAGAATTGTGCCCAAACTTGGAGGTGCTTGCCTTTTTTTCTGACATTCCAGCTTGGATGTCCCAGATTGCAGTTGGATGCCATTTCTAAAATGTGCCTTCAAGTGTGTATACGTATATTTTATAGAATACATGCATACATCACAATTCCATTTCTGCTCTGTCTAGACTACACCCCTGGGAACATCTATGTTCATATCACAGAAACGTAAGTGCACAGTTGAAGTATTTACAGTTGTGGTCAACATTATTGGCACCCTTTCATTTTAGGTATGTTGTGTACAATATCTTGAGAAATAATTGGAAATATTCTAACTGTATGTCATCATAATATTTTAATCGTATGTTCAAAGGTATACAACAAAAAAGAGATGTCTGTGCAACTTAGACATAGTAATTTCTGAGAAAAAAACCCAAAATATGACCTGGACAGGATTAATGGCACCCTTCACTATTATTTGGTTGAACAGCCCTTGGCAGTGATGACAACCTCCAAATGTTTCTTGTAGCCATCTATATGTTTTGTATATCTGTCTGCTGGTAGTTTCTCCCACTCTTCAACTGTGATTTATTCCATCTCATGAATATTTCCAGGTTTCCTTTTACCAATGGCAGATTTCATTTCTTTCCAAAGGTTCTTGATTGGATTGAGATCAGGACTCATTGCTGGCTAGTTTAAAACAGTCCATTTGTTCCTTTTTAACCATTCTTTTGTACTTTTGGATGTGTGTTTTGGGTCATTGGCCTGCTGGAGAACCCATGAACTTCGACCCAGACCTAGCTTTCTGACACTAGGTAGCACATTTTGCTCCAGAATACCTTGGTAGTCCTTTGACTTCATGATTCCTTTAGCATGTTCCAGGCCTCCAGTTCCTCAACATTAGGCCATATTTAAATGTAGGAAGGGTGGTTTTTTTGCATATAAGCTTCATTTCTTCACCTGTAAATGTATTGCTGGTCTGTGTTGCCAAAGAGCTCAAGTTTGGTTTCATCTGGCCACAAAACATTTTCCCAGAAGGATTGTGGTTTCTCAAGTTGTGTTTGGGCAAAGATCAAGTGTGCCTTTTTATGTCTGTCTTTGAGCAATGGGGTCCTCCTTGGCCTTCGCCCATGAAGTCCTTCTTTGTTTAGTGGGTGGCATATGGTGTGGGTTGAAACCACCACTCCAGATTGCTCCAGGTCAGCCTTAACTCTTTGGATGTTATACATGGTGTTTTTCCAACAGTTCGCACTAACCTTTGAAGATTTCTTGGATTAGTTTTCCTTTTCCCACCAGATTCTGGGAGGTTCTTGACAGTTCCATGAGCAGAAAACCTCTTTATAGCATTGTAAACTATAGACCCAGGAATCCCAAGGTCTTTAGAGATGGCTCTGTAGCCCTTTGAAGTTTGATGTTTGGTGATAATGGCTTTTCTGACAGTCTCAGACAGCTCTTGTCTTCACCATTGTGAAAATGGAACAGTGAGTGAATATAGCAATTTTAAACATTAGAACCATCATTCATTGGTTGATTCAAGTCATATGAGTACTGACAATTGATCCCAGGTGTGTCTAAGTTTACTACAGTGGGAATGTGGTTCTTCTGTTCAAACTGATTTGAATTGTTGCAATCATGTCCTGGTAATGTCCCAGTTTTTATACTATTTCCTACTATTTTCTTTTTAAATTGGTCTTGATTTATTTGATTCTTTTATGTGTCAAATATGTGTGCATATATAATACAAAGCCATTTCACTGGCCTTTTTTTTTAGGAGATACTGGACATTAAGGGTTGTATTGCAAGGGTGCCAATAATGTTGACCAAAACTGTAGTTGTGCAATATTATGAAAACTATTTTCTGCATGCAAAATAGACTTTACATAGGGTAAAGGCTTTAGAAAATTACACTCTATGGGCCTGATTCTGACCCCGACGTACATCTCCTTTGTATATCCGGGCTGATCCAGATGTACAAAGGAGATCGCAATTTTGCGTGGCACATCTAGCCCAGCGGGATCAGAATTGCAAACAAGGATGTATGTGCAGGCCGGGACTGCGATTTAGTCCCATCCTGTATGTACAGGCATTGCCCAGCTAACTTAGCCAGGGCTTTTAAATGGAGCCACGGTGCCATGGTGTTATGTTGCCATGGCACCGTGGCTCCATTTAAAAGCCGCGATGCCAGTTGCCTGCCCAAAATGTTAATTCCCCACAGCTCGACCCCCGATCCAGCCTCCTAAGGTCAGGGTCGGGCTGCGGGGAATTAACACTGCCCCCCTCCCAGCCCCTTCCGCCCCCCCGGAGCAGCAAAATTGAAATGTCCAGGAAAGTTATTCCACCCCAGGGATGGAATAACTTCCCCAGATATTTCGCTGGTCCTGGACATACAGGGCCGACATTAGAATCGGCCTTGTATGTCCAGGGCCAGTGACCGTCCACTGCCTGCCCACTCTCCACCCCCATGCCGCCCCTTCCCTGCTCCTGTATAACTTCCCTGTACAACCGGTAGGGAAGTTATACAGGAGCAGGAGCCGGCACGAATAGCGGGGATGGATGTCCGGTTGGGATGTCCATCCCCACTATTCGTGCCTCAGAGTGACCCCCATTATATGTGTATCTGTGTGTTTTATAACATACACATGTAAACTGCATCTCTGCCTCTGCTGCACCCACACTATTCTCTCGGAAACATCTAAGTATGGCATGCATGTAAGTATTCTGGATCTTGTAGGCATGTGTATGCCACTGTGCAATTTTATGAGTCCTTTTCCATACACAAAACCAGCTTTACCCATGGAAAAACCTTTATCAAAATACACCTCATATTACATTGGAGATGATATTGTATTATACAATTACAAGAGGTCTGGTTTATAAATGCATAAGCAAAGTTTATCTGGTTTTCAAGAGATGCACAGGGTTTCTGAGCTGCATGTTTAACTAGCATTTGATGATTTTTTTGTAAAACTAATTAGAAAAATTCCAAAACTTTACAAATTTGAAGGGAGCTTCAAGATAATTAATGAATAAATGTGCCTTAAATAGGAAATGACTAAAGTTTATTTTAAGGTAAGGAAACAGCATTTTAAAAGCCATAACGTCAACAATGAAACAAAAAGTAAGAAAAAATACAGTAATTTTATATATTTGTGTATGTGTGTGTGTACATTTGATAGATTTTTTTTCTCATTTTAAGTGAGATACATTGCAAAAATAATCTCAAAGTCTTGATTTACATAATGAAGTTCACTTACAATAATATATAAAAACTTTCCAAGATGGCATTATTCCTCAGTATACCTCATAACAAGGTTATATAGATTTCAAGCACATATGAGGGTGTAGGAATGATAAATTAAGAGAGAAGTCAGCTGCCCACTAACAATGCTTTTTATACCACATTATACTTTTCACATAGAAGAAACATGATGAAAGGAAAAACCTTCAGCCCACACTTTAACTTCCCACAACATAAAGCTGCCAACTAACCATGTGTGCCCCTAAAACACCAAGCTCCACTCTGCAAGAACTATTTATAGCAGCTGTAGGGAGAGGAAAGACATGTAAGTGGACTTTACTCTTTCAAACTATGTGATTATCTCACCTACATGTGTACAGTGTTGTTCTTTAGGATGGCAAACAAGCCTGGCTGTCAGAATTTCAATGATGCATAGCAGTGGTGCGCAGTGACATTTTAGAGTAGGGATCAGTAGTTGTGCAATTAGCGCAATTTGTAACATCAACCAAAGTTAACATACACACTCTTTTGGCTTGAACAAAAGAAACAAGAGGAGCTCAGTCCCAAGTAGTTAAGCAAATAATGTAAACATTAAAGTTTAAACATTAAATATATCACCTTCTACCCCCCACAGAGGAAACAAGAGGACACGAGAGACATCATTGCGGATGTGAGATGGATTCTTGAAAAGACTAAAGAATACCAAAAGGATATCTATTTGTGCTTTATCGACTATAGCAAGGCTTTTGACTGTGTAAACCATGAGAAACTCTGGGCCACATTAAGAAGCATGGGTAGGACTTCCGGTTTGGCAATGAGCTGATCGGACGGGTCACGATCGGCTCCGGGCATCGCACCCCACAAAACAGCTAAAAAACCTTTTTAAGCTTCATCTCACCACCTATATTAACTCTCCCCTCACGGGGCATTAAACCTCCCACGGCGAAGAGAATTGCTGCCATACCTGCCTAATCGGGACAGCTAACTAAACTTCGCAGACGGCGCGCTGGGGCCGATCGAGCACTTCCCATACCGCCACCACCAGCTTCTTCAACACGAAGTGTTGTGCCTCTAACGGTGCGGGGATCTGAGGCCATTACAGCAAGATCGATAAAGACACTGGCATAAATAAAAAGTGAATTGGGGCGCGATCGGGCATCCCGTTCACCGCCGACATCAGTTCCCTCGTGAGGTATTGTGTTCCTGGGAGGCCTGCAACCCTTCCTGCCCGATCGGGGCAGGCAACTTTGTTCAGCAGCCAGCGCGACGAGGCGCGATCGGACGTCTCCCCCGCCGCTATCATCAGCTCTTCCAACGCGGGGTGCTGGGCCTCCGGCGGTGAAGCGACCTGTGACTGCCTTGCCCAGCCAGGGCAGAAAATTGCACGTGGGGGACAGAGCACCGGGGCACGATCGAACACCTCCCCCACTACTACTATTTGCTATTTCCTTGAGGGGTACTGTACCTTCAGCGGAAAAGGGGCCTGCGATCTTCTCTGCCCGATCGTGACAGGCAGTTGTAGATGAAAGACAGCGCGATCGGACACTTCTTTTGCCGGCGGCATCAGCTTTATCCCAGTGTAGTGAGGTGCCTCTAGCGGTGGGGGGACTTGTGGGCATCTGCGTCCCTTGGCGGGAGTGGGCAGCTGCATATGGACATTTCTGATACTGCCTTATTTAACACTACCCTTCTGGGATATTGAGTCTCTAGTGGTGGAGAGACCTGCAGCTCTCCCGGCCCGGTTGAGACCGGACACAGCGTGTGAGAGGAGACACGCTGAGGTGGGGCTGTGATCGACGGGCCTATACCTGAGGGCCTTGCTGGAGGGCTTCCTATATACGGACAATTGTGAACAACGGGAGGTGCTGCAGACTGATCTTGCTAGGTACCTATACTTGTTGAGTGGGTCCTCTCTCCATATCTCTTGATCCTTACCGAGGGGAGTACTCACCTAGTGCTGGAAGCGGTTTTCCCCACCGCTACGGAATCGGATGGCGACAAAAGTACCACGGAGGGAAAAGCCACGGGCCACGGAAGGAAAGATGGCGGAGGGGATGCCAGCTAGCCCAAAACCTGGTGGCACTCCAGATCTGGTCAAGGAGGTGAGTGCCACGGTGGTCCAGGCGCTAGATACCCGATTCCAAGACCAGGCGGATCAGATACAGACTGTCAGTCAACGTTTTACTGACTTTACCGGGAGGCTAGACCAAGTAGAGACCCGAGTCTCAGATGTGGAGGACACCCAGAACTCTTTAGTAGCTAAAGTGGAAGCCTTGGAGACCCTGGTGAAGCAACAAGGTGACAAGTTGGATGAGCTTGAAAACCGGGGGAGGCGCAAGAACCTGCGTTTCATCGGGATACCGGAGAGTGTGGTGGATGGTGCCCTTTTCGGCTATTTGCAGACCTGGATTGAAAACCTGTTGCATAACCAGGATGATGGCCCTGTAAAGTTGGAGCGCGTGCATAGACTTGGCCAGCGGCGGGAACAGGTGAGACGCCCCCGTGCGGTTAATGCACGCTTTTTGGATTATCGACAAAAAGAGGCTGTGTTAAAGGCCGCCCGGAGTCGGAGGCTTCGACCACAAGATCCGGAACCGATACTTGTGTTTCAAGACTACTCGGCCCTGGTCAGTCAGCAGCGCCGGGCTTTCTCAGGGATCTGCACACAGTTACTGAATAAAGGAGTGCGATTCTCACTGTTGTATCCTGCCCGGCTCAGAGTGGAGGTACAGGGACAGACCCGCTACCTGACGACACCGGCAGCGGCTACTGCTCTTTTGGAAACTCTGAATGCCCAGACTGCTTCGCCTTCGTGAAGCTTGGCTTGCCAAGGAGAATAGCATTTGGATGTCTCATTGACAGAGAGGGGCCTAAGGGCCTGATGTAGCTCTGGACTGCAGCAGCTAGTTCTTTGCTTGGTTGCTTTTTTTTTTTTTTTGGTTTGTTTAAGGGGCGATTTGTTACATTTGGCAATATTGTTTTCCTTGCTTCTTTGTCTCAGCTATTCAGATGACAACACTGTTAAACTGTTACTATGTTTTAATTGTTTTGCTGAGCAACTGTGTGTGCAAGTTTGTCACTGTTTCAACTGGGTGAATGGCATATTTGTATGGATGGCCGGGTGAGGATCTGACTGTGGAGAGGGGGGGGGGGTGTTTTGGGGTGTTAGCGTGGACTGAGTTGATGAGTGGGTTGCTCATGTTTCTGTTCTATTTATGCCATTTTCTAGATGTTTCATTTAACCCCCATGGTGGCCTTTAGAGGCTTGACGATGCCCCTTCTGTTAATTTAACTATCGGATAGGGGGGCGATATAGAGGGGAGGTGTAAGTTCCTAGCATTGAGTATGGAGGGGATAGGCGATCTGGGGGACAAAGTTCGAAGGGATATTAGATGGGGGGAAGGGTCTGGCGATATTAATTCTTACTAGTTAATGGCGTAGGTTAGGGAGCACTGGGACTTTAGGGATGACCAGAGAGTGGTGGGAAGTATTGTAACTTCAATCTCGGGGTGGTAAAACAAGAGAATGGACTTCTATTAGATAGTTAGGTTTAATGTTGGATTCGGGGATGTACGGGGTGGGCCCGACTGCCATAGGGAAGTTGTCCAACCTGATGGGTGGATTTGCTAGCTTAGGGGTGGGGAAGTGGAGGGGGGGTGGGAGGGGGAGAGGGGGGGTGGGAGGGGGAGAGGGATGGGGGGACAGAATAGTGCACATTTCGCTGTTTGTCTGCAGGTGGCTTTGCTTTTTTTTGTTGGCTGATTGGAGGGGGGAGTTCCAGGCTGGGGGAGCTCCTCTGTTGTACTTGGAGTTTTCTGCATGGCTCGGTTTTGGCACTGCCCCATGCCTCTGAAGATTATTACTTGGAATGTCTGTGGGTTGGGGAATCCTATAAAGCGATATAAAATCTTACAGGCCCTAGCCCAACAGCAGTGCGATGTTGCCCTTCTGCAGGAAACGCACCAGACGGAAGAAGAACATAGTAAACTTTGTAGAGGTTGGGTGGGGCAGGTATGGGGGGCTTCTGCACGAGGGAAAAAGGGAGGAGTTGCAGTCCTGTTCCACAAATGAGTCCGCTTTGCCCTGGAAAAAAACATTGTTGCGGAAGACGGGCGATTTCTTTTGTTGGCTGGTCGACTAGAGGGGAAACCAGTGATTCTTGGGAATCTTTACGGACCTAATGTGATGGACCCTAGCTTTTACAATGGCTTGGCCTCTAAAATAGAGCAGCTCCCGGAATACCCGCTGCTTCTTGCAGGGGATTTTAATGGGGTGTTTGATGTGGACCTTGATACTTCTCGAGGAAGGGAGGCGAGAGATAGGTTCCCGACGACTCGGATGTTACAGCGCTTTCGTAGTAGATTGGATTTGGTTGACCCCTGGCGCCTATTACATCCTTTGGAAAGGGATTTTACCCACCAGTCTCAGGCACACGGTTCTAGTGCTCGAATCGACTATATATTGGTGTCGGGGGACCTCTTCGCTCATACGAGTGAGGTGCAGATTGGCCCACTAGAGATTTTCGATCACGCGATGGTCCGAATGGCGTTGCAATGGGGGATGGATAATGCTCGGGCACGACTTTGGAGGCTCCCCATGGGGTTGTGTCAGGATGTTCGATTCCAGCACTTTCTGAGACAGCGTTGGAAGGAATTTATGAGTGACCACCAGTGCCATAGTGAAGACCCTGAGTTGGTGTGGGAGACGGCTAAGGTAGTGCTACGGGGCGATATCATTGGATTTGCAGCCCGGAAACGTCGGTTGATAGCAGAACAAATAATTGGTTTAGAGTGCCGGGTTACTAGGTTACGCAAGCTCTGTGCGCGTTGTCCGCTGCCCGCAAATAAGAAAAGGCTTTGGGAAGCTCAGGTGGATCTCAATGAGCTCATACACCAGAGAGCTAAGAAATCTCTTTTTTATTATAGATATCAACTACATTGCTACGGGAATAAACCGGGGAAGTTGCTAGCCCGTTGTTTGAAAGGCCAACCGGGATCCTCATTAGTGGCGGCGGTTCGAGATGATCAGGGACAACTACATCGAGACTCCGTAGCAATCGCCCGTGTCTTTCGGGGTTTTTTTCAGGATTTATATAAGGCACAATCTACATCCACCATAGAGTTGGGGGACTATTTGAAAGAGTTGGATTTACCGCAACTCACTGTTGAGCAGAGGGAGATGTTAGAACAGCCTATAACCTTGCAAGAGGTGCACTCCGCGATTCTGGCCGCTCAGTGTAACAAAGCACCTGGGCCCGACGGTTTGGGGGCCGAGTTTTATAAACTTCTGGACGATTCTGTGAGCCCTGTCCTGGCAGAGGTCTTTAATAAACGGGCAGAACAGGGGACCTTTCGTTGGGGACGGAATCATGCCCACCTCACGCTGATCCCTAAACCGGGTAAGGATCCTCTGTTAGTAGGATCATATCGTCCTATCTCCTTGCTTAATTTTGATATCAAATTAAATGCCAAAGTGTTGGCACTACGACTGGCAGCCATTTTGGGGGATCTGGTGCATGGCTCGCAGGTGGGGTTTGTCAAGGGGCGATATGCGGTTCGAAACCTGCGTCAAATCTTAGCTTCTTTGGAATGGGTGCATGCTCATCGGTTGCCGTCCCTGCTTGTTAGTTTCGATGCGGAAAAGGCTTTTGACAGGGTGGATTGGCAATACCTTCGTAACCTTCTCCCACGATACGGATTGGGTGTCCAATTTTGTAGAATGGTGGAGAGCCTTTACGCCCGGCCAATGGCTGGAGTTTTGTGTAATGGGGTACTCTCTGAGGACTTTCCTTTAGAACGGGGTATGCGTCAGGGCTGCCCCCTTTCCCCTTTATTGTTCGTTTTGTCACTTGACCCCCTGATACGGACCATCGAAGCCTCTCGCGAGATCCAGGGAATACGAATGGGGACCCAGAAGTTTAAAATCTCCGCTTTTGCGGATGATCTTTTGGTGCACTTGCTCACCCCGGATCAGTCGCTGCCGAAGCTGCTGGAGGAGTTTAGGAGATTTGGGGGTATTGCGGGGCTGCGGATCAATAAGGATAAATCTGAGGCCTTAGATGTATTGGGTCAGCTGCGGGGAAGTTGGGTGGGAGCCTTTCCTCTTAAGTGGGCGACTGATGAATTTATTTATCTCGGCATAGTGCTGACCCGTAATCCTCAGGCCCTATATATGCGTAACCTTGAGCGCATACTGCGACGGCTGCAAGTGCAGTTGAAAGCCTGGGATCCCCTACCTCTTTCCTTATCGGGGAGGATAGCGGCGGTTAAAATGGTGCTCCTACCGCGGCTGTTGTATTGGTTTCAGACATTGCCTGTTTGGTTACTGCGCCGAGATGTACGGCGCTTGGAAGCTGCTATTAGATGTTTCTTGTGGAAGGGAGGGAAAGCGCATATTGCTTGGTCGCGGCTCCGGGGGACGTGGCGTGATGGAGGGATGGGTCTTCCGGATCTTGCAGATTATGCTCTGGCCTGCCAGGCTCGACATTTTGGAGATTGGTTGGGAGGGACGGATGTGTATAAGCCCCTGGCTCTGGAGGAGTGCTTTGTGGCGCCATTGACGCTGTTGGGAGTCCTGCACGGGACGCAGCAGACTCTCCCTAGTCAGGCAGTGCGGAGTGAGTTGATTGGTTCGGTTATCAAGACTTGGAAACAACTTAATGTCCACTGGGCTACGGCCTGGAAGGTTTCCAGTTGGTTGCCCTTGCAGGGCAATGCTGCTTTTACGCCTGGTTCCGACACGGCGATCTTTCGAGACTGGAGTGCTCGGGGAATTCGGAATGTTGGCCACGTAGTAGAGCCGTCCGGACAGTGCAAGTCTTTTTTGACCCTGAGTAGTGTGGCACCGCAGACCAGCTGCAAGCAGAAGGGAAAGTTTTAAACACGGGAAAAAGAGATAAAGAACAGCTGCAGCGACAGGAGGAACCACATAGAGGGAGCCAGAGAGACCTCTGGAGGTCTGAAGAACCACGCCTTAAAGCCAATGACGTAATTCCAGCCAACACCCAAGGCAGAAGGGGAGGAACTCCTCTTAAATGCTCAGTTGACTGGAGGAGGGACAGAGCAGGCGACAGAGCAGGCGAGAGAGCAGCCGACAGAGCAGTCGGGAGAGCCGTCGAGGAGAGACAAGGAGACTGGCAAGGATACGTGCCAGGACACAGTCAAGGAGACTGGCAAAAAGACAAGCCAGAACACAGTCAAGGAGACTGGCAAGGAGACCTGTACAGCCCAAGAGGTGGGAGAAAAAGAGAAAGACAAAGAGGTTGGCAGACAGCTTCAGACAGACAAGGAGACTGTCAGGAAATTGTGCAGGAAGCTTCAACTCCCGAGCTACATGGATATCTGGAGAATCCAGGGAGAGGACTCCTGACCAAGGGAACCAGCCTAACCGTGCCAGCCAAACCAGGTACAGGAATCTACTGTAAACATTTTAAAGAAGGGAGAGATAAATTCTCCAGGAGAGAAAGCTTTTATAAAGCTGCTGACCCTGAGGGAAATTGGACTATAAGAGAGAGTCCTAGGCCTAAGTTTGATAAGAGCCTGAGGCCTACCTGTGTAGCAGATAATCTAGGACCTGCCAGGCCCAAACCTCAGCCTACACCTGTCAGAGAGCAACATGGAAGCAAAGGTAAATGCTATTTTTATAATGGTAATAAGTTGAATACTGTGACACAGAAAGGGGCAGATACTAGAGCCTGTTGTCCTCACAGAGGCCTGCCTGAAACAAGGTTCAAACCTGCACTTAATAAAAAGCTTAACAAAGAAAGTACTGTATGCAAGCGAAACTATCCTCAGCAGAGAAGTTTACAAATACAGGACTTACCTTGCAATGCTGATTACTGGCGTTTAATCCAAGCACTAAGCAGAGAGCCTGGAGGAAACCTCCCAAACGCTCTAAGCAGTGAACCGATGCAGGTGGAATACCAAGAGGATCCTTTAGACATTCCAATGGAGGTGAATTACTGCCTGTCAGAAAGAATTGAGCCCTAAGAGAGGCATAGCTGGGGTGAGCTAAGAATTGAATGTTATATTTCATGTGCCTGTACTGTGAAGAGAACAGTGTTTTCGATGCTTATGTTTTCCTTTACCTGAAGCAAGGACATTTTCTTTTTATGTGTTGTTTTTGTACTCTGGGCTAAAGAACCTGTTTTGCAAAAGAGGGAAATAAAAGCTTTACCATTTCCCTAACTCGGACTATATTTTCTTTGGAGAGTTAGTAGTACAGAAGGCTACCAGGCCTACAGAAGCCTGGGCCCTGCATAAGAACCAACCTCCTCCCTAAACAAACTTTTCCCCTCTCTGTCCACGCCCTTCTGTCGTGCCACGCCATCACCACTAGGGGGGCAGTGTGACATGGGGAAAATGGCGTAGTTGTTGGATTTTGCCTGGAGATTCACTACAGCACTAAAGGGGATAAGGATTGAAATTCCTGAAGAAAAGGGAAAATTCTTGGCTGTGCTGCTAAAAAAAAAAACCCCCGAAAAAACCCGGAGTGGATCAGCCCAAGAAACTGAACCGGAAGCTGAAAACCCGGAGCGGGGTAGCTGAGGATCCGGATCGGATTGGAAAGAAATCCTGAATAGTGAAAATCCTGTTGCCAAATTCTCGGACGGAGAGCGGTGGCGAGCAACAGCAACTTCCCTCCCAATGCTGATTACACACCAGAATCAGGTAACATGTAAATAAGCCTGTCTAGTGTAGGATAAAGGAGGAAGTTTGAAAAAAAAAAAAGAGAGAGAAATAGAAAAAAAAAAAAAAAAAAAAGTTGGAGAGCCGCACTTGGTTGTGTCTTTTTCTTTCCTTGCAGGTACACCATGGAGCCAAGAGAGTTATGCGCGTGGATGGCCCACCAATTTGACAAACAGGCAGAGGTGGCGCTCAAGAATCAGGCTCAAGCGCTGCAGGCCATGCAGGCACAGCAGGCGCCGGTACTGCAAACGATGGAGAGCTGGTTGGCGCAACAAAGAGAAGAGATGGCCAAGCTCAATGAAGAGAAGGCGAGTGCGACTGCTGTGAACAAGCAAGCAGTGGGACAATGGACTTGCCATGATTTGGTGGCAGGGAAATTGAGTCCTGAGGACAATGTGGACGATTTCCTAGATTCCTTCACCAGAATAGCTAGTTCAGCAAATTGGCCCCCAGAACAATGGTCAATACGTCTAGCAGCGTCCCTTACGGGCGAGGCACTGGCTGCCTACCGGGCCATGCCGCCTGCCTTAGCGAACACCTACGAAGAGGTAGTATCAGCGATTAGGGATCGCCTAGGACTTACCCCATTGTCATACAATAAACTGTTTAGGGCTACTACCCTTAGAGCGGGGGAGACGCCAAAAGCCCTGGGACACCGAATTAGGAGCTTAGCATACAAGTGGCTACAGCCCGAGAGGAAAACGGTAGACACACTAATGGACGCCCTGGTTTTGGAACAATATATGACAGCGGTGCCCAGTAGGGTACAGAATTACCTTATGTTGCAGAATTGCTGTACCACTACTGAGGCTATTACCCTTACAGAAAGATACCTTGAGGCTGAGAAAGTTACCCAACATAGGATGGGTAGCCCCAAGGCAGCCTTAGGTATGGAAGCCCGGAAAGTAGGGAACCCTTCCCGTCCAGTGTATGGAAGTATGAAAAGCAATTACCCTCCAGATAAGCAAGAAGGTAGGCGTTGTTTTACTTGTGGTAAGAAAGGCCATTTAAAAAATGATTGTTACACTCGCACTGCCCTTGTGGGGGAGACCCCAAAGACAGTCCGAGAAGGATTTGTATTGTCTGTACAAATACATGGAGTGGATGTAAGTGCGCTTCTGGACTCAGGCGCTGATCAAACGATGATGTCCCAGAAGTTATGGTCTGTGATCAGAGACCAGGGAGGATCAGTACCTGAATGTCCAGAAGGCAGTGTAAAAATAAAATGTATTCACGGGGCTGCCACAAGCTATCCTCTCTACAGGCTATCGGTTAAAGGTTTGGGAATAAGGAAAGAGATGCTGATAGCAGTCGTACCAAAATTGCCCCAAGAACTAGTGTTGGGCCGCGACTGGCCGCAGTTCCGAAGGAGCCTCAAAGAGGGCTTGTCTCCTGCAGAAAAACAAACCCCAGATTCCGCCTGTAGTTGGCATAAGGCTGTGGACAACCCGGAGGCACGGGCTACGTCGGCCGATCACTCCAATGTACAGCCAAACAGGGTAAAGAAGAGTGAGCCTTTCAAAAAGGCTCTAGTTTCCACGAGGTCCCATACACAGGATGACGAACAACCCTCCTGCTCTAGAGATAATTCTTTGGGAACCCTCCCGTCGCATGAGGACCTAATGGGAGATCCCTTGAGGAAAGAGCGAAAGCCGAAGGCTGAACGGAGGCATGAACGAAGATGTCGCTCTCAGGGAAGAGCAGGATTGGAAGCTGGAGAAGGGATGCCCTGGGTTCCAGCTGAATTGATGGAGAAGTTTCCCTCCTTCAAGAGAGAGCAAAAAGCGGACCCAGTACTAGCTCATGCCTTTGAGCAAGCCCGAGATAAAAAGGATTCCTACCCCCGATTCTGTATGGAGGATGACCTGTTATATCGGGAGAGTAAAGATCCACGAACAGAGGAGCTGCGGAAACAGCTGGTGATACCAAGCACGTTCAAGTTATTGATTCTACGCCCGGCCCATGACCACCCTGTAGGGGGTCATAAGGGAGCACAAGGTACGCTGGACCAGATTCTGGCCAGATTCTACTGGCCAGGGATATTTCGGGAAACAACTCGATTCTGCGAATCCTGCGCAACCTGCCAAAGAGTGACCGCTCGAAAACCTCCTGCCATACCATTAGTGCCTATGCTGGTGATTACAGACCCGGTGAGAAGATTAGCCATGGATATTGTAGGACCCTTGGTCAAAACACCCAGGGGGTACCAGTACATCCTGGTAATCATCGATCAGGCCACCCGGTTCCCTTGGGCCATTCCCCTAAGAAGTATTTCGGCGAAGCCTATTGCCAGTGAACTGGTTAAATTATTTTGTGAAATTGGATTCCCGCAGGAAATACTGACAGACAGGGGCAGCAATTTTTTGTCAAAGTACCTCGCACAGGTGTGGGACGCCTTTGGCATACACCATAAAAAGACCGCTGCATACCATCCTCAGTGTAACGGTCTGGTAGAACGCCTTAACCAGAGCATTAAGCAAATGCTTCGAAGAGCGCTAGGTGGACAAATGGCAGAATGGGACACCATGTTACCATTCATTCTGTATGCTTGTAGGGAACGGAGACAAACTTCCCTAGGAACGTCCCCGTATGAACTCCTGTATGGACGGTCCCCGAGAGGTTTACTGGACGTCCTAAAGGAGCAGTGGATCGAGCCCGTGGAGGCCGAAATAGGGGTACCCCTATTCCTGCAGAGCCTCCGAACTCGCCTAGAGCGAACTTCCCAGGTTGCAGAAGAAAATTTGAAGAAAAGCCAACAGAAGCAAAAACATTACTATGACCAGCGAGTAAAGCACAGGCAGCTACAAGCGGGAGAAAAAGTTATGATCCTGGTAGCAGGTGCAACTCCAAAGTTTGAGGCCCGATGGCGAGGGCCACATACAATAGTCAAGTCGTTGGGACCGACTTCCTATGAGGTCAAAGATGACAAAGGGCACACACAAATTTATCATGCCAACACTCTTCGGCCATGGCATGACCGATCGGCGCTGCTAGCATCAGCGACCAAAATACCCTACCCTGTAGAGACATTGACGGAGTTCAAATGGAAGAAGTATAACACCCAGCAGCTACACTTTAAGGCGGGCGCAAGGTCGCGTATTCCGTGCTGTGTGGAAGAGGCTTCACCAGCCCGTCATATTTTAAGAGGGGGGATATGTGGCACCGCAGACCAGCTGCAAGCAGAAGGGAAAGTTTTAAACATGGGAAAAAGAGATAAAGAACAGCTGCAGCAACAGGAGGAACCACATAGAGGGAGCCAGAGAGACCTCTGGAGGTCTGAAGAACCACGCCTTAAAGCCAATGACGTAATTCCAGCCAACACCCAAGGCAGAAGGGGAGGAACTCCTCTTAAATGCTCAGTTGACTGGAGGAGGGACAGAGCAGGCGACAGAGCAGGCGAGAGAGCAGCCGACAGAGCAGTCGGGAGAGCCGTCGAGGAGAGACAAGGAGACTGGCAAGGATACGTGCCAGGACACAGTCAAGGAGACTGGCAAAAAGACAAGCCAGAACACAGTCAAGGAGACTGGCAAGGAGACCTGTACAGCCCAAGAGGTGGGAGAAAAAGAGAAAGACAAAGAGGTTGGCAGACAGCTTCAGACAGACAAGGAGACTGTCAGGAAATTGTGCAGGAAGCTTCAACTCCCGAGCTACATGGATATCTGGAGAATCCAGGGAGAGGACTCCTGACCAAGGGAACCAGCCTAACCGTGCCAGCCAAACCAGGTACAGGAATCTACTGTAAACATTTTAAAGAAGGGAGAGATAAATTCTCCAGGAGAGAAAGCTTTTATAAAGCTGCTGACCCTGAGGGAAATTGGACTATAAGAGAGAGTCCCAGGCCTAAGTTTGATAAGAGCCTGAGGCCTACCTGTGTAGCAGATAATCTAGGACCTGCCAGGCCCAAACCTCAGCCTACACCTGTCAGAGAGCAACATGGAAGCAAAGGTAAATGCTATTTTTATAATGGTAATAAGTTGAATACTGTGACACAGAAAGGGGCAGATACTAGAGCCTGTTGTCCTCACAGAGGCCTGCCTGAAACAAGGTTCAAACCTGCACTTAATAAAAAGCTTAACAAAGAAAGTACTGTATGCAAGCGAAACTATCCTCAGCAGAGAAGTTTACAAATACAGGACTTACCTTGCAATGCTGATTACTGGCATTTAATCCAAGCACTAAGCAGAGAGCCTGAAGGAAACCTCCCAAACGCTCTAAGCAGTG
This sequence comes from Ichthyophis bannanicus, assembly GCA_033557465.1. NCBI lineage: Eukaryota > Metazoa > Chordata > Amphibia > Gymnophiona > Ichthyophiidae > Ichthyophis > Ichthyophis bannanicus. The sequence goes on along the minus strand of CM066031.1, from coordinate 1,712,012,717 downwards.
AACCGATGCAGGTGGAATACCAAGAGGATCCTTTAGACATTCCAATGGAGGTGAATTACTTCCTGTCAGAAAGAATTGAGCCCTAAGAGAGGCATAGCTGGGGTGAGCTAAGAATTGAATGTTATATTTCATGTGCCTGTACTGTGAAGAGAACAGTGTTTTCGATGCTTATGTTTTCCTTTACCTGAAGCAAGGACATTTTCTTTTTATGTGTTGTTTTTGTACTCTGGGCTAAAGAACCTGTTTTGCAAAAGAGGGAAATAAAAGCTTTACCATTTCCCTAACTCGGACTATATTTTCTTTGGAGAGTTAGTAGTACAGAAGGCTACCAGGCCTACAGAAGCCTGGGCCCTGCATAAGAACCAACCTCCTCCCTAAACAAACTTTTCCCCTCTCTGTCCACGCCCTTCTGTCGTGCCACACCATCACCACTAGGGGGGCAGTGTGACAGTAGGGAGTATGATTTGCCCCCTAACCATTCCTTTGCTTATATGCAGATTGCTCATTATGTTTCCTCTCTGCCACGAGAGGAGTTGCACGTCGATAGGTCGGTCCGCATCCTGGAATTTTTTGGGTTGGGGGAGGAAAGCCCTCCGTCGATCAAAGATCTTAGAAAACGCTTGGCTCAGCTTAGTACAGGCTGCGATTATCGAGGGGTGGAGGTGGCTTGGGAAGGGGAGTTGGGAGAAATCCTGCCCCCCGGGTCAGTTAGGCAGGTTTTAAAAGGAATTGTGAGGCTGACGCAGGAAACACGCTGGCGGGAGATACAATTTAAGTGTGTAACTAGAGTGCATTTTTCCCCACGGCGGGCGTTTCGTAGTCGGCTGGCAACCGATGGCAGCTGTCCTAAGTGTGCCGAACCCCTAGCGACCTTGCTACATATGTGGTGGGGTTGTAGAGTATTGCGCTCCTATTGGGCTAAGATATGTGCTTTTTTAAACCGTTTGCTACAGCGACGGGTACGCTGGTCCGGGGCCCTTGTGGTACTGGATCGGCTTGACCCCCCTTGTCCGGTGGTTGAGGGGGAACGCCTGTTGGTGCACAAGGCCTGTTTGGTGGGGAAGGGACCCATTCTTCGCCTTTGGAGGGATTGTAGCGCACCTACCTTTGGTGAGTGGCGTAACTGCTTCCATCAAATGATGTTAACTGAACGATGGGGGGCGCGGGGCAGTGTCAAGCATTGGACAGCCTTCATGCGGGTATGGGAGCCCTACATCCAACAGTTAAATGCCAGGAGTCGTAATGAGATTTTACAAGTTGGTAGCTGAGCCACTAGCGGGTGATGAAGGGTGGGTGTTCCACCAGGGGTCTTAAATTGTGGGGAGTGTACTGAGGGGGGAGGGGGAGGAGAGGGGGAGGTGGGAGATGGGAGGTAAGTAAAGGAAGAAAACGATTTTCTACCTCCTTTGTTCTGCTTTGTTGCTACTCCGAGAGGGGATCAGAGTCCACCCCTCTTGGGAATGTATACATCTGATGTAATGTATCTGTTGGTGGTTATAAAATAAAATATCAAAAAAAAAAAAAGAAGCATGGGTATACCAGAACACCTGATCGTTCTCTTGCGCAATCTGTACATTGATCAAAAAGCAGCAGTTTGAACGGAACAAGGAGAAACAGAATGGTTTAAAATAAGCAAAGGTGTAAGACACGGCTGCATACTTTCCCCCTACATGTTTAATTTATATGCAGAACAAATCATCAGAGAAGCAGGATTGTATGAAGACAACAGAGGTGTGAAGATTGGTGGAAGACTCATCAACATCCTTCGCTATGCTGATGATACCACATTACTGGCTGAAAGTGAAGATGATCTGAAACATTTGCTTCTCACAATCAAAGAACATAGTCTCAAAATGGGCCTGCACCTTAATGTAAAGAAGACAAAGATCATGACAACTGGCATAATCAACAGGTTCATCGTTGAAGGAGAAGAAATTGAAATTGTGAACAACTTTAATCTACTTTAATCTATCAATAAAGAAGCAACAAGCAGTCAAGAAATCAGACGACGCATTGATCTTGGCAGAATGGCTATGAAAGACATAGATAAGATTCTCAAGAGCAGAGATGTCTCTCTCCATACAAAGATTCGACTTGTTCAAGTCATAGTATTTTTAATAACATCATATGGATGTGAAAGCTGGACAGTGAAAAAGATAGACAGGAAGAAAATTGATGCCTTTGAATTATTTATTTTTTATTTTTATTTATTTAACAGTATTTCTATACCGTCTTATCCTAAAATCAAGGCGGTGTCACAACAATACAATCAAAAGTAGTGGAGGTGTGATTCATGCAGTGTAAGAAGTGTTATAATTTGCGTGTGGGGAGAGTTATGGTGCTGGCGGCGAATACTGTGTATACCATGGACTGCCCAAAGAACAAACCAGTCGGTACTAGAGGAGATCAAACCTAAGCTTTCTTTAGAAGCTCAGATGACAAGACTTCGACTGTCATACTTTGGACACATCATGCGAAGAGAGAGATCATTAGAGAAAGACATTATGCTTGGCAAGATAGAAGGTCAACGCAAAAGAGGAAGGCCAGCAATGAGATGGATTGATACAATAACAGCAGCTACGGGTACCAGTCTGTCAACAATGAGCCGCCTGACTAAAGACCGAACACAATTTAGGATAGCTATCCAGAGGGTCGCCATGATTCGACTCCGACTCGACGGCACTTAACAACAACAACAAGCTTATCACCTTCCACCCTCAGAGAAGCAACAAAAGAGCTCAGTGATCTCAACATAGCACCTCTCACTGTTACAGAAGCAACAAGGTGGGCTCAGCGACCCCAACATATTGCATGCCAATGGGAAGCCCCTTTGTTCCTTCTATGGGAATGGGCAACGGAGGCTCCCACCGACAAGGAACCAACAAGAGGGCCCAACATAGCACCTCCCAGCTCACGGAAGTAACAGAGGGGCTCAGCAGCCCTAAGTGGTTAATTAAAAAAGTAAACATTAAACATCGTTAAATATATCACCTTCCAATACACTTTCACAGAAGCAACAAGAGGGCTTGGTGGCTCCCAACATATCAACTTCCTTCTTGGCAGTTTCTCCAAATGGGTGAGTTTTACACATTAAATTACTAAAACCTACTGCCAAAGGGTAAACTCAAATAATGTATATAAATACCCTTAGAAACACCAATCTACGAAAATACAACAATTTTTTTTTACCAATCTATCGAATAACTATCACATGATTCATTAAGGTATATATGACCTCAGGATAGCCTTTCCCCCTGCTTCCCCCATTCTCTCTCTCTCTCTCTCTCATGACCTCCTGCTTCCCCCAGTCTTTCTCTCTCTCATAACCCCCTGCTGCCTGCTTTCCAATCCCCCAGTTTCTCACTCTCAGTGATTGGCTGTAGCCTGTTGTTCCCGGTAGCTATTAGAAAATGTGGTGTTTCACTTTCAGACTTCCTCACTGTGATTGCAGCAGGGGAAGTCTGAAAGTGAAACACTGGGTTTCATACTTTCTCCTCCCAGTGGCAGATCAGGACTGGCTTGCACAGTACATTGAGTAAACGACATCTGGACTGTTCCAACAGTTGTAATACCTAATTGCACTTGTTCAGCCACCCTCAGAATCAGCAATGGATTAGGGGGGAGGGAAGGGAAGGCTGATCAGTGACAATGGCTGAAAGATTTAAAAGAGTTGATGATGCTCACCTCACGCCCATGGCCACAGCACTCCACTCTGCAGGAAGCAGCCCGCTGGCAGCAAAATAAACTGTCTGTGGTAGCACATGGCTTGGTCTGTGCTGCTGTGCCTGCCTAGACTTCTTATTGGCCAGTGGAAGAGCCATGTGTCTGTATGTGTGAAAACCTAGTGCCAAATTGCTGAGGTAAGAAAGAAAATAGAAATTGACTTGTCATATGACTCGGCAGAGCTTGGGATTCTGTGAATAGCTGACTGCATGCCACTGATGCATATGAGCTAAGAAACCAGATGTACTTGTAGAGTTTACCTTGAAATCTCTGATCTGTTTTCTGACTTCAAGAAACAGGTATGTAAACCTCTGGTCTAACCAGGCTTTAATTTTTTGGTTAATGGCCTTGAGCTCACTTCTGTCACTTCTTTCCAGACTCCAGAGCAGCAGGGATGTTTTGCTCCAGCCCCTCCATTACAGGGAGCTAACAGGGAAGAGGAGGGGAGTAGATAAGCTTGGAACAGAGCAGAGAAATCACTTTACTACTTAATGCAGACCCTTTTCTGCTGATGCTCCTGCCCCTTTCCTGCCCGCTATCTCCTCAGGCTCATAAGAACATAAGAAATGCCTGACTGGCTCAGGAGAAAGGCCCATCAAGCCTAGTATTCTCTTTCCAATGCGCGGATGAGACGATGGTACAAGGATGAGGGTTTTGGATTTGTTAGGAACTGGGGAACATTCTGGGGAAAGGTGGGGCTCTTCCGAAGGGATGGGCTCCACCTTGAATGGGATGGAACCAGGCTGCTGGCATTAACCTTTAAAAAGGAGTTAGAACAGCTTTTAAACTAGATAATAGGGGAAAGGTGACAGTTACTCAAGAGCGCATGGTTTGGAACAATGTATCCTTGAAGAATTCTAGCAAAAGATTGAAGTTAGGGTATATCGACAGAGAGGTTCCAATAAAGACAAAAGTAACCCAAATAACCTTAAGTACAAAGCAGACAGAGCTTAAAGATTCCAAATTACCCTTGCCTACCGATAACCAGATTAATATGAATAAAATATAGCCTCTAAAATACTTGTATGCAAATGCTAAGAGTTTAAAAAATAAGATGGGAGAGTTGGAATATTTAGCACTAAATGAGAGGTTAGATATGATTGGTATCTCAGAGATATAGTGGAAGGAGGACAACTAGTGGGACACTGTGATACTTGGGTACAAACTATATCGTAATGAAAGAGCATATCAAATTGGTGGAGGGGTTGTACTATATGTTAGAGAGGACATTGAGTCACAAAGGATTAAAGTCTTTCAGGAAACAATATTCACTGTAAAATCTCCCCAGGGATCTGTGCTGCGTTCGCTGCTTTTTAACATATTCATAAATGACTTGGAAATGGGAATAACGAGTGAGGTAATCAAATTTGCAGATGACACAAAATTATTCAAAGTTGTTAAAACTCATGAGGATTGGGGGCGGAGTCTAACTCTGGGCAAGATGGACGTGTAAGAGCTTTGCTCTGGATTGTAATGGTCAAGAATCCTGACTTCTACAGCCTTTAATTAAGCAGATCCTACCTATTTTGGAATCAGTCGACTTTGGATGTGTCTGGCCCCAAATTGACGTGTCTGGATCACCAAGGAACTCAAAACGCCAGTGCAAAGAGAACCAAAACGGAACCTCTCTCACCTCACAAAATGGCGGTCATCCAAGATTGTCCTGAGGCCTTGCAGGAACTTCTTGCTGAAATCCGTGCTGTTAAAGACATGGTTAAATCAAATGGAGACTCACTGAACACAATGCAGGAAGATATTAATGCCTTGAATAACAGCTTGGAGTCAATAACGGTGAGATTGGAAAAGGTGGAGAACGTGGTGGCAACACATGGGGAGCAGTTCAGGGCCGTTGAGAAGCAAGCAAAGCTGATCTGGTCACTGTAAAGAGAGTTGGAAGATGGTAGCAACCGTGCATGAAGAAATAACATTAGTATCCTGGGAATTCCCGAGGGAGCTGAAGGCCCAGTTATGCTGGCCTTTTTACAATCAATGATCCCGGGTGTGCTGAAAGCGAAGTTTGCCATGCCTTTTGAGATTGAGCATGCCCATTGAGTGCCTACTCAGTCCGTGGTTTTGAGCAAGCATCCATGCCCAATCATCTTAAAAGTTCTGCGATTTCAACAAGTCACGCAAATAATGGAAGCAGCCAAAATGCATTCTCCCTTGGAGTATCAGGGGCACAAACTCCTCTTTTTCCCTGACATCGCAAAGGCGACGGTAGACCAGAGGAAAAGCTTCTTGGTGCTACGCCCATGATTATCGCAGCTGCAGGCCATTTCAGGCTGCTTTATCCTGCCCGCATGAGAGTCACGCTACACAACCAGACCAGGACTTTTGATGATCCAGGGGAGTTGCACGCCTTTTTGGAGGACAAAGAGTTGGTGTTGATGCGGTGAAAACCTGCCTTGCAATCAGTGGTAGACATACGTTTTGCAGAATTTTTCCAATGCTTTTTCATGTGGATGTTTTGACTGGTCTGAGGTCGTGAAGTTGCAATTTAAATCATGCAGAGTTGATATTCAATGTGACTCTCTCGGGGTAATTCCAGGGTATTGCTCTGGTCACATTGTCCCTCTCTTTGTTTCTTCCTTTCTTCTTTTGTGTTGTCTGTGGTGGTTTGGTTGGCGTCGGGGCATTGTAATAGCAGAACGGCCCTTGCCTATCTACATGTAGTCTACAGCATTCATACAATGTATTGGTAAGGGCGGTTTTGCTCAAGTGTTTTAGAGCCTCGGTTTTGGGGACACTATTATAGGGATGGGTTGTGCTCAGTATAAGAAGCTCTAAGCGGCAGAGGAGTTGCAGCGATTTAGTTAGTTACACCCTCCGTGCCTGTCTTGTCCCTTTGGGCTCACCTGCTAAGTTCAGAGATAGTTATAGCCTCCCAGGGTTTTGGTGGCTTTTGATAAAATCAGAATTATGTGTTTTTCTTTTGAGCGATCTTCTATAAGGGCTATGGCTAAGAGTTGGTTTTTCTGCTTGTGTTTTTTCCCTCGGGCTATTAATGTAGCCATTATTCTGAATGCTTTTAGGGTGTGGATTAACAATGTAAAATCATATGTTACAATCTGGTATGCTTCTGCAACATTTGTCTATCACAGTGTGCTATATTGTCAATATGTCTTCCTTTAAGATAGTCTCACTGAATGTTAAGGGCATTAATAAATCAATCCCATTAAGAGGAAAAAGATATTTTTATATGGGCGCAAAGAAAGCGCTCATATCCTATTTATGCAAGAAACACATTTGAATGTGAAGGAGTCTTTAAAATTACATATGAAACCCTTTTCACTAGTGGCTTTTTCAGCTGCCAATCATAAAAAAAACGCCATAGCCATTCTATTAAGGAAATCCTTATCCCTCACTGTACTACAAACCAGATCTGATACTGAAGGGCGGTGGGCAATGGTTGTCATTAAGTTAAGATCTACTGAACTGGCCTTAATCAATATCTATGCCTCTAACATAGATTGCCTTACTTTTTTTTAGTTCCATTGCGGCTTTTGCGCAAGAAGTGTGTCTAGATATCCGACTATTGTGGGGGGAGACTTCAACCTTGTGCTAGACCCCTTGTTAGATAGGAGTCCAGTCAGAACCAATAAGGTCCCCAAAGCACACCCTGTTCTTTTATCTCTAATACAAGATTTAGGCCTGGTAGACATATGGTGGTTGCAACATCCTGTTGACAAAGAGTACACTTTTTTCTCTCCCCCTCATAACTCGGTATCACGCATAGACTTTTTCCTAGTCTATAAAGGACTATGTTCTAGAATTATTGAGTCCAATATTCATGCAGCTCATATTTCTGACCATGCCGCAATCTTATTCTCCCTATTGGACTTAACGAGCTGTCCATCTCACTCATGCTGCCATCTTGATAGAACTCTTCTTGGTAGTCAGGAGTTCCGAGAGACCATCCTGATGGCTATAGAGGAGTATTTTCAGTTAAATTTACCTCAGGACACCTCAGGTTGGGCGTGGTGGGAAAGATTTAAAGCTAATATGCGGGCCACCATAACCAGTTTTGCTATACGACAGGGCAAGCAACGTAAAGCAGAACTTGAAGCTTTGGATAAGCAGATTAAAGCGGGGGAATGCGTTATAGGTCAGAAAACTGATCCTAACATTCTGATATGGTTACAGCATCTTAGATTTAGATATAACTCGATTTTGACTACTGAGGTTTCACAGAACATTCAAGTGCTGAAAGGACAATATTATTTGGAAGGTAACAGGGCCGGACGGTTATTAGCTAATTCATTAAAAGGTCACAAGGAAGCTTCTCGCATTGTTGCTTTGAGAGATCCTCAGGGGCAGCAATTGATTGTCAAGGACTCTGAAACTGCAGAAACCTTTCGCCAATTTTATACTCAGCTATACTCCCCAGAGATAGAATTTTCTGAGGAAGGTTTTGATAAATTACTGGCCAATATACAGAGGCCAGTGCTGGATCAGAAAACAGTTGCAGGTCTAGAGAGGCAGATCACGGTCATGGAAATTATCCAGGCTATTGACTCTATGCAAGTGGGCAAGGCTACTGGACCAGATGGCCTTCCGGTTGAATTCTATAAAACCTTTTCCAAAGTGATGGGCCCATATCTTCAACAATATTATAGGCTTCTTTTAGAAACGGAGGCCCAGACTGGAGCGTTCACCTCTGCAAATATCATTGTTCTTGAAAAACCTAGGAGAGACCCTCAGATGGTTAGTAATTACCACCCAATTTCATTACTAAATGCAGATTATAAAATATTTGCTGCCACTTTAGCTGGTTGTCTCTCCAAATTGATTCCATCTTTGATTCACCCAGATCAATGTGGCTTCACTGAGGGACGCTCTACAGCTGACAATGCCAGAGTATTCTGTCATGTTTTGGAAGGTGCAGAAGGAGCAGAGGGCCTACTGGTGGGCTTATCGTTAGATGCAGAGAAAGCATTTATTGACTGGAGTGGCCTTTCTTATTTGCCGTCTTGAAGTGGTTTGGTTTTGGTGAGGGTTTGCTTAAATTAATTAAACTTATGTATGCGAGACGTAGTACTAATATTTCTGTGAATGCGACTCAGTCTAATGACTTTTTCTTTGGGCGTGGCACCCGTCAAGGTTTCCCCCTTTCACCTATCCTTTTCAATCTGGCCTTGGAACCTTTGGCCTTATTGTTAAGACAAAGCTCTGCGGTTAAAGGTGTGTCCATAGCTGACATATAAATTAAACTTTCTGCTTATGCTGATGATCTACTGCTATTCTCTTTGCAAAAAACAAGCTGTGATGAGAACAGTTCCTTGTTCCGTGAAATCAGCAGTTCACCTGGTATGTCCCTTTTGTTTTTTCTCATAGTGCCAACAACTGCAGTTTGTTGAATCAGAAGATCTTCAGCAAGTCCTACATCAGTAAAGAAATTAGCACATGTGACATTGCGGCCAGTTTTCCACCAATGTCTAGTCAATCTTTTCACTACTTCAACTCCTTTCTTCAGTTCGACAGGGGGGGGGGCAAGGGAAAGGGGGGAGGGACCCGAGGCGGTCATGCCAGTTGCGTGGCTGAGACCTGGCTATGAATCAATGCAGCCGGGCACAGGCATGCGGTGGCGAGCCGAGGGCTAAGAAGGGGCGGGGGAAGGCGAGGGGGGGGGGCGGGCGAAGAGTCGCATTCAAAAGAGCACGCCCGGCGCGAGTGCGGTCTCTTTGCAGCTCGCCCCTCCTTCCAGGAAGAAGCCGGACACCCGCCCGACCCACCCAATGCGCGACTGGGGGGGGGGGGGGGAAATGTCGCAGCATGCAAGGCCTTGGGAGAAACGCACCCGTGAGAGAGAACACAGCCTAGGCCTTAAGTAAAGGGGGAGAGGTACGGGAGAGATACACGGACCTCCCCCCGGAGAGACGGAGATGGTGACAAGAACACCACGCAGAGAGCCCCCCCCTGCCTTGCTTTGATGGCGGGCAAAAGGGGGGGGCAAGGAAGAAAAGTTGCCAAGTCTGCTAGAACGGCAGGCGCAACAGCTTTTCGGCTGAAGGATACGAAAGACTAAGGGACTGAGAAAAGCTTTCACGGCTAAAGAGTTCCCTCCTGCTATGGGCAAAGTCGGCAGGATAGTGGCTGTGTTTCTCGAGGGGGCAAGGAAGAGAGGTGATATAAGGAATTGTAGACTGTGTCTTGCAGATGGGCACGTGCATGCTGTGGCCAACAGTTGTTATGTACTGTTAAATACCATTGTTGTTAATATACCATTGTAGTTAATAATAAAATTGAAATAATTTGGTGAAAGAACCCCATGGTGTGAGGTGGTGATTCATGTGGGGGGGGGGGGGCGAGGGAAAGGGGGGAGGGACCCGAGGCGGTCATGCCAGTTGCGTGGCTGAGTCTCTCTAAGAATGATGTCCAACATTTCATCGGTAACGAACAAAGAGAATGCCTCGCCTTTTGACTGAACTTTGCCTGCCCTTGTAACGCCAGGCATCTGACGAAGCAGATTAACTGCCGTTGTACGCAAGGCAGCATTAGGCTCGTCTACTGACCATATGCGTCCACTCTTTGCCTTGTAGATTTTACCCGATTTCTTCTGTTTACAAAATCCTGTTAATTCTTCTTTTCTTGCTTGGTTGTGGATCATCATCATCATCAAATGATGATGCACTGTCTTCATTCTCCACAGTATCACCTGCCAGGTACTGTGCTTCCTGTCCCTCAATTTGATCAACATAGTCACTAGTTTGTTCAACATTGTTTGGCTCACCATCAGAGTCTTCAACTTCTATTCCTGTTTCATCTTCTGATGATCCATTTTCAAGTTCAGCTAATACTGCCTGAAGTACAGTCTGGCTTGTTAGACGATGAGGACAACTACTACTCATTTCACTCAGAATTCTTGGAACAATAAAATAACTGAAATCATAATAAAAAAACTTATTAGCAATCTAATATATCTCAGAAAAAAGAAACAATTTTGGCGGCAAAGCGCCATTACTTCTATAACAGCAATGAATAGGTCTATACGAACACATGCCTGGTATGAACTCAAACGCTGAAAAATGTCACCTTAATTTCACATGAAGATCACAGTAGCCTACAGATGAAATAGCCTAGCAATGCTAAATTAACAATAATAACTGTAACATGAACCTGAAACAGGAATTCTGACAAGACTGGTTTCGCTAAGCTGGGGTCAATTTGACCCCAGGAGTGTATAATAGGTATATACCCCATAAAAATGTTAACATAAAATTACTGTTCCGATTAAATTATAACACTCTATGGGAAATTCAAGGGCTGTCAATATTGAGAAGCTACCGGAAGTTTTAAGTCATGGCTGAAATAAATAAGTAAGTAATTTGACATAACAAAAGGCTTGGGGTCAAAATGACCCCACGTGTGTGGTGAAGGGTTAAAAGGATTTATATTCTGCCTTCTCCTTTAATCAAAGCGGTGTGCACAGCAAACAATCAAATAAATTGATATTTGTGTGATCATGCAGTGTTATACACTGAATGAGTGTGTGTGTAAGTTAGCTTTGATTCGTGGTGGGCTATTTACAGCATGAGCTACTTTACAATCGTATGTACATGAGGGAGTAAGGGTGGGGGGTTGGTATTAGTCCAGGAGTTGGCGGGCACAACTATGTGCTGTCACCATAGTGCTTAATGAAGAGCGTTGTCTTGAGTAGTTTTCGAAAGTCCTTAATGTCTTCTGTTGATCGTAGGTTGTCAGGGAGGGCGTTCCATATTGCAGGTGCCGCCATCGATAGAGCTCTTCTTGCGGTGTTCTTAAGAGCCTTGGTGAAGTCTTTTGGTGTGTTTATGGTGTCCGAGGTGCCTCTCCTCTTCAGTCTTGTGCTGATGTCAGGTTGTATGAGTGGTTGTAGGCTGAGTACTGATGTCCGGTGTTTGATTTTGAATATGTTTAAGACTGTCTTATATCTGATGCGGGCACTGATTGGGAGCCAGTGGAGGTGTTTTAGAATGGGGGTGATGTGATCTTGTCTTGATGAGCCAGATATTATGCATGCTGCTGTATTTTGAGCCATTTGCAGTGGCCTGAGTGTCTGCTTAGTTGTTGTTATTGTTGTTAAGTGCTGTCGAGTCAGAGTCGACTCATGGTGACCCTCTGGATAGCTATCTTAAATTGTGTTGGGTCTTGAGTCAGGCGGCTCATTGTTGACAGACTGGTACCCGTAGCTACTGTTATTGTATCGATCCATCTCATTGCTTGCCTTCCTCTTTTGCGCTGACCTTCTATCTTGCCAAGCATGATGTCTTTCTCTAATGATCTCTCTCTTTGCATGATGTGTCCAAAATATGAAAGTCGAAGTCTTGTCATCTGAGCTTCTAAAGGAAGCTTAGGTTTGATCTCCTCTAGTACCGACTGGTTTGTTTGGGGGCAGTCCATGGTATACACAGTATTCACCGCCAGCACCATAATTTAAAGGCATCAATTTTCTTCCTGTCTATCTTTTTCACTGTCCAGCTTTCACATCCATATGATGTTATTGAAAATGCCATGGCTTGAACTAGTCGAATCTTTGTATGGAGATAGACATCTCTGCTTTTGAGAATCTTATCTAGGTCTTTCATAGCCATTCTGCCAAGAGCAATGCGTCGTCTGATTTCTTGACTGCTTGTTGCTTCTTTATATAGTTGATCCAAGTAGGTTAAAGTTGTTCACGATTTCAATTTCTTCTCCTTCAACGATGAACCTGTTGATTATGCCAGTTGTCATGATCTTTGTCTTCTTTACATTAAGGTGCAGGCCCATTTTGAGACTATGTTCTTTGATTGTGAGAAGCAAATGTTTCAGATCATCTTCACTTTCAGCCAGTAATGTGGTATCATCAGCATAGCGAAGGCTGTTGATGAGTCTTCCACCAATTTTCACACCTCTGTTGTCTTCATACAATCCTGCTTCTCTGATGATTTGTTCTGCATATAAATTAAACAGGTAGGGGGAAAGTATGCAGCCTTGTCTTTCACCTTTGCTTATTTTAAACCATTCTGTTTCTCCTTGTTCCATTCAAACTGCTGCTTCTTGATCAATGTACAGATTGTGCAAGAGTACGATCAGGTGTTCTTCATGCTTCTTAATATGGCCCAGAGTTTCTGATGGTTTACACAGTCAAAAGCCTTGCTATAGTCAATAAAGCACAAATAGATATCCTTTGTGGTATTCTTTAGTCTTTTCAAGGATCCATCTCACATCAGCAATGATGTCTCTCGTTCCTCGCCCTTTTCAGAACCCTGCTTGCACTTCAGGTAGTTCTTGTTCCAGGTATGGTTGTAGTCTCTTTTGAATAATCTTCAGTAGAATCTTGCTGGCATGTGGGATCAGAGCGATTGTGTGATAATTTCCACAGTCAGTTGGATCACCTTTCTTTAGTATTGCTATAAACACAGATCTTTTCCAGTCAGTTGGCCATGATGTTGTCTTCCATATTTCTTGGCAGAGCCTTGTAAGTACGGTAACAGCTGCATCAGATTGCTGTAATACCTCTATGGGAATGCTATCAATGCCTGGTGCTTTGTTCTTTGATAAGGCTTTCAATGCTGCTTTAACTTCTTATTTCATCACCAATGGTTCCTGATCATAAGGTACAGGTTGAAACGGCTGTTGGTCCACTTGATCTTTATCATATAAAAACTCTGTATATTCCTTCGACCTTTTCTTGATCTTCTCAGCATCATTCAACATAGAACCTTGAGCATCTTGTAACATTCCAATTCGAGGCTGGAACTTTTTCTTTAACTCTCATAGCTTTAGGAAAACCGATCTTCTTCCTCTGATAGTTTCTACTTCTATTTCCTTGCATGCGTCGTTGTAGTACTTTTCCTTTTCCTGTCTTGCTGCACGTTGGAAATCTCTGTTGAGTTCTGTTATTGTCTTTCTTTCTCCTCTGGCTTTAGCTTCCCTGCATTTCTCGGCAATTTTCAGAGTTTCTTCCGTCATCCATTTTGGTCGTTTTTGCTTTTTCACCTTTTGTAGAGACTTCTCGCTTTCTTCCACCACAACCTTCTTGATGTCATTCCATAACTCTTCTGGAGCTCTGTCCTTTGTATCTAAAGCAGCAAATTGATTTTGCAGGCAGTCTTTAAATTCCAGTGGTTTATTCTCAAGGTCATATTTTGCTGCAGTCATGAGTGGTTTGCTCTTTTTCAACTTTAGCTTGAGTTTGCATACTAGTAGTTGATGATCTGTACCACAGTCAGCTCCAGGTTTTGTCTTTTTTCCATCATTGACTTCCACAGATGTAGTCAATTTGATTTTTATACAATCCATTGGGTGAAGTCCATGTGTACAGTTCCCGCTTGTGTTGATGGAAGAAGGTTTTTGAGATGAATAGATCATTGGTCTTGCAGAATTCTATCAGTCTTTCTCCAGCTTCATTTCTGTTGCCAAGTCCATATTTTCCACCTACTTTGCCTTCTTCTTTGTTGCCAACCTTTGCGTTCCAGTCACCCATGACTATCAGGATATCCTGTTTGCATGTTCTGTCAATTTCAGCTTGTACTTGTTCATAGAACTCTTCAATTTCATTCTCTTCTGCAGCTGTTGTTGGGGCATATACTTGAATTATAGTTGTGTTGATAGGCATTCCTCGTAGACAAATAGAGATTAAGCGTTCACTGACTGCATTGTATTTCATTACAGTTCTTGCAAGTTTCTTCTTTATTATAAATGCAACACCATTTCTTCTTTGTCTTTCATTTCCAGCATAGTAGACCATGTGATCATCTGATGCAAAGTGCCCGATGCCAGTCCATTTCAGTTCGCTGACACCCAACAGATCAAGTTGTACACGTTCCATTTCATTCTTGACCACCTCCAACTTCCCTTGGGTCATGCTTCGTACGTTCCATGTTCCAATGCGCAAGACATCTTTACAGCTTCTGACTCTCATTTCATGCGCAGCTACATCAGCAGTCAGATGCCCTGAGGGCTTTGATCCAACCACATCATAAATGCTGGCTTTACTCTGAAAAGTCTTCAGCTCTTCCCCAGTAGCTAGTTGAGTGCCTTCCGACCTGGGGGTCTCATCTTGCAGCACTATAGCACAATTTGTTTTGTTGTAACTATCCATTGGGTTTTCATGGCAAGATACAGAAGTAGATTGCCGGGCCTTTCTTCCGCGCAGTTTAAGTTTGGTGTTGTTGCCGTTGTCACAGAAATGTGATCCTCCGCCGTCAACACTATCCCATTCTGCTGCTGCCCAGATGGGTGGTTTGTCTTGGTCTGGCACCTCAGCTGAGACCTGTCCATCTTGGGAGATCCTGCCAGTAGTTAAACTACCGATAGTTTAGCTCTCAGCATCACTGATGCACACAAGCCCTCACAGCACGACAAGCTGCAAATCAAGTGAGGGTGTTTTGTTGTAACTATCCATTGGGTTTTCATGGCAAGATACAGAAGTAGATAGGCCCAGATAGACTGGGTTGCAGAAGTCTAGGATGGGAGTTATTAGCGCTTGACAGACTGTGTGTTTTCATCAGTTGGGGGCAGATATATAAAAAAACATATTATAATACATTTGGTCCTCCTCATCTCTCTTTTTCTTTGTGGCAGATTTGGCCTGGTGGCATAATTTGACATTTCCATACATGTCCTTCACTTGGGAAGCTTCATCAGCACCAGTTGTTTAAGTATCATATTTATTGCCTTATTTATTTAGCTATATGTGATATTATCATCACGTTTTATTGCAGAACCCTTATTTAGTACAATGTTTTTTAATTTGTTTTAAGCACTAAATTGATTACTTCATTCATCTAGCCACATGTGACAATATCATTGTATTTTATTATTTTATTATTTATATTGTTTTTAATATGAATAGATTTTGTGTTTTATGATTTGTATTATAATATGCTTTTTGATATATCTGTATTTATATGATGATTAATTTTTGTATGTGCATTTGTTTTTATCATTTATTGTACTCTTTCAAGATTTGTCTCACCCTGAAGAAGCCAAAATCAAAAAGTAATTTGCTCAAATTTCTCACATAGTCAAAATACTGTGATCGTTAAGGAAAAGGGTCTCAGAATGAATGAGGACGGGTCAAACCAGGCACAAGCCTTGAGACTCACAATCCCCTTCGTTACATCAAGGACCCAAATATTCCTTTAACTCAGGTAAAACGAACTTGTATATGCAGGCACTGTTTTACTTATCAATGCAGTCACTGTTCGAACAGAACTAAGCTGTAAATAGAATCCCGACTCTTTAAGCTACTTGAAAACAGCAAAATAGCTTGTCTGAGAATGTAATGTGAGTCGAGAAGTGGCTCCCAGCTCCCAATGCAGTCACTGTTCAAACAAAACTAAGCTGTAAATTAAATCCCGACTCTAAACTGCTTAAAAAGAGCAAAATAGCTTATCTGGAAATGCAGTTTGAGTCGAGAAGTAGCTCCCAGCTCCCAACGCTAATCCTAAGCGCTGATGCGTTTCACCGCCGACGCGGCTTCTTCGGGGGAGTTCAGCTTATGGCATGCAGCATCTGGTCTGCTCAACACACGCTCTGAGCCTATTCATTGAAGCTCAGCAATATCAAAAAAACGCCGCGCATGGGGATGGAAGGATGGAAGGGGATGGAAGGATACTCCTATGAAGAGAGGCTAAAAAGATTAGGGTTCTTCACCCTGAAGAAGGCCTTAGTGGCCGAAATGCGTTGGGGCTTAAGAAAGACCTGTTTTGACTGCCAGTTTGGGTACCAGCTTCTTTGTCCCCTAGTACTATGCTGCAGGTACTGGTGCTCTACTTTTGTTGTCTCTAAATTGGAAGACTGGGCATTCAAATGACAGATGAAATTTAATGTGGAGAAGTGCAAAGTTATGCACCTAGGAAAGAACAGACCAAATTATGGTTACACAATGCAAGGTTCCACATTAGGAACCACCACCCAGGAAAAAGATTTAGGTGTCATTGTGGATAACATGTTGAAACCGTCTGGCCAGTGTGCAGCAGCGGCCAAGGAAGCAAATAGAATGCTAGGAATCATAAGGAAAGGAATGGAGAATAAAACAAAGGATATTATAATGCATCTGTATTGTTCCATAATGTGATCACACCTTGAATATTGTGTGCAATTCTGGTCGCCGTATCTTAAAAAGGATATAGAGTTATTGGAATAGGTACAGAGAAGAGCCACCAAAATGGTAAAGGGGATGGAAGGATACTCCTATGAAGAGAGGCTAAAAAGATTAGGGTTCTTCAACCTGGAAGAAAGATGGCTGAGGGGAGATATGTAATTGAGTGGAATGGGTAAAAGTAAATCGATTGTTTATGCCGTCAAAATATAGAAAAACTAGGGGACATGCAATGAAGCTAAAGTGTAACCTATTTAAGATTAATAAGAGAAAATATTTTTTCACTCAACTTGCAATCAAACTCTGGAATTCGTTACTGGAGGATTTAGCAAAAGCTGTTAGTGTAGCCGGGTTTAAAAAAGGTTTGGAGAAGTTCCTGGAGGAAAGGTCCATAAACCATTATTAAAGGGGACCCGGGAAATCCACTGCTTGCTCCAATACAATGCCTGTGTCTTTTGGGCAAACTGCTAAGTACAGTACTTGTGACCTAGATTGACCACTGTTGGAAACAGGATACTGGGCTTGATGGACCTTGGTCTGACCCAGTATGGTATATTCTTATTTTCTTATCTAGCCTGCCCTTCCATATGAACTACTAGAGTCCCCTTTTTTCCTTTAGAGATATTCTGTATTTGTCCCATGCTTGAATTCAGATAATGTCCTTGTCTTTACTACCTCCACTGGGAGACCATTCCACGCATCTACCATTCCTGGGAGATCATTCCACTCATCTACCATTCCTGGGAGACCATTCCACGCATCTACCATTCTTTCCGTAAAGAAGTATGTGAATAGATGTATATATCAATTAAAATATTAATAGTTATTTGTATTAATTGTTAAAATGTTATATTGAAAAAAAATGTTTGAATGTTTAAATGTTACAATGTTTTATCTATAACAAACATTCAAAGTAAAATGTTTTTTTTCTATGGAAACCGCTTTGACCTGGTGAAAAGCGGTATTTAAATATAGTTAAATAAATAAATATTTCTCAATATTACTCATGTGTCTATCCCCTTTCACCCTCATCCTTTGTCGCAGAGCTTTCTTTCAAGTGAAAGAGGCTCTCCTTCTGTGCATTTATGCCACGGAGATATTTAAACATCTCTCCTCTATCCTGCCTTTCCTCTAAAGTATACATATTGAGATCTTTAAGTCTGTCCCCATATGGTTTATAACAAAGATCACTCACTATTTCGGTAGTCAACCTCTGCACCGACTCCATCCTGTTTATATCCCTTTGAAGGTATGGTCTCCAGAATTGCACACAATACTCTAAATGAGGTCTCACCAAAGACTTGTACAGAGGCACTATCATGTCAGTTTTCCTGCTGGCCATTTTTCTCCCTATGCACCCATGCTTCCTTCTGCCTTTTGCCATTGTCTTTTCTACCTGTTTATCCACTTTACGATCATCATAAACAATCATGCCCAGATCCCGATCTTCTCTCATGGACAGAAGTACTTCACCCCCTTATACTGTATTACTCCCTTGTTTTTTTGTAGGCCAAATGCATGATCCTGAATTTATTAGCGTTAAATCTCAGCTGTTAAATTCTTAACCATTCTTCAGACTTAGCTAGATCCCTCCTCATGTTATCTATTCCTTCCTGGATATCTACTCCAATGCAGAATTTGGTATCATCCACAAAGAGGCAAACCTTACTCGATAGCCCTTCCACTAACAAAAATGTTAAAAAGAATTGCACCAAGGACAGATCCATATGGCACACCACTGGTAATCTCCTTCTTCTTAGAGTGAGTTCCATTTACCTGTACACTTTGTCGCCTCCCACTCTACCAATTTTTAACCCAGTCAGTCCATCCCTAGAGTCTTCTATTTATTTATAAGTCACCTGTGTGGAATGGTGTCAAAGCTTTACTGAAATCAAAGTACACCACATCTTGGACTCTCCCTCGGCCTGATTCTCTGGCCACCCAGTCAAAGAAATCAATCAGATTTGTCTGACAATACCTGCCTCTAGTAAACCCATGCTGCCTCAGATCCTGCAATCCACTGGACTCCAGAAATCTCACTATCCTCTGTTTTAGCAGTGTTTTCATTCATTTACTCACCACAGAGGTCAGTCTAACTGGACTGTGGTTCTCAACCTCATCCTTACTTCTGCTTTTGTGTAAAGGGATCACATGTGCCTTTCTCCAGTCCTCTGGGACCACTCCCAACTCTAAAAAAGCATTGAAAAGGTCAGTCAATGGAGCCACTAGAACATCCCCAAGTTCCTTTAATATTCTCCGATTTATCCCATCCAGCCCAATCTCTTTGTCTACCTTTAGTTTAGCTAATTCCTCATGAACACAGTCTTCTGAAAATCATTCAAGATCCCCTTCACTTCATTTCCTATTTGTGGGTATTTTCTGAGATTCTGCTCCTGGCCCTTCATTTGTGAACACAATACAAAATATTTGTTAAGCAATTTTGCTTTATCCTCATCAGCTTCTATATATTCCTCCCCCTCCCTCTTGAGTCTGACAATATCACTTTTGCCCTTACTCCTCTTGCTAACATATCTGAAAAATGTCTTGTCCCCCCATTTTATTGCATTGGCTATTTCTTCTTCTGTTTGTATCTTTGCTTTCCTGACTAATTTCTAGCTTCTCTTAGTTTTTCCATATATTGATGCTTGTCTTTCTCTCTCTGTAATCTCTTGTATTTTATGAAGGCAACCCTGTTTTGCTTCACCTCTTCAGCTACTTCTTTTGAGAGCCATAGTGGCCTCCTTTTCCTTTTACATTTATTTATCTTTCTAACAAAATGTTTATTTGCCCTTAAAATATCCCCTTTCAGTTTTGTCCAGCATCTTATGCTTTCTCTTCCACCTCCCCAGATGTTGTTTCTTTCCCCATCAGTGGACCATCAGTTTTCTATTTCCTTCCTTTTCGCCACCCTCTCCCCCTCCAGTGGTCCGACATCTCTCCTATCTCCATCCCAGCCCACATCTTCTCTCTCTCTCCCTAGCCCTCCCCATCCCAGACCAATTCATTCCTTTTCTCTCATGACATAAAATCTTCCCCCTCTCTCTCGTTTTATATATCTATCTATCTATCTATATTTTTTTTCCTTATTGTCCCTCCAGTCAAGTCCAGACACGTGGGTTATGCCTGCCTAACAGCAGATGTCGACTGAGGACCACTGGTTTGATTTTGACACCATGGTATAAAGGGTCCTGTACAGCCTCACTCTCACCAGTATTTTCTCAATCTCCAACAGATGGAAGTTGCTTAAGCCTGTGCAGTCTGAACTGGATTGGAAAAAGGATGATAAGGAAAAGTTGTTTGTCCGCAATGGCTGGCAGCAAGTCCCAGAGGTGCAGAACCTGGTGGTTCCAGGACCCCCCCCCCCCCCCACTGGTTCGCCCTGTTTCAAGTCAGGGTGAGCTCCATGAAGGCAGCCTGACAGAAGGTGGATCCTTTCCCCTTCTTTCTCCTTCAGAAGGGGTTACGGTAAGGCCACATGGGGCAGTGTCATTCTATCCTATCCCCACTACTAGGGGGAGGTAGTCAGAAGGCAGAAGTTAAAATAAAAAAAAATTGCAGTGGGGATCTTATATCAATGTCCCCTTGAGTGGGAGAAGGCTGATATTTAGATGTTACTTGTTCTGGTGGATGTTACAGTATGCTCTGCCACCATGGATGGCAAGCTGACCGCATTCTCAAATCTGGATATTTAGTGGTTTGATTTTATTTTATTTTGTTTTGCTTGGTTGTTTTGCTGTAGAAAATCTTGCTAGCTCCGGGGGCCATCTGCAGCAATGGCAGCCATAGTAGTGTTTCACTTTTAGGCAGGAAGGGCCACTGTGAGTTCCCAGACACAGGGAGGGCTGTTGCAAACAGTATTTAAAATAAATAAATAAAAGACACGACAGAGTGGCGAATATGATATTGTGCGTGGAAGGAGATTTTAGTGTGAACCTCCACCATTTTTTATTTTAGTTTCCTAAAGCTGTTCAGAGACCAGCTGGGCACTGCAGGGCTCAGTCCATGGTTGGTTGCGGAAATTAAGATAAGATGTTAAGATAAGAAATTAAGGTAAGAATTGCTGAGAAGGCTGGTCTTGCAAACATGGAGTGCAAGCATCAAGGGCCGAAAGTGTGCATAGACCAAATAGTGTCTATCATACGATGACTGTCCAGTAAGGTGGCCGAGCCAAAGTCATTAGGCCGGAGGTATTTCAGTACAAACACCAACCATTTTGGATCCCTAAATCGGGGAAGGGATTCTCTGATGGGTTATTAGGGTATCTGAAGAGTTTTAGCGGGGCTGGCATAGCTTCTCCACATGACTGAGTGCTGGGCTGTCCTCTTCTATTTAGATTTAGGTGAGTAGGAGTAATGGAAAAGAAAGAGAGTAGGTCTTTCTAAATGCAAAAGAAAGAAGGAAAAAGCAGGTAATAAATAGTTGAAATATCAATCCAATGCTTCAGTCGGCATGGTGCGGTACCTTCCGGTTCTCTATAGTGCACCTCAAGCAAATCGTGACAGTAGTAATTTCAGCTGAATCTGTATGCTCTCCTGGACACCTTTGCTTAAGGGGATGAGAGATTGAGGTGAATTCTACATAATGCTACATTCACCCTTGGGCCGCTGAAGTCATGGCCTGAAAGTTAAACTAAGAAACTCTCTGCAGGGTAGCTTAGTGCTGCTGGCAACTCCTGGGCGGTCCAGCTTTGAGATGACTCAGGGATTATTTTAGGATCCTCCAGAGATACTCTTGATTTAAGGAAGCATCACCTCAGGTGGAAAGCTGTACTGTTAAGCAGTTACCTTTAGGTGACGACTCTAGTTTGTTTTCTGTTCAAGGCATTGGCTTGTTACTTTACGCTTTGAGGCTGAACCTGATCACACCTCTGTATTTAGTAGAGTGCCTGGTCATAGATTACTTCAATTGCCAGCTTCAGGCTGATCATGATAAAGTTTGTATATTCTGAGAGGAAGGCCCAACCGTAAGCTTCTGAGATGCTGTTTATAGAGCAAGACCAACTGTTGAAAAAAATAAAAAAAGAGGTAAACAGTGAATTCCGGTGTTCCGGTCAGGTCTAGATCAAGACACTCTACTGGGCCATGTAATTGCCTTGTGTGGGCAATGTTGGCTGTTATCTTTTTCTGCACACTTAATTTTGTCTGATGCAATATAGTTCATGGTAGAGTTACTGACAGGTATGTGTTGGTCAATCCTCTATCCTTAAGGTTCAGCAATGCTCTCTGGCAATAAGTTTATTTATTTAACAGGTTTTTTATACTGCTTTATCATGTCAGTCAAAGCGGTTTACATTGTAACTTAAACTTGGTAATGTACATTAAAAAGGGACATTGATAACTTGGATTTTTCTGAGGCAATGGAAGTTTAAGTGATATGCCAAAGCCACAAGGAGTTCTAGTGGGAATCAAGCCCTGGTCTCTTGGTTCCTAAGCCAGTGCTCTAACCAATAGGCTACTCCTCCACTCTTCATCCTGCTTAGCTGTTAAAAAAATAAAGTAACAAAGAAAAAAGGCCTCAAGGAATTACAAGCAGATATGGAGTTTGCGGTGGCAGCATTGGGTACCCAATCTCCCCTAATTTAGTGATAGATACATGCAACTTTGCACATCTTGCTTCAGGCCTGTTCTCCAGTGAAGTGCCCTTTACAAGAAGACTTGAGGATTCTCCCTTTGTGAGGCGGTCCTGTTGTGTTTTATTCATATGCTCTAGGGGAGTACAGCAGTTAGCGTGTAGAAGTCCTCGCACCTAGGCTGCTGCTGTTTCTCTTCTCAAACTTCCCCTCAAATTATCCAGGCATCGGGGAAAGCCCCTGTTGTCATCAAAATACTGTTGAGGGACCATTGCCCCAGATAGAAAGCAAATCTCTGGTGGCCCAGCGGCCCCAATCCTCCCATTCTCCCAAGCAAAAATAATCCTAGTGGTCCAGTGGCCCTGAACTCCCCAACCCCCTCCTGGTACCTTTATAAAGGATGGGGAGCGCTGCTCACATGCTCGAACGTCATCTTGAAAAATGGCAGTACCTGTCCCTGGGTGGTGCATCCTGGGCCATATAAGGTTCTACTGCAGTCTGAACCCACCTGGTGCATCCCAGGATGCACCGCCTAAGGAGAGGTGCACCATTTTTCAAGATGGAGGAACAGGAGTGGGAGCATGTTGGGTGGGTAGGGGGATTGGGGCCACTGGGCCACCAGAACTTTGCTTACTGTCTGGGGCACTAGCCCCCTGACAGTATTTTGATAGCTTTGGGGGCTTTCCCTGATGCCTAGCTCATCTGAGGGGAAGAAAGCCCCCAATGCTATCAAAATACTATTGGGGGCTCACGCTAGATGCTTGAGCCACCTGAAGACCAGGCATAGAGATATTGGTGCTAAGGCTGGTTACGAAATCCTCTATGTGTTTCTCTGCATTGGGTACAGACAATACTAGCATGCAAATTTAATATGTGCATACAAATAAACAACTAAAAAAACAAACAACCTCTGCTCAAAAAAATTATGAAACAACAAAAAAAGAGAGCAGTGATAGCCGAGCACTATAATAGTATTAATGATTGTTGGAAGAGTTGTCTTGAGGAAAACTCTCGTGACCACTCTTCCTTATTACTCAAATAAAGGTTTACTCAAATTTAAACAGTGAACCCATGTTAAAAATGTGTGATAAAACACAATCATGTGCCTCACACAAGATTAACCCAAAATTTGTATGAAAAAACCTCCGTGTTGATCAATAACACAATGCACTTATCTGAAGAGATGCCTTCGTGAACAGTAATCCTTTGCAGAACATGCGGTGTAAACAGCGGACACAGCACTGCGTTTAGGGCACAACAACTATGAATGTCCTGTTTCAAAGCTCCAGAGACCGCAATAATGACAATAGCAACCAAACCTTTTAGATGCCTTGTGAAACTCAGCTGATATTTAAACCACATGACTGATTCAACCAATGAATGTAGACCAAATAGACCAATCAGCCTCTAATACTTCAAAGAAGGCTTTCCCAATTAAGTTCTTGATTTAAACCTCTGGGGGATACTGTTGATAATTTAAAAATCCAAGACTGCTACATAAATTGAAGTTTCTTTTCCCGATTACCACCTGAAGGATTCAATGGAACATACAGTAGTCCAGCACCCTCCACTTTAATTCACAAAAAGCATGGCGATGGGTCAGACAATGCTGTACAATGGGTGCGTTTGTAGTCTCATTTCATAGACGTGATGCATGTTCCCGTAAATGCACCCGAACTGGATGGGATTATCTTTTGTTAGGGTGGTTCATTACAAACCTTTTCAAATGCGTATAGCCTTATATAAATTTTTTAGGAAATTACAAGTTATACATTATTGTGCCTTGCATAGTGTTGTTTCTGATTCGTTTGTCAGAGTGCCATCAAAATGTATTCCTCCGGGCACACCTGACCCGTTGATTCAGACATTTCAGAAATTGGTTCTCAGGGATGTGGGTATTTTGGAACAATCTAATTTAAGATCTCAGTTTCATAATTTATCTAGAGAGCAATGGTCTGCTATACGTGAATTACAGAGTAGACAGGATATAGTAATTCATCGAGCAGACAAAGGGGGTGCTATGGTTGTACAGTCTTTAGATCAATCTAGATCTCATGTATTAAGTCATCTTTCAGATGATCATTATTATCATTTATTACCTAATGATCCAACTTTGGAATTGCAATTATAAATAAAAAAAATTGGTGGAGGATGTTTGTTTTAACGGCTGGATAACTAAGCAAGAACTGAAATTTTTGACTCCAACTCATCCTGTTACACCTATTTACACTGTTCCTAAGATACATAAATCATTAATGTCTCCACCAGGCAGACCTATTGTATTGTGCCATGGATCAGTTTTAGAACCTTTGTCCAGGTTTTGTGATATTTTTTTACAGCCATTTGCACAGGTAGTGGATTCTTTTATTAAGGACACTACTCATTTCATCACTCGGTTAAATTCTATAACTAACCATATTGAATAATTTTGGTTACATAGAAACATAGAAACATGATGACAGAAAAAGACCACATGGCCTATCTAGTCTGTCCTTCCATATCAACAACTACAACAGTCCACTTTTTACCTTTAGAGATTCTCTGTGTTGGTCCCATGCTTTTTTGAATTCAGTTACTGTCCTCATCTCTATCACCTCCACTGGGAGACTATTCCATGGATGCACTACTCTTTCCCTAAAGAAATATTTCTGCATATCACTCCTGAATCTATCTCCCTTCACCCTCATCCCATGTCCCCTTGTAGCAGAACTTGCTTTCAATTGAAAGAGGCTCTCTCCTTGAACATTTATGCTACGGAGGTATTTAAACATCTCAATCATATCACCTCTATCCCGCCTTTCCTCTAAGGTGTACATATTAAAATCCTTAAGTCTGACCTCATATGCTTTATAATGAAGCCCACTAATCATTTTAGTAGCCACCCGCTGCACCGACTCCATCCTGTTCACATCCTTTTGAAAGTGCGGTCTCCAGAATTGCACACTATACTCCAAATGAGGTCGCACCAAAGACTTATACAGAGGCATTATCACCTCCTTTTTTCTGCTAGCCATTCCTCTCCGTATGCACCCAAGCATCCTTCTAGATTTTGCTGTCACCTTTTCTACCTGTTTAGCTACTTTAAGATCATCAGACACAACCACGTCTAGGTCCCGCTCTTCTTTAGTGGACAAAAGTACTTCACCTCCTATATTGTATTGCTCCCTTGGATTGCTGCAGCCCAAATGCATGACCTTACATTTTTTAACATTAAATCCCAGTTGCCAAATTCTAGACTTAGCTAGATCCCTCCTCATGTTATCTACATCTTCCTGGTTGTCTACTCTTTTGCAGATTTTGGTATCATCCGCAAAGAGGCAAACCTTACCCGACAGCCCTTCCGCTATATCACTAAAAAAGATGTTAAAAAGAATCGGACCAAGGACAGATCCCTGGGGCACACCACTGGTAACATCCTTCTCCTCAGAGTGAGTTCCATTTACTTGTACTCTTTGTCGCCTCCCACCCAACCAAGTTCTAACCCAAGCAGTAACTTTAGGGTCCATCCCTAGGGTGCTCAGTTTGTTTTTAAGTCACCTGTGAGAAACAATGTCAAAGGCTTTGCTGAAATCTAAATACACCACATCTAGAGCTCTCCCTTGGTCCAACTCCCTGGTCACCCAGTCAAAGAAATCAATCAGATTTGTCTGACAAGACCTGCCTCTGGTGAATCCATGCTGCCTCGGATCCTGTAATCCGCTGGACTCCAGAAACCTCACTATTTTCTCTTTCAGCAGCGTTTCCAATAATTTACTCACCACCAAAGTTAAACTAACCAGCCTGTAGTTTTCAACCACATCCTTACTTCCGCTTTTGTGTAAAGGCACCACATGAGCCTCTCTCCAGTCCTTTGGCACCACTCCCAACTCCAACGAGGCATTGAAAAGGTCAGTCAGTGGAGTTGCTAGAACGTCCCCAAGTTCCCTCAGTATTCTAGGGTGTATCCCATCCGGTCCCATCGCTTTGTCTACTTTAAGTTGAGCTAGTTTCTCACGAACACAGTCTTCTGAAAATTGTTCAAGATGTCCCTCGCTTCTGTTCCTATTTGTGGGTGTTTTCTGAGGTCCTGCTCCTGGTTCTTTTTCCGCTTTATCCTTATCAGCTTCTACATATTCCCCCCCTGCACCCTTGAGTCTGACAATACCACTTTTGCCCTTCCTCTTCTCACTAATATATCTGAAAAATGTCTTATCCCCCCATTTTATTGCATTGGCTATTTCCTCCTCCTTTTGAATCTTTGCCTTCTTGACTACTTTGCTAGCTTCTCTAAGTTTTTCCAAATACAGATGCCTGTCTTCCTCTCTCTGTGACCTCTTGTATTTCATGAAGGCCTCCCTCTTTTTCTTCACGTTTTCAGCTACTTCCTTCGAAAACCATAGCGGTCTCCTTTTCCTTTTGCCTTTATTTACCATTTTAACAAAAAGGTTGATTGCCCTTAAAATATCCCCTTTCAGTTTTGCCCACTGTTTTTCTACATCCCCCAGCTGTTCCCATCCCACTAACGACTCCCTGAGGTATTGGCCCATCTTCGCAAAGTTAGTCTTCCTAAAGTCTAAGATCCTCACCTTGGAATGGATTCTAACAGCCCTAGTCCTAATACTGAACCACACCATCTGGTGATCACTGGATGCAAAATGTTCTCCCACTACAACATCAGAAACACTTTCACCATTGGTAAGCACCAAGTCCAGTATGGCCCCTTCACATGTGCGGTCTGTTACCAATTTCCTGAATAGTTCTCCCTGTAGAGAATCCAGGATCTCCTTACTTCTAGATCAGGGGTCTCAAACTCAAATTGCTTTGAGGGCCGAATGAGGACTTGTAAAGTAACCCGGGGGCCGCATAAGACACGGGCCTCATTTGCATAAGGGGCCTCATTTGCATAAATATTTGCATAATGTTGCATAATGAGTGCATGGATAAAGAAAGACTAGAAAATTTCTATATTACTATAATCCAGTGCCAACCGCCAGGCACATTAGGAACTACTACTAACACTGCCCATTTGGAACCCATAGCAAACCCCCCGTATCATAACAGCACTACCAGGACTCACAAAGCACCAGACCCTACCTATCAAAAGGCAACACTGCAAATATTAAATCAATACATTTCAGAGAACAATACATGACCTACTGGGAAAAGAGAACAAGTAGCAATGTCAAATAGGAATTACACAGAATACCTCAGCACTGTAGAAATAAAACTATAAATAATTTCTTGTACCAAAGCACAGACATTAATGATGCACATTTCCCAGAGCTGACATATTCCAGTTAATAAATTCAAAATAAAGAGATATTTTTCTACCTTTTGTGCATTTTTTTCAGTTGCAATTGCTCCAGCCACTTCTGGTTTCTTCGTGTCTTCTGCTATCTCCATCGTCTGCTGTCCATTTGTCCTTTCTTCTCTCTTCTAGTTTTTTTCCATTCTCTCTCTCTACATCTGCTTTAACATACTAATCTTTCTCCTTTTGCTCTTTCCTCATTCCTATTTCATCCACTCAAATTTTACCCCTCCATCCTCAATCCCCACTTACTCTCCCAATACCTGGCCAATTGTAGATTTGTCTTCTCTTCCAGACAAAATATTTTTCCCCTCTCCATTTCACTTTCCCAGCTCCATCCCATTCTAATCCTCCCCCAACATCAGCTCCCTTCTAGTTCCAGCCCCACCCAGCATCTGCTCCTTTCTAGTCCCTGCATCAGTCCATTTCCAGTCCTATCCTAGCCTCACCATCAGCCCATTTCCAATCCTAGCCCCCCATCAGCCCATTTCCAATCCTAGCTCCCTCCCCTCACAGCCCATTTCCATTCCAAGCCCCCCTCCCCATCAGCCATTTGCAGTTCAAGCCCCCCTTCCACTCAGCCCATTTCCAGTCCTAGCAACCCCCCCAGCCCATTACCAGTCCTAGACCCCCCATAGCCCATAACCAGTCCTAACCTCCCCATAGCGCACTTCCAGTCTTACCCCCCATCACCCCATTTTCAGTCTTACCCCCCCCATAGCCCATTACCAGTCCTAGTCCCCCCCATAGCCCACTTGCAGTCGTATCCCCCATCACCCCATTTTTAGTATTACGTCCCCTCATAGGCCATTACCAGTCCTAACCCCCCAATTAGCCCACTTCAAGTCGTATCCCCCATCACCCCATTTTCAGTCCTAGCCCCCACCATAGCCCATTACCAGTCATAACCCCCCCCTGCCGATAGCCCACATCCAGTCCGAACCCCCAGCTGCCCATTTCCAGTCCTAGCCCCCACCATAGCCCATTACCAGTCATAACCCCCTCCCCTGCCAATAGCCCACTTCCAGTCCTAACCCCCATCTGCCCATTTCCAGTCCTAGCCCCCACCATAGCCCATTACTAGTTATAACCCCCCCAGCCCATTACCAGTCATAACCCCCCCTGCCAATAGCCCACTTCCAGTCCTAACCCCCATCTGCCCATTTCCAGTCCTAGCCGCCTCCATAGCCCATTACCTGTATTAACCCCCCCCCTGCCAATAGCCCACTTCCAGTCCTAACCCCCCTCTGCCCATTTCCAGTCCTAGCCCCCACCATAGCCCATTACTAGTTATAACCCCCCCAGCCCATTACCAGTCATAACCCCCCCTGCCAATAGCCCACTTCCAGTCCTAACCCCCATCTGCCCATTTCCAGTCCTAGCCCCCACCATAGCCCATTACCAGTCATAACCCCCCCCCTGCCAATAGCCCACTTCCAGTCCTAACCCCCATCTGCCCATTTCCAGTCCTAGCCCCCACCATAGCCCATTACTAGTTTTAAACCCCCCCCAGCCCATTACCAGTCATAACCCCCCCTGCCAATAGCCCACTTCCAGTCCTAACCCCCATCTGCCCATTTCCAGTCCTAGCCTCCACCATAGCCCATTACCAGTTATAAACCCCCCCCAGCCCATTACCAGTCATAACCCCCCCCCTCCCCCCTCTGCCAATAGCCCACTTCCAGTTCAGTCAGCCCCTCCATAGCTCATTACCGGCCAACAAAAAAACCCCCAAAACCCTGGCTTCTGCTGCTGCCGTTGCCGCCGTGGCAGCAGCAGAATCAATTGTCAAATTAAAAAAAAAAACTGACTTCTGCTGCTCAAGCAGCTGTCCTGCGGCCCCTTTCCCTCTGCCCGGAGATCCGACTCTGCTCTATCAGCGGCGTGCTTTTCAAGCCGCGACGAGAGTATTCCCCTCTCGCGCGGTTTTAAGCCGCGCGAGAGGGGAATACTCTCTTCGCGGCTTGAAAAGCACGCCGCTGAGAGCAGAGTCGGATCTCCGGGCAGAGGGAAAGGGGCCGCAGGACAGCTGCTTGAGCAGCAGAAGTCAGTTTTTTTTTTTTAATTTGACAATTGATTCTGCTGCTGCCACGGCGGCAACGGCAGCAGCAGAAGCCAGGGTTTTGGGGGATTTTTGGTTTTCCGCCGTCGCGGGCCGCACAAAGTTGTCTCGCGGGCCGCGTGTTTGAGACCCCTGTTCTAGATGATACTGCAGCAGGAATGTGCCAATCAACATCTGGCATATTGAAATCTCCTATCAGTAGCACTTCCCCTTTCCTAGCAATGCTGCGTATGTCTTCAATTAACTCTCTGTCCACCTCTTCCTCTTGTGAGGGAGGTCTGTATATCACACCAATGCAAATAGATTTCTCTTTCCCTCTTTCTAGTTTAACCCACAATGCCTCCTCTCTCCCTTTTAAGCTCTGTAATTCCAAAGCTTTAATAGAAATTTTTACATATAGTGCCACTCCTCCTCCCCTTCTTCCTACCTTCTCCTTTCTGAATAAAGTATAGCCAGGTATAGTTACATCCCAATCATGGTTTTCTGTGAACCATGTTTCTGTAACTGCCACTAAATCCAAGTCAGCCACTCCCACCAAAGCTTCAACATCAGTGATCTTATTTCCCATGCTACGGGCATTTATACACACTGCTTTCCATATGTTACCCCTATTACCCATTTCCATAAAGGTATTTAATGTATCACCTACCTGGGGGCTTTCACTTACCTGGGGGCTTTCTTCACCCATCCCCAACGAATCTAGTTTAAAGCCCTCTTCAGTAGCTTAGCCAGTCTAGTACCGAAGATGCGTTGACCTTTCTTGGAGAGATGGTTGGTTTCTTTGGATGTAGCTGCTCTTTATACAAATATTGAACAAAAAGAAGCCCTTGGAAATAATTTCACATTTAGATTTGGCTTTACCTTCTCGGCTACCTCATTCATTATTTCAGTGGCTTTTGCAATTTGTTTTAACTCATAATTATTTTCAATTTGAACAGAAATATTATTTACAGATTCATGGAATAGCTATGTGAGCAACAGTGGTTCCTTCTGTGGCAACTTTATATTTAGTTGATTTTGAATCATCTCTAGTATATCCTTCCCCATGGTACTCTCATGTGGTACTTTGGGTGATATACATTTTCTTTGGAATTGGACTGAACAATAACTGTTTTCTTTTGTGGAGTGGTTAAACAGTCTTAGAGTTAATATTAAATTTACCGTGCATCATCATTTTCAACAGCTGGAATTTTTGGATGTACTAGTGTATAAAATGGATGGTAAGGTCTACACTACGTTATATCGGGAACAAGTTCAAAGAAATACTTTGTTAACATGTTCTAGTTTTCATCCTGCAATACTCAAAAAGGGTCTTCCATATGGACAATTCCTCTGTCTTCGAAGGATTTGCTCTGCTGTTGAGGATTATATGTTTCATGCTAAAGATTTGTTCCAAAGTTTACAACAACATGGGTATCCTGCAAAATTATTAATGTTGACTTATAAAAGAGCACGTTTTACACACCGTGAATGGTTATTGCCATCAACATCTACAGCTAATTCCACTTCATCCAGTCATTCCACTATAGATCAACCTGAAAGGTTTATAGGCATACTTCCTTATATGACTCATTTGTATCAAATAATGCAGATTTTGAAGAAAAATTGGGAAGTTTTGTCTTTTCATTTTTGTTTTCAAAAACCATAACAAATAGATTACACCAGAGGCTCTAATCTTTGTGAAATAATTGGTTCTACAACATCTCCTTTGGACAGATCAACTGGACATTCAGATTTGGAACCTTTGGGTCATTTTGCTTGTGGTGCATGTGATTGTTGTACACAATCATTAGCTGGAAGTGAATGGCAGTTTCCTAATTCTACTTTGAAAAATACAGCTAGATGGCATATCACTTGTTCCACTGCTTTTGTGGTTTACATGTTGCTTTGTCCATGCTTGCTAATTTATGTAGGATGCACCATACGTCCAGTTTGGGTCTGTTTACAGGAACATGCATCACATCTACAAATTCAGACTACAAATGCATGCATTGTACAGCATTGTCTGCACCATTGCCATGCTTTTTGTGAATTAAAGTGGAGGGTGCTGGAACTATGTTTCATCAAATCCTCGAGGTGGTAATCGGAAAAAGAAACTTCAATTTTTTGTAGCAGTCTTGGATTTTTAAATTATCAACAGTATCCCCCGGAGTTTTGAATCAAGAACTTGATTGGGCGAGCCTTCTTCGAAGTACTAGAGGCTGATTGGTCTATCTTGGTCTTCATTCATTGGTCAAATCAGTCATGTGGTTTAAATATCAGCTGAGTTTCACAAGGCATCCACAAAGTTTGGTTGCTATTTGTAGGATGTCATTATTGCGGTCTCTGGAGCTTTGAAACAGGGTGTTCATAGTTGTTGTGCCCTAAACGCAATGCTGTGTCCGCTGTTTATACCGTATGTTCTGCGAAGGATTACTGTTCACAAAGGCATCTCTTCAGATAAGTGCATTGTGTTGTGCTGTTGGCACTGTATTCTCAGCGAAGTATCGCTGTTCACAAAGTAATTTCTTCAGATAAGTGCATTGTGTTATTGATCATCACGGAGGTTTTTTCATACAAATTTTGGGGTAATCTTGTGTGAGGCACATGGTTGTGGTTTTTCACACATCTTTAACATGAGTTCACTGTTTAAATTTGAGTAAACCTTTGAGTAAAATGGAAGAGTAGTCATGAGAGGAGTTTTCCTCAAGACAAATCTTCCAACAATCATTAATACTATTATAGTGCTCGGCTATCACCGCTCTCTTTTTTGTAATTTAATATGTGCAGCTCATTTGCCTATAATTTAAATTCTCTTGGCATTATATGTGCACTAGATTTTCTTTTGCTGTTTACATGTGTGCCCAACTCTTTTCTGTATTTGGCTGTAGCCAAATACAGATCAGGGTAATCTCTCTATCGCTGTTTCTCTCGACCTCTCCGCTGCTTTCGATGTTATTGACCATCATACCCTTCTCACCCGTTTATCTGATGCTGGTATCTGTGGCACAGTACTTTGCTGGTTTCGCTCCTTTCTCTCCTCTCGTACTTTTTCCGTCCGCTCTGGTACCACTGACTCTGCTCTCTCTCCTCTTCTCTGTGGTGTTCCGCAGGGTTCTATTCTTGCCCCCCTTCTCTTCAACATCTTCCTTGCCCCACTTGCCCTTCTTATCCAACAGTCTGGTCTCTCCTGTTACTTTTATGCTGATGATATTCTTCTTGTCCACCACACTAGCTCCGTTTCTCCAGATCTTTCCCCTCTCAATTCTTGTCTCGACCTGACTGCCTCATGGTTCTCCACTAATTTTCTCAGTGTCAGTCCCTCCAAATCATCGGCTATTTGGTTTTCCTTCTCA
Organism: Ichthyophis bannanicus; assembly: GCA_033557465.1. Taxonomy (NCBI): domain Eukaryota; kingdom Metazoa; phylum Chordata; class Amphibia; order Gymnophiona; family Ichthyophiidae; genus Ichthyophis; species Ichthyophis bannanicus. The sequence continues at coordinate 1,711,979,675 of CM066031.1, read as the reverse complement.
ACTTCCCCTCCCACCTTGGCTCCTCTTATGTCATCCCTGCCCATTCCTCTTGTATCCTGCCTTCGTTATCTTGGTGTAACCCTCGACACCTCCTTGTCTTTCCACTCCCACATCTCCTCCTTGGTCCACAGCTGCTTCTTCCACCTTCGTCGTATCAGGTCCCTTCGTCCTTATCTTTCCTCTAGTTCTCTCACTACTTTAGTCCTCTCCCTTGTAATTTCTCGCCTTGATTACTGTAATTCCATCTTTGCTGGTCTCCCCTCCTCTCAGATACGCTGTCTCCAACTTATTCAAAATACCGCCGCCCGCCTAGTTACTTTCTCCTCTCCCGGTGAGCACATCACCCCTTGTCTCCTTTCCCTCCATTGGCTCCCTATTCAATACCGCTTTATCTTCAAATACCTCATTACCATTCATAAAACCCTCCACTCCGGTATCCCTCAGTATCTCTCTGATCTCATTTTTCACCAGCCTGTTCCTCGCCTTCTTCGTTCCTCCCATGGTAACCGTCTCTTTCTCCCTTCCCCTTCTCAAGCGCACCTCGAACTTACTCACCACTTCGCTTTCTTCTTCCTTGCTCCTGCCCTGTGGAATTCCCTCCCCCTCTCCCTCCGTACTGAGCCCTCTTTTCCACAATTCAAGTCCCTCCTTAAAACACACCTCTTTACACAAGCTTTTGATCTTCCAGTTTCTCCTTGACACTATTGGCTCCCTCATTCATACTTACTGCTCCCAGTACCCTCTAATATTTCATCACCATTCATAGAACCCTTCACTCCAGTACCCCTTACCCTCGTTTACCCCCCTCAGTCCCCTCTCTCTTGTTGTAAGTTTCTATTTGTGTCGCTCTGCCCTTTTTACTCTCTCTCCTCTTCTCCTTTTTCTTTTCTTTCCTGTCATACCATGGCATTCTTTTCTATCTTTCCTCCCTGCAGCCCATTTATTGTACACCGCTTTGATGCCTTATGGTTTAGGTGGTTTATCAAGAAACCGAATAAAGATAAAGATAAAGATAAAGCAGCAATTGTGCCTAAAAGTTGTGTTATCTGCACGTAAAGGCCATGCTAGTTTTCTGCACTGGTCTGTAGGAGAACCACCTTTTGGGTCATATTTATGTCTGAAATGGACAAGATAAATGTGTTCAAAGTGTATCTTAAAAATAAAGGACCTCATTCTTGAAAGCATTTACACGGTTTACAGCCTAGTAAACCATGTAAATGCCTTAAATGGGGATATTCAATGGCACTTGCACAATTAGTGCTGTTGAATATCCACTTCTAAGTCCCCTACATGCCCTGATGCTGTCAGGTTAACATTGGGCATGTTGGGGGCATTCCGGAGCAGAGTAGACTGTTGCTAACTGGGCAGCGGCAATATTGCATGCTGCCTGGTTAGCAACCTGCACCTAAAAGATAGGCGAAGAAAACCCTCGCCTATCTTTAAGGCGGAGGAGCTAATCAGACAGCATGCATTATCACTGCTGCCCAGTTAGCTTTGGCAGCTTACTGTATCTACGGTGATAACCAGATATTCAATGCCTTTGCCACAGCATTAAATATCCAAGTTAGAGGTCAGTGGAGCGGGCTATGCGCTGAAGAGGAGCATAGTCCTTCAAAGATGCTCACAGCTCAATATCGGGCCCAAAGAGATCGCTTTTTGTGGAGAAAGGATTTTTATTTTTCCAAATGTCTCCCGATATACTCTATTCCATAGGAAGTAATTTCTTGCTTTAAAATTTGAGGTGGTGGCTCTAGGGGCAGTCTTTTTTCTTTGCTTCCCCTGTAAATGTGTTGCAACATTTAAGGGAAGTACCTTTCTGTTTTTTGGATCCATTTCATTTGGAAAAGCTTTTGCTTGATAGGAAACAGTATGGTGTGGGCTTATAAAGGACTGTAATGTAGTTCACTGCTGTTTTAAGCTAGGTGCCTATTTTTCTTTTAGGAAATGTTTTTTCATTTATTCTCTTGCTTTTCTCCGAGATGTGGGCTATGATATACAGTATAGTTTAGTTTTTTCCTATGTATTGAATGTTTTCTTTTTTTTTGTATTTCTTCCAATTTCCTTTATTGATGAGGATGCAAACATTTCTCTGATTTGAATAATAATTAAAAGAGAGGCAGCATGCAAAAAGGGAGGGAATTAACAGCAGAAAGAGGGGAGCAATGTCATAATGGTAAGCAACAAGCAGTTTGGTGACATGGAGCCCACAGAGTAAAAGAAAAGAAGATCTAGGGGCAGAAAGGGGGCAAGGGAGAGGCTAGAGAGGTAGGGACACTGGGAGATGGATCAGGTTGTGTGGTAATAAGGGGCCAAAGTAAAGGGTGAGTAGCCCAGTAGCACTGTGTACATGTTAGGGAAGGCTGGCTGATTGAGGCCAACCGGCTTAACATGGCCATCCCTTGTGCCCAAGAGGTTGGCTGCAATGGATGATGGTGGGGGAGGGGGCACTGGTGGCCCATGAAATTTGAATGGCCCACTAGCAGGAAAAGTGCAGGTCCCTGCCAGGTCAACCCAGGGCATAGCAGTTGGCTTGGAAAGAAGGATAAAAGAAGGGGGTGCAGATCCGATAGTATCATAGGCAACAGGTGATCCCTCACCCTCCACTCCCTGGGGTCATCAAGAGTTATCACAGCTGAGGAGTGGGGGACCTCATCAGCAAGACTAGAGGAAGACAAAGTTATAATGGAGCTCAGATGCTCAAATGGGCATCTAGGCTAGTAATAATAAAAGGGTCCAGGCGCCATAAGAAAAAAAAAAGCGGGGGGGGGGGTGTCTGGACCACATATGACCTTGGCTGCATATGGTTCCCAGCTGAGCAGGGCATGGGGCTGGTGGCTCAGATGGACATAGCTGACTGCACAGAGCAGTGGCAAGCTTTGGGAGGTCTCCAGGAAGAGCCTACCACCACCACAGACCAGGTGGGCAGCTTGAGGGAGGCTCAGAAAACATTAACATGTATCAGAGCTGATGAGTTCATTCAAGTTCACAAGTATTTTATAGAATTAGACTGGATATAATATGAAGTTTTGTACAAGTTGTTAATAAAAGCTGTAGCCATTTGTTCCCACACATAGAAAGAGCATAGTTGCAGTTCCTTGCCTCAGGGCATGGTTGTAGGGAGGGGGGAGGGAAACTGTAGAGAAAAGAAGGGCTAAGGGCAGTAAAAGAGACAAGGGGAGGCTGGATGGGGGTTCAGGAGGTAATGAGTGGCCAAGGTAAAGGATGAGCCTTCCATTAGCACCATGCACATGTTAAGTAAAGTAGGACATTTTATCAGGAGAACCCTGGGTTTACACAAGTTTCAGCCCTAATTCAAAATATTGTTCCCTTTCCATTTTCTAGCATTTCTCATCAACTTCCAAAAATCAACAATATGCTCAACAAACATTATTTCATTTGTTGGTGCAGTATTGGACACTTTTCAAGTCAAGGCTTTTCTACTGGAAGACAGAAGTCAGACACTAGTGCGCATGGATACAATCTGCATCCAGGATAACAACCAGGCAGTATCTACAAATTTTGGGGCAAATGACTACTGCAGTGCATGTAGTTTCTTTTGTTTGTTTAAAAATGAAGTATCCCCAGTGGGATTAATGTTCCCAGTCTCTTTTGTCAGTTCTTTACCTACCTTCACATTGAACGATGTTATAGTGATGAACTCACACACTTAACCTAGGGATAGTTGTCAACTTTGCATCATGGCAACAACATGTTATGACCATGAATGCTTCAAAACTAGCCTGGGGCACTGATTTTGATATCCATCATTCTCAAGGTAAGTGATCAAGATGCAAAATGTTTCTTCATATCAATCATTTGGAACTCAGAACAATGTACTATACTCTACAAGTTTTCCTTCACCTCCTTCAAAATACTTCACTATTGGTTCAGACAGACAACTGGTTCACGTTCCAGTGCAGACTCTAAAGGAGGAAGAGTGTTTGTTGATTCAATGTCAGGGGAAGGGTTATTATTAATTTATAGGGCTCCTAATGCATCTCTATTATTAATGGAGGAATTGTTACTTTTGGTGGGTGAGATTCTTCTGGAATTAGATTTTTTGTTCATATTGGGCAATTTTAATGCACATTATGAGAATCCAACACTTGCATCTGATCAACATTTTGTGCTGGATATGCAGGATTTGGGGTTTGATCAGGTCGTTACTATCCATACCCATGAGGGTGGTCACTCTTGGATTTAATATTTGTGTATTCTAAGTATGAGCAGAGGGATGGTCAGGTTGGCTTGGTACAGATATGGTTGGTGCCCAGGCCTGATCACTGTGTGATCAACTTTAGTTTGATTCTTCCAATTGTAGCATCTTCCCTTATTGGGCGTTTGAAGAGTACAGTGAGGAAATGCTTGGAACTGATGGGATGGATGGTAATAGATGCTATGGATGGCTGGGCCAATCAGGACTTGCCCTAGAGGGTCTAGTGGATGATTAGAATCAGTAGTGGGGTAAGGTATATGGTTGGTTGGCACCTCCTGTAGAGGTTTATGTTTCATTTCATTTCATTTATTTAAGATTTGATATATCGCTTAATGTAGGTACAGCAAAGCCGCTTATAATAGAATACAATAAAAACTGAAGCAGAGAATGAAAAGAACATCAGTATTTAAAGGACAGACGGGAAAACGAGGCGTGATAAAGCAGGGCTTCGGTGCTTAGCCCTGCCCAATTCAAAATCGGGCCCTTTATGTTTTCCCTCCACTGACAAACCATTTATCCCTTAGGGAGGTATTTATTACATGAGATGGATATCTGCTTAATTATTTTCAGTGGGTCATATCATTTCCATTATAGATCCTTAGTAAACCCTAGGCTTTTAAATGACATAGTGCTTGATATATGGGTATGGCCACCCTGCCCTAAATAAGCCTGATCTTTGAAGCTAAGCAGCGTCAGGCCTGATTAGTACTTGGATGGAAGAACACTATGGAATACCAGGTTCTGTAGGCTTACCGCATGAAAGAAAGGCCCAGCAATCTACTTCTGATTGTACTTTGCCAAGAAAACCCAGGGAATGAGTTAGCATTGACTCACTGAAACGTTGTTTGCCTTTTTCCTTGTTATCTCTCCTAAAACCTTTTTAGTTTTTTCTTTAGTATTTTTTATATTGGTTTTGATCAGTATTCATTTTTATAACCTGTATCTTTACTTACTTTGTTAGTGCACGTTTTATGGAGATATTCCACACCATGGAGACTGTGCATTTTATATTGTGCCTTTTAGATAGATTCAATTGTCTTCTTTTTATGTTCCCCTTTTTGTGGTTTTGCAAGGTTTTAATAATTGTTTATTATTTCAGTAGGACTCTCCTATAATATCTTTATGTTATACACCTAATAAGATGTAGCAGTCACCCCATAAGGATATGTTTTTTTTCATTATTAATTTTGGAAAACACTAAAATTATTTTGGTGCTAATTTAGATTTTTTAAATTTGATTTTTGATTTTTGTCTTTACTATTTTTCTTTAGGTTGCAAAGTAGCCTTGTGTTTGTCTCTTCTACATCATCACATCTGAATTAAGTCCCTTGAGACAGACTCACATTGAAACACGATGGGCGGTTTGATCTATTTTTACAGACATTTATAATCATAAAACACTGGGGTTGATAAGAACATAAGAACATAAGATATGCCATACTGGGTCAGACCAAGGTCCATCAAGCCCAGTATTCTGTTTCCAACAGTGGCCAATATAGGTCATAAGTACTGTCGTCACCCCCTGCCTGGGCCAGAGGCTTACAAGCAAAGGGCTGCCATATTTGTCCTTAAATAAAGATTTGCAACCTTGTCTCCAGCAGGGAATCCTGGGACTTGTAGTTCTTTTCCGTTTACTTAAAGACAAATTAGTATGTGACCACTGGGGTTTGTTAAGGCAAAACAAGAATTTTACTTTGGGTTTCCTTCCGAGCATTAAATTCAAACGCAGGCAAAAAGGATCATTCTCCAAATGAAAAGCTTACAGGAAACAAAAGTACAACTGGAGTTGAAGAACTAAAAACACTTTTAAACACGGCAGCTGTTTTCAGCAAACATTTCAGCACATGTATTACAGCTTCTTTTCCATTCATTCAGCACAGGTGACTTCTTGAAACTGGGAATTCAAGGGTCTCAAATGTATTTCTGCCTTTATACAGATTTTTTGTGACAAAAAATTTAAAGGCTACACCTTCATAGCCCATAATTCCAAAGATTATGACGGATATTTTGTTCTTAAACAACTGCTTAAGGAAAAGATGGACACAGGGCTGCTGGTTCAAGGTGCTAAACTTTTACAAATTACCGTTGAACCTTTGACTATCCATTTTATAGACTCTCTAAATTTCCTGCCTATGAAACTTAGCAAACTTCCACAAGCCATGGGTTTTACAGGCAGCAAGGGGTACTTTCTGCACTTTTTTAATAAGCTGGAAAATCAAAATTATGTGGGCCCCATGCCGGGTGTTGAACATTACGGTGTAACATGTTGCCTGAAGAAAAAGAGGAATTTTTACAATGGTACAAGGACAATCAGCATAAAACTTTTAATTTGCAAAAAGAGTTGGCTTATTACTGTCAGCAGGATGTATCTATTTTGCGGCAGTCCTGTGTTCTCTACCGAGCTGAAATCATGAAAATGACAGAGAAATAAGTGTTTGTAGAGCATGGTGATATCTCAGAAATTCAAACAAGGTGTTTAGACCCTTTCCAATATATAACCCTTGCATCTGTATGTATGGCTATGTTCAGATTAATGTTTTTAGAACCCAAGACTGTGGCACTCATTCCACCAGATAACTATCACCGGCAGACAAAGAGATATTCATCCCCATATATTCAATGGCTGATGTATGTAGAGGCCAAAGAAAATATATAGATCACACATGCTCTGAAAGGTGGCGAAAAAAAGGTGGGGTCTTATTTTCTTGATGGCTATGCCGTGATCGGTGGGGTAGAAACAGCTTTTAAATTTAATGGTTGTTTTCACCACGGCTGTCCGAGCTGTTATAACGATAAAGACCAGAATCCTGTAGCAGCCATGACCTATGGTTTTCTTTATTACAAAACACAGCTAAAAGCTGCATTCCTGGAAAGCCGTGGGTTCAAGGTCATAAGTCTATGGGAGCACGAGTGGAAGCAGATGGTAAAAGAAAATGACGGGGGCTGCGCAGATTTCCTGGCTGACTCCGCATTACCGCAACCTCTGATTCCATGAGATGCCCTTTTTGGGGGTAGAAAAAATGCCATTTGTCTGTACCACAAAACAAGACCTGGGGAAAAAATACACTACTATGATTTTACCAGCCTATACCCTTTTGTCAATAAAACAAAGGAATATCCAATAGGCCATCCAAAAATCATTTATGACAAATTTGGTCCCCCTACAAAGTACTTTGGTTTTATAAAAGCAAAAGTATATCCCCCAGAAAAGCTCTTTTTCCCGGTGTTACCCATACGGTTGGGCGGTAAGCTTATGTTTCCACTGTGTCACACGTGTGCTGACACACGGCAACAGGAAATGTGTGCCCACATGGATAAGGAGAGAGCTTTTGTGGGGACTTGGTGTACGGTGGAGATGAATTTAGCCATTGCAAAAGGGTATGTGGTTGTTGAAATCTATGAAATCTGGCATGTCGAGCAAAAATCTGATAATCTCTTTTCCAAATACATCAAAATGCACCTCCGTCAAAAACAAGAGGCTTCTGGCTACCCTCAATGGTGCAATGATACTGAAAAACAAAATGTGTACATAGCTGATTTCTTTAGAAAAGAGGGGGTGTGTTTGCCTGCAGACCAGATTAATGTAAACCCTGCTAAGCGTCAAATAGCAAAACCTTTCTTAAATTGATAACCTTTCTTAAATTTGGTCAAAGAACAAACCTGCCTACCACAAGCATTGTGAGAGAACCTGATGATCTCTTTAAATATCTGTTTTCTCCTGAATTTGAGGTTTCATCATGCGATTTTATTGATGATGAAACAGCCTGTGTGTTTTGGAGGCACTCAAAAGACCAGTGTATATTGTCGGGTAGCACCAACGTTTTCATTGCCTGTTCTACAACGGCTTATGCACGCCTGGAGTTGTACAACCTTCTAGATAGTTTGCAAGAGCGCTGTCTGTACCGTGATACAGATTCTGTGATATTTCTAAGTCGAGAGGGTGATTGGAACCCATGTTTGGGTGATTATTTAGGTGAGCTCACAAGCGAGATACCCTCAGATGAACATATCACAGAGTTTGTATCAGCGGGGCCTAAAACATACGGCTACAAGCTGTCAAGTGGGAAGACCTGTATGAAAGTAAAAGGGATTACGTGAAACGTAGAAAACTGTCAGAAAATCTATTTCACTAGTTTGAAAGATCTAGTTGTGGACTACAAGCCTGGGGCAGCAGATTTATCCCAGAAAAAGATAGGAGTACAGCAACCTGGTATTATAAGAAACAAAAAGGGTTGGACAATAGAGACTGGTGTGATTAAAAAAACACAAAAGGTTGTGTATGACAAAGGGTGAAGTTGGAGGATGGCTTTAGCACATTACCCTATGGATACTAGCGTGGTGGATGTGCGCTGGTCACATCCTTTTTCTTGTATTTTAGCGGGGCCGTCCAATTCAGGCAAGAGCTTCTTTGTTAAAAAGATGTTAGAACACGCTCCCTCCACAGAGACTGCCCACTCCATCGGCTTTTAAACCGCCATTCCACCAGCGTGTTCTGTGAGGGGAGAGCAGCAGCCAGCATCAGAGGTGAGAGCGGGAGCTCCACCTCCCTCCACAGCGACTGCCCATTCCATCGGCTTTTAAACCGCCATTCCACCGGCGGGCCTGCGCCTGAGGGCCTCGCCAGAGAGCCCTTTGGCATGGCCCTTAGGCGTTGGTCCATGGCGTTTGTCCTGAAATGAACATTGAATATGTGGTCTGGATTGTCATACGCTTATATTATGGTTATTGTTGATGACCTAATGGATTCTGCCTGTAAAAGTGATGAAATAGAGAAAGCCTTTACCAAGTATGTGCATCACAGAAACCTGAGCATCATATATATTGTTCAAAATGTTTTCTGCCAAGGTAAAGCAAGCCAAACTATAACTTTAAATATCAAATACATGGTGCTCTTTAAGAATCCTAGAGATAAGTTACAGATTGCCATTCTATCCAGGCAGATGTACCCTGGAAAATCAAAATTCTTTTTAGAAGTCTTCGAGGATGCAACCAGAAAACCGTTTGGTTATCTCGTTGTGGATTTAAATAACACAACGCCTGAGGCTTACAGAGTGAGGACGGATATCTTCCCGCCAGATTGGACCACGGTATACTGTGAAAAACCACAAATCACACATAAAAAGAAATGAATATGTAACCAGCCCCTTTATACATGCTTGTGTGTCTCAGACAACATGTCTCGCCGTGTAAAGAGAAACCTGCCCCTTTTAAAACTTTTGGTTCAAGCCTCTCCGCAGCACAGAAGAGCCATCCTGAATGCAGTTTCTAATGATTTGGTAGCAGCTATAGTTGAAATCGCTCTCAACACCCTAAAAGGTAACATTCCTCTTTCACAACAACAGATAAAGGTTTTAAAAGGGAAGCGTCATGTCATAAAGAGTCTGTGCGATAAAAGACTACCCATTATGTTTATGTTTATTTAGATTTGATATACCGCTCAGGCCAAGAGGCATTAGAGTGGTTTACAATACTATATCATTCAAGGAAAAAAGAAAAGAACGCCATTTATATGATAGGACAGAATAGAGGACAGAGACAGTCAAACAGATAAGAGAAGAAGAGGAACACGGAACAGCAAGATACCACAATATATAGGCACCACAATTCAGCTTATGCCGTCAGTGTAACCTCCAGCAACAGACGCCACGGACCAACGCCTAAGGGCCACGCCAAAGGGCCCTCTGGTGAGGCCCTTAGGCGTGGGCCCGCAAGGCGCGGGAGCACCCCTGCAACGGCGTATTCTAAGCCGTTCTTCATGGCTGGTGATTGGCGGGCTTGGGGAGGAAGGGGGAGACAGTCGGGCGGATTTATCGGGCCCCTGTTAAGTTTTGCATTACCGTTGATAACGGGGCTTCTGACAAACCTCTAATGCAGCACGCTGAAAAAATGTACATAGTCCCTAGTCAACAACTCAAGCGCTTGAGAAACCCGCCAGATCAGGATGAAAATATTAGAACCACGACCATTCATAAGTTAGATGAAGAAATGAAAAACATCCTGCAAAGCGTCGGTATGTCTGAACACGAAAAGGCTAAATGTTACTCAGAAGTGCTACAGCGCTATCTCGTGCTTAACAGACAGAGGGATATGGAAAAAGAAAAAATAAACTTGTATCTACAGGCACAAGATGAGACATCAACGGCAGCATCTCTAGAAAATATTATACCTCCAGACCCTGTAATACAAGAAGTGTTAAACAGCGTCAATATGTGCTATTGGAAAAATGCTGAGTTGCTGCTTAATAAACTGTTAAAAAACAAGGATGTGGCATCCTGGGAGGGAAATGGAACATTTGTATACCAGGGAAACCCCGTCAATGGCTCTAACCTACTCGACCTCGTTCATGGGGCTACGCAGCCCCAAGCTCTTTCACAACGAAGAATATCCAGGGGCTGGGAGGAGTTCATGCAAACTCTAGCCAAATTAAATATGCCCTCTACGGTAATGGGTAATGCAGCCAACAGAGATGTACTGGCACGCCTCAAAGAGAACCCATCTGTGAAGGCTACTAAAATCTACACGCGTCCGATAAAGAGCAAAGAGCTACTCCCACACAAAAAACGTAAATTATCCCACGGCCATCGGTGGTTGAGTGTGTAAAAATGTATTTTCAATAAAATGTTTAAAAACAAAAAATAAAGACTGGACAGTGGTTTCTTTTCAAAAAACCTCCTTAACACACACTTGCTGATTATGAAACGGATTTCTAAAAGATCTACACAAAGTTTGTTTGTTGCGTTTTACAAAATGTAACACCATATCATCATTTTGCATTAAATCTTCAGAATACATTTCTAAAATATTTTCAAAAGGCACCCCTTTACAGCGGTGGTGCAAGAAAAATACACAGTGATATCCACAAGTCGTAGACATTGGGTGCTGTAATTGTCTGTTGTGGTATAAAACAGTTTTACAATGCTTGTTGAAAAAGCTCATAATGCTGGTAGGAAAGAATAAGCTATCAGGTGGTTGTCCATAAGAATCAAAAAATTCCCCTGTTCCATCTCCACATATGTAGATGGCTAACCAGTGTTCTCCAGGTAGGTTATGAGGGTGTGTATTTACCACCAAACACACGGGCTTCCTTGATATTTGTACATCCGCTAACCAGTCGCTGGGTAGCACATCTAAAAAGAAATCTGCAACACAGGGGTCCTTCTTTAAAATATGGAAGATCTGCAGGGTGTTCATTTTCACGAATGATCAAAAAGAACATTCCTTCTATGATTAATTTCTATCACATTGTCAAAAACCCCATAAACAATCATGTTAACTGTATGGGGTAAGGCACTGGCAAAACGTATTTCAGCCTGCAGGTTACCAGTTTTAATCAGCGAGTAATGGTCTGCACACTCCTGATCCGGTGAAAGGTCAAACGCCAACAGGGTATAACCTTTGTAAAACTCCTGACGGTCAATCAGCAATGCTGTATCTTTCAGATGTTTGCCACTTGCTTGTATCAGTTGCATATATTCTCTTACACAACATCCGTTTTGAAAGTCAGGTTGAAGAGGTTTCCTAGGTACTTGTTCACCATCCACATATAGAGCAGCAAAATTAATATCATAATGTTTAAAATTGAAGGGTTTTTTATCATAATTACCGCTGAAAGCATCATTATCCACAAATCCCAGCACAATGAGTTTTGGTAGCTGCCCCAAAAAGAGATTTTCCTGGTTAGTCACACGGGCACCGGCTGGTATGCTAAACACCTTCAGCCCCACATGGTCAATAGCATACTTGACATTAGCTTTCAGCAGAGCTTCCGCATGTCCCAGCGCACTCCGGGGGAAACTTTAACTCTCTTTACAAAGAGCGCAGTGTTTAGGATAAGGATTTTATAACTTTCTTCGGCATCACCGCTCATTAAACAGAAAGAGTTTTTGTTGCGGGTCAATTTGATTTTGAGATCCACACCATTAATCAATAGCTTTTCTTGAAAAAATAGATCGCTATGTAAATGCCCCAAAAGCTCTACCTTGTGGCTGGAGACCATAAATTGGGCCCTTTCAGTAAAGCCAACGTTGCGAGATCCTATCTCTCTCACTTCATGCTGCCCGGCTGTGTCTTTATAAAACAGCCCGCTTGTAAACTGTGATTTGAGGGATCCTTCGCCATAATTGAGAAGCAGCTCTATGAGGGCTCTGTAGGGGGTAGCAGTTGTTGCTCTGGCTAATGAGTTGGTCACCCAGGGTAACATCCAGCTGGCTAAACAGAGCTGCGATTGGGTAGTTCACCAGCGCTACTTTGGCTGCCGGGTCGATGTTCGAGCCATCTTCTGCCACAATTTTACAGGTCAGGTGCAAAAGTGTACTATTTAAATCAATGTAGTCTTCACCATGACCTGCGATATAGAAGTCCAAAGGGGCTGTTTCCGACAAAGCCGATAATGGCGGAATTTCCACATAAATACTTTTTTCGATACTTGTTTGGGTTGGTGCTAGTTAAAACAGGTCCAGTTCCGATTTAACACACTCTTCAGAGTCGTAGTGTACAAAGGCCATGGTGCTTTTTAGAATATATCTCGCTGCCTAGAGCTAGCGCTTCTCTTCTTAGACCGGCGGTTAAGCTTCTGAGACCTGTCACCCACAGGTTTCTTTCTTTTAAAAGGCTTGGGCGGTCCTTGCGATAACTCCCGAGACTCGGTTCTCTTTCTTTTAACAGCTCTTCTAATCACAGCCAGTCCTGATCCTGCCTGTTCTGTAGCCTGGTTCATTTTATTTAGAGCAGTCGTTGTGACATGACTCATGACATCCTTGGCTATGTTTTTTGCGGTGCCTTTCACGTGTGGTTTAATAATTTCAAAACCCCTTCTCAAAAACGGCATAGCTTTTCTAGAGGCTGCGAAAAACACCGCCTACACCGGCCCCGTACATGACCGGTACTCCATGATATCCTGAAAGCCCATAGCCGGCTTGTGTTGTATAATAATGCCTGTATGCTTTGGGGTCTCCGTAGTCTTTAGCCATTTTAAAAAACAGTCACCCTCCAGGGTCGCAGATGAAGCTTAAGGATCACCTTCCCGTAACGAAATGAGACGTGCCTGTCCTGATCCGTCTGTATTTCAAATGTGATGGTATCAATATGCTGTTTGTTCACAGGGACATAGTGCGGCTTATCATAAGTTAACGTGATAAACTCATCCCTAACCCCCTTAGTTAGAACACAGCGCAGCAGTGGCACAAAATGGTCACCTACTAACTGGTGCTCTACAATATCTGTGTACAGGTAGAGGGTATTAAAACCGGCCGTGATATCCGCTGGAAAATGGGAATGCTGTGTATTAACGTAAGCTTCTATTCCCAAAATGGTTGCTAAATCACCATACGCATAAATAGTAGACCTATCTTCCGATTTTATTCGGATTCTTCGCGCATGGGGCTCATAAATGATTAGTGGTGCCGCCGATTTATAGATGTTGCTAATGTCCTGATTCATGGATTCCACTAAACTCTGCATGATCGCGTAATGTCCTTTCCTGACTATAAGGTGCTGTATATTTCCTGCTGCGGAAGCGACAACATACTTATGGTCTTCCTTAATATTCTCCCAGGTGTTGGGGTATTGTATTTCCACGAGCCCCACTTCCCACTGTCCTTGTAAGTCCAAAGGCCTTGCTAGTTGTATGGTAAAATTAGAGCTGGTATTTGGGGAAAACACACCTGCTGAGGCATTGCTAAGCAGTGTGATATAAAAGCCACCATCATTCATTTTAAATTTTATTTTAATGCTGCTTCAAAAGAAAGAAATCAGATATCTTGAATCTCTGATGCTTTAACCCAACTGTTAAATTTAACAGGCCATCCCCTCCATTTCACGAGGTAGAATCTGTTCCTGCCACATCCTTTTACCTTTAGAACCTTTTCGATTCGGTATATTCTGTCCTGTTGCGGTGTGACTTTTAGCAATTCTTCAGGATAAAAAGAACCTTGTATGGCTTCACCATCATAATCCTGTATCTTGTATGTCGCTTTCTGGCCCCTGTTTAAAATGTCCGTTATTATAAATACCTCGTCACTCCACGTTTGCTCGTAACCTTTTTCAAATTTTCCTTTAGTTTTTGAAAGTCTTACATGATCTCCTTTCTTTAAGGGATTCTTGGTGTGCTTACGCTTGATGCCATCACCGTAGACTCTTCCAGATCTGCAGAGAATTTGTGTGTGTCACATCTACAGGCCTCGTCTTTATTGTTCTGTGAAAACTATGATTATAACTGTGCACAAAAGCCTGCAATACGTCTTGGTACCTAAAGGTGTTGTGTGTAGTAAAATAACGCCACATTTTGGATTTCAAAGTCCTGTTAAACCTTTCTACCACCGCTGCTTTAACATCATTATTGGTTACAAAATGATGAACCCCTCTTTGTTTTAATAAATTCTTCAGGGACCTATTTAAAAATTCTTTACCCTTGTCTGTCTGTATTTTTTCAGGTATACGACCTAGATTAAATATTTTTTCAAAGGCTTTAGCAACTTCATGACCGGTTTTCGATTTTAAACTTGCAGCCCATGCATATTTTGACAGGATGTCTACCACTGTTAATATGTATTTGTAGCCATTGTTATAATGGGACAAGGCTGCCATATCAACTAAATCAGCCTGCCATTGCGCATCCACATCTGACACGATCGTCTTGTTTCTTTTAAAACGGACCCTAGCAGGTCTGTGTAAAGTATAAGAATCTTGTCCGGTAGCCCATCTAACTACATCATTTCTGTTGACTGTTTTATCCTGCTTTTTAGCAGCTTGAAGTATAGGATTTATGCCCCCAAAGCTCCCTGTTGCTTTGGGGTCATAGTAAATGCTCTTCAATAAGGTTTCCTTCATGATTGCCGTGCTTTGACTATTCTTTTTATTTTGCCAACATCTTCAGAATGGTTTTAGTAATTAATGTTGTGTGCCCTGCTGGAAATTCTGCTTGGTGTTCCAAAAAGAGCCATTTTTTCTTTTTGAATCTCTGTGTTAAAATGTTCCCCTTACACAGGACACACAGCCTTACACCAGGAGCATGCTCAGAACACTTGGAGCATGCTCAGAACAGACCTCTTGTTTCAACCAATCACGTGTTACCACACACTAGAGAGGCATATTCAGACTTGTCTCTCAGTATTGGTTTTTTCAAAGCCACTAAAAAATAGCTGTGGCTGTGTTTGAACTCAGCTCTCTCTCTCTCAAAAAAAAAATAGCTGTATTAGGGGGATTTGAACTCAGGTCTCTCTCTCTCTCTCTGTAGTTCAGTCTGAACTTACACTGTGTTTGCCAGAATACTTTTCTCTAACCATGAGGTCTTAAAAGCAAAATTCTATCACATGGACAGCAGTGGTTTCTCTAACAAAAGATGTGTTAATTGAGGTTTAACATTTGTAAAGAAAAGCTTCTACCCTGTCTGTGCCTCTGTGAAAAGCCCTGTGCTGTGCTAAGAATCTTTTGTGAGAAAAAAGAACTGGGGCAGTGGGAGAGAGAGAAAAGCATTTTTTTTTGTTTTCTAGGGTTCCTGCTTTTTGCAGATGTAAACATTAACCAGAAGCAAAAAACATTTCCGGAGTCAGTCACTCTGCTTCCGCTGAGGTCATCGGAAAAGGACACGGCCTTTTTCTGATGACACCCTGTTTCCGGTGATGTCAGCAAAAAGGGACAGTCCATTTCTGATGACACCCTGTTTCCAGTGATGTCATTTCCGATGATGTAGGCAGGGGCATGGTTGAGGGTGGGAGGCTGTGGGTGGGGCACAAACCCGGAAGTGGGTGCTGATTGGCTAATGCCATATTGTGGGGCGGGGCGTGGGTGTGGCACAAACCCGGAAGTAGACGCTGATTGGATGATGTCATCCTTGGGGCGGGGTGGAGGCATGTCAAGTGGGGGCGGTGGCCATGCCTGGGGGCAGGAGTGGGCGGGTCTAATTCGCCATTCACTTCTATGGGATGGGGCGTGGCCTAAGGCGGGACATATACCAGAAGTGAACGCTGATTGGTACCTGTCAACGGTTTGGGGTGGGAGTGGGCGGGGCTAACTCACCATTCACTTCTATGGGAGGGGCGTGGCCTAAGGCGGGACATACACCGGAAGTGAACGCTGATTGGCTCCTGTCATCCTTCTCACCTGTCAATCAGTTTGACGAGTAGTGTACCCATTATACTACTACTGAACATTCTTTCCATAAATGTAAATGCAAAAGGAGAAAAATGTTTAGTACATCATATCTTTTAATTCTCTAAAAAGACAGTTCGTTCTTTTTATTGTTGTTAAGTGCCATTGAGTTGGTGTCATTCATGGTGACCTTTTGGACAGTTCTCCTAAACAGTGTTCAGTCTTCAGTCAAGCGGCTTCATTGTTGAATGAATAGCTGCTGTTATTGTATTGATCCATCTCATTACTGACCTTCCTCTTGTGCATTGACTTTCTACCTTGCCAAGCATGATGTCTTTCTCTAATGATCTCTCTCTTCGCATGATTTGTCCAAAGTATGAAGTCGAAGTCTTGTCATCTGAGCTTCTAAAGAAAGCTTAGGTTTAATCTTTTCTAGTACTAACTGGTTTGTTCTTTGGGCAGCCCATGGTATACACAGTATTCGTCATCAGCAGCATAATTCAAAGATGTTAATTTTCTTCCGGTCTATCTTCTTTACTGTGCAATTTTCACATCCATATGACGTTATTGAAAATGCCATGATTTGAATAAGTCAAATCTTTGTATGGATAGAGACATCTCTGCCCTTGGAAGTCTTGTCTAGGTCCTTCATAGCCATTTTGCCAAGAGCAATGCATCGTCTGATTTCTTGAGTGCTTGTTGTTTCCTTATTGATAGTTGATCCAAGTAGGTTAAAGTTGTCAACTATTTCAATTTCTGCTCCATCAACGATGAACTTATGGATTTTTCCAGTTGGCAGGATCTTTGTCTTCTTTACATTAAGGCTCAGGTCCATTTTAAGACTATGTTCCTTGATCTTGAGAAGCAGATGTTTCAGATCATCTTCATTTTCAGACAGTAATATGGTATCATCAGCATAGCGGAGGTTGTTGATGAGTCTTCCACCAATTTTCACACCTCAGTTATTTTCATACAGTCCTGATTCTCTAATTATTTGTTCTGCATAAAATTAATCAGGTAGGGAAAAAGTATGCAGCCTTGTCATGCACCTTTGCTGATTTTAAACTATTCTGTTTCTCCTTGTTCCATTCGAACTGTTACTTCTTGATCAATAGGTTGTGCAAGAGAACTATCAAGTGTTATGGTATACTCATGCTTCTTAATGTGGCCCAGAGTTTCTCATGGTTTGCTACTACTACTATTATTAAACATTTATAAAGCACTACAAAGCATATGAAGTGCTGTACAAACACAGATAGAGACAGCCCCTTTTTGTCAGAGCTTACAATCTAGTCAAGACAAACAAAACAAAAGATAGGAATGAGTATAGAATAGGGAAGGGTAAGGAGACACAAGGGACCAAGGGATCAGGATCCAAAAGCAGCCCTAAAAACGTGAGCCTTTAGCATAGATTTGAAAAGGAGCAGACTTCAGAAGTTTGTTCCAGGCATAAGGAGCAGCAAGGTGAAAGGTCCGACGTATGGAGTTAGCAGTGGAAGATGTCTCTCATTCCTTGCTCTTTCCTGAACCCTGATTGCACTTCAGGCAGTTCTTTTCCAGGTATAGTTGTAGTCTCTGCTGAATAATCCAGAGTAGAAAGTTCCTGGAATGTGGAAGAAGAGCAATTGTGCGATAATTTTTAGTCAGTTGGATCACCTTTCTTTTGTATTGGTATAAACATAGATCCTTTCGAGTCAGTTGACCATGATGTTGTCTTCCAAATTTCCTGGCAGAGCCTTGTAAGTATTGTAATAACTGCATCAGATTGCTGTAATACTTCAATGGGAATGCCATCAATGCTTGGTGCTTTGTTCTTTGTTCTTGTGTTGCTGGAAGAAATTGTTGAGATGAATAGATCGTTGGTCTTGCAGAATTCTATCAGTCTTTCTCCAGCTTCATTTCTGTTGCCAAGTCCATATTTTCCAACCATTTTGCCTTCTTCTTTGTTGCTGACTTTTGCATTCCAGTCACCAATGACTATCAGGATATCCTGTTTATATGTTCTGTCAATTTCAGTTTGTACTTGTTCATAGAACTCATCAATTTCATCCTCTTCTGCAGTTGCTGTTGGGGCATATACTTGAATTATAGTTGTGTTGATAGGCATTTGTTGTAGACAAATAGAAATTAAACATTCACTGACTGCATTGTATTTTATTACAGTTCTTTCAAGTTTCTTCTTAATTATAAATGCAACACCATTTCTTCTTTGCCTTTCATTTCCAGCATGATAGACCATGTGATCATCAGTTGCAAATTGTCTGATGCTAGCCCATTTCAGTTTGCTGATACCCAACAGAATGAGTTGTACACATTCCATTTCATTCTTGACCGCCTCCAACTTTCCTTGGTTCATTCTTCGTACGTTCCATGTCCCAATATGTAAGACATCTTTGCAGCTTCTGAGCCTTGTGAGCAGCTTGTGAGCCAACACAATTTACAGTATTTGGATACATGTTTGTGTTATATGTAGCAATATATCTTTCATGCAAATGATCTGATTAAAATTAGGATTTATCCAGTTTACTCAGCAGCTTCAAAGCTTTATCCTCTGTATAATTTCACGTTATTCAGACCCAAGAAAAAGTTGTATTGAATATTTTAATCCTTTATTTAAACCATGGTAGACTATGGGTTTACACTCAAGCAGTACCAGAAATGATACCAAAGATCAGTGTATTCAAGAGAAAAAAATGCTTTTTAAAGTTATTGACATTCTGAATTTTTTAAAAGTTCCTAGTATAATCTCATAAACTGTAGTTATTCTGAGAACTATGTGTATAAAAAAATAGAACAGTTGGCCTTTGTTATTCCTTTTTATGTTGTCATGGAGACTATTTGATTTTCTCTAAGGAAGTTTATCAAATGAAAGATAAAATCAGAAACAATTATAGAACAATATATAGTGCAATGCCAACGGAAATATGCAATTTTACATGAACTATTTTCTTAGACACCAAATAAAGTCACTTTCATACAGTTTCAAAGATAGCTGTTTTCTAAGTAATACATGATAGAGTATTAAAAAGCAGGGTAAAGTATGTTTTGGAAATTATAGAAATAGAAATCAAAGTAAAGAGGAAAAGAACAAATTAAGTATTTATGAACTATATGGTTCTTTGATCTTCTATCTAATTAAGGAACCTATGTACAACATAATTTATTTGTATACATGTTTGTGTTATATGTAGCAATATATCTTTCATGCAAATGATCTGATTAAAATCAGGGCTTATCCAGCAGGACTTGCTAACTGGATAAATCCCACTGAGTCTGAAATTCAGCGGCACTATTTTTTTATTTATTTTATTTAGCAAGCATTTGTAGCCCGCTCCTTCCAGCGATCAGAAGCGGGTAGGATTACTATTGTGAAACTGCCGAATCAAGGCAGGTACAAATTTTGTTTACATACAGATTGTCAGAAAAGCACATCATACAGAGTTAACACTTCTTAGCTATGGGGGAGTTCATTTACATATATACATAAATACATATATACAGGATAAGCTTCTATCCATATAGAACTGCAGAATACCCCCTCTAACAGCCTCAACACTATCTGGATTGTTTCAGGGCGGTGTGTAGGCAGGGTGAAGGCAGTCCTGGCACTTATATGGATAGTGGCGATTTTCAGTCCACCAACTGGATAAGTAATCACATAAAATTAGGCCAGAAAAACATAGAAACATAGATAAGATTCTCAAGAGCAGAGATGTCGCTCTCCATACAAAGATTCAACTTGTTCAAGCCATGTCATATGGATATGAAAGTTGGACAGTGAGAAAGATAGACAGGAAGAAAATTGATGCCTTTGAATTATGGTGCTGGCGACGAATACTGTGTATACCAAAGACTGCCCAAAGAACAAGTCAGTCAGTTCTAGAGGAGATCAAACCTATGTTTTCCTTAGAAGCTCGGATGACAAGACTTCGACTTTCATACTTTGTACACATTATGCAAAGAGAGAGATCATTAGAGAAAGACATGCTTGGCAAGTTAGAAGGTCAATGCAAAAGAGGAAGGCCAGCAATGAAATGGATTAATACAATAACAGCAGCTATGGGTACCACTCTGTCAAAAATGAGCTGCCTGAATGCAGGGGCGGCCCAAGGGGGGTGCAGGGCCATGTGCGGAGACTCGGTGCGGGGCCTCATTTGCATAAGTGGCCTTATTTGCATAAATATGCATAATGTTACCATACACTAATTTTTAGTAAACATGTCTCTTAATGAGTGTATGGATAAAGAAAGACTAAAAGATTTCTACATTACTATAATCCAGTGCCAACCGCCAGGCACATTAGGAACTACTACAAACGCTGCCCATTTAGAACCCATAGCAAACCCGCCATATCCTGACAGCATTACCAGGACTCACAAAGCACCATATCCTACCTATCAAAAGGCAACACTGCAAATATTAAACCAATACATTTCAGAGAATACTGGGGAAAGAGAACAAGTGGCAATGTCAAATAGGAATTACATAAACAGAATACCTCAGCTCAGTTACACGTGCAGAACATAGACCATCACCAAACAAGGAATCACAATTTAGAAACAGAAAGGCAATAATTAAACTGGGAACCCCAAAAGCCAAACTTGGAATGTACAACAACACTGTAGAAATAAAACTATAAATTAATTTCCTCTTGTACCAAACAAAGCGCAGACGTTAATGATGTACATTTCCCGGAGCTTTCATATTCCAGTTAATAAATTCAAAATAAAGAGATATCTTTCTACCTTTTGTGCATTTTTTTCAGTTGCAATTGCTCCAGCCACTTTCTTCTGGTTTCTTCATGTTTTCTGCTAACTCTCCATCGTCTGCTGTCCATTTGTACTTTCTTCTCTCTTCTAGTTTTTTTTTTCCATTCTCTCTCTCTACATCTGCTTTAACATACTAATCTTTCTCCTTTTGCTCTTTCCTCATTCCTATTTCATCCACACAAATTTTACCCCTCCATCCTCAATCCACACTTACTCTCCCAATACCCGGCCAATTGTAGATTTTTCATCCCTCCCACACAAAATATTTTTCCCCTCTCCATTTTACTCTCCCAGCCCCATCCCATTCTAATCCTTCCCCACCATCAGCTCCCTTCTAGTTCTAGTCTCATCCAGCATCCATTCCCTTCTAGTCCCTGCACCAGCCCATTTCCAGTCCTAGCCCCCCATCAGCCCATTTCCAGTCCTAGCTCCCCTTCCATTTCCAGTCCGAGTCCCTTCATCAGCTCATTTCCAATCCTAGCCCCCCATCAGCCCATTTCTAGTCATTTCCTAGCCCCACCATCAGCCCATGTCAAATCCTAGCTCCCCTCCACTCAGCCCAATTCCAGTCCAAGCCCCCCATGAGTCTACTTCCAGTTCTAGCCCCTCCTTGAGTCCATTTCAATTCAAGCCCCCATCACAGCCCATTTCCAATCTTAGCTCTCAACAGTCCATTTCCAGTCCTATCCTAGCTGCTCCATCAGCCCATTTTCAGTCCTAGCTCCCTTCCCTCACAGCCCATTTCCATTCCAAGCCCCCTCCCCATCAGCTATTTGCAGTTCAAGCCTCCCCTTCCACTCAGCCCATTTCCAGTCCTAGCAACCCCCTAACCCATTACCAGTCCTAGCCCCCATCAACCCACTTCCAGTCCTAACCCTCCATCACCCCATTTTCAGTTTAAGCCCCCTATAACCCATTACCAGTCCTAACCCACCATCAGCCCACTTCCAGTCCTAACCCCATCAGCCCATTTCCAATCAGCCCCCCAATAGCCCATTGCCAGTACTAACCCCTCCATCAGCCCACAGCCCATTACCAGTCCTAACCACATCAGCCCACCTCAAGTCCTAACCCCTCCCCATCAGCCCATTTCCTGTCCTAGCCCCCCATAGCCCATTATCAGTCCTAACCACCCCATAGCCCATTACCGGTCCTAACCCCCCATCCCCCCATTTCCAGACAGCCCCCATCAGCCCACAGCCCATTACCAGTCTTAACCCCCCCATAGCCCATTACCAGTCCTAAACCCCCCCCCAGCCCACCTCAAGTCCTAACCCCCTCCATAGTCCATTACCAGTCCTATCCCCTCCCCCATCAGCTCATGGAAAATTAAAAAAAAAATAAAGCTGGCTGCTGCTGCTGCCGCTGCAGCAGCGGCAGAATGGAGTGTCCCGCGGGGCCCCCTCTGCCCGGCTGAGCTCTCCCGGCCCGACTGAGCCCCTCTGTGCTGGCTTTCAGATACGCAAAGGGAGAGTGTCTCCCTCGCGTCTCTGTTAAGCCTGCAGGGGCAGATGGGAAATTTCCCATCAGCCCCTGCTTCCCATCAGCCCCTGCGGGCTTAACAGAGATGCGAGGGAGACACTCTCCCTTTGCGTATCTGAAAGCCGGTGCAGAGGGGCTCAGCCAGGCAGGGAGAGCTCAGCCAGGCAGAGGGGGCCCCGCGGGGCACTCCATTCTGCTGCTGCCGTGGCGGCAGCGGCAGCAGCCAGCTTTTTTTTTTTTTTTAATTTAATTTTTAAAAAAGCAGAATGTTCTTTGCGCTGGGTCCCCTGAAACGCAGGGCCCTGTGCAAAAAACATTCTTGCTCAATGGACGGGCCGGCCCTGCCTGAATGAAGATTGAACACAGTTTAGGACAACTATCTAGAGGGTCATTATGAGTCAACACCAGCTCGATGGCACTTAACAACAACAAGGACAAAGTGGATTTGCAAAGACTATTTTAAAACATATAACTGGTCTCTCTATGTACCTATACCTTCCACTGAGACTAAAGAGAGCAGCTGTTCTATTGCCTCCACTTGTACATGGTCGCCCTGAAACAAATTAACTTTTTTCAGCTCAAACAGCATTTCCTTCTGAAAAAATTGAAAAGCTACATTTCTCTCCTCTCTCATGCTATTCAATACAGAATTGGTGCCAGAAATCCTTTGCTTGGCCAAGGTATCTGCTATCAACAGTGGTGATGCTCCCTGCTGGAAAATGGAGACTCCTCGCACTTCTACAAAGTTATTTCTGGAGGACATCAAGGAGATAGCATGTAGGATTGAGTCTGTATTTTTTGATTCTATTGCTTGTTTGTGTCACTCTTCTAAAGAGGCAGCAGCTGAGATGGGAAAACAGGAGGGAAGACTAGGGGAGTTAATGTTAACGATGGTTTAATTTATACAACAAACTAGAGGCTTTGAAAAACATGGCTAAGAAAAATATGTATTTGTTAAATTTCTACAAAATATGAAATTCATCCCAAGGGAATTGTGGCAGATGTTTTCGAGGAACATATTAAAGATACCAAATAAGGACACCATATTAGTCTCTAAGATGTACAGTATTCCCCAGGAATCCCATGAGGAGAAAACAGAGGGAGATTTGGAATCTATTGGCTGTTTGTTGGTCAGATGTTTCAGCATTTTAGAGTGTTATAGAGAAGATATAACGTCTCAAGCAGTGCTGATAGTTTCCCTCTGCTCTAATTCTGATAAAAGTATGTGGGGGGGGGGGGTTGGGGGTGAGGGGTATTCAAAGGCATTTACACAGTTTGCAGAACTGCAAACCTGGATATTCAATGCTGGGGCCTGGATATAGCTATCCCATTAAATATCTGGGTTTAGACTTCAGCAGCAGTGGCTAGCCACATTAGATTAGCTAGTCACCACTACTGAATATCGCCCTGTGATCTTTAAAAATTATTTTAAATATAAAGATGTTTCATTTTGTGATCAGAGGGTGAATTTGTTCCCTTTGTGAAATTCTTTCTCTTGTCTCTAAATATCAGAAACTGAGCAGGTACCAGTCTCCCCTCAGTGGGTTTATTAGTATTACAAAGCACATCCACTTGCAAGAAGATCGCAAAGTTGAAACCATACTGTCTGGAATCAGGCTCCGATCTGCCAGTTTCAGGAAATACAGCAGCTTTTGTTATGTGGTACATACAAGCAAAGCAGCAAGGCCCACCAATCATCTCAGGTATAATACCTTATACATTTCCTCCTGTCATATCCTTAGCTAAGCTTCGTTTCCTATTCTATGACACCCCTAAGCAAGGCAGCCACTTTGTGCACCTGCCAGTGGCACATTGGCACAGAAAGGCAGCCATTTAATGACCCTAATCAAAGCATGTACTGTACACATGGCCCTATCACAGTCATGTCACACTAAAAAGGTCAGCCTGTCTGTGTGGGGTTTGTGGTTCTTCTTTCCTAACTGCTGGTGTGCAAAGACATTAGACTTTCATAAGAACTGCTAGAAGAAAGTCTTTCTCACTACTGAACTCTTCCATTCATATAGAGATTCCCTCAAATGGCCAAGTAGATGGTGGGCAGCCAAAGAGAAAAGTGCTACCAAAGGAGGTGCCCCTCATTAAAAGTCAAACCAATAAACCCAGAATGGCGGTATTCAGTCAAACAAGAATCCAAACAAAATGGAATATCGTGAATCCCCTCACAACGACAACCTTATTTCTTTTGTCGGGCATAAACCACTAGAGGAAGAGAGTAAGCACTCTCCCTCCCATGCAGTACATGCCCCTTTTATTAAATATAAATTTGCTTTTCTACATATTTCAAAAACCACAGGTGAAATAAAAGCCACACTTAGCTGGACAGCTGGCACGGACGTGCACGCTTCAAGCGCTCCAGATGAAATTCAGTGTGTCACACTCTTCATTAACCGACATTGTTTGGCATTTTTTGTCGGTTAATGAAGAGTGTGACACACTGAATTTCAACTGGAGTGCTTGAAGAAGGGGTTTTTACCCCAAAACATGCATGTCCGTGCCAGCTGTCCAGCTAAGTGTGGCTTTTATTTCATCTGTGGTATTCCATTTTGTTTGGATCCTCATTAAAAGTCAGCTGGTGGTTACTCTGAGGGAGATATAATTAAAAAGACTTGAATTCTTCATTGGACTGTATGAAACACTGAAGCAAAACCGTTATGTAATAATACTGTAGATCTAACCCAGCTAACAGTGACCATGTATCCTATAGCCTTACCATAACTGTATAAGCATGGACTGTTTCAATATTCTAGATTAAGTTCCAAGAAGATAAGAACATAAGGTATGCCATTCTGGGTCAGACCAAGGTCCATCAAGTCCAGTATCCTGTTTCCAACAGTCGCCAATCCAGGTCACAAATACCTGGCAGTTTCCCCAAGCTTTGATGTGACTATCTAAGAAATTTTCTGTTTAAGAGGAAATTTTATGCATGCAATGGTCTTGTGAACCTTAGAATATTTTTGAAAAATATCATATTTTCTGTAATGTTTCCAAAATTATTTGCTTCTTGGTAGGTTGTGACACCTTTTTAAAAGGCCATCAAAAAGTTGCTGTAGTTCATGGGCTTTCAAGATCACCCAATCCTTTCTTCACATCTATGTGTTCTCAAAAGCTCACAAACAATATCATCATTTAGAAGGTATCACAAGCTATTAGACTCCAGTTTTCACCTGGACCTGTGGCTCTTAGAACTGCACTATAAAATTCTATTTGTAAGATATATTGCTAGTGAACAGTACACCGATAACCTCCTTTCCTTGCATCAATTTTCAGGCATGTACTTAAGTTCTTTACAAGGACAATTCCTTTTACTCCCCTGAGAAGGTCAGAGATTTGGCCATCCAATAGTTCTTGATATGAATGATGCTTGGAAGCATGCTTCATGAATGAAAGTCATGGAAATATTGCTGAGAACTGATAACATGTTGTTCAGAAGCTATGCAGTGTAAAATATGGTTTAAAAAGTTGGCTGAGGTTGCTTATTGTGATTCAGTTTCATTTATCCACTGAATAAATTGAGGAGGATCTCATGACACTTAGCAGTTGCAGCATAAATAAAAAAACTGTGATGTACAACCTGAATACTGTGCTGAACAAATGGAACTAGAAAAGGTACAGAGAAGGGCAACAGAAATGATACAGGGGATGGAACGAGTCCCTTAGAAAGAAAGCCTAAACAAGTTAGGATCTTCACCAATTTGCTGAAATAATAATTAGTAAGATTTGTGCATATTTGGATGAAAATGTGCATTGTCACAGCCCCTCCCGGTGGCAGCATGCTGAAGGGTCAGGGTGGACATTTATTGTTTGTTGAAGCCGGGAACTCTAACTTAGACCAGGTGCATTGTGGTCCTTGTAGTTCCCTTCTTTATAAAGAATAGTTGTGTGAGCCTTGTGCTGGGTTAAATATAAGGTTTTATTCCATTGATGCGCTAAGGTTCTCCAAGAAGACAATAGAATTCACCTTGATTCAGGGTTTCTACCAAAATATTTACAAAGTCCAAAACTGTTATAAGAGCTTCACAGTCTTTTCCATTCAAGCAGGATTTTTCAATATAAACAGGTTAAATAAACACAAAAACGTCTTCTTTTCAGCTCAACAAAGCAATGACATTTTAGAGCATGTCTTATGCTATGACTCTGTGAGAGATTCTATACTCTCAGCTACACAGAGAGTACAGTCCATAGGATATTCAGGTAGTAATGGTTCTGGTTCTACAAGGTCTGTTTGCATATCCTCTTGCTCAGATATGGTGTCTGCTAAGCCTGAGCAAAACTGGTTGTACTTCAGTAGTTCTTTCCAAGACTTTCCAGCCTGGTGGACCTGGTCTGGCAAACAATTAATATGGCTTTTATCTAGGACCTTCTGCACAGGTTTCCAAAGCTTTCCCCAGCTTTGTTTCTCATATCTATGGCTCTCTGGTTTACAAGCCTTTCTAGGACCTGGCACACATTCAGGAAAAGAGGTGTGAATGTACCTTTGTTCTCTGAGATGTGCGTTGCTGGTATTCCCTCTACCAGGCACTCTCCTGCTTACACTGTCTTCCCTGGAGACTTCTTTCTGGAGCTTTTCAGCATGGGCTTGTCCTTCCTGAAAGTTGTCCCTTCCTTGTAAGGCCTGCAAGCTTAACTGCCTTTCCTTCCGTAGTTGGAGCTTTCCCCTTTCTCTCTCCTTAGTAGCAGGGGTTTCTGTTGCTCTCTGTATTTGTGGTCCTCTCCGTATTTGTGGTCCTCCCTCTATTCTCCTGACCGAGCACTGCTTATAAAGCTGTTTCTCTAGTGAGCTTTCTGGCCCTCTACTCAGGTGTGTTTGATTAGCTATTGCATCATTACAATCTGGGTGTGTCAGCCTACCTTCTGCAGCCTCGTGTCTACTCCCTCTAGCTGCACTTCTTGGTAACTGCATTCTCTATAAATCAGTTTCTTTAAAAGAAACAGAGTTTTCTTCTAACTCCATAGCTTCAGTAGTGTCAGCTTCATCACAGCATTTAATGAAGAGACTAAAGGTGTGCTAACAGCTGTGAATTATTTATAAAGTGCTGCTATATTAAGAGTTATTGATTGTTTTTTTGCATAGAAACATAGAAAAATGATGACAGAAAAAGACCACATTATCTAGTCTGTCCTTCCAAAGAAACAACTACAACAGTCCCCTTTTTTCCTTTAGAGATCCTCTGTGTTTGTCCCATGCTTTTTTGAATTCCAATACTGTCCTCATCTCTACCACCTTCACTGGGAGGCTATTCCATGGATCCACCACTCTTTCCATAAAGAAATATTTCCGCGTATTACTCCTGAATCTATCCCCTTTCACCCTCATCCCATGTCCCCTCTGCATCATAACATGTACTTGCTTTCAATCAATAGAGGCTCTCCTCCTGTGCATTTATGCCATGGAGGTATTTAAACGTCTCAGTCATATCACCTCTATTCCGCCTTTCCTCTAATGTGTACATATTAAGATCCTTAAGTCTGTCCACATATGCTTTATAATGAATACCACTAACCATTTTAGTAGCCACCCTCTGTACTGACTCCATCCTGTTTATATCCTTTTGAAGGTGCGGTCTCCAGAATTGCACATAATACTCCAAATGAGGCCGCACCAAAGACTTATACAGAGGCAATATCATCTCCTTTTTTCTGCTAGCCATTCCTCTCCGTATGCACCCAAGCATCCTTCTAGCTTTTGCTTCTCGCCTTTTCTACCTGTTTAACTACTTTAAGGTCATCAGACACAACCACACCGAGGTCCCGCTCTTCTTTAGTGGACAAAAGTACTTCACCCCCTATACTATATTGCTCCTTTGGATTGCAGCAGCCCAAATGCATGACCTTGCATTTTTTAACATTAAATCCCAGCTGCCAAATTCTAGACCATTCTTCAAGCTTTGCTAGATCCCTCCTCATGTTATCTACACCTTTCTGGGTGCCTACTCCATTGCAGATTTTGGTATCATCCGCAAAGAGGCAAACCTTACCCGACAGCCCTTCCGCTATATCACTAACAATGATGTTAAAAAGAATCGGACCAAGGACAGATCTCTGGGGCACACCACTGGTAACTTCCTTCTCCTCAGAGTGAGCTACATTTACCTGTACCCTTTGTTGCCTCCCACTCAACCAATTTCTAACCCAAGCAGTAACTTTAGGGTCCATCCCTAGGTTGCTCAGTTTGTTTGTAAGTTGCCTGTGAGGAACGGTGTCAAAGGCTTTACTGAAATCTAAATACACCTCATCTAGGGCTTTCCCTCGGTCCAGCTCCCTGGTCACCCAGTCAAAGAAATCAGTCAGATTTGTCTGACAAGACCTGCCTCTGGTGAATCCATGCTGCCTCGGATCCTATAATCCGCTGGACTCCAGAAACCTCATTATTTTCTCTTTCAGCAGCATTTCTAATAATATACTCACCACCGAAGTTAAACTAACCAGCCTGTAGTTTTCAACCTCGTCCTTACTTCTGCTTTTGTGTAAAGGCACCACATGAGCCTCTCTCCAATCATTTGGCACCACTCCTGACTCCAATGAGGCATTGAAAAGGTCAGTCAGTAGAGCTGCTAGAATGTCCCCAAGTTCCCTCAGTATTCTAGGGTGTATCCCATCCGGTCCCATCGCTTTATCTACCTTACGTTTAGCTAGTTTCATATGAACACAGTCTTCTGAAAATTGTTCAAAATGCCCCTCGCTTCTGTTCCTGTTTGTGGGTTTTTTCTGAGGTCCTGTTCCTGGTACTTCATCTGTGAACACAGAACAGAAATATTTGTTAAGCAATTCCGCTTTATCTTCATCAGCTTCTAAATATTACCCCCCTTCATCCTTGAGTCTGACAATACCACTTTTGCCCTTCCCCTTCTCACTAATATATCTGAAAAATGTCTTATCCCCCATTATATTGCATTGGCTATTTCCTCCTCTTTTAGAATTTTTGCTTTCCTGACTACTTTGCTAGCTTTTCTAAATTTCTCCAAATATAGTTGCCTGTCTTCCTCCCTCTGTGATCTCTTGTATTTCATGAAGGCCTCCCTCTTTTTCTTCACCTTTTCAGCTACTTTCGAAAGCCAGAGTGGTCTCCTTTTCCTTTTACCTTTATTTACCATTTTAACAAAAAGGTTGGTTGCCCTTAAAATATCCCCTTTCAGTTTTGCCCACTGTTTTTCTGTATCCCCCAACTGTTCCAATCCTGCTAACGACTCCCTGAGGTAAAGTTTGTTGGCAAAGTTTGTTTTCCTAAAGTCTAAGACCCTCGCTTTTGAATGGATTCTAACAGCCTTAGTCCTAATACTGAACCACACCATCTGGTGTTCACTGGATGCAAAATGATCTCCCACTATTACATCAGGAACACTTTCACCTTTGGTAAGCACCAAGTCCAGCATGGCCCCTTCATGTGTGGGGTCTATTACCAATTGCCTGAATAGTTTTCCCTGTAGAGAATCCAGGATCTCCTTACTTCTACATGGTACTGCAGCAGGAAGGTGCTAATCAACATCTGGCATATTGAAATCCCTTACCAGTAGCACTTCCCCATTCCTAACAATGCTGCGTATATCTTCAATTAACTCTCTATCCACCTCTTCCTCTTGTGAGGGAGGTGTGTATATCAAGCCAATGCAAATAGATTTCTCTTTCCCTATTTCTAGTTTAACCCACAGTGCCTCCTCTCTCCCTTTTAAGCTCTTCCAAAGCTTTATTATTATTTTTTACATATAGTGCCACTCATCCTCCCCTTCTTCCAACCCTATCCTTTCTGAATAAAGCATAGCCTGGTATAGTTACATCCCAGTCATGGTTTTCTGTGAACCATGTTTCTGTAACTGCCACTAAATCCAAGTCAGTCACTCCCATCAATGCTTCAACATCAGGAATCTTATTTCCCATGCTACGGGCATTTATACACACTGCTTTCCATATGTTACCCCTTTTACCCATTTCCATAAAGATATTTAATGTTTCACTTACCTGGGGGCTTTCACTTACCTGGGGGCTGTCTTCACCCATTCTCAATGAATCTAGTTTAAAACCCTCTTCAGTTGATTAGCCAGTCCACTACTGAAGATGTGTCAACCTTCCTTGGACATATGGATGCCATCTCTGCTCTGCAACCCTTGGAACAACATCCCGTGGTCCAGGAAACCAAAATGCTCTCAATGACACCATCCACACAGCCATGCATTCATCTCCAGGATGCTAGCCTCTCTGCCTTGGCCTTTACCCTCAACAGGGAGAATTGAAGAGAATACCACCTGTGCACCTATCTGCTTCACCCTCTGTCCCAGGGCCATGAAGTCAGTTTTGATACGCTTAGAGGGATACCTGTCAGTATCATTTGTTCTGACATGGATTAGCAACATTGGGTAATAGTCAGTGGGCTTGATGAGTCTCGGCAAACTCTCCGTAACATCTTGGATTTTGGCACCTGGCAGACAGCATACCTCTCTGGACATCAAGTCTGGTTTGGCAGATGGACTCCTCAGTACCCCTCAGAAGAGAGTCACCAACCACCACTACCCTTCGCTTCCTTATGGTCACTGATTCTGCAGCTTTGGGGTACTTGAGCTCTGGTTCTTCCCTTTCCAGGGATGCTTTCACCTCCTCCACTTCCAGGGCTGCATAATGGTTCTTCGAAATCCCTATGAGAAAAGGCTTATAACGTTAGGGCACTTCAACTTGAAAAAAGACGGCTGATGGGAGATATGATAGAAGTCTATAAAATAATGAATGGAGTGGAAGGGGTAAATGTAGATCAGTTGTTTACTCCTTCAAAAAGTAGAAAGTCTATGGGACACACAATGAAGCTTCAATGTAGCACATTTAAGATTAATCAGAGAAATATTTTTTCACTCAATGCGTAATGAAACTCTGGAATTTGTTACCAGAGGATGTAGTAAAAGCTGTTAGTATAACTGGTTTAAAAGAGGGTTGGATGAGTTCCTGGAGGAGAAGTCCAAATACCATTATTAAAGAGGACCATGGAAATATACTGCTTACCCCTGGGACAAGCAGCATGGAATGTGTATACCTTTTGGGAACCTGACAGGTATTTCTGACCTGGATTGGCCACTCTTGGAAACAGGATATTAGGCTTGATGGACCCTTGGTCTGACCCAGTATGGCATATCTAATGTTCTTATGTAATAACGCCTTAGAAATTTTACTGTGTGTAAAATCAGTTGTGTATACATTCAATTTCAGTTCAATTCAGTTTAAACATTTTTATACCGCCATATGCTAAAATGCATTCAAGGCAGTGCACAAAACATAAAAAGGTCCTAAGACCCTGACATTAGCTTATGAATTAACATGTG
Source organism: Ichthyophis bannanicus (assembly GCA_033557465.1). Taxonomy (NCBI): domain Eukaryota; kingdom Metazoa; phylum Chordata; class Amphibia; order Gymnophiona; family Ichthyophiidae; genus Ichthyophis; species Ichthyophis bannanicus. The sequence goes on along the minus strand of CM066031.1, from coordinate 1,711,947,804 downwards.
CAACCTCATAAAAAGTTATTAATGTGTGAAACAAACTAAAAAAAAATCACCTGAAAATCAGGAAAAAAATACTAATTAACCAGAAATGTATTGAACATATTTTGTAAGTGATGGCCCTGACCTATCCTCACCTGCCTTGTCTTCAGATCCATTTCCAACAGCAGCATTGGACCTCAGGGAAAATGAGTAGTTCCATAAAAATCCAGAGGTGTGAAGGCATTTTAAAGTGCTTGAGTATGAGTTGCATGCTGAAAGCCATAAGCAGATACAGTAGTTGATGCAGTATGCCACTTCTCATAAGACTGTCATTTGTAGACACATACCCTTCTGAGCAAGAATCAATGGAGGATGAGGATAGTAGTCTTAGGAACCCCATCTTGAAGGTTTGGACGACCTAGGGGAGTGGCTTGATTCTAAGATGGTGGAATGACTCTTTCAAGTTGATCATGCCTAAAAGAAAGGGCAAACAAAAGGTTCCTCCCGCGGAGCCTGTACCTGCCATTCCTGTCGGTCCTATGGATCGTTTTGGGCATTTGACAGAGGAACAAACAGGGGAGATTTGAGTGGGCGCTGCAACGCCGGCTGGGGTGACTCCGACGTCGCTTGCCCTGGAGGTGTCTCTCTCCCCCGAGGAACGTTTGCTGCCTCCATGTGGGTCATGCCCGATGACTCTTCTCGCGAGAGGAGAGGCTGCTCTGCCCGAAGTTGACGGTGCAGCGTCTTGTGAGCGGGCCTTGCTTGGAGAGTCTCGGAGATCAGCCTTTTGTATTGGGGGCTGTGGATATGGCCCCTTGTTCATCTTTGGAGGCGGATATATCTTCTCATCGAGTGGATAGAGTGGACGTGAAGATTCCTCCTTTCCCTATTGGTTTACTCATAGGTACTTTTTTGAAGTGCCCTAAAGAGATTTCTCTGGAGACAATTTGGGAGGCGATATTCCAGCTTTCTTCTGCGGTTAGCCAACAAGTAGAAGTATCAACTTCATGGTTGAAGAAATTGGAGAGCATTTCTTCTGGCATTCAGGGAGAACTGGTTGACCTTCGCTCAAAGATTGAAAATGGGGAACAGAAAGTGACTCAGGTTTCCTTAATAACTGATTCTATTATGAAAGATAATGCTGCACTGAAAATGAAGCTGGAAAATTTGGAAAATGTTGTGAGAGCATCTAATATACATCTGTTAAATTTTCCAGTAGTTTCTGAGCTTTCCCCGGTTGAATTGTTTAAAAAATATATTCATGAAGCCTTAATGGTACCAGCTGATATGATTCCCCCAGTGGTTAAGGCTTATTTTTTACCTAGGGGTAAAAAGGATGGTAAAATGTCTGTGGGGCTTGGATCAAAGAAGGGGAGTGGCTAATTTCCAAGATGGCGACAGTGCAGTACTGAGTTGGAATGCCTAAATGGAAGGGTAAGCAGAAGGTTCCTCCCGTGGAGCCTTCTCCAGCGAAACCCTCTCCCTGTGCTAGTGCAGGACCTATGGACCGCTTTGTCCAGCTATCCAAGCAGCAAGTTGGGGAGATAAGAGAGGTATTGGAGGTGCCGGCTGAGGAAACTTTGGCACTTCCCACCCTGGATGTAACTCTCTCCCCCGATGGGCGTGTGCCGCCCTTGGCCCCGAGCATACCGGTATCTCCTCTTCTAGGTGCAGCCGAGAGTCCTTCCGAAGTGGTGGGAGCAGTGGCATGTGAGCGGGGCCTTCTCGAGGTGAAGTCTGGTAAGCAGCTGGTCACAGCTACTGCTGCTAAAGGCTCGGTGGTGTTGCAAACTCCGGAAGGTGCAATTGCTACTCAGGGAATGATTGAGCCTAGTGTAGAGGAAGTTCCCCTGCCTTTACTGACAGATTTGGAGTCACCATTGTGTTTTACCTTGCCGCGTCCTTCTGTTATTTCCTTGGACAGCATCTGGGACGCGATCTCTCAATTGGCCTCAGTGGTGAGTCAGCAACTGGTGTTGGCTATTTCCCGAGTATCAAAGCTTGAAGATTCCTGTTCTAAACTCCAAGTGGAGGTTGTGGAAATTAAAACGCAGGTCTCTACTGTTGAGCAGAAATTATCACAGGTTTCAGATGTAACAGAGTCCTTAGTTAAGGAAAATATGGCAATGCGGCTGAAGCTGGAGGTTTTGGAGAATGCTACTAGATCCTCAAATATTCGTTTGCTTAACTTTCCTATGGTTCCCATGGTTTCTCCAGTGGATCTCTTTAAGAGATATCTCCAAGAAACATTGAAGGTGTCATCAGAGTTAATTCCTCCAATAACCAAACTTATTTTTTGCCTTCTGGAAAGAAAACAGGGGAGAAGGTAGCTGGTCTCTCGGATATGAACTTTTTGGATGTTTCAGCTTTGATTCGAACTCCTAAGGACGATGAACTACCTGTTTCTACATTGATTGTTTCCTTGGCATTACCATCGGATAGGGACTGGCTCCTCAGGCTTTATTTCAAAATGCGTGCCAATTTGTTCATGGGTAAAAAAATTGCGGTTTTCCCTGATGTGTCCAGGGAGACGCAAAGAAGACGCAAATCCTTTTTAATTTTGCAACCAGGGGCGACTCGAATGGGCACTTCTTTTGTGCTTAGATATCCTTGCAAATGCATTATTGTATTTCAATCTCATAAGTATGTCTTTTTCCAGCCAGAGGATCTGTCCTCTTTCATTAGTGCTCATATTGTAACTTCTTCTCCCAATCAGTAGTAACTCCCATCGATAGAAATATGCTTGGTTCTCTGTTCTCCTCTTGGTATTTTGAAATAAGTTTTTTTCCTTTATGTTTACAAGGGAGTTTCCTGACCTCTGTATATTCTGTAGTCTCTCTCCCTCAATTTGGGGACTAATGATAATACTGTCTATATTTGTTATTTTCTTCAGATGTAATTTTGTAATTATGTTGACAGGTTAATTACTGTACAAGTGTGATGCTTGATTCAATGTTAAAATGCATAAATAGAAATAAAAAAAATGTCTGTGGGTGCTTTAGATATGGATATTTTAGATGCTTCAGCTTTATTACAGTCACCCAAGGAAGTTAATTTAGTGGTCTCCACGATGTTGGTGACTTTTGCGATTCCTTCGGATAGGGATTGGCTATTAAAACTATACTTTAAGAAGCGTTCTATGTTATTCATGGGGAGGAAGGTTGTGATGTTCCCTGATGTCTCCAGAGAGACTGAGAGGCGGCGCCTTTTTGTTATTAAGACCAGGTGTCCTTCAGATTGGGGCTTCATTTATATTGCGATTTCCTTGTAAATGTGTTGCCTTCTTTAAATCTAATAAGTATGTATTTTTCCAACCTGAGGAGTTATCTTTATTTGTCAGCTCTCGTTTGCTAGTATCATCTCCTCAGTGAGTGTTCCTTAAGGGATTGTTATTTCTCAGTCTTCCGCCTATGCTTAGATTTTGCTTAAAAGATATTTCCTGTATGTTTGAATATTGGGGAGACACCTTTCCTTATATTCTTTTCTAATGCTGTTCCCCCTATTATCGTGGGCTACCCATACACTTGTGTGCTGTATTTCATGGTATATTTTCTTTTTGTTATTACCTCACAAGTAGTTGTTTGCTGTACAAGCATTTGCTTGATTAATTGTTGTAAAACTGCATAAATAAAAAAAACAAAAAGGAACCCCATCTTGCACAGCAAGTATCAGTGGCAGGAAAGTTACAAAAAAAAAAAAAAAGAGGAAACACATTTCCCAAGCTGTGCCGCTCCCCTCCCCCAACCTCTTCCCCTAGTGAGTTAGCTGGCAAGTAGACCTAACACCCATCTAAATAAGTCACCATAGAGTATCTGGGGTAGCAACTAACGTCACTGTAGTTTAATGGTTTTCAATTCATTCCCCAGCACAATCTAGCCAGTCAGGTTTTCAGGATTATCACTATGAATATGCATGAAAGATTTGCATGCACTGCCTCCATTGTTTGCAAATCTTTTTCATGCATATTGTGGAAAAAGTACCAGACAGCATTGAAGATGGTGTCAATTGCCCTGAATGACCAGCCCCCTGCAGGTGGCTGGGAACGTGAGGTTTAAGAAGCAACTGCATCTCTAGTCTCCAGTCACCAAGTACTGTCTAGGCACATTTTTTGTAGGCAGGTGATCTTACATTTATTTAAGCACCTATATATTGCATACCTGGTTAAAGTCACTCACTGTGCTTCATGATGTAGATCCATAATATCACTTAAAACTACAATAAATATAAACAAGTTGTAAACATCATTTAAAACATTAATACAAATCCATACAATACTGTTAAAATACTTAATAAAATTGCTGAAGGCTTCCCTAAAAAAGTGTGTCTTCAACTTTCTTCTGAACTAGTAGAAACTGAAGCAGGAACCCTGTCTCCCACACCCCCGGAAGGAACACACAGACAAGAAAGACTAGAATGCAAACAGGATCTTTTATTGTGTACACAGTCTCAGACAGAGCCGGCACCCTGGACAAAAGATCTGAACCCCTAAATGGCGTCGCATACTGTCTTATATACAGTACGTACTCTAATCCCCTTGCTACCTTCCCATTCACCCCAGGTATCTCTCCTTCACCAATCAGTAGCCCCTGGGGGGGACGGGACAGTGGGCTATCATAAAGCATTCCCGAGTGACCTGTTTAGACTGGTATGCTCTGGTCTACTGGTTTTCTGGGTGAAAGGGTATGTGTAAGTGTTGTTTCGCTGCAGCCCAGGCGGGGGAGAGGGGTTTTTTTTCTCCCACAGCTGCCTTTCTGGCTGCCTCACTCCCCCCTTTTTTGAGTATGACCTCAACTGCTAGGAGCGGTAGAGGGCAGTATTACTAGGGGCAGGCCGCAGAGGGGTATATGGGGTTAGGGCCATGACAGAGGCAGCCGCCTTGCGTTCCACCAAGGTGTCGAGGGTGGAGGTAATAAAGTGGTGGAGGATAGGGATACAGCATGGTAAGAGAGCACATAGCAGGAAAAGAAGGAAGACTCCTATAACTAGGGTCTTAAGGCCCCCCAGCCAACCAAACAACGTCCCGAACCATCCAGTTCCCAGTCCCATGAATGAGTCTGTGATATGTTTTGCTAAAGTACGTAGGTCTTGGATAGAGCATTCGATGGACACGCTTTCGTCGGTGAGGTTAAAACAACACATACCCTCGAACTCTTCACACCCATGGTTAAGGCGTAAGAGTAGGAAATCAATGGTCATCCTATTCTGCAGTATCGCCGTGCGTAAACCGGATATTTCATGATTCATGGTGGCCAGTATGGTTGAGGTCAGATTAAGGGATTTAGCTAGAGAACACGCAAGTCGGCTTATCTCCATTGAGTTGTGTAGGGCTAACCCAGGTGTTGCAACGATTGATAGCGACAGCCCAAGGGCCGTCTCATCACTGTAGGGTTCTACATTTGAGTTACAGGTCGAGGGCATGGGGATAGAGCGGGGAGGTCTGGGGCGGGCTTTAGTTACATTGGGCGTGTGGAGGAAAGCAGCGGTCGTTAGCCTGCCGAGGGTGCATGGGCCACCGGTGGCATTTATGGGAACATAGGTATAAGTCATCCTCCCACATATCAAAAACCAGCCTAAGGGTAGATACATTTCTGGGCACACATAAGATACCTTTGTAACAGAGTTGCATGATAATTCAGTATTTGACACATTAAACCCTCCTGTCTTGGTATTTACAAAAATAAAACAATCAGTAGCATTAAGGGTGGAGACTACCTGCAGGGAGAAAGGAACTCGGTTAAAGGCTGAGGTGGGCTGGGTGGCTCCAATACTATAGAGGAGGGTAGAAAACGACATGTCAGGTTGTTTACAATCCAGACTAGTAGATATGGTAAAACTCAGCAGTTCACATAAACTGGAGGGTACAGCAATGAGACAGGTTGACAGAAAACCCCCAGTTTGTAGAGAGTTACGTATGCAAATGTCTGTCATGTTTAAGGCAGTTTGGGCAAGTAATATCGCTGTGTTAGTAGTCCCCGTGCTCGGCTGGAAACAGACCCACATCAAGAATAGCAGTAAAAATATGGCACTTCTATGCATTCTGGGGTGGGTTCGTCTCTTAAGCAGTCCGGAAGCGTTAGCCGTCACTAGGCAGAAGTATCTCTTTTTAGTGTCAAACGCAGAGGCTGGTTTGGAACCGTGACAGAAGTCCAGGCTGGAACGGGTTCTGGCGCTGCGGCCTTGATACGGGTGTGATGAATCCACGGAGCTATCTCAGCCACCTTGATAGCCGTCGGGGTAGCCAGCAGAACGGTATACGGGCCTCACCACTGGGGGGTCAGCGAATCCCTCTTCCACTCCTTGACCCACACTCGCGAACCAGGTTGATGTGTATGGAGTGGCTCTGTCAGGTTGATGGGGAGCCGCTCCTGAACCCACTGGTGCAATTCCTGCAAAACAGAACTGAGAGCCAACAGTTCCTGTCGGGTTATTTCTGAACCTATCTGAATCAAGTCTCCATGGACGCCCTGTATAAGGGGTGCAGGGCGGCCATACACAGCTTCAAAGGGGGAAACACCAATACCCTTTCGTGGGGCTGAGCGTATACGAAGCAGGGTTATGGGGAGCAATTGGGGCCACTTCAAGGAAATTTCTTGACACAGTTTTGCTAAATGCATTTTAATGGTACGGTTCATATGTTCCACCTTCCCTGAACTCTGCAGACGGTAAGCTGTATGTAGCTTCCAATCAATCTGCAAGGCTTTGGCTACCTGTTGTACTATTTGGGCCACAAATGCAGGTCCGTTATCTGATCCCATTACTACTGGAAGCCCAAAATGGGGAATGATTTCATGCAGTAGCACCTTTGTCACTTCTCTGGCTTTTTCTGTACGGACTGGGAATGCCTCCACCCACCCCGTAAAGGTACAAACCAAAACTAACAGATACCGGTATCTGTTTGCTCGGGGCATTTCTGAAAAATCAACTTGGATGTTCCCCATGGGTGTGACCCCATACGACTGAACTCCTGGGGGTTGGCGGGGACCCTGACGGGCATTGTTTCTAGCACATGTGGTACATTGCCTAACGGTTGCGGCTGCCAAGGAAGATAAGCAGGAAATAAAGAAATATGGGCGGAGAGTAGTCTCCATGGCTGTCTTGCCAAAGTGAGTAGTCTGATGGAAGGAGGACAGGAAAGTTGGGGCAAGGCTGTCTGGGATGACTATCACTGGGGCTGTTCCCTTTCCAGGTAATCTTATCCAACCTCGGAGTGTAGTACCCTACCCTCCTCCTGACAGAAATCCATCTCACGTGTAGTGTATCTTTTAGCCCATTGGCTTAACGGGACCGGGAACAGGAGGACTTGCAAATCTTCGGAGCTCTCAGGGTAGGGCTGGGACAAAGAGGCAATCGCGACCCGCCGGGCTTCCGCATCAGCCCATCTATTGCCCTTGGCTATCCCGTCGTTCCCCTTCTGATGGCCTTTACAGTGCATGACTGCTACGGCTTTGGGGTACCAGACTGCTTCTAACAGGGCCACTACCTGGGGACCATTCTTGATTTCGGATCCAGCTGCAGTGATCAACCCCCTTTCTTTGTATAGAGCACCATGGGTATGGAGAGTGGCAAAGGCATATCGGGAATCTGTGTATATATTCACATGAAGGTTTGTCCCAAGGGTTAGGGCACGGGTGAGGGCAATGAGTTCCGCCTTCTGTGCGGAAGTGCCCGGGGGCAGTGGCTGAGCTTCGACTATCACTTCCATCGTCACCACCGTGTACCCCGCACACCTGCGGCCTTCCAATACCAGGCTGCTTCCATCCACAAAATAGGTCTCATCTGGATTGCTTAGTGGTACATCTGTCAGATCAGGGCGACTGGAGAAGATAGTGTCCATTACTTCCAGGCAATCATGATCTGGTGGTCCTGGGCCGACAGCAAGAACGTGGCAGGATTTAAGGCTTGACTGGTTGTTGTCTGTACTCTGGGATTTCCTGATAACAAGCTCTGGTATTTTAGCATTCGGGAGCTGGTGAACCAGTGGCTTCCTTTGTGTTCCAGTAAAGTTTGGACAGAATGTGGGACGGTGACTAAAAGGTCTTGGCCCATGGATAGTTTATCCGACTCTTCCACCAATAGGGCTGTTGCTGCTATTGCTTTTAAACAGGGTGGCCATCCCTTGGCCACTGGATCCAGCTGTTTAGACAAGTAGGCGACTGGACGTGGCCAAGATCCCAGCTGTTGAGTCAAGACCCCTAGAGCTGTACCCGCTGCTTCGTGCACGTAGAGAGTGAAGGGCTTAGTGACATCCAGAAGGCCTAGGGCTGGTGAAGAAAATGACGCCCTCTTCAACTGTTCGAAGGCCCTCTGTTGGTCTGGTCCCCATTCAAGGGGACTCGTCTCTGGGCCTTTTGTAGATTCATAGAGGGGTTTCGCAATCTTGGCGAAGTTGGGGATCCAGATGCAGCAGTATCCCGCGGCCCCGAGAAAAGCGCGTACCTGCTTGCGAGTTGTTGGCACAGGGATACGGCACACTGCCTCCTTCCGTTCTTTCCCCAACCATCGACTTCCTTTTGAAAGATGAAATCCCAGGTACTTCACTTCTAACTGGCATAATTGAGCCTTCTTCTTCGATGCGCGGTAACCAGCATTATACAATAACTGTAGCAGCTCTGTGGTTGCCAGAATACATTCAGTCTCAGAGTCAGCAGCAACCAACAGATCGTCAACATACTGCAGGAGGGCTCGTCTCCCAGGCACTCCCGGGGGGTAACCAGCAAGATCCATGGCCAGAGCGGTACTGAAGACAGTAGAGGAGTTCTTGAACCCCTGTGGTAGGCGAGTCCTGGTTACTTGGGTCTTACTGCCAGTGGCAGGGTCCTCTCTCTCAAAGGCAAAGAGGTGTTGACTTTCTGTCGACAAGCGTATGCAGAAGAAGGCATCCTTCAGATCTAGTACTGAGAAATGGGAAGCCGCCGCCGGGATGAGACCCAACAGTGTATAGGTGTTGGGTACCACTGGATGCAGTCACAGCGGCTTCATTAACGCGGCAGAGATCCTGGACAGGTCGGTAGTCGGTGGTACCTGGCTTTCGGACTGGTAGCAAAGGTGTGCTCCACGCTGATTGACAGGGCCACAGGATACCGTACTGCAGGAGCCATTCCAGATGATGATGAATTCCTTCCACCGCCACCCGCGGCAGCGGATACTGCCGCACGTGTACCAGGGAGACTCCTGGCTTCAACTCGATACGAACAGGAGGGATGTTGATGGCCATTCCGGGGGGGTTGCCTTCTGCCCATACTCCTGGGGGTACTGCATCCCACTTATCCAGGGCAATCACATCAGGCTTGAGTTTGTCCTCGAACAACCACCATTCTTCTTCCCGGGGGACGGACAATACCAAAACTGTTGGGCCCAGGCTGGGTATTTTGAGCTCAGCCTGGCCCCCGGGCCCGAACGATATCTGGACCTGTAGCTTCGCCAGGACATCCCTCCCCAACAGGGGTATAGGACAATCAGGCATATACAGGAACTGGTGGATGATAGTCCGTCCCCCCAACTGACACATGCGGTTTTGTAGAAAGGATCGTTGCATTCTTTCCCACGTGGCTCCCACTACAGTTGCTGTCCGGGAGGAGATCGGGGCCACTTGCTGGGTAACCACTGAGTGTGTTGCCCTGGTATCAACCATGAATTGCATTTCTTGGTCCCCTAAGTTCATTTTGACCATAGGCTCCTGGGGACCCGCGCCAAACTCAAGCTCCTGCTTTGCTGCCTGCTCCCATTGGTTGTGCTGCCTTTCTCTCTGGTTGCCAGTCACCTGCTCCCGCCTCCTGGAAGTGACGCGGACACGTTGCATGAGTCCGCGCCAAACTCAAGGTACCCTGATGCATTTAAGGAACATTGGGGCGCCGTTCCACGCCGCGGCGGCGCGTGCCGCGGGCGCACGCCAAAGGTGCGCGCACAAGGAGCAGGTCCTGCTCCTTGGGCGAGCTCCTTGGGGCGACGATTGGGGCGCCTTCCGTCTTTCATCAGGTCAGTCTCTTCCCTGGAGGTGGGCCTGCTTGGGACTCATTGCATATTTCTTCCTGTCTATCTCTTCTGCGTCTTGTCTACCGCGTTCCACCGAGCCCGACCACGTACACTTACTTCCCTCCTTACTCTTCGCTTGGTTTCATTTCATGGCTTCCATCCCCATTTTCTGGGGACACCGTCCTTTGAATACTTTCTCGCTCCCGTCAGGGGTTTGCACCCGGAACATGAGCAACCTTTCTGTCTGTTATACAAGCCGACTTCCCTCTACACTATCACCTCAGCCTGTCTCCTCTCTGCTGACTTTCTCTTTTGCCCTCCTGAACTGCAGGTCCCTTCGCGCTAAAACTCCTTTGGTTCACGATCTACTGCTCCAATACTCCCTTGATGCTCTGTTTCTTACCGAGACCTGGCTCCGCGAGGGTGAGGATGGTGTTCTTCATCGTTGCCTCCCCCTGGCTATTCTGCGTTACATGTTCCTCATCTCCACAGGACTGGTGGCGGCGTAGCAATTATTTACCGATCCTCTCTCCCTCTCTCACTTGTCTCCCCTCCGCCCCGGTATCCTGAAGCCCTTCTCTTGCGCTCAGGAACCTCTACTACTGTATTTTTTCTTCTTCTCTATGCCCCACCCTCGATTCGTCCTGATCTTTGGGAATCTCTTCTCCTTACCCTCTCGGAGACCTCCCTTCTCACCTCCCATTTGGTCATTTTTGGCGACTTCAACGCCCATCTATCCTCTTCAACCCGTCCCCTCGATAAAGCCCTCTGGTCACTCTTCATCGACCTCAATCTGATCCAGCACGTAGACTGCCCCACCCATTCTTATGGCCATACCCTTGATCTTATTCTTACTTTCTCCTCGTCCCCTTATGTTGCATCCGCTCTCTCGTCCCTCCCTCTTCCCTGGTCTGATCATCGTTGTCTGTTGTTTTCTTTCTCCCTTCCTCCTGTACAAGCCATTATCTCATCTGTTGCTGCCACCGCTCCAGCGATTCTTAAGCGATGTCTTACGCCTCTTTCCTCCAGCTGACTCCCTCTTTTCCCCCGAATTCTTTTCCCTCCCTGTGGGCCAACAGGTCGATTCCTGGTCCTCTACTCTCACTAGCACCCTTGACACTCTAGCTCCCCTCCGTCCCACTCCCTGCCGTTCTACATCTCATCATCCTTGGTTTCATCCGGGTCTCCATCTCCAGCGCACCTACCTCCGTCTTGCCGAGCGCCGTTGGTGCAAGCACCCCTCTGACACCTCTCTATCTTCCTTTCGCTACGAGCACCGCCGCTATCGTGCCATGATCGCTGAGGCCAAAAGGACCTATTTCTCTGACCTCATCACCTCCTCCTCTAACTCCTCTCATCGCCTGTATCAGGTACTTCACTCATTATCCTCTCCCTCAGTCCATCCCCCTTCAACGGCGCTCCCTTCCACTGCTCCCAGTCCGACAAGTCTCGCATCCTTTTTTGTCAACAAGATCCAGTCTCTCCACTCTTCCTTTCCCCATTGCCCCCCTCTCCCTCCCCTCCTCTCCTTCTGCTCCTCCCATTGTTCCCTCCCCTCCTCCTTCCAGTGCCTTCCCCTACACATGGCACTCCTTCCACCCGGTTTCCTCTGCTGAGCTCCTCAAGGCACTCTCCTTATCTCACAAAACAACCTGCCCACTTGACCCCCTCCCCTCCACTTGGCTTCTCGATCCCGCCCTCCAGCTCTCACCATATATCCCGGCCATAGTCAATTCCAGTCTCACCTCTGGCACCTTCCCCACTCGGTGGAAACATGCCATGGTCCACCCTCTCCTGAAGAAGCCTACCCTCAATCCTAGTCGCCCCACCAATTGGCGTCCTGTCTCAAACCTTCCCTTTCTTTCCAAAGTTCTTGAAAAACTAGTCTTCTCCCAGCTTTCAGCGCATCTTGACACCACCCTTTCCCTTCACCCCCGTCAATCTGGTTTTAGGACTGGGCACAGCACCGAAACTATACTTCTTGCCCTTTTAAGTGAACTCCACCGTTTTCACGACTGGGGTGACTTATCTATCGCTGTTTCTCTAGACCTCTCCGCCGCCTTTGATGTCATAGATCACCGTACCCTCCTCACTCGTCTGTCTGACTTTGGTATCCGAGGCACTGTGTTACACTGGTTCCAGTCATTTCTCTCACTTTGCACCTTCACTGTTCACTCCGGCTCCACCGCCTCAGCCCCTTTCCCTCTGCACTGTGGTGTTCCACAAGGCTCCATTCTCGCCCCTTTGCTTTTTAATATTTTCCTTGCTCCGCTTGCCCTCCTCATTCAACAGTCCAGTATTTCCTCTTACTTTTATGCCGATGATATTCTTCTTATCCATCACACCAACTCTGTATCCCCGGATCTCTCTGCTCTCAACCACTGCCTCAACCTTATTGCCTCCTAGTTCTCTGATAATCTTCTTTGTGTCAATCCCTCTAAGTCCTCAGCTATTTGGTTCTCTTTTGCTACCCCTCCTCCCACTCTAGCCCCCACTATGTCCTCCCTTCCCATCCCTCTCGTTCCCTCTCTCCGCTACCTTAGTGTCACCCTTGATTCCTCTCTGTCCTTTCACCCTCATATCTCCTCCCTCATTCGTAGCTGCTTCTTTCATCTCCGTCGTATCCATTCCCTCCAGCCCTCCCTTACTACTCTAGTTCTCTCTCTTGTAATCTCCCATTTGGATTACTGTAACTCCATCTTTGCTGGCCTTCCCTCTTATCAACTCCGTCGCCTTCAGCTCATCCAAAACACTGCTGCCCGTCTAATCACTTTCTCTTCCCCTTTTGATCACATCACTCCTTGCCTTCTCTCTCTTCACTGGCTTCCCGTTAAATTTAGGTTTGTTTATAAATATCTCATTACCACCCACAAAGTTCTTCACACAGGTATTCCTCAATATTTATCTAATCTTATTTACCATCAACCTGTTCCTCGTCTTCTCCGCTCTTCCCATAGTAAACGCTTTTTTCTTCCCTCCCCGTCCCAAGCTCATCTCGAACTCACCCGTCACTCTGCTTTCTTTTTCTTAAGTCCTGCTCTATGGAATTCCCTTCCCCATTCACTCCACACTGAGCCTTCGTTTCCGCATTTCAAAGCTCTCCTCAAGACCCATCTATTTTCTCAGGCTTTTGATCTCCCGGCACCCCCTTGACAGTCATGCTACCACTCCCCCCCCCCCTCTGTCCTTCCCTTCAGTCTCTGACTCTCTAGCCATATTATTCTGTCCTTTTCTTTTTTTCTATCTATCTCTATGGTGCTTTCCTATTCATTGAATGGCGTTCCTTTCCTTTCTTTAATTTCCCAGCAGCCTGCTTTTATTGTACACCGCTCTGATACCCCGGTTTGGGCGGTTTATCAAGCCTCATAAATAAAAAAAAAAAAAATAAAAAAATAAAAACAGAAACTTGGAACCCGGTCTGGCCTAGTCTTCGTTCGAGTAATAATGTTCCACGGCTGCGAGGCCTTCAAGGTCTGGTGGAGGGGGCGGGAAGGTATCGTGTGGATATACCATGGGCTGGCCCCACCCTCGTGTGGTGTGTACGGGTACCCTTGCGCCCCTCATGGATAGATACTGCTCCCTCCGATTTGGACACTCATTCTTCCAATGTCCCTCCTCTTTACAGTATGCACACTGATTGGGGCCCAGGAGAAACCTCGGTCCCCTTTGTCCTTGTCCTCGTCCATGTCCCCTGCTCCCTTCCTTGGCCCAAGCCGATACCAGTGGCCGTTTGGCCAGGGCAGCCGCTAGGAAGTCTGCCTTCTTCTTCATCCGACGCTCATATTCTCGTCTCTGCTCCTGGTCACAATTTACAAAGATCTTCTGTGCCACTTCCATCAATTGTGCAGTGTTCATGCCCGCAAATCCGTCCATTTTCTGCAGCTTCCGCCGTATATCGCCCTGAGCCTGTGCTACGAAAGCGATATTCACCATACGGAGATTCTCAGGAGCTGCTGGATCGTAAGGGGTGTACAGTCGATATGCTTCAGACAGACGCTCATAAAACGCTGCTGGGCTCTCATCAGGAAGCTGGAGGATTTCTGCAATCTTGCTGATATTCATAGCCCGCTGCCCTCTCTTCTTGAGGCCTTCAAGGAGCACGGTCTGGAAGCGAGTGAGAGCCCGTGCTCCTTCGGGATCGTTCGGGTTCCACTCAGGGTCTTCATTCGGGAAATCCACAGTTGCTTGCTGCCGGGGATTTATAACCCCAGCGTCTGCAGGATGTGCCTCCAGCCACGTGAGGGTGGCCCGCACAATAGGTGCTCGTTCTTCTGTGCTGAACAAGGTGGAAAGCAGTTGTCTGCAGTCTGACCAAGTAGGCTGGTGCGTTTGCATAATACTGGTCATAAGGTCTGTCAACTCCTGAGGCTTCTCAGTATAGGAGGCGTAATGGGTTTTCCAATTCAGCAAGTCAGTGGTAGAGAAAGGAACATATATCAGACTAGAAGGCCCTACTGCCACCCGTCCGGCAGCATCAAGGTACGGGAGTCCCTGTACTTGTTGTAAAGGCAGTTGGAAATCCCATTTTGTCTGCTTCTCTGCAGCAGCTGACCGCAGGCACTGGGACAGCGGGGTAGATGACTTAAGCTCAGCCAGAGTGCTCTCAGGGGGTGAGGCTGTAACACTGGAGACAGTACCGGGAGTAGGAGGAGAGGAGGATGATGGAGGGGTCTGAAGGGGCGTATCACTATGAGGAAAGGAATCTGATGAGGCGCTGGAATCTGCAGAATCCTCCCCAAGTCCTGCTTCACCCGCCTCGGGGGAAGGTTCTTCTGACACTTCATCTCTTAGGGGCGGATCCTGTAAGGGCGCGGATGGGACAGTGGGGTAAAGCAGATTGAGGCGGCGTGCAGGGACCTCCGGGGAATCCCGCCCCTGGTAGACAGGGGCCAGTGTTTGCTCCTTCCGGCGACTGGCAGCCACCACCATTATTCTACACTGATCCTCGTGGCAGCGCTGGAGCCATTTTGGCCGTTTCTGGCATATGGCCAGCCATGAATCAATATAGGGAAACTGATCCGGGTGTTCCTTCACTATAATCTGATGGACTAAAAGCACAGTAGGCAGATCAATGGACCCCTCGGGAGGCCACAGCTTCACTAAGGCTGACCACTCCCATTCACATAAAACAGACAATCGAGAGGCAGAGAGTAAAACCCCGTAATCCTCTCCAAACCCAGACTTATTTATTTAGACAGTTTTGTATACCGCCTTATCCTTCAATCAAAGCGGTCACAACACAATTGGGGGATACATTTAACATGCAGGGATATGAGACACATACACGAATACTTACAGGGAACATGGGCAATGGAGGGTTAAGTGGCTTGCCCAAGACCACAAGGAGCATCTGTGGGACTAGAAACCCCAGTCCTTCCGGCCCAAGGTTGCTGTCCTCTAGTGGGATTTGAACCCCCAACCTTCCGGCCTGAAGTATCTTGCCCCAACCACTAGGCTACTTAAAATTATGGAGCATGCACTGCAGGGGTGTCTGCCCTTTAGAGTCTCCCGACCTCATGCTCTAATCACAATATGCTGCTAATCACAATCACAATTCTCAATGCAGTAACACTGACAATATTTCCAGCTCACACAGGGTTAAACCGACAAACAGACAGACACACTGAACACCGAACAGGACATTTGAGAGGAGAAAAAAAGAAATGCCTACCCGAACCTGAACTCCGCCTTCCCAAGGGGAGGAGGGAGCACTTGGAGAGCCTAGTTGCTCAGAACTCATGCACAGGACAACAAAGGAAACAAAGGGAGAAGGGGAGGAAAGAAACACATTAACAACAGGTAGACATATACGTACACAGATACCCTTCCTTCCTTCCCCCCCCCCCGTCAGCACAGACTGGACGAGTGGTGGTTTCAGAACCCCCCTGGGGTCCTTACTCGGACCGCTCGTGCAGGTGATCAAGCCGCTACAGGTTTACAGATTACCAGGATTACCAGAATTACAGAGCTACCCAAAACAGAAAGGCAGTACTCACTAGACCTCCGGCCGGAGAAAGTTTGGATGCCAGTCTATTCTGCCGGTTTTCAACGGAGTAATCAGCCCACCGGGACCGACCAGCCAGATGCGTCAAGGAGTCCCTCCGGAGCACAAGGGGCACCGGTGGCGTTGAGGATCATCGACGACTCGGGGGCCGGTCACCGGCCGGCCGAGGCCAGGTTCTGCAGAACCGCAGAGAGGTTCCCACTGCGGGTGCGAGGGGAAAGGACTTCCTGGCCAATGCACCAAATGAAGCAGGAACCCTGTCTCCCACACCCCCGGAAGGAACACACAGACAGACTAGAATGCAAACAGGATCTTTTATTGTGTACACAGTCTCAGACAGAGCCGGCACCCTGGACAAAAGATCTGAGCCCCTAAATGGCGTCCCATACTGTCTTATATACAGTACATTCTCTAACCCCCTTGCTACCTTCCCATTCGCCCCAGGTATCTCTCCTTCACCAATCAGTAGCCCCTGGGGGGGACGACAGTGGGCTATCATAAAGCATTCCCGAGTGATCTGTTTAGACTGGTATGCTCTGGTATACTGATTTTCTGGGCGAAAGGATATGTGTAAGTGTTTCGCTGCAGCCCAGGCAGGGGAGAGGGGGGGGGGGGTTCTCCCACAGCTGCCTTTCTGGCTGCCTCAAAACCATTCTCTTCTTTGAGTATAGCTGGTAATAAGTCCCATAACGATGGACCTGCCACTGGTAAAAGTTATGGTATGAGTCAGAGCTAATTTTGCTGCTCTCAAAGGAGGCTTATAAGAATATAGGATCATAAAATATGCCATAGTAGGTCAGATCAAAGGTCCATCAAGCTCAGTATCCAGTTCCTAACAGTGGCCAAACCAGGTACCTGTCAGGTTCCCAAAAAGTACCTGTCAGTTCCCAAAAGGTAGACAGAATAATTCTCCCTGTAGAGAATCCAGGATCTCCTTACTTCTAGATGATATTGCAGCAGTAATGTACCAATCAACATCAGGCATATTGAAATCCCCTAATCAGTAGCACCTCACCTTTCCTAGCAATGCTACGTATGTCTTCAACTAGCTCTCTGTCCACCTCTTCCTCCTGTGAGGGAGGTCTGTATATCACGCCAATGTAAATAGATTTCTCTTTCCCTATTTCTAGTTTAACCATTAGTGCCTCCTCTCTCCCTTTTTAAGCTCTGTAGTTCCAATGCTTTAATATTATTTTTTACATGTAGTGCCACTCCTTCTCCTCTTCTTTCTACCCTGTCCTTTCTGAATAAAGTAGAGCCTGGTATAGTTACTGTACATCCCAGGCATGGTTTTCTATGAACCATGTTTCTGTAACTGCCACTAAACTTATTTTGCATGCTATGGGCATTTATACACACCGCTTTCTATATGTTGTCCCTTTCACCTATTTCCATAAAGGTATTTAATGTTTCACTTACCTGGCGGCTGTCTTCACCCATCCCCAACAAATCTACTTTAAAATCCTCTTCAGTAGATTAGCCAGTCTGCTACTGAAGGCACGTCGACCTTTCTTGGACAGGTGGACGCCATCTCTGCTGTGCAACCCTTGGAACAGCATCCCATGGTCCAAGAAACCAACATGCTCTCGATGACACTATCCACACAGCCATGCATTTATCTCCAGGATACAAACTTCTCTTTCTTGGCCTTTACCCTCTACAGGGAGGATTGAAGAGAACATCACCTGCACCCCTATCTGCTTCACCCTCTGTCCCAGATCCATGAAGTCACTTTTGATATCCTCAGAGGGATACCTGGCAGTATCATTTGTGCCTATATGGATTAGCAATATTGGGTAATAGTCAGTGGGCTTGATGTATCTCGGCAAATTCTCCATAACATCTCGGATTTGGGCACCTGTCCAGTCCACTAGGTTTGCAGGATATGGTCTCCAAAAGTGAACACAGTATTCCAAGTGAGGCCTCACCAGTGACTTGTACAGTGGCATAAGTACCAGCAGAAAGGAAGAGGTACTGTGTTCAGTTTTGGAGATCATATCTTGCAAAAGATGTAAAAAGACGGGAAACTGTTCAGAGGAAGGCGACCGAAATGATTTGGAGCCTGCGTCAGAAGCCTTATGAGAAGAGACTTGAAGACCCAAATATGTACACTTTGGAGGAGAGGAGGGACAGGGGAGATATGATTCAGACCTTTAAATACTTAAAGATAAATGATGAACAAACAAACCTCTTCCAAAGACGGGGAAGCTGTAAAACTAGAGGGCATAACATGAAGCTGCAAGGTGGTAAATTGAAAGGCAATGTCAGGAAATATGTTTTCACTGAAAAGGTGGTAGATGCTTGGAATGCCCTCCCGATGGAAATGGTGGGGGCAAACACGGTGATGGAATTCAAAATGGCATGGGACAAACACAGTGGATCCCTTTACAGCAACAGGATAAAAACAAAATAAACGGTACCATCTAACTTCTGAACCATCTAATGTCTCAACAAATAGGGGTGTCCTTCATGGAGTGGTGGGTTCACCCCTAAACAAAGACACATCTTGCTGGGCAGACTAGATCGACCATGCTGGTCTTTATCTGCCACCATTTACTATGTTACTATGTTATTATGAAATGCTCTAAGAAGAGTAGTGTCTTCAATTTCTTCCTGATATCCATAGTATCTTTTATGGTACGGGGCTCCACGAACAGCGAGTTCCATAAAGTTGGATGATACATTGAGAACACCCTATGGCAGGTTGCTTGTTGGCTCTTGGTCCTTTGAGAGGAAACTGTAAGGAGGTTTTGATGTGAATGCCTTCTTGATCTGGATTCTGGAGCTTTCTATATTAGTGAGATGAGACATCTGGCTGCTTGGAGGTGCATGGTTTTAAATATGATCATAATTGCCTTATATTTTCTGAAGAGGGCTTTAAACTAGATTCGTTGGGGATAGGTGAAGAAAGCCCCCAGGTAAGTGAAAGCCCCCAGGTAGGTGATACATTAAATACCTTTATGGGAATGGGTAACAGGGGTAACATATGGAAAGCAGTGTGTATAAATGCCGGTAGCATGGGAAATAAGATCCCTGATGTTGAAGCTTTGGTGGGAGTGGCTGACTTGGATTTAGTGGCAGTTACAGAAACATGGTTCACAGAAAACCATGACTGGGATGTAACTATACCTGGCTATACTTTATTCAGAAAGGACAGGGTAGGAAGAAGGGGAGGAGGAGTGGCACTATATGTAAAAACTACTATTAAAGCTTTGGAATTACAGAGCTTAAAAGGGAGAGAGGAGGCATTGTGGGTTAAACTAGAAAAAGGGAAAGAGAAATCTATTTGCATTGGTTTGATTTACAGACCTCCCTCACAAGAGGAAGAGGTGGATAGAGAGTTAATTGAAGACATACGCAGCATTGCTAGGAAAGGGGAAGTGCTACTGATAGGAGATTTCAATATGCCAGATATTGATTGGCACATTCCTGCTGCAGTATCATCTAGAAGTAAGGAGATCCTGGATTCTCTACAGGGAGAACTATTCAGGCAATTGGTAACAGACCCCACACGTGAAGGGACCATACTGGACTTGGTGCTTACCAATGGTGAAAGTGTTTCTGATGTTGTAGTGGGAGATCATTTTGCATCCAGTGATCACCAGATGGTGTGGTTCAGTATTAGGACTAGGGCTGTTAGAATCCATTCCAAGGTGAGGATCTTAGACTTTAGGAAGACTAACTTTGCGAAGATGGGCCAATACCTCAGGGAGTCGTTAGTGGGATGGGAACAGCTGGAGGATGTAGAAAAACAGTGGGCAAAACTGAAAGGGGATATTTTAAGGGCAACCAACCTTTTTGTTAAAATGGTAAATAAAGGCAAAAGGAAAAGGAGACCACTATGGTTTTCTAAGGAAGTAGCTGAAAAAGTGAAGAAAAAGAGGGAGGCCTTCATGAAATACAAGAGGTCACAGAGAGAGAAAGACAGGCATCTGTATTTGGAAAAACTTAGAGAAGCTAGCAAAGTAGTCAAGAAGGCAAAGATTCAAAAGGAGGAGGAAATAGCCAATGCAATAAAATGGGGGGATAAGACATTTTTCAGATATATTAGTGAGAAGAGGAAGGGCAAAAGTGGTATTGTCAGACTCAAGGGTGCGGGGGGGGGGGGGGACTATGTAGAAGCTGATAAAGATAAAGCGGAATTGCTTAACACATATTTTTGTTCTGTGTTCACAGATGAAGAACCAGGAGCAGGACCTCAGAAAACACCCAGAAATAGGAAGAGAAGCGAGGGACATCTTGAACAATCTTGAACTAGCTCAACTTAAAGTAGACAAAGCGATGGGTCCGGATGGGATACACCCTAGAATACTGAGGGAACTTGGGGACGTTCTAGCAACTCCACTGACTGACCTTTTCAATGCCTCTTTGGAGTCGGGAGTGGTGCCAAAGGACTGGAGAGAGGCTCATGTGGTGCCTTTACACAAAAGCGGAAGCAAGGATGTGGTTGAAAACTACAGGCCAGTTAGTTTAACTTTGGTGGTGAGTAAATTATTGGAAATGCTGCTGAAAGAGAAAATAGTGAGGTTTCTGGAGTCCAGCGGATTACAGGATCCAAGGCAGCATGGATTCACCAGAGGCAGGTCTTGTCAGACAAATCTAATTGATTTCTTTGACTGGGTGACCAGGGAGTTGGACCGAGGGAGAGCTCTAGATGTGGTGTATTTAGATTTCAGTAAAGCCTTTGACACTGTTCCTCACAGGCGACTTATAAACAAACTGAGCACCCTAGGGATGGACCCTAAAGTTACTGCTTGGGTTAGAAATTGGTTGGGTGGGAGGCGACAAAGAGTACAAGTAAATGGAGCTCACTCTGTGGAGAAGGATGTTACCAGTGGTGTGCCCCAGGGATCTGTCCTTGGTCCGATTCTTTTTAACATCTTTGTTAGTGATATAGCGGAAGGGCTGTCGGGTAAGGTTTGCCTCTTTGCAGATGATACCAAAATCTGCAATAGAGTAGACACCCAGGAAGGTGTAGATAACATGAGGAGGGATCTAGCTAAGCTTGAAGAATGGTCTAGAATTTGGCAGCTGGGACTTAATGTTAAAAAATGTAAGGTCATGCATTTGGGCTGCAGCAATCCAAGGGAGCAATACAGTATAGGAGGTGAAGTACTTTTGTCCACTAAAGAAGAGCGGGACCTAGGCGTGGTTGTGTCTGATGATCTTAAAGTAGCTAAACAGGTAGAAAAGGCAACAGCAAAAGCTAGAAGGATGCTTGGTTGCATACGGAGAGGAATGGCTAGCAGAAAAAAGGAGGTGATAATGCCTCTGTATAAGTTTTTGGTGCGACCTCATTTGGAGTATAGTGTGCAATTCTGGAGACCGCACCTTCAAAAGGATGTGAACAGGATGGAGTCGGTGCAGAGGGTGGCTACTAAAATGATTAGTGGGCTTCATTATAAAGCATATGAGGACAGACTGAAGGATCTTAATATGTACACCTTAGAGGGATAGAGGTGATATGATTGAGATGTTTAAATACCTCCATGGCATAAATGTTCAGGGAGAGAGCCTCTTTCAATAGAAAGCAAGTTGTGCTATGAGGGGACATGGGATGAGGGTGAAGGGAGATAGATTCAGGAGTGATATGCGGAAATATTTCTTTACGGAAAGAGTAGTGGATCCATGGAATAGTCTCCCAGTGGAGGTGGTAGAGATGAGGATAGTAACTGAATTCAAAAAAGCATGGGACCAACACAGAGGATCTCTAAAGGTAAAAAGTGGACTGTTGTAGTTGTTGATATGGAAGGACAGACTAGATAGGCCATGTGGTCTTTTTCTGTCATCATGTTTCTATGTTTTTATGAGGGATGATATTGGTAACCAATGTAAGCTTTTGAGGAGTGGGGTGATATGCTTCTGTTGTGAGGCTCCTGTGATAAATCGAGCTGCAGTGTCCTGGGCTGGCTGCAGAGTGTGGATAGTGTGCTTTGTGAGCCCTTCAAGGATCAAATTACAATAGTTCTGGTGTTATGTAATTATGCTCTGGCATACTGTGCAGAGGTGGTTGCAGTCTAGTAGAGGTCTGAAGCTCAGGAATGGATATATCATCGCATTCAATTGTATCTGGGGAGGCATATGCGGTGTCGCAAGTTATGGTGAGGACTTCTGATTTATCACAGTTGATTATCAGATTTTGCTCCCTTAACCAGCTTACAACTTTTTTCAAGCAATCTTTTAGTGAGGATTAATCTGGATTTTTTTAGTTAAAGGGGTGTAGATCATCAAATCATCTGCATTAGAGGTGGTATTTGAGGTTGTATTCTTGAATAATCTTGCAAACGGGCTGCATGTATAGGTTGAATAGCATGGTAGACAAGGAAGGTCCCTGTGGTAGACCTTGTTGTTGCTTCACTAGCTTTGATATTTTGTCCTTTACCTTGACCTGAAAGACACAATCTGAAATATAGGATATGAACCAGGAGAGGGGGGAATCATTAATTCCTAATGCTATCAATCTGGATATGAGCTTTTTGTGATTTAGAGAATCAAAAGCGGCTACTATATCTAGAAAAATGTGTATAGAACCCTGTTTGAAGTTCTCAATTCCTGTCATTAAAGTGTTTATTAGTGAGGTTAGTAGGGTCTCCACTCCATGGTCTGGTCTAAAACCGTGTTGCTGTGGGTCCAAGGGGATAATTGTATCTACGAAACTCCATAGCTGGAGCTGTACTGCCTTTTCTATCACTTTAGCCAAGAGCGGGATGCTTGATTTTGGTTGAAAGGAGGAAAGTGATTTCGGGTCAGATATAGGGTTTTTTGGGCAGTGGTCGAATGGAGGCTGTTTTTAGGCTTGTAGTTAAGTAGCCTTGCGCAAATTATAGATTTATCATTTTGAGCAGGAAAGGTGACAGATCATGTCTTGATCCATGATGTAAGGCATGGGTCTAGGGGGGATGTTGTGGTGTTTAGGAGGTTCATTATGTGATCCAGTAGGTCTTCAGAGACTGAGTGAAAAGATGTCCAACGTTTGTTGATCGTTGAATGGATCTTGAAGGTTGCGTTTGATGCTGAAATGTTATCCATGTTGGATATGAGTTTGCTCTCCAGATATGCTGCAAATTTGTCTGGTTGTACCACTGCTGTATTGTGACTTGGTGGGGATTGTGTATATGATTTTACATTGTCAAACAATTGCCTGGGATTGTTAGAGACTTAAGGATGATATTTGTGTGGTATTCTTTTTTGTGACTGTGAATTAAGTCATTGTATTCCCTCTGTTTTGTAGTATATTCTTGTAGATGATGTGGATCCTTTCACTTCCTATGTGTTTCCTTACCATTCCCCTAGACATATCCTAGTCCCCCATTGTTGTGTTTTCTGTCTTGACTAGACTGTAAGCTCTGATGAGCAAGGACTGGTTTTTAAATGTTTATTTTATTTATTTATTTATTAAACACTTTTATACCGCATTTTCCCATGGATCAAGTGTGGTTTACAATGAACAAAGTTATATTCATTACAGAGTGGAAAGATGATCAAACGTTCTGATGGTCATGCAACTATATAGAGGGAGATGTGTTTGGTTGCTCTAATACTGACCTAGGTTTTAACATTTGGGTTATATTCTTTTAGCCTGTCTGATTGTGCTGTTATGGGGTGGGGTGTGTTTTTGTCCGTTTGTGTGTCAATGGGGCATGTTTCCTAAACCGTGGTAGCGGACTCCGCCCGATATCGGAGCCGCGGCCACATTGAATTCAATGGGGCCACGGCTCTGATATCGCACGGAGTCCGCTAGCGCGGCTTTGTAAACAAGCCCCAATGTTTGTTTGTGAGCCATAGAGTGTCGTGAATAAGTGTGTTTTTAATTTTGTATGAAATAATCTAATGTCAGTCAACTGTCTGATATCTTCTGGTAGATCATTCCAGAGGATCGGGGCAGAGTGTGAAACAGCCTTGTTGTTAGTGAATTTTTTAGCTTTTGTAAAGTCTTTCGGTATCTCGATTTTATTTCTGTTTTTACTCCTTTGACTGAGATTTGGTGTTTCCTTGGTGATTAGAGTGTTAAGTACCAATGGTGCTAGGTTATTTATTAATTTAAATGTAGCTTATATGGCAGTAAATTGGGAGCCAGTGGAGCTGAGCTAATATGGGAGTTATATGTTCGATTGAGCGGACCTTCAGTATAGTTCTGGCTGCTACATTTTGTTGTACTAGCTGGAGCCTTTTAAGATTTTGTTTTGAGGTACCTTGAAGGACTGTATTTGCAAAGTCAAAGTGGGGTGTAATGATTGCTTGGATTATGGTTATGAAGTCGTGCTGGTGTACCAAAGGTCGGAGTTGTTTCAGTAGCTTAAGTTTGTAGTGTATTTTTTTTGTTGTGTTTTTGATGTGGGATTCCATGCTAAGGCTCTTATCCAATATCACTCCTAGGTATTTCACTTCGTTTTTTGTTTTGATCTCAGTTTCTGTACAATGCTGCATAAGCCTTTTAGTGCTGTAGAAATGATTAGAAGTAGTAGTGGTAGTAATTGGCCATTTGACCCTAGTTCTCAATCCACATTAGTATACTGCCTCAAGAGTCTCTCATGTGGAATCTTGTCAAAGGATTTCTGAAAATACAGATATACTATATCAACCGGCTCATCTTTATCCACCTGTTCATTCACACCTTCAAATAATATAGTAGATTATTGAGACAAGAATTTTACTGACTAAATCTATGATGGCTTTATCCCATATTCATTAATGTTCTTTATAATGGGGTCTACCATTTTGCCCGGTACTGATGTCAGGCTCAGCAGTCTGTAGTTTCCTGGATCACCCTTGGAATCCTTTTTAAAAATTGGTGTTATGTT
Organism: Ichthyophis bannanicus; assembly: GCA_033557465.1. Taxonomy (NCBI): domain Eukaryota; kingdom Metazoa; phylum Chordata; class Amphibia; order Gymnophiona; family Ichthyophiidae; genus Ichthyophis; species Ichthyophis bannanicus. Next base: position 1,711,923,051 of record CM066031.1, on the reverse strand, counting down.
GGCCACTATTCAATCTTCAGGTACTACATTTCTGTCCCTCTGATACATCACTTTTAAATATCATTTTGGCTATGAGAAACTTCCCTATGTATTCTTCAGTAAAGACTAAAGCAAAGTATTCTTTTAGTCTCTCTGTTATGGCCTTGTCTTCTCTTAGTTCCCCTTTTACCCCTCTATTATCTAATAGTCCAACTGACTGTCTTGCAGGTCTTTTCTATGAATATCCTTGAAAAGGTTTTAGGAGCTTTTGTTTTCACAACAAGTTTCTTTTCAAATTCTCTTTGCCTGCCTTATCAACTAACTTGCCAGTGCTTATGATGTTTCCTGTTTTCATCATTTGGCTCCTTTTTTCCATTTTCTGAAAGATGCTGTTTTTGGCTATAACAGCCCCTCTGACCTCACTTTTAAACCATGATCGCTGCCATTTGGCTTTCCTTATACTTTTCTTAAAGCGTGGAATACATCTGCTCTGGGCTTCCAAGATAGTATTTTTAAATAACACTCAGGCCTGATATAAACTTCTGCTTTTAATTTTTTCTTAGCTATTTTCCTCATTTTTTTATGGTCTCCTTTTAAAAGTGAAATGCTAGTGCCATGGATTTCCTTGCAGTCCTCCCTCCATTTATTAAGTCAAATATGATCATGCTATGATTACTTTTGCCAAGTGGCCCCAACATCATTATTCTTGAACCAGATTCTGTGTTCCACTAAGCACTAGATCTAAAACAGCTTACCCTTATGTCGATTTCTGAACCAGTTGCTCCATAAAGCAGTCATTTATTTTATTTTATCTAGAAACTTTTCTCCCTAGCATGTCCTGATGTAACATTGACTCAGTCAATACTGGGGTAGTTGAAATCACCCATTATTATTGTGTTGTAATTTTTGTTAGCTTCCCTAATTTCTTATAGTAACATAATGAATGATGACAGATAAAGACCAGCATAGTTCTTCTAGTCTGCTGAGTAAGTTATAACTTATTTACGTTTGCTTTGATTCCATCCTCTTGTTATATAGTGATCCTCTGTGTCTGCCCCATGCCTTTTTGAAATCTGTCACTGTTTTTACTCCTACTACCTTCTTTGGGAGGGAATTCCAGGCATCCATCACCCTTTTGTGAAAAAGTATTTCATGATGTTGCTTTTAAGTTTACCTCCTTGCAGCTTCATTTCATGTCCTCTAGTTCTATAACTTCTCTGTCTTTGAAAAAAGGTTTGTTTCTTCATTAATACCCTTTAAGTATTTAACACTAGAAGCCCTAAAAGGCATTTTACCTAGAAACCCCAAAGTGCGTCAATTGACGCATTATCATGACGACTGCGTTTAGCATGAAATCCAGATGTGAATTAATTTGAAGTTACTTATTTGTTAAATATGTGCAGTATGTGACATCATCGTGTGTTTATTGTTTTGTAATGTCTGAGTAAAACTGTAAACAGTGATAGATTTAAAACCGAAATTTACTCTGTTACACAGGTATGTACAATGTCGTGATATTCGAACATGCCCTAGAATAGGCCGACATGCCAGAACGTTTGGCATATCGCTTCCTCCTTGAAATTTTATTCATTTTTTTTCTACGATTCTATTTATAGAATGCCGAGACCTCGTAAGAAGACAGCAGTGCCTAGATGTGCTGGTGCAAAATCAGTTGATCTGTTACCAGCTGCAGCTACCGCTTCGATGCAGAAAACGAGAGAACCGCGTCCACAGTGCATTACAGCAGCACAATCACTTGCAAAGCTGCAAGATATTTAGGAAATTGACAGTGGCTCTGATTCGACTGAATCAGATTCAAACGTTGACCTACATGTTACAGGTTGTGCAGGCGTACATGCTTATCCTGTTCATTCGTTAACTGACATGGACTTTGCAGTTACTTTTGAATTTGCAGTTACTTTTAAATTTAGTTAACACTGTTCTTATGTTAGTCATTGTAAGAAAACTTGTGAAAACCACTCAATTTTCTTGGTTGCATCAATTGACGTACTTTGGGGCTTCTAGGTATAAATTCATTTTCCCGCTAGGTGGCACATCTGTTAAATGCACATATTTGAACATCTTGACCTTGCTAACAAAGTCATGGAACATAACTGACATGGTTCTAGCAGTGGCGCTGGTATACAACTTGGAAGATGCATTTGCGTCAATTGACGTACTTTGGGGCTTCTAGTGTTAAACATCTGTATCATATCCTTCATAACTTCACTGGTTACCTATACAAAGTAGGATAAAATATAAAGTTATCATAACAACGTTCAAACTGATAAGAGATATAGCCCTATCATATCTAACTGATCTACTGACAATTCATTCAAGGACCAGAACAGTGAGACAAAGGAACATGAACACTCTACTTGTACCAAACAACTTTTCAAAACTCAATAAAACTACAACAAATAGGGCATTCAGCTTCAATGCTCCTTTAATATGGAAAGCTCTGCCGGATAAACTCAGAGAGATCACAGATCTTTCAGCATTTCGAAAAGATCTTAAAACTCACCTATTTATAGAGTACTACTTTGGAAACTCATTCCCAATAGATGAAATATTTCCCACTTAAACTCATGTATACTCATATTCATTATTTCACAACTTACTTTTTCCTTTTTCTTACTCTATCTTACAATACCCAATTCTCCACATTATCACATTTACTCTTTACACTAATAATTCTAGTGAACTACAATACATTTTCCTTGCTCAGATAAGATGATAAAATTTTTGAAATTTGTAAATATTTAAATCTGTATATATGTTTAAACTATCTATATACCTAATCAGCATTTACTCAGCATTGTAACCCTCAAATTACCATTTTTATTATATACAATTTAATGTTCACTGTAATTTCAATTGTTTGAATAAGTTTCAATGTAATGTTCAAGTTTTGTTCTATGTAAACCGCTTTGATTTTTCTGAAAGGCGGTATATAAAACCGTTCAATAAATAAATAAATAAATAAATATCCCCCCATTTCTCCTGTCCTCTAGGGTATACATATTTAGGTATTCAAGTCTTTTATGCTATGCTTTCTGAACTATTTCAAATCTTTTTGTATTCTTTGTAAGGTACAGTCTCCAGAACTGTACACAAATACTCCAAGTGAGACCTCACCAGTGACCAGTACAGAGGCATTAATACCACCTTCTTCCTCTTTGTATGCAGCCTAACATCCTACTGGCCATGGTCACACCTTGTCACACTGCTTTGCCATCTTGAGATCCTCAGACACTATTACCCCGAGCTACTTCTCTTGGTCCTTACACACCAGCCTCTCATCTCCTAATGTGTACAGCTCCTTCGGGTTTCTGCATCACTCTGCACTTCTTTGCTTTAAATCTCAATTACCAAGCATGAGCATTTTGTCATCCATCTGTTCATTCTGCCTTCCTATTTTTACATGCCATTCTATCCATAGAGTTTATACATAGTATTTTGTTTCCTACAAAACCTTTATCCTATTTGACTCAATGCCTTCTTTAACAGATAGGGTAGATCAAATTGGTGGATGGGAAGTACTATCATTGCAATATAATTTGTACCTAGGTATCATAGTGTCCCATTCGTTGTTCTCTTTCCACCAGGTCTCTAAGGTGCAAATTATATTTAACCGTTCATTCAGTCCTATATATTCTTATTCTCCCATCTTATTTTTTAGACTTCTAGCATTTGCATACAGGCTTTTCAAAGTTTTGTGTTTTGTTCATTGTGGTAGTGTAGTGTGGTGTGCAGTGGGAAGGTTGTTTTCTGTACAATACAGGACAGACAGCACTTCAGGGGGAAAAAGCAGCTTTATTTATGTACCAGCTTGTTAAACCTCCACAAGCAGGTTCTTCTTGCTCTTCCTCCACCCCCAGTTAAAGTTCCTATCTCAGAACTCCTCTGCATGGCTTGCTTTGGAAGCAGGGCTGGCACGTCCACTAGACAAGCTAGGCAGCTGCCTAGGGTGGCAGATCTCTGTGGGTGGCAGGCTATGTGGTTCGGCACATGTGTCCTGCTGACCCCCTGTGTGCCGAGCCATGCTGCCCTCCCCCTCATGCTGAGCCATGCTGAGCTGTGCTGCTGCTGATTCTGGCAGCAGGTGGGGGGGGGGGGTGGCTAGGCTTGGTGGAAGGCCATGTACTTCGGCACATATGGCCTGCTGCTTCTGAATCCATGAAGTTATGTCAGAGAGGGTTCAGAAGTGGCAGGTCATGTGTGCCAAAGCACATGACCTGCCACTGAGCCAAGCCATGCCCCTTCTTGATCACATCTCCCGAATCAGCGGTAGCACAGCTCAGCACGGGGCAGCATTGCTTGTGGAGGACGGCACTCCAAGGCTTCTGTCTAGGGCAGAGGTACTCAAATCCAGTCCTGGAGGGCCGCAAACCAGTCAGGTTTTCGGGATATCCCTAATGAGATGGATTCAAATACAATGGAGGCAGTTCATGCAAATATATCTCATGCATATTCATTAGGGATATCCCAAAAACCTGACTGGTTTGCGGCCCTCCAGGACTGGATTTGAGTACCTCTGGTCTAGGATGTCTGAAAAGCTTGGGCCAGCCCTGCTTGGAAGGACTTATGGCTCCACAGGCCTCTCTGATAGCTGGCGTGATTCATGCATGATCTGCATCAGCAGCAGCAGCAAATTAAAGAGCGGCACATATGGCATACATGGAATGCATAGGGAAGGTACTATGGAACTGCAGAACAGAATACCATATGCACTAGCACAGCAGCCAGGTCACACATCTGGATGGCCTGAGAGCAAAGATAGATCCCATTCATGGCAATGCAATGCAATGTGTGCCTTTGAGTCAGTCCTGACTCCCGGTGACCCAGAAGCTCCTGGGTTTTCTTGGCAGTGTCACTGGAAGTAGATTGCCAGGCCTTTCTTCTGAGGCAATGGAGGGTTAAGTGGCTTGCCCAAGGCCACAAGGAGTGCTAGTGGGAATTGAACCCTGGTTACCAAGCCAGTGTCCTAACCACTAGGCTACTCCTCCACTCCCCCAGTCATTGCATGTTAGACAAATTCATGTTCCAGTCACTCCAGCCATTCTCTGCTCTAGGTACTCTAGTCAGGAGGGGGAGAGTGTACATCTGCTGTAAGTTGAAAGAGAAGAGTGGGCCAAGAGAACACTGGAATAAATATTTTTGAGTATAAAAATGTGTCCGCTATGGTCAATGCAGGTACACAAATGCATCACTGTAGCTGAGCAGATCTCCTCCATCCTATAACCCCAACATGTACAATGACACCTTGTTCTGGGAATCATGAGCACCTGGCTGTCCAGCATGACATCCCAGCTGCCCACCTCAGGTTTATCCATCACATTGAACCCTGGAGACATCTAGGCATGCACATGGCCACTATAAAGGACTGGGATCCCAGCCATAGCAGACCTCCTTCACATAGCTACATGTTTGGAAATACCCTCAAAGGGCCTGATATTCAGTAGCGACAGCTAGTGCTGCTAAAGTGGCTAGCCACCACTGCTGAACTTTAGACCTGGATATTCAGTGCTTGAGCCATATCTGGCCATCAGCATTGAATATCTGGGTCAGCTGGATAGCGATGAAGCTAACAGGGTAACGGCGCTATTCATCATTAATCACACTGAATGTTGGGTCCAAGGGAGACAACCCTACAGAACCCCTTTGCTTACAGCTCCCCCTCTCTGTAGTGCATAGTTACTGCCATCATTCACAGGCTAATGCAGAGGTGGAGGTATCCTATAGGAAATGCCATAGATTTGCAAACACAGGTCTGGAGGAGGACTATCAATAACCATGCCAGCAGCACATAATGGGGGTCATTTTAGACTTGCATGTCTGAAAACATCCATTCAGGAAAACAAATCACAAAGACGTCCCAAGAGCCATTTTAGAAAGCTGAATATATACAGATCCCCAACATGATCATGTCAATGTTACATGGGGGCATGGTGGAGGCATGGCTTTATGGATTTCTATGGATATGCACATCACTGCAATTTCAGAAAGGCCTGTGTATATCTGGCCCTGGTTGCTGACACGCCACTCTCTATACCTGCTCATGACCATGAATAAATAGCAGAAAATCGCTCATTTTGTGGCAGCAACATTTGTAGGGGAAAGAAAGAAATGTGTTCTCATTACCACAGTAATTTTCACCGGGTCAACGGAATATGCATGTTAATTGACAGAGCTCTCATTTTACTGCCCTGCTGCCACATATCTGCAGGTCTAAAATGGCAGGCTGGGACGTGCATGTATGCTGTCTTGAAATACCTTGGTGAACATGTCTATGTACCCATGTCTGCAGCTGTGCATTACGAGGACATAAACATTTCTAAAATGGGCTGCAAATGTGCATGTACCCAACATTTCCATACGCCTCATCTCCTGAACCATTTGCAGGGACTCTCATCTTTCGGAGTGGAAGCAGGTGATTTCAGAAGGCATTTACATATGCACCTGCTCACTGTCACCACTCCTCTGGTATTTAGATGTGAAACAAAAAAAGATGCAGTGGCCATATTTGAATGAGCCTTTAGAATTCTGTAAGGGGTACGGACCGTGAAGACGTCTGCTGCTGAAATGACTGCTGCTGCAAGGCACCGAGTGTTCTCCTTATTGAGGTACCTGCTATGTGATTGTTTATTTAGATGTTTTCACCTGGAAGTCCCAGATTCTTCTTAGATGTCCTTTCTAAAATAGTATTTCACATGTGGTGGTAGCACACCAGATCCTCAGACCATTGTTCCATAACAGCCATAAGGTACACTGCAAGGCATGGCTCCTATGCCAGAAATTGCCCATGCTTAACCACAGCTAAGATGTGTAGGTCAGGGGCCCCAGTGTCCACACAGATGTCACCATGTCAGTAGGCCATCATTGCCTGCTTACCATCCTCCCGACTGAGGCCCAAGCAAAACAAAACCCTACTGGGCAGCCTCTGAACCCACAGCATGTGCAGAAGGCTTCACCAGTACATCATGTTGGAGGAATGGCAACATACCATACAGTGCACATGCACACATGAAGAAGGGAAGTGGGAGACAGGATTTCAATGTAGGTGACATATTTAAAAAAGGTCTACCCACAGTAGAAGTACAACACAGACAGACAGATCCAAATGAGAATGTATGACATGGCACAGCATACATGGAAGTTTTCAGGCAGTGACACCAACACTTGGGCCCTTGCCCCTATGTACAAGGTAAAATGGGCAAAGGAAGCCACTGCTAGCAGATGCCTACATAGCTAAAACATACACAAAAGCTCTGGTCCCTTGCCCCTATGTAGAAGGTAAAATGCACTGTGGGAGCCCTGATGAGCACATTATCTACATAGCTAAAACACCAATAAAAACCCTTCGCCAATCCTCCCTAGTGTCCCATTCTCCCCTGTTTCTGCTCACCACCTGCAGGAGAAGGAGAGGAAATATTTTTACCAGCTGGCAATACAGAGCAATCTGAACCACCACTTTGGCCTCCCCTCTCCCTCCAGCCACCCTTTGTGAGGGTTTATGGTTTATTTTTACTTGATATACCCCATCTTCTATTAGCGGGGCAGTGTACAATAAAAAAAAAATTTACACAATACAGACATAGATTAGGAAAGGAATGCCAGTTAGCAGATAGGACAGAAACACTCATAACAAGGAGAGAAGAAAGACAAGTGGGATGAACATAGAGGTCATGGTGGTTGTGGAGGGAGGTCAAATGCAGAATAGGTAGGTTTTGAGCATGGTATTAAAGCATGGGTAGGAAAGTTTAGAGCACAGGTCAGTGGGTAGTGAGTTCCATAGTGCGGCACCAAGGTAATAGAGGGCGGAGGAGTTGATGAACTCCAAATGGGCAAGTGAGGGTGTTGGCAAATGAATGCAGTTTTCATGTAGTGAATGGAGGGATGAGGGGGGCATGTAAATGGAGAGTGTTGGATAAGTATGTGGGGATACCAGTATATATTGCCTCATGAATTAACATCAAGATTTATACTGCATACAGTATTTGATGGGGAACCAATGAAGTTGAATCAGGAGGGGAGTGACATGATCGAAATGTGAGGAGTGCAGAAGAATCCGAGCGGCAGTATTTTGAACAAGTTGTAAACGAGTGAGAGAGTACTGGGGAAGACTGAGGAAAGAAACATTACAGTGATCAAGTTTGGCAATCACCAAGATCAGAAGAAGGGTGGTAAGAGAGCTGACGGAGAGAAACGGGTGCACAGCTCGAACAGCGGAGTGCGAAGAAAGCCCGATGAATTAAGGAGGAAAGGTGAGTCTGAAAAGTGAGAGAGGAGTTGAGGATCACCCTGAGGTAACAGAGGGTTGATAGCAAAGGAATCGGATCTGAGGGAAAAATGGGAGCCAGTGATGGAGGGGTAGTTGAAAGGGAAAACCAGATAGAGGCTGTTTTTGTGGGATTCAAGTGAAGGAAGTTTTGGGAGAACCAGGTGGAAATGCTGGAGAGACAGGAATTGAGAGGAAGCAGATCAGGGACATGAGAATCAGTGTGATGGAGGATGATAACATCATTGGCATAGTAGTACGCAGAAAGGGCATATTGCTGGATGAGGAGTGTGAGAGGTATCAGGAATATATTAAATAAAAGAGGGGCCAAGATGGATCCTTGGGGAACACCACAAGTGAGTGGAATGGAATGTGAGGAATGTGGAGAGGGGTGGCGACCAAGAACAGAGAAAGACCGACAAGTGAGAAATGACTGAAAGCAGCTATGAACAGTTCCGTGGATTCCCAGGTCATGCAAACGGGTAAGAAGAGTGCGGTGATCAATAAGGTCAAAGGCAGAGGATAAGTCTAGTGACACAACTAGTGATATATTGCCCCGATTGTGGGCTTGATGAATTTAGTTGAGAAGAGAAATAAAAATAGTTTCATTGCTGTGGCCCCTATGAAACCCAGACTGATGGGGTGGAGTTAGTGGGTAGTATCAAGATAGGAGGAGAGCTGACAAAAGACAAGATTCTCAAGGATTTTAGCAAGAAAAGGGAGGTAGTGACTGGGCGAAAGTGTGCTGGGATGGAAGGATAGAGCGAAGGGTTCTTCAGAAGAGGCCGGACTAAGGCAGGTCCCTGTTTAATATATAAGTTTAAGTTACAATGTAAACCGCTTTGATTGAAATTATAAAGCGGTATAAAAACGGTTAAATAAATAAATAAAATGATTCCAGGCAGACGGAAAGGTTCCTGAGGTAAGACTGTTATTAAACATGGATAGAATTAGTGGACAGAGGGCCAGAGATGATTTGGTGAGCCATGCTGAGGCAACAAGGTCAGAGGGACAGTTGGTCTTGTGTGAGTATGTTAGAGCTGTATGAAGTTCTGCTGGGAAACTTAGCAAAAGGAAGACCACGAGTGATGAGGGACTTGGAGGAGAGAGAGGGGAGGAGAAGACACGGGGAGGATGGTGATGCTGGGGGTGGCAGAGGGGGAGGGCAGTTAGGAAAAACTAAGCAAAGAGAGTGGATCTTAGACTGAAAGTATTGAGTGAGAATGGTAGGACTAAGAGGACAGATATCAGCAGAGGAGGGCGCAGTCCTAGTCTGGGACAGGGAAGAGAGAACAGAATACAGTTTACGAGTGGAATTTGGCGCAGAGGAGATACGATTATTGAAGAAGTTATGTTTCGTCTCATTCAGACAACGGAGATAACAGTGATGCAGGTCCTTGAAGCATTGAAGGGAGCTAGGGAAATGGTGCCTGTGCCGACTTTCGGTGTGCCATAGGTGGGAATGCAAGAGACGGAGACCTGGATGGTACCAAGGTTGGGAGAACTTTGATAACCCATGACAGGGGCGAATGGGGCAATCTGATCCAGAGTAGCGGTAAGAGTGGAGGACCAGAGCTTGATCTGGCTGTTAATTGGGTGGGAAGAGAAATCATTTGGGAACAAAAGGTCTGACAAGGGAAACAACTGAAGTGCATAGGGAGGAAGAGATCGGGAAAGGACAGAGACAGAGGAGGAAGGGGGAGGTAGAATAGTGGGAATGAAAGGATCAGAAAGGAAAGCCAGAAGACTAAAGAGGATACATACATGATCAGACCAAGGAAGTGAAATACTATGACTGAAATCAGAGGACGTGAAGATAAGATCCAATATATGACCGACTGAGTGAGTGGGGAAGGAGATATCTTGCGAGAGGGAGAGATCCTGCAGAGTGGTCAGGAGAGATCTTTCAGAGGGCCTAGGGGAATCTAAATGCAAATTGAAATCGACAAGTATCAGAAGACGTGGAAAGTGAAGAGAAACTTCTCTGAGGGTTAATAACAGAGAATCCAAGAGGTGGAGACAAAGGTGTGGAGGGATGTACAACCAAAGGAAGTGCGTAGGGGGGAAGCTACCTAGGCACAACAGGAGGGACTCCGGGTATTGAAACAATGGGGTTGAAACCTCGGACACCAGGAGAGAGGCCCAGAAGATGGCAGCCACACTGCCCTCAGTTCGACCCACCCGAGGCATGGAGTGAGCCACAAACCCAGGAGGGAGGCTCCAGTTGAGCAGGGGCTCCTCCCCCTCCATATCAGGTCTCTGTAAGGAATAAGGCACCACGGGAATGATAAAGTAGGAGATCATGAATCTTAATGCGGAGAGAGTGACAGTTCAATAGGGCAGAAAATACGTATGACGTAGAGCTGGGGTCACCAACCTCCAGAGGGCCGCGGGCCGCACAGTCGACTATCGGGAGCCTCGCGGGCCGCACCCCCCTTCTCCCCGCCCCCGCGAAAAAAAACAACAAACGCAAAATTATGAAACCAATGGCTGATCACCTTTATTGAATTTAATGAGATGGCTGATGATTCATGCTAGCAGACAAACGCTTAAAGTCCGGCTTCACAGATGACACTGACAGGAGAAGGGACGCTTGCAGGTGGTCGTCGGTGAGCTGCGAGCGCGTGGATACAATGGCGGGAATCCTTGGCGGGCCGCACGTAATGTTAACCGGGGTAGAGCCTCGCGGGCCGCACGAAGGGACCTTGTGGGCCGCACGAACGGACCTCGTGGGCCGCATGCGGCCCGCGGGCCGCAGGTTGGTGACCCCCGACGTAGAGGGAGCAATCGAGGACAGCAAAAGAGGGGCAATTGTGAGGCATGGAATTAGATTTGAAGTGGTGTGACCTCGAGACACAACACCAGCAGGCCTGACAGGTTGTGGGTGCCAACCCCAATGAACTGGGATGGAAGTCATCTCGGAAGGACTAACAAACACAGCAAAGATGAAACAAAGGAGCCAACAACTGAGAGCATAAAGAATGGGATTACACCAAGAGTTGAACAAGAGCTGTGGGGCTAGAGCAGGACAATGGGCTGTGGTGGTTCCTGTGCCCTGGCCCAGATCGCCTGAGTCGCCCCAAGGAGCACATCTTGTTCCTTGGGTGCACACCTTTGGTGCGCGCCCACGCTGTGTGCCACTGCAGCATGGTATGCTGCCACCAGCGCACTAAAATAGTGTGGGGAGTCAGCATCCCGTGAATACATGCAGGCATGACAAGATTAGGTGATAAACTAGGCCAAGACAGCACAGTGTACCCCTCCTACATATGAGCTCTTTTAAGGGCCTGTGCACCACACTCAAATCCCTTAGCTAGATTGAACGCAGCTGAGGTCTTTGAGGTAGCATCCCATTTGTTCTCTGTGAGCTGACTATTTTGTATTGGGAAACATACAGCTTACCTATACAATTTCCCCCATTTCCAAAATGGTTTCTGTACACGTTCATATCCTGTACATCTGCCCAGCTGTGGCCCATTTCAGAACAGCACATGTGCAAATTGGGGACATGCAAGTACCACCCCATGCACATTTATAAAACGGGAACATAGATGTGTGCAACCCCATTTTAGAAACACTGAAATAAGTGCTATCTCAGGCCACATCATGGCATCCAAACAAAGATACTTACCAGAAAGGAAAACGTCTGTCAGGCTGCAGGGAACTCAGATTGCGAGAGGTGCTTAAGCATGGTCCTAGGCCACGAAGGTGTCCATGTGAGTGCATATCAAAATCAGAAACTCTGTGCATCTGTAAGTGCCTGAATCCTATCTACCACTGCAACACAAGTGGAAGGAGGTAAAAAAAAAGGGCAAGTAAAAGACCTTAGAAAGAGGGGTAGAAATAGAGCCACAGCCCTGCACTGATGTGGAGCAACAGGTTTTCCAAACAGAAAAGAAGACTGTGAGAGGGGGTTGATGACCTAGAAACATCCTCCTTGTTGAGGGTAAAGGCTGAAGCAGAGAGGCCCACATCCTGGAGATCAATGCATGTTTGCATGGATTGTATTATTGAGAGTGTTTTGGTTTCCTCAGCTATCGGATTATTTTACAAGGGCTGCAGCACAAGGTGTCTTCCGCAGCAGACTGGCTAACCTACTGAAGAAAGATTTAAACTAGATTCATTGGTGAGAGGCAAAGAAAGTCCCCAGGTAAGTGAAACATTAAATATCTCTGTAGAAATGGGTAAAAGGGCAACATCTGGAAAGCGGTATACATAAATGCCTGTAGTAAGGGAAATAAGATCCCCAGATGTTGAGGCTTTAATGGAAGAGGCTGACTTGGATTTAGTGGCTGTTACAGAGACATGGTTCACAGACAACCACGACTGGGATGTAAATATACCAGGCTATATTTTATTCAAGAAGGACAGGGTAGGAAGAAGGGGAGGAGGAGTGGCACTATATGTAAAAAATAATCTTACAGCTATAGAATTACAGGGCTTAAAAGGGAGCTAGAAGGCACTGTGGGTTAAACTAGAAAGAGGGAAAGGGAAATCTATTAGCATTGGTGCGATATACAGATCTTCCTCACAGGCAGAAGGAGTGGACGGAGATTACATAAAAGACATACATAGTATTGCCATGAAAGGAGTGGTGCTATTGATAGGTGACTTCAGTATGCTGGATTTGATTGGCACATCCCTGCTGCAATGTCATAAGAACATAAGATATGCCATACTGGGTCAGACCAAGGTCCATCAAGCCCAGTATTCTGTTTCCAACAGTGGCCAATCTAGGTCATATGTACCTAGCAGTTTCCCCAAGAGACACAAGTTCCACAATGCTTGTCATCTAGAAGTAGGGAGATCCTAGATGCTCTACAGGAAGAACTATTCTGCCAATTGGTAACAAAACACACACATGAAGGGGCTTTACTGGACTTGGTGCTCATCAATGGGGAAAGAGTTCCTGATGTCTCCTGATGTCATAGTGGGAGATCATCTCACATCCATTGATTACCAGATGGTGTAATTCTGTATTAAGACTAGGGCCGATAAAATCCATTCAAAAGCAAGGGTCTTAGACTTTAGGGAAACTAACTTTGTCAAGATGAGACAATACCTCAAAGAGTTGTTAGCGGGATGGGGACGTCTGGGGATATAGAAAAGCAATGGGTAAAACTGAAAGGGGATATTTTAAGGGCAACAAATCTTTTTTGTTAGAAAGGTAAATAAATGTAAAAGGAAAAGGAGCCCACTATGGTTCTCAAAAAAGGTGGCTGAAAAGGTGATGAAAAAGAGAGTGGGCTTTATTAAATACAAGAGATGACAGAGAGGAAGACAAGCATCTAAATTTGGAAAAACCTTAAAGAAGCTAACAAAGTAGTTTGGAAAGCAAAGATAGAAAAAAAAGAAGAAATTGCCAATACAATAAAAAGGGGGGGATAAGACATTTTTCAGATATAGTGAGAGGAGGAAGGAGTAGCCTAGTGGTTGGGGCAAGGTACTTCAGGCCGGAAGGTTGGGGGTTCAAATCCCACTAGAGGACAGCAACCTTGGACCGGAAGGACTGGGGTTTCCAGTCCCACAGATGCTCCTTGTGGTCTTGGGCAAGCCACTTAACCCTCCATTGCCCATGTTCCCTGTAAGTATTAGTGTATGTGTCTCATATCCCCATGTGTTAAATGTATCCCCCAATTGTGTTGTGACCACTTTGATTGAAGGATAAGGCGGTATACAAAACTGTCTAAATAAATAAAAACTGGTATTGTCAGACTCAAGGATGAAAGGAAGGAATATGTAGAAGCTGATGAGGATAAAGTGGAATTGCTTAACAAATATTTCTGTTCTGTGTTCACAAATGAAGGGCCAGGAGCAGGACCTCAAACACTCACAAGGAGGGAGAGAAGTGATGGGGATCTTGATGATTTTCAGAAGACTGTGTTCGTGAGGCACTAGCTAAACTAAAAGTGGATAAGGCAATGGGACCAGATGGGATACATCCCAGAATATTGCAGGAACTTGAGGATGTTCTAATGGCTCCACTGACTGACCTTTGCAATGCTTCTTTAGAGTCGGGAGTGTTCCTAGAGGATTGGAGGAAGGCACATGTTTATTTATTATTTATTTATTTGAATTCATTTTTATACCGCTCCTTCCAGTGATCAGCAGTGGTTTACATTTTAACATTTAATTCTGCAATGACAGCAGTTACATATAAAAATATAGAAACTATGAACATAGCAAAGGAAGCGTAGGAATTCAAAACTCAAAATTATTTACAGAGAGAACCATGTATGTTCAGTTAACTATATACATAATATTTACATTGATGTACAATGGGAATGTCACATGGCTAATGGGTTTACATTTTAATGTACTCTTTTGGGTTTGGTGTGGCATATGATGATGGAGCTGTTGGAATCCATCATGATATGATTAAACTTGAATATAATTTGATTTATGTTATTTCTGACAGATTATAATATTCTTGGAATAGGTGAGTTTTGAGTTTTTTTCGGAATGATTGGAGGTCCTTGTTGGCTCTTAGTGTGTCAGGGAGTTTGTTCCATTGTGTGGGGGCTAGGTAAGTGAATGTTCTATTGCTGGTATTCATTTTCACCTTGCGTATAGAGAGTGGAATTTGTAGAGTGTTTAGATTGTATGTACGTCCTTTTCTGTTAGGGGGTTGTATTTTAATGAGTGTGGCGAGGAAAGATGGGGCGATATTGTGTATTGTAATGAGGAAGATCTATCCCTTGCTTTGAGAACACAGGAATCTGTTAGATCCAGATCAGATTCTGACAGGCAGGCAAGCCACATGATCCCTAGTTGTCAGGAGCAACGTAAACAGACCCAGACACAAGGTCTACAGCCCCGCCCAACTAGCAAACATTTCCCAGCTCCTGATTCACATAGCTTTCACCTGAGCAGGGGAACTGCTAATCAACAGTATAAGAAGTACTCAGAACAGTCAGAAAGGGGAGAACTGCAGAGAGACTCACATGAAGAACTGCAGAGAGACTCACACAGAGAACTGCAGGGAGACTCACACAGAGAATTGCAGGGAGACTCACCCAGAGAACTGCCGGGAGACTCACACAGAGAACGGCAGAGAGCTGTTGGGAAAGCCCGTGATAAAGTCCACGATAGAGTCTATAAGAGTTCCAGTTCAAGTTGGAGGAACAGGAAGGAACCGAGAGAGAGATTCAGAGGAGAAATCAGCTGTGAGAGCC
This sequence comes from Ichthyophis bannanicus, assembly GCA_033557465.1. Lineage (NCBI taxonomy): Eukaryota > Metazoa > Chordata > Amphibia > Gymnophiona > Ichthyophiidae > Ichthyophis > Ichthyophis bannanicus. The sequence goes on along the minus strand of CM066031.1, from coordinate 1,711,907,616 downwards.
AGTTACCTGTGACGCAGTTTGATTCTCAGAGGCAACGTGTTGTACAGAGTGAGGGGAAAGAAGAGAGAGAGAAACCATATGTATCTGAAGAGTATGTCACTTGGAAACAGTTACAAGCCCTAGAAAGGGGGAAATACTGTGGGGAGGATATCTGCATGTCTGAAGGGAAAGAGCTTGAAGAAGAAAAACCCCAAAGGAAACTTCCAAGGGAGAAATCCTTTCATAGCAGAGCAGAGCAGTTCCACTATCCACAGCGAAGCACTGAAGGTAGGACACGAAGAGGCTTTAAAGGGAAAAGCTATTCTAAAAAGTGTGTCTCTCCTCTCTCCTATTCTGAGTTATATGATAACAGTTTGCCTTACCTTAGAGAGGGCTGGTCCGATAAGCCTGTTGAGGACACAGCACTGAAAAGCTTACAGACGTTCTGTTATAAAGAAGATGTTTGCCCAGCTAAAACACAGGAGGAACCAATGTTAATAGATTCTGCTAGTGAGCTTTCTGTTGATGAAGCTATGGATTGTACATTAATATTATCAGACAGAATTACTTCTTTGTGCTGAAGCCAGAGTCTGCGCACTGCTAAAAGGAAGCTGTGAAAAGCACGAGAGAGACGTCTGAGTATAAGAGGAACTGTATGCTGAGATAATATAATTGCCTGTGATTATAATTCCAATAAGAAGCAAGAAGCTGCATTTAATTTCCTTTGTCTATCTGCCAGAGTATACGGCTCTTGTCCTGAGTTTTGTTGTATTATACTTTTGAGAATCCAACCCCGGGAGGGGAATAAATCCTTATTTGAATACCTGACCCATTCGTGTCACAACTACTCCTTTCAGCGAAGAGGGTCATCCGGCAGCCTAGCTGTTCGCCTAGGCAGCAGACTAGCCCCTGCCGTGACAGTATTAAGTTGAATGTTGTAAGTATTATTTTGTATCTTATGTGTGCTTGGATAGGTAGCCAGTGAAGTTCCATTAGAATGGGTGTGATGTGATCTGAAAACCGTACTTCATTAATATTCAAGCTGTGACGTTCTGGGCCAATGATTGTGGTCCCAATACACAACAGAGGAAATAAGGATGAGGTCAAAAACTACAAGCTGGTTAGTCTAACCTCTGTGATGAGTAAATTATTGGAAATGCTACTAAAGCAGAGAATAGTGAGGTTTCTGGAGTCCATTGGATTACAGGATCTGAGGCAGCATGAGCTAACTTGTCAGACAAATATAATTGATTTCTTTGACTGGGTGACCAGGGAGTTAGACTGAGGAAGTACCCTCAATGTGGTTAGATTTCAGTAAAGCTTTTGACACTGTTCATCACAGATGACTTATAAACAAACTGAGCACCCTAGGAATGGACCCTAAAGTGACTGACTGGATTAGAAATTGGTTGAGTGGGAGGTGACAAGGGTACAGATAAATAGAGCTTACTCTGAGGAGAAGGATGTTACCAGTGGGGTGCCACAGGGATCTGTCCTTGGTCTTATTCTTTTTAACATTTTTGTTAGTGATATTGCGGAAGTGTTGTCAGACAAGATTTGCCTCTTTGTGGATGATACCAAAATCTGCAATAGAATAGCAGCCAGGAAGGAGTAAATAACATGAGGAGGGATCTAGCTAAGCTTGAAGGATGGTGGAGAATTTGGCAGCTGACATTTAATGCTAAAAATGCAGGTTCATGCATTTGGGTTGCAAAAATCCTAGGGAGCAGTACAGTGTAGGAGGCGAAGTACTTCAGTCTACGAAAGAAGAGCGGGACCTGGTCGTGATTGTTTCTGATGTGAAAAGTGGCTAAACAGGTAAAAAAAGGTGATAGCAAAAGCCAGAAGGATGCTTTGGTGCATAGGGAGAGGAATGGCCATAAAAAAAAGAAGGTAATAGTGCCTCTTTACAAGTCTCTGGTGTGACCTGATGTGGATTGGATTACTCCTTCTGCAAATCTGGAAAGAAGCAAAAAAATTGTGGATGCTCTCCAAGATGCGTTACTTAGACAAATGGTGATGGAACCAACCAGGGAAAGCTCAACGCTGGATTTAGTGCTCACCAACGGTGATAGCATGTCGAATGTCTGCGTGAGTGCCCCTGTGAGCAGCAGCGATCATCACACGGTGTGGTTTGAGATAAAAGCCATGGTACAGGCCAATCATAGCAAGCTCAAAGTCCTAAACTTCAAAAACACCAACTTCAATAAAATGGCCGAGTACCTAAAGGAGGAGCTGACGGGGTGGAAGGAGATAAGGGAAGTGGAATTGCTATGGGCTAAACTAAAGGTGGCAATAAAAGGGGCAACAAATAAACATGTAACAAAAGTAAACAAAAACAAGAGGAGAAGAAAACCTATTTGGTTTTCCAAAGAAGTGGCTGCTCAAATAAAGGCAAAAACCACAGCTTTCGCAAAATTCAAAAGCTCGCAAACAGAGGAACACAGAAATGAATACAGGATCAAGCTCAAAGAGACAAAGAGAGAAATAAGGATAGCAAAATCAAAGGCAGTGGTGACAAAAACCTTCTTCAGGTATATTCGGGAAAGGAAGAAGATCAGAGGTGGAATTGCAGGACTCAGACGTGCTGCGAACGGACTTGTGGAAAGTGACATTGAAAAAGCAAAATTGCTAAATGAATACTTCTGCTGTTTTTACTAAAGAAAGTCCTGGAGAAGGACCACCTGTGACTTCCAAATATAAAAATGGGAATGAAATAGATACCACGCCAATCACAGAAGATGATGTGTTAGAACAATTTGCGAAACTGAAAGTGGACAAGGCCATGGGACCGGATAGGATACATCCCAGGATACTGAAAGAGCTCAGAGAGGTTCTTGCAGGGCCGTTAAAGGATGTTTTCAACAGATCCTTGGAAACAGGAGAGGTTCCTCAGGACTGGAGAATGACTGATGTCATACTTCTACATAAAAGTGGTGACAGGGAAGAAGTGTCAAACTACAGGCCCGTGAGCCTTACCTTGGTGGTGAGAAAAGTAATGGAGGCACTCCTGAAAGAGCGAATAGTGAACTTTCTCAAAACCAACAGGTTGCAAGACCCGAGGCAACATGGTTTTACCGAAGGACGATCTTGCCAAACAAATCTGATTGAATTCTTTGACCGGGTGACCAGGGAGCTAGATTAGGGGCATGCGATGGATGTCGTCTACCTGGATTTCAGCAATCCCTTTGATACTGTTCCTCATAGGAGGCTTATCAATAAACTCAGTAGCTTGGGGATGGATCCTAAGATGGTAAATTGGATCAGAAATTGGTTGACTGACAGACGACAGAGGGTGATGGTAAATGGAGCTCACTCGAATGAAGGGAAGGTGATTAGAGGAGTGCCCCAGGGGTCGGTCCTGGGCCTGGCACTGTTCAATGTGTTTGTGAGTGATATTGCTGAAGGACTGAATGTAAAAGTCTGTCTTTTTGCAGATGACACGAAAATTTGCAATAGAGTGGACTCCCCCGAGGGAGTGGTTAACATGAGGAAAGATCTACAAAAGCTGGAAGAATGGTTTAATGATTGGCAATTAAGATTTAATGCAAAGAAGTGCAGAGTCATGCACTTGGGTAGCAGAAATCCAAGGGAAATGTACACGATAGGGGGCAAGAGGTTGGTGTGCACGGATCAGGAGAAAGAGCTTGGTGTGATTATTTCTGAAGATCTCAAGGTGGCAAAACAGTGCGACAAGGCAATGTCAAAAGCCCGGAGGATGTTGAGCTGCATACAAAGAGGAATCACCAGCAGAAAGGAAGAGGTACTTATGCCACTGTACAAGTCACTGGTGAGGCCTCACTTGGAGTACTGTGTTCAATTTTGGAGACCGTATCTTGCAAAGGATGTAAAAAGACTGGAAACTGTTCAGAGGAAGGTGACCAAAATGATTTGGAGCCTGCGTCAGAAGCCTTATGAGAAGAGACTTGAAGACCTAAACATGTACACTTTGGAGGAGAGGAGGGACAGGGGAGATATGATTCAGACCTTTAAATACTTAAAGGGAAATAATGAACAAACAATCCTCTTCCAAAGACGGGGAAGCTGTAAACCTGTAGGGCATAACAGGAAGTTGCAAGGTGGTAAATTGAAAGGCAATGTCAGAAAATACTTTTTCACAGAAAGGGTGGTGGATGCTTGGAATGCCCTCCCGATTGAAGTGGTAGGGGAAAACACGGTGATGGAATTCAAAATGGCATGGGACAGACACAGTGGATCCCTTTACAGCAACAGGATAAAATCAAAGTAAACCGAACCATCTAATTTCGCAACAAACAGGTGTGTCCTGTATGGAGTGGTGGGTTCACCCCTAAACAGGGACTTGGGGAGGGGTGGCCTGTACGGAGTGGCAGGTGCACCTACGCTTGCCATCGTGCTGGGCAGACTAGATGGACCATGCTGGTCTTTATCTGCCGTCATTTACTATGATGCTATGTTACTATGACCACATTTGAAAGGATAGAAGCAGGACTGAGTCAGTGCAGAGGGTGGCTACTAAGATGGTTAGAGGTCTTTGTTATAAAGCATATGGGGACAGACTTAAAGATCGTGATATGTATACATTAGAGGAAAGGCGGGATAGAGGAAATATGATAAAGGAGCCTCTTTCAATTCAAAACAAGCTCTGCTAAAAGGGGACATAGGATGAGAGTGAAGGGAATAAACTCAGGAGTAATATGCAGAAATATTTCTTCATGGAAAGAGTGGTAGATGCATGGAATAGTCTCCCAGTGGAGGTAGTGGAGACGAGGGCAGTATCTGAATTCAAGAAAGCATGAGACAAGCACAGAAGATCTCTAAAGGATATGAGGGGACTATTGTAGTGGATATGGAAGGGCAGGCCTTGTGGTCTTTTCTGCTGTCATTTTTTTATGTTTCTACTTCAAGAGCCTCCCAGGAACATAATAAGTATCTTTAGCATACCTTTCAACACCTATTCTCCTTTTCCCTGTATGCTCTGCTACCTTATGTTGCTACCTCCTCTTCAACTAGGTACTATGTGTGTGCATGCAATCATTTATCACTCTAAACCCCCCCTACAACACCCATTGCCGAGTGTATGAGTGGGGGAGACCCAGGTCCTATTTACCAATAGTGTCTGACAGGCATGCAATTAGGTTGTCTCCACTCCATGAGGCTGGATTGCTGCACTGGCAGGCTCTTGTTCTGTCAATCTCACCTCCAATCTACGCTGTGTGCAGAGATTGTGACCCACACAGCTTGGCGGAAGTGGTCAGGCACCTCATTTCACAGCACTCTCTAGAGATGCGTGAGCAGGATCCACCTTGGCCCTTACTATTTAGGCCCTGTCCCTCTGCAGAAGGCTCATCTCCAGCTTCTCCATACCCTAAATCACCAATATTCACTTCCTATGTCCAATGTTGAATCTGTGGCTTGCTGTGGATATATAGCGTGTATGGCATTGGAATGCACAGCACTACCTCCAGCTCTGAAACATCAGTATACCATCTGTGCACCACTACCTCCCTCTTCCAACATTTTTGGAACTGTCCTCTGTGGAAGGGTGGACCCATTTCACTTTACTCCCCTTCCATAAGGCTTCCCAATGGTAAGTTGTACTGGATAATGCCACCAATAGCTCCTCAGAATCCAGTGAGACATCATCCTGCCTACCCTCAAGACAACAGTCAGTTTCAGGAGATGGGGGTAGGAGAGAAGGTGTTGAGAGGAAGGGAATGGGAGAGGGGACATGGGAAGAAGTTACCCTGTCATCCTATTGGCCTTTAGGGATGATAGGGGCTGTTTTTCTTTTGTGGTGTGGAGAGGACGGGGTGGCTTCCTGGGGATGCATAAGGGTGAAGGGTGCTTGGAGGGAGGGGGTTGGTCATGCTGCTACCGGCCTTTTTGGGGGAGAAGGTTGGCCAGGGCTGTTGCTGAGGGGTAGTGATGATAAAGAGTAGGGAGTTGCATAGGGCTGATGCTGTGGGGTGAGGGTGGGGGTTTTGGAGGAAAGGGAGTTGCAGAGGGCTGGTGTTGGGAGTGGGGGGAGAATGGAGGTTGATGGGTCACTACACAGTGCATATTTTGTGTGCCAGCAAATAAACATTCACCTTCACATGAAGTGTCTATGTATGAAGTTGTCTCTTGCTGCAAGAGACAACTTCATACATAGATATTGGATATTGGTTGACCAATATCCTCCTGCATTGGCCCTTTGGCATCTGCTGCATCCTGTTGTTTAGAAAGGGGTTGTCAGTGCCTCAGTGCAAAATTGTGGAGCATTCAACAGGCCATAAAGTTCTGACATACCCTGGCAGGGCTTTACAGCAGTGTTTGGGATTGGCACAGCTGGGGGAGGAGGAATTAGGAGTGGGGATCTAACAAGCCCTTGGACAGGGGGAGAAGGATAAGTTTGAGAAAGGCACAGGATGCACTTCAGAAAAATAAATGATAGCTCAAAGATAAGTACAAGGACACAAGTAACAGTCAAGCCAATAACTTACAAGCCAAATTCCTTCATTCACCAATGCCACAAGCAGTCCTAAAAGACAACAATGTCTCATCTTTATTTGTGATTTATAGCAGGTGTAGATTGACACATTTAAAAAATCTGTCTGCATGTTTCCAGCCTATGTGAAATACGTCATGGGTGAAATGTCCCTGAACGCCCTTGCTGGAGATGCACAGAGATTGACATGCTGGGTGTGGAAACATGCATCTCATGGCCTTTCTAGAAGTGGGTGCAGCTTCCATGTTTTTCTGCCTCCACATCTACAATTAAAAGGCGAATAGGATTGAAATGGAGTCACTCTACGTATAACTGGTAACACTTACATTTGGAAGCTGTGAGTGATGACCTTCTTTGTTGCCACATATATTTTTCTGGAATTGTTGCTCCCACTGCCCTTGCTGGTAGATATATGTTCATCCTGATATGTATTTTACAAAAACGCTGCATTTAACAGATTTCTTTATAAAATGTTGGAGGAATTGTGAATGTCTTAACTCAATGATCTATGCAAAATGGGGCTTTAAGCATAATCTGTGTTAAGTGTAACAGACATTAACATCAATGTAACAAACCGTAAATCTATGCAGGTTATTAAAGTAAACATCACAAAAATGGCTGATAATGTGATTTATCTCAACTAATGCAGGTTTTCAGCCTCAGTTGCCTGTATAAACAAATACTAAAGGGGGGAGAGAGGTGACTACTGGGAATCATGATGTCAGGGGCGCGAGGGGGTCGATACTCTAAAGCTCTAGTGCAGGGTTTCCAAATACAGGTTTAGTGCAAATGTTACGTGTAGCCATGCTGTAAACAAACCACATTCAAATAAGCTGTACACAAAACCTCTGCGCTAAACCAGGAGAGCAAGCCAGACATGTGTACAGGTGTCTGCATTAGCAGCACCTAGATCCTGTGCACAAAAAGTCACATGTGTGCATGCTGTGTGGCACCTAAGAGCTATTGGTGTTTTCTAAGCAGAATGAGAGCTCTTACGTGCCACATAGCATTCCAGCACAAGCACATAAACTGTTGCAACACTTCTGGTTCTTTTTTGTTTTTTTCGAGTCTCACTCTCTTCAGCAAAGCCTCCATAAAAGCTGCAGGGGATATTTACTCAAGAACCAGGCATAAACTCCTCCTTAGCACTGATTGCAGACCTGGCATTAAAGTAAGGGTGTTGAGCTCAGCCTTCTGCACACATCTGTGCATCTGGGAGGCATAGCTAATTGCTTAGTTATCAGCAAGTGTGCTGATAGGCTGTGTGCTGCCATTAGCATCTGCATCTGTGCAGGGATTACACTCGTGATAAATTCCCTTCTACATTCAGCACCTGCAGTACTGCAGGAACTTGTCTGAAAAATGCCATGCAGACACCTGCACTAACTGCAGTAGACTTGTCTGCATTAATGCCCGCAACTGGATTTTGAGTTCCACCTCTGGATATGTAATTAAGGGGGCATTCACTTGTTTTATTTATTAATGTCTGCCTTAAAAAATAGAGCTTATATGAAAAGCAGCCTTGTTGATCGCACATTCTACTGTTCCAAACCGTCACAAATCCCTTCTGGTTCAGCACATTTTGTCCTTATATGTTGGTGTTTTCCGTAACATCAAGGAGAGAAAATGCTATTGGTCAGGAAGAGCAGGATGCGATGACAAACGAACATGCACCACCACTAAGGAGGGCACACAGGGAGTAGGGTCTGCGCCTACACCAGCCACAGACAAGGTCACTGGGCCTAGGAGATCAGGAGCTGGTAGCCAGCATATGATGAAATTAGTCTTACCTGCTAATTGTCTTTCCTTGAGCTCTCTCCGGGCCAGTCCAGGGAAAGGTAGGGTTGTCAATCCCCCATAGTAACTGAGGACTGAAGGCTCCAAGCTTTTACTGTGAGGTGAAGCCACTCCCCCTTCAGGCAATCTGTCAATCTCCTTCTGGCAAAGCAACTAAAGAGAAAGAAAATCTACAAACACAGATTAACCCTTGAAAAACTGATAACATTCCATAGTCTTTAAACAGTAATAACAAGACAAAGATGTCTCTATTTTTTTTTTTTTTTTTTTTTTTTTTTTTTAACATTAGTTAACTAGCAAGGTTACTAAGCAGGTTGAAAATGTGAACTAAAAGCCCCAGATATCTCCTGCGAGCTTATATGATGGAATACTGTGGACGTTCACCAAGATCAAGCCAAGGAACAGAACGGATAGGGAGGGTCCCTGGACTGGCCCGGAGAGAGCTCAAGGAAAGACAATTAGCAGGTAATACTAATTTCATCTTCCTTTTCGCTTCTCCGGGCCAGTCCAGGGAAAGGTAGGGCAGTACCAAAGCAGTACCTAAGAATGGGAGGGACCCGCCAAACCCGCGATAAGAGCCGAAGCTCCCACTCTGGCATCATCCCTGGCTTGAACATCTAAACGATAATGCTTAGTGAAAGAATGCAAGGAAGACCACGTCGCCGCCCTGCATATATCTACTGGAGGAACAAAGGCTAATTCCGCCCAGGAAGTCGCCATGGATCGTGTGGAATGAGCTTTAAGACCTGTAGGTGGTGAAAGCCCCCGGGCAGAGTAAGCTACTGTAATAGCAGAGCGCACCCAACGAGCAATCGTCGCCTTAGATGCCGCTTGGCCCTTACGTGGACCGGCCCACTGAATAAACAATCTGTCAGTCTTACGAATCGGTTGAGAGAGTTTAAGGTACGTCTTCAACACCCAACCAAGATCTAAGTGCTTTAGCGCCTTGTCCATAGGGGAATCGTCGCGTTGAGAAAAGACTGGTAACACCACTGACTGGTTAACATGAAAGACAGACACTACTTTGGGTAAAAAAGAAGGAACCGTGCGTAGCAAGACTCTTTCGGGCAGAAATTGCAGATAAGGTTCTCTGCAAGACAACGCCTGCAAATCCGCAATTCGTCTTGCCGAACAAATGGCTACGAGAAAAGCTGTTTTCCAAGAACACTCTCGAATCTGTTTAGCACAGAGAGCCGATAAGGGCGATCGCGACAACGCCTCCAAAACCACATTCAAATCCCAAGGAGGTACAAGCGGGCGACGTGGAGGATGAATAAGTTTGGTTGCCCGTAGAAAACGCTGCACATCTGGATGTGCCGCCAAACGGCATCGGCCAATTAACCCTCTAAAACAGGATAACGCCGCCACATGCACTTTAAGGGTATTTAGAGCTAAACCTTTATCTAAACCCTGTTGTAGAAAATTGAGCAGATGAGGAATAGTAGCAGACATTGGAGACACCTGTCTCCAAGAACACCAAGATTCAAAGAGCCTCCAGACTCTAACATATATCAAAGAAGTTCCTGGCCTCTTAGACCGCAGCAAAGTGTCCACTACGGAATCTGCATAACCCTTGCTTATCAAGCGAGACCTTTCAAGAGCCATGCCGTAAGCAAGAAGCGATCCACTCGTGGCATGAGAATTGGACCCTGATGTAGTTGATTCACTCTGAGGGGAAGAGGCCATGGCGGAGCCACTAGAAGACGGACGAGATCGGCATACCAAGGACGACGAGGCCAATCGGGAGCAATGAGAATCACCTGGCCGCGGTGTTGCGCAATGCGCTGTATAACTCGACTTAACATCGGCCAAGGGGGAAAGACATAAAGCAGACTGTCGAGGGGCCATGGTTGTACCAGAGCATCGAGGCCCTCTGACATGTGTTCTCTGCGCCTGCTGAAGAAGCGGCTGGCTTTGGTATTGCTGAAGGTGGCCATGAGATCCATCACTGGCTGACCCCAACGCAATGTCAACTGGTGAAAGAAGGCCGCATTCAATTCCCATTCCCCGGGATCGAGAAGATGTCTGCTGAGATAATCGGCTTGAACATTGTCCTTGCCTGCTACATGCGCCGCCGATAGAGCCAAGAGATTGCGTTCCGCCCATTCCATCAACTGCTGACATTCGGAAAGAAGAGAAGGAATCCTCGTTCCGCCCTGCCGATTGATATACGAGACTGTCACAGCATTGTCGGAGAAAATCTTGACCGCTGTTCCTTTGAGTAATGAAGCGAAGTGAAGCAGAGCCAAACGAGCCGCTCGAAGTTCGAGTCTGTTGATCGACCAAGAGCGTTCTGTCTGGGACCAAGTTCCCTGAGTAATCCGAGACAGACAATGAGCTCCCCAGCCTGAGAGACTTGCATCCGTGGTGACTAAAACCCACGGCGGATCTTGCAAGGGAATCCCCGCGGTGAGATGATCGCGACTCAACCACCATTGTAGACTGAGACGTATCCCCTCTGGGTAGGACAGTCTCTGAGAAAGTGGATGAAGTTGCGGAGACCAGCGGGAGAGCAACGCCTGTTGTAAGGGACGCATGTGAGCCTTGGCCCACGGGACTAGATCCAGCGCCGCCGCCATGGAACCCAAGAGTTGTAAATATGTCCACGCCGACGGCGCCGTTAAATTCAGAAAGGCCTGGACTTGATGCATTAGCTTTTCTACGCGAACTTCGGTCAAAAAGACCTTTCCTTGTGCGGTGTCGAACAGCGCTCCGAGATAGGTTAACTGCTGCATCGGTCGTAAGTGACTCTTGTCCTGATTTAGCACCCAACCCAGTTGTTCCAGAAGCTGAACAACTCGAGCTGTCGCTTGAACCGATTCCTCTTTCGAATCGGCCCTGATCAACCAATCGTCGAGATAAGGATGAACTCTGATACCCTCCTTCCGAAGCGCAGCCGCCACCACTACCATTAGCTTTGTGAACGTACGCGGAGCTGTAGCAAGGCCGAATGGCATCGCCCGAAATTGGAAATGACCGACAGGAAGGGCAAAACGTAAAAAACACTGATGCGCGGGACGGATAGGAATATGTAGATAAGCTTCCGTTAGATCGATGGAAGTGAGAAACTCTCCCGGATGAACCGCCCGAATAACCGTTCGCAAAGTTTCCATTCGAAAGTGGGGAACCTGCAGAGTACGGTTGACACCTTTGAGATCCAAAACGGGACGAAAAGAATCGTCCTTTTTGGGAACCACAAAATAAATCGAGTATCGACCGCAACCGTATTGGTCTAGAGGTACTGGTACTATAGCTCTCAGCTGCAAGAGACGATGGAGAGTTACCAAAATAGCCTGCTGCTTTCTCCCGGGAGCACAGGGAGACATCATAAAAGCGGGTAACAACGGACTGGCGAAATCCAGCGCGTACCCTTCCCGAATGATTTCTAATACCCATTTGTCGGAAGTAATGTTGGTCCAGGCCGCTAGAAATTGCTGAAGGCGACCTCCCACAGGCAGAAGCGACTGGACCGGCAAACCTTCATTGTGGCTTTTTCCCTGCGGGCTGAGAGGTTGCGAAATAAGATCTATTAAAACCTCTGGCTCCCCGAAAGGAATGATTTCGAAAGGTGGCACGTCCTCTGGAATAAGGAGCAAAACGTGCCCCACGAAACCTACGTGAGTCCCGGCCAGAACCACGAAAACTGGGAGTCGAACGAGTAGGCTTGGGTTTATCCTCAGGCAAACGACCGCCTTTAGAATCTCCCAAATCCTTCACAATCTTTTCCAAGGCCTCGCCGAACAGCAAAGTTCCTTGATACGGCAACTTGCTGAGACGTAACTTCGAGGAAACATCCACTGACCAATTCCGTAACCACAAAAATCGTCTAGCCGCTACTAGTGAAGCCATGATTTTAGCTGCCACGCGCAGCAAGTCATAAAAAGCATCTGCCGTATAAGCCGCGGCAGATTCTAATTTGGCGACATCTGGTACCGCAGATGAAGTCTCTGAGGAAGTATCTCCCTGTAACCAACGAATGGAAGCGCGAGATACATAAGCTCCACAAATAGCCGACTGCAGCGCTAAAGCACTAGAATCAAAGGCTTGCTTTAGCAGTATCTCCAATTTCCTATCCTGTAAATCTTTAAGGGCTGCTGCACCTTCTACAGGGATGGTAGTCTTTTTGGTTACCGCGGAGATAAGCGCATCCACTTTTGGCATGCGAAATAAATCCTTTGCTTCTTGAGGTAGGGGGTATAAGCGAGATAAAGCTCTGCTGCCACGCAGTGAAGCCTCCGGACACTGCCACTCCGAATCAATCACCTCTGCTCTGACTTAAAACCCTGCAGCAAGGGATCCTCCAAAGGCTCCTGAGAGGGTGTTGGCAGAGGCAAGTGCAGCGCTGACAAAGAATGGGAAATGAGAGCAGAGAGTTCCTCTTTGCGGAAAACTCTAAAAATATTAGGATCCTGACCAGAGGCTATCTCCCCATCCTCTAAATCTTCAGCTTCAAAATCCATAGCTGAGTCTGACAGAAATTCAGGATCTCCCTGCTGCACTGCCTGTGATAACAAAGGATCAGTAGCTAAACCCTGAGAATGAGAAGTGCCTTCTCCTGGATCTTCAACACTTGGAGAAGTGAGAGAAACTGGGACTGAAACAGGAACAGCAGGTAACTCTGAAGGCTGAGTAGAATGCACAAGAAAAGCCTTATGCATTGCCAGAATAAATTCAGGTGAAAAAAATGAAAGCATCTGTTCCTGAGGCACAGTGGAAGAAATAGAAGGCTTATCTGAAGTAATTGTGTCTTTAGAAGACTTTGTTTTCCGTTTGTGAGGCTTCTGATGCTCTGCTAGAGCACTGCCCGGTGCAGCCAAGATGGCCGCCGTTCCCGCCTTTTCGGCGATTAAAGTAGCCTCAGGTAAATTAATATGAGCCTTCTCAGACATTATAACAGCAAATTTTAATGTCTAAAATCCAGCCCAGTCACCTGAAACAACTTTGAAGAACCCAGAAACAATAGAAAAAATCGCCAAAATCGCCAGGGAACCCGCGGTTTTACAGGAGAGTAAAAAAGATAAATTAGCCTGGAAACACTCACCCGAGACTGAAAAAAGGCACCGGAGCACTGGTAGAACTGAATAACAGATCTCCGAAGGAGGTAAGAGCTGTAGAGCTAGAGGAGAAAGCTGGGGCCCCCAGTATCACTCTGCCATTTGAATCGGGACAGTGAGAGAGGCAGGCTCTACCTCACACTGTTGAAGGAATGCCCGTTCAATATTCAGTCTGCTCTTAAAGGCATAGTAGCCTGTTCAAGTAAGTAAAAAACAAGACTATGGAAAGGATCAGCCCTGCTAGAGCCAATCAATAAAATAAAAGAACAATACAAGTAATGATGAGGGAGAAGATAAAATCGATCCTCTATAGTTACTGAGGACTGAAAGACTGACAGATTGCCTGAAGGGGGAGTGGCTTCACCTCACAGTAAAAGCTTGGAGCCTTCAGTCCTCAGTTACTATGGGGGATTGACAACCCTACCTTTCCCTGGACTGGCCCGGAGAAGCGAAAAGGAAATTTGCAATTCTTTGAAACGGGTACAAATTTACCAACGTGAAAGTGCCGAGCGATCTTTCAAAATGAAATCCCTATACATACTCTCCCTTTCCTGACTTAATCCAGCCCCTATTTGGCCACAGCTACAAACACCTGTGTTTTGATCAGTGCGGGTAATTTTTCCATGGGCAAACAGCTGTTTGACCCATAGAAAAAGCTTTGAAAAGTATCCTCTTATCCTGATAATTACAGTTTGGAAATAGAAAAAGGTATTTATAAGCAATACTGAAGACTGAAGAGAGCAATACTGATTGGTAATTTTGCACTTACTGTATGAAGATAATTCTCTACATATGCCAGGAAAAAAGACTTTTCAAAACCATATAACAAAAGCATGAATCAAAATGTATTTGCAAGAACGTGTGAGCAAGCACAGAATGGTCTTCATATTAACAATGCAAAATTATATTTCTAAGTCTGTTCTGAGAATGCAATTAACCATATAGAATCTCAATGATGAACAGCAGTTTTATTTATTATCATTAATTCAGAAAGCTCATTTGGTATTTCAAATAAACACAAAGTCTGGTTTCTAAATGTCTCTCCTTCCTGTCCTCTTAGTCTTTGTTTCTAAGTCCTGCATTATTGATCAATATTAAAAAAAAACAACAAATCCTTTTTACTGTTAAGCATTAAGTAGGCTTTTCATTGGGAGAAAGTGTTTGCACACCTTAAAATGGTGTAAAGATGATTTTTGATGTGCTCTGCTTTCTTTGTGCCACTGAAGTTGTAATATCTCAGATATAAGGATGTGCAAAATAAAATGAAAATGATAAGAGATGTTTAACAAACAGCTCCTCAGAGTCAAACAAACAGCTCATGTCAAACAATCATGGTATGAGTTATATGATAGTATCATCAAGATCAGCAATCAGCAATAGTAAATTCTGTTCCAACCACGGTATACAGATTTTGTTAAAGAATACTAATTCCATCACATCCTAGTTCATCTTCTTTTCAAGCAATAGATATAGTGCTATTTAAAATTCAGATGTTAGGAATGAATTTTGCAAGAATATTCTGGTGTCAGAACTTATAAATTTAGCACAATTTAGAGTTAATGGAAACCTGCTGGATTCCTTAAGGCTCATTACTTTTAGAGATGGTAAAATCTTTGCTTCAATTCTGCTGTGAAGTGCATGCAGTTAGGCACAGGAATGGCAATTAATAATTCCCCCCTGAAACAATTCTACTTTACTCCTTCTCTAAATCATTAAGGAGTAT
Organism: Ichthyophis bannanicus; assembly: GCA_033557465.1. Lineage (NCBI taxonomy): Eukaryota > Metazoa > Chordata > Amphibia > Gymnophiona > Ichthyophiidae > Ichthyophis > Ichthyophis bannanicus. The sequence goes on along the minus strand of CM066031.1, from coordinate 1,711,892,594 downwards.
GCAGTGAAATTACTCATGTGAGGCAAACTCCCCCTGTAGTTTTTATCCACGGAGTTTGCCATGATAATCAAAGGAAAAGGGCATGCATATCTTTTCTTTGATTATCGTCCCATGATAAATTATACAAATTTGTGCCTACTTTTGGGTGGGTAGCTTTTGAAGACGAAAGTTAAGTGCCTAGTTTTTGTTATTTAAAACTTCAGTTATACTTACCTCCTCCACTTTATCATGAGTAGAACTACAGGCATTGCAGAACAACTCAGATACTTTTACCTGCAAAGAGGGTAGGCAGTAATTAAAAACCTATTTCTGCAGATAAGACAGCAAGAAAGGGCTTTAATTGTTGCCCTCGAAATAGCTATCTATTCATCTGTTGGTTTTAAAAGAAAGATCTCACAAACTGTAAAGTCTTAAAAGAAACAGATTAACTCCCCTTTAGGTTTTCAGGCAGTATGGTAATTTATGATGCCTTGTTACACACACGTAGCATCAAAAGGAATAGCACCTGGCCTTTTATTCTGTTGTGACATACCTGACCGACCATATTTGTGTATCTAATATACCACACTTGGGATGATTGTGGGGCTGGGGGTTTCCAATGATGTGGCTGATGTTAATCAAGAATAGAGAAATGGATGACTGAAAATCAGCTATGCCTGAACCCCGAAAAATACATTGTCTACAGGTGGATTCCAGGTCTATTACCATTCCTATACTGATCCCTAGTACCTTTTGCATAAATATTCCTCTGGCCCAGTTTCTGTACATCTTAGGTATCTCTTCTCCAAAGGGAGGGAAATTGGATTTAGTTCATGCTTTTCTCAGAATTTTAAGGAGAGTAATGTTCAGGTACTATGGTTATTTTCCTGTCTCTGAAGGACTAACAATCTAAGTTTGATTGGTTAAGAGACTTGATTTGATTGGTTAAGAGACTCGCCCAAGGTCACAAGGAGCAGCAGTCCTCTCACCATGGAAGCTCAGCTTCCTCATTTATTATGCGTAAGGTCAATCCATCTGTCTGTCCATCTATCCGTAAGCATAGCTTTTTTTGTGTATGTGCAAGCATAGCTATATGTATGGAAATAGAATGCAAGACATTTGGGCCACCCAAGGAGGCAATAGTGCATCTCCCACCTCATCGCTGCGATTGCAGACTGGCGCTGGAGGAGACAGCAATGTACTTCCTACTCCACTGCCACTGCTGAAGACTGGTAGAAGGAGGAAGTGGTTCAAAACCTGGCAGCTACCAGTTCTGGCACCACTCCTACAGCAACTTTTGCTTCTAGTGTGTGCAGCCACCTTTAATTGACTCATTTCCAGGAATGAGATTGTTTGCCAGTTCTGGTTCTAAATTTGCATTGCAATGCAGTACGGTATCAAATAAGAGCACTCCTCAAGGTCTAAAAGCTAGTATGAGGTCTTCATGCAGCCCTGGACGATCCTCCTCATCTCCACTGCTTCCCCAGTCAAAGACAGGGAAAGAGAAACAGTCATCAGTGGATGGGGGAGCAGCTAAGGCCCTGTCCTCTGCTTCGAGACCCTTGACACCAGATTTCTTCTTCTTCTTCTTCTTCTTCTTCTTTCAGCATGCATGGTCCTTCTAGCAAAGAAATGGAGTCAGAACAAAGAGATTTCCCGACTCCTCCACCTCCTAGCCCAGCCGGGCTTATATGCCTCAACAAGGAGTAGTGAACCTATGTAGCAGCTATACCTAGAAAGCACCTTTGTTGGTAGAAGGCCTCTGATAGCTTGTCTCTCTCTTAGGAGCCCGAGTCAGAGATTAGTTTGAAGGAAGAGCCTAGACTGGTAGATAAGGATTCTCCTCCGGAAGAAGAGCAGAAAGATTTGCACATTGTCTGTGTAGGATTTAAGTTAATATAAAGAGAAAAGGGGAGCCTAGTTTGAGCCTGCTGGAAGGTGGAGCAGGTGGGAGCAGCCCAGAAGATGATTCCTCCTGAAAGAGGGAGGAGGGTGTGAAGTGAGAGCCAGACTGGACACCAGAAGATATGCTAATAGGGGCTTTTTGGTCTATGATTAGAAAGGCAGAGCCCTGCGGGATAGAGTGAACAGTGAGAAGCGGGAACTAGACCCAGAAGGGGCCCAGCCATCATGGAAGAAGCCACTCCACCTGGATAGGAGACATTGGAGTGGAGGAGTGGCCTAGTGGTCGGGGCAAGGTACTTCAGGCCAGAAGGTCAGGGGTTCAAATCCCACTAGAGGACAGCAACCTTGGGCCAGAAGGACTGGGGTTTCTAGTCCCACAGGTGCTCCTTGTGGTCTTGGGCAAGCCACTTAACCCTCCATAGCCCATGTTCCCTGTAAAATAGTTATCTCCAAGTTATAATGCCCTGTTCAATGTAAACCATACTGATGCAGAATAGCACAGTATATAAGAGAATGTAAATAAAATAAATTAAGGAGGGGGATTGGCTAGAATCAGTCTCCAAGGGAAAGGAGTCTGGAAGAGGCTGGCTCACACAAGAAACCACAAAGGGTAGCACAGGTGTGTGAAATGGACAGAAACATGCTTTGAAGAGAAGCAGTATGATAGGAGAGAAGAGAGCAGATGTGTAAATAAGTTCAACTGTTCTTGTTAATTTTCCAGTGTAAAAGAGAGAGTTAATCTGAGGAATCTACCAGCTGCAGTAAAGAGTACCTAAACCTTTAGCCCATTTCTGATATAAAAAACCCACCGCGGCAAGCAGCTCAACAGGACAAACACCAGAAGATCCAAAACTCCAGCAAATCTACAGGAAAGAAACCACACCGCTTCAAAAGCCCAGGTACTCTGACACACCATGCCGCCCTTCCTAACCCCCATCTACTTTCTCACTCCCATCCTAACATTTTACCCTCACCCAAGCACACTCAGCAATACTCTCTACGCAGACACACTACCCGGCACAACCTCTTCTGCACAGACGCCATACCCACACCCAACCGCATCCATTGACCTTCCATACACAAGAACCACAGCACCTCAACCCACAAACTTCTGCAGCACCACACACAACCAAACACACACACACCACACTCCAACCCAAACCACCAATCACACCAGCCACCTACACCTCTCCATCTCACTCATAAACGCACGCTCAGCCAGGAACAAATACCACATGCTCCAAGACCTGATCATATCTGAGAAGATCGACATCCTATGTATAACGGAAACCTGGCTAACAGAAACCGACACGGTAATAATGAACCAACTGGCACCAACCGGATACAGCTTTCATCACTGCTCCCGAACACACGCAAAAGGCGGAGGTGTAGCCATCATTGCAAAGGACAACCTCCACCTACGGTCCCAAGCCTCTGAAACCTCCGATGAAGCAGACATCCTCACCCTCACTAACAAACACCTTTCGATATGCCTGGTCTACAGAACACCCACTGCAAACTCTGACCTACCAAGGATACTACACCTCATCTCCGAGAGCATTGACCCATCAAAAGAACCAATTATATTGGGAGACTTCAATCTCCCATCCCTCCAAGACACACAAACAGAAACATTCCTTAACGCCATGACAGCAATGTACCTGGCACAGATCATAAAAGAACCAACGCACGAAAAAGGAAACACACTGGACCTCATATTTCTGAACTCCCAAACATCCTCCTCATGCAACAGTCCAACCATCTCACCAGTCCCATGGTCAGACCACTACATCATCCACCTCTCCCACGCATATCAACCAAACACAAACAGAGGTAACACTCAACACACACGGAGATTCAAAGCATTCAACAAAGAAGACTTCCTGACACTAACCCTACCTAACCTACTTACGAATTCCAACAACCTTGATGACCTCATAAACAACTGGAACACCACAATCTCCTCAGCATCCAGTGCAACCCTAAACAAACCCAGCAACAAACCCATCTCCTCAAGAGCCCGCTGGTTCACCCCTGACCTACGGAAACTAAAAACAAAACTTAGAAGAGCAGAAAGAAAATGGAGGAAAAACCAAACATGAAATAGACAAAAGGCAATACCTCTATGAGCTCACTACCTACCACTCGGAGACCGACAATGCGAAGAGAAACTACCACACCAAAATCATCACGGCAGCTGTAAACAAACCTCGAGAACTCTTCCAAATTGCCAAAAAACTGACAAGGACACCGACCACTTCTGATCAACTCCCAGATATCCCCTCGGATCTCTTGGCCCGACAATACAAACAATTTCAGCAACCCCAACAACCTTGCCTCTGCGCTACAACCACAAGGACATATTCCAACACCACCATAAACGCAGAATGGAATACATTCAATGAAACCTCAAAAGAAGAGATATCCTCCACCATCTCCTGTCTGAACACCACTACCTCCCCGCTAGACCCCTGCCCTACGGAATGGATAAAGAAAACCAAGGAAGACCTGAGTGCCCCATTAACCCACATCTTAAACGAATCCTTTAAACAAGGATACATACCAGATGCCCTCAAAACATCAATCATTCGACCAACCATAAAGAAGAACAACCTGGACCCCCTGGACCCCACCTCCTACAGACCAGTTGCAAGCCTCCCCCTCGCCACCAAGATAATAGAAAAGATAGTCCAACGCCAGCTTCAAGATCATCTGGACACCAACGACATACTTGACCCGCAGCAACATGGTTTCCGACCACTACATGGAGTCGAGACCCTCATGACCATTCTAATGAACACTCTCATCATTGGAACCCAAGAGAAACAATCAGGATACATCCTGATCTTCCTAGATATATCAGCGGCCTTTGACACAATCTCCCACGAAATCCTCATACGCAGACTACAGTCAATTGGAATCAAAGACACAGTACTCCAATGGTTCAGATCCTACTTAACCAACAGACAGCAACGGATCCGCACCCTCTCCACAACCTCGCCCCCCTACCAACAACTCCAAGGAGTACCCCAAGGGTCCACCCTATCAGCCATGCTGTTCAACATATATCTCCGTCCACTATGCTCAATCATACGCACCCACAACATCAATTTCCACATCTACGCAGACGACATAATGCTCTACGCACCAATTACAACCGCCAACCCAAAAAACGACCAGCTATCAGCCTGCTTCAACGACGTGGCCAACTGGCTACAGGAGAACAACCTATCCATCAACATAAAGAAAACCGAAGCCCTTATAGTGACGAAAGAACCCGACTTCATACCACCTACCCACCTCGACATGGGAACCACGCAAATTCAAATCCAGCCACAAATAAGATATCTAGGCGTCATCATCGACCAAGCTCTCACGTTTAAACAACAAATCAACAACACCGCTGGGACGATATTCCACAAAGCCAAAACTGTTCAACGCCTCCGACCCCTCCTAGAACCTCATGACTTCAGGACAGTAATGCAAGCTGTGACACTCCCTCATCTGGATTTCTGCAACATAATCTATCATGGACTTCCTGCCTCACACACCAACCCCCTCCGAACTGCCTTAAACACCACAGCAAGGATTATTCAGAATGCAAAAAAACGGGATCACATCACCCCAATCCTAAGAGACCTCCACTTCCTTCCAATACAAGCAAGAATCAAGTACAAAGCTATCCTACTCATCCACAAAACTATCCACCAAACAAGAAACACCTCACTCCACTCCCTGCTGCCTCACCCATCCCACAACAGACCAACCAGACATTCCTCCAATAACTCTATCGTTGTCCCCCACAAAAGAACCAAATCCACACAACGGACCTGCAACAGAGCCTTCGAACTTTATGCTCCATCCCTCTGGAACTCTCTACCAAACCACATCAGGAACAACGCTGACATCACATCATTTAAGAAACAGCTGAAGACAATCCTATTCAGTGAACATCTCTGAACAGAAATACCACCCCATCCGCATGACCCAATGCTTAGATTCAGCAGAAATATACATGTCTATGTCTACCCAAATCATTAATTGTTGCCCGTGGTGATGGCCCCACCCTGAAAATTGCCCCCCCCCCTAAGTTATATGTTTCACCGCTTTGACCCGGTGAAAAGCGGGATATAAATGCAGTTAAATAAATAAATAAATAAATAAATAAATGCTAAAGGGACTGAGCAGAAGTGGCAACTGGTGCCTCTATTCAGCTAGATTTTTTGCATGGACTGGTGCCTCCAAAAGCAGAGAGTGGGCTACATTGATAACAGGGGCATACAAACTCAGCACCTGTCCTGAAATGAATACAGAAGCATAAATTACTAAGAGAAAAGACCAACAAAGTGTATTACAGGAGGCTGAAGCTGATACTGGAAAGTGCACTAACCATAAAGAATAAGATACAAGCCATCAACCAGTTTGCAGTCACTGTAATCTCATATAGTTCTATCTTGAAAAACGGGATGTATGACAAGAAAACTGCTTTCTGTCCACGAGGTGGTTTCTAAGAATCAATGTATGCCGAGTATGTACATTCCTAGCACCAAGGGATGAATGGGCCTTAGAGAAACTCACTATACATATAGGGGTCTATTCTAAGCCATGAATAGCGGGGGATGTACACCCTGCCTGGACGTACATTCCCCCTATTCATCCCCGTGCAAGGCTCCCTGTATGAACAGCGGAGTTGTATGGGAAGCCTTAGATAGGGACGGGAGGGAGTGGGCAGAAGGCGGAGCGAGGGCGGTGTGTGGGTGGGCCAGCACCCTGGACATACAGGGCCAATTCTGAGATTGGCCCTATACGTCTGGGGAATGCCGATTAGATGGGGGACTTATTCCACCTCAGAGGACTAACTAAATAAATTGGAGAAGTGACATACATCACCAGCATGAAAAACAGGTCTGCAAAGAATACATGTCTGTCGAAGTTTTGCATGCAGCCTGCAGAAAGCTACAAAGGGTGGATGTGTGTATCTGGCAACATATTTATTTGACTATGCTTATATACCACTTTTTGCCGGGTCAAAGTGGTTTCCATTAACAATAATCTGCATATCAAATGAATCGTAACATATTAACTCTTTGAACAAGGTAATGGGTGTGGGGAGGTGATACAATTGACAAATAACTTATTCACAGGATTGCAAGGGCATTTAAATTTATAAATTCTATTTCAGTTTCATCGGTGCCTAGTTGAGGTGTTACACTGTGAGCATCAAAGTTCACGACGTGTCACATGGGTTTGCCCATCTTTCCAAAGTGATCCTTAAACAACTGTGTCTTTAATTGTTTTCTAAATGAAGAGAGGTCTGTGATGTTCCGTGGTTCGTCTGGGAGTGTGTTCCACATTGATGGGGACTAGAGGTTGAATGCACAATGCATGCCTGATTGTTGTGTTGTGCCCTTGCAGATGGTATGATCAGGTGTTGTTTGTCGTCTGTCTGGTGGATTTCCCAGAGTTTGGTTGTTGTAGTTGGGTGCATAGATGGGATGTCTGTTGTTGATGTAGCGCTTTGCGTGTCAGTAGTAGGGGTTTATACTTGATCTGTGACTCTAGCAGGAGGATGCAGAGATGCTTCAGGATTGGGGTGATATGGTCATATTTTCTTGCTCCTTGTATGGTCCGGGCTGCTGTGTTAAGGGCTGTGTGGAGAAGGTGAAGAGTGGAGAGCGGGAGTCCTTGGTAGATCGCGTTACAGTAATCAAGGTGGGGAGAGTGTCATGGCTTGGAGCACCAAGCGGAAGTCTTGCTGGTCTAGGAGGGGACAGAGGCATTGTATTGTTCTGGTTTTGAAGTACAGATTCCCACTGCATATGCCCAAGGTGGCAGCCAGCTACCAACCAGCTACACATCAGGGAGCAGGACTCAAGGGGGATGGGCTACATGACATTATCTGCTCACCTGTGTGTACAGCATACTGTATGTGCCCAGAACATGGTGAGCAGACAAAGTAAAGAGCCCTGCTGTGCATAGCCAGACATACCATGAGGTCTACTGTGGGGGCGTACCCTTTACTCATAACTGCCCCCAACAGAACTTTGCAGATATGAGTCACATCACCTACGAGGGAACAGCTTTAAAGTGCTTCTGGATGCACAGATTGGAGTCCCAGACATAGCTGGAGGATATGGCATCATCTGCCAAGGTACAACAGTGGCATCATGACATTATACAGTTCCTCCCCTCAAGGTACAATAAACACCCCCTGATCCCACAATGAAAGCATATCTAAATCTCTGTCTATGAACAGGTATGGTGGGGAGGGGAATGGCCAGGTGCGTCAGTAGCAGTGAGATGGCAGTCAGGATGGGCCATGGGATGACATGGAGGATAGCATGCTGGGGCCAGGGGTGAGTGAGAGGGTAGGCGGTGCTACATGGGAGCGGAATGTCAGCCATGCAGCAGCAGTAGGGATGACAACCTAGTACCCTATGCCATTTGGCAAAACAATCAAGCATGTGATATGCCAGCCAGGGAGCAGAAGCTACTCACCCTCCTATGTGGCAGGAGTGAAGCTATCATGACCAGCAATGCCAGTGATGGCAATGTCATCCATGAACTGCAGCACCCACTCTTCCAGGGGGCTCAGGGGTTTCTGCCATTCAGGTAGAAGCTTGCAGTTAGCTGCCTTCTTCTCCTATGCACACTGCCATAGTACCTGCCACTTTTTTTTTCAAGTCCTCCACAGCATTTACCTTGCGGGTGATCTCCTGCTAGCCATGCTATTGTGTGCAGGCATCCTCAGAGCCATAGAGGGTGGCGTGCTCCTTCATGATGAGCTTCAGGGCCATGGAGGTCTCTGAGGGTATGAAATTAGCCTTATGGGTGCATTTCATGGCAGTGTGTGCTAGATGTGACATCTGAATGGCTAACTGCAAGGGAGACAGAAGGCTTCCTGCACAAGGTTCTTAAAATACACATTTATTTATTTAATTAATAGAATGGATCTGAAAACATTTGCTTCTCACAATCAAAGAACATAGTCTCAAAATGGGCCTGCACCTTAATGTAAAGAAGACAAAGATCATGACAACTGGCAAAATCAACAGGTTCATCGTTGAAGGAGAAGAAATTGAAATTGTGAACAACTTTAACCTACTTGGATCAACTATCAATAAAGAAGCAACAAGCAGTCAAGAAATCAGACGACGCATTGCTCTTGGCAGAATGGCTATGAAAGACCTAGATAAGATTCTCAAGAGCAGAGATGTCTCTCTCCATACAAAGATTCGACTTGTTCAAGCCATGGTATTTTCAATAACATCATATGGATGTGAAAGCTGGACAGTGAAAAAGATAGACTTGAAGAAAATTGATGCCTTTGAATTATGGTGCTGGGGCGAATACTATGTATACCATGGACTGCCCGAAGAACAAACCAGTCGGTACTAGAGGAGATCAAACCTAAGCTTTCTTTAGAAGCTCAGATGACAAGACTTCGACTTTCATACTTTGGACACATCATGCGAAGAGAGAGATCATTAGAGAAAGACATTATGCTTGGCAAGATAGAAGGTCAACGCAAAAGAGGAAGGCCAGCAATGAGATGGATCGATACAATAACAGCAGCTACGGGTACCAGTCTGTCAACAATGAGCCGCCTGACTGAAGACCGAACACAATTTAGGATAGCTATCCAGAGGGTCGCCATGAGTCGACTCCGACTCGACGGCACTTAACAACAACAATAGAATGGACTATCTCATTTACTACATGGTTAATGAATAAAACTGGGCAAGTGGACTCTCTGTTATGGGATGCTAAACATCTGAATCTAGATCTGCTGCCCAACGATACCATCACAGCACGGGTATGTTGAGGTATCAGCTGCTGTGGAATGGTCCATGCACCAGGTAGCCAGAATGTGCTCCTGCTGGACAAGAATGTATGCAGGCCACTGGGCCAATATGGTGGGAGGAACATACCTGTACCTTATGAGATATGTGGCTGCTGGGAAAGGCGCAGGAGTGTACGGCTAGCAGTGTGGGCTGGGAGGAGGGCTCAGGGAGGCTGATTGGTGTGTGTACTCATGGAGCAACATACAATCTTTGGGTACTAGAGTGCTGTGTGTGGAGGACAGGGAAGTGCAGGGGAGCTATGGCCCTAGAAGAGGGGTACACAACATGCCACACAAGTGACTGACCTGGGAGGACAGGGAGGCAGCATGAGGAAGCGCAGCCCATGGTCCCCAACAGTACCACTGAATCATGGCAGAGGGCTGCAGAACCAATAACCATGCTGATAGCCCAGAACTATGGAGGCACCTCTGGGGCTTGTAAAGGCTGCAGCAAGGTGTTGCGTAGCCTGGGTCCCTGCCTCACCACTCACATTGTTTCCTGACATATGTGTAGGGACCTGTCGCTGTACTGTGGCTTCCATCCAGTGGTCCATACCCAGGTCTTCCCACAACTCTGTCACCCAAACAGGGACAAATCCTGTGGTCAGGCATCTCTGACATGCCCCATCCATGTGCAGGCAGTGGTACCTACCCTCAGTAGATGCTGTCTGACAGTAGCCCTCCGAACTGTATGCTGATTATGCAATAAGAACACAGCCATTGCCTGTTGCAGGGCCCAGGTACGCATGCACCTGGCTGCCCCACAGCACCAGGAGGCCATGCAACCTGCATGAGCACCCATGTGGCCCCCCCATGCTGTCTGGCTGCTCACATCCCATTACCCAGTGCATGGATGCCCCACAATTGTACCACCTTTCACCCACAATGGTACCACGCTGCTAACATCACTCCTCTCCAATGTTACCTGGGACCCACAAGTACAGGTCCCATCAGCAGACTGAAATCTCACCAGACTGCGCCTGTACCCTGGCTTACAGCATACTCCATTTCCATACCTCCTCAGCCCGCACTACATGGTGTCCCTCAGCCTTGCCACCGTGGGAGTGCTGGCCTGGCCACTACCCTGGCCCTTGCCCGCTAGAGAACAGCAATCTTGTGGCCTTGAGCAAGGGCAAGGGGTTTCTAGTTCCATAGGCAAGGGGTTTCTAGTCCCATAGGTGCTCCTTGTGGTCTTGGGCAAGCCACTTAACTCTCCGTTGCCTCAGGTACAAAAAACATAGATTGGGAGCCCTTTGGGGACAAGGGAAAAATATACATACAGTACTGACTGTACACTGCTTTGACTGGTAGAAAAGCGGTATATAAGCCTGGTTAAATAAATATACCACTTGCTCATACTAAGGCCACAATGCCATCCCAGCAGCCACCACAGACCCTGACCTGTACACTGCAAACCAATATTCACATCCTAATGTGCCAGACACTCGCCTATGTTGCAGGAGGCAATGATGACACTATGGGTTACAATAAACTGACTTTATTACAACATACCAACAACACCCCCTTCCCATTCCCATCCCTTCCCCCATTAGCCCTGCCAACATCACTCCTCCCCACATCACTCTTCCCCAATGAGGTGCCTGGGGCAGGGTCTGCAGGAGGCATAGTTGGGGCCTGCTGGTGCAGGGCCCTGCATGTCATCAGAGCTTCCAAGCCCACCTGACACCACCACCCATGATGGTGTGTGATGGCACAAGGTGGGCATGAAGGTCTTATAATATCCCTCACTCCTCCTGGCCTTCCTCATTTATGGCCACAGCTAGCCTGCCTGGCCCCCTTGTCCCTAGCAAGACATGTGTGCCTGCATCAGCAGCCCACTCCTTCTCTGGCATCTACCACCATCCCGGTCACGTGTACCTCACCCAGCCACTCCCCTGGTGCTCCCCCCAATTCTTCCTCTGCTTAGGCCTCCTCCTCCTTCTGAGTCTTCCTCCTCATTCAGGCCCTCCTCTGCCACCTCCTCCTCTTCCTCTGCCTCTTCTTCCTCTGCTGCTTCCTCCATGGCCTCCTCAGTGGCCTCTTCCTCCTCCTCTCTTTCAGAGATGCTGACTGGGGGGGGGGGGGGAGGGGTTGGGGGTGGTGGGGGTGGTGCTGGAGCTTTGGCTGGAGCTGGAGCTTGCTGCCCCCAAGGATGCTCCTGCAGGTGGTGGGTGTGGCTGGCTGGGCCAGGGAGGATGCCTGGATGCTTCCCTCAGCTCTTCCTCCTTGGCTTCTCTAGCTGTGAACAGAGGGACAGTAGGCCATAAGATGATTGTAATGTAGGGCTTGCAGGAGATGGACAGAGCTGACAGATTTGCACACACAATGGCAACAGCGCATGCACACTCCATGGGGCAGCAACATATCCAGACATATTAGGCTAGAAACATATCTGCTGTTATCCACAATTTGAGGCCTACATTCACTGTATTTCTTGGGGGGATGTGTACCATTCCATGTATGCCACTACATGTGCAGCTTCATGGACACTCCCTGGTTGCTCTCACTATCATCTCCACATCATCTGTATTTCTTTCCAGTTCTACAGGCATCAGCACATTGTGACTGCCAGCTTGACCCTGCATATGCTACCTCGTATACCTGTCTTTTACCTCTGAACCCCACAGGGCTGTCTTCATTCTGCAGCTGCCCTCATACTGCCCCCTCCAAATGCCCTCAATGCCCCTACTCCATGCTCTGTGCCTCCCCTTTCACTACCATATCTCTTCATCTCTTTTTCTCTCAACCTGTGCTCCAGTTTATCACACCCCTTCTCATCGAATGCCTGTTTACATATCCCCCTCACTCTGTCACTCAGCCCCTCCTCTCTTCTCTTCCACTTTTCCTAACCCCCTTGTCCTTCCCTATCTGTTCCCCACCCATTCTGTACATCTTTTGACCCTACTCTCAACATCTCTCATTGACCCTGTGGTACCACTCTTGGAGCATGAGGCTCTGGTTTATGTGTTGTGTTGTTTGTTGGGTTGCATTTGTGTGATTGTTGCATAGACCCACTTTGTTATACTGTATATCATGTTCCAGCTCTAGAACAGGTGGTGATATGTGGGGAACATGGACTTAGATGATGCCATACTAGGTAATGGCCAGGGGCAGGTGCTTTAGCTCCCAGTCCTGTGCTGGCAGAGGGGGCATATCCAAATTTGTGCAAGCATAGAATATTTGTAGCATGATTTCCCTGCGGTTTATTTCTGTAGTCTGTGTATGTTTATAGTCAACGGTATTATTTGCTCATTGCACCTGGCCAGTTGCACCAGGCCACATGACAGTTAGTACAATAACAGTTGTGACACCTCCACAAACTGCCCCCTCAACCGGCCTGTCCAACACAAGGAGCAGAGAAATGGTAATACTTTTTGTGCATGTTTCATTCCCCACTCATGGTTTTGCTTTTGCACAACAATACAGCTGGCTGGTTGTGAACCTGTGTCCCATGCATTTGCAGAACATCCTCTAACACGGAGAGATCTTGAGTCCCCTTGGGTGAAGTCTGTAGCTGCATACTATTCTAGGATGGGGCCCCCAGGCATCCTGGAATGGCAAGGAAGTGCATTTTGAACTGTGTAACATGCCAGGGTCAGTGACCTAACACATGCCACTGTCCACAGTGACTGCCATGGGGCATCTCCACTGCTTGTATGTGCGTTCCCACAGTCAGGCCTGCACCAGGTGCTCATTTCTGACATACTATTCTGCCAACCCCCCCCCCCCCCTCCTCACTGGAGCTCAACCTCCCATTGTCTACACAACTCTGCAGGTGGAGCTGGATCCCCCTCCAGATAGTGGTGGACAGATGGAGGTTGGTGCTGCAGTGCTGGTGGTACAGTACCCCCTCCCATCTGAGGACCATTCTGTCCAGGGCCTAAGCCTCTGCGGGGCTAAAGTTGTATGCTCTCCTCACTACCATGTTGCTACTATGTACCTGCTCAGCCAGAGGGGGCTCCTGCATGTACAGTATGCATTTGCAAATGTGATATCATAGCCAGTTATGGTCTCTTTGGTGGGGGCGACTTGTACACCCGACTGTCTGCTAGCAGGCGACTTATAAACAAACTGAGCACCCTAGGGATGGACCCTAAAGTTACTGCTTGGGTTAGAAATTGGTTGGGTGGGAGGCAACAAAAAGTACAGGTAAATGGGGCTCACTCTGAGGAGAAGGATGTTACCAGTGGTGTGCCCCAGGGATCTGTCCTTGGCCCTGCGCTTCTTATCCATGCATTTTGCATTTACTTCTGCCTTGCATGAGTATGTCAAATATTGGTGCTTACTTCCCATCCATGTACCTGGATTTGGCCGCTAGTGGTGGATCTCCCATATCTGAACATTTTCCATCTGTGCCCACATGTCCAGCAGCAAACTCACAATTCGTGCCCTTTTCTATGTGGGTTTCTTAAGCCAGTTATCAGCCTCTTCTGTGCCTCTTGCAATATATGCTTCCTACAATTGCATGCTCATATCTTTATGCAGATCTGGGACTAATAAAAGCGTTTTCTATTTGTAAACAGGAGACTGGACGCCTGCCTTTTGAAGAATCTCTACCAATTGCTCACATGTCAGTATTTTTATTACCATTGGATTGGGGAACTTTGTGGTGCTCAATCTTTGCACTGGGAATTTTTGTGCCCTCTCTAACTCAAAGGGCATTTTAAAGTCCAATTCTAATAGGTTTGGCAGCAACTGCGCATGAATAGATCATTGCTCCATGACCAGCAGTTAAGGCTTTCCAGGCTTCTTTCTAGATTGGCATCTGTTAAGACTGGATGTGGTGGGGACTGCAAAACAGGGGACTTGGATTTAGCTCACACCTGTTCTCAGAACTTCAAGGCAAGTTACATTCAGGAGCGGTATGTATTTTTCTATTCCCAGAGAGCTCACAATCTAAGTATGTACCCGAGGCAGTGGAGGATTAGGTGACTCGCCCAAGATCACAAGGAACAGCAGTGGGATTTGAAACAGGCTTCCCTGGTTCTTCTTAGCTTGCGGCTCTATCAATTAGACTACTCCATTTTTGCTTGAGGAATATCTGGACTCGCCGAGTAAAGCTCTGAATAATATTTATTTATTTATTTGTATTTATGCTCCTATTTGTATCCTTTTGAATTAGAATTGCTGAATCAGAATAAACTGATAAACTCCAGATCACCATTCCAGCATCTTACCGCCATCAACATACAACTCATAATGACCAGTAACAGATTCTATAAGAGCCAATCCGTATCAGCTACTGCTGACCCCACAAGCACAGACTGTCATACAAAACTACAGTCAACAACATTCACCCGTTACTTCAGATCCCGCAACCAAAACTGGATACACACAGAAAATTTCCATCCTCACTCAACCTTATCACATCCATCAACACTTTACATGATCAATCGAACATACATAGAAAAGGGATATATTCAATCTCAGGATACCCACAACAATCCAGAGTCATCCAGAAGTTTCTTCACAATCCATACAGCCCCTCCCTCCCCACACACTATAGTTGCAATATCCACCCCTTAATGGGACATCAATCTTCTTCTTGATTACCCACCAACATGATATTATAAGAATTTTTTAAAACCAGCCATATCAAATCTGCATAATCTTCCGAAGTTCTAGATCAGTGGTTCTCAAACCTGTCCTGGAGTATCTCCTAGCCATTCAGGTTTCAGAATATTCAAAATGAATATGCATGAGAGAGATTTGCATGCTATGGAGAACAGCGCATATTCATTGTGGATATCCTGAAAACCTGACTGGCTAGGAGGTACAGCAGGACAGGGTTGAGAACCACTGCTATAGATTATGCAGAACTGGAAATTCACTTAAAAAGAGTTTGTGTCCACTAAAACAGACTACAAAATATCACACTGGGCCAACCGGATACAAAACATTACACTTTCTAACTGAGACCAAATCTGGATATGTACAGGGCCAAGGAAAGGAAAGGAAACAATGGAATAGATACCAAGACTGGCAGATATTCAGGTTTTAAAACCCCTTTTATTGACCACAACGCGTTTTGGCCAAAGGCCTTCTTCAGGGGGATATCAAACAAGGAGACAAACCTCAAAAGAACAAATACAAGATTAAAACAAATACATTAAAAACATTGGGAACATCAAAAGCCAAATTTATGAATAAATAAATAGTTAAAAACGATAAGAAAGAATGAATTCAAATATATATATATATATATATATATATATATATATATATATATGTATATATACAGGCTGTTATATACATTGACAAGAACAAACTAATGTGTTTATAAAATAAAACCACCAATATGATAAATATTTAATGGATCATTACATATAGTAAAATTTAAATTTGATTGCTCTTTGGTATCGGCACAAGATGGTTCATGTTGGACTTTTTTCTTTTATCGGTTTGAAGCATCAACAATATGTAATAGTCTTCCCTGTAAGTTTTTAAGAAGAAGATTTTATACCCCTACTTTGTTCTTCATTTCTTTTCATTTTTTGAGTTCCTCCTTTGCCCGTCTTAGGTTGTATTTATTTCTCTCTCCTCTCTAGTAGAGGTTTTGCAGTATGCCCTTCTCTTTTTACTTTGACATATTTATGGTTTCATGGAAACTTTCTTTGGTGTTCACACAATATAATTGTGATATGAGTGTTTTAATATATGTTTTATTATTTAGGTCATTTAGTCATTAACAATGGGTTTTTAATTATTTATTTCAGTGTTTTATGTCCTTTATTTGCAAGAAAGTTTTTATCAAAAGGTATTGCTGTTTTACATTATATTTATACTATTATAATTTAATATTTTATGGTTATTTTTATTATCATTTTGTAATTTTGATTTACCTGTCATAATGTATCCTCCTCGTTTCTTTACACACAATAGACTTCGTATTTATTGTCTTTATGCACACATATTAATGTTTTATTATATACCTTTTTAATTGTAATTTTTAAATATTTATCATATTGGTGGTTTTATTTTATAAACACATTAGTTTGTTCTTGTCAATGTATATAACGCATAGGGGTCAATAAAAGGGGTTTTAAAACCTGAATATCTGCCAGTCTTGGTATCTGTTCCATTGTTTCCTGCGTATCCTACAGATAATTTATTTGCTTCCTTTGTTCTACTATGTACAGGGCCAATATATTATTCTTAACTTATATGATAAATTGTGTTTCATTATATTCCTTTAACTAAACAGCCCATAACTGCACCACCCGATGAATCCATGATACCTATTAGCATCTTCCAATCTGGGTTTAAATAATCACTTTCCATATCTTCACACAAGACAGAATGCTGCATTAAAATAAGATCACCTTAAATTCATATGCTCCAATAATAAATTGAAAACAGCAATTTGAAGAAAACAGAAAAGAGAGATATCAAAACAAATTATTTAGGGATAGCCCAAAACAATTTTACAGGGAATTAGAGAAGAACATTAGTATGGTTTAAAAAAAATCACCGACAAAGTTGAAACAGAAACTTTCTGAAGAAAATTGTTCTCTATAGGGTCTTCGAATAATCAAGAAGCGGAATGGTTATCCTGCATATAGGTGAATTTAGAAAAACACCAGAACATAATTGATAATAGAGGTGTAAAGTTCCAGGCTATTATTCTGTGAATCCTGTAGAGATAGAGAAGGGCCTTTAGTACCAAGAAATGCAGTCAGAGACTAAGAAAATGTGGCAGAAAGATACAGAAATATTTCCTATTGTATTGGGAGCTACTGGTCTGATTAAAATAAATTTCTAATAACACTTTGACAAGTTGCCTATACATGTTACATCTTATGAACTCCAGAAGGAAGCTCTCTTTGGCACGATGCAAGTCCTACACTGAACGTTAGCAGAACATTTGAGAGACTGAGATCATACTTTATTCACCCTGGCTTAGGATCGAGGTGCATTTGGTGAAATTGCCCCTGTGGGAGGCAGAATCCATAATAACTGCAGCATTATACCAGACTCGTACTCCAGTACTCTAATGAAGATCTCTTCTGCTCATTTGATTCCTATCTCATTACCAGTCAGTTCTGCAATAATGCTCGAGGTGCCTCCGGAACCTCAGAAGTCTTTGTTGTATTATTCATTGTCTCCCACACTCTGACAAGATAGTACATGCCACATTTAGTTCTGATCCCCCTTAGCTGACCATATATATATCTAATAGTGGTGTTTAGTGTTAAGGACCAGAAGAAACAATACGGGGTGGCCTTGGTACTTCAGTGGGGCCCAGGCCTTTGCAGCTTATAATGTTGCAAGAGTATGAGAGCAACAAAACACTTTCACAACCACTTGTCATGGATATTTGGATACTGTAGTGTGCTATGAAGGTACCCAGCGAGCACATTCTAATTCAGATAGTTGCTCAAGTGAATCTATGATAAGGCGGTATAGAAAATCCAATAACTAAATAAATCTAAAAACGTTGGCATGAACTTCCCCATGAATGAATCATGTCTGTACCTTTAATCTAATATCCCAAACCTCCTTAATTCAATGACACTACATTAAATTCAATATCTATAGTCATTGAAGAAATGCGACCAGTAGCTACCCTGGTAACTATATTTCCATAATTCAGTCACCAATTTTTTTGTCGGGGACGACCAACCTGAGAGGAGGGAGAGGAACCCAACTCCCCGTGTTGGAAGAGCCCTTTTATTCAAGAGAGCCGTAGCCCTCATTTTAAACTAGTGTAACTTGCACACTTAACTGGGTGAAGGCATCAATTCAACAAATACACCACTTAACTTAAAATAACGGCCATTCCATTTCAGCGAAACTCTTCAGAAGGGCAATTCTATCTGTTTTCTGCCCTTGTTGGTTCATCACCATCACCTCCTCTCAGGTTTGTCGTCCCCGACAAAAATATTGGTGACTGAATTATGGAAATATAGTTACCAGGGTAGCTACTGGTCACATTTCTTCAATGACTATGGATATTGTACCTTTAATCTGGCAGACCCAGCACTCTAAAATTATTGTGTGATTGTTTTTATCTTCCGTATTGTGTTCCAACATTTTGACTGTATTCACTTGCCATGAGACAGTAGACAGCTGCTCTACATGAGATTCAACCTTATTTTCCAATACTTCCATCCTGGTAAGTACTGAACTTATTTGGGTTTTCAATCCTGTCATCTCCTCTTTAAGTTCTTGCAACATTGCTTTATTATCTTTAAGCAGAGCTGCAAAATCTCTGCCATCATTGCATTACTTGAAGCTTTTGCAACTACAGGAATTTATTTAACCTGATGCAAGATCGGCGATTTCAGACCTGAAACGTGCCACGTCATGAATTTTGAAATTCTGGGCTGCATGGTAAGCTCGAAGAAAAGCTAAGTGCATTAATTTTGATCACTTTCTTAAAAAGTATG
This sequence comes from Ichthyophis bannanicus, assembly GCA_033557465.1. Lineage (NCBI taxonomy): Eukaryota > Metazoa > Chordata > Amphibia > Gymnophiona > Ichthyophiidae > Ichthyophis > Ichthyophis bannanicus. The sequence continues at coordinate 1,711,873,478 of CM066031.1, read as the reverse complement.
ATTAAAAGGAGAGGTCACAGCGAGGGGATGGATTTTATTCCTCCCGCTTGTGTATGACAACTCCGACAAAAAGAGTTTCTCACTGCTACACATCAGAGTTCTTTTTTGTAATTGATCATTACTTTTAGCATTACTTCGGAGCCTGACCTGCTGACCATCTTGTGAGGTGAAGGAGGCTCTTGTTCTCTGAGAAGGGGAATTTGAGTATTTCAGCTTGGCCGGTTTAATATTAGACATCACCAACACTGATTCACCATCATCTAAACTCAGACTTTATATAGGAGAACTGGAATCTTTTGTGTTTCGGAGAGTGAGAACTCTGGCTTCGTGCAGCCATTCTGGATCATGTTCATTAGCACCCCCGCCCCCCTTCTTTCCTTGGATATTTTATGATTATTTAACTAATATATCACCCTTTAGAACAATATAAGAGAGATTTACAAAATACACAACATAAAATATACGAGAGGAGAACATTGAAAAAAAGCAATAAACCAACACAAGGAGAAGATAAAATCTCTTAGCCAGCCCTGTAAGATGGGGCAATATAATCTATAAGCTGGTGAAAACAAGAAGGTTTTTAAACTGATTTAAAATGTATTATAAGAACTTTATAAATCAAAGATATTTTGGCTGAGAATTCCAAAGTCACGTTGTCAAGGCATGTAATGTTGACTCTTGTAGATTTCCATCTAACCCTAGCTGGGGAAGGGTTCACTAGGAGCCTATGTTCTTGAGATCTCAGTGTCCTAACAGGAATGTAAGGAATCAGGCAGCTATGTAGTGGAAGTGAGCAACCTGTACTTAAGATCTTATAGATCAGACTGAGGAGTTTCAATTTAATTTGAAAGGCTATAGGAGGTTAATGGCTTTCTAATAGAAAAAGAGTGATATGATCAACTACCTTAGACAAGTTTTATTGCCACGTTCCGAACAATCTGTAGTCTTTTGATAGCCATTCCTGGTTTGTTTTATTGCAAACTGGCCTTGATCTTCAAAAGGGAAGGTATAGAAAAATATGGTAAATAAATAAAAAAAGCAAGCATTACAATAATATAATAATGGCATGACCAGGGCATGGATTAAAGTTAAAGAAGCTTTTTTATCCAGGAAAGCCTGAATCAACCTTATATGACATAAATCGTAAAAGCGTACTTTTACTGTTGCAGAAATTTAGTTGCTAAAATTCAATTCAGTGTCAAGCAGATGGTCCAGGATTTTTACTAAATGCAATAAAGGAAGCCTATGTCCTGCTCAACTGGGAGAGAGAGTACTGTTGGTGGTTGTCGACTACGCTACTATATAGCTAAACACTTCATGGGGTTAAACTGGAGTCTATTATCAAGCAGTCAACAAGATATCGCCATCAGGCATACCATTAGTGCTGTCAAATCAGGTTTCTTAGAGTCAGTAGAGTGGACAAATGGTATGTTATCTGCAAAAATAAATCTACTGACACCTAGGGATTGAATGAGGGAAGCCAGTGGACTGAGAAAGAGGTTAAATAATATGGGGGAGAGGATACATTAGATCCCTGTGGTACATCACAGAATAATTTTAAGTTCAGATGCAATATTATGATCTTGGGATTGAAGATTTTTTGTTTAGTGGATTCTGTCAGGACCTTCAGGCGTTTATTCTTGTTTCTTGGGGCACAGCATGTACAGTAGTATCATGTGGATTGGCTATACATAATAGAGTTTGTTCCTGTATGGGAATGAAGAAAACTGGAATTGTGAATATAACTGCATCTGCCATTGGTTTTCTATACACAGATGTTCGTAGATGGCTGTTGTGAAGAAGGATGCTATATTGGAGAGACACACGCGACTTATAAACCAACTGAGCAACCTAGGGATGGACCCTAAAGTTACTGATTGGGTTAAAAATTGGTTGAGTGGGAGGCGACAAAGGGTACAGGTAAATGGAGCTCACTCCGAGGAGAAGGAGGTTACCAGTGGTGTGCCACAGGGATCTGTCCTTGGTCCGATTCTTTTTAATATCTTGGTTAGTGATATTGTGGAAGGACTGTCGGGCAAAGTTTGCTTCTTTGCGGATGATACCAAAATCTGCAGTACAGCAGACACCCAGGAAGGTGCAGATAACACGAGGAGGGATCTAGCTAAGCTTGAAGAATGGTCTAGAATTTGGCAGTTGAGATTTAATGTTAAAAAATGCAAGGTCATGCATATGGGCTGCAGCAATCCAAGGGAACGATATAGTATAGGGGGTGAAGTACTTCTGTCCACAAAAGAAGAACGGGACCTGGGTGTGATCGTGTCTGATGATCTTAAAGTAGCTAAACGGGTAGAGACGGCAATGGTGAAAGCTAGAATTATGCTTGGATGCATAGGGAAAGGAATGGCCAGCAGAAGAAAGGAGGTGATATTGTCTCTGTATAAGTCTTTTGTGCAACTTCATTTGGACTATTGTGTGCAATTCTGGAGACCGCACCATCAAAAGGATATAAGTAGTTTGGAGTTGATACAGAGGGTGGCTACTAAAATGGTTAGTGGTCTTCATTATAATACATATGAGGACAGGCAAAGATCTTAATATGTATACTTTAGAGGAAAGGCGGGATAGAGCTGATATGATTGAGATGTTTAAATACCTCCGTGGTATAAATGCACAGGAGGAGAACATCTTTTGATGGAAAGCAAGCTCTGCTATGTGGGGACATAGGTTGAGGGTGAAAGGGGATAGACTTGGGAGTAATATGCAGAAATATTTCTTTACGCAAAGAGTGGTAGATGTGTGGAATAGTCTTCCAGTGGAGGTGGTAGAGATGAGGACAGTATCTTAATTCAAAAAAGCATGGTACAAACACAAAGGATCTCTAAAGGAAAAAAGGGGACTGTTGAAGTGGTTGATATGGAATGGCAGACTAGATGTGGTCTTTTTCTTCTGTCTTGTTTCTATGAATAAGGAAGCAAGTTGGTATGGATAGGGAGAAGTCTGTTTTCAGGGGGTAGTAATTTGGTGAGGGGATTGATGGAAAGCAAAGGGGTAATGGGAGGGGGAGCAGGAAGGCAGAGGATGTTTCTTGGTGCCTAAGGTGCAAAGGTTCTTATATCTCCTTCCCCCTGCCATTTTCTTACCCCTCTTACGGCATCCCTTTTCCTTTCCTCACTCAAACTCACTTTTTTTCTGGGGCCAAATCCTCTGTATCTTTTAGTCACAGGTTTGACTCTCCAGCCACTACACTAGCATTTTCGAAGGCCTGCACCAGCTCTGCATCTTCCGATGACAGGCCCAAACTCCCTGCCACTGTGCGGCCGCTTTTGAAGGTCTGAGCCAGCTCTGCATTTTCTGATGATGGGTTCAACCTCCCCACATTGTGCTGTATATTTTTAGGAAACAGGCCGGCTCTCCATCTCCAGGTGGTGGGGCTCAAGCTCCCTGCCACAGTGCTGCTCTTCTCTGACTCGCTTCTCTAATGTTACTTTTTTCTTCTTTTCCTCTACTCCCTATAAATCAGTTTTTTTGTGTGCACAAAAAACATGCATACTAGCAAACAGACTAGCAGACATACTGCTGTGTGTGAAGTGTGCCTAAAAATGTATGAGATTAGCTCAACAAAAATATATTTATTTATTTATTTATTTTATTTAACATTTCTTATATACCGCGCTCTTTGTCATCAGTGCGGTTTACATTGAACAATATAACACTTGGTCAATTGAATTAGACCATCATCTACATAGAACAGGGATTTAACATGGAGGTAACTTGGGGGAACTATTTACATTCTTAGTACAAGTACATTTAGGTCTAAATTTGCTGTAGGTTTTTGGACTCATAAAGCTGTGGTTTGGGGTTGGGAGGGTGGGGAAGAGTGAGGGGGGGGCGGGAATATCCAGATGTGTAAAATACGTGAGGAAAAGGTGGTGTTTGAGGGCTTTTCTGAACAGGCTAAGGTCCTTGATTGCTCTAATGCTGGGAGGGAGCTTGTTCACCTTATATTCTTTTTTTTGTTTAATTTATTAACATTTATTTTGGTCTGGAAGAATTAAAGATATACAAAAATACAATATCCCTTGTTATGTTAGTTTTCTTTGAACATTAATAAATATATCCTTAAATGCACTGGTAAAGTGTGCTGTTAGCACGGGTTTAGTACATGGTAAATGGTTGGCATGAAACCACGATAATTACCATGTTCTACAAATGCCAGCACAGTAAAAATCCCATATTAACCATTTAGGGCTCATTCTGAACCCCAAATAATTAACCTGTATGTGCGGGATTTATGTTTTCACGCGAAAAAGTCTAAAACCAAATTCTGCACATTTGTGGCTCTGCACATACATGGCACATAAACAGGGATCCCAGAACGTGGGCGGGAGGGAGGTAACGGGGATGTGGCCAGTCATGAAGACGTATAAAGTGTAATTTGATGCTACCCATATACATCCAGGGTAGTTCCCACAGATGTCCAGGTTATACCTGCTGAAAGGTGGAATAAAGGTAGGACTTGGAAATATTTCTGCTCTGCACCTCAATGCAGCCCATAGTAGTGAATAGATATGTAACCAATGCTGTGCACTGTTGTGTCTGCAGGCTGGGTCCACATTTACATACTTGTACATACACTTCCCTGTCACTAATAAGGGGGCCTCAGCAGGAGGGCGTGGAACAGTACGCCATGCCAAGATGCACCAGCATTGCTTTACACAATGTGCATAGTTGTAGGGAGCAACGTTGGTGTCCTGGGCAAGTTGGTGTGGTGCTTGCACTGCTGACTGCTGTCATTCTACTGGCTCTTTATTAATGATAGGGAAATGTTTGGCTGGTTGCTGTGGGAGGCCTGTTCTGCTGGATTCATGTGCTTACTTACAGATGTGTTCCTGAGATGTCCACACCCTACATACCTAGGAAGGTCGTCTACTGCCATGTAGGTAGTGCTGTACTGCTACTTGTGCCTGATAGATCACTCTCTACCTGTTTTCCTTCTACATTACATTGTACTGCGATTGCTTTGTAGTGTTCTGGGAATGCCACAGACTAGCTTTGATCATCTAACTTGCATCCTCCTATGGGTATCGTCAACTTGCATTGTAATTCTGTCTCATAACTGCACTGTCCATGGCCACAGCTGCTTAAAAGCTGCATATTTTAAAGGGGAGGTATGGCCGTTCATGGGTATATCGCAGAGATGGGCAGGGTTGCAGATGTACATCTTTTCAGAATACATTGAATGTGGGGATGTCCAAAGCCATTGTCAGCATATACCCACCTAGCACATCTATGTGGGCGATTCTGTGCATGCAACTGCGTCTATCCCCATGTGTGCAGAATTGGGTTCTATTTCTGCACATTTCAATTTGGATGTGCCCATTGCCCAGATGTGCACGTTTTCGGAATTGGCCTGTTAGTTTGCAATTGGGTGACACCTGGGCATTTTTGGGGTGGAGAGTAGACATTGCCTGCATATTGCAATTAGCACAGGCTTCATTAGTGTGCACTAACTGTCAATATTTCAGTTAGCACAGGTGCACTTATTGTCACCTTAATGGGTGGTGATAAGTGCACCTGTGTTAATCGCAGTTTCAGGTTTAGTATGGTGAACTACTTCCTACCATACTAACTGCATGGGGATTTCCGGGAATGCCCCCAACAGTTTGTATGAGTTAACTTCACCTGCCATGATAATTTTGGAACTAAATGCATGCTAAGATGCTGATTCTTAGTGCAGTTTAGTTAATATGCCCCTTTATATTTATTTATTTTATTTATTGATTTACAGTCTCTTTTATACCATGCTATTCGACATCAGTGCGGTTTATATGGAACAGAAATCTTACAAAAGTGCAGCAAGCCGCTCTGTGTTTACAAAGAACGGGTACTAAAACTTGGATAACAGTGGGGTAACTATTTACACATAGGCATCACGATTGAGTCCTATCGAAGGTAATCATAGTCATGGATGGCTTGCCAGGTATGTAGGTGTGGCTGTACTAGGTGGGGTGGGAGGCTGTTAGGGTGCTGTCCTCTGGGTAGTATTTGAGGAAGAGGTGGTGCTTCAATGCCTTCCTAAACTGTGTTAGGTCAGGGATTTCCCGGATGGTGGGTGGTAGGGCGTTCCAGAAACTGGGTGCACAGAACCTGAAAGCCCTGTTTGTTGTTGCCTGGGTGCATTGGGTTATTGCCTTCGGGATTACCAGTGTGTTAACTGCTGCAGATCTTCTAGATCTGTTGGGGGAGATGGTGTGGATAAGCTCCATGAGTGAAGTAGAGGAGAGCCCACTGATGGCCTTGAAAGTCAGCAGTAGGGTTTTGAAGGAGAGTCTGCCATGTATCGGGAGCCAGTGGAGCTTTTTCAGGATGGGCATCACATGTTCACTCCTGGAAGCCCCGTGTAGGACTCTCGCCGCGGCATTCATCGCAAGCTGGAGTGGGTTCAGGGTGGATTGTGGGAGCCCTTGTAGGATTGCATTAGCGTAATCAAAGTGTGGTATAATCAACGCTTGATAAATTGTCCGGAAGTTGTCCGGCTCTAGCAGGGAGCGTATGTGCCTAAGTATTCGGATCTTGTGCTAGACTGCTCTTACTGTGTTGCTTATGTGTACCTTCATGTCAGGCGTTGGTCTAAAGTGACGCCAAGGTCTCGGATTGTGGTTTTGGTTTGTAGCTCTGCTTTCTTAACCTTTAAATGGGGTGGCGGGGTGAAGTTTTGGTTCCTCGTAATGAAAAGGACCTCGGTTTTCTTGTGCTGTATTCGAAGGTTCTGAGTTTAGAGCCAGTCGGATACTGCATTAAAGCAGTCTGTCAGTGGGGAGAGGTCCAGCTGCTCTGTTGCGAATGGCATGTAGAGCAGTACATCATCGGCATATATCAAGCAGTCTAGGTTGAATGATTGGATGAGCTTGCAGATAGGCTGCATGTATATATTGAACATTGGGGTGGAGAGGGAGGATCCTTGCGGAACGCCCTGCCTCTGGTGGAAAGGTTCTGATGATGAGTTTACGGATCGTACGTGCTGCCATCTGTCAGATAGGTATGACTTGCACCATTCGAGTGCTGTGTCACAAATACCCTTCTCCTTGAGACGCCCCAGGAGACGTTTGTGGCTTACTGAATCGAAAGCAGCGTCTATGTCTATGAAGATGAGGACAAACCCTTGGCGAATGTTGTCGATTCCAGCAATTACGTTATTGTAGAGGGTGGTGAGGAGTGTTTCCACACCATGGGACTCCCTAAATCCGTGTTGGCAGGGGTCCAGTGGAGAGGCGGATTCGATGTGGTCTTGTATTTGTCTTTGGACTTCTTTCTCAATTATCTTGGCTAGTAGTGGTATACTAGATATAGGTCTGTACGAGTCCACCTTCTGGGGGTCGAGCTTACTGTTTTTCAACAGAAGCCTGATGGACATATGTTTGAGGCATTGGGGGAATGAGCCTGTTGTGAAGGATATGTCCATGAGCCTGGCTATGAACGGGCTAAAATCGCAGCATAGCTCTTTTATCCAGAAGGCAGGGCAGGGGTCGGTTTGTGCTGTGGTGGTATTGATCGCAGCGATGGTGTCTTCAATGTACTACTTGGCTGGAGTGGAGAAGATGGTCAGGGGTTTTAGATAGGTGGACTTGTGTATGGTGGTGGGTGCTGCGGACCTATTGGTCTGGCATAGTTTTGATAACATTTAAAGAAGTCATGATAATTATGTGCAATATTAAAAATGCTAAAACTGTATTCAGTGGCATATTACGTCTTGATGAATTATGATAGAAAACACTTTTATGCAAGAGCTTGCTCACTGAATTAATTTGCAATGGCCTATGTGTCATATGACAAACTGTCTCTTATTGTTTGTATAAATGTTGGTTTAAACTTGGGCTTGATATTCAAAGGGTTTACATGACTTGCACACCTGCAAACTGTAAATGTCGCTCAGCGGGATATTCGATGGCACTAATACAATTAATGAATATCCACAGGTGCTGCTATTGCATGTCTTGATGCCAACCAGTTAGTAGCAGGGCATTTTGGGGGTGGCATCCAGTCATAACTGGACTGCAGCCATATAGAGCCGCTGTCCGGTTATGGCTACGCGGTGAAGGTCAGGCGCAGCAAAAGCTGCTTAACTTTTGCCATGGAAGCTTACCAGGCAGCGGCTAAATATTGCCGTTGCCCAGTTAGCTTCCTGTGAATCTGAGCAAGCCGGTTATTCAGTGCCGGGGCCAGATATACCCTGTCATTGAATAACCAGGTTTTAAATTTGTTGGCACCAGCTAGCCGCATTAGATCGGGTAGCTGCCACCGCTGAATGTTGGGCCCTTGGTTTATAGGACTCTGTGGAAGAAAACACAAAATTCTTTTTGCAGTACATGCTGTTAGGAAAAGTCAAACTGGATGTCTTCACGATCCTCTTGCCACAGCTGGATCTTCATTTTATTGATCTAAGTTTTATCTTAAAGCATCCATTATACTGGTGTCTACTCGGTTGCCATGCAACATATCATTTACAATTATAGGCTATAATTTCAGGCAACTGTTTATATTTCATTTTTTGACAATAACATTTTCTCATGAATGATCTAATTTCCATTGATAAGGATAGCATCTGTCCTGAAGACTTGCTTTGCCATTTACCGCATGACACATCTGCATTCTTTTCAATTCGAACATCATAGAGCAGAAATGAACACAGTAAGAGAAGAAATGGCACAGCTGGGAATTCTAAGCCTTCATTTTCCTTTTTCTAAGCCTGTTTTGTCATTTGAAAAAGGAAAAAGGTACTTAACCTCGCAGCAGTGTGTAGAAAAGATAAATAAAGCTTTCAAGCAAAAATTGCATCAAAAAGGTGTATTAAAGAAGTGAGACAAAAACTTATGTTTTTTTTCTGTTGCTATATATCTTTGCTGTTCTCACCTCCAATTTATTGCTCATAAACAGAGAAGATGTGACGCAGAACTAATTTGGCTAGCCCTAGGCCATTCTGATAACAGTGAGTAGGAAATGGCACTCCAACAGAGGCATTGGGCTGTCTATGTATCGTATTGTTTCCGTTTAGTACAAAGATTGTACATCTGCATTGCAGTGCCCAGTGTGTTGCCTGAGGTTTGCATCATTACATGCAGACAATATTGGACACGGAGGATTATCACAATTACAACTGCATCACAAGCTCTAAGCAAAACATTTATTTCAAATACAGATAGATGTAAATGCATGAGGTAATTGTGCAGTTACAGTAGATTATTCATGTAAACAATGTAGGTATAAAAATACTCAATGTCCACAGGTAGCCTTCCTACTTCCTATTTGCCCACTGATGGTACTGAAATGCTATTTGCATAAGTGCCTTCTGAGAAACTCAGCTTAAAGGAATAATTGTTGGCACTAGCAAATTGGAAATTCTGGACTTAGATTATTTGAGGAATTGGTAAGGCCAGGAATGGTAAACCTAGAATGGGGAAGGCTATACTAACAGGGGCAAGGTTAATAAAGTGTGGTATCTGGGAGCATGAAGTTTAGTGTGGGGCTAATGCCTGTTTTTGGCCCACAGTAGCTGGGAGGCTATGGCCGAAAGGCACCTGTGCTAAAACTTGCTCTACCAGAGCAGCACACAGATAGGTGGGGTTAGAGTGAAGAGGTGGAAAGTGCGTAGCTACTGCTGTGAGCTGTTTGGTAGTCTAGAGGCACAAAGACACTGCTAGCGTGGGTACAACTACTGCCTGCCTCTGACCAGGAAGTAGTTACACCTGCTTTGCTAGTGCATCATGAAAGCCCAGTTCGTACGTGAGTGTTAGAAAATATGAGGGCAGAAACAGGGCAAACGCACAGAAGAAAAAAAAGGGCAAATAGGCAATGTTAGCAGGATACCTAGTGCCAGACTAGACCACCTGTTTGGAATGGTGCATGGTACAGTTGCCATGGCAGTGGACCACAGCAGCCTGCTGGGTCACTAGGCAAGCATCTTCAGAAACATTAATGGCTATCTTGACTGACTGCTGTTCACATCTGCATATGCACTGGATAGATGTCAGAAGGCTACTGGTGTTGTGTTCTGTTGTGGGATGTTGGGAGATAGGGCCTGTGCTCCATGATTCAGCCAGTACTGGTCACATAGTCAGAGATGGAGCCAGCAGAGTACAGTGAGGGATGGGGCATGTAAATGTGCTTAACATACTGGCAACATGATGGTTAGGAAGGCCATGGTAAATGAGGTTGCAGTAGTCAAGAGTTGGGATGGTGAGGGCCTGGCAGACAGTGCGAAAGGAGTCGGGGTTTAGGAGAGGATGGAGGTTCCGAAGGGTGCGTAGTTTTTCATATATTGTGCTGGAAGATTTTTTTATCTGTTCGTGGAATGTGAGGTTCTGGTCAAGGATAAGACCGAGATATTTCACTTGATTTTTAATGGTGAGGGTGAAATCTCCGAGTGTAAGGGTTGTAGGTGGAGTGTATGAGGCGTTGGTGAATACTTGAAGGGCTTCAGTTTTAGATTGGTTGATTAAGAGGCTGTGATTTGAAAGCCAAGTCTTCAGGTTTGCGATGCATTCAATTAGGTTTGAAAAATTAGGGTTTGTTAAGTTGAAAGGGGTGAAGCACATAATATCATCTGCATATAATTGGTAGTGAATTCCAAATTTTTGAAAGATCTTGCAGACTGGTTGAAGGAATATGTTAAAAAGGAGCGCAGATAAACTGGATCCTTAGGGGACTCTGTGCTTTAGGGTGAATGGGAGGGATATATCATTCCCTATACGAACCTGTTCAGTCCTGTTTTCTAGGTAAGAGTGAAACCGTTTTAGTATTGTGTCCCTCAGTCCTATTTCATAGAGCCTGTCTAGAAGTTGGTGGTGAGGAAGGGAATCAAAGGCAGCGGATAAATCTAGAAATATAAGGAGGCATCCTTGGGTGGGATTCTGCTTAAGTAGGTGGAGTGAATCCAAGAGAGAGGCTAGGAGGGTTTCTACTCCATGATTCTTTTTGAAGCCATGTTGGAGTGGGTCGAGGGGAGAGTGCTCATCTATGAAGTTCTGAAGTTGGTTTTGGACTAGTTTTTCGGTTACTTTAGCAAGGAAGGGGATACTAGAGATAGGTCTGTAGGAGGTGGGAGAGGTGGGGTCAAGTTTTGATCCTTTTAGGATGGGGTGGATAGAAGCATGTTTTAGGGGTGCTGGTTCGGAGCCAGTCTGGAGGGAAGACTGTACAATCTGGAGTATGTAGGGGCTAATGGTACTGTGGGTGGTCTTAAGCTAGGTAACAGGGCAAGGGTCCAGGGTGGAGGTTGAAGCATTTAGCTCTTTAATGGTGTTAGATATGTTTTTCATGGTGAGGGGTTTGAAGTCATTCCAGGTAATTGGGGGGGTGAAAGTGTGCGGTCGGATATTAATGTCATGTATGGGTTGGGAGTTAGTTATAGAGGAAGGTGGGGGGAATTTTGAGGTATGAAGGTTCCTTTCTGCATTTTGATGGAATTTTGAGTTTAGGTGATTGGCTATAGTTTGGGTGGTTATTTTAGGAGTTAAGTCCTGATGTTGGGGTTCACTTATTAAGGATTTATATTAAGGGTTTATATTAAGGATATGTCTTAGACTTGTCGGCTCTGAGCAGATATGCAGAGCTGGTCATCCAACCTATGGTGGTAGACCTCTGTGGGCTTCATGGCATGGTGCCCGTGGCAGGTCACGTGCTTTGGCACACATGGCCTGCTGCTTTCGACCCCACTCTATCACATGGTCTGCTACAGACCGCCGCTGCACCCAGCCATGCTGCTTCTCTCCCTGCTACCAGAATCGGCGGCAGTGGGGGGCAGTGGCATGGCTCAGTGCAAAAGGGAAGGGTGGCATGGTGTGGCTAGGCATGGGGGGTGAAGGCAACATGGCTCAGTGTGGGGGGTGGCATGGCCCGGGCTTTTGCCTGGGATGGCAGAAACCCTTGAGCCGGCCCTGCATATATATATCCTTTCCATTACTGAATGTGGGCTTGCTTTGTTGGAGCTCACTGATCAGTATACCCTCTCCCAGCTCCCTGAGGGCTGCTTGCTTTTGGCTACCTCCATGAGGGTGTATGGGTTGCGCTGCAGTGTTCTCCCAGAGCTCTTTGCATGGGGTGGAACATAGGTGTCCTATATAGACTGCGTTTCACCCCCCCCCACCCAGCAGATGTCAGGCCACAGGTGTGAATGTCTTATATGGTGGTGCTTCTGGATACCTAGACCATTGGTTCTCCCCCCCCATCCCCATCCCCATCCTATCTGTGTGCTCATTGTATCCATTGGCTCTAGTGCCCCCCCTTTGGCGGATACAATCCACAATGACTAGGGTGTTGTCCAAGCCATATAAGAGGAGTGACCAAGAGGGGGGATCCCAAAACCCAGACACATTTATACTGTATTCAATGCAGCCTAGGTGAAAAAGCACTCTGGGTGCTCATGGTGAGGGGGTTCTTATATCCATTGCACATGGTGGACACTGCAGACACCCTGCCTGATATAAGCACCTTCAGATGCTGTGTTTGCACCTTATCTCCCACAACTAGACTCTCTGCATGTGTTTGCTTTCCTGATTTGCATGCCCCGCCTTCTTGTTCTTAGCCCCATTGTTCAGAGCTGTGCAGCCAATTGTGCCTATTCCTGGTCATCCCTCTCTGTTCTGCACTGGCCTGTTAGTACTTTCTTATAGGTGGGGTAGGGGCCCATTTATTAGAGTCTGCAGCGGTTCTGTAGATTACTGCTGCCCTAATAATGTGCTAACAATTGCTGGGCATGCATTGTGAGTGCATTCGCTGTGTACATGCGCTGTGGCTGCGCATTTGCAGCTACCATGGTAATGGTGCAACTAGTGTGGTGGAATGTCCCTACCGTGGCCATACCCTCACATCTACTATAGCTGCTGCACCCCTTCCTTGCTAAAAATGCACACTATTCATGCATTTGTCTCACTCTACCAGCAGCATTTTTGTAAGCATATCCCATAGTGATGTGAGAAAGAGGGTTTCAGAATTACTGTTATCGGCAAGGGTTGTGATTGACATCATTTGTAGCTGCATGTTTAAATTTTGGAGGTATACCATATGGTATAAACAGCAGTGTCCAATAAAGAGAGTATTGAAGTTGTTAGAAGAGATGAGTATATGTAGTAAAGTGCACTAAAATTTGCAAATAATGTATCGTCATGTGCCAATATTAATGCATATGAGCAGCCTTATCAGTGTGCAATATTTAGAACATTAAGAAATACCATACTGGGTCAGAACGATGTCTATCAAGCCCAGTGGCCAATCGAGGTCACAAGTACCTGGCAGGTTCCCAAAAATGTACATAGGTTCCACAATACTTGTCCTGGGGTAAACAGTGGATTTTCCAGGTCCTCTTTAATAATGTTTCCTCCAGGAACTTGTCCAAACCTTTTGTAAACCCCACTACACTAACAGTTTTTATTACATCCTTCATAACATAGAAAGCTGGAAATCTGTGTCAATGAATTGTAAAGTATATATAACCTTCCTAGTTCCTAGGTGGCAGACAGGTCTTACTAGAGATCCAGGTCACAAAGTTCTCCCAGATTCTCTCACACTCCTTAACTCAGCCATCAAAAACTCTTATCAATAGGGAGCAGTTGTTGACATATGTTGACATATGCCCCAGGTCTTTCATTTATAAATCACTATCTGTCTAAAATGAAATACTGACTCTGCACCAATCTGCACCAATTTAACCTGGATAAGACTTCAGCAACTTGACTGATTGGCATCTCTAGATGCCTTATTCTTGCCCCACATATAGATGGTATCCCTATTAAACTTTCTATTACCTTTTGGTAATAGAGCCAAATATAAGATAGAAATATACTAGCTGCGTCCTGCTAGAGCAACTAATACATCAGTTATGCTCAAATATTGTATATAGTTAAAGAGCACGTGTACCCTGTACTGTTGTGATTTCATCAATGTAAATAGTTATATTATGTTCTATGTAACTGAAAATGACCATGTTTTATTGCACTTTTCAGACCATTGTTGCTTGTAAACCGTGCTTGATCATGTGGAAAGCGCGGTATAAAAATGTTTGTTAAATAAAATAAAAGAAATAAATAAATTGTGGAATTCTAATTAATACTGCTTTTTCTTTTCACAATCATATCAGTTAATTGGTGCGTAATTCATTTTTATCTCCACTAAATTCATGCTCTTTGCTCCTCTCGATACCACTGCTCTGACGTCTGATGTTTTTTTCTCTTGCTACATCTTGGTTTGACTATTGTAATCCTGTTTATGCTGGTCTGTCTGTATTATTTATTTAGATTTGTACACCACTTTTTCCTTCAATCAAAGTGGTGGGATACACGAAATAAATTACATTGTATAAGGAGTGACATAACATTGAATAAGGGATGACATAACTTACAAAGGGATAAAGAACATCTTCAATCACTGTAGAATACTATCATCAGAATTCTGAAACATGTCCATCGTTTTGACCATGTAACACCTCTTATGATTCAACATACCAGCTCCCTGTTTGCTTTTGCATTAATTATAAACTGCTGATACTGGTCCACAAGTCCATATATACAGCTACCCCATCATACCTCTCATCTCTTCTTACACTTTCTGCCTCAGCTAGAACACTGAGATCCATCCATGCTAACTGCCTTCATATTCCAGCCCTCTCCAAGGCTAAATTGGAGTCTAGTCAGTCTGCATTCTTTTTTAAAGGTCCATTTCTTTGGAATGCTCTAAATGCCACTTACAACTTGAGCCTTCTTACAAAGTCTTCAACACTGGTATAAAATGCATCTTCTTGAAGCTACATTTGATGTGAACTGAGGTTATGCCCATGGGCAAATGGCTGTCACACCTGGATCTTATACCCCATAAACAATTCTCATAGGGAGAAGGGAAATCCCTTCAAGTTCAATGAAGCTCATATCATTGAATTGGGTGCCTCAGTTTTCTTTACTGTAAAATGCCCAACATAAAACATAGCTGGTTGCATTATTCAGTCCAACTATATAGTCTTTGGTACGATGGATAGTGTGCTTTTGGGGTATTTGAATATGGAATCCCAATCTAAATGCTTGGCTGTTCATCACCTGACCAAAGGATCTTGTATTGGGGCTCCTGAGCACTTAGACAACAAAGTGTTTCTCCTCCCTCAATGGGATCCTAGTTCTCTTCCTTCTTTCATTACTTGGAAACAAACGTCCCATCATACCTTCTGCATCTGTCAAAGCCACTACAATACTTTTAGACTTGGGAAGCAAGCCAACACCTCCAATATCTCTTTGACAATCAGATAGAGGGATACTACTACTACTGATAATCATTTGTATAGTGCTATAACATACACATCTCTGTACATAAACACATAAGAGACAGTTCTGCTCAACAAAGCTTACAATCTATTCCAAACAGACAGGTAAAAGAAACAGGGGACTAGGGGAGTTTAAGAGAAATGATAGAACACATGAGGATATTAAAAAGGAGAATAAGGGGGTCAAAACTGAAAAGCAGTCTTGAAGAGGGGGTTTTAAAACTGGATTTGAATAGGACCAGAGATGGAGCCTCATGAACAGACTCAGGTAGTTTGTTCCAGGCATATGGCCCAGCAAGCTGGATTGCATGGTGGTAGTAAAGAATGGCATAGATAAGAGTGATTTGCCTGATGAAAGGAGTTTCCGAGGAGGGTTCTAATGAGAGGAGAGGTAATAAGGAGCTGCAGAGTGCATGCACTTGTAGGTAAGTAGGAGAAGTTTGACGTGTATACAGAAATGTATAGTGAGTCAGTGAAGTCATTTAAGAAGAGGTGGTTACATGAGCGTAGTGACACTGGTAGAAGATTAGTTCTGCAGCTGAGTTTTGAATGGATTGAAGGGTAGAGAGATGATTCAATAAGATCCAGCAAGGAGCAGGTTTCAATAGTCTAAATGGGAGGTGACAAGATCGTAGATGAAGGTCTTGGTATTGTCTTCAAGCAGGAAGAGATGGGTAATACCTCTGACTGGCTGTCATTCTTCAGATGTAGACAACGTCAAGATACAAGGGATGATTCCACAATGGACACAAATAAAATAAACAGTGGCCCAAGACACACACACTAAGCCCAATTTCACAGCCAAGAAAAAAACCACAAACCACATATCCATTTGGCAACACACTTCACGTCCTGTTCACTGGGACTATAGATGGAGTTGGCAGAATCAGAGCAGCTATCCCATAGGGGGTTGTTACAACAAGATGACATGCACCTCCTATTGCTAAGACGAGAAATGGAATAGTCTTCTAAAGAAAGCTTGGTAGAAAGGCTGGGATCCTGAAGGGATCCTTATATATATACACCCGTCCCCAGATAAGTTTTTCAAAATTTGAGAGATGGTTACAAATGTACAGTAAATATTAAAATATGTTAAATACAATTGCATGTATTGTATTTAGAAACAATATTAAAACAATTTCTATTATGGTTGAGCAGGCCACAATAGGCTTGGCATCTGGTACTTGCACTAACTTGCACAGCTGACACCTCGTAGAAAGCAAACATTAATGAGGTAGATAGTACACGCCGCACTTATTTCATCATTTATCCTGCAGTAACAAAATGAGTTACCTGGAATTTTTTTCATGATAAGATATACCTAAAATACATTCATCCATTCTAATAGATGCTGTAGATCTATTGGGTTCTTCAATAGCGGTTTGCCATACATGAAGAATAACTATAGGATACATACCACTCTCCTAATAAAGGCTTCTTTATACAGTGACCGATATGTGTGGTCATGACCTTCCCCTGGTTTTATTGTCGGTACCTCCCGAGACCTTCATACCTGATTCCAGTCTCGGCATGGGTACACATTCAAGTACTTCAGATGCTAATCTCTTCCATCAGCATACCTAATAGCAGGCCCGAGAATCAATGATGGCATCTAGTGCTTCTAAAGCACGTAGCCATCTCTGCTGAACCTTAACCTCGGATATTCAATGCCGGGTCCATATCCGGCCACCGGCATTAAATATCTGGGTCTGCCACTTAGCGTGGAAGCTAACCAGGCAGCAGCAATATTGAGCCACTGCCCTATCAGCTCCCATGGATAAACACAGATGTGGGAAAAGCCGGCCTATCTTTACCCATGGGTTGCTAATCGGGCAGCAGTTTAATACTGCCATTGCCTGGTTAGTGATGAGTGACGCCTCCGCTCCACCCTGGAATGCCCATGACACATCCTGATGCTAACCACGTTAGTGCTGCTAAACATCCCTCTGAGCAGCATTTATATGGTTTACAGGTCTGGTCTGTAAATCATGTAAATGCCTTTGAATATCAGGCCCAACATGGTTAACGACAGTACTTTAAAGCACAGCAGCAGCAGCAGTGCCCAACTGTGGGTTGCCAGGAGTCACAAAGCTACTTAGGACCTTTAAACTGTATTCTGAGTATACTCATTACTCAGTTATTGTAAAGTACTCTTACTGCCAAGTGAAATGGAACTCTCACAACTCCTCATACTTCCATTCCTAAAATGGTTAATGGTTTATTTAGGCGTAGTATACTGTCCTTTGCACCAGCAGAGGGCGGTTTACAATAAAACCAACTGGCTTTACAAATTAGAAAGGAACTATATACGAAAAAGAAAAAGGCTAGAAAAGAAAGTAAAGCAAGCTTAGATAGTTGGCAGACAGATTGCAAGGCACAGTCAGGAAAGTAACTAGGGGCCCACTATTGAGTTGGGCAGGCTATGCGCCGTGGTGGCACATAGCCTGCCCGCCGACCCTTTCAACATAGATTTTGGGTAAGCCTGCATGCCCCGGCAGCCACAGAGGCTACATGGGTAGCAGCGATTTTCGATCTTACCCGCATAATCTCTGTGCTTTAGACTTTGCCTATCTTTAAGGTGCAGAGGACTATGCAGGTAGCATTGAATATCGCTGCTACCCGTGCAGCCCTTTCCTCCACCCCCGGAATGCCCCTAACATACCCCGATGCTATGTGGATAGCATCTGGGCGCGTTAGGAACTTAGCCAGTTCTGTTCAATTTATTTGTGAGTGATATTGCCGAAGGGCTGAATGGAAAAGTCTGTCTTTTTGCAGATGACACCAAAATTTGCAACAGAGTGGACTCCCCTGAGGGAGTAGGGAACATGAGGAAATATCTACAAAAGCTGGAAGAATGGTCTAATGCTTGGCAGTTAGAATTTAATGTGAAGAAGTGCAGTGTCATGTACTTGGAAAGCAGAAATCCAAGGGAATTGTATGCAATAGGTGGCAAGAGATTGGTGTGCATGGATCAAGAGAAGGACCTCGGTGTGATTGTTTCTGATGATCTCAAGGTGGCGAAATAGTGTGACAAGGCGGTGGCAAAAGCCAAAAGGAAGCTGGGTTGTATACAGAGAGGAATTACCAGCAGAAAGGAAGAGGTATTAATGCCACTATACAAGTCACTGGTGAGGCCTCACTTGGAATATTGTGTTCAGTTTTGGAAACCATATTTATTTATTTATTTATTTAATTTTCTTATATACCGCGCTCTTTATAATCAGTGCGGTTTACATACAACATAACTGTACAGTGCAGGATGTCTGCACTGAACTTACAATATAACAGTGTAGTAACAGTATAACAGTATAACAATATAACAGGGGGTTATGTACAGGTATGAGCAGGGTAACTATATACAGATAGGTTAACAACATATGCTAAAGAATAGCTCAATTATTGACATGTTGGCTTAACTAAGTACATGTAGTCATTGGGGTGAATAAGTATCTACTTGTCAAGTATATATCTTGCAAAGGATATAAAAAGGCTGGAAGCAGTTCAGAGGAAGACAACCAAAATGATTTGGAGCCTGCATCAGAAGACTTATGAAAAGAGACTTGAAGACCTAAATATGTACACTCTGGAGGAGAGGAGGGACAGGGAAATATGATTCAGACCTTTAAATACCTAAAGAATATAAATGGATAAACAAACCTCTTCCAAAGACGGGGAAGCTGTAAAACTAGAGGGCATAACATGAAGCTGCAAGGGGGTAAACTGAAAGGCAATGTCAGGAAATACTTTTTCACTGAAAGGGAGTGGATGCTTGGAATGCCCTCCCGATGGAAGTGGTGGGGGCAAACACAGTGACAGAATTCAAAATGGCATGGGACAGACACTGTAGATCCCTTTATAGCAACAGGATAAAATCAAAATAAGCATAACTATCTCTTATATCTGACCAAATAGGGATGACCTACATGGAGCGGTGGGTACCTCCCTAAACAAAGGCATGGGGAGGGGTGACCTGCACAGAGCGGCAGGTGCACCCACTCTTGCCACCTTGCTGGGCAGACTAGATGGACCATACTGGTCGTTATCTGCTCTCATATACTATGTTACTATGTTAGTATGTATTCAAAGGGCACTACCCATGTAGGTGCCCTTCGAATATCCCAGATAAGGCCCTTACAATGGGTAACTCAGGAAGTTACCTGTGTAAGAGCCTTCAAATATCAGACCTTAGATGTTTATTAGAAGCACTGGTTCATTTTCACACTGTGTATGAACCATCTTGGAAGTCCTTGTTAAACAGGTGTGCCTTTAATGCACATTTGTAGGACTTGTAGGAGGATTCAGTATGCAGGGCAAGGGGAAGGGCATTCCAGACAATAGGGGCTATGAAGAAGAAAGCTATGCATCTGGTGATTTCCAGCCTGGCAGAGGGAACATCTAGTCTGTTGTCATGAACTGAGTGCAGGACCCTGGCTGAAGCATGGAAGGAAATCGTGGAGGATAGATTGGTGAGAGTATCTGTATAGAATGCCTTGTGAGTCAGGGTGAGGATTTTGAAACTGATATGGTAACGGATGGGGAGCCAGTGATGTTGGAATAGAAGCAGAGTACTATGGTCAAATTTACCAGTGTGACAGAGAATACAAACTGCTGTGTTTTGTATAGTCTATAATCCTCAGCTCGGATTGAAATAGGCCTGCATAAATGGAGTTGCAGTAATCTAAATAAGAGATGATGAAACTGAGTGCAAATGTATGTTGGGTCGAGGAATCTAGGAAGGGATGGAGGACATGGAACTGATAAAGTGTGAGAAGTGAGGACTGGACTGTATGACTAACCTGCCTTTTAAAGGAGAGTTCAGAGTCTAGAAAAGCACCGAGTTATTGCAAGTATGGAAAGAGCTGGACGGGATGGCCATTGAGGATCAGGGAGAGTGAGAAGCTAGAAATACTACCAGTAAGCCAAGTGGCAAAGTTTTAGAGATGTTAAGTCTTAAGTGATTTTCCCCTAACCAGGTGGACACTATTATAGAGATCAGAGAACTGGGAATCAGTGAAGGCTACCAGGAGGATGTCATCTGCATAGTAATAGGCTGCTATGGGTGACTCATGTATGAGGAGTGTGAGCAGGCCTTGAAAAATATTAAATAGAGGGGGGACCAATACTAAGCCTTAGGGAACTCCACAAGTTAGAGAGTGTGAACTAGATGAACGGGATTCAGTTGATACAGAGTAAGTGCGACCAGACAGAAAGGAGGAGAACCAGGCAAGGACAGTATCGTGAATGCCAATAGCAGCCAGACGAGAGAGCAGGATGGAGTGATTGACCAGGTCAAAAGCTCCAGAAAGACCGAGGGAAATGGCCAGGGCAATCTTTCCATTATTCAGGGCTTCGCAGAGTAGTGATGTCAAAATAGTTTTCATACTATGCCCTGGATGGAATCCTGACTGTCAAGAATAGAGGGCAAAGAGTTGAGAGTACAGCTTTTTTGACTATTTTAGAGATGAAGGGGAGATTCAAGACAGGTCGGTAGTTGGAGGTTTCTGCAGGGTCCAGAGATTTGTGTTTGAGAAGAGGATGAATGATGGCTTGTTGTCAAGGTGAGGGGACCAACTGGCAGATAGACTATTATTGATGATCAAGAGAAGGACTGGCAGGAGGCCTAGCAAGGCCTCCCCTATCCACTGTGAAGGAATGGGGTCCAGTGAACAGGTAGTTTTCCAAGCAGTGGCAACAATTTTAGATAGGATGTAGATGTGATTGGATTGAAGGTGGACCAGGTGTGAGTGAGAAACCCTGAAGCCATTGAGGGGGGAGATGCGAATAGATCTGGTGCAGCAAAACCCTGTTGTAAATCAAGACTTTTTGTGGTGAAGTAATGAGCCAGACATTCTGGGGAGGGCCTTCACCAGGCATTGGAAGAGGCTTAAGGCTTTGTATCAGAGAGTTGGGATATCACAGCAAAGAGCTTCTGTGGATGATTATGTGTTTTTTGGATAAGAGAAGAATAGTAATTCTTCTTCAACAAAGCAATATTGAGTTTATAATAATCAATGCAGGGCCTGAATTTGGTTAGCAATTCAGGGGTCTTGCCTTTCACCATGCTCTGACTAGCAAACTGGCACAGTATACCAAGGCCAGAGTGGAACCATCCATGGTGCAAATGAGAGACCCTGGTCTTAAGGGAAGGAGGAGCAACTGTATTCAGTGCTGTGGCCAGCTTCTTGTTCCATACAATGGCCTGCTCATCAAGGGTGAGTGACTCCAAGGAGTCAGGGAAGATGTCTGCATGGGGCGGGAACGAAGCAAGCATATTGGGAGTGATGTCCTGCTGAAGGATGGAGATTGGCTCCTGTGGGATTATCCTGTAGGGATAAAAGATGTTAAAATTGCTCTCTAATTCCTTATTCATCTGAAAGGAAAACAATTGCTAAAACATATCCTCTCACATAATATAAGACAAATATAGTATCACCTATATACAGAATTGACTGTTCTGGCCAGCAACAGGAACCTGCAATATAAATACACCAATAAACATTGCTCTTTCATGCAACCTATAGATTTACATGAACACTTCAGAAGATATACAGGATTCCTCTCTATTGAACCCATGGCCTTACTCATACAATGCAACTTTACACCAGTAGGTTACATCCTGTATTAGGACATTCTTGCCTCTCACCACTGTGTATCACAAGATCTGTGAACTTCAAAATATTAGAAGAATCCAAGATAAGAAAATCATAGACCCAGCAAAATTCTTGTAAAATATTAATTCAAGGTACCAGGCTCTCTAACAGTGGAAAACATTGCAGCAACTTGAAAAATAAGAAATGTTAGGATGGCAGTTACAAAAATAAACCAAGCAAATAGGAGCATTACTTTTTCTTTTTTTTTTTATTTTCTTTTGATTTTTATAAAAAAAGTCCATATTTTTTTCCTTGATTCATATAACTCAAATGAAAAGCCCTATAGATAGTCATATTTGTCTAAAGTCCATGGCTCTTCTCTCTTTGTGCTTCTGTTATTCTCAGCCTCTTGACATGGCCAGGTCATCTTGTTGATGGTAGAAAGCATCATGATGTACTAATTACAATCCATTTCAAAAGTGTTGTCTTTACCTGAGGTATAAACAAACACAATCGGGGTTGGGGGGGGGGGGGGGAGAAAGTCCTTCCTGTACTGTCATCTAGACAAGACCATAGCGAAAAGACTGAAAAATGTCTTTGCGTTGGTCTTTACTGAAGATGCAGGGAAGTTAACCATCCCAGAAATGATATTTAAAGGTTATGTAATGGAGGAACTGAAATTTATCTTTATAAATTGGGAAGATGTAATACAGAATTTTTTTTCCATTTGATAATTTTATTAAGTATTTAGTATCATTAAAAACATCACTTAACATGTATCAAACTACACATAACATTTATGTATCAAACTTCACACAGCATTTGTGTTTATTAACAATTATATATTATATTTATTAATTCATATAATATTACTCTAAATACTCTTTATATCATTCCCTTTCTAACCACCCTCTCCCATCCTCCCCCGCTCATCCAACCTCATCCATGCTCTGAGGAGGAATGGGATAAGATAATACGAACAGTAGCAAGTACTGTATATCCATAGCCAAAAGGGTAAACGAGAATGCTTATAAATTGTTGTTCAGATGGTATTGGACTCCAGTATGTAAAAAAAGAGCTGGAAAGAGGATTAATGATCAGTGTTGGAGGGGATGCAATGAGAAAGGGAA
The DNA here is from genome assembly GCA_033557465.1 of Ichthyophis bannanicus. Lineage (NCBI taxonomy): Eukaryota > Metazoa > Chordata > Amphibia > Gymnophiona > Ichthyophiidae > Ichthyophis > Ichthyophis bannanicus. The sequence goes on along the minus strand of CM066031.1, from coordinate 1,711,850,496 downwards.
TTGGTTGCATATGTGGTGGAATTGTAAGTGGATACAAGCCTATTGGATTGAAATTTTGGAGTTGATATATAACATGACAGGATATCGAATACAAAGAAAGCCAGAGATTTGTTTACTACATCAATTAGATGTGGACATTCCAAAGAGAGTTAATGGAGTGATACATCACTGTATATTAGCTGTTAGAAATGAAATAGCACAACATTGGCAGGGGAAATCCATGCCACATAAGGCAGGATTTGTGAAAAGAGTGGCAGAGATTTTTATTTTATTTATTTATTTTTCTTATATACTGCGCTCTTCGATATCAGTGCGGTTTACATGGAACATAGGAGAGTTTTACAGTGGGGGGTTACACCGTAATTACATAGAACAGGTAACACAACTTGAATAACAGTATTAACTATTTACATCTGAATGGCTAACAGAAAAAGTATTTACACGTATATACAACACTTTGAGGGTGGTTACATGTGGCCGTGAAGCATTGTTGTGAGTGGGGGGGTTGTTATACCATCTTCCGGGTAGCACTTGAGGAAGAGGTAGTGCTTCAGTGCTTTCCTGAATTTGGTTAGGTCCGGGATTGCTCGTATATGAGGTGGAAGAGCATTCCAGCATCTGGGTGCGCAGAGACTGAAGGCCCTGTTTACAGTTGCTTTTGTACACTGGGTCATTGCTTTGGGGATTACCAAGGTGTTTATTGCAGTAGATCTTCTGATTCTATTTGGGGGGGGGGTGACGTGCGTGAGACCAGCTACTGATGAGGGAGCGAGTCCGTTAATGGATTTGAATGTTAGCAGTAGGATCTTGAATGTGATCCTGTAATGAATTGGGAGCCAGTGAAGACTTTTGAAGATGGGTGTTATGTGGTCACGCCTTGAGGTCCCATTTAGAACTCTCGCTGCAGCGTTCATGGCAAGTTGGAGCGGACTCAGGGTGGATTGTGGGAGTCCTTGGAGGATTGCATTTGCATAGTCAAGATGAGGAATGGTTAGTGCTTGAAAAATTGTTCTAAAGTCGTCTGGTTGAAGAAGGGGACGTAGATGTTTGAGGGACTTGATTTTATGGTATGTTGATTTTACCATGTTGCTAATGTGTGTCTTCATATCCAGTCTCTGGTCCATTGTAATACCCAGGTACCGAATTGAGGGTTTAGATTGCAGTTCTATCTCTCCAATTTTTAGGCAGGCTGGAGGGGAAAAGTTGGGTTTTCTGGAGATGAACAGCACTTCGGTCTTTTTGTGTTGTATTTGGAGGTTCTGGTTTTGGAGCCATTTTTCCACTGTGCTAAAGCAGTTGGTTAGTGATGAGAGGTCAATCTTGTCAATCTGAAATGGTTTGTAAAGTAGAACGTTATCGGCATAGATCATGCATTTGACGTTGAATGATCGTATGAGGTCGCAGATAGGCTGCATATAAATGTTGAACAATAAGGCTGATAGGGAGGATCCTTGCAGGATGCCTTGTTTCTGGTGGAACGGTTTAGAGGTGGAGGTCTCTGTTTGTACATGTTGCCATCTATCGGAAAGGTATGATTTACACCAGGTTGGTGCTAGGTCGCAGATACTTCTTTGAGTCGCTTCAGAAGGGTTTCGTGGCACACAGAGTCAAACGCTGCAGCTATGTCCAGGAATATAAGGGCAACTTATATTGGGAGGTGTAGCCTAGTGGTTAGGGCAAGGTACCACAGGCCGGAAGGTAGGTGGTTCAAATCCCACTAGAGGACAGCAACCTTGGGCCGGAAGGACTGGGGTTTCTAGTCCCACAGGTGCTCCTTGTGGTCTTGGGCAAGCCACTTAACCCTCCATTGCTCATGTTCCCTGTAAGTATTAGTATATTAGTGTATGTGTGTCATATTCCCTCATGTTAAATGTATCGCCCAACCGCTTTGACCCGGTGAAAAGCGGGATATAAATGCAGCTAAATAAACTCCATGATGTATGTTATCTACTGCGCTGAGAATATTGTTGAAGAGGGTGGTAAGTAACGTCTCCACCCCATGGGATTCTCTGAATCCGTGTTGGCAGTGGTATAGTGGTGAAGTATTGTTGATGTGTTGCTGAATCTGGTAAAGGACTTCTTTCTCGATTATCTTTGCCAATAGTGGAATGCTGGCAATTGGTCTATATGATTCTACTTTCTGGGGGTCCAACTTGCTGTTCTTTAGCAGGGGTCTGACGGATGTGTGTTTGAGATTTTGGGGGAAAGTGCCTGACGTGAAGGACGAGTCCATGAGTCTGGCTATGAATGGGCTAAATTCTGACCGGAGTTCCTTTATCCAGAAGGCTGGGCAGGGGTCGGTCTGAGCGGTAGTGCTGTTGATTGTAGAGATGGTGTCAATGATTTGCTTATTAGATGGGGTGGTAAATATTGTCAGAGACGTTGTGTTTGATGGATCCGGGATGAGGGAGGGTGGGTCGATCTTGTTGGTTTGGCATAATTTTGATTGGAGGAAGTCAGCGTACACTTGGGCGTGGATCTGAGGTATTTGCTCTGGGCCTGGTTCTTTCGTTAGGTTTCTGACAAGGTTAAATAGGTCATGAGGTTTTCGAAGTGATCGCATTATGTGTCTGTGTGGGCTTGTCTCATTTTCTCGGTTATCGCCTCGCGGTGTCTTGCGAGCTGGAGGTTGTAGGCTTCCTGATTTTCCATAGATCGTGATTGCCTCCATCGCCTTTCGAGTTTTCTGAGTTTGAGGAGAGAGGACCGTAGTTCGTTAGAGTACCAAGGTGCATGATCTTTTTTCCTTGGGGCTTTGCTGTGCTCTGTGTGTAGTGCAATGGCACTAAGGTTGTCATTCCAAATGGAGACTAGCTTATCTGGACAAGTTGTTGTCATGTTGAGGAGTGGTTGTGCGTTGTGCAGGATGGTATTCTTGTTGAAAGGTTGGAATCATCGTGGGGGTAGGTTCGTGGGATTTGCCTTGTTTTCATGGTGTTTCCTGAGTGGATCGTCCAAGGGAATTTGAAATGTAATTAGTTTATGATCGGACCAAGGTACTGCAGTGTAGGTGGGCGGAGTGAAATTGGTGGCATCATGGACGGTTAGTGGGGCGAAGATCAGGTCCAGCATGTTTGCATTTCTGTGAGTTGGTTAGTCAATTAGTTGTAGGTAACCTAGATCTTTAAGTGCATCATGGAGCGCTGATGCTTGCGAGTCATGAAGAGTTGGGAGATTGAAATCTCCTAGTATCCAGTTTGGGGAGCGTAGGTTAGGGGGGTTGCAGGCTAGCTCGATTATAGTGGCAAGGTCATCAAGGGAAGGTGACGGGGCTCTGCATATTAGATTGATGGAGCATAGATCATTCGATATGACTACTATGTCAAGGTTGGTTGTGTTGGTGCTGTTGGAATTTGAGGTGGAATTTGAAGTGGAATTTGAGGTGAATTTGAGGTGGAATTTGAGGTTGGTTTTTGTGAGTATGAGAACTCCTCCACCCCTCTTGTTGACTCTGTGGCAACTGTGTAGAGTGAAGTTGTGGGGTAGAAGGTGGTTGATGAGGACAATGTCATCGTTCGATAACCATGTCTCTGTGATAAGAAGGATGTCTAGATCATAGAGGGCTAGTAAGTCTATGATGACAGGCCATTTGTTGCGGAATGAACGCACATTTATGAGGGCAGCTTTTAAATCTTGGGGAGGCAAGCTATCCTTTCTTACCCTTGGGGTGTGTTGGATTGTGTGTGTAGTAGGTGTTGGTAGGTTGGTTGTGTGTCTTTTACAACCTTGTGGGTGGGGTCTCTTGACCATCTCCTCTCATAGTCGTATAGGATAGGTATGTGTTTGTGGGTGCTAGTTAGGGCTAGGGAGCTACTGATCAATTCTAAGAGAAGGTAGCTACAAATTATGGATGTAGCAGCAAGAGACATTTTGAGTTTGATCTGTTTTATGTTTATAAGGGTGAGTGTGTGGGTGGGTATTGGGTTGGGTCGATTCAGAAGGTTATGCAGTAGGGGTGGCTAATGACCACACAATAGTTACAGTAGGTTAGTGGCAACAGTAGCAGTGGGTCAAAACAGTAACAGATACAATAGATTACTGGCAACAGTAGCAGAGGTCAAGTAGATTACTGAAAATAGATTACTGGCAACAGTAGCAGAGGTCAAATAGCAACAGATACAGTAGATTACTGGCAACAGTAGCAGAGGTCAAATATTTTATTTATTTACATTCTCTTATATACCGTGCTATTCTGCATCAGTGTGGTTTACATTGAACAAACTGAAATTACATTGAACAGGGCATTATAAATGGGAGATAACTATTTTACAGGGAACATGGGCTATGGAGGGTTAAGTGGCTTGCCCAAGACCACAAGGAGCACCTGTGGGACTAGAAACCCCAGTCCTTCCGGCCCAAGGTTGCTGTCCTCTAGTGGGATTTGAACCCCCGACTTTCCGGCCTGAAGTACCTTGCCCCAACCACTAGGCCACTCCTCCACTCCAACAGATACAATAGATTACTGGCAATAGTAGCAGGGGTCAAATAGAAACAGATACAGTAGATTACTGGCAACGGTGGGGCTGGTCAAAATAGCAACGGTGACAGCAGATTATTTGGCAGCAAATTACTTGGTAGCAGAGGGCAGCATCTGGTGACAGTAATAGGGACAATAGTAATGGTTATGGCAGATTACTGGCAATAGTAGAAAGAGGTCAGGCTAGCAGTAGTTGAGGCCAGTTAATTGGTAACAGTAGAGGTCATAAAGCATGATACTGGTAATAACAGCGTTAATGTCAGGGTACTTGCGAAGTGAAGGCAGCTCTTCTGGTCAGGCGTGGTGGGAGACATATGAATCCTGGGGAGGAACGGCTTTGTGTTTTGTCACGGGTAGAGTTTTGGCTCAGATGATTCTTTGAGCTTCAGGTGCAACAGGCATGGAGGCAGACGGCGATCCTGTTGGCGAGTTGGGAACGCTGATCGTTTGGAGGCGGAATGATGCAGTTAATGGGGCTGCGGAGTAGAGGAGTAGATGTGTTTGATGCATAGATTGACGGAGATGAGGCGGGGGACAGGTGAGAAAGTTGTGGAATAATGGAAGAGTGTCTGTATGTGGTTGGAAAAATGGAAGGAAGAATGAGTGGGAGTGCTAGAGAAAATATGAGAGGGATTTTATACAAAATTTAAATAAAATTTTACTGGAAGGATAAATGGTGATTGGGTGAAAGGAGAGAGGATATTAATTCAATAATACAGAATTTTGATAAACGAAACAGTAGCAAATCACATCTCAGATTAATATGAATAAAATACAGCCTCTAAAATGCTTGAAGTCTAAAAGGTAAGATGGGAGAATTAGAATATATAGCAATAAATGAGAGGTTAGATATGATTGGTGCCTTTGCCTGGGCGGTTAATCAAAAGATGGAATAAAGTGAAGTGAAGTATCTCGGAGACATGGTGGAAGGAGGGCAACCAGTGGGACACTATGATACCTGGGTACAAACTATATCATAATTATAGAGCAGATCAAATTGGTGGAGGGGTTGTACTCTATGTTAGAGAGGGCATTGAGTCACATAGGATTCAAGTTTTGCAGGAAACTAAATACACTGTGGAATCTGTATGGATTGAAATTCCATGTAAAATGGGGAAGGCGATGGCAGTGGGGGTGTACTATGAGACCGCCTGGCTAGAATGAACAAATGGATGATGAAATGCTCAAAGAAATCAGGGAAGTTAACAAAACTTACAACACAGTAATAATAATGGGTGATTTCAATTACCCCGGTATCTACTGGGTCAGTGTCATGATAGGACATGCTAGGGAGATAAAGTTTCTAGATGAAATAAATGACTGCTTCGTGGAGCAGCTGGTTCATGAACCGACAAGAGGGGAAGCCATTTTGGACCTAGTCCTTAGTGGAACACAAGATCTGGTACAAGAGATAAGGGTGTTGGGGCCACTTGGCAAGAGTGAATATAGCATGATCACATTTGATTTAATAAATGGAGGAAGGATGGCAAGGAAATCCACAGTTCTACCTTTTAACTTTCAAAGGGAGCTATGATAAAATGAGGAAAATAGTTAAGAAAATACTAAAAGGAGCAGCTGCAAAGGTTAAAGATTTACATCAAGCATGGGTGTTGTTTAAAAATACTATCTTGGAAGCCCAGACCAGTTTTATTACAGGCTTTAAGAAAAGTAGAAGGAAGTCCAAAAAACGACCATCATGGTTTAAAGGTGAGGTCAGAGAGGCTGATGCTGCCAAAAAAGCTTCAAGAAATGGAAAAACGAGCCATATGATGAAAACTAGAAAAAAATATAAGCATTGGCAAGTTAGATGTAAGGCACTGATAAGGCATGCAAAGAGAATTTGAGAGGAAGCTTGCTGTGGAAGCAAAGACGCATAATAAAGGCTTTTTCAAGTACATTCATAGCAAAAAACCATCCGACGCCTCAAGCCAATTCTCTCACAGGATCACTTCCGCACCGTCTGTCTTGCTCTAATCACACCCATATTAGACTTCAGCAACCCCATCTACCTTGGACTCTCAAAACAAACACTCCGGCCCCTGCAGATGGCTCAAAACACTGTCACCCGAATAATAACGGGATCATCAAAACACGATCACATCACCCCCATTCTCAACCAACTCCACTGGCTTACTATCAGCTCCCGCATCAGATCTAAGGCAATACTAAACATCTTTAAAATCAAACACAACCTCTCGGCAAACAGTCTGCTACTCCTCATCAAATCCGACACAAGCAGCAGACCAAAGAGGAGAGGCACCTCAGGCTCCATTATCACCCCCGTAGCATTTACGAAAGCAAGGCAAGACACGACAAGAAGAGCACTATCCCTGGCTGCCCCCGCTCTCTGGAACTCCCTCCCGGACGACCTACGATCAACTATAGACATCAAGGACTTCAGGAAGCAGCTCAAAACCACACTCTTTATTGAACATCACATAAATAACCTGTTCTTTAGCCCATGGCTACCTAAGATTCCACCCCCCCACCACCATCCCCTCCTACCCTCCCTGTATATAACTACTTGTACATAGCTCATCCTGTATATAGCCCACCAAGAAATCATTGCCTTCACTCCCACAACTACTCTCCTGTGTTAACACTGCATGCCTACCCCTACTGACACTGTTCTTTGATTGTTTTGAACTGTAAACCGCTCTGATTTCAGGACAAAGTGGTATATAAATCCTTTTAAATAAATAAAAATAAAATAAATTAGTGCCTGCAATATTTGGGAGGCTACTGCCTTCTCCAGGCTCCCCCCAAAGTATGCTTATGCATATATGTATCCTACCAGGTAACTCAGGCAGGATCAGGAATCCTGAAACATAAAATCAACAGTACTACAAGACTACACTTAGAGTCCTGGAAAAGTACTGAAACATCAAACTATATTGTTTCTCATTAAGGCCTTCTGCTCAGAGTGAAGAAAGCAGTTACTCCAGAGCAGCAGTTCTGCTAATTCTGAAAATCCAGTAATCCCATACTCAGTTTGTGAACTAGGTAGAAAGTTTTCTCTTACTGATATGCCAGTGGCAAGGAGCTAAAAGTCCTTCTGCTTTAATAGTTATTAAGACCAAGGACTTGTGTTAGACATGCTGCGGCCTGGAGCAGAGATTTGAGAGGGAACCCCAACCCTGCCAACAAAATATGATTTCTTCATCTTGTTGCAGATGATAGTCCTAGTTCTGCCCCTAACGCTGACCTTGTTGAGGCCTGGAGTCAAAACTGATGGTAGCCTTCCTCCCTTAGCTGGGGTGAGGGTTGTGCTGGAGGCCCTACAGAAGAGTTTATAGACTGGTGCCTGTTGCTTTAAAAGGGAGAAAAGCACAGCAAAACATATAAGTTTTGAATTGTCCTCTTGAGTGTTGTGATAGAGCTTTAAGAATTAACAAGCTCTAAACGCAGTGCTGTGTTTGTCTTGTGACATCATTTTGGCATGGACCAGGGGTTCGTATGGAATAATATACAATGCTTCAGCAACAAACAACTGTAAACTGACTGCTGACTGGATAAGGGATTGCTGGCGTAGCTGTTAGGCGTTCTATAGAATCAAACTGCAAGTTTTTGCTTTCTAATGACTTTTCTAGGTGTTTTAAAGTGTTTACACAGATGGTTGCGTTCGAACACATTAGTCATTAGTGGTGTTTAGTACACTTGATAGAAATATTAAAAAGGAGAGTTTATCATGAGAGGCTTTACGGCCTCACGATAAACATTCTGACATAAGAATTTCTTAGTGGGAAGCTCCTTTTTGTAGGAAGGTTCACTTTTTATCATTGATATTAATCCTGTGGCCTTTTTGGGTGAAGTCTTTTTTTGAGTAGGACATGATTATTGGCATCCTCATAAACGATTCAAATCAGTTTGAACAGATCCACCACATTCCCATTGCAGTAATATTAGACACACCTGTGATCAATTGTCAGTACTCACATGACTTGAATCAACCAATGAATGAGGCTCTAATGTTTAAAATGGCCACATTCACTCCCTGTTCCATTTTCACAATGGTGAAGACAAGAGAGCTGCCGGAGACCATCAGAAAAGTCATTATCACCAAACATCAAACTTCAAAGGGATACAAGGCTATCTCAAAAGACCTTGGGATTCCTGTGTCTACAGTTCACAATGTTAAGAGGTTTCTGTTCATAAGACTGTCAAGAAACTCCCAGGATGTAGTGGGACGAGGAAAATTAATCCAAGAAGTCTTCAAAGTTAGTGCAAACTGTTGGAAAAACACCATGTACAACATCCAAAGAGCTTAAGGTTGACCGGGGCAATCTGTAGTGGTGGTTTTCTACCTGCATCATATGCCGCGTACTAAACAAAGAAGAACTTCATGGGTGAAGGCCAAGGAGGACCCCACTGCACAAAGACAGACATAAAAAGGCACGCCTGTTCTTTGTCCAAACCCACCATGAGAAACCACAATCCTTCTGGGAAAATGTTCTGTGGACAGACGAAGCCAATGCAACGCAGACCAGCGATACATTTACAGACGAAGAAATTAAGCTTATAAGGAAGAAAACACCCTTCCTACAGTTAAATATCAGCCATAACATTAGTTTGCTTACTCTCCAGTGTATTGTACGAAGCTAATTCTCTCTCCCAAGATCACTACCATATCACGACATTACATAGCACAAACAAAAAACACTTCCACAGCTTTCATCAACATCCACAGAACCATTACTACAAGAGGCACTCTCACCTACTTCATATAGCAATAGACCAAACAGCCAACACAAAACGCAACCGACGTGCTCCCCCACAAGAAGGACTTAGATGTGCTCTCATAAACGCCAGATCTGCACGTAAGAAATGGCCAGCCATCTCAGACTTAATAATTAAACAAAACCTAGACATTTTAATGATCACAGAAACATGGTTCTCCGAATCTGACTCAGTCATAATAAACCAGCTCACACCTCCTAATTACTCTACCTACACATGTAACAGATCAAACAAAAGAGGAGGAGGTGTCACCATCATAACAAAGACAAACCTCCAATATCGTACAATCACATCCAAGAGCACAAAACAATTAGACACTATCTCAATATACAACAACTACAACACCATCAACTTAATATATATGGCACCGAATTCAACATCTGAAGAATTATCCAGCGTACTTGACTTAGCCTGCAACCCAAAACACCCAGGGAAACCTAACTGGCTAATGGGTGATTTCAATCTCCCTTCCATACCAATTACCCTTTCTAACTCATTCTTAGACGCAATGACAAACCTCAACTACAGCCAACTCATAAACCAACCTACTCATCAACATGGCAATGTGCTCGACCTCGTCTTTGCTCCGCCCTCCTACATGTCCACGAATGACGATTTCGACCTATCTGTCGCTCCAGTACCATGGTCAGACCATAGCCTGATAGTATTCACAATACCAGCACATCAAGATCCATCCAATAATACAACAAAACGAACATCAACAAACACCACTCGCTTCAGACTGCTCAATGAAGAAGAAATTAAGAAAAACATACTTCCAATACTCAAACAACCATCCTCCAACATCAACGACATAGTTTCTACATGGAATGAAACCATCAACCAATACGCCACTATACCACCAGCATGCAAAGACCCAACAACAAAGAATAATGTAGTCAATAGACCATCTGCACCATGGTTCTCTCAGGAACTAAGGAAGTCTCGTACAATATTGAGGAACCTCGAAAGAAAATGGCGTAAATCTCACAACCCAACAGATCAACAAATATATTTAACCCACCTTCAATCCTATCGTGAAACAATATGGGACACAAGAAAAACCTACCACTCCGAACTCCTCAACCGCTCCCTAAACAAACCCAGGGAGCTATTCAATATAGTAAAGTCATTAACCAAAGAACCTGCTCCACCTCAACAAGAACCCATACACCCTCAGAAGTATGCCAATTTCATACAATCTAAAGCTATCAGAACAACAACCTCCTCACCCCAAAGTCCTCCGACATCACACACCTCCTCATCCCAAAGTCCACTACAGCAACAAGGACAAAATTTCCCTCTCTTTCAGCTCCCCTCATCACTCCTTCAACTTTCCCCTCCCTCTGCAAAATGCGTTGAAGACATTATCGTCAAAATGAATACTACCACAGCACCTAACGACCCCTGCCCAGCACACTGGATAAGAGCTATGCGATCCGACTTTAGCCCTGTCATAGCAGAAATAATAAAGATGTCATTCTCAACAGGCACCTTCCCATCAGCACTAAAGCAGACCTCCATAAGACCGCTGCTAAAGAACAATCAACTAGACCCAACAAAAGAAGAATCATACCGCCCGATAGCTAGTATACCACTGCTATCCAAAATAATTGAGAAAGTAACCAATAATCAGATACAACAACACATAGACACCTCCTCCCCCCTTGATCCCAGTCAGCACGGATTTAGGGAATCTCACGGAGTAGAGACACTGTTGACCACATTAACCAACACACTCATCAGTGGACTAGACGACATTAACAAGGGCTTCGCACTAATATTCCTCGACATATCTGCAGCATTTGACTCGGTTGACCATGAAATACTACTAACCCGCCTATATGACAAGGGAATCCACGGCCTAGCATGGAAATGGTGCAAATCATACCTGGAAGACCGCTTGCAACACGTCCGGACTATTACAGGCACATCAGAACCTTTCCAGCTAAAACAAGGAGTTCCACAAGGCTCATCCCTATCGGCACTCCTATTTAACATTTACATGCAGCCCCTGTGCGATATCACTCGATCCTTTGGCATTTCCTCGCTGATCTACGCAGATGATGTTCTACTATTCACTCCATTCAATGTCAAGCTCCCAGATTACACATCTTTAGTAGATTGCTTTAATGCAATAGCAGACTGGTTACTCACGCAGAATATGCGAATAAACTACAAAAAAACTGAAGTACTGATTGTCACGAAAAACAGAGAATTCGCACCCCCGGAAACCCTAAGAGTACGAGATGCACACCTCCCAATCAAGCCCTCCATAAGATACCTTGGAGTGATACTGGACTATCGCCTAGATTTTAAAGAACATATCAACCTCACTGTGAAAACCATTTATTTCAAGATAAAGACCCTACGCCATCTAAAAAATATGCTTGACCCAGACAGCTTCAGAACTATATTCCAAGCCATAGTCACACCCCACTTCGACTATGCGAATATAATACTCCATGGTCTCCCAAAGAACTCACTAAATACATTACAACTAGCCATGAATGCCGCAGCCCGGGTATTATACGGTGCTACAAAGAGCGATCACATAACACCCATCCTAATGGAGCTTCACTGGCTCCCTATATACTGCAGAATAACATATAAAGCCCTTATCTTGACCTTTAAAGCAATAAATTCTATAGCTCCATCATCAATTTCGAAACTCCTCCATCACACTCCCAACACCAGATCTAGGAGGTCAGCAGCGGCAAATACCCTAACTACACCACATGAGGCCACAAAATACAAACGATCAACAACAGACAGGGCTTTCGCGTACTACGCACCCAGATGTTGGAACAGCCTACCTCCCAACATTAGAGCTATTACTGACCTCAAGCAATTTAGAAAAGCCATAAAGCATCACCTCTTCATTCTACATTTCCAAAGCACATCATCAACCCTCTAACATTTACAGATAGTGTAACCGCCCTACTGAAGATGATGAAAAGAAACTCTATCCCATGTATATAGGTCCTATACATGCTACAAATATGTACATAGTTTCCCTAAGTTATAATCCCAGTTGTATATTTCCTGTTATATGTAAACTCACCACAGTCTGTTGATTGAAATGAGTATTCCTGTTTAATGTAAACCGCGCTGATGAAAAAGAGTGCGGTATAGAAGAAATACAAATAAATAAATAAATAAATATGGTGAAGGTTACATAATGTTGTGGGGCTGTTTTGTTGCCTCAAGAACTGGAGACCTGAAACATATTAAAGGAATCATGAAGTCAGAGGACTACCAAGGTATTTTGGAGCAAAATGTGCTACCTAGTGTCAGAAAACTAGGTTTGGGTTGAAGGTAATGGGTCTTCCAGCAGGACAATGACCCAAAACATACATCCAAAAGTGCAAAAGAATGTTTAAAAGGGAACAAGTGGGCAGTTTTGAACTGACCAGCAATGAGTCCGTATCTTAGTCCAATTGAGTACCTTTGGAAAGAGCTGAAATCTGCCATTATGAAAGGTATTCTGGAAACAGTTATGAGCTGGAACAAATCACAGTGGAAGAGTTGAAGAAGCTAGCAACAGATGTATGAAACTTATAGATGGCTACAAGAAATGTTTGGAGGCTGTCATCACTACCAAGGGTTATGCAACCAAATATTAGTGGAGTGCCATTAGGTACTAGTGGTTGGGGCAAAGTTACCTCACACCAGAAGGTCAGGGGCTCAAATCCCACTAGAGGACAGGGGTTTCTAGTTCCACAGGTGCTCCATGTGGTCTTGGGCAAGCCACTTAACCCTCCATTGCCCATGTTCCCTGTAAAATAGTTATCTCCAAGTTATAATGCCCTATTCAATGTAAACCACCTTGATATCATAAAGGCAGTATATAAGAAATGTTAAATAAATAAATCCTGCCCGGGCCATATTTTGCTTTTTTTCTCAGAAATAACTACTTTTAAGTCCATAGACATATTTTCTTTTGCATACCTTTGAACATACTATTAAAATACTATGATGACATACAGTTGGAATATTTCCAACTATTTCTCAAGAAATTGTACACATAATTTATTGATAATCATAATTTATTGATAAAACTTGTGGAGCCTGAATATGGAAGTGGGGCGTCTGGGCTGTCCAGACATCCCCATTGAAGATGGGGCCATTAGGATCCGATTCTGGTCTGTGGAAACAAAACATTCCCGTGGGAGCCAGAATCAGGCCCATGGATGGCCTAGCATGCCCCTCCTGTCTGCGGGGGACATCTTCCCCGCAGATGCCTCAGACTGACACGGCTCCGGACCCCAAGATTCCTGCCATCTGACCCATGGCTGGCCTCCCGCAGCCTGGATCGGGTGGCAGGCCCTGGCCTTGTCCCCAGGTGGTAACTGCCGCACCCCAATTTGCCAGGAAAAACTGCTTATACCACCTCTGAGGTGGTATAAGCAGTATGACCCAAGAGGCCCGGCAGCACATACAAGTCTGTGACCTGAATTGGCCCTGTACATGCTGTCGGGTGGCCCGCCCCCAATCCCACCCCCTTCCACCCACCACTGGCTTTCTCTGTCCTGAAGCACAGGATGTATAATGAGAGCCGGTGGGGGAATAGGGTTTAGGTGGATTGCGGGACTGCATGTCCCGGCGGGATGTACAGCCCTGCAGCCTGCATTATAGCATGAGGGCCATACTGTATCCATGGTGGGAATTTAGGGCTTGGAGTATTACAGTAGTTTGATTCTTTCCTAATGGATAGGAATCAGGTAGTTAAGTCTTCAGCTTTTTCCCTTGGGCTCTTAATACACATACCCTGGCTTAGAAGTGAGATTCATGACTGTCATGGTATGCACAAAACTAATACATATACAAAAGAATCCCTTGCACCAAAATAACCATAGAAAAACTCTCCTGAGGGCACTTAAAAAGAAACAATGACTATGGAGGAGAAAAAGACTTCAGTGTTACTTTACTTTGTATCTAGTCACTCAATACAGCACCGGAGGAAATCCTTTGACAGAAGGTCTGAACATTCATAAGCAGAGGCGGCTCTATAATTAGGCGGAGTGAGGCAGAAATGCCCCCAAAAAAGCCGCCTCACTCCGCCTTCGAAAAAAAAAAAATCCGATGGAAGAGCCGCTGCCAGGAAGTGCCCCGCGGCCACAACGGAAGAGCCCTCTCCTCTCCCTCAGCGCTGCCGGCTTTACAGAGCCGCGAAGGGAGAGTTTCCCTTTCTCGCGGCTCTGCTAAGCTCGCCGGCACTGATGGGAAACAGGAAATGCCGTTTCCCATCAGCATCGCCGGGCTTAACAGAGCCGCTAGAAAGGGAAACTCTCCCTTCGCAGCTCTGTAAAGCCGGCAGAAGAGAGGAGGGCTCTGCTGGAGTGGCCGCAGGGCACTTCCTGGCAGCGGCTTCAGCTTCAGCAGCAAGTTTATGTTAATTTCAATTTCCCTTGGGTGGGGGAGGCTGAGACTGGAAATGGTCAGATGGGGGGGGGGGGGTTAGGACTGGGAGGAGGCTGATAGGGGGGAGGTTAGGACTGGAAGTGGGCTGATGGGGGAGTTAGGAATGGTAATGGGCGATGGGGGGTTAGGACTGGAAGTGGGCTGATGGGGGGTTAGGACTGGTAATGGGCTATGGGGGGACAGGACTGGATGTGGGCTGATGGGGGGGGGGTAGGACTGGTAATGGGCTATGGGGGCTAGGACTGGAAATGGGTTGATTGGGAGGGAGGCTAGGGCTGGTAAGGGGCTTTCGGGGTGGCTAGGACTGGAAATGGGCTGATGGGGGGGTTAGGACTGGTAATGGGCTATGGGGGGTTAGAACTGGAAATGGGCTGATCGGGAGGGGGGGCTAGGGTTGGTAATGGGCTATGGGGGGTGGCTAAGACTGGAAATGGGCTAATGGGGGGATTAGAACTGAAATGGGCTGCTTGGGAGGGGGCGGCTAGGACTGGAAAAGGGCTGATGGGGGGTTAGGACTGGAAGTGGGCTGATGGGGTGATTAGGATTGATAATGGGCTATGGGGGGTAGGACTGGAAGTGGGCTGATGGGGTGGATTAGGACTGTTAATGGGCTAAGGGGGGCTGGGACTGGAAATGGGTTAATTGGGAGGGGGGCTAGTGCTGGTAATGGGCTTTTGGTGATGGCTAGGACTGGAAGTGGGCTGATGGGGTGATTAGGATTGATAATGGGCTATGGGGGGTAGGACTGGAAGTGGGCTGATTGGGTGGATTAGGACTGTTAATGGGCTAAGGGGGGCTGGGACTGGAAATGGGTTAATTGGGAGGGGGGCTAGTGCTGGTAATGGGCTTTTGGTGATGGCTAGGACTGGAAATGGGCTAATGGGGGGATTAGAACTGAAATGGGCTGCTTGGGAGGGGGCGGCTAGGACTGGAAATGGGCTGATGGGGGGTTAGGACTGGAAGTGGGCTGATGGGGTGATTAGGATTGATAATGGGCTATGGGGGGTTAGGACTGGAAGTGGGCTGATGGGGGGTTAGGACTGGTAATGGGCTATGGGGAGTTAGAACTGGAAATGGGCTGATCAGGAGGGGGGCTAGGGTTGGTAATGGGCTGTCAGGTTGGCTAAGACTGGAAATGGGCTGATGGGGGGTTAGAATGGGAAATGGGCTGTTCAGGAGGGGGGTTAGAGCTGGAAATTGGCTTATGGGGGGGTTAGAACTGGAAATGGGATGATCGGGGGGGGGGGTTAGAATTGGAAATGGGCTGATTGGTGGGGTTAGGCCTAGAAATGGGCTGATTAGGGAGGCTAGGACAGGAAATGGGCATTGGGGGGGGGGGTTAGGACTGGTAATGGGCAGATGGGGGGCTAGCACCAGAAATGAGCTAGGACTGGTAATGGGTTGACAGGTGGGCTAGGACTAGAGTGGGCTGATAAGGGGGATAGGACTGGAAATGGGCTGGGACTGGAAACGGGCTAATGGGGGAAGGGAGGAGAATGCTGCTGGCCCTGGAAGAAAACTAGGGGCTAGGGCTACAAATGGGCTAATGCGGGAGGATGGTAGAATAGGACTGGAAGGGAGCGGATAATGAGAGGGTCTGCCAGGCGAAGGAGGGGGCAGGAAGGGCGCTGACAAGTGGGAAGGAGGGGGCTGGAAAGAAGCTGACACCTGGGATGTATTGAAAGGGGACTGGACGGGAGCACACTTGGGGATGGGAGTGGGAAGGAGGCTGGAAGGGAGCTGACATGTGAATGGCACTGGAAGGGGGATGGACAGAGGGTAGGGTGACTGAAAGGGAGCTGACTGGGGGTGGCACTGAGAGTGGACGTAAGCTGATATCTGGGATGGGATTTGGACTAGAAGGGGCTGGACAGTGGGGAAGGAGGGGGACTGGAAGGGAATGGACACCAATAGCAGCCGTGGGAATGCAGGGCAGTTGACATTGGAAGGTACTGGAAGGGGAGGACTGGAAAGGGGGCTGATACTGGGGAGGGTTACTGGAACTGGAAATGGGCTGATGGAAGAAAGTGAAGAAAATAAAAGAAAAGATAAGAAATGGCAGATGGACCATAGACCACAGAAAGAGAACTAAGAGAAGACAGGAAAGTAGAAGCCTCGGATCGGCACCAGCATGATCAGAGAATAAAATGGTCAGACAACAAAGGTAGAAAAAATAATTTTATTTCATTTTAGTGATTGGACTTTGTGCTATTTTTATATTTTACACAGTATTTGGGAGCTGCATCTCTTATTTATCTGATGTTGCACTGCATGTGGACTCTGGCTTCTTGGGGTTTCAATTTAAATTTTGTCTACATATTTTTATTTTTACTTTCGATTGTGGTTACTTATTCTGTACTTGGTGAGGGTCAATGTTGTGAGTCTGTGACTGAGGTCAGGTGTTCTGTTAACATGGAGTTTGTACATAAAGATCTATACTATTCTGTAGTAATTTGACTTGTTCAGCTTTTCAAATAGGTTTATGGATGTTCCAGGGCCCACTGTAGTATTTACAGTGACGCTTTTTTGGATGGCCTCCTTATATGAGTTTTGGAAGTTTGTGCTGATATGGTATGGTATGGTATGGTAAGTTTTCTCTTTGTTGCAGGGTTTTATATTAGTTCACAATATGCCCGTTACTGGAGAATAGTGGTTGTTGTTGCTGTTAGTGAGATGATCAGAATCAGATTTTTTTTTTAATATTGAGTTCTGTGGGTGAATGTCCTGGTTCTGCTCTATACCTACTGTGAAAGCAAAATATATGTTGAAAAAGAAAAAGCAAGAACCATAACGCAGTTTATAACAAAATAAAAATTAGATATAATTTAGTTTTATAAACTGTGCTGTTGGTTCTTGATGTCTTTTAGTTCCTTAATGTGCAAACGGGACTGTACCTAGACCTGTGCAAGCGGTGCAGCCGCACAGGGTGAAAAGGCTTGGGGGGCACATTTCGGCTGTCTGCTTTTGCCCTGCTGCTGCTGATTACACGTTCAGTGAAAAAATATTTTCTCTTATTTGTCTTAAATAGTTTATCCTGTAGCTTCATTACATGTCCCCTAGTCCACTCCATTCATTAATTTATAGACCTCTATCATATCTCCCCTCAGCCATCTCTTTTCCAGGTTGAAGAGCCCTAACCTTTGTAGCCATAGGAGTAGCCTTTCATCCCCTTTACCATTTTGGTGGCTCTTCTCTGTACCTTTTCTAATAACGCTATATCCTTTTTAAGATACGGCGACCAGAATTGCACACAATATTCAAGGTGCGGTCGTACCATGGAACGATACAGAGGCATTATAATATCCTTTGTTTTATTTTCCATTCCTTTCCTTATGATACCTAGCATTCTATTTGCTTTCTTGGCCGCCACTGCACGGAGGGTTTTAATATGTTACCCATGATGACTCCTAAATCTTTTTCCTGGGTGGTGGTTCCCAATATGGAACCTTGCATTGTGTAACCATAGTGTGGGTTGTTCTTTCCTAGGTGCATAACTTTGTACTTGTCCACATTAAATTTCATCTGCCATTTGGATGCCCAGTCTTCCAATTTATCCAGATCTTCCTGCAGTTTTCCACAATCCTCTTGGGTTTTAACAACTTTAAACAGTTTTGTGTCGTCTGCAAATTTGATAACCTCACTAGTTGTTCCCTTTTCCAGGTCATTTATGAATATGTCAAAAAGTAGTGGACACCGTACAGATCCCTGGGGTACTCCACTATTCACCTTTTTCCATTGGGAAAATTGGCTATTTAGCCCTACCCTCTGCTTTCTATCTTTTTTTTTTATTTATGAAGTTTTCAAATATATACAAGAATGTTACTACACAATCCTGCAGAAATAGTACCGATATGCAAGAAACATCAATAAAGGCTCTAAGGCCCACATTCAAAAGAGGCAATATACAGCATATCAGTTCACACCAGCCCACAATAATCACAATGAGGGGGGAGGAAAAACCCAAGAAAAAAAAATTCTAACCCTATATAAATAGAAACCAAAACAGCCAGCTTAAACAACCATCTTAATCAATTTCTTAGAGCCCAGAGGTAACATTCATGGAGGTCTCTAAACGCCTAGCGCTAATAAAAGCTGTTAATTGTGAGGGCTCATAAAATACATAAGAAACAGATTTATACTTCACCAAACATTTACATGGATGCTTCAAGAAAAAGAGCCCCCCCAGCTGTAGTACCAGGTTGTAGCAGAAGAAATTCCCTGCGACGGCGCTGAGTGTCTTTAGACAAATCTGGGTAAATACGTACTAATAATCCCTTAAACTCCAAATTGCATTTCCTAAAGAAAAGTTTCAATAACCATTCCTTATCTGATAATAAAACAAATGTTATTAACAATGTAGATGGAACAATAGCTTCCTCATCTGACCTTTCTAACAAATCAGTAACATTTAAAACATTTCCCTGGTCCTGTTCTCCCCGTACATTAACTACACCAGACTCTAATTTAGCCCTAGGAAGATAATACATTTTTACTAAAGGTGGAATTAATTCCGGGGAAACGCCCAGGTCTTCCACCATATACTGAGAAAACATATCTCTAGGAGAAACCATTGAAAGTCTCGGAAAATTTATCAATCTTAAATTATGAGCCCTAGAGGCATTATCTAAATGTTCCAACTTGACCTGTACCGAAGAAAAATTCTTTCGATATGCTTCATTCTCCTCTTCAATAGCAACCATTTTTCTCTGAAGCACTACAACTTCCGACTGATTTTTCATAATAGTCTGCTCCATTTCTTTCACATTATATTCAGACTTCTCCACCTTTTGAGCCAGTGATATAATCTGTGGAACCAAAACTTCCCCCAAGGATACAATCGCTTGCCAAATAGTTTCCAATGTAAAATTAGCAGGACGTTGAAGCGAAAATGCCAAACCCAGGTCTGTCATTGCCATAACAGCTTCCATTCCACTAGACGTTCCACCTCCACATTGCACAGGGACTCCCTGCCCTGGGTATTTTCCACCACTCGACGTCAGAGTAGCCAAGGAGCTATCCTGCCCCTTAGCCTCACACACCGGGTCCTGCAACCCCTCTGATCCTGTCCCTCTCAAACTGCCGTCTTTCTCCTGATCCAGAGTGAACAGAAGCTTCGGGAACCCCTCAGGCAGGGACTGCCCCCGGAGAACTTTCGCCGGCGGGCTCACTGGGGAGACAGATGAAGTCGATGAAACCACCGAGGCGCCCGGCTTCGGTAGCTTTGAAGCTCGACAAACTCCTCCAGTATCAGCCGGTTCCTGAGCAGAACACTGAACGAAAGCGTCCAACGGGCCCCGCGGCTCTGCACGAGCTGAAGCAATTGGCGTTGAGGTACAAGAGGGGGGAGAGGGAACCAACCCTCCTTTCCCCTTACGCTTCCGACCCATGTAAGAAAAACGCTCTTACTCGTAACAGCCAGTTGTCTACATCTTGCCTTGGCTCTGCTTTCTATCTTTTAACCAGTTCCCGATCCACAATAGTACACTGCCTCCTATCCCATGACTTTTTAGTTTTGCCAAAAGTCTCTGATGAGGGACCTTGTCAAAGGCTTTCTGAAAGTCCAGATACACTATATCAATCAATTCACCTTTGTCTACCTGTTTATTCACAGCTTCAAAAAAACATATCAGATTAGTAAGACAAGATCTTCCTTGTCTAAAGCCATGTTAGCTGTCTCCCATTAGGCCATGACTATCTACATGCTGTGTAATTTTGTTCTTTATGATGGTTTCTACCATTTTCCCTGGTACTGACGTCAGGCTCACTGTTCTGTAGTTTCCCGGATCACCCCTGGAACCCTTTTTAAAAATTGGTGTTACATTGGCGATCCTCAAATCTTCAGGTATTACAGATGATTTTAATGAAAGTTCACAGATTACTAATAGCAGCTCTGCAATCTCATATTTCAGTTCTTTCAACATTCTTGGATGTATACCATACGGTCCAGGTGATTTGCTACTATTCAGATTATCAAATAGTTGTAATACATCTTCCCGGTGTAGCGATATTTCTCTCAATTCCTCAGCAGTATCACCTTTAAATACCACTTCAGTCTTGGGTAACATCCCTACATCTTCCTCAGTAAAGACCGAAGCAAAGAATTCATTCAGTCTCTCCGCTATAGCCTTGTCTCCTCTTACTGCCCCTTTTACCCCTCTATCATCTAATGGTCCAATTGACTCTCTCACAGGCCTTTTGCTACGAATGTACTTGAAAGAGTCTTTATTTCGTGTTTTTGCTTCTGAAGCAAGTTCCTTCTCAAATTCTTGCTTTGCCTGCCTTATCAATGCTTTGCATTTAACTTGCTAGTGCTTGTGCTGTTTCCAGTTTTCGTCCTTTGGCTCTTTTTTCCATTTCCTGAAAGATGCTTTTTTGGCAGCAACAGCCTCTCCGACCTCACCTTTAAACCATGCTGGCAGTTTTTTGGACTTTCTTCCACTTTTCTTAATGTGTAGAATACAGCTGGTCTGGGCTTCCAGGATAGTATTTTAAAACAACACCCAAGCTTGATGTAAGTCTTTAACCTTTGCAACCGCTCCTTTTAGTTTTTTCTTAACTATTGTCACCAGCAGTGGCTGAACTGTGGCGTAAGCAGCCAGTCACACTGCTGGGCCTGACCTATCTGTATGAAAAGTAGTAGTTGCGAGTCCGAGTAGTCAGGTTTTCAACAAGGATTTTATTCTCCTCCCGGGTTTGGATTTTCAAAAGTAGCACAAAACACAAGAACTTAAAATACAGCCATGCCTCTGGCAAACTGAAGAAGAAAACAAAGTACAGCTTCTTGCTTTAACCAAAAATCATGAATTACATTAAACAGAATCAGCTGATATGCTGGCAGTCTCTTCTATGCTTTCCAGCTCTCTACAAGGCACTCTTGTCTTTAGCTAACGCAGAGAAGAACTGATATCAGCCATCAATAAAGAGCAATCCATTTCTTCAACACATGGAGTTAAACTACTTGGTTCTGTAATCATCGGTTCATCAAACACAGTATTTTCTCTAGGACAGAAAGTCTGAAACTTCCTCAATTCAGTCTCTCTCTCTGAGCTCTCAGGACAGCCCTCTTCACAATAAGGCAGATACTTATCACACAGCTTGTAAAAGCAGGACGGAGAAACAGCTCTGTCTAAACAAGCTTTTTCCTTGTAACTTTTAAACCTCCTGCCTCTTGTACTTGACGGCAGCTCATAGCACTGTCCTGTTCTGGTAATGGAAGACTTTTCTTTTGGAAGTCTCCTGCAGGGTTTTAGGAGCATACATTCATCCTCATCAAGCATACAGATATCCTCAACAGGATTACTTTCCCTCTCACAGGGTTGTAAGTATTTTAAGCAGCTCTGCTTCTCAAATACATATGGCCTGTTACCAACAGCCTCACGTTCCTTCCACTGAGCTCGGTGCCTGGGAAAATCACACTGCTTCAGAGGTGAGTGTTGCCTGTAACTAACCTCTCTTGGTGAAGGTAACTTTGTTTCCTTTTGATAATTCCTCCGTGGCTTTCTGCTCCAAGGTTCAGGCAGTTTAGAGTCAGTATAAGAGTACTCTGAGCCTCCGTCTGAGACCTGCAAGTGTCCTCCAACTTGCCAAGCTCCTGCAGCTTCCTGGTCTCTGTCTTGGTCTCCGTCTTGCTCTAACTCTGTCTGCTTTGGACATTTTTTATACAGCTTTAGAGGCGTTTTCTTGCCCATGTGAAAACTGTTTTCCTGATCAACTGGGGAGTGTTTGCTAAATAGGCGTGACTGCAGACCTCGTGTCTCAGCTTGTTTTGGTTGCCTATGGTAACTAGGAAGCTTCTGATCTACCTGCCTGTCAGAATCTGAGCTATACACAGCAGATTTCTGTGTTTCTAAGGCACAGAGCAGATCTTCCGTGTCACACAATATTCCTTATTTTATCATAGTCTCCCTTTCGAAAGTTAAAAGGTAGTACTGTGGATTTCGAAATCTTTATTTTCGTTTTTAGAAAACAAAACAGTACACATACATCTACATCCTAAATACAGATAAACCTATCACTAAACAACAATCCAAAAGATGAAAAAACCCTGACAGCCCCCCCCTCCCCATATCCCTCCCCAGCGCTCCCCTCCAGGGTTCAAAGTAGCGAGATTCCTTAAGGAGGAGTCTGCCAAACCAAGTCCAAGTGATCTGCTTAATTTGGCTGATGCAATATAATCATTTAAGAGTTGCCATTTGAGAGCATGCTTCCCAAGCATCTGCTTAGACTTACAAGAGGGCTGCTCAAATTGACTATAAAGGCTGACGCGATTCCACCATTCATGGACAGTAATATGGGCGGTATCTTTCCAGCGGCCGATAATCAGACAGATCGCTATGCCGATCATGAAATCCAGCAGAAAAGTACCGTCCTTAGGTAATGAAGGTAGATCGGCTGCGGACCGTAGGCCTATTACCTGCCAGGAGAGGGGCTCCCTGAATCGCAATGGACTTGCTCCCAAACGGATTCCCAGAAGGTCTTCACCCCCCTGCACTCATATACAATATGCCTTAGAGTGCCAACCTCGGCTCCGCAAGTCCAACAGAGTGGGCTGCAAGTGCCACCCCAGCGTGCCAGCTTAGCTGGTGTATAAAAGCACTGATGAGCAAAGTAAAACAGTGTCTGGGTCATGGAGGCGGATCTGGTCACTCTGACTTGCTTGCGCCAGAACTTCCTCCACTGGAGGTCAGAGAGCCCCCTCCCAGTCTCTCGTTCCCATCTCTTTTGAACTTTCTCCATCAATTGGGACGGGGATCGCGTCAGCCTCTTATAAATCTGAGATACTACTCCCTTCGCTTGGCTAAATGCACAGAGGATATCAAGGGCACCCTCGGTGCCAGAGTTTTGCCCCGGCTTTAGCCCCACTCCTACTAGACAGTGGCGCAGCTGGATCCACTGAAATTGGCAAGTTAGGGGGAGACCAAATTCCTGACTAATCTCCTCAAAGGTCTTCCACTTGCTAACAGCTTGTAATTGACACACTCTCCACACTCCCCGGGAATACCAAGTACGCCAAGCAAAGCTCTTTTTCTGAATTTTAAACAAAGGATTATTCCATATGGGGAGTTGGGCGTGAGAGCTGCCTGCGGGATCACTCAGTTTGATAAAAGATTGAAAAGCCTTGAGGGTATCTAGGATAACTACAGGAATCGGGGAAGTACTAGGAAATTGCATCCCTGGGGCATACTCCAGCGGGATAGGAGCCAATAGCTTTTCCTCCAGGGCAACCCAAACCGGCCTCTCAAAAGTGGAAGAGTACAGCCAGCGAGATCCTTGCTTGAGCAGGAAAGCGTGATGATAATCTTTGAAACTGGGGAAATTTACACCACCCTGCTCACGGGAGAGTTTTAGTTTTCCCTTCGCGATCCTCGACGTCTTATTTTTCCACAAAAACTGCAAAAGCATCCGTTCCAGACACTGGTAAATATGCGCGGGGAAATAGCAGGGAAGCATCTCCAGAAAGTAATTGATTTTGGGGACAATCATCATTTTAATAGTTTCTAGCCGAGACCACCGCGTAGTTAACTCTCGAGTCAGGGCAAGGATCGTGTCAGCGTTACACTTCATCGTTTCTTCGAAAGGGTAACGGTAACGGACACCTAGATACTTCACCGCGCCCGATTCCCACAGAAAAGGATAATCACAGAGATCGCCTTTAAAGACCCATTTATTTAGCGGGAACATGACCGATTTGGACCAGTTAATTTTATAACCTGAGTATTGCGAATAATTCTCAATTTGTTCCAAAATCTTGGGAATTGAATCAGGCGTGGCGAAGAGGAGAAGATCATCCGCGTAAGCAGAGAGTTTGACTTCCTGCCCCACGACCAAAGCACCCCGGATAACCGGAGTTTGGCGAATAAGAAGAGCTAAGGGCTCCATTGCAAGATTAAAAAGCATGGGGGATAGCGGGCATCCTTGGCGGGTACCCCGCCTCAAAGCGAGAGGGGCTGAAGCAACCCCATTGACACAAATCCGCGCGGTAGGAGAAGTATATAGCACCTCCAAGGCTCTCAAAAAAACATCGCCGAAGCCGAACCAACGAAGGGACGCAAAAAGAAAAGGCCATTCTAATCGGTCGAAGGCCTTCTCTGCATCTAGTGAGAGGCCAATTAACGGCTTCGCCATCTCGTCGGCTCCCAACAATACATGACATAAGAGACGCGCATTATCAGCAGTCGAACGGCCTTCAGTGAAGCCGCACTGATCAGGGTGGATTAGGGTCGGGAGTATCCCAGAAAGCCGAGCAGATAAAACAGTGGCATAAATCTTATAATCAGCGTTAAGCAGCGAGATGGGGCGATAATTGGTGACCAATTGAGGGTCACGACCCGGTTTCTCAAACACCACTAAATTAGCCGTCGCAAAAGTGCCAGTTTGCTGTCCCTCGGTAGATAGGAGTCGGAAATACTGCTCCAGAGGGGAGGCAAGGACTGCGTCGAAGCTCTTAAAGAATTCAACAGGTAGCCCATCTGGCCCAGCAGCCTTGCCCGAGGCCATAGATGCTATTGCCCGCCTTATCTCCTCCGCTGTTATGGGAGCATCTAGTGCCTTTCGATGTTCCTCAGAGAGAGTAGGTCGCTGAAGAGTGGCAACCAATTGCTCGAAGCCCTCCTGCGAAAACTCCCGCTCCGAGCGATATAAGTGTGAATAATAATCCCGGAATGCCTCGGCTATCAGGGAGTCTTGGACAACCAGGTCTGATCCCTGCAAGTTCTTAATGGCACAAACACGTTTGGTCTCCCTCTTACCCTTTAATGTGGTCGCTAAGTGCTTACCGGCTTCATTACTCTCACGGTAATAACTTCCTTGCAGCCGCCGCACGCTCTGAGAGGCCGCCATAGTCATAAGAGTATTGTATTGAAATCTTAAGCGCCGAAGCCTCACTAAAATACAGGGGTCAGTGCGCCGTGTCAGGACCCTTTCCCCCGCTTTAATCTGCTGCTCAAGGTCCTTTGCTTTTTCATTCGTATATTAAAGCTAGTAATGACCGCCCTGACCGTGGCCTTAAAACCCTCCCACCAAGCCCAGGTGGAGGTAGCCTGTGAAGAGTTGAACTGAAAATATTCAGAGATAGCAGCTTTTAGCTCTATGTGGAATTCGGGAATATCTAAGAGAGATCTGTCTAAAGTCCAATCCAGAGTCGGGCGTCGTAGGGAGTCATCTTGCATGGTCATCGAAATTGGAGCATGGTCCGAGATGTGAATTGAGTGAAGGGTAGCAGGGCCCATATTGGGGACTAGAGCTTTGGAAACTAGGAAAAAATCAATGCGAGATTGCGACGCATGCGGCGCTGAAAAATAAGTAAATTCCAACTCCTGTGGATGCTGTAAGCGCCAGATGTCCACTAAAGCTAGTTCTTGGATCATGGAGGCAAGAAAAAGTTGCCCCTTAGACCGCCTAATCGATCGGGGAGGTTGGCGATCAATGAGGGGGTCTAGTGTTTGGTTAAAATCTCCACCTACTATAATCGCCTTCCCGCAATCCCCCTGTAGCTCTTTCGCAACTGCGAGAAAAAAATCTATATTGTCCGTGGAGGGGGCATACAGACACATAAGGACCAGCTCAATCCCGCCTAATGTCATTTCAGCTTTTGTCCATCGACCATCTGCATCTGAACAGTGGCTTAACACTGTGAGCTTAAGGGACTTTTTGGCGAGAATGGCAACACCATTATGTTTCCTAATGGCCGGAGAAAACGCTATAACTTGATAGGGTCGCTGACCAAGTTTCAAGGACTCCAGCGAGTTTAAATGCGTCTCTTGAAGTAGCAGTATATCAGCCCGTTCTCGGCGTGCATAGTCGAGAATTTTCCGCCTCTTGATCGGGCTGTTGATACCTTGTACATTGAGAGATACAATTTTACACGGAGCCATTAAAACTGGGTACGAAAGAGACCCCACTGGGCCTGAGTGGAAGGCATGACATTGCATAGGGGACAATCGGTATAAAGAGACAACCTGTCTTGGCAATACTGCAATAACGGAGTACTGTTAACCTGACAAACATTGTGAGATAATAGGACCCTGGAGGAGAGGCTAAACCCTGAAAAATCACTGGTGAGCTCAGGCCGGCAGGGCTGGCTCGGGAGACCCAGATAAGCCTCGGTGGGCCCGCACCGCAGACAAGTGGACTCCGCAGGCAATCTTAATCTCTCTGAAAAGATAGAATATAGAGGTGTGGAAAGAGAAACATATGATAATCTACACCAGGTTATGTTGAACAAACAGTATTATAATATATCATAAGAAGATGGAGAAACAGCGATACATATATGGCCCCATCCCCCCATCCATACCAACAGCAATTCTTGCGGCAAAAGCGTCAAAACTTAGAAAAGAACACAGCCTGGAAAAGTATATGGACACGCTGTTAAGCTCACAGCATTGTTCAGGAGGCAAAGCCTACTATACAATGACAGGACAATAGCTATCCGCAGCTCAACGCATCTGCATAGCTTCCTTCTCCTCCAGGAACCAATCAAGCGCTTCTGGATCTTCAAAGGTGCGAGTGTGATTATGCAAGGTGACCCGCATTCGCGCGGGGTAGAGGAGGCCGAACCGAGCCTGGAGCTGCTGGAGCCGAGGACGGTATTCCAGGAGTCTTTTGCGCCTGTTCACAGTGTGCTTGGCTAAGTCCGGAAAGAAGGAGAGTCGGCGCCCCTCGAATTCCACCGGTGCCCTTGTACGCGCCAGCTCCAGAATCTGCGCTGCCTGCTGATAGCGTAGGGTGCGGAAAATGATGGGTCGTGGTTTAGAGTTGTGCGGCATCGTGTTGGAGGGGATGCGATGAGCGCGATCAATTTCAAAGTCCTTGTCAAAGGTGCAGTGCAGGATCTCGGGGATCGCCTTGTATAGGAAGGCCCGCATATCTTTCCCCTCCGCCCCCTCCGGAAGGCCTATCACCCGCACGTTGTTATGACGTGCGCGATTATTACTGTCCTCCACCTCCCGCTGCAGCACTGTGAGTTGCCTTTCCAACTTAGTGACCGTTTCCAGACGGGCCTCATGGTTAGCAAGTGCTGCCTCCGCCTTGTCCTGCCTCACTGAGAGGCCCTCAAACTTGGTGTTGAGCCCAGCGAGTTCTTCGTGCACTGAGCTCAGCGCCGCCCCATTAGCTTTGACTAGCTCTCTTACCCCCCGGATCTCAGTAAGTAATTCGAGGTGGGCATCCGGCCCTTCACGTGTGGCCACCATTGTTTTTCCTGGAGAGATGGGCTCAGTTTTAGTCCTTTTAGCGCTGCTATTTACAGCGCCGGCAAAATCCAATCGCTGCGGCTTGGGGCCCGCCATCAGGAAGGTACCAGGGAGAATTCCAGGGGACGTAATAAAATTTCAGCGGCACTTTTGTTTGGGTTTTTGCAAGGTCTCCTCAGAGCCACCGCACTAGACGTCTGCTCTGCTCGGCATCAGGCTCCGCCCCCCCAGTACTGTGGATTTCTTTACTATCCCTCCTCCACTAATTAAATCAAACACGATCATGCTATTATCACCATTGCCAAGTGGTACCAACACCCTTATTTCTTGCACCAGATCTGGTGTTCCACTAAGGACTAGGTCCAGTATGGCTTTCCCTCTGGTTGGTTCATGAACCAGCTGCTCCAAGAAGCAGTCATTTATTTCATCTAGAAACTTTATTTCCCTAACATGTCCTGCCATGACACTGACCCAGTCAATACAGGGGTAATTGAAATCACCCATTATTATTACTATGCTGTGACTTTTGTTAGCTTCCTTGATTTCTTTGAGCATTTCTTCATCCATTTGTTCATTCTGGCCAGGCGGTCGATAGTACACCCTCACTGCCATCACCTTCCCCTTCATACATGGAATTTCAATCCACAGAGATTCTGCAGCAAATTTTGTTTCCTGCAAAACTTTAATCCTTTCTGACTCAATGCCCTCTCTAACATAGAGCGCAACCCCTCCACCAATTTGATCAGTTCTATCATTACGATATAGTTTGTATCCAGGTATCACAGTGTCCCACTGGTTATCCTCCTTCCACCATGTCTCTGAGATTGCAATCATATCTAACCTCTCATTTAGTGATATGTATTCTAACTCTCCCATCTTATTTTTTAGACTTCTAGCATTTGCATACAAGCATTTTAGAGACCGTATTTTATTAATATTAATCTGGCTATTTGTAGGCATGGATAATTTGGAATCTTTACGCTCTGTCTGCACCATACTCAAGGGCATTTGGGCTACTTTACTCTTTTTTGGAACCTCACTGCTTTTGGTAGTATCCTTCAAGGATACCTTCTTCCGAACCATGCTATTATCACCATTGCCAAGTGGTACCAACACCCTTATTTCTTGCACCAGATCTGGTGTTCCACTAAGGACTAGGTCCAGTATGGCTTTCCCTCTGGTTGGTTCATGAACCAGCTGCTCCAAGAAGCAGTCATTTATTTCATCTAGAAACTTTATTTCCCTAACATGTCCTGCCATGACACTGACCCAGTCAATACCGGGGTAATTGAAATCACCCATTATTATTACTATGCTGTGACTTTTGTTAGCTTCCTTGATTTCTTCCCTCATGGGCACATGGCCCTGGAGAAATGTCCTCAGTACGAGAGGGTTTTACGTCACCTGGAGGACAGGTCCTAGTTACAGGATCATGTCCTGCCACACCAGGGGGATGCTCTCCTGTCACGTGACCTCTCTCCTCCATGGCAACAGGGATGCTGCCAGACTGGAGGTGGGACTTCAGGACTATATCCCTGAAGGTCTCGTCCATGTACTTCTCTGTCTTTCTTATGTCTTCCAGGTCTGCTACTCTAGCCTCTAGAGAACGGACTTGTCCCTGAGAGCAAAGAGCTCCTTGCACTTAGTGCATATGTAAGACCTCTCACCAACTGGGAGAAAATCAAAAATTTGATACACAATGAAAAAGACTGGAAAGCCCCCATCCCATAAGACGTGTAAGTATCTATAAAGCTACAATTACCCCAGGGGCGGGTGGGTGTTGGGGAGGGAGGGAAGGAAATAAGACCTATTAAAAGAGGGCTGTTACAAGGAACCCTGTCCTGTACCCTCAGCAGGGGGGTGTTAGTCCCTCAGGTAGGCTAGAGCAGGAAAAAAGTTTAACATGCAGCACGTTCTGTGGACAGAGCAGGGAGAGATATTTAATTTAAAGTAACAGTTAACCTGGCTACCACACAAAGGCCAGTTAGTTGAGAGAGGCAGGCTAAGTTATACAGCCGAGAAAGCTGAAGTGCAAAACTAAAGGGAACAGGGAGGTGAAGTAGCACACCAATAAAGACAATAAATAAATAGACAGCTAGAACTCACAGCAAAGTCATCACAGGAGTTAAATATCCACCTCTCTAGCAGAGCACTGTGAGGGCACTGCTCTTCCCAGAGCACAGAGAGGCAAACAGAACAGACTATGCACACGTGGGAGGAGGAGACAGGAAGAAGGGCTACTCAATACCTCAGCAGGGGGGCAGGGGATAGTCCCTCAGGTAGCCCCTGTCCTGAAACGTCTGCTGCAGAATAGCCACCTGCACACAATATTCTGCTGTAGAGGAGCAAATATGCCAATAGAACAGAAATTGAGCATACGAGAGCGTGTCACGTAAATGTACAGGGTGAAAACTACAGTATTTCAAAAAAGTGTTACACTTTCGGTTTGGCTATTGAGCCAAAGATGAAATACTTTCAATTGTTCTAATGTACCAGTCCAAAGCACAAAAAAATGATCTATATACATTATCTCTTCCATAAATAGAGGTGTGTTTTATATATGGAGGAGGATAGATGCTGCTCTTCAAATGCCTTCATATATAAATTCACCAATGAAGGGTCAAATGAGGCTTCCATAGCCGTTCCTGAAATTTGAAGAAAAAAATTGATTTTGAAACACAAAATAATTAATTTTTAGAGCAACTTCAATTAGCCACTTCAAGAGCTCAGAAGGAACCAAATGCAGTCATTGATGTCCTTCCAAGGTATTAAACAATATAGTAATCACTTCATCTTGAGGAATCAAGATGGCTAAATGGCTAAATGGCCAATATTCCCAATGGAAAAAGGTGAATAGTGGAGTACCCCAGGGATCTGTACTGGGTCCGCTACTTTTTGACATATTCATAAATGACCTGGAAAAGGGAATAACTAGTGAGGTAATCAAATTTGCAGATGACACAAAACTGTTTAAAGTTGTTAAAACCCAAGAGGATTGTGGAAAACTGCAGGAGGATCTGGATAAATTGGAAGACTGGGCATCCAAATGGCAGATGAAATTTAATGTGGACAAGTGCAAAGTTATGCACCTAGGAAAGAACAACCCACACTATAGTTACAAGATGCAAGGCTCCACATTAGAAACCACCACCCAGGAAAAAGATTTAGGAGTCATCGTGGATAACATGTTAAAACCCTCCGCCCAGTGTGCAGCGGCGGCCAAGAAAGCAAATAGAATGCTAGGTATCATAAGGAAAGGGATGGAGAATAAAACAAAGGATATTATAATGCCTCTGTATCGCTCCATGGTACGACCGCACCTTGAATATTGTGTGCAATTCTGGTCACCGTATCTTAAAAAGGACATAGAGTTATTAGAAAAAGTACAGAGAAGAGCCACCAAATTGGTGAAGGGGATGGAAGGCTACTCCTATGAAGAGAGGCTAAAAAGGTTAGGGCTCTTTAACCTAGAAAAGAGGCGGCTGAGGGGAGATATGATAGAGGTGTATAAATTAATGAATGGAGTGGAACGGATAAACATGGATAAATTGTTTACGCTATCAGAATATAGAAGGACTAGGGGGCATGTAATGAAGCTACAGGGTAAACTATTTAAGACAAATAGGAGAAAATATTTCTTCTCTCAACGTGTAATCAAACTCTGGAATCTGTTACCGGAGGATGTAGTAAGGGCTGTTAGTATAGCTGGGTTTAAAAAAGGTTTGGACAAGTTCCTGGAGGAAAGGTCCATAAACCACTATTAAAAAGGGACCCAGGATATCAATGCTTGGCCTAGTACAAGCACTGCAGAACCTGTGTCTTTTGGGGAAACTGCTAGGTACGTATGACCTAGATTGGCCACTGTTGGAAACAGGATACTGGGCTTGATGGACCTCGGTCTGACCCAGTATGGCATTTCTTATGTTCTTATGTTCTTATCATAGTGTATAATGATCTAACATCAAATGTAACCATCAAAAACTTCATATTTATAATAACAAATCTCAAAGAATATTCAAAAAATGGGTGAAAATGTTGACTGAATGTTATTAGAAGATAAGTTCTTGTTATTTATTAAAGAGCTCTTTCCATTCCGGATGTAGATCCCCTCTGTACGTCCAGTCTGAGCCAGATGTACAGAGGGGATCGCGATTCTGATCCCGCAGGGCACATCTAGCCCCATGGGATCAGAATCATGAACAGTCCTGTACGTGCAGGCTGGGACTGCGATTCAGTCCAGCCTGCATGTACAGATCTTCCCGGCTAAATCAGTCAAGTCTCTTCAATGGAGCCACGGCCCCATGTCATTCCAGTGGTGAGTGTGGATCTGTTAGAACTATATATAATGTGGTTCATGTGTCCCATGGTGGATGGCTTCTCTGCTCCATTCCTAATCTCTCCAACACAATGTTTTTTCAGTTGTGAAAGTAGCTCCATAGCAACTATATATAATGCTTTTCACAATGTTCCTGTGGTTGGGTCGTTTTGTTTGTCTCTCTCTCACACATAATATCCTTAATCATCTCTTACAACCATTGTACAATTCCTCTGAATTTACTGTTTTTATTGCTTTTGTTTTTATTTATTTTATTGTCTTCTATTTATTATGTAATGCTGTAATTTTAACTGCATGCTTCTTTTCCCTTCTTTTATTATCCATGATTTATATTGGGCTCGTTTGTTTTTACTTATTGTGTTTTTATTTTTATATTAGTTAACTTATTGTTATTATATATATCTTTGTATTGTTTTTAAATTTTAATGAATTTGTCCTATATGTATGCCATATTTTTAAGGTCACAGTCCCCTGAATAAGGCTTTTTGCCAAAACACGTGTAGAGCTGACCTTTGACACTTCAATAAAGCTCTATCTACCAGGGGTGTGGCTCTCCTGCTCCCTTTGTTTGTGCTTCACTGTTGCAGGAGAGGTGTTCTCTCTGTTTCCTTGTTAAACCATGATGAGTACAAGTTCAGAGTGGTGATATACTGTAATCGTTTTATTGATAGATATGTTCTCTTAGGCTTCCAAGAGAAGCATCATGTTCTTTGCAGTTTTCTGGGTCATGCCACAGCTTACTAAGTGGAACTGACATTTCAGCCATCGTGCTGTGACTTTATTTAGGATGACGTAGTAATGCAGTTGATATACAGTGCTTCTTAAAATAGATTGTAGGATTACGGCAAGAAATTTGAATTTTGGCATGAAAGTTCATTGGCGATGAGGAGGGAAAAGAGCAAGTTTGAATTCTGGAAGGCAGGGTAGTTTGAATTTTTGCAAGCAGGTTTGTTCTGAGAATCTCCAATGATGGGAAGGTGGAAAAAAACATTGGTCTTCAGTGACGGTCCTTGTAGCACTAAACCTACTGTGAAAGAGGTGTTGCCATGTTTTGTCCCCATTGAGGTTTCATGGGCATCTTGCTGTCTCCACACCTCTTTGATCCTCCTTGGCCACCAGCATTCTTCTTTTCCCTTGATGGCTGAAACATCGGTTCTACTTACTAAGGCAGGGCATGACCCAGAAAACGGCATACAAAATTCTAAATCATCATAAGAGGATTGTGGTTACCGAATGATAAATCCTAATAGTCTCATAGGGGGGAATTTTTACAAATTTCTGCCACTTGTAAGACATGTTTTGCACATGGAAAATAACTCTTCTGAGAATGTGTGGGAGTATGCATGTGTAAAACATAGCTACACTGAAAGACGGAACCTACTCTTACATGTGTGTAGTGTTTCTGGAGGTGTAACTTGGGTGTAGCAGAGGCAGAGTAAGCGTGCATTTTAGAAAACACAGTTGTATGAGACTAGAGTACAGGCACACGTTTACATCTTTTTTTGGGACAGGTGTAAATTTGTGTGAGAATTTGTGCACTACTAGGGGTCATTATAGGGGTTTCTTTTATAGTGGTACCTAAGCATCTGTTGCTTTATAAACTAGGCATTTTGTTATTTAACAGAGGCATCCTGATTGAGATGTGGACAGTGTTGGGGTGCATTTTACTTATGCACATATTAAAAAAAAATACACACACAAATCACAACTCTACCCATGTTCTGCCTTCATTCCTTCTTATGAGCATACCTATTTTGCGAATGCACTCCAGCTTGTAACATACAGTACACGCTTTTAGGCATGATCTCATTTTATAAAAGCCCTCTAATGTGCCTAAAACTACATTTTAGGCATGAAGATGGTTTATAATATTATCCCCATCCTGTATAAATGACCAGTTATTACTGCTGTGAAACATTTTAAACTATATATTTGCTTCTGGTAACAGTACCTGCAGTTGTGTATTCTACCGCCTGGAGATCATTGCAGTATGTTCAAATGATTCCTGTGTTTGCAGTTTCATAATGCCAATTCCATATGCAACTCCTGACACATTGTGGCATCTCGGTGCAACTGCAGATCAGAATGAAAAAGCATCCCAAATGGTAGGATCTACGGTACTGTATATGCACAGGCATACTGAGTTAGCCTGGAATAGCACATACATCATAAAAAGAGGATCCAATCGCTTAAGCATTGTGAAAAAGGTGCACATACTCTGAAGTAAACTTTCAATAGGACACTGAATCACTTTCCATAATTAAGCTTCAGTATCTATATAAAAATTATGCATGAATTTGGCTGGCTTAAATACTTCTTCAGATACCTTATCCGACTAAAGTTCTATCTGCAAGTTACCCATTTAGGTTAGATGTATAAAGTTATTTGGAGAACAGCAAATTTTGCCACTCTGCTTTAAAATTCAGGACCTTTCACTGGAACATCCCTAATCCCTTCTCCAAGTATACAGATACATTTTGAACCTTTACCAACTTATACAGTCAAACTTTTATTCTCCTTGCTGGCATTTTAAACCAGTTGGCACCCACGGTCAATCCCAAAAGTACTGGTTAGTCTGTCTCCTACAATCCTTCTTGTTAGAAGATAATAAAGAATTGATTATCACTTCAACCATTCACAATTATTTCATGAACGATGCAGGTACATTCATACTTTCTAATCAGGTTCACATTTATACAGCACAAACATCTATTCACACAAATATATACTGTATATTTGTTTAGCTCTTAAATAAGATTGCTGAAATCAATTTGTATATTAGCTATCTTATCATGGGGGTTATTTTAAAAGCACTATTTCTGCTTTGGACATTTAAAAATGGGCATGGAGATGTGCAAAGCATGGAGACGTCCCCAAAGCCATATTAAAAGCCAATTCTGTGGACATCCCCTAAGGCGAGGACATCCAAGTTTGAATGGGAGAATAGAGTAATCATGTCTGGGGCATTCCCAGAACTTGGACGCCCTTACCCCATTTTAGAAATGCCCTGGATGTCCTGAGCTGCGACCAAGCTTATACCTGCTCCAGGCATGAATAGGCAGCGTAAATGTGCTCATTTTGTCAGACAGACGTCTCGAGGATGTGGAGAAGGATTTACATTCCTGTCCCCTGTATTTTCCATGCCGATAACAAACACCGACAGGGAATGAGGTCCCATGCTTTAGATTTGCTATGCTGCTGGACATGCCATTATGCTAGCTTGCATGAGGTGGTCATCCCTGCTACCTGCCTTCCTAAGGGGACATCTATGTAGGCACCGGCATGGACGTACATGTCAAGGACATCTATGTTACTAAAACCAGGTGGAGACATAGACGTCCCTGGTGTTTCTCAGCATGTTCTGGCTAGGATGTCACCGAGTTGACGTGGATGTCCTTTCTATAATGCCACTTCACATGTTTTTCTGTTCTTTGCTTTTTTTTTTTTTTTTTTTTACTTTCTTGTACAAAGTATAGAAAGTACACCTTGTGAGTACATCCTGTCGGGCCATTTGACAACCCAATGTATCCTCCTGCCTTGCAGGTTTTAAAAAGCGGAGTGTCCCAGTTCCACATCTGGAGTTTAGGTTTGTAGGTGCATATGGACATTCAACAGAGAGGACAAAGGGAAATATCTGCTGCTCACAGGAAAGGGAAGGAGATGCCTCTGAAGACAGGGCAGCTAGAATGTCGCCAGACAGAAAGGTCCTTGTGAAGACAGTGGAGAATCTATGCATTCCTACAGGAATGCCATTTCCACACAAATGTACACTCAGTGGGAGTATATGATTGAATTTGTTCTAATTTTTTCAAGTGAACATGCTTTTTTGGTTTAGAAATGTTTGTGATGTTTCAAATATTCTTCCATATTTTTTCTCCTCAATACACACCAGCTCCTTCAGAAAGAATTGTTAGATTATTGAGACCCTCATAAAGCAGATGATCTAACAAAACACAACTAATGTCAATTTCAGAGCTGTAGTGCTCCCTTTCTTAAGAATATAAGAAATTCCATACTGGATCAGACCAAGGTCCATCAAACCCAGTATCCTGTTTCCAACAGTGACCAATCCAGGTCATAAGTACCTGGCTGTTTTCCAAAAAGACACAGATTTCACAGTGCTTGTATAGGGGCAACGGGCAAGCAGTGCATTTCCTGGGTCCTCTTTAATAATGGTTTATGTACCTTTCCTCCAGGAACTTGTCCAAACCTTTTTTAAACCCAGCTACACTAACAGCATTTACTACATCCTCCAGTAACGAATTCCAGAGTTTTATTATGCATGGAGTGAAAAAATATTTTCTCTTATTAGTCCTAAACAGGTTACATTGTAGCTTCATTGCCTGTCCTCTAGTTTTTGTACTTTTTGATGTCATAATTAATCAATCTACATTTACTCGTTCCAGTCCATTCATTAATTTATAGACCTTTATCATATTTCCCCTCAGCTGTCTCTTTTCCAGCAGAAGCTGCTAAATTTAGAATTCTAAAACATGTTACTATCCTTTGTGTAAAATATTTTTGCATCACCTTGGATATTATAGAAATTTTTCTGGACACTGATTCTGAAATGGTACATTATGATTAAATATTTGTGTCTATTAAATTATAAAATAATACTGATCTGTGTAAATGTGAAACCAATTAAAACAGGGATTCGTAAACCTGTTGTGGGGATCCCACAGCCAGCTAGGTTTCCAGGATATCTGCACTAAATATGCATGAGTTAAATCTGTATGAATTGGAAGATCCAGCATCTGCAAATTTATAGCATGCCTATTTATTGTGGATATCCTGACAATCTAATGTAGCTATAGAGGTTGCCAGGACAGGTTTGGGAAGCCCCTGATTAGAAAGTATGAACACACCTATATATTTCATAAAATTCTATTTTATATTCATACTTATCTATATCCTTTAATCACAGAACATTCTTGACCCAAGACACTTTAAATAGATCAAGATGGACTTACATAGAAAAAATACCTAACATATATATAGCATCTTCATTTCCACTGTCAGTGGGGGGAGACAAGAATTGGATCGAGTAAATAGATATGGTAAAATACTCTACCTCCCAAAATCATAACCTGATAATAGCAAAATACAACGTAATAAAATGCAAACCAAATAACAAGGCAAAAACAAAATCAAATAAAACATCGACTAACCCTAACCATCCCTCTTTCACACAGTAAGGACAGCTCATTCTCATCCATTACCCAAGAGAAACCATCACCTACTACAAGCCCCACCTAAGAAATCTTAATTTAAGCTTTAAGTCCACAGAAACAACTTCTTGGCTCATTGCTAAAAATTTCTATTTCTGTATTTTATTTATTTATTTGGTTTTATATACCACGCTATTTTAAATCAGTGCGGTTTACATTATAACAACTTAATACATAAAACAAGTATACAAAGAACAGTTGAACACAGCTTAACAATTAGAAAAATCTTTATAGCATGGTGCTTGTGGTGTACAATATAGGAACTATTTACAATTTATCTGGTATTGTGTAAGTTGGGGGTGAGATCGTTAAAAGGGGCTATGTTACATGTTCGAAGTACAGCTGGAAGAGGTGTGTCTTTATTGCCTTTCGAAATATGGAGAGGTCGGTGATGAGTCGGATTGGGGAAGGTAGGGAGTTCCAGAGCAGAGGGGCAAATAGTGAGAAGGCTCTGTGTCTGGTAAATTGGGAGCATTTACTAGCAGTAGTGGGAGTAGCAAGAGTGTTCACCATATTTGTTCTTCTGACTCTTCTGTTGGGTGTCCAGTGTATGATATCTTCGAGGGAGGTTGCAGATAGATGATGAAGGATTTTAAATGTAATAAGAAGGACTTTGAAATTGAGGCGACTGGTGATAGAAAGCTAATGCAGCTGCATTAGGAGAGGTGTCACATGCTCATGTCTAGAGACTCCATAGATGGTTCTTGCAGTGGTATTCATGGCCATTTGTAATGGATGGAGGGTATAGGCAGGTAGACCATACAGAATATTGTTAGTGTAGTCAAAGTGAGGAATGATGAGAGCTTGGAAAATGGTGCGGAAATCATTAGGTTCAAGTAGTGGTCGTAGATGACGAAGGGAACGAATTTTGCAATAGACAGCCTTGGTGATATTGTTTATATGCGCTTCCATATTCAGTTGCTAGTCCAATGTGATGCCAAGATATCGTATCTCACTTTTAGTTTTCAGTTTGGCATCCTTAACCTGTATGGAGTTTGGTGGTGTGAATGTTGGATCCTTTGAGATGAATAAAACTTCTGTTTTATTAAAGTTCACTTTCAGGTTGTGAGAATTTAGCCAGTCAGATACTGCATAGCTTTACTGTATAGCTTTACACAGGTGAAGAAAGATCCAAATCTGCCAGCAGAACTAGGAAAAAATCAGTCAGGGATTAAGGAGCTCCATCCTGCTGGAACGCACTACCAGCAACTATCAGAACCATCAGTGAACTCTCTCAATTTAGGAAGGCACTGAAACGTCACCTCTTTCTTCATCACTACGATGTTGCAGTCTTCCCCACATACCCACCCACACTCACATCTCAATGCAGCACCTCAAACTCATGCACGTCACATTCCCAGACTGATCACTCGCAATCACACCTTCTCTCCTGATGTCGAATAGCGCGGTATAAAAGAGACTGCAAATAAAATAAATAAACTATTTACATGTTGGCTTATCTGAGAATTGCAGACAATTCGGGTGGGGGTAAATGCTATTTGTCAGGTGGAGCAGGGTCTGGTGTGTTCGGTTTCAATCCTGTATGGTTATTGCTTGGGTTTTGTCTGTATGTACTACTGGGCGTGTCAAGGTGTGGAAGGTGATCTTGGTCCACGTAGTGCTGCAGGAAAAGGTGATGTTTAATTGCTTTCCTAAATTGGTATAGGTCCTTGATAGCCCTAATGGCCGGCGGTAGGGCGTTCCAGCACGTGGGTGCATACAGCGCAAATGCTCTGCTCCTGGCTGTTTGTGAGCATTTCGTGATCTGCCTTGGGAGTATCAAGGTGTTGATAGCTACTGATCTTCTTGCCCTGTTAGGGGGAGTAGGCTGGATGAGGTCAGTTAGTGAAGTAGAAGAGCATTTGTTAATGGCTTTATGGATCATCGTCAATACTTTAAAAGCAATCCTACTTTGGATTGGGAGCCAATGTAGGTTTTTCAGGATGGGGGTTATATGGTCCCTCCTATGTGCTCCAAGTAGAATTCTGGGGAGGCGGGCCGATAGCTGTTTACTGTTACGGCTAGAGTTCGCATTCTGGTTGCTGTATATTCTTGACTATCTCCCTAATTCCAGCTTACAGGCTCTGTTTTCAGCTCCGGTGCATTTTCTTGAGAGCTCGTTTATTCAGCTACCTGCAGTGACAGCATACAGAGTGTGGAGAGTGAATTTAAGCTCCCTGAAGAAGCCGTAGAGGCGAAACATCTGATGTCGGGGCTCCCTGGCACTTTGGTCATCACTGATGTCAGCATCTTCCTTGCTTCAGTCTTTACTGAGGAAGATGTAGGGATGTTACCCATGACTGAAGTGGTATTTAAAGGTGCGGAAGAATTGAAGGAAATATCGATACATCGGGAAGATGTATTACAACTATTAGATAAACTGAAGAGTAGCAAATCACCTGGGCCGGATGGTATACATTCAAGGGTGTTGAAAGAACTGAAATACGAGATTGCAGACCTGCTATTAGTAATCTGTGAACTATCATTAAAATCATCTCTAATACCTGAAGATTGGAGGATCGCCAATGTAACACCAATTTTTAAAAAGGGTTCCAGGGGTGATCCGGGAAACTACAGACCGGTGAGCCTGACATCAGTACCGGGAAAAATGGTAGAAAACCATCATAAAGAATAAAATTACTCAGCATGTAGATAGTCATGACCTAATGGGAGACAGCCAACATGGCTTTAGACAAGGAAGATCTTGTCTTACTAATCTGTTATGTGTTTTTGAAGGAGTGAATAATCAGGTGGACAAAGGTGAGGCGGTTGATATTGTGTATCTGGACTTTCAGAAAGCCTTTGACAAGGTCCCTCATCAGAGACTTTTGGCAAAACTAAAGAGTCATGGGATAGGAGGCAGTGTACTATTGTGGATCAGGAACGGGTTAAAAGATAGAAAGCAGAGGGTAGGGCTAAATGGCCAATTTTCCCAATGGAGAAAGGTGAATAGTGGTGTACCCCAGGGATCTGTGCTGGGTCCGCTGCTTTTTGACATATTCATAAATGACCTGGAAAGTGGAATAATGAGTGAGGTTATCAAATTTGCAGATGACACAAAACTATTTAAAGTTGTTAAAACCCAAGAGAATTGTGGAAAATTGCAAGAGGATCTTGATAAATTGT
Source organism: Ichthyophis bannanicus (assembly GCA_033557465.1). NCBI lineage: Eukaryota > Metazoa > Chordata > Amphibia > Gymnophiona > Ichthyophiidae > Ichthyophis > Ichthyophis bannanicus. The sequence goes on along the minus strand of CM066031.1, from coordinate 1,711,809,972 downwards.
AAGACTGGGCATCAAAATGGCAGAAGAAATTTAATGTGGACAAGTGCAAGGTTATGCACCTAGGGAAGAACAACCCAAACTATGGTTACACGATGCAAGGTTCCACATTAGGAACCACCACCCAGGAAAAAGATTTAGGCGTCATTGTGGATACAATGTTAAAACCCTCGGCCCAGTGTGCAGTGGTGGCCAAGAGAGCAAATAGAATGCTAGGTATGATAAGGAAAGGAATGGAAAATAAAACAAAAGATATTATAATGCCTCTATACCATTCCATGGTGAGACCGCACCTTGAATATTGTGTGCAATTCTGGTCACCGTATCTTAAAAAGGATATAGCGATTTTAGAAAAGGTTCAGAGAAGAGCCACCAAAATGGTAAAGGGGATGGAAGGATACTCCTATGAAGAAAGGCTAAAAAGGTTGGGGCTCTTTAACCTGGAAAAGAGACGGCTGAGGGGAGATATGATAGAAGTCTATAAATTAATGAACGGAGTAGAACGGGTAAACGTAGATCGATTGTTTACCTTATCAGAATATAGAAAGACTAGGGGACATGCAATGAAGCTACAGGGTAAACTATTTAAGACTAATAAAAGAAAATATTTTTTCACTCAATGTGTAATCAAACTCTGGAATTTGTTACCAGAGGATGTAGTAAAGGCTGTTAGTGTAGCTGGGTTTAAAAAAGGTTTGGACAAGTTCCTGGAGGAAAGGTCCATAAACCATTATTAAGAAGGGACCCAGGATATCAATGCTTGAACCAATACAAGCATTGTGGAACCTGTGTCCCTTGGGGAAACTGCTAGGTACGTATGACCTAGATTGGCCACTGTTGGAAACAGAATACTGGGCTTGATGGACCTTGGTCTGACCCAGTATGGCATATCTTATGTTCTTATGTTTTTTGCATCATCATTGTTTGCTGATTTTTTTGATAACATCTGCAGATAAGTGTTCGGAGTTTTTCTATTTCCGTTTTAGTTAAGGACTGCGCCATGCTGTTTTGAAAGCCTGCTGGAAGCCTGCCTTTATTTTATTTATTAGGTTTGGCTGGAGGTTTTTTTAGACCGTTGATGTGATCAGTAGTCTGTTCTTTGACTTAGACGTTGATTCGTCTTCTTGACAGACTCGACTCCTTTTGTTTTTACATTGGAGATTACTGAGGTCTTTTTTCCTCCTTTAATGGTGGGTTTTTCTCTCCTCCTTTAATGGTGGGTTTTTCTCTGCAGCATTGGGGTTTGTTTTGTTTTTTGCTCATCTCATGCATGTGTCTTATTTTTCTTTTCTTTTTTCTGTTTTTTTGGTTTTTTTTTTATTTTTGTAAAGTTAGTTGGGGTAGTAACTTTTTTGTTTTGGCCAAGTAGAATTCTAGCAACTGAGTTCATGGCTAGTTGCAGAGGGTTAATTGTGTTCTTTGGGAGGCCATGTAGTATGGCATTCACGTAATCAAAATGAGGGATGACAAGAGCTTGATACACAGTGCGAAAATCTTTAGGTTCAAGTAGCTGTCGCAAGTGACGAAGCAACCTTATTTTATTGTATACGGACTTGACCATAATGCTTATCTGGGCCTTCATATTGAGCTATCAGTCAAGTATTACTCCAAGGTACCGAATTGTAGGCTTGCTTAGGAGTTCAGCATCCCTGACCTTTATGGAGCTGGGCGGTATGAAAGTTGAATCTCTTGTGAGGAAGAGGACCTCCGTTTTACATTCTATCATACTTGGTGAAAACTTCCTGCATGCACAAGGATCTAAACAGGGATATCTGCAAGGCTAAAGCAGAATTCAGCTTAAAAGCATCACAGATGAATCCTCAAACCTCTTCCTAAAACAATTTTATAAAGGGACAGTCAAATAGCATATGTGTCAAAGTTTCAACTACCGCAAAGCAGCGCCAGCACAAATTGGACCTTCGAAGGCCTGCTCTGCACATATGAAGTGAAGTCCAGATTGCTTGATGAGCTAGAAAATACAATGATTGTGCAAGCTTACATGACATAGTGGGTCACATGGTATGACTCCAGAAGATATTCCAACTTATTGTATCCTGTGGGAAACCAACAGCAGATTTCCATGACCTACGAAAGCTCAATAAAGATGGGCCTTTATTACACATCAATAACTTATAGAAAACTGTGGCAGTCTTCCATTCATCTTAGCTTGTAGACATATATCAGGTAGATCAGAAATAGGACAAATCCCCTTTGACCAAGGAGAGTCTTGTGTCAAGCTCCGAACCAGGCAGTCCAGCTTAGTGGCCTGGGCCACAGATAAGCCAAAGGTTTCATTTAAGTGTTCTTGATTAATTATGGTCCTACCCACAAAAAGCTGGCCAGCACAATAGATTCCCTTACTGTAGCTAGCCATCCCTTCCGATACACTTTTCGCCTATTCGTCTTCATTAATGGATTGCACCAGAGAGATGATGCTGCAGAGGCTGAATTTGGAACCACACAGCAAGCATCCAGTTCTTTAAATGCTTTAATAGTGCTGCCAATAAGGGGAATGCCCAATTTGGAGTCCAGAATATTCATTGTGGGTAGGACTGATAGCCAATAGGGCAACACCAGTATTTTCTCCTTTACAAGCCATGGGAAAGAGGAATTTTCCCAAAAACCATTCCGCCTCTTAACGTAATAACAAGCCTGTGTGGTAAGATCGGAAGTCAGGAAATACAATACTCTCTTTTCTTGGCAGTTTCAGTTTTGTCAAGGCAATATGCATCATTTTACCTTTCCACAAAAAGGCTGAAAGAGTTCTATCCAATTGTGCATAGAAGCTCAGTTTGCAATAGCCCTGCAGCATTCCTAATTTGTAAACAATACACCATCATTTTGATTGAGTCTAATCTACCCCACCATTATAGTTGAAGAGGGGACCAATGCTGCAACATGAGCTTAAACCTGCAAGTATAATATCACAATTGTATATAATTGTTTCCTCTGAGGATGTGCAGAAATGCATATCCAAATGTTTAATTCCTTGAGGAGACCATTGAAAGGGAAACGTCTCCAAGCCCCCCCTCCCCCCCCCTGTGTGGCAAGGTCATTCAATGGAAGCAACTTGCTTTTATTCAATTGGGATAAAAGCGAGTTGCTTCCATTGAATGTTCCCAATTGACCTTGAAACCAGAAAACATTGAAAACTGATCAACCACATTTAAAAGGCATCTAATGGAGACAAAAGGATTAGAGAGGAATAGCAAGATGTCATCTGCATATGCAGCAAATTTCCAGTTCTCTTTACCTTATTTTATGCTCCTAATATCTTCTTCTAAGCAAAAGAGGTTCAAGTGCAAGATTCTAAGCAAAAGAGGTTCAAGTGCAAGATTGAACAGTAAAGGTGAAAGAGGGGCAACTCTGCCTTGTACCCCTACCTAAGTGCATGGTATCTCATAAGATACCATTCACTGCAATCCTTGAACAAGAGGAGGTGTATTTTTATTTACATTCTCTTATATACCATGCTATTCTGCATCAGTGTGGTTGACATTGAACAAACTGAAATTACATTGAACAGGGCATTATAACTTGGAGATAACTATTTTAGAGGGAACATAGGCTATGGAGGGTTAAGTGGCTTGCCCAAGACCACAAGGAGCACCTGTGGGACTAGAAACCCCAGTCCTTCTGGCCCAAGGTTACTGTCCTCTAGTGGGATTTGAACCCCTGACCTTCTGGCCTGAAGTACCTTGCCCCAACCACTAGGCCACTCCTTCACTCCAGTGTACACTTTGACCCAATCCACAAAAGCGGAGCCACACCCAAACCAATCTACTGTAGCACCCAAAATAGATAGGACTACACAACAGGTTCAAAGGCCTTTTCTGCATCCAGCAATAAAGCCACTACAGGACCGTACTCACGATGCAAATCTTTGGCAGATTGTGAAAGGATCTAGCATTATGAACCTACTGTACCTTTAATGAAGCCAGTCTGTGCCATGGTGGCCTTGATGTACTCATACTCCATGGCTGAAATTTCAGCAGCACGGTCTGAAATATGGATTGACTGAATAATACTATCCTGGACATCAGGGGGGAGAAATTTAGACACAAAGAGGTAATCAATAAGTGAATAGGCTTGGTGTAGAAGAGAAAAATGTATATTCTTGTGTGGAAGGATACATCCACCAAGCATAAAGACCCTAAGGGGTATGTTTACTAAACTGCGGTAACTTAGCAGCGGCTACGTTAACACGTGTTAGGTAACATTAACGCGTGCTATGTAACATTAATGCGCCGTAAGTAACGTTAACGTGCCTTAATGTTACCTAACGTGCGTTAGCATTCCCGGTCACGGTAAACCCCGCAGAGGGTAGAGAGAGGACGGAGAGAAGGGGTCAATGGGCGGGGAGTGGGCAGGAAGAGGCTACCGCAACACCAACACAGGGAACTGAAGGGCTGGAAACTACCGTGAGTGAAAACCTGGCGTTAGATGTACATTTGCAGGAGAGAGAAACCATTTAAGTGTCGGCAATGTACAGCCTAAGCAGGGAGCCCGAGAAAGGTGATAGTAGTGCTCCATCTGCAGCAACAGTATAGTGGCCAAGTATGAAAGGCCACCATGGTGATGGTGCAAATGGGACATGGGGGGGGGGCTGCAGGCGGGAAATGCAGTGGGGGCAGCTGGGGCACAGGATGAATTAGGCTGTTGCCCAGGTGGCACATAGGAACATAGAAACTGGAAATCAGCAGGACAGCAGCTGACCAGGGCCAAACATGCCCAGTAATCCGTGTTCCACAGTGTCCCATCCAGGGGACATTACCCAGCAAGTACCCCAAATGTCACACAGGTACCGCTATGCCTGTAATAGGGCAAGCAGTGCACATCTGGGGATCACACTAACAAGGGTCCATAGACCACACCCAGGATGAGTCCCAAACAGTCCGTAGACCCAGCTAACTGAACACACTTTACGGCAGCCCCTAGTAAGGCATTGCAGGGTATGCCCACACATTGTCGGAAACATATATACACCCAGTAGGCCAAACCGGGTACACCGTACCTGAGGTGGATGCCCTAGCCTGTCCACAGTCGGCAGTAACAACACACTCCACCTACATCTACCCGGTCCACCCTTGTCAATAGTTGCTAGAGCACCAGCCTGACATCCCCCCAACTATCACTCCCCCATGTGGAAGGGACATAACATTGGTAGGCAGTGATGGGGGGGTGTGTGGATGTCCATGTATGCCTCGCCACCCCAGACCCCGCACCCTAGGCACCCATCTACCTGCACAGTGGATGGCCTGGGACCGCACACGACCAGCACCAACAGCATATGGTCATGTCGGCATGGCAGGGGGTGTGTGTTTGTGCTGGAGGAAGCAGTGCCACCCGCCTGCAGTGGAACTAGGCCATGCCCTATACCAGTACATGGTGTGCAGTGCAACAGAAAAGGTCTGCCTGAGGAAAGTAAGGGTAGCCCCAGGGACCACTACTCCTCTGTGGCAACAGTGTGGTGCAGTACACACAGCCAGTATGTCCATGAAGCAGAGGGTCACAGGTTCAAGTCCCAGCTGTGGATCCAACAGAGCAGCTCCCCACATTTTACCCTATAATGCAGATACAAACAACGTGTGCAAACCCCAAAGCCGTGTTGAACAGGGGTCAAAACACCCACTCACACAGGCTCCACTATCCAAAGCTTCATGGAGAGTCAGGCTATTGGCCCTAGCATGGAGATGCAGTTATCAGCAGAGCACTACTACTACCCCCTGCACCGTTTAGCAATGTCGGCACTGTGATCAGGACCAGTGTGGCAAGCAGGTTTGCCAACCACCCCTATCATTGCACATTGCAGTTGAATGTCTTACAGCCAGGGCTCAGGCACCTGTCTCTCCACTCCCTCACCTACAAGATAGGTGATTGTGGGTCCTTTGGGGTGTATGGTGTATACCACTTTGACCCGTAGAAACAGTGCTACATCCACCTCATGTGAGTCTAGATACCCCTCTGCCCTGATAACAGGTGCCCAAGGCAGCCAGACCTTAACACTGGGTATGCACTAATCTGGGTGGTGTCTGGCCCCACAGGGCTACATGTGACTGCAGAACACAGATGGACACAGAATTACTTTCAGCTGCACTACTAGGAACACCTGGCAGTGCTGGGGATGTGCACCAGGACCTACCTCTAGCACCACATGTACTGCAGACCTAGTGCTGTGTGCCCATCCTAACCCTCAGGGTGAATACAGAACCTGCACAATGGCATGGTCTGTAGCTACTCTGTGCCAGTATCACGCACTGTCAGTCCGTCTTACTACGCTGCAGTACCGGAGAGGTGCAGATCCCATCTGGTTATCAGCTGTAGACCGCTGTTCTGCATGTGCATTGCATCATGGGCGCTGATGGGGTTACCCTATCTTGGCACACAGAGCAGACGGTTTGTGCGGTGACCTGCAGTCCTTCTGTACCCAGCCATTGCTGCGCAACAAGCCATAGAGGTATAGCCTACTGGTTAGTACAATGACGTCCAGGGGTCTCAAACTCCAGTCCTGGAGGGCCGCAAACCAGTCAGGTTTTCAGGGTATCTCTAATGAATATGCATAAGATATATTTGCATGCACTGCCCCCATTGTATGCAAATATATCTCATGCATATTCATTAGGGATGCCCTGAAAACCTGACTGGTTTGCGGCCCTCCAGGACTGGAGTTTGAGACCCCTGTTCAGTGGTCATGGGTTTGGTTCCTCGTTGTTCCCTCTCTTCATGCCTGTCCAACTCAGATATTTTGCATGCCTGTAAAAGTCATATATTTGCAGATCCGTGCTGAGAGCCCATATTACTCTCACCACTGTTGCCAACAATCCTTCAGTCCATCTTTCTGCGTCTGTCAGCTGTGTAGTGTTCTGTCTTCCTATGCAGGCTGCCACCCCATGTCCTGCGCTGATACCCTTTCTTGCATTGCACCACTTCGTGCTTGCCTCGCCTGTGCCTGATCTGCATGGCACCACCACTCCTCTGACCACCCATCATTGTAACTATCCTGCCACCTCTGCCTCCACTGGGGGACATGTATTCTCATTGTCTGCCACCAACTGTCTTTCCAGTACTTTACATTGCCAACACCCTCTGCTGTGGTACAATTGCCCCCACCATGTTTGTCAACAGTACTGGCAGCTACATGGGATGCCCGCAGATATGGCAGGTCCAGAAGCTCCCAGCTGTCCCTCCTTCACTCACCTGTTCATTGCTTTTCCTCAGTGCTCTATCTAGTGTTAGGGCTGCATCTGTCACTAGTGGAGGAGTGGCCTAGTGGTTGGGGCAAGGTACTTTAGGCCGGAAGGTCGGGGGTTCAAATCCCACTAGAGGACAGCAACCTTGGGCTGGAAGGACTGGGGTTTCTAGTCCCGCAGGTGCTCCTTGTGGTCTTGGGCAAGCCACTTAACCCTCCATAGCCCATGTTCCCTGTAAAATAGTTATCTCCAAGTTATAATGCCCTGTTCAATGTAATTTCAGTTTGTTCAATGTAAACCGCACTGATGCAGAATAGCATGGTATATAAGAGAATGTAAATAAATAAATAAAAATAAATATGCCTCACAGGTCATGCATGTCATCCTGAAGCACCTTGCAGCTCTTAGGGCACCGTAACCTTGTTAGGCCACCTTAACCTATGGTTCAATAGCCCAGGGTGCCTTGTCCAGGGGTGCCTAATATGGCACTTGGCCTAAGGAGCCCTATAATGCACCTTGGCCCTAAGGAGCCCTATAATGCGCCTTGTAACGTGCATTAGTCTAAGGTGCCTTGTAACACGTGTTAGCTGATACGGCTTGCTGTAACGATGCACCGCCCATGCCTTTATTTTATTTATTTAACATCTCTTATATACCGCACTATTATCATCAGCGCGGTTTACATGGAACCAAACATATACATACAGAAAACTGTAGTGCATTTTACAAGTAACAGGGATTTGAACTTGGTAATAAAGGGAAACTATGTACACTATATAACTATATACAATAGTCTATACACATTAGTCATAGTTGAAGTTGTCTTGACCTGATTATGGATGTAGTGTTTCTCTTGTGCAAAACTAAATTGGGAAATAGCTTAGGAAGAGGTGGTGTTTGAGACTTTTTCTGAATTGTGTTAGGCTGGCTATGGCTCTCAGTTCTGGTGGGAGTGCATTCCAAGCTATTGGGGCATGGATGCTGAAGGCTCTTTTAGATGTTTCCTTAGTGTATCTGACTGTTTGTCTTGGGATTGTTAATGAGTTTATAGCAGTTGATCTTCTGGATCTATTGGGAGTCTGTGTGTGTAAAAGGTTGGCGATCGTTGATGGTGCTTGATTGTTTAAGGCTTTGAAAGTAATGATTAGTATCTTGTAGTGGATTCTTGCTTTGGTTGGTAACCAGTGGAGTCTTTTTAGAATTGGAGTAATGTGGTCTGTCTTTGATATTCCTTCGAGTACTCTAGCAGCAGTGTTCATCGCCAGCTGTAGGGGATTTAAAGTTGATTGCGGGAGACCATGTAGAATTGCATTTGCGAAGTCAAGATGAGGCATCACCAAGGCTTGGTAGACAGTTCTGAAGTCTGTGGGTTCAAGTAAAGGTCTTAAGTGGCGTAGTGTGCGTATCTTGTGATATATTAGTTTTGTTATGTTTTTTATGTGGGTCTTCATATTGAGGCGCTGGTCAAGGGTAATACCTAGGTATCGTATCGTAGGTTTTACTGTCAATTCCTTGTCCTTTATCTTTAAGGTAGTGGGAGGTGTGAAGTTTTGGTCCCTTGTGATAAACATAACATCGGTCTTGCTATGGTTGATTCTTAGGTTGCTATGGTTGATTTATATAGGCATCTGTATCAGTACTGCGGATCCTAACATGGGTGACATTACTGCAGTTTAGTAAACATACCCTAAGACATGTTGCAGCGCTCCACTGGATTTTCAATGAAAATTTCTATAAATGGATTACCTATCAATCCCTGCATGAAGTACTGTATTGAACTCTCCACTCAACACCATCTCACCAGTCCCAAAGCTAACAAGGTTTGAAATAACCCAGCAAAAAAAAAGTGGAGAATCCGTTGTTGGTGTGTAGACATTCACAAGCATGCAGCTGCACCCAGCAAGAATAACATTCACACACACCCATCGTCCTTCGATATCAATTTTCTGCTGCAAAACTCGCACTGGCACACCTTTACGAAAAAATTTGGAAACTCCATTTTTTTTGTTAATACCTGGGGAAAAAATATAACAGTCTGACCACCCAATTTGGAGCTTGACAAAAGGCAAATGAGTTTCTTGGGAGTAAAGATAGCAGAATATATATATTTTTTACATTTAATAAGATGGTTAAGGCCGTTTACATTCAGAGAGATAATTTTAAGGCCCATCATTAGACGCTAAGCAAGGTGACCTGAATGAAGCCTCATGCATAAGAATAAAATAAACAGAAACCAGATCTCTGCCAAAAAATAAACAAATAAAAACACAGAACCCCTCCCCCCTCGAAATAAACCCTATCCCACATCACCCTAATATCATAAAACTGGCTAGAGCCATCTAGCAAAAGAGAGGCAACCCATCAATGGGAATCAAGAAGAGAACCTCAAATCCCCTAACTCATGTCATCAATCATTCATACACACACAGATAATGATTTATTCAGAACACATTCACACCTCTATTTTCAGGAAAGAAAAGAACCATAAAGTTCTGCAATACTTATATAGAATTCTTGGGAAGGAAACATCATAGTGCTTAAGTCAAGATGGGTAATTCATACTTTCATACTTTGGACACATCATGCGAAGAGAGATCATTAGAGAAAGACATCATGCTTGGCAAAATTGAAGGTCAGCACAAAAGAGGAAAGCCAGGAATGATATAGAGTGCATCCATGGATGCTGTTATTGTATCAATCCATCAACAATGAGTCACCTGACTGAAGACTGAACACAGTTTAGGATAACTATCCAGAGGGTCGCCATGAGCTGACATCAACTCGGCGGCACTTATTCATTTATTTACCTAACTTGTTTTATATACCAATCTATTTCTCAGTCAGAGCAGATTACATAGAACACTGAACAGTATAATTGTTTACATAAAAAAGGATTGATAACTTGGAAAATTAACAGAGGGAAGTACATAATAGCAATACTTCAGTGGAGGGAGTACATGTAAGGGGAACTGTGTGAATAAGCTGCTAAGAATGTCAGTCATGTGGGAGTCATTCTCTTATGAGATGTTCTCATAGAAATGTTGGAACAAGTATGTCTTTAGTGATCTGTGAAAGCTTGACAGGTTAGTGTTGGATAGAAGTGCGTCAGGAAGTGTGTTCCAAAGGGTGGGTGCATATAGTAAAAAGGTTCTATTGCATGTAGAATGGTTGCTTTTGATACTGGCTGTGGGGATGAGGAGGGTGTTTAGCATTCCCCATCACCTATGCCTGCTATCAGGTGTCCAGTGAATGGTAGTTGTAAGAGAGTCTGCAAACATCTTGTATAGGATTTTGAAGGTCATGAGTAGGACTTTAGAAACATAGAAATATGACGACAGAAAGAGACCACATGGCCTATCTAGTCTGTCCTTCCATATCAACAACTACAACAGCCCCCTTTTTACCTTTAGAGATCCTCTGTGTTTGTCCCATGCTTTTTTGAATTCAGTTACTGTCCTCATCTCTACCACCTCCACTGGGAGACTATTCCATGGATCCACTACTCTTTCCGTAAAGAAATATTTCCGCATATCACTCCTGAATCTATCTCCCTTCACCCTCATCCCATGTCCCCTTGTAGCAGAACTTGCTTTCAATTGAAAGAGGCTCTCTCCCTGAACATTTATGCCATGGAGGTATTTAAACATCTCAATCATATCACCTCTATCCCACCTTTCCTCTAAGGTGTACATATTAAGATCCTTAAGTCTGTCCTCATATGCTTTATAACGAAGACCACTAATCATTTTAGTAGCCACCCTCTGCACTGACTCCATCCTGTTCACATCCTTTTGAAGGTGCGGTCTCCAGAATTGCACACTATACTCCAAATGAGGTCACACCAAAGACTTATACAGAGGGATTATCACCTCCTTTTTTCTGCTAGCCATTCCTCTCCGTATGCACCCAAGCATCCTTCTAGCTTTTACCTTCGCCTTTTCTACCTGTTTAGCTACTTTAAAATCATCAGACACAAACACGCCTAGGTCCCGCTCTTCTTTAGTGGACAAAAGTACTTATACTGTACTATATTGCTCCCTTGGATTGCTGCAGCCCAAATGCATGACCTTACATTTTTTAACATTAAATCCCAGCTGCCAGTTTTGGTATGATGTGCTACGATCTATGCTGCTGTATTAAGAGCCAATTGGAGTGGGTGTAGGGTGTGTTTCAGAAGGCCTTGATATATAATATTACAATAGTCAAAATCTGGGAAAATGAGGGCTTGAAAGACAATTTGGTAATCACTTGGGTCGAGTAAAGGATGTAGGTGGCAGAGTGTTCGTATCTTATGGTAGATTGATTTGGTGATGCTGCTGATGTGGGGTTGCATGGACAGTTGCTGGTTAGAAACATAGAAAAATGATGACAGAAAAAGACCACATGGCCTATCTAGTCTGTCCTTCCATATGAACAACTACCACAGTCCCCTTTTTCCTTTAGAGATCCTCTGTGTTTGTCCCATGCTTTTTTGAATTCAGATACTGTTCTCATCTCTACCACCTTTGAGACTATTCCATGGATTCTTCACTCTTTCTGTAAAGAAATATTTCCGCATATCACTCCTGAATCTATCCCCTTTCACCCTCATCCCATGTCCCCTCATAGCAGAACCTCCTGCTTACCACATGTTCTGCACTTTGTACCTTAACTGTTGGTGGTGGGATGATTGACCAGTCTTTGGTAATAAATAATACTTCAGTCTTTTTGAAATTAACCTTGAAGTTATGTCTAGAGAGCCACTGGGTGTCTATATCAAAGCATTTTATCAGTTTGGTGTAGTTGAGTCTGTCAGTAGATAAAGGACAACAACAGCAATAACAAGTTCTCATTTGGTTTCTAACTTACCATAAGTGGGTGTTATCCTGAATGTTCTATGCATTGTCTTTTATCAAGCAAAAACGAAACACCAGACATATGCAAAAGGTCAGCAGCACAGCATCAGGGAGTATGGTAATGCTAAACTAAGGTGACCTGTCTTCCTAATAGTATGAGAAAAGAGTTTGTGAAGATGACTAGGTGATGAAGTTGTTGTTGATAAGTGCCGTCGAGTCGGTGTTGACTCATGGCGACCCTTTGGATAGTTGTCCTAAATTGTGTACGGTCTTAAGGTGATGAAGAGACAACTTTATATATGATCCCAGGCAGGGAGCAGTTCCATCATTGCATTCCCTCAAGTGATACTCATTCCATAGGTTTCATCCCTTCATGTGCAGGAGATAGAATGGCTCATTTAAACACTCCAGCTTGGTGACACATTGAATAACACTGTCTGCCAGTCAGGTAAGGGCCCAGTATGCCACACTTGGAGACTAGGCTGAGGGACATATGCTGCAGACCATGAGCTTAGTGTGGTAAAGGAGCACATGGGATACATTATGTAGGCTAGGACAGTGCTTCTCAACCCGCTCCTGGAGGCACATCTAGCTAGTCAGGTTTTCAGGACTACCACAATGAACATGCATAAGATAGATTTGCATTACATAAATTTCCAATAAATGCATATTTTCTTATGTATATTCGTTGTGGTAATCCTGAAAACCTGACTGGCTAGGTATGCCTGCAGGAGAAAGCTGAGAAGCACTGAGCTAGGATACACGCACTTTGCAACAGGATTTGAGGGGTTTCTCTGACAGATTCGCAATGCTGCATATATTTATTTATCTAACATTTCTTATATATACCGCTTTTCATGATATCAAGGCGGTTTACATTGAACAAACTGAAATTGCATTGAACAGGGCATTACAACTTGGAAATAACTATTTAAAGGGAACATGGGCAATGGAGGGTTAAGTGGGACTAGTACCAGTGTGGTCAATGATTTGTGTCTTTCTTACACAAAGGCTTCTGCTTCGTGCTGTTTTAGAAATATATTTCTGCCACTTAGGCAAGGAAATAGTGACCCAGTTGGCCCAATTCATCCAGAGTAACTCAGGTCCCAAGGAATCTCAATACTACTAAAAGTCTGAGGCCTTTCTGCTGTCAGACTTGTGGAGCATGAAGAATCTGCAATATGGTAAGGCCTCAAAGCAACTAATGCAAATCACGAAATCTGGAAAATATAATAAAGTTAATTGACAAAATTGAGAGTAACAAATCAGGACCAGATGGTGCTCACCCCATACTTCTGAAAGAACTCAAACATGAAATCACTAAACTATTATTAGTAATCTATAATCTATCATTTTAAACAGCCACAATATTTGAGGACTGGAGGGCTGCCAGTGTAATGTCAATTTTAAAAAGAGCTCAAGAGATTGATCTTGGAAACTATAGACCAGTGAGCCTGATGTCAGTTCTGGCCTTGGGCAAGTCATTTAATCATCCATTCCCTCAGGTACAATAAGCCCTCTGGGGACCAGGCAAATACATACTGTACCTGACTATAACTCACACTACACTACTACTGGAGAGGCATGAGCTAAATATCAATAAATAAATAAAAATAATAGAAGTTATTCTAAAAATCTAAATTACTGACCATTCAGATTAATACAGTTTGATGGGAATAAGCAATAGGGTTAGCAAAAGAAAGTCTTATTTTAACAGTTATTACTTTTTTATGATGTAAACAAGCATGGTTTGATAGGGTATATTTGGATTTCAGAAGGCATTTAACAAAATCATGGGATTGAAGGCAATGTCCTATTGTGGACTGGGAAATGGCTAATATTTATTTATTTATTTAACTTTTCTTATATACCGCGCTATTACAATATCAGTGCGGTTTACAATAAACAACATATTACTATGTGGGGGGGGCCACATAGAGTTTACATTAAACAAGGGAGTAAAAACTTGGATTTAACATGGAATGAAGATATCTACAGCGTTATTTACAGCAATAAATACAGTACAGTTTATGTATTGGGTTGGTGCCCCATGTTATTCAGTGTGGGCCAGCTTAGGCTGGGTCTGCTTTTCTGTGCAGGTCTGGTCTGGGTTGATTGAGAGGTTTGATGTTATATAGGTTACGTTGTTAGACTCCGGGTAGTGTGTCACAAATAGGTAATGCTTAAGTGCTTTCTGGAATTGGGATTGGCTAGAAATGATACGTATGTCGGATGGGAGGGCATTCCAGGCCAAGGGGGCACAGATTGAGAAAGCTCGTTTAGAGGCTGTCCTTGTGCAAGTGGTCATTTGTTTGGGAATCAGCATTATAGTTCGTTTGGTTCTACATGGATGTGAATAGTGGATCAATTCTTTGATGGCTGGGGAAGATTGGTTGTGCAGGGCTTTGAAGGTAGTGATTAGAATCTTGTATAAGAGTCTTGCTTGAACGGGCAGCCAGTGCAGATTTATCAGAATTGGGGTGATATGGTTCATTCGTGGTATCCCAGTCAGAACTCTTGCTGCAGAGTTCATTGCCATTTGGAGTGGGTGAAGGGTTGTCTTTGGGAGCCCATATAGGATACTGTTAGCGTAGTTGAAGTGTGGAAGAACCAGTGCCTGGTAGATTGTTCGGAAGTCACTAGGGTCTAATAGTGGTCGGAGATGACGGAGAGTTCATATTTTGTGATATATTGTTTTTACAGTGTTCTTTATATGTGCCTTCATATCCAGTCTCTGGTCTAAGGTGATTCCGAGGTAGCGGATTGAAGATTTAGTTGCCAGTTCTGCATTCTTGACTTTTAATGTTGGTGGGATGAAGGCTTGGTTTTTTGTAACGAAGAGGATGTCTGTCTTGGTGTGATTGATCCTGAGATTTTGTGTGTATAACCAATCCGCTATTGCATCAAAGCATTTTGTTATTGGGGAGAAGTCTGGCTGCTGAATTGTAAATGGCATAAATAGCAGGATATCATCAGCGTAAGCTAAGCATTGGACGTTGAATAAGCGTATTAGGGAGCAGATGGGCTGCATATAGATGTTAAACATCAATGCAGAGAGGGATGATCCTTGGGGAACCCCTTGTTTCTGCATGAATGGTTCAGAGGTTGCGATGCAGGTTCTTACATATTGCCATCTGTTGGATAGGAAAGATTTGCACCATTTTAGAGCAGCTCCTTCAATTCTTTTCTCCATAAGACGTTCAACAAGTATTTGGTGGCTTACGGAATCAAAAGCAGCCGCAATATCCATAAATATGAGGATAAAGCCTTGTCGAACATTGTCAATTCCTGCGATTAGTGTGTTGAAAAGGGTGATAAGGAGGGTTTCCATGCCATGAGCTTCTCTAAATCCATGCTGGGCTTGGTCTAGCGGTGCTTCCGTGTCAATGTGTTGCTGTATTTGTTGTTGTGCTGCCTTTTCAATTATTTTGGCAAGCATAGGAATGCTTGATATAGGTCTATAGGATTCTACTTTTGATGGATCCATATATACAATCCAATATACAATCAGAAGGACTAAAACATACGTTTTCCAAATGAAACCCCAAGGAGCTGTACTGAAACTTGTGCTCTTTAATATATTGTATTCATTTATGATCTGGGAAAAGGAGCAATCAAGTGATCGATCAAATTTTCAGAAATTACAAAAATATTCAAAGTCATTAAAACAGCAGCGGATTGTAAGGAATCGCAGAAGTAACTTGTAAGACTAGAAGACTGGATATCTCAATGGTAGATGAAGATGGATGAAGGATTAGTGGCTGTTGAGCCAATTTACCAGGAGCAATCTATGAAAACTTCACAGTGCTGCATTCCTTAATGAGGGTCCAGCATCGATGACACTGCATTTTTCAATATGGATTTAATATCGGAGTGTCTTAATTCTCAGGAAAGGTAAGTGCTGATAAGAATTTTACTTTTAAAAGGATGCTATTTTCACACACATTGTTTTGAGAACTGACTTATACATACATTTATAATAAAATAGATTGCAGACCATGGAGGCACTGCATTCAGATTCATCTCATGCATACAGGGCTGGCCCATCTTTTGTGACGGAATGTTGCCTGCACATGGCCCTGTACCTCAGGGGGCCCCAAGCCTGGCAGGCTGCAGAGGGAGCTGGGGAGGCCCGAAACCCCAGCTTACCTCTGAACAGCCACGGGAGCAAAGAACGGCGTTTGCCTTCTCTCCCACGGCTGTGATAAAAAGGAACCAGCCAGTGTGCTGAGTACTGGGAGGTTAAACATTTGAACTCCCAGCACTCAGTGCCGGTGGGCTCCTTTATATCATAGCCAAGGGAGAGTAGGCAAATGCTGCTCTTTACTCCAGTGGTTGTTCAGAGGTGAGCCTGGGCTTTGAGCCTCCCTGGCTCCCTCTGAAACCAATCAGGCATGGAACCCCTTTTGGTGTATGGTGAGGGGGGGGGAGGGGTGGACTGGGGAATGGAATGGAATTGGAGGGACTAGGACTAGAAATGAGTTGAGGTTGGGGGATGGGGGACTGGGACTGGAAGGGAGTGGATGCTGGGAGGGACTGGAAGAGAACTGGTACTGGGGGTTAGGACTGGAAATGGGCTGAGGATGGGGGGACTGGGACTGGAAGAGAGCTGATGCTGGGTGGGACTGGAGGAGGACTGATACTGGGGGTTAGGACTGGAAATGGCCTGGAGATGGAGGATGGGGGACTGGAGGATGACTGATATAAATGGGCTGATGCTGGTGGATGGGGGATTGGGACTGGAAGACAGTGGATGCTGAGAGGGACTGGAGGAGAACTGGTACTGGGGGCTAGGACTGGAAATGGGCTGATTCGGGGGGGATGGGTGAATGGTACTGGAAGGGAGTGAATGCTGGGAGGGGCTGGAACTAGAAGGGAGCTGATGCTGGGGGAGGACCAGAAGGTGGTGGGGCTGGGACTGGTGAGAGAAAAAAATAAGCTGGGGGAGTGAGGATGGAGAGGGAAACAGATATTTTGCGTGGGAGGGAAGAAAAATCTATGATTGGCTGAGTATTGGGAGAATAAGTGGGGATTGGGAATGGAGGGGTAAAATCTGAGTGGATGAAAAAGGGAAGAAAGAGCAAAAGGGGAAAGATCAGTATGTTAGAGGCAGATGTAGAGTGTATGGAAAAACTATAAGAGAAAAAAGGACAAATGGACAGCAGGCAATGGAGAGTTAGCAGAAGACACAAAGAAACCAACTGGGGCAATTGCAATTGAAAAATAAAATGCCCAAACAACAAAAGGTAGAACAACTATTTTATTTTATTTAGAATTTATTAAATGGAATATGTCAGCTCTGGGAAATGTGCATCGCTAACATCTTTGTGTTTTGTTTAGTTACAAGAGGAAATTAATTTATAGTTTTATTTCTCCAGTGTTATTGTACATTACAAGTTTGGCTTTTGGGGTTCCCAGTTTAATTATTGTCTTCATATTTCTAAATTGTGATCCCTTGTTCTATGTTTGGTGATAGTCTATGTTTTGCAAGTGTAACTGAGTTGCGGTAAATTCTGTTCATGTAGTTTCTATGTGACACAGTCCCACTTGTTCTCTTTCCCCAGTAGGAGATGTATTGGTATTCTCTGAGATGTACTGGTTTAATATTTGCAGTGTTGCCTTTTGATAGATAGGGTTTGGTGCTTTGTGAGTCCTAGTAGTGCTGTTATGATACGGCGGGTTTGCTATGGATTCTAAATGAGCAGGGTGTATAGTACTAACTAATGTGCTTGACAGTTGACACTGGAGTATAGTAATGTAGAAATTTGATAGTCTTTTTATCCTCACTGCCCATGCAAATGGTATTGAGACACTCATTAAGAGGCATGTCTACTAAAAGTTAATGCATATTCACAAATGCTAATGTGCGCTAAGTGTAGCAACACCCATTTATTTCTATTGACGCAATGGCACTTAACACACATTAATATTTGGTAAACATGCCCCTAAGTCATTGTCAGGACAAAAAAGAGGCTTGTAAAGGGCTCCTTTGAAAGTCACCTAAAATTTTAGTTGGGCAACATATACGTGCTAAAATAAAATAAATTAACTTTATGCAAATGAGATCCAGTGGCTATGCAAATGAGGCCCCACAATGAGTCTCTGCACATGCCCTGCATCACCCTTGGGCCGTCCCTGCATGCATATTCATTGTGAGAATCCTGAAAACCCTGCCTAGGCATGTCCTGAAGACTGGGTTGAGAACCACCGATTTTGGGTCACTACCTGACTCCATGTCACAAGGAACAGGATTTGCATGCATGGTTTTGTAGTTTAGATTTTCTTGGCATTTTATGGCAACAGAGTCAAATGAGGACCGGATTAACCTGTTCCTTATGACATGCTGTCAGGTGTTAACCCTTGATTTATTCGTCTGCATGACCTCTGCCTAATACAAATATCTAATCGCATATGTATTTATTTATTTATTTAACATTTTTTTATACTGCCTTTCAGGGTTATCAAAGCAGTTTACAATTAACTCAAGATTTTACATGGAACAGAGAGGTTAATAGATTACCTTAAACTTCAAACATTACATTGAACTGGGTTTACAAGCTATGATATTTAGTACAAACTGTGATACATTGTTAGGATAAGAGCAACTATGTTACATTGAACTAGTAGTTCATCAAACTATGATACAGTGTGATGCTGTGAGCAAACTATGATATAGTCTAATTTACAATTTCAAGGTTGATGTTACACTCTGAGATTATAGGATTAGATCCAGCAGTAGGAAGGCGAACTGCAGTATGACTGTGTTCAGCAGCATGGTGTGTAGGGGTGTCTAATGTGTATTCTGCCAGAGTGAGGGATGGTTTTTCCCTCTACCTCTGCATCTTCTGGTTTATATTCTCAACAGCCCAGATGCTGCTCTTTGCCACTGCAGGAAACTCTATGAAGTATGTTTAATAAACAACGGTAGCGGCTTCTATGCGATATTGGGGCCGTGGCTCTGATATTGCATGGAAGCCGCTACCGCTTTTTAGTAAACATACCCCTATGTTTCTCTGTGTCCTAGAAATTGCATATTAAAATGTTCTGGGTGAGTTGGCACCAGATTTCAGATGTAAAAAATGGGTAAGCCCTGGAAATACTACTTGAGTACTGTACATTTAAGGCAGCCACTTGACCATAGGAAGGCCTAAGCTAAATGTTAACTACAACCACTAAAAAAATCTTTAAAAACATTCTCCTCCCACAAAAAATACACTTCCAAGAAAAGACCCAAAGGGTACTTTCAAATCCCACAGATCCAGCAGGAATTCCTTCTGGAACAGTGGGAAGCAGAGAAGTCAATCTTCTTATATGCCAGATGGTTATGGAGATTCAGGGTCCATTGAGGTTCTGCAGTCTACTGGGGTAACACTGGCTGGGAAACATTGGCATAAAGAGATTCTCCCAGCCAATTTCAGCATCCTAATAAAGTTATCATTATAATTACTTGATTGCAT
This sequence comes from Ichthyophis bannanicus, assembly GCA_033557465.1. NCBI lineage: Eukaryota > Metazoa > Chordata > Amphibia > Gymnophiona > Ichthyophiidae > Ichthyophis > Ichthyophis bannanicus. Next base: position 1,711,790,493 of record CM066031.1, on the reverse strand, counting down.
CCTTGCTAGCTACAAACAGGCCAGGTTTTCAGGATAACCCTAATGAATATGTATGAGATAGATTTGCATTGCATTGAGGTAATATGTCTAGAGGTCTCTCATGCATATTCATTAAGACTATCCTGAAATCCTGGCCTGTTTGTGGCCCTAGAGGACTGAGCTTGTACACCTCTGTGATACAGGATAGGACAGAATCTGAATTAAAATCATTTATCCCCATTTGTGTAACATACTTTATATTTTCCCCAACAATTGAGTTAGGACATTTCCCCTTACAACTCACCATACAAAAATACATAAATATTAGAAAATGTTGTTATATCAGGCATAACATAGTAGTGTTCCACTAACTGACACTTTGCAAAGTAATACAAAACCCTGTAAAAGATCTCAACATTCCAACTGTGAAAAAATGCAATACTACAAATATTATACTGGGTCTTAGAACAGCAATATTCCTCTTACTGAGGAAACAGAACAAACCAAACTTCTACTCCCAACTCAGGAATTACATGCTAACAGAATGCTTCACCTCTGTCACACACGCAGAACATGGACAGACCCTCTCCTAACACAGAATAACTAATCACCATACAACACCGGCAACACTGAAGACAAGAGACGCCAAACTCCCGAGCCGTCCCACCATCCACTACCTAGGAGTCATGCTGGACCAGCACCTCGATATGAAAGCATACATAGGCAATACTGTAAAGAAGGTCTACCATAAGATGAGGACAATTCGACATCTCCGACCCTTGCTGCAATCAGAGGACTTCCGAACAGTTTTCCAGGCACTAGTAACCCCTCACTTTGTCTATGCCAATGTAATCCTTCAGGGACTCCCCAAGAACACACTTAACCCACTACAGCTAGCAATGAATGCTGCCGCCCGTTTCCTACACGGGGCCTCTAGAAGGGAGCACATCACTCCAATCCTAAAGGATCTGCACTGGTTACCAATTTACTGCCGGATCAATACAAAGTTGCTCTTTTAACTTTCAAGACCATTAACAAAAGAACTGCCAGTTCCTTGACAAACCTTATCCTCCCCACACCTGCATCTAGAACAAGAAGATCCTCCACCACCAACACTCTAGTAACCCCCAGTGAAGTAACAAAATGCACTAACACCACAAGAAACAGAGCGTTTAGGTTCTACGCACCTACCTGCTGGAACGAGCTCCCAGTGACCATCCGCACGATCAACGACCTTGCCCAATTTAGAAAGGCACTAAAGCACCACCTCTTTCTCCTACACTATGCCCAGGCCAACAACACATCCTCACCTGGCCTTACCTTAAAGTAAACCCAATAAATAATTCACATCCTTGTATATAGCCCCCTGGACAAGCCATGTTGCTATAGCCACATAGCGACCTCCCTCCCATTGTAAATAATCCGTATATAGCCTGTATATGCTTTCCCCTATTATCAATCCAAGTTGTACTACCTGTTCATTGTAAGTGCAAAGTAGGCTCTTCCTACTCTGCACAAAATGTTATCTGTAAACTGCACTGCACTGATTTTAAAAAGCGCAGTATATAAAAGCATTAAATAAATAAATACATAAACATTAAATAATCACAATTTGAACTTTGTGTCCACACAAAGACTGAAATGAACAAGTCAGACTAAGATGTACAGTACTAGAAAAAGAGAAACAAAAGTGCATTTCCAGCAAAATGTTTTAAAAAAAGATTCACAATTCTCAAGCTGGCATTGTACAATGTCTTAAACTGGAAAGTATTTTTTTTTTCCTTTTATACCTTTGTTGTTTTGCCATTTTGGAGGTGATTTTTGCATATATATGCCAGTATATGCACATAACAGGCCTCTTGTAAAAGTAGGAATGTTACTTGTACGTGACCTTAGAGTAGGGATGTTCAAGGGAGGAGTTTGGGTAGAGCTTGGGCAGAATCATGAATTCTTCATGTATTTTATGTGCTAACATTGACACCTGCTATTTGCAGCTTCAGTATAGCTACTCTTTCTGCCAGATTTGTGCTAGCATTTTATAAGGACACAAAGGCACCAATATATCTCTATAAAACAGGCTAAGAATAGGTGCCTACAAGGCCCTCACACATACTGTAAACAAACTGTTATAAAATTACTCTCCACATTTCTTTTCCTCTTTCCTTGAGCCGGTCTTTTTCTAAGCTATTTTTCCAGAGTCTCTTTTCATTCCTTCTTTCCCTTTTTCACCTTTTTTTCTCCATTATTTTCTTCTCTTCCTTTCTCATTTTTAGATTTTATCCCTCAAGCCTCTTCTCTCACCTTTCAGTGTTGCATACTCCTTTTCATCTTTTACCTACCTACCAGCTTTCCATCTCCCACTGTCACTCCCTTTATATTTCTCCCATTGCCCCTATCTCTCTCTCTCTTCCCCAGCTTCCTATATCTCCTCTATCTTTCATCCATTCACTAGTACCCCATTTTCACCCTTTGTAATCATTCTCTCAGCCATCATTTATCTTCCTTGTAAACACCCCTCCCCCCTTTCTGTTTGGTCCTCACAGTTACTTCACAATCTGCTTGGCAAACAAGAGGGAGCATACCAATCCTCTGAGCCTTAAGAAGATAAGAAATGCCATACCTGGGCAGATCAAAAGGTCCATCAAGCCCAGTATCTTATTTCCAATAGGGGCCAATCCAGATCACACATTCCCCAAAAGTGGACAGATTCCATGCTGCTTATCTCAGGAGTAAGCAGTGGATTCCCCCAGTCCACTTTAATAATGGTTAATGGACTTTTCCTCCAGTAACTTGTCCAAACCTCTTTTAAACCTAGCTACACTAACAGCTTTTACTACTTTCTCCAGCAATACTTTGGAGCTCATGGATTTAAAGTTTCAGGGTTCTCTTGGTGGGACTGGCATAAACCAGGAAGCCCTTGACACTTGACACTCTCACACAACTCCCTTCTCAAATAAATGAGTCCAGGCCAGAGGTTGTGTTCTGAAGCAAGGGTTTACTTAAACTTAAGGGTCAATGAGCAAAAGAACAATAACTATTGGCAGGAACAATACACAAAAAACGATGATTCAAGCAGTCAACTTTTTCTTCTTATCCAAAATTGGTTATAAGCAGATTATTCCTTTCTCTTCTCTTCTCCTTAAGCTGAGCACTTATTACTTTACCACTCTTGCACCTCATATAGGGAATTTTACTTATTTGCCACTTACCCATCTTTAGTATTTAAGCTGGTTATTCCTAAGTAGAAATCCCTCTCTCCTGTCTATAGTACTACAGTATGTTCCAGTATATCTTATCATTATATGATGCACAGTTCCCTATGCTGTGTCAGTTGTCACAGTTTTTCTTGTATCTCTGGTGTAGTATGGTTACCTAGGTTCCTTTCCTTCATGAGCTGGTGGCTGATGTATATGCAGGACTCCTAAACTGCTCTGCAAAGCTCCTGGCTCTGGTGATCTGGAAGGCTGGCTGACTGGTACAGATCTTGGAATCACTTTCTCAGTCCGAACTGCTCTCCCATTGAGACAATAGGGCTCTGGCATGGCATACACAGACTCGACCCTCTGCTCTCTTCTCCTAGGCAGCTGCTCCAAGCCTGTTGCTTATTCCAGCTAGAGGAATAGTAGGTGCAAACCCCTTCCTGTCTCCTCTCTGGTGCTATGGCTGTATGCCACAGGCGCATGCCTCTTTAGGGCTGAGGACATGCTCTCTACTCCTGCATTGTGCAATGGCTGTGTGCCAAAGACAAAATTCTGCCTTTGGGAGTGGTTTTTATACTAAGTGGGATGATCCCTCTCAGAGAAGTCTCCTCCCAGTCTGAAATGACTGGCAGAAAGAACCTTCCCTGTGATGGAAAATGTCAGAACTTTCTCTCTAATTGTAATAGTTAGTAGGGACACTGAATGGTGCTGATGCTCTTGAAGCAACATCCCAAGCAGTCCTCTGTCTCTCATTCCATCATCAGCCCCAGTTCTTTTCATATTACTGCCCCAGGCCCACTATTCTGTTACCCTTTACCCAGCCTTTATCCCTCTTTCATCATTTCTTAGATCCATTCCCACTCTTTCACCCTCATCAGATACCTATCTTTTTATTCTATTTTATACCCCTCTATAATACTCCACCTTTTCAGCCTTTGATCATTTCTGCATCCAGGTGCTCTGCCTCAGAGGGAGGTCTGTAGAACACATCAGTGTAGATGGAGGTGCCATCTCCCCTTACCAAGTTGGTCCATAGCACCACTTTTATCCAGAACCCCTGTATTTCTGCTCCTTTGACATTATTTTTTTTTATTCCCATTCTGGAAAACCTATAGGGCTTTCCTAATTTCAAATGTTGGATCAGGAAAGGCATGATAGGTATCAGTATTAACAGGAATAGCCTATTTGTTTGAGCAATGGGCTGAGAATCAAGGAAGCCAGGATTGAGTTCCCACTGATGCTCCTTGTGACCTTGAGCATGCTACTTAGCCCTCCATTGCCACAAATATATGTTCTGGAGGCAGGTATATACCTAGCATACCTGAATGTAAGTCACTTGAGCCACTATTGAAAAGGCATGACCTAAATCCAAATAAACTACCTGATTAGGCAGTTGTTCAGGTTTCAGTCACTTGCCTCTCTCCAGCCAGTTAATTTTATATTTTTATGTGCAATTAAAATCTTGTATATCAATGTGAGAAGAGTTCATATCTTAAGCTTTAGTCTAGCCAAAAAAATACTTAGCTTGGCATGTAGCAAAGTCCTGTCAATATTATTGATCAACTCATCAGATCTTTTCATCGGCATTCTTTTTGGCTTAAAGCAAGGAATGAGTCCCGATTCTGAAGTCAGCCAATATTTTGACAAGTACCTGCACCAGGGGATAAATCATTAAGGGGATCATTTAGTAACTGTGTTCTAATGCCAAAAAGATATGTTATTTACTTCAGGGCCCATTTTATTCTTATGGACCTTGTGGTAGACAATATGGGCCTGATTCTGTAAGGCAAATAATGGGGCTGTATGTACAGCCGCACTAGCCATCTAGCCCGAATGCAAAGAAACTCTCTCCCTGCACGCACCAAGCTTTTGTGCAGGGAGAGCTTGATGGGGCAGCATGGGGGCGGAGAGTGGGCAGAGCGTGAGTGGGCCAGGCACCTGGACATACAGGGCCAATTCAGGTCATGGCCCTGTACGTCCAGGGATCACTAGAAGGACGCCCAGCTTATTTCACCTTGGAGGTGGAATAAGCATGGAGCGCCCATGTGCTCCAGCCTGGCAGCACCCCCCCCCCTTCCAGAAGCAATGGATCCACAGGAGGTGAGTCCTTGCCACCCAATTCTGGCCCTGGAAGATCCCACTAAGGGTCAGATGGTGGGAAAACTGGTCTGGTGGGGTGTTTGGCCATGGGATGCCATAGCACCAGCACACTGGCGAGAGCAGAGGGAGGCCTGGCCATCTTACTGCCTGACTGTCTCCTGCAGCTGCTGCAGGGGCACGCTGTGCCATCTCTGTGCCTGATCCTGCTACCTCTGGAGCGTCTTCCTGCCACGGTGCAGAATCGGGTATAGTCTGGCCCGTCCAGTGCTTGGCCGTCCAGACTGCCCCAATGGGATCAGGCTCAATGTGTTAATGGTATCAGTATGGGCTAATTTAGTAAATGACCCCTAAAGATGCTCAAAAATTATGCTAGCAGTAGACATTCTGGCTTAACAAGCTCTAGGTCTCTGATGCTCAAAAGCATTTACATGGTTTGCAGAAAAGAAGCAGAAAGGCTCTGTATCATTCCATGTGCGTCCACACCTTGAATATTGTGTGCAATTCTGGTCGCCTCTCTTAAAAAGGATATAACAGAATTAGAAAAGGTATAGAGAAGAGCCACCAGAATGGTAAAGGATTTGGAAGGGTATCTCTATGAGGAAAGGCTTAAAAAGTTAGGGCTTTTCAACTTGGAAAAGAGACGGCTGAGGGGAGATATGATAGCGATCTATAAATTAATGACTAGAATGGAAGTGGTAAATGTAGAATGGTTATTTACGCCATCAAAAAGTAAACCAGGAGACACACAATGAAGCTACAATGTCACCCATTTAAGGCTAATAAGAGAAAATATTTTTTCACTTAACGCGTAATCAAACTCTGGAATTTGTTACGGGAGGATGTAGGGAAGGCTGTTCGTGTAGATGGATTTAAAAAAGGTTTGGACAAGGTCCTGGAGGAAAGGTCTATTAACCATTATTAAAGAGGACCCACGAAATCCATTGCTTGCCCTGGGATGAGCATTGTGGAACCTGTGTGCCTTTTTGGGAACCTGCCATGTACTGTACTTGTGACTTGGATTGGTCACTGTTGGAAACAGGATACTGGGTTTGGTCTGACCCAGTATGTGATTTCTTATGCTATTATGTTATGTTCTTATAGCTTTGTGGTTTGAGTAAATGAATAGGCAGTTTCCTAATACTCTTATTTATATATTGCTTTAAATATGGACGTTGTATTAAATAAATCACTCTACTAGACTGGCGAATCATCCAATGAGCCTGAAAGATTGAAATATTGCATGAGCTTCATCACTGGACAGATGGAACATCTCCCACAGGAACATGTATACACTGAACATGATTTCTATACTACGCACCAATAGGCAAAAGGTGGAATAGACGCTATGTCTAACATTGGGAGCTTTAGTATAACCTAAACTAGAGTTCTCTAAATTCTAGGTACAGTTGCTTTCTTGAATTTAGTTCTGCACCATTTTATCTAGTCTGTTCCATACACTGACCATATTTTCTTCAATAAAATATACTCTAATGATACTCCTGAGTTTAATCACCAAAAAATGTACTTTTTTAAAGTTATGTGTCAAGGTACATTTCTATAATACAACTACAAGCACTAAAAATGTTTTATTTCTGCCTCCATTTTCTGCACTTTAAGATGTTACACTACTGCAGCTGTGATGTTGTTTTTAAAGACAAATCTTACACATTTTAGAAATTGATTTCTGTTAATTATACAGATGGAACTCTGTGTTTACTATTCATACAGGCTGAAAGATTGGCACTGCTGATAAATCTATTCGCTTTCATGCCATGATAATTTTTCAAAGCATCTCAGCATTATACATCTAAGATTTGACATAGTCTAAATGTCATTCTTTGTTCATTCTTGTACTGCAGCCAGTAATCCCATAATTAAAATATGGAATCTTGACAAATGAAAAAAAATATGCAAAGTTACTTGAAACATAACAAATGTTCTCTAATTATTAAAGCTATAGTGCCAAAATATAATGGCCCTGATATTGAGTTGGGCAGGCTATGCACCCCTACAGCACATAGCCCTGCCCACCGACCCTTAACCCCAGATATTCAATGCCAGGATCATATGCGTCTCCGGCCTTGAATTTCCATGGATCTCCGCACACGCCAGAAGCCACAGTAGCTAACCAGGCAGCAGCGATATTGCATGCTGCCCGGTTAGCTCCTGCACCTTAAAGATAGGCGAAGGTTTTCCTCGCCTATCTTTTAGGCAAGGTCACTAATCAGGCAGCATGTAATATCGCTGCTGCCTGGTTAGTGACAGTCTCCGCCTCTGCTCCACCCCAGAACATTCCCAACACGCCCCAGTGCTAACCGGATAGCATCGAGGCATGTAGGGGATTTAGAAGTGGTATTCCGTGGCAGTAACCATGTAAGTGCCGTTGAATATCCCCATTTAAGACATTTACATGGTTTACTGGGCGGTAAACCGGGTAAATACCTTTTGAATATCAAGCCCATTGTGTCTACAGAATCATGAAGTGGAATTTAATATAAGTAGAAGCAAACCAGTCCAAGGCATGGTAATTTCAAGAACACACTTTTATTCAATAAACTGAGGGGATTGCAAGGGGCCAAACCCGACACGGCTGTGTTTTGGCGATGCCTTCCTCAGGGGTTTACTTGGCACTCATCACCCATAGTAGATTCAGATTCAGGGCTGTTCTTTTTCCTATGACATCTGACCAAGTAGCTTTCTCCTTTGTTGCATGTACACACTCCAACAAAAAAAAACAGTGCAGGCTGTGGAGTCTGTGAGCAGACCTCTTCTGTACTGAAGTCACTGCACTGGTTGCTAATTGCCCAGCTTGCAAAGTTCAAAAAATATTTGTTTGATTTGTATGGAAAAGGCCCTGTTTATATGAGTGAGGCACTTTTCCCCAAACTACAGGTATAAGGGAAATTTCTGGAAAATTATTCTAGGTGTTTACATATAAATATTTTATATTGCCAAGATTACATACTTTATATATAAATATGTATATTTTATATGTATATATTGGGGCAGAAAAGTAAGTTGGATGGTAAGGGAAAATGCAAAAACTGTTATCATTAAGCATATTATAATTGGCAAAAAATAGATCTTTATGTTAAACTAGGGGTAGGCATTTAGGATGTTAAAATGTTCATGAATGTTAAAAACTTTTACCATATTAATCATGTTAAGAGCAAGTGTGTAAAACTGCTGCTAATGCCACCGCAGTCACAGTCTTGCTCCCCACTGCAGTCTTTGACTTGCCTTTGCAATCAGCTCTCTCCAGCCGTGGCAATGATTCACTAACACTGCCTCTTGCCAGCGCTAGAGTCTTTCCTCTACTGTGTTCTGTCCCTGCTGTAAACAGGAAGTTGAGGCAGAAGAGGAAGGATGTAGCCGAGGAAGGCTCCCTGGCCGGTAAGATGAGAGATGATGGACCTACAGATGAAGAGGGAAAGGGAGGGAGGGAGAACTATGGATCCATAGGGAGAAGAAGGAGAGGGAAATATATTGGATCTATGGGGGAAAGCGGGAGAAGGGCAGGGAGAGATGCTAGACCCATGGGGAAGATGAGAGAGATGCAAGATCTTGGGGGAGATGGGTTTAGAATGGGGATGGGCCCTTTAAATTAATTGTGATTAATCACAATCACATGATCAAAATTTGTAATGACAAGATCATTTGTAATTAAAATTCTTAATCGGTGTCCTCCAGTAATTAAAACGTAGAGGGATGTTTACTAAGCTGCACTGTTAATACGGCAGCACATGCTTTCTTCTCATGTTAACCCAATAATGCATGCAAAATACAGCCTGGAGTTTCGGTGTGGATCAAAGGTTTTATTGGGATTTATTCTTTTTATTGGGATTTATTTACGTTGGGATTTATTCTGTCTTGAATGTCTGCTCGTGTGAATGAGAGGTCTTGAATACAGACCAAGCGAGGTGCATTTTCCAGGTCGTGAACAGGAGAAAGTGTTTGGTGTTTGTGAAGGGGAAAAAAAAAAAAGCTGCCCATTTATTCTGCCCCAGAATCTCCAGACATTCCACTCTGTCCGTCCCAGTATCTTTATAGGTCAGTCCCCTCAGCTCTGCCACCATCCCTGGCAGAGCCTAGGGCAGGGGGGGGGGACACCTCCCTGCAGATGTACCCCAAGTAGTTCACTAGCCACCTCCGCAGCAGGAGGACACGCACTCCCTCTTGACTGGAAGCCCCGGCTTAGTCCAGAGTGCCTCCGAGTGGGCCACAGTCCACTGATGACACTACAAGCAGGGATTCATTTGCCAGTTCAGGGTCACTCACAGCCAGCGCCCAAGAACATGAAGTGGAACCCAGACAGTACCGATTGCCGTATACCTTCAGAAGTACAACTACCAGTAAAAGGGATGGTCACGTTATACCATTGTGCCAGGTCCAGATCTTCTTGCTGCTGCTTTAGTGGAGGAGGTTTTCCTAATTGAAGGAGCAGAGGACGTGGAAGGGGTCATGAAAATGATCGGCCCCCACTGGGTGCAAAACAGTGTGCCCATTGCAGAGAAGAAGGACATTAGAGAAGTGAATGGCCACATCTTGACTCCACCCCCAGGAGGGGAGAAGGGAGTACTTGGAGAACAGGAGGTTGATTTCAGAGTCGTGGAAAAATAAACCGAGCACAGTTTCAGCGAGATAGGGAAGAAGCTATTAAGGGAGTGGCAGTTGCAACGGGCTATGACATGAAGTAAGACTAGGCCAGAACAGGCTCCAAGTTCACCCTGGGTCCCCAGGAGCCTATGGTCAGTTTGAAATAGGGGACCAATATATGGACTTTATGGTGGATACAGGAGCCGAACATTCAGTAGTGGCAAAGCCCATGGCTCCTCTTTCCTCACGAGCTGTCACCATTATTGGGGCCACTGGAGCTAGGGCCACCAAGCCTTTCCTGCAGAACCGCATGTGTGAACTAGGGGGACAGAAAATAGCGCACCAGTTCCTGTATATGCCTGAATACCCTATTCCACTTTTGGGCCAAGATCTGCTTGCAAAGCTCCAGGCACAGATATCCTTTGCTGAAGGGGGAGAAATGCAAATGACTGTGAACCCAAAGCCTGCTGGATTGATGGTGCTGACTGTTCCCCGAGAAGGAGAGTAGAAGTTCTATAGTGCATCTCCAACCAAGCCAGCCAGTTCCGGTATACCTCTTAACCTATAGCCCCGCCTGAAGTATGGGCAGAAGATAATCCACCTGGCCTAGCGAAGAACATAGCCCCTGTCATCGGCACCCTCAAGCCAGGAGCGGAACCGGTGCATGTGAAGCAGTATCCTCTTCCCCAACCAGCTAATGAAACTATTGAAGTATGAACTTCTCAAGGAGTGCCAGTCACCTTGGAACACCCCCCTTCTCCCAGTCAAGAAACCTGGGACAGAGGATTACCGCCCAGTACAAGATCTGAGACAAATGAATGCTGCAGCTGAAACTATACACCCAGTAGTACCAAAATCCTTATACTCTCTTGGGACTGATCCCCACTGAGGCTACTCATTTCACCATCCTGGACCTGAAAGAGGCCTTCTTCTTTATACACCTAGCCCCCACCAGTCAACGTTTGTTCGCTTTTGAATGGCAAGACCCCACAACAGGAAGGCGGGGCCAACTTACCTGGACTCGATTACCCCAAGGATTTAAGAATTCACCTACTCTCTTCAGTGCTGCTTTAAATCCGGATCTTTCAGGCTACTATGTGAACCCAGGAGAAAGGGTTCTTCTTCAGTATGTGGACGACCTGCTCATAGCCACCAATTCAGAAAGTGAATGAGGCTTGATACAAAGTCTCAAGAATCAAGGTGCAATTATGTCAAATTGAAGTTAAATACCTAGAATTCCAGTTGTCCAGCGGAATACGACGCATGGGACCAGAACGCAAAGAAGCTGTATGCAGTATTCCTACTCCAACCACCAGGAGGCAAGTGAGAGCCTTCTTGGGGACTGCAGGGTACTGTCGTATATGGATCCCCCATTTCACTCTGTTGACAAAACCAATGTATCAAGCTACCAAAGGAATGGAAAAGTCTCCAATGGAATGAGGACCTGAACAGGATGCAGCTGCTTTGATGTCAACACCAGTTCTCGGCCTGCCAGATGTCCAGAAACCTTTTTGCCTCCATATTCATGAGGTTTGTTTGAGAGCTGTTGCAGCTACAGCCCTCTTAGTGAGCAAAGCAGACAAGCTCACTCTGGGACAAAATCTTCAAGTTACTGTACCACACTCTTTTCTGACCCTTATGGAACACAAAGGAAGTTTCTGGCTCACAAATTCACGAATGTTGAAGTATCACATTATGTTGTACAATTGATGGTCAGTCAAGCTCTGAATCCTGCTACGTTGTTACCGGTTGGTCTTGACCCCCCTGATCATGACTGTCTAGAAACTATGGACACTATATTCTCAAGCCGCCCGGATTTGACTGATGTTCCTTTGGAGTACCCTGAACGGCCTTTCTTTGTGGATGGAAGCAGTCTCATCATCAAGGGACATTGTTGTGCCAGACATGCAGTGGTGACCCTTGATCTGGTAGTTGAGTCCTCAGCCCTGGCTCCAGGAACTTCAGCACAGAAAGCTGAACTGATAGCTCTTACTAGAGCACTGACAATAGGAAAAGGGCTCTGTCTAAATGTGTATCCAGATTCCAAATATGCCCTTACAACCTTGCATGCACATGGGGCCCTGTACAAAGAATGAGGGTTGATAATCTCAGGAAGCAAACTTTGCCAAGAAGTTCACCTGAAGTGGCCCCAGTTTCTTCCTATAGCCCTTCTTAGGATATACTTAGCCCCTAATAAGTCTTTAGGAGTTTCCCCTTTTGAGATTCTGTATGGGCCTATTGTATATGGGATAAAGGGAGATATGGAACAGATTAGATCTGAAATTACTAGGACAAGAACTATTGGTTTTAAGTTCTGTTTTGCAGAATCTTCATACGTGGGTAAAAGCTCAGCTGCCCATCCATCTAACAGAACCCCTGCATCCTCTCAAGCCTGGAGTCTCGGTGTGGATCAAAGAGTGGAGAAAGACCCCGTTGGCACCGCATTGGAAGGGACCTTATGTTGTCATCTACTAACCCCAACTGCAGTTGAAGTTGCAGAACTCGAACCCTGGATTCATCACAGTCAAGTGAAGTCAGTAGCCGTTGATAACACTGTAGAAAGGAAGGCGACTACAAAAGTATTAGCTATGTGGCAATATTACCCTATACCCCGAGATGATGCTGTTACACGAGTATAATATGTGATTTAATTCCCACCCTTTCTAACTTGCGGGTGAGAATAATCAAAGGGGGGAATGTGGTAGGCCATGGCCTATATAATAGCCTGTACATGTATGAGAGGCCTGCAAGCTAGGTCTGAGTCCCCACCCCCACCTAGAAATAGTAGTGCTGAGAAAGATCAAAGTCAGTGAAGGTCTGAGGATCTGCCTTAAACCGCTCTAAACTGCTTTTGATAAGTTTGTGTTAATCCTTATTCAATTCTTTTATGCTGATGATAGATATGTTCCAGTGTTTTGCATTCTCACATTCTCTGAGCCTAGAAATGACCTTGTAGTAGGGATGTGTTTATGTCTAGAAACTGAGCCTTTGTTAGAATAGCCTGAGAAGGGGGAACAGGGTGTTAGGCCCAGAGAGGGTCCCCGATTGGATAAATGCAGGGGGCGTTGGGACCAATAGAAAGTTTGCCTGTATCAAACTGTGAAACTTGTATATAAGGAAGTTGTTCCTGTTCTCCATTGCTCAGTCCTTTTTGAAGCTTGACTCCCTGAGCCTGTGCACAATAAATTGGCTTGGATCTTTGAACTGACTCCTGGTATTATTTATTGCATGCTTATCGGCTGCTACAATACTAGTAACTGTTGGAGCTGAACTAAGGATATTTCACTGAACTAAGGATATCTGATGGAAAAGAGAAACTAATTGCCAGGATGGAACTTGTCTTCGCATTGGACTAACCTGATATAGAAATATAGTATTCAGAACTGGACAGGAAGTGTGTGACTCCTAACTGAGCTCTACAAGAATATTGGGGCAAGTAAAATTCCTGCCAGTTAGTTGTATCCCTGCAGAAGTGCAGTTCAAGATGAAAGGGAGGGAAAGGTCAAAGTTATGTGGAACACAGAAACATAGAAACATGATGGCAGGGACGGCTCAAGGCAATCTGCTGCCCGAGGCGAGGGATAAGATGGTGCCCCCCCCCCCCAAGAGTAGCGGGCTTTCTCAAACTCCAGTCAGGGACTGAACCAAACCAAAAAGCCGATTAGATAATGTGGAGGAAATGCAAGGTGTTTACACACCAAGGAACTAAAAGAAAGAGCGAGAACCGAAGCGCTGTTTATAACACCAAATTATAGCTCATGTTTATTTTGTTGTTATAAACCGCATTATGGTTCTTGTTTTTTCTTTTTGAACATATATTTTGCATCCACAGAACCCCCTCCCTCAGCAATGGGTGCAGAGCAGAACTAGGGCATTCACCCACAGAACTCAGTATCTTAAAAAAAAAATCTGATTTTGATCATCTCATTAACAAACATTCTCCAATACCAGGCATATTGTGAACTAATACAAAACCCTACAACAAAGTCACTGAGGATCTGAAGAGCAAACCTACCATGCCATACCAGCACCAACTTCCAAAACTCGCATAAGAAGCCTATCCAAAAAAAGCTTAATTGTAAATACTACAGCAGGCCCTGGAACATCTAAACACCTTTTGGAAAAGCTGAAACAATTCAAATTACTAAACTCCACGTTAACAGAACACTTGGCCTTGGCCACAAATGCAGAACACAGACCCTCACCCAAATACAGAATAAGTGACCATAACCTAATAATAAACATATGTAGATAAAAATTAAACAGCAACCCCAAAAAGTCAGATTCTGCATACAATGCAAAGCTAGAGAAATAGAAAGAGATGCATTTCCCTGTAGTTTATAAAATATAAAGATAGCACCAAGACTGTTTATTTAATTGAAAATAAAATTCTCTTCTACCTTTGATGTCCGACCATTTTATTCTTGATCATGCTGGTCCCAAACTAAGGTTTCTGCTTTCCCACTGTCTACTTCCTTCTAGAGCGGCATGAGGGTGATGCAGGGCCATGTGCGGAGATTCATTGCAGCATTATTTGCATAAATTTAGTATACTTTACTTAAAAATGTATATTCCACTAATCTAAAATCCTAGATAGCTTCCAAATATATATATGCAAGTTAGTAAAACAGATGTTACAATAAAAACAAACATAATAAAACATTAAATTTGATTAATGAAAAGCCAGCATATTGTGAAAATAAAAACAATACTAAAATAATTGAAATAAATTAAAGAGACCAATGACATCATATGACAGTTTCAGTTGACTGATTGCTAAGAAATCGCTAAAAACAATACCATAAAACACCAATGCAATCTTTTTTTTATAAAAATCACTTGTGACAGCACTCACACCTTTTCTAAGAACTTCTAAACCTTGTAAGCAGTGGTTCATAAGCTAAAAAGAGCACTTTCAGCATAAAAATAAACAAAACCAATGTTTACTAGATTGATTTAAAAAAAAAATCAAACATCCTCAGACACTATAAAAATATAAATTCAAAAGTGACTTGTGACGCCCGTCCTTGATAGATACTCTAAGAAACAAACAAGAAACCACACGGCACTTTTAATTGGATCAAATACCCAATACAAACACCTCTTTGGGGTTTCCAAAAACAGATGAATAACAGTGCACAATGCAGTGGTATATGTTGCCAAATACCAGTTACTTACAGTTTCGCATCAATCATTATTAGTGCTCACTCCATCCGTGTCACAAAGTATCGAAAAACGTTGTGCATACAGGTATGGTTAAAAAGACAGAGAGTGGCCTGGGCCTATCATTTGATTTGAGAGACTGGATGGCATATGGGACCGAAATACTAGTGTTGACACCATCCACGTCAAAAGTAATAATACAATAAAAACATTGCTCATATGGTCTTGAAAAAAACAAAAATGTTTTTCTTATTGACAGACCAATTCACTGAGTGCCAATATAAGTGGTGCTGTAGCCAAATATAAATTAAAATAAAAAAACAAACAACCCCTCCCCCACATGCACAAATTGTTGCTGCTGCCGAGTCTGCTTCTCAGCAGCGGCAGACTCACACTCTCCTTTCTATAGCAGCCGTGGCCCCTGCTTCTTAGAACTGCGGCTGTGCTAGCGAGATCAGTTTAAACACAAAGCCAAACCGGTGCGGAGCCTTCCCATGCAGCTGCATCCCGCCCCCAAGAAAGTTACATTAACTTCCTTTACATTAACTTCCTTTGGGGGCGGGACGCAGCTGCACGGGAAGGCTCCGCACCAGTTTGGCTTTGTGTTTAAACTGATCTCGCTAGCACAGCCACGGTTCTAAGAAGCTGGAGCCACAGCTGCTATAGAAAGGAGAGAGTGAGTCTGCCGCTGCTGAAGCAGACTAGGCAGCAGCAGCAACTTGTACATTTGGGGGTTTTTTTTGTTTTTTGTTTTTAACTTTTGAAGGCGAAGTGAGGCAGCTGTTTTGGGGGCATTTTTTGATGCCCTCAAACCTTTGCTGCTTGAGGCAGCTGCCTGACTTCACCTCATTATAGAGCTGCCCCTGCATGAAGGCATAAAAAGACCACATGGCCTATCTAGTCTGCCCTTCCATATAAACGACAATAGGGATGTCACCCTTTAGCAAGATCAACATTACAATCACATGCCTGCTTATTAGGAGTGTGTAGGCTAAAAATGTTAATTTCATATCATTTTGTTTTAAATTTTTTTTGTTTCATATCAATAGCGTGCTCTATTGCACAATTACACGCACTATTTTGCAATAGTATGCACTATTTGTGCATGTGTGAACAGTGCATACTATTGCATAATACTGTGTATTATTGTCCAATTGTGTGCTATTATGCAATAGAGCACACTATTGACGGGAACCAGGAAATGATGAAAATATCATCATTTCCTGTTTTGCTCAGATAGCTGCTTTCATTTGAAACAAAAGAGCATCCCTACTGTTTATTAGCTGTATGTCCATTTTAAGTTACTACTACTACTACTATACTACTACTATTACTTCTTATCATTTGTATAGCACTACATAGGCATATGCAACTCTGTATACATACAGTATATGTAAAAAACAAAACAAAAGGAGAGCAGTCTCTGACGCAGATCCAACAGGGACACACCAAAGAGCGGAGTGTAGTAGTACAGTAGGTTCAAATTTTATTAATTGCAACCCCGACGCATTTCGGCATGTGTCTTCCTCAGGGGGTGTTGCCTCACAATAAACAAACAAAAAATAAAATACAGAAACAATTGAATAATTGAAAAAATAAATAAAAACATGGTCTGACATGTTAATGAAACATATACTAAAAAATACAATAATAAATAGATGGCTATAAAACTAATTATAAAATTATAAGGCTGATAAAAAGTACATGTAGAGCCTTTAAATCCAAAATTAAAACACACAGTAGAAAAGACAACTGTAAATCTTCAAGTGCTTCAACCAATGCGATATACAGATAAATAAAAATAAAAAATATATGCACCATAACATCACAAAAGGTATTAAAAGAAGGAAGGACATTGCTAACACGTATTCCATGGTGAACTACTCCAAAGAGAGCACCCAACTTATATTATATCAAAACCACTTAAGAGTAAGACAACTGCATAATTGAAAGAGGGAAATGACAATGGTGAAAATGCTATGCTAATAGCTGTGCACATGGAAAAAAGAAACCATTACAGTATCCACTTCAAAAGGGAGGAAACATTAAATATATTTAGAGACACGGGCACCCTGGAGGATGTGCTAGGATCAGGTGTTTAAAAAGGATGCTTACCAGTGTCACATTCTGACAGTATGTATGCACACACAACGAACCATATGCCTAGAGCGCCAGAACACCCGGCATGCCCACTGCTGCCGTTGATGTTCCTCTTGGGACCTGCATTGGCAGCAATGGCTGCAAACAACCCTGCAGCACTTACCTTGAAACTCTGGCGGCATGAGGCTGTTTGTTTCTGCTCCCTCCGATGCCAGGTCCTTCCAGATCTGTAGTTTCCTGAAAGAAGTGGAATATATTCTGTGAAGCACTAGGATGTTCAGTGCAGGCCACATGACATTGTCCCTACCTCTCCCAGCAAAGATCTATAATAACAAGCATTGTCCCCATACTTCCCAGCAAAGATCCATAGTAGCAAGCAAATGTTGCTTTCTATTTGTGACCCCTGTCAGGATATTATTCCCTGCCCAGACTTCCTCATAAATGCCCGTGCTAGCCAGATAGTCTACTTTCCTGATAGTGCTGCAGGTGAGCCACTGTTGTGAGGTTGAAGCTGCGCCATTGTGAGAACACACAGGTGTCATTGCACTATGAATATGCATTTGTGAGAGTGCATTCTGTTCATATGGGCACCTAAACATTTAGGGCCTGATATTCTAAAGGCATTACATGGTTTACTGACCTGTAAACCGTGTAAATGCCGCTGAACAGGATATTCAATGGCACTAACATGGTTAATGACACTGAATATCCCCAACTAACACTGCTATGTGCCCCGATGCTAAATGCTTAGCTTTGGGGCATGTCATGGGTGTTCCAGTACATGTCGTGGGCAGCAACAGTCGCTAACCAGGTATTGGCAATATTGCCCCACTACCCTGTTAGCAAAAGCTGGCCTAGTTTTAACCACGGGAGCTAACGGGGTAGTGGTGGAATATCGCCGCTATCTGGTTAGCTTCTGCAGCGTCAAAGGTTGTGCGGTGACCCTGGATACTCAATGCCAGGGCCGCATATGACCCTGTCATTAAATATCCAGGGTTAGACATAGGCAGCAACAGCTTGTGCATGTGCATAGCTATGAATAGCACAAATGTGTGAAAAAACAAAAAAAGCACAAAAATTGCAAAAACCTTGTTCAAAATGAAGACTAATAAATGTTTTGCCTGTGCACATCCCTACATTGTATGCTATGGTCGTTTTAATGCTGGCAACCTCCTGGCTCACATAGATGTGTAAGCAGCACTATTTTACATTATGTACATGGGTACTTGCCATGACTTTAGCTTATTTTTTTTCTTCTTGGAATATTAAGGTACTGTCATTTTGCTCACTGAGAACTCATTGAAAGAGCATCATTTCCCTTGTTTTAATTTTTATGAGTGCCAATCAGTTTTAGGTACTCTTTTCTTATGGGAATTGTTCTCCACTTAATCAACCTCCAGCTGCTTTTGTGTTTTATTCCCAATTAAAATCACAGCAAACCCAGCAGATTAGCTGATCAGTACAATTAGGAAATTTTCACCATGGGTTGAGACAAAGTGAATAATTTCTTGTTTAATATCAGTGGAACGTGACAGAGATATTCTTTTTCTATTACAGTTTATTGTTAACTCATTGACAATATTTAAATTATTTTCATGAAACTCCTCAGAACACTCTTTTTTACTACATAAAATAGGCATAAGACTTTTAGGCAAAAATGTTTTTGAAAAGGTCAATCCCACGCTTGCGCCTGAATATCACTGGGGCTGTTCAGAAATTAACTCTTAATCCATTCTCACACTTTCACTTTTTTACTTGGGTAAGAACAACGCTGTTTTAGCTTTTAAAAAATATATCATTCATACAATTTCATTCACTCCTTTTCTTTTCAGAAAATAAGAGTCTAGTTTCTAAGGTCTTCTAACATTAACACACACGTCTTGTAACTCGCTGTCATTGTGCCCTTCTCTTCCACTGTCAGCTCCAGACTCTGATCTTTCTACCCTGCTGCTCCTTATGCTTGGAACAATCTACCTGAGTCAGTACATTAGGCTCCATATGTGGCCGTGTTTAAATCCAGGCTAAAAACTCACTTCTTTGAGGCTGCTTTTAGATCCTGATCCCCCTAGTCTCCTGTTAACCTCCTATGTTTTTCCTTACCAGTCCCCTAGAAATATCCCAGTCCTCATTTGACTCTAAGGGCCCGATTTTCATCTCAGCAGGCTATGTGCCACATAGTAACGTAGTAAATGATGGCAGATAAAGACCAGTATGGTCCATCTAGTCTGCCCAGTATGATGGCAAGAGTAGTTGCACCTGCCGCTCCGTGCAGGCCACCCCTCCCCACGTCTTTGTTTAGGGGTGATTGGTGCATAGTCTGCCTGCTGACCCCCTTTACCCGGATTTTCATTTCTGTGGTGATGGAAATGAAAATCCGGGTCTGGCTGCAGAAACCAACAGCCACAGAGACTAACCAGGTAGCAGCGATTTTCGATGCTGCCTGGTTAGATTCAGTGACTTACGCCATTCCGATAAGGCAAAATAATAGCGCCTAGCATTTTCAACCATTGGCATATATCATTGCATCCTGTGTTGCAAAGTGGACCATGTATCGCTTTCACTCGAGCTTGGAATTTCAGAGATATTTTGGTACACTTTTATTTTTAAGCCATTGCACCAGCGGAATGGATGATACGGCCCTTGTGGACATTGTGTGAAGTATCCTACCTCATTGGAAGTTACCAAATGGATAGACCTTCACATTGGAAAATGCTATGTTTTGAAACGAGTGACCTACTATGAGACAGTGTGGGCTGTGTATGTGATTGTATATCCATGTTGTAAAGTGTATATGGGAAGAACATATCATCAAGTGAAGGTGCGGTTAAGTGAGCATAAATCACACTTATCCAATAGTATACTCACAGCTCCAATAGTACAGCACTGTGTGGATTTTGGGCATCAATGGCAACAGTTATGGTGGTTGGTCCTTGGTCCTTGATGGAAGTGAGGATGTCTGCAATGGCAATGCCGAGCAATGATTGGCTAGACTGGAACAGAAGTGGATATTCATTCTCAACACTGTACAGTCAGGGGGATTGAATTAGCCTTTGGAATGGATGACTGTGCTGTAGTTTCATTGGTTGGGTTCTGCTTGAATGTCTTCTGTCTCCTGTTAAATATCTTCCAAGTAGGGTTTTTTTTCATTCCCGAAGGGTTTCAATTTTGATGTTTGAACAGTCCTGATGCAGCCCTGAGAGTTGGCGGGTGAAACTCGAGTCGACTGAGGGTCTTACAGTGTTTTCACATTCTGAAGTTCTGAGATTTATTGACACTAAAAGCTAAGTGGTTTTCAATTCTTTTAAATACATTTAAAATTGTAAAACTTATTTTGAGGTCTATGAATGAAAATTAGGGCGATATTGATTGGCATTGCAGTGGTTACCAATTAGCCGCACATATAGCCATATGCCCTGTCACTGAGGCATCTTAATATCCTGCTCCTCAGTTGTGGATATTTTGGTTATAAGGGGTTACATAGTACTTTGTAACCTCTATCTGTCCTCTCAGGTCACATCATTCAATTATTTTGCATCATTAAAAGGTTCAGTGACATAGTTGCATAAAAGATAAATGGTGCTGGTGCTGAAGCTTGATAAACAAACAAGATTATATTGGTTTCAGAGGTGAAATAATGTGGACTCATAATAAATCATCTGTGTGCACTTATGTAGATGACAAAGGCTGCGATCTTAACATTCATTCATTGTGAAATAATGGTGCAAAGTCAAGTATTCATCAAAAGTGAAAATGTTACTGATATCTCAAGCAGCTTAGAGCAGTCCTTGGAGTGACAATGAGCACAGATGGAATTTCCTGGAAATGCTGGTATTTATTCATTCAAAAATGGAAAAAAAAACCCCAAGGGAAAAATGTGCATTCAACCCTATTCAATCATTAGTAATTTTATTCAACAGCAACTTCTCTCTCATTGTTTGCCAATAACCTTTTTTTAGCATAATGTGTGTGTTCTGTACCAGTATAGTTATCTACACATGAGTAGTCACAGAAGAGGGATGCTTGGTGCTAGGACTTCTGTTTTTGCCAAATCACTCAGATACGAGGTACAGACATTTCCTAATATTTACCAGTTAAAACGAAATACCTAGTTTACTAAACATCAAAGGCACTCATGCAATGGTAAATGGCTGTTTACCCATATAAAACGCCGCACTATTCTCTAAGATCACATAAATTGAATATGTCACTCCCATGTCAAAATGCTCCACACCCACATGTGTCAATGAGAAACTAAGGGGTTGATATTCAGAGCGATGAACACTGTTAGCAGACCTGTGAACCGGGATATTCAGTGGCACTAATGCTGACATCTGGCTTTCTGAGGGTAGAGTGGAGGCAGCACTCGGGGATAAGCAGGTAGCAGTAATATACAACTGCTGCCCAGTTATCCCTAAACAGTGAAATTTAGGAACCTTAAAGGCTGGCCTAACTATCGCTGCAAAAACTGGGCAGCGGCTGAATATTACTATACAGCTGCTGCTCAGTTAGCTTTGCTGCTATCCTGCCAAGCCCGATATTCAATATCAGTGGCCAGATATGGCCCCTGCATTGAATATCTAGGATTTAAGTTTAGCAGTGACAGCCGCAGCTGAACATCCTTCCCTACGCATGCAAACAAGCAGCTGTGTGTGCCATGCCAATGGTGAAATTAGACGTACCTGCTAATTGTTGTTCCTGGAGTAGATACAGTCTAGTCCCGGACCTCTGGGTTGTCCACCTTTATCAGCAGCTTGGAGACTGAGGAACCTCCTTCTTTTCATGATGTCACCAGTATACATCCCCGGGAGCCGCCTCCACTTCCCAGTTCCCTATTGACAAAGCAGACTCACCGGAGAAGCAAGTAGGTATTAAGACACATACAACTGAGTTTCTTACCTCTAACTAACCTAGAAACCCAAGAGAATGGAAAGCAAAATCACTCTCCGCTGCTAACAGCTAAAAACTTGAAAACTTGAAAATTTGAAAATGGCAAATCCACGCCTTTAATATGCGGAGCATCGCCCCCCCCCCCCCCCGCCATTCCTCTCGGCTGGAGAAAATCCCAGCTAAGTCCCCGCCAAACAATAAGACCCGTTATAAAAAACTCTTACCTGTGAGAACTGGCATACTCTGTAGCCCATCGCTCTAGAAAAATCACAGCACTCGGGAGGGATACGGGACTAGACTGTATCTACTCCAGGAACAACAATTAGCAGGTAAGTCTAATTTCACCTTCCTGATCGTATCTCCAGTCTAGTCCCGGACCTCTGGGTATGTACTAGAGCAGTATTCAACGGGAGGGACCCTGCTTAGCCCCCTTAAGAACAGCCGCCCCAAAACACATGTCCTGCTATGCCTGCACATCTATACGATAATGCTTAACAAATGAATTCAACGACGACCATGTCGCCGCCCTACAAATTTCCACTGGCGGCACTAAACGCAACTCCGCCCAAGACGCCGCTTGTGCTCTAGTAGAATGCACCCGCAAACCCTCAGGCACCGTCCTGCCCTTTAACAGGTATGCTGAAGCAATCGCCTCCTTAATCCATCTGGCAATAAAAGCCTTGGAGGCTGCCTCGCCCTTTCTCGGTCCCCCGAAGAGGACAAACAGTCTCTCGGATCTACGGAAAGCCGCCGTACGGCGCAGGTACTTCTTCAACACTCTCTTGACATCCAACAGCCTCTGAGTCCTTGAGCCGGGGTTCCCCTCGCTCCCAGTAAAAACGGGCAAGGAGATCTCACCTGATTCAAATGGAAGGCCGACACCACCTTGGGCAAAAACGCTGGCACTGGCCTTAACACTACCTTAGACTCGAAGAATGACAGATACAGCTCCTTACAAGATAACGCTTGCAGCTCGGAGACTCTTTTCGCTGAACAGATGGCAACCAAAAACACTACCTTCAAAGTCAAATCCTTGACCATCGCACGATTCAATGGCTCGAAAGGCTCCCATTCTAACGCCTCCAACACCAATGGGAGACTCCACTTCGACACCAACCGGCGCTCCGGAGGACGCAACAAAGACACCGCTCGAAGGAACCGCTTGATATCTCCGTGACCCCCTTGCGACCGCCCAGCTATCCTGCCCCTGTAGCAGGCCAGCGCCGCCACCTGCACCTTCAGAGAAGCAGCCGCCAGTCCTTTGTCAAAGCCATCCTGTAGGAATTGCAAAATCTGTGGCACCGTCGCCTGCAACGCCTCGCAAGCTCTGCCAGCACACCAGGCTTCAAAAACTCTCCAAACACGCACATACGCCAACGAGGTAGAAGTCTTCCTAGCCTTTAACAAAGTGGCAATAACAGCTGTTGAATAACCCCTTGCCTTTAACCGTGCCCTCTCAATAGCCAAGCCGTAAGCAAGAACCGATCCAGATGCGGCATTAGCAGTGGACCCTGCGATAACAGGTCTGCGCGCGGCGGCAGGTGCCATGGCCGCTCCACCAAGAGCCGCACCATGTCTGCATACCAGGGCCGGCGCGGCCAATCCGGGGCTATCAGGATTACGTGACCCTTGTACCTCTCTATGCGCTGTATGACCATGCCGATTAGAGCCCACGGAGGAAAGACATACAGCAGTTGATCCTCTGGCCACCTTTGAATGAGAGCATCCAGGCCCTCTGACATCCTCTCCTTCCTTCTGCTGTAAAAGCGGCCGACTTGCGCCGACTGGAACGTCGCCATGAGGTCCATGAGCGGTACACCCCAGCGCCGTTGTATACTCCCGAACACCTCCGGATGGAGCACCCATTCCCCTGGGTCCACCCTCACCAGGCTTAGGAAGTCCGCCTGCACATTGTCTACTCCCGCCCCATGTGCTGCCGAGAGCGCCAGGAGATTTTCTTCGGCCCAAGTGCACAGGAGTTCTGCTTCCGCTTCCAGCGCCACACTGCTGGTACCACCTTGCCGATTCACATATGCCACCGCCGTTGCGTTGTCTGAGAATACCCAGACCGCCGCCACCATCAGGCAACTTCAAAAACTCTGCAGGACGAGCGACACAGCTCGCAATTCCAGCTGGTTTATCGACCAAGGCCTCTCTTCCGAGTTCCATTGTCCCTGCGAGAACTTGCCCTGGACATGCGCCCCCCAGCCCACCAGACTGGCATCCGTCGTCAGCGCTACCCAGTCCGGTGCTTCCAGTGGTCTCCCGCGGTCCAACGACCCCGGAATCAACCAACGGAGGGCCACCAGTGTCTCCTCCGGGCAAGGCAGTCTCTTTGCCAGCGAATCCTGTTGATGTGACCAACGTCTGAGCAGAGCCCTCTGCAAAGGTCTCATGTGCGCTCGCGCCCAAGGCACCACCTCGATTGTGGCCGCCATCGTGCCCAACAACTGCAGATACTTCCAGGCCGTGGGCGCCCGGCTGACCAAAAATCGGCGTACCAGCTTGCGCAAAGACTGGGCCTGCAGCCGAGGGAGAAACACGTGACCTGTCTCTGTGTTGAAGCGAGCCCAGAGGTACTCTAGATTTTAAGTAGGAATGAGATGACTCTTCCCCATGTTCACCACCCAACCTAGGCTCTCTAGGAACGCCACCACCCTAGCCGTGACTCGTTCGCTTTCGCTCCGCGACTTCGCTCGAATTAACCAATCGTCCAAGTACGGATGAACCATAATCCCTTCCTTTCTCAAAGCCGCCGCCACGACCACCATAATCTTGGTGAATGTGCGGGGGGCCGTCGCCAGGCCAAAGGGCAATGCTCGGAACTGAAACTGGCCGAAGGGAACCGCAAAGCGTAGATAACGTTGATGCTCCGGGCGGATAGGAATGTGGAGATACGCCTCTGAGAGATCCAGGGACGCCAGGAATTCGCCCTTTCGCACCGCCACTATTACTGAACGTAGAGTCTCCATATGGAAGTGTGACATGCGGAGACAGCGATTTACCCCTTTGAGATCCAGAATCGGCCGAAAGCCGCCATCCTTTTTCGGCGCCACAAAATAAATGGAGTATCGTCCGGACCCGAATTGATCTTGAGGCACCGGGACAATCGCCCCTAGGTCCAGGAGCCTTTGCACCGTCTCCCTTATCGCCCTGCGCTTGATCAGCGAATTGCCGGGGGACCGCACAAAGGAGTCCCGCACTGGGGCCCGAAACTCCAAGGCGTATCCTTCTCGAATCACTTCTAACACCCACTGGTCTGACGTGACCCAGACCCAGGCAGCATAAAACTCCTGCAGCCGACCTCCGACGGCTACTAGGGGCGCCTGGGCCCCCCTGGCATCATTGTGACTTTCGAAGATTGGAGGAGGAAGAGGAGGAGGAGGAGGCTCCAAAACCTCTACCCGCTCCCCGAAAGCCTCGGAAGCCCTGGGTTCTGTTGGGGAACCTACCTCTCTGGGCGGTATTGAACCTCTGAAAGCGAAATCTACGGAACTCTCTCAACGGCCCTTCTCCTCCCAGGGCCCCCTTGCTTTGCTTAGGCCTGTCCTCTGGCAATCTACCCCCTTTAGATTCGCCGAGGTCCTTAACCAACTTCTCCAGCTCCTCGCCGAAAAGAAGCTTGCCCTTAAATGGCAGCTTCCCTAACCGTGTCTTGGACGCATTATCTGCCGCCCAGTTCCGAAGCCACAGATAGTGCCTGGCCGCTACCGCCGAAGCCATGCTTTTTGACAATCCTCTCATCCGCCAGGTAGGCCACCCCTGACTCCAGCCTTGAGGCCTCCCCAGCTATGTCGCAATTCTGCTCACCGCGGACCCGCTGCGACCACCTCAAACAGCCCCTGGCGACCCACGCTCCACAGATGGCAGCCTGAAACGCCAGGGCATTGACCTCGAAAATCTGCCGCAGCAGGGCATCCAACTTTCTATCCTGAGTGTCCTTGAGGGCTGCCCCACCCTCCACCGGGATGGTGGTCTTCTTCGTAACTGCCGTTACGGCTGCATCCACCCTAGGCGGTTTAAAGACCTCCTTATCCTTTTCCACCACTGGGTAGAGATGCCTCATGACTCTGGCCCCCCTCAGCGGAGCCTCCGGGACGTCCCACTCCTCTTGGATCATCTCCTGAAACACTCTGTGCACCGGGAATGCTTTCTGAGTTTTCCGAAACACCTGCAATAAAGGGTCCTCAAGGGTCTCCTCCTCCGTAACCCCTGGGACCGGCAGAATCGAGTGTGCCGGGGGGGCCCCCCCCTGCCCAGCAGAGCCTGCCCTCCCCTGTATCACCTCTCTCTTTCAGCTGCAGTCACACGCGCCGGCTTTCCCTTAGTTTCCCTTTCACGGCTCTGTTAAGCCCGCGGGGGCTGATGGGAACTTCCCATCAGCCCCCGCGGGCTTAACAGAGCAGCGAGGGAGAAACTCTCCCCTCGCGCTCTGAAAGCCGGCGCGTGTGACTGCAGCTGAAAGAGAGAGGTGATACAGGGGAGGGCAGGCTCTGCTGGGCAGGGGGGCCCCGCGGCACACTCGATTCTGCCGCGGTGGCCCCGGCAGCGGCAGCAGCAGCAGACAGCTTTTTTTTTTTTTTTTAATTTTACTTTTCGATCAGAATGTTTTTTGCGCGGGGCCCTGTGCAAAAACCATTCTTGCTCAATGGACGGGCCGGCTCTGGTCCCAGTACAATCTGGGATGTCAAAGCCAGAACATCTGAAAAAAAAGCAGGCATGATCAAGTTCAGGTATGATTTCAGAAACATGGACATGTCTGATATGGATGTCTATATAGAGACCCCCAGAATAACATTTCAAAATCAAGATGTTTAAGAACATATTGGTTAGAGTGGTAACCTAAACGTAGGGTGGCCTGGGTTCATAATCCTCCTGTGAGCTTTATGATCTAAGGCTATTCACTTAATTCTTCATTTTCTTTACACTCTTTGAATGTTTTAAGGTGAAAGCACTGCCTATTCGTGCCTGGAGTAGGTATCAACGTGGACATACCCGCTGACTTCTCCAACATTTCAGAGATCGAATGAGGACATGTAAATCCATTGCTCCTCCCCAGACATGCTTCCACCATGCCCACTTGGACATCCCTGCATCTGAGACGTCTGTGAACCTTGTTTGTGGAATAGCTACGGAGACATTGCCGTGATTTCGATGTCCATATGCACATCTTCAGATGTCCAAATCACAACTAAACCTTTTAAAATGACCCTCTACGTTACCACAACGGGAACTTTTTCTGTGGTTTTCTTTTTTTTGTACTATAGGTTTTCTTTGGGTATTGTTTTGTTCTAATGTCTTTATTATTTTCACAAAACAGATTAAAAAGAATGATAAAACAACAAGTGGCTCAGGAGTAATATGCGGAAATATTTCTTTATGGAAAGAGTGATAGATGCATAGAATATTCTCCCAGTAATGAGAGTAGAGAAAAGGACAGTTTCTGAATTCAAGAAAGCATAGGACAAACACAGATCTCTAAAGGAACAAAAGGGACTATAGTAGATGCTATGGAACGGCAGACTGGGAGGCCATATCATCTTTTTCAGCCATCATCTTTCTATGTTTTTATGGGTTTATTGCCTGAAATCTATTTATGCAAAGTCCACACAAAGGAAATGGTATGCAAATGCATGCTTCCAGAAATAATGATTATAAACTACTTTATTTATTATGGGTCAGTGGGTCAGTCAGATTCTAAGCATGCACAACCCAAAAATCAGCCAATCACAAATCAGAAAAGCCCTCTTCCTTAACTATATCTTATACGCTCCCTACCCAGTGTTCCTTATTTTAAAAAAATACAGTTCAATATACATTATAAAATATATTTAAAAAATCACTATTTGATCTTAATATTTCATTTAATTTCCTGACAGAAACATATAGGACAACCTGGTCCTCACTTGATACACTAGTATGTCTTCTACCACCACCTGGCACTGCTGTTAAGTGTAGAGGAAACTGTAGGAGGGGTTAGAAGGGAAGTAGTGGCATGAACTCTGCTTTTTTAAGCATCTGCTGCAAATTTCAGAACTGCCACTGATAGGCCTAGTGGTAGCCTAGGGTAATGCTACACACACAATGCAAATGCAACCCAGCAACCCTTGGGTTTTCTTGACAGTGTGTCTGGAAGTAGATTGCCAGGCCTTTCTTCCTAGGCAATGGAGGTTTAAGTGACTTATTTATTTATGTAACAGGTTTTTTATACCACTTTATCATTTCAGTCAAAGCAGTTTACATTGTAACTTAAACTCGGTAATATACATTAAACAGGGACATTGATAACTTGGATTCTTCTGAGGCAATGAAGGGTTAAATGACTTGCCTAAGGCCACAAGGAGTGCTAGGGAGAATCAAACCCTAGTTTCTTGGCTCCTATGCTAGTGGTCTGACCATTGGGCTACTCCTCCACTCCAAGGCTGCAGGACTTGTCCAAGGCCACACGGAGTGCTAGTGGGAATGGAACCTGGTCTCTTGGTTCCCAAGACAGTTTTCTACCCATTACTCTACTCCTCCACTCCCTACTATCTTTTTCTGTTTGAAAGTTTTTCTCCTGTGGCAGCGACTGTGAAACAAAGGCTTCCATTGAGTATATTTATTTATTTATTTATTTATTTAACACTTATTTATATACCGCATCTTCCAGCGATCAGTTGCGGTGTACAATTAACAACAATTAACAATGCAGAGCTTGTTTTACATAGAACAATTATAACTTTTTACATAGAACATCTTAACTTGATCAACAAAGTGTATATATAAACTGTGCGGATTAATTCAATAAATCAACTAACACAGATTGAGTAACAATTTAAACAGAAGTACTGTCTCTAAAACAGTTGTAACTATATACAAGTGGGGGTATCAATGCATGGGAATGGAATGATTATATGAGTATATGAATCCATGGTTATCGAGAGCTATCACAGATAAGTGCAATATAAGAAGAACTGAGAATAAGTAATTGTGAAAAATTTAAAAAGTAAAAAAATACAAAATACTATATTTTTTTAATACCTATGATGGAGACTGCCTAGTATATTTGCCATTAGCTACAACAGTCATGAGGCATGAGCTCTGTGATGTTTATTTTTCTCAGCTATAAGTTTGAGACACTCTGAGGTAGTACTTCTATTGAAGTTTTTATGGCCGAGTTCTGAAGCATTTTTTTCGGGATCCCTTGACTGGATTGACACACACAGAAAAGACAGTGCTCCATGTTTTAGTGGACAATTCTGATAATTTCTTTCTGGAGGTTCTATGTATCTAGGAGCAGGCTCTGCAGATTGCACAATTAGACGAGAAAGGTTAATAGTAGCAGAAATGACACCCTGGGGTTATGTCACTGTTTCACAAGCTTTATGCTTGTGTTAATTTAAGCACTGTTTATTTTCTGCTTGGAAACACAAAGGTTATTAAATTGTTCCAGTTCTTTGGGAAAAAACAAAGATGAGCACTTTCTTTCTGTCATTCTCATTATGGGTTTTAAATTTCCATTCTTTATACATAAGGGGGCATCATCCCTAGCCACATGTCCTCATTTCTTTGATAAACAGCAGTTATACTCTCTGCAGCAAATTATAACAGTGAGTATGCATGTAGATTTCAAGAGGCAATATAAAATGAATATTCTGACCCCAGAAGCATTTGGTAGCAGGCAGTTAACTCCTAACGATTTCAAAGTAGCTAAACAGGTAGAAAAGGCGATGGCAGGATGTTTGAGTGCATAGGGAGAGGAATGGCTAGCAGAAAAAAGGAGGTGATAATGCCTCTGTATAAGTCTTTGGTTTGACCTCATTTGGAGTATTGTGTGCAATTCTGGAGGCTGCACCTTCAAAAAGATATAAACAGATTGGAGTTGGTGCAGAAAGTGGCTACTAAAATGGTTAGTGGTCTCCGTTATAAAGCATATGAGGACAGACTTAAGGACCTTAATATGTATACTTTAGAGGAAAGGCGGGGCAGAGGTGATATGACTGAGACATTTAATACCTCTGTGGCATAAATACACAGGAGGAGACCCTCTTTCAATTGAAAGCAAGCTCTGCTACGAGGGGACATAGGATGAGGGTGAAAGCAAGGGCAGCCCAAGGGGGATGTGGGGCTATGTGCGGAGACTCGGTGTGGGCCTCATTTGCATAAGGAACCTCATTTTCATAAATATTTGCATAATATTACCATACACTAACTTTTAGTAAACATGCCTCTTAATGAGTGTATGGATAAAGAAAGACTAAAAGATTTCTACATTACTATAACCCAGTGCCAACTGCCAGGCACATTAGGAACTACTACAAACACTGCACATTTAGAACCCATAGCAAACCCGCCGTATCGTAACAGCACTACCAGGACTCACAAAGCACCACACTCTACCTATCAAAAGGCAACACTGCAAATATTAAACCAATACATTTCAGAGAATAACAATACATGACTACTGGGGAAAGAGAACAAGTGGCAATGTCAAATAGGAATTACATAAACAGAATACCTCAGCTCAATTACACATGCAGAACATAGACCATCACCAAACAAGGAATCACAATTTAGAAACAGGAAGACAATAATTAAAGTGGGAACCCCAAAAGCCAAACTTGGAATGTACAACAACACTGGAGAAATAAAACTATACATTTCCTCTTGTACTAAACAAAGCACAGACGTTAATAATGCAGACTTCCCAGAGCTGACATAGTCCAGGTAATAAATTCAAAATAAAGAGATATTTTTCTACCTTTTGTGCATTTTTTTCAGTTGCAATTGCTCCAGCCACTTTCTTCTGGTTTCTTCGTGTCTTCTGCTAACTCTCCATCGTCTGCTGTCCATTTGTCCTTTCTTCTCTCTACTAGTTTTTTTTTCTCTACATCTGCTTTAACATACTAATCTTTCTCCTTTTGCTCTTTCCTCATTCCTTTTTCATCCACTCAAATGTTCCCCTCCATCCTCAATCCCCACTTACTCTCCCAATACCCGGTCAATTGTAGATTTTTCTTCCCTCCCACACAAAATATTTTTCCCCTCTCCATTTCACTCCCAGTCACATCCCATTTTAATCCTTACCCAACATTAGCTCCCTTCTATTTCCAGCCCCACCCAGCATCTGCTCCCTTCTAGTCCCCGCATCAGCCCATTTCCAGTCCTAACCCCCCATCAGCCCATTTCCAATCCTATCCTAACCCCACCATCAGCCCATTTCCAGTCCGAGCTCCCCCATCCATTTCCAGTCCTATCCAAGTCCCTCCATCAGCTCATTTCCAATCCCAGCCCCCCCATTGGCCCATTTCTAGTCCTTTCCTAGCTCCACCATCAGTCCATGTCAAATCCTAGCTCCCCTCCACTCAGCCCATTTCCAACCCAAGCCCCCCAAGAGCCTACTTCCAGTTCTAGCCCCTCCATGAGTCCATTTCAATCCAAGCCCCCACCACAGCCCATTTCCAATCTTAGCAGCACCTAACAGCCCATTTCCAGTCCTATCCTAGCCCCTCCATCAGCCCATTTCCTGTCCAACTCCACCCCACTCAGCCCATTTCCAGTCCTAGCTCCCTCCCCTCACAGCCCATTTCCATTCCAAGCCTCTCCTCCCCATCAGCTATTTGCAGTTCAAGCACCCCCTCCCACTCAGCCCATTTCCATTCCAAGCCCCCTCCCCATCAGCTATTTGCAGTTTAAGCCCCCCTTCCACTCAGCCCATTTTCAGTCCTAGCAACCCCCCCAGCCCATTTCCATTCCAAGCCCCCCTATAGCCCATTACCAGTCCTACCCCCCCATCAGCCCATTTCCAATCCTAGCCTCCCCATAGTCCACTACCAGTCCTAACCCCCCCATCAGCCCACTTCTAGTCCTAACCCCCCATCACCTCATTTTCAGTCTTAACCCCCATAACCCATTACCAGTCCTAACCCCCCATCAGCCCACCTCCAATCCTAACACCCCCATAGCCCATTTCCAGTCCTAACTCCCCATCACCCCATTTCCAGTCCTAGCCCCCCCATAGCCCATTACCAATCCTAACCCCCTCATCAGCCCACTTCTAACGCCCATCACCCCATTTTCAGTCTTAGCCCCCCCATAACCCATTACCAGTCCTAATCCCCCCACCAGCCCACTTCCAGTCCTAACCCCCATCAGCCCATTTCTAGTCCTAGCCCCCCCCATAGCCCATTACCTGTCCTAGCCCCCTCCCCCCATCAGCCCAGGGAAATTTAAAAAACAAAACAAAACCTGTCTGCTGCTGCTGCCGCCGTGCCAGCGGCAGAATCAAGTGTCTTATTTATTTAGTATACATTTGTATACCGCTACTTCCAGCGATCAGCAGCGTTTTTTGATTACAGATTGGAAATTGTCAAATCATGACAGGAAATTTTTGAGGTATAAACACATTGATTAGACAGGAAAGCACAGCACACAGAAAACTATTTTACAGGGAACATGGGCTATGGAGGTTTAAGTGGCTTGCCCAAGACCACAAGGAGCACCTGTGGGACTAGAAACCCCAGTCCTTCCGGCCCAAGGTTGCTGTCCTCTAGTGGGATTTGAACCCCCGACCTTCCGGCCCGAAGTACCTTGCCCCAACCACTAGGCTACTCCTCCACTCAGAGCCACGGAGGGAGAGTTTCCCTTTCTCGCAGCTCTGTTAAGCCTACTGGGGCTGATGGGAGCCGCGAGAAAGGGAAACTCTCCCTCTGCAGCTCTGAAAAGCCGGCGCTGAGGGAACTGATTCAGGGAGGGCTCTGCCGGGCAGGCGGGGGCGCCGTGGCTGCGGGACACTTGATTCTGCCGCTGCCTTGGCAGCGGCGGCAGCCTTTTAATGCAAAATGTTGTTTGCGCAGGGCCCCCTGAAACACGGGGCCCTGTGCAAACAACATTCTTGCTGAATGGACGGGCCGGCCGTGTGTGAAAGGGGATAGATTCAGGAGTAATATGTGGAAATATTTCTTTACGGAAAGAGTGGTAGATGCTTGGAATAGTCTCCCAGTGGAGGTGGTAGAGATGAGGACAGTATCTGATTTCAAAAAAGCATGGGACAAACACAGAGGCTCTCTAAAGGAACAAAGTGGTCCCTTGTAGTGTGGTTGATATGGAAGGGCAGACTAGATAGGTCATGTGGTCTTTTTCTGCTGTCATGTTTCTATGTAACTAAACCCTACAAATCTTTCCAAAGGCAGTCTTTTTAGTTTCAGTGATTTATATGTATTTAAACATAATTGATACCTGCTCATGCCCAATCAAGGGCTTAAAGTGGCTTACAAAATAAATAGACACATCAAACACAAGTCAACAGCAACAAATACTCTCATACACTCCACATCTCCAACCCCTCCTCCATT
This sequence comes from Ichthyophis bannanicus, assembly GCA_033557465.1. Taxonomy (NCBI): domain Eukaryota; kingdom Metazoa; phylum Chordata; class Amphibia; order Gymnophiona; family Ichthyophiidae; genus Ichthyophis; species Ichthyophis bannanicus. The sequence continues at coordinate 1,711,757,135 of CM066031.1, read as the reverse complement.
TACCCCGCTTCCCCAAATGCCTTTTTTCTCTTAGAGATCCTTTCTGTTTGTCACATGCTTTCTTTAATTCAGATACAGTCTAAGAAAGAACAGTTCAAAGAGAACAAGGAGAAACAGGATGGTTTAAAATCAGCAAAGGTGTACGAAAAAGCTGCATACTTTCTACCTGTTTAATTTATATGCAGAACAAATCAGCAGAGAAGCAGGACTGTATGAAGACAACCAAGGAGTGAAGATTGGTGGAAGACTCATCAACAACCTTTGCTATGCAGATGATACCACATTACTGGCTGAAAGTGAAGACGATCTTAAACATTTGTTATTCAAGATAAAGGAACATAGTCTTAAAATAGGCCTGCACCTTAATGTAAAGAAGACAAAGATCCTGACAGCTAACAAAATCAATAAGTTCATCATTGATGGAGATGAAATTGAAATAGTTAACATCTTTAATCTATTTGAATTGACAATCAATAAAGAAACAACATGCAGTCAAGAAATCTGACAACACATTGCTCTCGGCAGAATGGGTATGAAGGATCTAGACAAGATTCTCAAGAGCAGAGATCTCTCCGGGGGCGGAGCCTGGCTCGAGCAGAGATGGCCGCATAATCACAGCTCTCCGCGGAATCCTACTAAATCCTTTGCCCTAGCAGAATTTGGAAGTTGCTCCCCCTCCTCCCCGGGACCCCTAAGAGCGGTGCGAGATGGCTGCCGGTAAACCCACGCGACTAGAGTATGGAGGGGCGACGAATGCGGGAGTAAAGAGGCAGAAGGCAGACCCTCCTTCGCCGCAGAAGGCCTCGCACGTGCAGGAACAAGCTGCGGGTTTGTCGGAGGTGCTGGCTGAGATAAAAGTGGTAAGAGCGATGGTGGCAGCAAACGGGGAATTGCTGGCGGAGGTGCAGGCTGAGATCCTGGAGTTAAAAGAGATGAAAGAGCAGATAGCCGTGTTGGAAGGCCGGATAATGGTTGTGGAAGGAAACATGGCGACGCAGGATGCTCGTTTAAAGCAAGTGGAAAAGCTTAGCAAACGAGTAGATGGCTTGGAACGGAACCTGGAAGATCAGGGCAATAGGGCTAGGAGGAACAATATAAGAATTGTGGGGCTCCCGGAGGGAGTGGAAGGTGGCAATGCTGTGGAATTCTTGGAGAGGGTGCTCCCTACGATGCTGCATTTGCAATTTCCGCAGGCCTTTGAAATTGACAGGGCCCACCGAGTTCCCACGAGTACAGGCCCACAGGTGCGGCTGCCGTGCCCGATGATACTGAGGGTGCTGCGGTACTCTCAAGTGGCAGCGATAATGGCGGTGGCGAAGGCAAGAGCTCCCATAAAATATGAGGGACACACTGTTGCACTTTACCCTGATTTCAGTAAAGCCACGGTATACAAGAGGAAACAGCTCCTGGCGTTTCGTCCGAGGCTGCAGAAGCTGCAGGCTAGATATGGATTATTTTATCCCACAAGGATGAGGATTACTTTGCATAATCAAACCAGGACATTTGAAGATCCTGCGGCCCTGCAAGCGTTTCTGGAGGAGAAAGAGGCGACTTTCATGCAATGAGACTATGCTCTGAGCGTGGTAGCTTGTGCAAGGGCTTTGTTGGCCTGCAATATGTTGCTGTAACGAAGGCAGCAGGGTGGTTTCTGGGCAGACTCCCTTATAGTGGAGGGGTCCGCTGACTTTTACCACCTTTCCTCGCTTTATCTGGTCCTTCGCAGTCTTCTGAAAGGGGCCTTATCTGCTATATAAGTGATTAGTTGATATATGTTAACGTACCCTCGTTGATATAAATGTGTAGTACCTATGTGCTGGGATTGTTTGGTGGGATATGGTGGTGGGGGGGGGGGGTAAGGGAGTAGGGCAGGATGAAGTTGTGGTACTGTTTAACATGTTGTTATCCTGCTGCTATACTGTCAGATTGGTTGAACATGCTAGGGTTTAAATCTGGGAAGGAGCGGGATGATGGGGTATCTAGCTGTGTGGGTTCACCTGGAGATGATTTTTGGGGTGGGGGGGAGGGTGTAAGTGGGGGGGGGGGTCGCCCTGGGAATAAATGGCAGCCCGGTTGAAGATGGCCTTTCTGGTAGTACTCTGGGATGTGTCTTCGGGCATGGGAGGTTGATCTTGCTCCATGAGGCCTATTAGGCTGGTATCTCTGAACGTTAAAGGTGTCTTAAATCCTATCAGACGGAAAAAGATCCTACTTTTTTGTAAAAAACAGGCAGTGGACATTGTCCTGTTGCAGGAGACTCATTTGTCTTCCCCAGAAACTAGGAAACTCGGGCTAGGGAATTATCTCTTAGTTGGCCATTCTGCAGCATGGGGGAAAAAAATGGGGTTGCTATTCTAGTACATAAGCAGCTAGACTTGCACGTGCTTCAGAATAAGACTGACTTGGAGGGAAGATGGGTTAAGGTACTGGTGCAAATTGGTGGGGTCAAAGTGGCAATAATGAATGTGTACGGTCAAATGCGGATGATGTGGCATTCTTCCAGAAACTTTCTGAGGAGGTACAGGAATGGGAGGAACACCCATGGATTATTGGGGGGGATTTTAATCTAGTACTCGACCCACTGGTAGACCGGCTTCCATATCGCTCTTGTAAGCACTGTAGGGCTGACACAGTCCTCCTGTCTCTTATGCAAGCTGTAGGGCTGGTGGATGTTTGGAGATTATTTCACCCAGTAGATAGGGAATATACCTTCTATTCTATTCCTCATGACTCTCACTTGCACATAGATTATTTTTTAGTGTCGCAGGCTCTCATAAACTCCGTTGCTCAAGCCCATATTGGGGAAATGCATATTTCTGACCATGCATACATTACGTTGGAGGTCCGGTTGGAGGGCAGGGGTAACAGTAAGTCGACTTGGTTTTTTCCCAGAGAACTTTTAAAGGATCCTGAATACTGTGTAGTAATTAGAGAGGCCATTACGCGGTATTTTGAACAAACTTGCTCGAGGCTACACCGGTATGGGCGTGGTGGGAAGCCTTTAAAGTGGTAATTAGAGCGGAAACAACCAGCTACAAAATTAAGGTGGCAAGGGAAAAGAAGGGGAAACTTCAGGAATTGTCTGCCCAAATTCAAGCAGGGGAAAGATTGTTGGTTTCAAGGTCGGATTCGTGTATACTAATGAGGTTGCAAAAGCTACGCTATCAGTATAATGTCTGTTTAAACACTGAGGTGCGGTCGATGGTGCACATGCGCAAAGTAGTTGGTATGGTGAAGGTAATAAAGCAGGGCACTTACTGGCACGCACGCTCAGTCCTAGAGTTTCAAGACCTAAAGTGGCAGCTATTCTGCATGAATCCCGAGGATTGTTGACGGCAGAGGGCGATATGGCTGAAGCGTTCCGGGAGTTTTACAGTTGTCTGTATACTTCTGAAGCGGAGGTAGATCCGGGGGCCTTTCAGGATTTGTATAGTCAGGTACCCCATCCGGTACTCTCGGGCGCTCAGATGGCCACTCTCGATGGCCCCCTGACACTTGAGGAGCTCAGGGAGAGGTTGAGAGGTATGAAGGGTGGTAAGGCAGCGGGGCCGGATGCAATTCCCGTTGAGTTTTACCAAGTTTTTGCGGAAGACTTACTGCCCTATTTTCTGTTGTACTTCCAGGCTCTCCTGGAACAGTCGCCAGGGTTGGGGGCTTTCAGTGAAGTGATTATTGTGATCCTAGAAAAGCCAGGGAGAGATCCCCAAAAAGTGGAGAATTACCGTCCGATATCCTTATTAAATGCGGATTATAAACTATTTTCTGCAGTTCTCGCACAAAGAATGGCTCAGGTGGTGCCTTTGTTGATACACCCGGATCAATGTGGGTTCATCCCAGGCCGCTCTACTGCGGACAACGGGTGGCTTTTGTTAAACTTGTTCTCAGCCACGGAGCGACTGCAAGAGCCTATAGTAGGGCTTTCAGTGGACGCGGAGAAAGCCTTCGATCGGCTGGAATGGGGGTTTTTGAATCAGGCATTGGCGTGGTTTGGTTTTGGGAAGAGGTTCAGACAAATGATCCAACTACTATACACGTCCCCCTTTGCTAGAATTCTGGTGAATGGGACGTTATTCTTTCCTTTCTGTCTAAAGAGAGGGACTAGGCAAGGGTGCCCACTATCCCCTCTACTCTTTAACATTGCATTGGAGCCTCTGGCAATCTTGTTAAGACAGGCTGAGGAGATCAAGGGGCTGGAAGTGGTAGGGAAGCAGGTGAAGTTGTCTGCATATGCTGATGATCTGTTGTTGTTCCTTCAGCCCCCCCGCGATCGGGAGGGTTTTGGAAATTATAGCCGCATATGCCAAATTATCAGGCTACAAAATTAATTGGATGAAATCCACGGCTTTCCCAAAGAATAGGTTGACCTTCTCCTCCTTGGTCAATCAATTTAATTTCAAATGGGAAGCCTCAAGGTTTAAGTACCTTGGGGTTCAGTACTGTTCGTCATTAGAGGAGACAGTGCAGTTCAATGTGCAAGTTATCAAAGAAATGGTTCAGTCATTTACTTTGAGATGGTCTCCCTTACATCTCTCCTGGTGGGGTAGATTGAATTCCATCAAAATGGTCTTGGTTCCTAAGATTAACTATATACTGGGGATGATTCCCTTAAGTTTTCCGAGGACTTTCTACAAGGGGGTGGAGCATTTGTTAACGACTTTCCTTTGGCAAGGCAAACCTCCCCGGATTGCGATTAGAAAGTTAAAGGCAAGCAAGGAGAGGGGTGGTGTGCAGTTCCCTGACTTTGAGTGGTATCATAATGCGCTTATATTGAAACAGGGACTACAGTAGATGGATGTTGGCCCTTCCGAGGAAAAACTGGTGTGGGTTCAGCTGGAAAGCAAGCTTATGCCCCACACTCCTATGGACCTGCTGATGGGCATGCAGGTAGGGGAACAGGATAAGGGCCTATGGGTTATTCACTCCACTCAGATGGCTTTCAAGTTTCTGGAGAATGCCACGGAGTGTGAGCAAAGGATTTCAGCTCAACATCCTATTTGGTCTAACCCAAAGCTGAAAATAGGGCGACGGTCCTTTGCCTGGAAAAATTGGCAGGATTTGGGCATCTGGACCGTAGGCCAAGTGATGCTGGGAAATGGGTGGAAGAGTTTTGAGGCCCTTCAGAATGAGTTTGGTATTCCAAGGGTGTGTTATTTCCAGTGGCTGCAGCTGACACACTGTCTAAGCGGTGTGGTAAGGGAAGGGAAGGTACTAGCTGACCACTGGGGTCTCAAGAGGGTAGTAGATGAGTTTGTGGACATGGATGGACGTATGTCACATATTTATGCCACTATAAGAGACACGCTCTTGGGGGATGGGATTAGGGTTGGGCGAAGTTGGGAGATAGAGGTAGGGTATGAGATCCCTCCGAGATTGTGGAACACAGTCTGGAGCAAAGTTAACAAGGTTTCGAGAGCAGCTTCCCTTTCCCAATCCCTATTTTTTCTGCTTCACAGGGCATATCTAACTCCTGTTAAGGTTTCAAAATGGGATATGACTGTCTCCACTAAGTGTTGGTCGTGTTTGTTGGCAGTAGGCACCTTTCGGCATATGTTATATGATTGTCAGTATGTTCAGAGTTTTTGGCAAGAAGTATGGGGCAAGATCAACCGCATATTGGGGTTCCAAACCCCTCTGGGATGGGACATTGTCATTTTGCGTTCCTGCGCAAGCAGCTTGAAACTTTCCAAAGATAAGTAGTTTTTGTTCAATTTTTTGATGGCTATAGCGTTGAAGTTGATTATTACCAACTGGAAGGATTCCTCCAAGCTGGATGTGCATCTGTGGTGGAATCTAGTATGCACTTATTCCGGCTTTGAAAAGGCGCAGGATTTGAAGGCCACCCAGGGGGGTCAGCGCAGCTTGCAGAAGAAAGGCAGATGTGGAGTGACTGCCGCAGCTCCACTGGGAGGAAGCAAGTGGCAGTTGTTGGATGATTATGTAGCGCAAGCTAAATGTTTTGCAATGTAAGAGTGGTAAAGTGAAGACCTATTGTATATGTAATGTCGACACATGGAGGTTCCCAGGGGGGCGGGGGTTGCGGGGGGGCGGGGGGGGTTGCGGAAGGAGGGGGGGTGGGTTGGGGATACTCTTAGATCAAGTTGGTGTAACTAGGTTGGGGGTTGGAACCTGTTATGTTGGCATGCTGTAATTGTTTTATAAATGGTTAAAAATAAAATTAAAAAAAAAAAAAAAGAGCAGAGATCTCTCTCCACACACAGACCCACTAACTTCACCTTGCTCCCGCTGCTCTCACCGCCACCACAGCAGCATCACAGCTGAACATAGGACACAGCAGCATGCTCAGATCACTGGAGGTAAGTCCCTCCCACTGCCGGTGCATCACTGCCGACGTGCTTCCTGCAGCTCATATTTGAACTCTGCCAAGGCACGTCTGCGTCTGGTGGGCCCGCGCCTAAGACCTCGCCAAAGGGCCCTTCGTCATGGCCCTTAGGTGTGGACCTTCACCACTGCAGCAATATGACCTGATCCCCACAATACACCCCACACAGCATCACAAGAACCAAAGGAGACCAGCAGGGCAGCATTGAACACCACCAGACTGGATCTGTTAACAGACTTTCAAAGGCTCTTCAGCCACACTTGGAACCAAGGCCCTGAAGAGCCCATAGCCCCCACAAGAACACCCACAGGACCTCAAACCAACCTACACATCTCAGCGCAGCAGTACAGCAAAAATGAGTCACTCCCTGATCTGGCTCATGTTACTTGGCTTCTCCTTGCTCACACTACCTGCTATTACAACAAATCCGATTGACTGCTTCCTAATCCCCATTATCCATAGCATGAGACACAAACCATCCAGGCCATGGAACCTACACACCTCCCATTGTAGTAACAGAATAAGGCGCCTCCTTCCTATCACGAATGACCAGCCTGCCCCTCCCCAAGCACACAGTATCAGCACCATTAAGTGCACCCTCATAAATGCATGCTCTGCCTGCAACAAGATCCAGACCCTCTACGACCTCATTACCGATGACAAATTAGATATCCATGATTTACAGAAAAAAATAACGGTCTACTGAACCAACTCATCTCTGACTCACATAGCATCCACAACTGCCCACGCAGCAATAACAGAGGGGGCGGCATTTGCATCCTCTCAAACTAGGACCTTGACTTCAGCACAGAAAGTGCCATCTCTTCACCTAACATGGATGTGCTCATGGTAACAAACAAGTTCTCCACAATCTGCCTTGCATATAGGACTCCACACAACAAAGCCGAGGAACTGGACACACTGCTCGATGCATTCTGCTCCCACACATCCCACCAGAAGCATTTCATCCTCCTTGTGGACCTAAACCTCCCCTCAGCCCTCAACAGCCAAGGCACAACATTCCTCCAAGCGATGAGCGACTTACATTACACACAACTAATCAACACCCCAACCACACAAAAGGAGGAACCCTTGATCTGGTCTTCTACCCCAACTCCTTGTTCAACAAACCAGAACACATCCCATCCAATAACATACCTGTCCTCTGGTCTGACCACTACATCATCACACTTACAGTACCTCTCTCAGAGAACATCTACCCCCCTCCCACACACACACACACACACACACACATACACACAACCAAGCCACAATATTAAGAAGATTCGTCATGTTCAATGACCCTTCCTTCCTACAAAAAACACTGCCAACCTTCAAAGACACTCCACTCGAAATAAGCCTGGATACCATGATTGATAAATGGAAAACTGTCATATCCAATGCAGCCACAACACCCCGAGGTCTGACCTCAAAGCAATGATACCATGCGCCCTGGTACTTCACTGAACTCTATGACCAAAAATGTGCACTCCAGCGGATCAAGTCCCGATGGAAGAAATCCAAAGACCCCGAATTGAAGACCACGTATCTGGACCAGCTTAAAGCATATTGCAACAATACCATTAAATCCAAATGCAAATACTACAGCAACACATTCCTCCAAACATTTAGCAAACCCAGAGAGCTCTTCAATCTCGTGAAATCCCTCACCAGGGACCCCACCCAACCACAACAGGACAATGCTCTGATCCCACTAAAAGCCAAGCACAGCTCAACAAGGCTAAAAAGGTTAGGGCTCTTTAACCTGGAAAAGAGACGGCTGAGGGGAGATATGATAGAAGTCTATAAATTAATGAACAGAGTGGAACGGGTAAACGTAGATCGATTGTTTACGTTATCAGAATATAGAAAGACTAGGGGACATGCAATGAAGCTACAGGGTAAACTATTTAAGACTAATAAAAGAAAATATTTTTTCAATCAACGTGTAATCAAACTCTGGAATTTGTTACCGGAGGATGTAGTAAATGCTGTTAGTGTAGCTGGGTTTAAAAAAGGTTTGGACGGGGGCGGAGCCTGATGTCCAGCGGGATGGTCGCATAACGCTGAGGCTCCCGAGAGGCCTACTCAGAATCCTGAACTAACACCTCACTAACTTAGAACTTCTACTCTGATCTTGCCGGGGCACATTGGTGAGATGGCGGGGACCAAACCAACGCGCCTGGAATTTGGATCTCCAGCGGCTTCTCACGGCAAACGCTCCAAAACTGAACCTCCGTCCCCGCAGAAGGGGCCGGCCTTGTGCGAGGGCCCCGAAATGCAGCAGGAAATCCTCGTAGAGATTAGAGGGGTCAAAAACCTTGTGCAGGCAAACGGTGAAGCACTCCGAGCGCTGCGGGAAGATTTTGGTGTGCTGCAAAGCAAGCTAGAAGGGCTTTCTTCGCGTCAGGACAAAATGGAGAGCATATTGGACTCCCATGCGGCCCGGTTGTCCAAACTCGACAAAGTTGAACGACAGGTGCGGGCCTTGCAGAAAGAGGTGGAAGATGGCAATAACAGAGCGCGTCGCAACAACATACGACTCGTGGGCATACCGGAGAGAGCGGAATCGGGAGACATGAAAGAGTTTTTATGCAAAATCCTCCCTTCCCTGCTCCAAATCACCTTTACCAAAGATTTGGAGATTGATCGCGCTCATCGTATACCCGCCAGCATAACGCTCAACAGGAAGACCCCGCGGCCTATCATTTTTCGACTATTGAGATATCAACACGTGGAGCAAATCCTAAGTGCCTCTCGGGCAAAGGGCCATATGGAGTTTGAGAGCCACAAGATCTCCTTCTATCCCGACTTGGCTAAACCCACGGTCGACCGCTGAAAGCGCTTTCTGGAATTCCGGCCGAGGCTTCAACAACTACAAGCACGCTATGGCCTGATGTACCCGGCCAAGCTCCGAGTCACGCTTCACAATCAGACAAGAACATTTGAGGACCCTGATCTACTAGCGGAGTTTTTGGATTCCAAAGAAGCCGACTTGATGCGCTGACTTCCAGAATATTCCTGCAAGTCTCCTCATTTCCGCTATATCTGCCATATTGGATCTGCCGCAGCCTGGCAAAGAGTCTGGCGTGGGCAGTCTGTGGCCTTACTCTTGATGGTATCTGTGACCCGACTTCCTCTACCCACAGCAGCCTTGATGAGTATCAGAGACAGTGTTATCATGGACTCTGGTGTTTCTTTTCTTTTTTTTACATGTCTTTCTATTTCCTCTCTAGGGCCTCCTCCCGCAGACTTATGGTCGCCATATTCTTTGGGGGTTTTGCTTCTTCTCTAAGATACGTTGGTACATACTTTTCAATATGGGGTGTATTAACCAGAATACTCGGTGATCATGATATTGTTGTACAGATTCTGCTTATGTTATATGCTATCAGGCACCCTTACCTAAAATGTCTATTACCGATTGATGGCACCATGTAAGATTTTCTCATTGAACGTAAAAGGAATCAATAATCCGATAAAACGGAAGAAAATCCTAAGCTACCTCAGTCAGGAAGCAGCGGATCTGATTTTTCTCCAAGAAACGCATTTAAATTCGAAGGAAACGCTTAAACTCAATATTAAACCTTACATGGTGGCCGCCTATTCCCCAGCCGTTTCTAAGAAATGTGGGGTTGCCATACTGGTTAGGAAATCTTTGCATGCTACTGTTATTGCGACTAGCTCAGATACAGAAGGTAGATGGTCTAGAGTTCACCTTAAGATAGGTAGCCTTGAAGTTACATGTATATGCCTTTACGCTCCTAATGTTGATGACCCTGCCTTTTTTGCTACCATTGCTCAGGTTGTGCAGGCTTCTGCTAATACTTCATTGATCATTGGGGGGGATTTCAATCTAGTCCTTGATCCCCTGATTGACAAACAGCCGCCTAGGACGAGTGGTCCCCCCAAGAGTCATGCCACGCTTACCTCCCTGATTAAGGATCTTGCTTTAGTTGATCTATGGAGGCTACTACACCCCAATGAGCTTGACTTCACCTTCTTCTCCTTTCCTCATAAATCTCAGTCTCGCATAGACTTCTTTCTAATCTCAAAACTGCTAGTTCCTCAGGTGGACACTGCAAAGATTCACTCCCAACATATCTCAGATCATGCTGCCATTTCCTTTCAATTAAACACTACTGTATCCCAGGGAAACTCGGGAGCCTGGTTCTTTGATAGGGCCCTGTTAACTCAGCCAGAGTTCCAGTCAGAAATTCGAGCAGCCATACAGGATTACTTCCACTTTAATTTACCCCAAGATACTGCGAATTGGGCTTGGTGGGAGGGCTTCAAAGCGGCCATTCGGGCAACGATCACTAGCTATCAAATCCGCCTGCGGAAACAACGTAAACAGCAGCTGCTCATACTAGACCAACAAATAAAGGCAGGCGAACGAGTTCTAACTTCACGCACTGACCCATGTGTATTGATTCGCTTACAGCGTCTCCGTTTTCAATATAATTCAATCCTCTCAACTGCAGCTTCTAAGAGTATTGAGCTTCAGCGAGGGACATATTATCGTGAAAATAACCGAGCCGGTCGACTCTTAGCCAATGCCTTGAAAGGTCAAAAAGAAGCCAAACGCGTTGCGGCCCTTCGAGCTCCACAGGGAGGGGGCATAGTGACCACAGACTCCGACATTGTAGAGCTCTTTCGGGATTTCTATACCCGCCTATATCAATCTGAATGTGAGTTCTCGTCAGAGACATTCGAGCGATTGCTTTCGGGCATTCAGCGGCCGACCCTCTCTGAAGATGATAGGGATGCGATGGATGAACCCTTCTCTACATCAGAGATCCAATCTGCCCTAAAACGAACAGCCTCGGGCCGTGCCGCAGGGCCCGATGGTCTCCCGACCGAATTCTACAGAACGTTCAGTGCAGATTTAGTTCCCTATTTAAAACTCTATTTTACTGCCCTTGCGGTAGATACATCCTCTTTGGGATCCTTTTCTGCAGCTAATGTGGTTGTATTTGAGAAAGAAGGCAGAGACCCGCTACTGACCGCCAACTATCGTCCAATCTCCCTACTTAATGCCGTCTATAAGATCTTCGCAACGATCTTGGCCACCCGGCTATCTGACATGATGGCTACCCTGATTCACCCCGACCAATGCGGTTTTATACCCGGCAGATCAACTGCTGACAATGCTCGGACCTTGTGCCATGTGCTCTCTAGTGCTGCCAATCTCGACCATCCATGGGTGGGTCTTTCCCTGGATGCCGAAAAAGCCTTTGATCGTCTAGAATGGCCCTTCTTATTTGCAGTTCTCCGATGGTATGGCTTTGGAGAGGGCTTCCTCCGATATCTCCAAGTCATGTATACTCAACCCGTCGCCAGTATTTGTGTAAACGCCATCAAATCTCAGCCATTTAACCTCCAAAGAGGCACGCGTCAAGGTTGCCCCCTATCACCAATGCTGTTTGATCTCGCTCTTGAACCCCTAGCCCTCCTTATTAGACAGTCTGCACGCATTCGAGGTGTCCCCTTTAGTCATAGGGAGATTAAACTCTCTGCATATGCAGATGACCTTATGCTCTTCGTATCCCTCGATTCGGTTCCAGCTGTCTTGGATCTGATTGACGGATACTCACAATTATTGGGCTATAAAATTAACTGGACCAAATCTGTAGCATTCCCACTGAACCGCTGGGTACATGAGGCTGACATGCAGGCCTTTCCCTTCCTTTGGCAATCCCGCATGGTGAAGTATCTCGGGGTCCATTACTGTTCTCCTTTAGAAGACACTATCAGTTTTAATGCCAAAGAGGTAGTCTCCAAAGTCCGTGAACTCACAAATCGTTGGTCTCCCTTATCTCTCACATGGTGGGGCCGCTTAGAAACTGTGAAAATGATGATAGTCCCCAAAGTGAACTACATTTTAGAAATGCTGCCATGCTTACTTCCGTTACGTACTTATAAAGATATTGAGGGCCTTCTCGTCCGTTATCTCTGGCAGGGCAAGCCACCAAGGATAGCTAAACATAAACTGCAGTCTGTAAAGGAACGAGGGGGTACCAGATTTCCTGATTTTCTTAGATATCATCAAGCCTTTCTACTTAAGCAAGGTGCCCGATGGCTAGATGCCTCAACAGACAGCAGACCAGTTTGGCTTGACATAGAAGAGGAGCTTAGTAGCCCAATTCCGTTGACCCATCTCCCCGGTATGTCCTATCAAGTAGACACCCGCCATCCACCAATGATTGTCGATACTCTTGCGGCCTTTAACACTCTCATTCTATCCCTGGGCCCGAATGTATGTCCTCAGGATGGACTCCCGCTATGGAATAACCCCAGAATTCAAGTCCTAAATAGAACAATAGCCTGGAAACCCTGGTACTCCAGGGGGATCTGGACACCCCAACAGCTTTTCTCTGCAGCTCGTTGGAAAACCTTTTCTGATTTACAAAAGGAATTTGCGTTACCAGCGAAACACTACTTTCAATTGATGCAGCTTCAACACTGCCTCAAAAGTGCTCGAATCCTGCCGCCCTCTGCCCCTACTGAGGATGGGCTATTAGAGATAGTTCACTCCATTAGTAGTACACATGGGGTAGCCTCTAACTTTTATAAAATAATATGTCAGGGTACAGGCACGGACACTTTTAGAGCCCAACAAGCCTGGGAGCGCGAACTGCAAACCACTTTAACCCCTGTGCAATGGAGCGTTTTCTGGAGTAAAGTAGTGCGGGTCTCCCGGTCTGCCTCTGTTACCCAAACTCTCTTCTTCTTTGCACACAGATGCTTTTATACCCCAGAAAACATTGCCAAATGGATCCCAAATGCTAGGGACCTGTGTTGGTCTTGCCATACTGCTGTGGGAACCTTCGCTCATGTTATTTATGAATGTCCTCAACTACAGGTCTATTGGGGGCGGGTCTGGGGTCGTATTCAATCTATCTTACACTTTCATGAACCTCTCTCTTGGAAGGTCGTGGGACTCCGCTCTGTGGCGGAGGTCCCCTCTCTTCCTAAGAAGGGTCGCTTTCTCCTTGATTTCATGCTGGGTATAGCCATATGCTTAATCACGAGGAATTGGAAGGATAGCTCTCGACTTACTGTCAATGAATGGTGGAACCTCGTCTGCTTATATAGTAAATATGAGCAGATACCTCGGAGAGCTATTCCCCATGTCCAAACTCATTCTCGCTTGTCTAAATGGCAGATGCTTAATGATTATGTACAATCTGCTCATTGCTCCAACATGCCTGTATAATGTGCACTCATCATGTTTTAGATCACCGTTAGGTCTTGTAACACAATAATGTAAGTACACGCCCGCTTCGGGAATGCTTAGTTTTCTAGAGAAGAAGCAGGGGGGAGGGGGGTGGTAGGGGTTTATTTTGGTGTATGTATTACACGTTCTGTATCTGTCTTTTTGCTGTATGTCTTCCTTTTCCTTTGTTGTTATAAAACGAAAATAAAGAATTTAAAAAAAAAAAAAAAAAAGGTTTGGACAAGTTCCTGGAGGAAAGGTCCATAAACCATTATTAAGAAGGGACCCAGGATATCAATGCTTGACCCAGTACAAGCATTGCGGAACCTGTGTCTTTTGGGGAAACTGCTAGGTACGTATGACCTAGATTGGCCACTGTTGGAAACAGGATACTGGGCTTGATGGACCTTGGTCTGACCCAGTATGGCATATCTTATGTTCTTATGTAACCACTAATGCCATGCTCCACACACCTGCAACAGACAATGCTCCTGATGTCAAGCAACCATGGACCAGATTCAGAAGCGTGACACCCAAAGAACTTGATACCATCATCTCACAACTCAACACAACCACCTCTCCACTTAACCCCTGCCCGGTTGCATGGATGAAAGCCACATGAGCACCTCTCCTACCAGTCATCTCACACATCCTCCACGCCTCCTTCTCTCATCCAGCCTCCCTCCCACCCTTAAGAAAGCCTCAGTCTGACCTCTTCTGAAGAAACCCCACAGATCCCATCTCACTTGACTCATATAGACCTATTGTCAATGTACCCTTCCTGTCAAAGATCATTGAAAAGACTGTCCAAATCCAGCTGCAAGAACATATCGGTCTACATGTACCCCTCAACACACACCAGCATGGGTTTTGCCCAAACCACAGTGCTGAAACCTTGCTGATCTCCCTACTATCAACTCTCCTCTCCAGAATGGAACAAACCAGCAGTGGCTTCATATTACTTTTTTAAGACATCTCCGCAACCTTTGACATGGTTTTCCACCAAACATTACTCAATCAACTTCACAGCATTGGAGTATAGAGCAAAATTCACATGGTTCCAATTATATCTCTCTCAGCACGCACAACAGATAAGAATTGGTCAGCTCGTGTCAGCCCCCTTCACCCTGCCTCAAGGAGTACCCCAAGGATCTGCTCTCGCCTCCCTACTATTTAACATTTACATTTAGTCTCTGTGCACGATCATCTAGAACTTTAATGTCAGCTACTAAATCTATGATGATGACATAATGATCTTCACTCCATTCTCTACTTCCACTCCTGACAACTCAAACTCATTGCTTGCTTCAAAGGAATAGTCAACTGGCTCAAGCTCCACAACTTAGTAGTTAACTTTGACAAGACAGAGATCCTACATGTCACAAAGGACTCCACTTTCACACCCCCCCCCCCCCCCATCCATAAGATTCAACAATTTCTTCCTGCAAGTCAAGAACCAAGTCAGATATCTCACCATCACCCTGGATCAGCAGCTGAACTTCCAAGCTCACATCTGGAACACCACCAAGCCAGTCTACTTCAAACTCAGAACTCTATACCCCTTTCTAGACCTGGAACACTTGCTCAATGCAATGTTCTCAACACTGCTGCACCATCCCACTTATTCACACTCCCACTGTTAAAATCTTGATGTTGCGATGTAACTTTACTTTTACACCTTGTTGATGGTACACCATTTTAACTGGTAGAAAAATGGTATAGCAAACCAGTTAAATAAATAAATAAATTTGACTTTCATACTTTGGATACATCATGCGAAGAAAGACATAGTTAGAGAAAGACATCATGCTTGGCAAGGTAGAAGATCAACGCAAAACAGGAAGGCCAGCAATGAGTTGGATCAATACAATAACAGCAGCTATGAGTGCCACTCTATCAACAATGAGTCGCCTAAGTGAAAACCAAACACAGTTTAGGATAACTATCCAGAGGGTTGCCATGAGTCGATACCGACTTGATGGCACTTAAGCACAACAATCACGTTCTCCGTAAAAAGAAATATTTCCTCAGATTATTCCTGAGTCTATCCCTTTTCAACTTCATCCTATGCCCCCTTGTTTCAGAAATTTCTTTCAGAGCTTTTAATTGAAAGAGGCTTTCTTCCTGTGCATCAGATCTTATCTACTGCCGAGGGATCTCAAAATCCTAGAACAAAACAGTTGTTACACATACAGTTCAGCTGTGTGCCTCCAGACTTTTGTCCCTTTGAAAAGAGCCCCTGGGGCTGAGAGAAGAGTGACTATCCCATACTAGGATCTTCTCTGGTACAGTTTCTCTTAGTACACAGGCAGTCCATGAATTCTCTACATTTTTTTCAGATCCTGAGGACTAGCTGGCCAATGAGAGTGCAGCAGAGGAATTCAGCAGGTAAGGTTTACATAATGTGCTGTAGTCACTTAGTGATAGCCTTTTGTTGATGGGCCAGCACTATAGCTTGCTAACTGAAGTTCCAGGGGAACTGCAGCGCATGAGGCCTGAGGGACCAACAATTTCAAAATGCAAAAGGGTCTCAGCGCCCTCTGACTGCAGTTTGCTAAGAATGCTGCCTTATTCCCTCTGAATCTCTTGGATTGTCAGTTATTTTTTTCTTGCTTTTTGATGTTAGGTTTTGGCATGGGGGGCTGAAAGGTAGTCAGTGGAAATGGGTACCATTCTGGAAATATTGCACTGCCAACTGTCAAAAACACAGTGAGTAGACACACTGAAGCAGAGAGTGTGGGCAACCACCCTTTAGTATAACTCTAAATTCCTTCCTCTCAATCACATGAAAATTAAGGGAAACCAAGCAAGGGGAGATTTGTCTTCAGAAACACTAGTTTTTCCACCAACTTCAATGCTTACCACAAATGATGGGGAGCCACAATATTCCCTACCATGGATAATATATGTTCAATGGGCACACTGGTTGGAGGGCAGCATAGGAAATGCTGTACAACCTTGTCCTAGTCTGGCCAAATTGCCAACTTGTGTGTCCAGTATGCCAAGGGATCTGTATGCATGGCCTTGATGGGCTCTGCAAGGTAGCATGTCATTGAAATCTGTGCAGGAGTCTGAATTGTGACAGACTAATCTCTGCAGTTTAGCACTGTAGCTAGAGCTTCAGTCACCAAAGATTCTCCCTGGCTGGGGCTCATGGGTCATAAGCATGTAAGGCCAGTGGGGCGAGGAGTAGGTGACAGGATGTTAGCAATATTGCTTGCCAGTGTGTCTTCTTCCAGTAAGTCAGCAAGCTGCAATGCAGAGTGAAAATTCCTTTCATTTGCAGCTTATAGAGACCAGGTATCATATAAACATCTTCCTTCATAAGGGTTTCCAATCTTTTTCCCACTTGACCATGCAAAACTTCCACTATCACCAAAACTTCCACTGTGAATCCCTGTCACTGCTGAAACCCTCTACTTTGTCCTGTAAAATATTCACTACTGGGATGAGAAGGCTCATGATAGTCCTTGTGGAATTCATTTACTCCGCAGCATCCTTTAAAGGCTTGTAGGTTCATTCTGAGGCACGAATAAGGGGATGGACATCCCGTTGGGATGTCCATCCCCGCTATTTGGGCCCTTTACCAATCCCATCTACCTTCCCCGCGCTTTGTACGGGAAGGTAGACAGGGGCGGGAAAGGGGCAGATCGGGGGCGGCGTTAGGACGGGCAGTGGGCAGTTGTCAGCCCTGGACATACAGGGCCGACTCCAATGTCGGCCCTGTACGTCTGGGACCGGCAGCTTGAACAGGGAACTTATTCCATCTCGGAGGTGGAATAAGTTTCCCTAGTCGGTGGAGGACAGCAGGCACGGAGCGTGGTAAGGGCAGGGAGGGCAGAGGACATTCCCCACAGCCTGATCCTGGCCTTAGGAGGCCAGATCAGGAGTTGGGCTGTGGGGAAATCAGCTTTGGAGCCGGCGGCCTGGGTTCATGGCTTTTCAGTGGAGCCACGGTGCCATGGTGCCTCAGCTCAATTGGAAAGCCCTGACTGAGCTAGCCGGGCAAGGCCTGTACATGCAGGCCGGACTGAATTGGGGTCCCAACCTGCACATACAGGTCTGGTTGTGATTCTAATCCTGCGGGGCTAGATGTGCCCAGTGGGATCAAAATCGCAGCTCCCTCTGTGTGTCCGGTTCTGACCGGGCGCACAGAGGGCGGACACGTAGATGTCGGAATCAGGCCCTTTAGAGCTTCCATCACCTATGTGACATTTGCCCAATCCTGAAGCCATGGTCTCTGATGACATCTAATGTTGAGTTGCCTGTTGCTCCACTAATCTCTCCAGAATGTCATAAGTGGAATGCTACCTGGTACTCTTGTTTCTTTCTGCTTCTCACACAGTTCACACCTATCCTTCATACTACAGTGAAAATGTCCAGCTATTTTTCGACACTTCTTTACCATTTCCCTCAGGAAAGGCCTGTCACTTGCCTTGCTGTGCTGGCTTAGAGAGTCTCGGATAATTAGGTGTAGCATGTGGGCAAAGCATCTGATCCCATGAAAGTCCCTTCCCCCCTTTCTTTCATTACTTTGACAATACACAGTGCTCTGTTTGCACCCTATGTTTCAGCCTTGCAACATTGTCCTTATTTCTGCTAAGATATGGATCCGCGTGCGCCTGTCATCCATTACCAGACTATGTAGCAAAGGCCACTGGTACTCTCCTGATGTTGCTCTCTCATTAGCAGGGGTGGCTCTATAATGAGGCCAAGTGAGGCGGTGGCCTCGGGTGGCAGCTTTTTGGGGGTGGAAAAATTGCCCCCAAAACGACCGCCTCACTCGGCCTTCAAAATAAATTAAAAAACTCTGGCGTAGGAAGCAGCTGCTGCTGCTGCTCCAGCGGTGGCAGTGGCAGAATGAGGAGCCCCGGGCTGTCCGCCCCCCCCCCCCCCGGAGAGCCTGCTGGTTTCCCCTCTGTTTCCCCTGGTTTCGCCAGCTCCGCTTTGCAGAGCTGCGGGGAAGGGATAGTGTGTTTCCCTTAACCGTGGCTCTGTTAAAGCTGAGCCCATGGCACTGATGAGAAACAGGAAATCCTGTTTCCCATCAGCACCTTGCGCTCAGCTTTAACAGAGCCGTGCAAAAGGGAAACTATCCCTTCGCCACAGGTCTGCAAAGAAGAGCCGGCGAAGAGGGGAAACCAGCAGGCTCTCCGGGGGGGGGGGGGAGCAGGCGGCCGCAGGGCTCCTCATTCTGCCTCTGCCGCCGCTGGAGTGGCAGTGGCAGTTGCTTCTTATGCCGGAGGTTTATTATTTTTTCAATTTCCCTGGGTTCGGGGGGAGGGGTCTAGGACTGGAACTGGGCTGATGGGGGGGGGGGTAGGACAGGAACGGGGCTGATTGGGGGGTTTAGAACTGGAAATCGACTGATGGGGGTTTAGAACTGGAAATGGACTAATCGGGAGGGGGGCTAGGATGTAATGGGCTACGGGGGGTTAGAACTGGAAATGGGCTGATGGGGGGGTTAGGACTGGAAATCGACTGATGGGGGTTTAGAACTGGAAATGGACTAATCGGGGGGGGGGTTAGGACTGGTAATGGGCTATCGGGGGAGACTAGGACAGGAAATGGGCTGATTGGGGTGCTAGGACTGAAAATGGACTTATTGGATGGTTACGACTGGTAATGGGCTGATTGGGGGGCTAGGACTGGGGTGGGCTGATAAAGGCGATAGGACTAGAAATGGGCTGGGACAGGAAATGGGCTAATAGGGGAGGGGAGGAGAGTGCTGCTGGCCCTGGAAGAAAACTAGGGGCTAGGGCTACAAATGGGCTGATGCGGGGGATGGTAGAATAGGATTGAAAGGGAACGGATACTGAGAGGGTCTGCTAGGGGAAGGATGGGGCAGAAAGGAAAGGAGGGGGCTGGAAAGGAGCTGACACCTGGAATGTACCGAAGGGGGACTGGAAGGGAGCTGACACTTGGGGATGGGAGTGGTAGGTGGCTGGATAATAGGGAGGAGGCTGAAAGGAAGCTGACATGTGAATGGCACTGGAATGGAGATGGACAGAGGGTAGAGTGACTGGAAGGGAGCTGACTGGGGGGTGGCACTGAGAGTGAAACTGAGCTGATACCTCGGATGGTATTTGGACTAGAAGGGGCTGGACAGTGGGAAAGGAGAGGGACTGGAAGGGAATGGACCCAAGTGGCAGTCATGGGAATGCAAGGTGGTTGACATTGGAAGGTACTGGGAGGGGAGGACTGGAAAGGGAACTGATACTGGGGAGGGTTACTGGAACTGGAAATGGGCTGATGGAAGGAAGTGAAGAAAACTAAAGAAGAGATAAGAAATGGCAGATGGACCATGGACCATAGACCATAGAAAGAGAGCTAAGAGAAGACAGGAAAGCAGAAGCCTCAGGTCGGGACCCGCATGATTAAAGAATAAAATGGTCAGACAACAAAGGTAGAAAAAATAATTTTATTTAATTTTGGTGATTGGACTTTGTGCTATTTTTATATTTTACACAGTAATGGGGAACTGCATCTCTTATTTATCTGATGTTGCAATGCATGTGGACTCTGGCTTCTTGGGGTTTCAGTTTAAATTTTGTCTACATATTTTTATTTTTACTTTATATTGTGGTTACTTTTTCTGTCATCATGTTTCTATGTTTCTATTGGACTGTTGTAGTTGTTGTTATGGAAGGACAGACTAGATGGGCCTTGTGGTCTTTTTCTGTCATCATGTTTCTATGTTTCTATGTTTCTGTACTTGGTGAGGGTCGATGTTGTGCATGTGTGACTGAGGTCAGATGTTCTGTTAACATGCAGTTTGTATATAAAGATCTATACTATACTGCAGTAATTTGACTTGTTCAGCTTTTCAAATAGGTGTATGGATGTTCCAGGGCCCACTGTAGTATTTACAGTGATGCTTTTTTTGGATGGGCTCCTTATGTGACTTTTGGAAGTTTGTGCTGATAAGGGTATGGTATGGTAGGTTTGCTTTTTGTTGTAGGGTTTTTTATTAGTTCACAATATGCCTGGTACTGGAAAATAGTGGTTGTTGTTGTTGTTGTTAGTGAGATGATCAGAATCAGATTTTGTTTTTAAATATTGAGTTATGCGGATGAATGTCCTGGTTCTGCTCTGCACCTACTGTGGATACAAAATATATGTTGAAAAAGAAGGAGGAGTGCTGTTTTTAGAGCTCTCCCAAAAGGAGATTTTTGCTGTGTTTGCTGCATAACTGAGTCTGTCTCCAAATAATTGTGAGTCTGTCTCCCCATATTTGTCTTTTTTTCTAATTGTCCTCAGTGGTGGGTTCCTTACCTTACTCCATTGCTGTTAAAGTTTTAAGGTTTTAAACTTTCTCTTAACCTATCTGCAGGGGCTACCCCTCCCCCACCCCCTGCAGAGTTACTGTTGTAAACCTCCATTTTTCTGAGCTGCACGTGGGTTTGCTTACATTGCCTTCTGTTCTGCAAGAGGAGGAGTGCTGTTTTTAGAGCTCTCCCAAAAGGAGATTTTTGCTGTGTTTGCTGCATAACTGAGTCTGTCTCCAAATAATTGTGAGTCTGTCTCCCCATATTTGTCTTTTTTCTAATTGTCCTCAGTGGTGGGTTTCTTACCTTACTCCATTGCTGTTAAAGTTTTAAGGTTTTAAACTTTCTCTTAACCTATCTGCAGGGGCTACCCCTCCCCCACCCCCTGCAGAGTTACTGTTGTAAACCTCCATTTTTCTGAGCTGCACGTGGGTTTGCTTACATTGCCTTCTGTTCTGCAAGAGGAGGAGTGCTGTTTTTAGAGCTCTCCCAAAAGGAGATTTTTGCTGTGTTTGCTGCATAACTGAGTCTGTCTCCAAATAATTGTGAGTCTGTCTCCCCATATTTGTCTTTTTTCTAATTGTCCTCAGTGGTGGGTTCCTTACCTTACTCCATTGCTGTTAAAGTTTTAAGGTTTTAAACTTTCTCTTAACCTATGTGCAGGGGCTACCCCTCCCCCACCCCCTGCAGAGTTACTGTTGTAAACCTCCATTTTTCTGAGCTGCACGTGGGTTTGCTTACATTGCCTTCTGTTCTGCAAGAGGAGGAGTGCTGTTTTTAGAGCTCTCCCAAAAGGAGATTTTTGCTGTGTTTGCTGCATAACTGAGTCTGTCTCCAAATAATTGTGAGTCTGTCTCCCCATATTTGTCTTTTTTTCTAATTGTCCTCAGTGGTGGGTTCCTTACCTTACTCCATTGCTGTTAAAGTTTTAAGGTTTTAAACTTTCTCTTAACCTATGTGCAGGGGCTACCCCTCCCCCACCCCCTGCAGAGTTACTGTTGTAAACCTCCATTTTTCTGAGCTGCACGTGGGTTTGCTTACATTGCCTTCTGTTCTGCAAGAGGAGGAGTGCTGTTTTTAGAGCTCTCCCAAAAGGAGATTTTTGCTGTGTTTGCTGCATAACTGAGTCTGTCTCCAAATAATTGTGAGTCTGTCTCCCCATATTTGTCTTTTTTTCTAATTGTCCTCAGTGGTGGGTTCCTTACCTTACTCCATTGCTGTTAAAGTTTTAAGGTTTTAAACTTTCTCTTAACCTATCTGCAGGGGCTACCCCTCCCCCACCCCCTGCAGAGTTACTGTTGTAAACCTCCATTTTTCTGAGCTGCACGTGGGTTTGCTTACATTGCCTTCTGTTCTGCAAGAGGAGGAGTGCTGTTTTTAGAGCTCTCCCAAAAGGAGATGTTTGCTGTGTTTGCTGCATAACTGAGTCTGTCTCCAAATAATTGTGAGTCTGTCTCCCCATATTTGTCTTTTTTCTAATTGTCCTCAGTGGTGGGTTCCTTACCTTACTCCATTGCTGTTAAAGTTTTAAGGTTTTAAACTTTCTCTTAACCTATCTGCAGGGGCTACCCCTCCCCCACCCCCTGCAGAGTTACTGTTGTAAACCTCCATTTTTCTGAGCTGCACGTGGGTTTGCTTACATTGCCTTCTGTTCTGCAAGAGGAGGAGTGCTGTTTTTAGAGCTCTCCCAAAAGGAGATTTTTGCTGTGTTTGCTGCATAACTGAGTCTGTCTCCAAATAATTGTGAGTCTGTCTCCCCATATTTGTCTTTTTTCTAATTGTCCTCAGTGGTGGGTTCCTTACCTTACTCCATTGCTGTTAAAGTTTTAAGGTTTTAAACTTTCTCTTAACCTATCTGCAGGGGCTACCCCTCCCCCACCCCCTGCAGAGTTACTGTTGTAAACCTCCATTTTTCTGAGCTGCACGTGGGTTTGCTTACATTGCCTTCTGTTCTGCAAGAGGAGGAGTGCTGTTTTTAGAGCTCTCCCAAAAGGAGATTTTTGCTGTGTTTGCTGCATAACTGAGTCTGTCTCCAAATAATTGTGAGTCTGTCTCCCCATATTTGTCTTTTTTCTAATTGTCCTCAGTGGTGGGTTCCTTACCTTACTCCATTGCTGTTAAAGTTTTAAGGTTTTAAACTTTCTCTTAACCTATCTGCAGGGGCTACCCCTCCCCCACCCCCAGCAGAGTTACTGTTGTAAACCTCCATTTTTCTGAGCTGCACGTGGGTTTGCTTACATTGCCTTCTGTTCTGCAAGAGGAGGAGTGCTGTTTTTAGAGCTCTCCCAAAAGGAGATTTTTGCTGTGTTTGCTGCATAACTGAGTCTGTCTCCAAATAATTGTGAGTCTGTCTCCCCATATTTGTCTTTTTTTCTAATTGTCCTCAGTGGTGGGTTCCTTACCTTACTCCATTGCTGTTAAAGTTTTAAGGTTTTAAACTTTCTCTTAACCTATCTGCAGGGGCTACCCCTCCCCCACCCCCTGCAGAGTTACTGTTGTAAACCTCCATTTTTCTGAGCTGCACGTGGGTTTGCTTACATTGCCTTCTGTTCTGCAAGAGGAGGAGTGCTGTTTTTAGAGCTCTCCCAAAAGGAGATGTTTGCTGCATAACTGAGTCTGTCTCCAAATAATTGTGAGTCTGTCTCCCCATATTTGTCTTTTTTCTAATTGTCCTCAGTGGTGGGTTCCTTACCTTACTCCATTGCTGTTAAAGTTTTAAGGTTTTAAACTTTCTCTTAACCTATCTGCAGGGGCTACCCCTCCCCCACCCCCTGCAGAGTTACTGTTGTAAACCTCCATTTTTCTGAGCTGCACGTGGGTTTGCTTACATTGCCTTCTGTTCTGCAAGAGGAGGAGTGCTGTTTTTAGAGCTCTCCCAAAAGGAGATTTTTGCTGTGTTTGCTGCATAACTGAGTCTGTCTCCAAATAATTGTGAGTCTGTCTCCCCATATTTGTCTTTTTTTCTAATTGTACTCAGTGGTGGGTTCCTTACTTTACTCCATTGTGTGTGCCAATAGTTCAGGAACAGCCTACTAGCTAGTGACACCTAGGTTCCCGCCCACCCTACCCCTCACCCCACCCACCCCAGGGGCTACATTGCCTATATAGTGGTCACAGACGTGCCATCTATCATTCCAAACTTGGGTTAAAAGCCACATCGTATTCTTCTTTTCTTCTTCTTCCTTTTCTGGGACTGCATAAATATGTCGTGTATTCAGTGCAATAACTGCGGTACGTTCATTCAAAGACAAATCATTTGGAAACTAAGAGCTTGTCCTATATGTCTAAAGTCAGCTGCCATGCATGAAGAACTAACTCTACTAAAGAAAGACCTAGCTGCCATGCATATAGAAGTATCTCTACTGAGGGAGGAACTGGATGCAATGAAGCACACCTCTCCTAGGATACAAACTGAACAAACTCCACCACCGCTCCCACAAAGAACCAAACGCCCCAGGAACAAATGGATCACAGTGGGTTCTGGTAGATTGCGACCTGTAACACAAAGACATCCTATACATCAAGAGATATCCCTGCACAATGCCTTCTCTGCCTTGGCTAATGAGGATGCCCAATTCAAAGAACCTGAAGGGCCTTTAAATGAGTCAGACAATGCCCAATCCCCTGCTAAAGCACTAAATATGAAGAAAACCTAACCAAACAGAAAACTACTACTAATTGGAGATTCCATCATCAGAGGCACCAACTTGGGAACACAGTTCAAAGGAGAGAAGATAGTCATGTGCCTACCAGGCTCTTCAGCCAGCAGGAATACAAACCAAGTTGTTGAATTACTTAGTGCAAAAAGTGAACATTCCAAACTTGATGTTATTATCCACCTAGGCACAAACGACTTGGCTAGGAACAGTGCCTCTACAGCCCAAAAGGACTTCCAATCTCTGGGGGAGAAACTCAAGCAAGTTGTTAACACTGTTGCATTCTCAGAGGTTCTACCTGTTCTTGGTAAGGGGACAAAAAGACTGCATCGCATTAACAGCTTTAATACATGGCTCCAGACCTGGTGCAGAAAAGAAGGATTCAGATTTATTGGCAACTGGGACAACAGATGGATCAACAAGAGACTATACTGTGCTGATGGACTACATCTCTCTTCCACAGGGAAAAGAATCCTAAGTGAAAAATTCAGGCAGTATGTGGACATGCATTTAAACTAGGAAAAGGGGGTGACGGATGTGGAAGGTCAACATCTGCATGCCACCCCCAACAAAAGCAGAACAACATCAGAAACAGCCACGCTTTTAAACCACACGTCAAAAACATGTGGGAGGAAGTGGGCAGAACAAAATCAATGCAAAATACACACAAGCCGGGAAAGTGCTGGAAAGCAATGAGCACAAATGCTCGAAGCCTAGCCAACAAAATTCCAGACCTGGAAGCCCTAACAGTGGAAACAGACTTGGACATTGTGGCCATTACAGAAACATGGTTTAATGAATCACATGATTGGGATATAGCCATAGCTGGCTATAATCTATTCAGGAGGGACCGAGAAAATGGAAAAGGAGGAGGAGTAGCCTTGTATGTCAAAAGCAATATTAAAGCTACTGAAATGCAGGGGACATGGGGAAAAGAAGAAGCGCTCTGGATTGCGTTGGAGAGAGGAGATGGCACTGTCATCCATATTGCTGTAGTCTATAGACCTCCAACTCAAATTGAAGAGAGACAATGAATTGATTAGAGATATTGCCAAGATAGCATCAAAGGGGGAAGCAATCATATTGGGTGACTTTAATCTACCTGATGTGGATTGGATTACTCCTTCTGCACATCTGGAAAGAAGCAAAAGAATTGTGGATGCTCTCCAAGATGCATTATTTAGACAAATGGTGATGGAACCAACCAGGGAAAGCTCAACGCTGGATGTAGTGCTCACCAACGGTGATAGTGTGTCAAATGTCTGCGTGAGTGCCCCTGTGAGCAACGGCGACCATCACACGGTGTGGTTTGAAATAAAGGCCATGGCACAGGCCAATCATAGCAAGCTCAGAGTCCTAAACTTCAAATACACTAACTTCAATCAAATGGCAGAGTATGTAAAGGAGGAGATGACGGGGTGGGAAGAGATAAAGGAAGTGGAATTGCAATGGGCTAAACTAAAGGAGGCATTGAAAGGAGCAACAGATAAATATGTAAGAAGAGTAAATAAAAGCAAGAGGAGAAGGAAACCTATTTGGTTTTCCAAAGAGGTGGCTGCTCATATAAAGGCAAAAAACACAACTTTTGCAAAATTCAAAAGCTTGCAGACAGAAGAACACAGAAATGAATACAGGATCAAACTCAAAGAGACAAAACAAGAAATAAGGATAGCAAAATCAAAGGCAGAGGAAAAGATGGCTAAAGATGTTAAGGGTGGCAACAAAAATTTCTTCAGGTATATTCGGGAAAGGAAAAAGATCAGAGTTGGAATTGCAGGACTCAGAAGTGCTGGGAAAGGACTCGTGGAAAGTGACACTGAAAAAGCAAAATTGCTAAACAATTACTTCTGCTCTGTGTTTACTAAAGAAGATCCTGGGAATGGACCAGCTGTGACTCCCAAATATAAAAATGGGAATGAAGTAGATACCACACCATTCACAGCAGAAGAGGTGTTAGAACAACTTGCTAAACTGAAAGTGGACAAAGCCATGGGACCGGATGGGATACATCCCAGGATACTGAAAGAGCTCAGAGAGGTTCTTGCAGGACCGTTAAAGGATGTCTTCAACAGATCCTTGGAAACAGGAGAGGTTCCTCAGGACTGGAGAATGGCTGATGTCGTACCTCTACACAAAAGTGGTGACAGGGAAGAAGTGTCAAACTACAGACCCGTGAGCCTTACCTCGGTGGCAGGAAAAGTAATGGAGGCGCTCCTGAAAGAGCGAATAGTGAACTTTCTGAAAACCAACAGCTTGCAAGACCCGAGGCAACATGGTTTTACCGAAGGACGATCTTGCCAGACAAATCTGATCGAGTTCTTTGACTGCGTGACGAGGGAACTAGATCAGGGGCATGCAATGGATGTCATCTACCTGGATTTCAGCAAAGCCTTTGATACTGTTCCTCATAGGAGGCTTATCAACAAACTCAGTAGCTTGGGGATGGGTCCCAAGATGGTAAACTGGATTAGAAATTGGCTGACTGACAGACGACAGAAGGTGATTGTACATGGAGCTCACTCGGATGAGAGGAAGGTGATTAGCGGGGTGCCCCAGGGTTCGGTCCTGGGCCCGGCACTGTTCAATGTATTTGTGAGTGATATTGCTGAAGGACTGAATGGAAAAGTCTGTCTTTTTGCAGACGACACAAAAATTTGCAACAGAGTGGACTCCCCTGAGGGAGTGGTTAACATGAAGAAAGATCTACAAAAGCTGGAAGACTGGTCTAAAGCTTGGCAACTACGATTTAATGCAAAAAAGTGCAGTGTCATGCACTTGGGTAGCAGAAATCCAAGAGAAATGTACAAGATAGGGGGAGAAAGGTTGGTATGCACAGTTCAGGAAAAAGACCTTGGTGTGATTATCTCTGCTGATCTCAAGGTGGCAAAACAGTGCGACAAGGCGGTGGCAAAAGCCAGGAGGATGTTGGGCTGCATACAAAGAGGGATTACCAGCAGAAAAGAAGAGGTACTTATGCCACTGTATAGGTCACTGGTGAGGCCTCACTTGGAATACTGCGTTCAGTTTTGGAGACCATATCTTGCAAAGGATGTAAAAAGACTGGAGACTGTTCAGAGGAAGGCGACCAAAATGATTTGGAGCCTGCGTCAGAAGCCTTATGAGAAGAGACTTGAAGACCTAAATATGTATACCTTGGAGGAAAGGAGGCACAGGGGAGATATGATTCAGACCTTTAAATACTTAAAGAGAAATGATGAACAAACAAACCTCTTCCAAAGACGGGGAACCTGTAAAACTAGAGGGCATAACATGAAACTGCAAGGGGGTAAATTGAAAGGCAATGTCAGGAAATATTTTTTCACTGAAAGGGTGGTGGATGCTTGGAATGCCCTCCCGATGGAAGTGGTAGGGGCGAACACGGTGACGGAATTCAAGAAGGCATGGGACAAACACAGAGGATCCCTTTACAGAAATAGGAAAAAAAAACAAAATAAACGGTACCATCTAACTTCCAAACCATATAACGTCTTAGGGGTGTCCTATATGGAGTGGTGGGTTTACCCCTGAACAAGGATATGGAGAGGGGTGGCCTGCGCGGAGCGACAGGTGCACCTACTCTTGCCATCTCGCTGGGCAGACTGGATGGACCATGCTGGTCTTTATCTGCCGTCAACTACTATGTTACTATGTTACTATGTAAGAAAAAGGGAGAACCATAACGCAATTTATAACAAAATAAAAATGGGTTATAATTTAGTTTTATAAACTGTGCTATTGATTCTTGCTGTCTTTTAGTTCCTTGGTGTGCAAACAGGACCCTACCTAGCCCTGTGCAAGCACTGCAGCCGCACAGGGCGTAAAGATTTGGGGGGCGCATTTCGGTTCTCTGCTGTTGCCCTGCTGCCGCTTGCAGGACAATAGCAGGCGGTTAAAATGCGCCCCAAAGCCTTTTCACAGCACTTTAAGCAGGTCTGGTCCCTCCCTCCTCCGACATGATGTCAGAGCAGGGAGGGACAAATCTGCTTAGAGTGCCGGCGCCTTTCAGATTGGGTGCATGCTCCCCCTCCTCCTCCCCATACCTCGGTCCAGTGCTGCCTGCTCTTTCCCTGATGCCGGTGCCGCCGTGATAAAAACAGAGGGTGGCAGCAGCAGGGAAAGAGCAGGCAGCGCTGGATGGAGGTATAGGGGGAGAGGGCGGGCGTGCATCCGAGTTGCAAGTCATACAAGGTGAGATTGCAGTTTGATACGGCCCTGTGTGCAAACATCTTGCATTTCCTCCAAATAATCTAATCGGCTTTTTGATTTGGTTCAGTCTCTGATTGGATTTCTGAAAAAGCCCCGCCCCCTCTAAGGTGGTGGGGGGGGGGGATCTCATTCTTCGCCTCAGGCAGCAGACTGCCTTGAGCCGCCCCTGCTCATTAGACTTGTAGCCTATTTCTGCCTCAACTGACTGCCACCAGTGCACTGCCAGGGAGAGGTAAGCATGTGTAGCATTCAGACTGGTCCAGATTAGTGGGAGATAAGAGATGCAGTAGCCTCTTAAATCTCCACCTTTTCAACCATCTTCATGGCCATGGCCATCCAGGGCTATCATGTACCTGATGCTGCCTCCCCATGGGAGTGCTAATGCACACCAACCCGTATATGGTGGCTTGCTTCAATGGTGGCTTGCTTCAATGGTGGCTTCTATGGTGGCTTGCTTCAATATACGCCAGACCTGCTGCCATGGCATTTAGGAACATAAAAATATAATAAATGCCATACTGGGTCAGATCAAGGTCCATCAAACCCAGTATCCTGTTTCCAACGGCTGTCAATCAAGTTCAAAAGTACCTGTCAGGTTCCCAAAAACATAGAAACATGATGACAGAAAGAGACCACATGTCCTATCTAGTTTCTCCTTCCATATCAACCACTACAACAGTTCCTTTTTTTTTCCTTTAGAGATTCTCTGTGTTTGTCCCATGCTTTTTTGAATTCAGATACTGTCCTCATCTCTACCACATCCACTGTGAGACTATTCCATGCACCTACCATTCTTATAGAAACATAAAAAAACTATAATTAGGGCTGTTATGCTGGACATTTTTTATTAATTTAGGGGCTTTATCTTAATTTGGAGAGTCTCTGGGACTATTTGAGCAAGTTAATTTATTTATTTAACAGTTTTTTATACCACTTTATCATTTCAGTAAAAGTGGTTTATATTGTAACTTAAATTTGGCAATATACATTAAATAGGGACATTGATAACTAGGATTTTCTGAGGAAATGGAGGGTTAAGTGACTTGGCCAAGGCCACAAGGAGTGCTAGTGGGAATAATGCCCTGGTCTTTTGGTTTCCAAGCCAGTGCTCTAACCATTAGGCTACTCCTCCATAGATTCCACATTCCACGGGGTAAGCAGTAGATTTCCCGGGTCCTTTTTAATAATCGTTTATGGACTTTTCCTCCAGGAAGTTGCCCAAACTTCTTTTAAAACTATTTACACTAACAGCTTTTACTATATCCTATGGTGAAGAATTCCAGAGTTTGATTGCGTGTTGAGTGAAAAAAATATTTTCTCCTATTAGTCTTAAATGGGCTATATTATAGCTTCATTGCATGTCCCCTAGCATTTCTACTTTTTGAAGAAGTAAACAATTGATCTATGTTTACTCGCTCCACTCCATTCATTATTTTATACACCTCTATTATACCTCCTCTCAGCTGTCTTCTTTCCATGTTGAAGAGCCCAAATCTTTTAAGCCTTTCCTCATAGAGGTATCCTTCCATGTAGTACCTTCTCTAATTCTGCTATATCCTTTTTAAGATATGGTCACCAGAATTGGACAGAATATTCAAGGAGTGGTCACGCCATAGGAAGATATCCTTAGTTTTATTCTCCATGCCTTCCTTATGATTCCCAGCATTCTATTTGCTTTCTTGGCTGCCGCTGCACACTAGGCATAGGGTTTCAATGTATTATCCACGATGATGCCTAAATCCTTTTCCTGGGTGGTGGTTCCTAATGTGGAACTTTGCATCGTGTAACAATAGTTTGAGTTGTTCTTCCGTAAGTACATAACTGCACTTGTCTACATTAAATTTCATCTGCCATTTGGATGTCTAGTCTTCCAATTTATCAAGGTCCTCTTGTTATTTTTCACAATCCTCTTGTATCTGAAAATTTGATCACGTCACTCATTATTCCAATTTCCTGGTCATTTATGAATAGGTTAAGAAGCAGCAGGCCCAGAACAAATCCCTATTCACCTTTTTTCAGCAGGCCCAGAACAAATCCACTATTCACCGTTTTTCATTGAGAAAATTGTCCGTTTAGCCCTACTCTGTGTTTTCTATTTTTTAACTAGTTCCTGATCCACACTGCCTCCTATCCCATGACTTTTTAATTTCACTGTGAGGGACCTTGCCAAAGGCTTTCTGAAAATCATTTCACTGGCGGAAGAGGATAGGGGCTTGTTCGGGAAAGGGCTGTTGTTTTTTCCTGTACTTTTGTCCTACACGGGATAGAACGCTCAGCCTGATCATTTCTTTCTTTTATACGGACCTGGGAAGAAAGGTGTTTTTCCAAACGATGCAGCAGGCCACTCTTTGTAAGATATCTCATCAGCTTCCCTTTGCTAATGAGCTGCTTACAGTAATTGCAGTTTGCATACTGCAGGTCATCGAGCACTTTGCTTCCACACATATGGAGTTTTATGAAACTTCCCCTGTACTTCCTTGGGGAAGGGAGATGCTATTTTTATCTTTTATCTTTATCTTTATTAAAACATTTGATAGACCACCCATCGGGAGCCATCTGGGCGGTTTACAATAACAATAATATATATATAAGAAAAGCCAGAAACAGAAAAGGAACTATAATGGCAGACAGGAAAGTGCACACCCATACAGGACTAAAGAGGAAAAGAGCCTAAATGGAAGGAAAGGAGGAAACAGGGGGGTCAGGGAAAGGGAGGTCATAGGCAGTACAGAAGAGGTGGGTTTTCAAGAGAGACTTGAATTTGGGAAATGATTCGTCTTGACAGATTAGGGGAGAAAGGGAATTCCACAGTGTTGGGGATAGAAAAAAGAAGGTGGAATGCTGGGTTTGCTCCAGGCGGGCACGGGCAGGAGAGGGGAGGTCGAGGTGGTTGGTGCTGCATCTGGATCTATGGCTGGGGGGAAAGGAGAGGATGGAAGGCCAGCAGCACGCTTCCCATTCTCTACTGTTCTCTCTGCTGAGCAGTGCTCTTGCCCTTGGCACTGCCAGGATCACTTTCAACCTTCCCACTAACACCAACCTCTTCAACAGCCTGTACACTTTCAGTATCTGATGATTCAGATATAAACCACCCATGTGGATCCCTCAGATTCAGTATCTGCCAAGACCATCAACACACACTTTTCAGCAGGGAACATGGTGTGCCCACTGTGAGGTTGATTTGCCTTTACCTGCTGTTTTTCTGGTATCTCCCTATCTTATGTCGTGCCAATCTCCCTTTGCTTTTCTGTGGAAATGACACCAGACACTTGCTATTCCATACTTGCACTGAAAACTGCAACTCTGTTTAGCTTGGGAAGCAGACTAAGGAAGCCCTGTCTCATTTTGCATATGTGAGCCTCTACTGCTCTCGCCTTCCCTCCCTTCTTTCTTTCTTTGACCATTTAATTTTCTAGACATAGCCTTCCCATGCATTATGATGTGCCCCAGTTCAGTCCTGCAGTGCAGTGCGGTGTCCAGCAAGGCTTGGCGTCTCTTCTAAGACCCCCAAAAGGAGATGTGTTTGCCCACTGCCTAAGCAACTATAATTCTGCAGTGGGACTGGATTCCCGGAGCTTGTGCCAGTATTGCAGCTTTTTACTTTAAAAATTGTGTTCATCTGTTACTATTTGCCCCTTCTCAATTCCACAACTGATGAAACAGAAATCCATGAAAAAAACTGTTACAAGAAACATTGTACTATATCTTATGATTCTGCTATAGAACACATAGGGCCCGATATTCTTTTGGGATGACTATGCGCTGCTATGGTGCATAGCTGTCACTGCCAAACTTTAACCTCGGATATTCAATGCCAGGGTCATATGTGGCTCCGACATTGAATATCTGGGGTCACCGCACAGCTCACAGGCCTGTAGAAGCTAATCAGGCACTGCCTGGCTATCTCTCACGGGTAAAGATAGGCACAGCAAAAGCTGGTCTATCTTTTACCCACTAGTGCCAACTGTGTAGTGGTGCAATATTGCCACTGCCTGGTTAGTTACTGGTTCTGCCCCCGGAGCACCCCAGCACACCCACAACATATCCTGGGGCATGTAGCAGCATTAATCGGGGATAACGTTGTTAGTGTCACTGAATATCCCATTCAGTGGCTTTTACATGGTTTACAGGTCCATAAAGAACAGTGGAGGAGTAGCCTAGAACTGAGGAAATCTGGGTTTGATTCCTACTAGCACTCCTTGTGACCTTCGGCAAATCACTTTACCCCCCCCCCCTCCCCCCACCATTGCCTTAGAAGAAAAGGTCTGACAATCTACTTCCAGTCATACCTTACCAAGAGAACCTTGGGGCTGCCGGGTCATCAGGAATCAGCATTGACTTGATGGCATCTAAAAAAATAAATATGCAAATGCCTTTGAATACTGGGCCCAGATATTTTTCATAGAGTAACATCTCCTGCCACTGACTGTGTTGTAGGAAAGTACAAAGACACTCCCCTTGCAAGTCCCTTCTGGCAGGCTCTGCATAGCAAAAGGAAATACAAAACACTTTCTGGGAAAAAAACCAACAACTTGAAGCTCTTCTTTTTGTTTTGATATAGAAAGGCAGAGAGGCCCTAGGCACAAATTAGGCTTGAAGTTGTTTGTACTGTCTCTGCTATAAAATTTCACCTTTGCCCTGGACCGCTCTACTTCAGTAGCCAGTAGTCAAACTGGTATGTTTTGTTTTCTTCTTTGCAATCCTAGTCCAGCCACAGCTAAACTCTTACCTCCTCCTTAGAATCCTAAAGCCCACACCAGCACTCCTTCTTCACCCTCTGAAAATCAGAGCCAAAACGGTTCTTTAATGTTTGTGTTCACTGTGTGTTACAGCCCTGCTGTGATGTCATCAGCCATAGTATTTGCACGGATAGGTTTCTCTGGCTGCCTGTCAAGCATTTGAAGCTAGATTGGATGAAGTGCCTCTTGCTAGCCCTTTGTGACCACTCCTCAACCTCCTCCCCTTCCCAGATTGGCTCCAGTGTGTCTGAGCATGTGTGCACACAACAAAAACAAAGTACACAAATGGCAATCTGTGAAAATTTTTCAAGCATGATGCATAATTATTTTTCAATGCAGATTTCAAAAGCAATCACCCTAGAAAATTGTTTAAAATTGTGAGTAAGCTAAATGAGAAACTCCAGAATTGCTATGTACATAGGGTCCAATATTCAAAGGCCTTTACATGGGTAACTGCATTAGTTACCTGTGTAAAGGCCTTAACTTGTATTTTCGAAGGGTACCTACAAGGGCAGTGCCCTTCCAAAATCCCAGCTAAGTCCCTAAAACGCCCCGTTGCTATCCGCATAGTATTAGGGCGTGTTAGGGGCATTCCGGGTCAGAGTGGGGGGTGGAGGAAGGAGCTACAGGGGTAGCAGAGATTTTCATTGCTACCCGCATAGCTCTCTGCACCTTAAAGATAGGCGAGGAAGAACCTCACCTATCTTTAAGACGCAGAGGCTATGTGGGGTTGGCGAGCAAGCTATGCGCTGCGGCGGCGCATAGACTGCCCAACTCAAAATTGGACCCATAATCTTTTGACTTGAAACTAATTGACTAGTTATTTCCATCAAAAATGCTGGCCGGGTCTATTATGTTAAATAGCCAGTTTGAGAATTGAGTAGAACATACCCTAGCTTTATGGACTGAGTTTGTCCCTGTGAATTTGGAGAGGTTGTATGAATTGGTTTCAGTAATTTCTAATGCTACCTGTCTGTGTGATCCTTGTCCAGTATGGGTGATAAAAGTATTGAAACATCATATGCTAGTTGATTTAACTAAGACTGGGAATATATCCTTGTCTCAGGTTGTTTTTCCTGCTGCATTGAAGAAGGCCTCAGTGTTTCCGATCTGGAAGAAGGCTTTACTGCATGCAGCTGATCTGAAAAATAATTGGCCTTTTTCCAAGTTTCCCTTTCTAGCTAAGAAAAGGTTATTTTGTTGTAACTTCAGGAGTATAAAAGAGCGAGTATTCATTGCTTGATGAATTTCATTTTGGGATTAGATCTAATTATAGCACAGAGGTTTTGTTGGTTTCTACCACAGATAAGTGGTTAGAACATAAAAACCTAAGATATGCCATACCTGATCAGACCAAGGTCCATCAAGCTCAGTATCCTATTTCCAGCAGTGGCCAATCTTGATCATAAGTACCTAGCAGTCTCCCCAAAAGATATAGGTTCCACAATGCTTGTATTATATTGCAGTGGATTTCCCGGGTTCCATTTTTTAAACCCAGTTACACTAACAGCTTTTACTGCATCTTCCGGTAACGAATTCCAGAGTTTGATTACGCTTTGAGTGAAAAAATATTTTCTCTTATTAGTCTTAAATAGGTTACACTGTAGCTTCATTGCACGTCCCCTAGTCTTTCTGCATTTTGATAGCGTAAACAATCGATCTATGTTTACCGTTTGGGTTGTTCTTTCTTAGGTGCATAACTTTGCACTTGTCCACATTAAATTTCATCTGCCATTTAAACAACCAGTCTTCCAATTTATCAAGGTCCTCTTGCAATTGTTTACAATCCTCTTTGTTTTTAACAACTTTGAAAAAGAAAAGATATGCCATATTGGGTCAGACCAAGGTCGATCAAGTACAGCATCCTGTTTCCAACAGTGGCCAATCTAGGTCAAAAGTACCTAGCAGTTTCCCCAAAAGACACAGGTTCCACCCTGCTTGTACTTGGAAAAGCAGTGGATTTCCCAGGTCCCCTTTAATAATGGTTTACAAACCTTTCCTCCAGGAACTTGTCCAAACCTTTCTTAACCCGGCATCTGCAAATTTTATTACCTCACTAGTTATTCCCATTTGCAGGTTATTTACAAATGTTAAAAAGCAGCAGACCCAGCACAGATCCCTGGGGTACTATTCACCTTTCTCCATTGGGAAACTTGGTTATTTAGCCCTACACTCTGCTTTCTATCTTTTAACCAGTTCCTGATCCACAAGAGTACACTGCCTCCAATCCCATGACTTTTAAATTTTACCAAAAGTCTCTCATGAGGGACCTTGTCAAAGGTTTTCTGAAAATCCAGATACATTATATGAACTGACTTACCTTTGCCTACCTGTTTATTCACACCTTCAAAAACATAACAGATTAGTAAGACAAGACCTTTCTTGGCTAAAGCCATGTTGGCTGTCTCCCATTAAGCCATGACTACCTACATATTCAGTAATTTTGTTCTTTATAATGGTTTCTACCATTTTTCCCAGTACTGACATTAGGCTCACCAGTCTGTAGTTTCCCAGATCACCACTGGAATCCTTTTTAAAAATTGGAATTACATTGGCCATCCTCCAATCTTCAGGTATTACAGATGATTTTAATGATAGTTCATAAATTACTAATAGTAGGTCTGAAATCTCATATTTCAGTTCTTTCAACATCCTTGGATGTATACCATCCAGTCCAGGCGATTTGCTACTCTTCAGTTTATCAAATACAGTAGTAGTAATGCATCTTCCCAGTGTATATATTTCTTTCAATTCTTCTGCGGCATCACTTTTAAATACCATTTCAGTCTTGGGTAACATCCCTACATCTTCCTCAGTAAAGACTGAAGCAAAGAATTCATTCAGTCTCTCCACTATGGCCTTGTCCCCTCTTAGTGACCCTTCTTCCCCTCTATCATCTAATGGCCCAACTGACTCTTTCACAGGTGTTTTGCTACAAATGTACTTGAAAAAGATTTTATTATGCGTTTTGCTTCCACAGCAAGCTTCTTCTCAAATTCTCTCTTTGCCTGTCTTATCAATGCCTTGCATCTAACTTCCCTCTTTGGTTATACTTATGTTGATTCAACTTGAGAATTCTAGTGCTCTTTTGGTGTTTTTTTTTTTTTTTACATCTCCATTACTTTTGATGTGGGAGGTCATGAGATGCTGATTTGGCAACTTGAAAAGTTTGGACAGGTTTGCCTGATTTTGATCCTATGCATTTTTGTTAGCTGTACATAAGTTTTTATGATGGATAGGTTTCCTTTGTGTAACCTTCATCAAAGGGAGTACCGCCAGGAATAGCACTGTCTGTGCTTCTTTTGATTTTGTATATCCTTCCTCTTTGTGACATATTTAGAATGTTGAGACTGGCATACAGGATATATGCTTATGACATCATGATTTTTAAGCCAGTAAGGGAAAATCTTGAAATCAAGGTAGAGTCTGTCAAAACAGGTATAGATGAAGTTTGAGTTTAAATTTTGAAAAGACGGATTTTTTTCTAAAATGCTAATTCTGTGGTTTTGCCAACTCAGCATATTTAGATTGATGATCATTTGATTGCAGTCAAAAGTCAAGTGCAATATCTAGGAGTCATTGTGGCAGGCTATGGCCTAGCATGGCCTGCTACTATGAAAGGCCTATAAGTTAGGCCTGGATCCTAACTCCCATTATAGCTAGAAAAGAACCAAAAATCTGTGAGAAATGAGAAAACTGTTTTATACTGCTTAATAAGAAGTTTTACATGAATTCATAAGTCTTTCATTATTCTCTTGTGTGCAAAAGAAAGAAATGTTTCAATACATGCATTCCTGAAGCTAGGGATAACCTTGCAGTAGAGAAGTATCAAAATCAAGAACTGCACCATTGTTAGAACAATCCTAAGGGAGGGGGCTGGTTGCTAGGCCCCGGAGGGATTTCTGATTGGACAGGTGCAGGGAGCGTTGGAACCAATGAGAAGTTTGCATGTATCGAGCTAGAACCAATAGAAAGTTCTCATGTATCAAACTGAAAAAGAGGTAGAAATGGTTATGTCTCTGTAAAAACGTTTGCTCAGTTCCTTTTGAAGCTTTGACTGACTGGGCCTGTGCACAATAAACTGGCTTGGACCCTGTCAATTGACTCCTGGATTTATTCATTGATTGCACTTTGCTGCAGCATCATTACACATCAAAACTTAAGTCCCATTTTCAGTAGGTTATTAAAAGTGCATTTTTTAAGTTAAGGCTGCGAGCAGATTAAAGCCATATTTAGAAGTGCATGACTTTTAAATTGTTTTACAGCTTAAGAACATAAGAAATGCCATTCTGGGTCAGACCAAGGTCCATCAAGCGCAGTATCTTGTTTCCAACAGTGGTCAATCCAAATCACAAGTACTTGACAGATTCCCAAAAAGGTACATTGGTTCCACAATGCATATTTTTTTAAAATTATATCTTTATTCAGATTATATATAACATGTAACAAACATGATTAAAGAAATACAATCAAGTCCACATCAAGAGGAGCACTGCCCTGAAACAATTCAAAGTAAAAAAAATAATCTAGGTAATACAAAAACCAGTATAGCTATCCAGTAAAAAAAGAAAACAAAAAAATAAAGAAACCAGATTGGATTCCCAATTTATATAAACCCTTAATACTAGGCCAAAAGGAGAACACTCTCATACTTTTTCCTTATTTAACAAGAATGCCTCTAGTTGCTCAAGCTCAAGAAAAACATATTTAACAGACTGAAGTATAATAATACATTTACAGGGATATTTTAATAGGAAAGAAGCCCCTAAAGCAATAACTCGAGGCTTTAACAAAAGAAAAGCTTTCCTCCGCTTTTGAGTAGCTCTACAAACATCTGGAAAAACCTGAATAGGATTTCCACAGAAATTTTGATCTTTTTTAGTAAAGTATAACCGCAAAATCATATTCTTATCTGCTAAAGAGATAAAGGAAACTATCAAAGTAGCCATACGTGGGATAACATCCGTAGAGGACTCCAAAAAGTCAGAAACATTTAGGGATTCAGTCAAAGGAGTAATCCCTTTGGGTGAAGAAGCGGCCTCCGTGGCAGGCGCCTTAGGTATATAATACACAGAAGACAATTTAATAGCATCCGGATCATCCAATAACAAAACTTCCCTAAAATACTTTGATAACAAAATATTAGGAGAAAGATAATGTGTACAGGGAAAATTTAAAAAGCGTAAGTTTTTTGATCGAATTGAATTCTCCAAATACTCTAACTGATAATGTATCGTTAGCCTATCTCTAATAGAAGAAGACGTGGCAGCCTGCACCACAGAGACCTGCCCTTCCAATTTATTTAAAGACGGAGAACATTTATCGATATTGACCTCATGGTCTGCGAGTTTCTGAACTACATCTTTAGAGAATTGCGTGACCTGGGAGAAAGATGACCGCAGCGAACCCTCGATGCGAGCAACTACCTCCCAGACATCGCGAAGAGATACATCAACGGGAGAAATAACAGGTGTAGCAGAACCCTCCAAAGACCCAAAGTCCAAAACAGCCGGTAACTTCGCCTTAAGCACATCTGCTGGCAAATAAGTGGAAGGAGAGTCTAACAAGGATAAGGATTGCTTCTCCAAGACCGGAACTACTTCCGGAATAGGGTCAGATATCAAAGTCACCTTCTGGCCGGAGAGGGTAACTCCCAGTGCATTCGAGGATACATCAGAAGGGGTACTCACGGATATAGGTGATACATCCACAGGAGACAGTTCACTTTGGGCGCTCACCACATGACGATCCATTGGACCTGAAACCTTTACCACCTTAGCCCCCACCGATGGAAAGATCTTCTTCCGTCTCCTGCCCATAAGTCCACACTAACTCCTAGCTCCTCAAGGCTCCGAAGGGGCTCCAAAGGGGCGGATCTGCCCCTTTGGTCACGCCCCTTCGGGCACGCGACCGTGGGTCGCGTTCTGCGATATCCCGCGGATCTTATAGCCGCCTCAGGGGGGGGGAAGGGATGGTAATCACAGCTGATCCTCCTCCACAGCACGGCACACAGGACGCCAATCAGCACAGCAGCAACACTCCCACCGCGCTGCGATGTCCCGCGGATCTTATAGCCGCCTCAGGGGGGGGAAGGGATGGTAATCACAGCTGATCCTCCTCCACAGCACGGCACACAGGACGCCAATCAGCACAGCAGCAACACTCCCACCGTGCTGCGATGTCCCGCGGATCTTATAGCCGCCTCAGGGGGGGGAAGGGATGGTAATCACAGCTGATCCTCCTCCACAGCACGGCACACAGGACGCCAATCAGCACAGCAGCAACACTCCCACCACGCTGCGATGTCCCGTGGATCTTATAGTCGCCTCAGGGGGGGGAAGGGATGGTAATCACAGCTGATCCTCCTCCACAGCACGGCACACAGGACGCCAATCAGCACAGCAGCAACACTCCCACCGCGCTGCGATGTCCCGCGGATCTTATAGCCGCCTCGGGGGGGGGGGAAGGGATGGTAATCACAGCTGATCCTCCTCCACAGCACGGCACACAGGACGCCAATCAGCACAACAGCAACACTCCCACCGTGCTGCGATGTCCCGCGGATTTTATAGCCGCCTCAGGGGGGGAAGGGATGGTAATCACAGCTGATCCTCCTCCACAGCACGGCACACAGGACGCCAATCAGCACAGCAGCAACACTCCCACCACGCTGCGATGTCCCGTGGATCTTATAGTCGCCTCGGGGGGGGGGAAGGGATGGTAATCACAGCTGATCCTCCTCCACAGCACGGCACACAGGACGCCAATCAGCACAGCAGCAACACTCCCACCCCACAATGCATATTGTTTTAACCACATTAGACTACTGTAACATGCTGCATATGGGCTTGCCAGCCATGTTTTCAATAGTGCTATAATCTTTTCAGAATGTGGCTGCCCGTCTGATGACTGTTATCAGTCGTAATGAGCCTCTAATTTGTGAGTATTGCAGCAACTGCATTGGTTGCCAATTGAATACAAGATATGTTTTAGAGTTTTCAGGATTTTTTTAAGCATTTATGTCTGTAGATCCCATTGCCTTTATCAGTACTAGTTGCATTTTATATTCTTATACATCTCCTGCTGTTGCGGATTCTACAGTTGCTTGCAGATCCTCCTCTCAGCATAGCCAAGCCTTTAAGAACCATTAGTCGGACATTATCTTGTACAGGTTCAAGACTATGAAACTTGCTACCTTAACATTTGTGGGGGTTAGTGAATATGTTTGATTTTAGGAAGTTTTTGAAGGCTGTTCTTTTTCAAATAACCTTTGTAAAGTAATCTAGTGATACCAAGGTTTGAATTTTTAATTGCTGAGTTTACACGATAATGTAAAAAAGAAGAGTTTTATTGCATGTTTTTTGTTTATTTTTTATGTATGTTTATTGTAACCCACCAAGGACTAAAGATCAGGGGAATATACTGAACATATTTAAAATATATAAATTAGGGCCCCCTTCATACTTACCCCAACCCTAGATAAAAGTGTGTAGAATGCTATATCTACGGGCTCGATGTTAGATTACGAAAACCGGATGATGAACTAACTGTGAATTTTATTGTCAGGACAGCTTTTCACAAGGTTAGGCTTGGAATTCAACTGCACACTATTAAAAATCGTCAATTAAGTCTATGCCATTAACGTAGAGTGAGCATAGGGAATGCGTGGATGTAAATGTCAGCAACTTTGAATGCTTTGATTGGTGGCTGAGCATTCATATAGTATGACATCAGACGCTGCAGTTACTTCCTGAGCTGGTCATCGAGTAGTGATTGTAAGCCCCTGAAGAAGCCTTTTCCCGAGGCGAAACAAAGATCTTTGTTGGGTTTACCGATGACACATTGAACAACGGGAGTATGAAGATAAGTACTAAGAACTCTTTCTAGTGATTATTTACTTGTAGTTATAGCAGCATAGCTCTTGTTTGTCCACAGGGCTTGCGAAGGAAGATCCATTGTTCTGTTGTGAGTTTCACTCAAGTTTTTAATAAGGAATTTTTGTGTGTCCTTTGTGGACCGTTATTAAAGCAGATAGAGATACTTTCAAATGAGGCATATTAAGAACGAATTGGTAGTTTGGATTGATACAATTTGGTAAAAAAATAAACGGTTTATCAGATTATGATTCAGAAAAGTATGTTTTGTAGATTGTTGTTTTAAATATTAATAATATTAATATGGGGGAGGTTGGAGACTGGTGATGTGAGTATCTCTCTATTCCCCATGGTGATTGATTTCGCCATATGAAGGGTTTTTAGCCATCCTGAGGTCTCTACCCCTATGAAACTTTCATTGGAAGTCTTAATAAAGATATGTTTAGCCATTGCTGGTTTTAAATTTCTGGAAGGTGCGATATATTATTGGGTAGTCTTAAATAAGACAATAACTAAGAGTTGGTCTGTTTGGATTGCATCCGGATCTAGTCATATCACTCCCATGCTAAAGAATCTTCACTGGCTACCTTTCCTATCCAGAATCAAATACAAAATCCTTGTAATCACCTTCAAACTCTTCCACAAATCATGCCCACAGAACCTTCTACAAAAGCCTCAGGAGAACAGATCCAGGAGAAGCTCTGCAAAGAACATGCTTGCATTTCCACAGAAGTTAACCACAAGAAACCAAACATGTACATGCACATTTTCTCTATACTCACCACAAGATCTCCGTACCTCCCCTGACCTCACAACCTTCCACAAGCTCCTAAAAACCTTCATGTTCAAAGAGCACTTTGAAGATATAACTT
Source organism: Ichthyophis bannanicus (assembly GCA_033557465.1). Taxonomy (NCBI): domain Eukaryota; kingdom Metazoa; phylum Chordata; class Amphibia; order Gymnophiona; family Ichthyophiidae; genus Ichthyophis; species Ichthyophis bannanicus. The sequence goes on along the minus strand of CM066031.1, from coordinate 1,711,714,964 downwards.
GACCTTGAGTTTCTTACGATTCTCTTCTGTACATTTGCCCTCCTAATCAACTCCAGACATCCTACTGACTCAATTGGCTTGCATTGCATGTCACATGATATTTAAACTGTCAACCCCATCTCCTTCCCCTTTAACATTTTTTCTCCCATATTTAAACTGAAACACTCCTCCTTCCTTGTTATTCTAAAAGTTAAAGTTACGATAAAGTTAAGTTATTTTACTTTGTAATCCATGTTCTCTGCAATGTTGAAGTTTTGTTCCATATAAACAACCTTGACCTTTGGAAATGCGGTATTTTAACCTGTTAAATAAAATCATTAAATAAAAATCTTTAAATGCTCCAATTAAGAGCCAGCATTTCATTTTAAGTACCTGTTTATGTTGTTGGTGTCTCCCTGTGCTGCAGTTTTGTTAAAGTTAGTTTTCCATGCAGCCATAATTACATTTATATAATATTTCTTGAATGTCGTGGTATTTTAATAGATAGTGGGTCATTTTGGTGGGGTGTAATTTTTGACATTTAAATAGTGGACTGCTTCAGTGGAGTGCAAATGTTTGATCTTTAAATAAAGTGCACATTCACTCACAGATCATACAGTAAATTACTATGCATCATTTTTATTTTTAATTCATTTTATTCACATACTCATTTCATGTTTAGTTATCTGCTGTAGAGATAATATAGGAGGTATATTTGACTACTGGGATAAGCAGAATGAAATCTGTGTACCTTTTAGGAACCCAATAGGTAATTGTGACCTGGATGGACCACTGTTGGAAATAGGACACTGGGCTTGATGGACCTTGGTCTGACCCAGTATGGCATTACATGCTTATGTACATTAGAGGTATTTTGGGATTATGTTGAACCACTTTAACAGGCAGCAGTTAGATAGTAAATACAGATGGAATTGGTTTCTTAAAAATGCAGCACTCACTTTTCACAATGCTATAGATCTTGCCACATGTTTTCTATGACAGGCACTCTGAGATACTGCTTGCTATTTATTACATAGTGCAGGTAAAGGTCAGGTTCCATATTTATGTGCACTTTTAGGCTGATGTTGAAATTAATATTGAATATGCATCATTTATGTGTTCTGTTTGTTTTCAGAAATATTGCATGACCCTTGAAGCAGGCAATTGCTGAAACATTGCCTTACAGGGTCCTTTTATAGAAACATGATGGCAGAAAAAGACCACATGGCCTATCTAGTCTGCCTTCCATATCAACAACAATAATCCCCTTTTTATCTTTATGCACAGTGCATGTATGCTGTGATTTTATGCTATATTAAATTTATGTTCTTTTATACTGTATCTATGGTGGTATTGCTTCTTTCATATATCTTTTTATGTGTTGTTGCTGTTGTTAAGGATGGCCCGGACATCCTGCTTCCAGAATTGGGCTCAATGTTCCTTGATCTTGAGAAGCAAATGTTTCAAATCATCTTCACTTTCAGCCAGTAATGTAGTATCATCAGCATAGTGAAGGTTATTGATAAGTCTTCCACCAATATTCACATCTGTATTGTCTTCATACTGTCCTGCTTCTCTGATGATATGTTCTGCATATAAATTAAACAGGTATGGGGAAAGTATGCAGCATTGTACATCATTGTTGATTTTAAACCATTCTGTTTCTTCTGGTTCAATTTGAACTGTTGCTTCTTGATCAATGTAAAGGTTGTGAAAGAGAACTATCAGTTGTTCTGGTATACCCATGCTTCTTAATGTGGCCCAGAGTTTCTCACAGTTTACAGAAGTCAAAAGCCTTGTTGTAGTCAATAAAACACATATAGATATCCTTTTGGTATTTTTTTGTTATTTCAAGGATGCATCTCTTATCCGCGATGATGTCTCTCGTTCCTCGCTCTTTCCTGAAACCTACTTGCACTTCAGGCAATTCTTGTTTCAGGTATGGTTGTAGTCTCTTCTGAATGATCTTGAATATGTTCTTGCTGACATCTGGGATCAGAGCGATTGTGCGATAATTTCCAGTCAGTCGTTTCACCTTTCTTTAGTATTGGTATATACACAGATCTTTTTCATTCAGTTGGCCATGAATTTGTTTTCCAAATTTCCTGGCAGAGCCTTGTAAGTATGGTAACAGCTATAGCCAATTGCTGTAATACTTCAGTGGGAATGCCATCAATGCCTGGCACTTTGTTCTTTGATAAGGCCTTAGATGCAGCTTTGACTTCTTCTTTCATCACCAATGGTTCCTGATTATAAGCTACAGGTTGAAATGGCTGTTGATCCACTTGATCTTTATGGTACATGTATAACTCTGTATATTCTTTCCACCCGAATCACAATCAGTCCTGTACATGCAGGCTGGGACTTCAATTCAGCCTGGCCTGCACGTACAAGACAAGCCCGACTAACTGAGTCAGGGCTTTTAAATTAAGCCGCTCCATTTAAAAGCTGTGATGCAAGCTGCCAGAACAAACTGTTTATTCCCTACAGCCTGACCCCTAGTTTGGCCTCCCGGGGCCAGGGTCAGGCTGTGGGGAATGCTCTCTGCCCCCTGCTGCCCTTTCCTATCCCCAGGACCGCCGATCCCTGCCATCCAGGGAAGTTATTCCACCTCGGAGGTGGAATAGCTTCCCCATTCAAGTCGCCGGCCCCTGATGTACAGGGCCGACATTAGAATCTGCCCTGCACATCTGGGGCCGGCGACTGCCCACTGCCTGCCCTAACGCTGCCCCCGATCCTCCCCTTTTCCACCCCCATCTAGCTTCCCCGTACAACCGGCGGGGAAGGTAGATGCAGGTGGGAGAAGACACAAATAGCAGGGAAGGACGCCCCATTGGGCCATCCATTCCCACTATTCGTGGCACAGAATCGGGCCCTCAGCAAATATATCATGTAAGGTATGTACATGCCAATGATGATGAATAGAGGACACCACTCCAGCAGCTTTAGTCGAATAAGGCATGACAAAAGCTGATTTATTTAACTGTTCCCAATTGTTATATTGTAACATTTCTTGTTGGGCAAACCTTGCTCTATAAAATGTTTTCCTTATCACCAATAGGGGATAGTCTCATTGCAAAAATCTGTACTTTAAAAGGGCAATTTTATAAACTCCCATGCAAATAATGTGCATTGCCACCCAAGCGGGGCCTGTGCTATAAATTAAAGGATGAGCATATTGCCAGGAGTCGACATTGATTACACAACACAAATTGATTTGCATGCACAAAACGTTTCTTGCAAGCATGCAATGTGTGAGAAAGCTTTATTTAAAATAAAGACTAACTAGACTATTTTTGGGCTATGCACACCCCTAGTGTGTGTGGCTGGTCGCTTAACATATCAAAGTCTTAGGAGAAAGAGACAAGCTTTCACTTGCTTCCTGGAGTAGAGGTAATATTGTGTCAGGTGAAGCCCTTGTGTGAATGAGTTTCAGGGTGTTGGGGGTGCTCCTGAGAAGGCTCACTAGCAGGTGAGCATCATGTGATCTCCTTCGGCAAAGGTATAGTTAGGGATGCTCCTTGAGAAAACTTTAGAGACCTTGAACGTGTCTAGAAGGAGATCCTATTCTTCAAGTAGTTTTTTGCTCATTTCCCCTAAGGGCCTTGAAGATCTGTAATAGTGTTTAGTGTTAATTTTAGCCCTGTAGTGCACTGGTAGCCAGTGAAGATTTTTGCAGGAATTTTGGAATGTGATCACATTGCTTGCAAGCTTCTAAGTCGTGCTGCAGCATTCTGAATTACTTTGAGCTGGTGCAAATCTTTTGTGGACAGATATTGTAAAAGGCATTACCGTAGTCCAGCCTTGATGTTATTGTATAATGATGTGGACCACTGTGACAAAACTTGCCTTTTCATTGTAGGAAGATAGATTGCTTAGTTGATGCATGTGATCAAATGCAGCACCTAAAGCATGTTTGCATTTGGGGGATCAGAGTAAGAGTCAAGTGCAACTGTAGGCCAAAATTTCAGAATTGTGACTTAAAGGGGAATTCAAAGCTCCTCAATGGACTGCTTGCATTAAGGACTCACGGGAGCTTTGTTTTACTTTGGTTCAGATACAATGGTTTTCTGCCCATTCTTGAATTGCAGTTAGAGTCAGTTTGCTTAGAGCTGTACATAAGTCTGGCTCAGTGAGTATGAGTGTCTATATATCTTCTGCATAGATGTAGAACTATTTCTCCATTGAATTAACCAGCTCAGCTAGTGGCTTGGGGTAGATATTAAACAAAATAAGTGAATCTAAGGTGAATAAGCATCTCACAAACTATGCAGTGGAAACTAAAGTATTGACAGGCATTTCTGGCTTTTTGCCTTTCATCATGCTGAAATCATGCCTCCTGTATGCTTAGTGGGATCTCCCACCTCTTTCTATAGTTGACCAGTCTCATGCAAGCAACTTTGAATGTCGGAAAGGGGTTAATAAGATTCATACATAGATACATGTAAATGAGGCAGCTCATACATTCCATGACTCATAGCTATGTTGACAGGAAGTGCTTCATAGACTCATCCCATTCACCTCCGTTCAGCCACTTTTGCAACCGCTACTCGTATACCTAGCAAATATTTTTATTTGCCAGTCTGAGTCAATAGTTATTCATTTTTGGCTGCTTTCAAGCACATCGACTCTCATGTTTTGTAAAAATGAATCAGTAATCAAAATATCTCTAAAATTCTAATGATACCAGCAGCCACAGAACCACATTTATTTTCAGGATAGATTACTTTTTCAAGACGTAGCACTTTCCATTTCAGTAATGAGTTCTTTTCTTCTATCCTTGTCATTTTACTATCCTGCAGTCATTACACATACAAAATATTCTTTCCACAAATCATAGCTAACAGCTGAAAACAGCAATAATGGCCAGAACAGAACATTCTGTGCCATACCTAAATGAATTAACTATTTCTTTGGAAACACTAGAAGCTCTGTGAAGTTTATAGAGAGAGGCCATAATAAAAGCTTCAAAAAGTACATTTGTGGTTCAAACCAAATCAATCAGGAGATGGTCCAAAGAAGGCAAAGAGGTTGTTAGCCACCTAAATCCACTGATAAGTCCTTGTCCACTTCCTCCACCTGAATAAGAGTTGCCAGGAGGCAGAAGGTTTTTTGTTTCCTTTTTAGGTGTGATTTGTTTATGTGATAGCATCTATTGGGGAAGGTCCATGCATTCTGTGTGTCCATCCATCTGTTCCCATCTATTTATGCATTTGGAAGCGGAGGAGTAGCTTAATGGTTAGAGCACTGGCTTGGGAACCAACAGAACAGTGTTCAATTCCAACTAACACTCTTTGTGACCTTGGGCAAGTCACTTAACTCTCCATTGACTCAGGAAAAATCCAAGATATCAATGTCCCTGTTTAATGTACATTACCAAGTTTAAGTTACATTGTTAGCTGCTTTGACTGAAATGATAAAGTGGTATAAAAACCTGTTAAGTAAATATATGTGTATGCTTACATGCAGCAGTGAAGCAAAAAGCTGGTGGGAGTCCTTAGTCCTTGCTGGCAAAAAGAGCAAAGACATGGCAGTGAAGAGCCAGTGGGAGTGACCAGATCTGATCAGCAGGGACATGGCAGTGAAGAGCCAAATGGAGTTCCCAGGTCCTACAGGCAAGCAAAGGAGGGGCAGTAAAGTACCTTGTATATATATATATATAAACAAAAACAAGTAAAAATAAAACGTTGTGAGTGCATATGTATTCATCCCTTTTACTGTGAAACCCCTAAACAAGATCTGGTCCAACCAATTAACCTCAGAAGTCACATAATTAGTTGATTAGGGTTCACCTGTATGCAATCAGTGTCACATGATCTGTCACATGATGCTTGTATAACTATACCTGTTCCGAAAGGCCCCTGACTCTGCAATTGTAGGAACAATGGATGGCACTAAATACAGGACAATTCTTGAGGAAAATCTGTTTCAGCCTGCCAGAGATTTGAGATTGGGATGAAGGTTCACCTTCCAGTAGGACAATGACCCTAAACTCACTGCTAAAGCTGGTTTAAAGGGAAACATTTAAATGTCCTGGAATGGCCTAGTCAAAACCCAAACCTCAATCCAATTTACAAACTGTTCCATTACTTGACAATCTGTGCCATTACATTGCTGTACACCAATGCAACCCATCTAACTTGAAAGAGTTGGAGAAGTTTTGCCTTAAGGAATGGGTAAAAATCCCAGTGGCTAGATGTGCTAGAGACTTACCCCAAGAGACTTGCAGCTGTAATTGCAGCAAAAGGTAGCTCTAATACATATGCACACTCTTGCTTTCCGTTTTTTTTCTTAATTATTGTTTGTGTCACAATAAAGGATATTTTGCACCTTCAAAATCATAGGCATGTTGTGTATATCACATGGTGCTAACCCCTAAAATTCCATTTTAATTCCAGATTGTAATGCCATAAAATAGGACAAACACAGGGGGGATGAATACTTTTGCAATGCACTGTGAATATGAATTTAAATCTATTTTCAGCACCAATTTTTCCTGCTAGATTGTGGCTTAAAACTATTCTAAGATAGCTGGCTAAGCATAGCTGCTGTCTTCGTTATTCAGCAGCTCTTTCACAGTCAGGTCCTAAGGGATGCCATCCCTGCCTTTATGAATGCTAACTGTAGTGATAACACCCATAATACTTAAGAAATAGAAATTAAAATTAATAAGACTGGTTAAAAATGGCCCTGTAGACTTATTGTTTCACTTATTGTATTTCTCATGTAAGTTTATTACAAAACCAGACTCAAGATAGCTTTAAATGAATTCTACAATATTTGAAGACAATGAACATTACATATTCATTTAGCATTGCAAATTAGTATTGTTATGTTTAGGGTTTGGGTGCATTTTATCTTATGGTTAAGGAAAAGATAGAATCAGAGAAAGAAATAGAGACCTCAATGCCCAAAAACCCTGGTTATAGTGTTATGGAAAGAATTGAGCGATGTGTGTTTCAGAAGATTTTTGTTGTTTTTTTATATTGTAGCGGCTGATTGTATCCAAAGAATTATACTAGGAGTCAGTTTGCAGAATTCAAATCAAGTTTTAATGGGTAACACAGGCTCAGCTGGAACAGATCCAAACAGACAAAAAGGCTGAGCCCCGAGGTGCACTCGCAGCTTGCTTATATACATTCTCACATATCCATTTTCATCATTAAATCAAAGCAAATTCTCTATTGGCTACTAAATCAGTGACCCTTCTATTGGCTACTCTTTCTCCACTCCAGCCCCCCTTCTCCCTCGTTAAGACATTCCTGCATCTGCAGAGTAAATTCTCTTATCTACAAACTTCAAAGAATACAGAGACATTCAAAAACCTAGAGGGTGTTATCTGTAAGGCACTGCCACCTGACATAACAGCACAGACCAGCTGGACCTACCAAATGTGATCTTTCCTGCTCTGTGAGGTGGGGGCCTGTCCTCCAGGTCCGGAGACAGGACCCACCATAAATGCATGGTTTAATTAATTTATTGTAGGTATCAGGACATTCCTGGCTCCAAGAAAGCCTGAGTGATTAGAGTTCAAGGAAGGTTTGGCACTCTTGAGCAAACAGGATAAGGGAGGGGGGAGAAGGGAGAGCAGAATTGTTCAAAAACCGTTTTTAAAAGCAAATCTTTTCTCTCCAGCACTAGTCTCAAGTGGGGGTGGGTAATTCAATATTGTTATAGATACATTTCTATGCATGAGGCCTACCAGAGGCCTGGCTAATTTCTGGGGGCTACCACAATATATCTACAAGAAGTAGCATAAGAGACATAGCAATGGCATGAGAGCTCATGCATGGACAGTGGAATATGATTAGCTCACTCCATGGTACATGTACAGAATATGGTTGGTCTGATACAACAGTATATGCACCAACACTTAGGTGTAGAACAGAAGTTTGACCTTCTCTCAAAGTGAGGCCAATAGAAGAGTTCACACCCTTCTTTGGATGAATAAGATAAGGATGATGGAGATGCAACCCAGACTGAAACCCTCCACAGAAGAAGGGGTATTTGGAATAAAAGTTGAACACTTGACTCCAACACAGGGTAACAAGATTTGCAGGCGGAGCAGGAAGACTTTGCAAGGCCATGGTGCCAGGACTCCAGCTTTTCATATTTCTTATTCTTTTATTTTTTCTTATCTTTTAAAAAAATACAAAAACAAGCCCCTTTTTCCTCAGGGCCTCCTGTGCACTGTGGGCCTACTTATTTTCTCCAAAATGGAGAAGCCCATCAGCGGATTTAAAAAATGATTTGGAGCCTGCGTCAGAAGCCTTATGAGGAGAGACTTGAAGACCTAAATATGTACACTTTGGAGGAGAGGAGGGATAGAGGAGATATGATTCAGACCTTTAAATACTTAAAGAGAAATAATGAACAAACAAACCTCTTCCAGAGACGGGGAAGCTGTAAAACTAGAGGGCATAACATGAAGCTGCAAGGTGGTAAATTGAAAGGCAATGTCAGGAAATACTTTTTTACTGAAACGGTGGTGGATGCTTGGAATGCCCTCCGGATGGAGGTGGTGGGGACAAACACAGTGACAGAATTCAAAGTGGCCTGGGACAAACACTGTGGATCACTTTACAGCAACAAGATTAAATCAAAATAAACTGAACCATCTAATTTCTCAACAAATAGGGGTGTCCTACATGGAGTGATGGGGGGAGGAGCGGTGTGTTCACCCCTAAACAAACAAAGATATGGGGAGGGGTGAAGACATGGGGGGCGTGCACCTGCTCCTGGTGGGTGCACCACTAAGCAAAGACATGGGTAGGGGTGCACATACTCCCTAAAAGACATGGGAAGGGGTGCACCTACTCCTGTCATATTGCTGGGCAGACTAGATGGACCATACTGGTCTTTATCTGCCATCATTTACTATGTTACTATGTTCCAGCACCATATCAATCACTGATAAATATGATTGGTGCCTCGGCCTGGACCACATTCGCCCTGAGTACTCCCTCGGTAAACAAATGACAAAAAGGGGCCTTGGGAACTGGGCCAAGAAATTCGGGGAACCTTTTCCCTTGGACACCCTATCCTTGGCATCGACTTCTTTAAGGGCCAGATCGGGATCTCCAACTTCCAAATGCTCTAAGGAATGCAGATATGGAGAGAAAAAGTCAAAGAAACTTTCTCCATCATGCCCAAAAAAAGACAAATTAGCCACCTGAGAACCCTTGGAGGCATTGAAGGAATCGAGCCAGAAGTCCAAAGACCCTTCCTGTAACATCAAGGGAGTGGCACAAAAATGCAGATAATCAGGTGAAGATACAAAAAACAGTCCAGTACGTGATTATTATAGGAAAGACAAGTTTATTCTCATTTATAGGCCCATTACCACCTGACACAGGCCGTGTTTCGATTACCCTTCGTCAGGGGTGGAATTGGTGGACACACTACAACCATAAAAACATACATAATAAAATAAATATAAAAGTTAGCTACAATAAGAACAGATGCTAAAAATAATCAATAATACAAAATCATATCAATATTTAATGTCCAACTGCAACAGATGGAAAATTTTTTTAAATTTTTTTTACCTTAATGTTGGGTACTGAGGACACTTCACCTTGTGACCATTATAAAGTGAACCTTGTAGGTAAAACTATAAATATAATCAATGACAATTAAAAGATAATGAACTCAAATTATATAATAAAACCATCATAAAATCATATGCATGAATATATATGAACATTGATAAAACATCAATAAAAATAACAATGATAATAATTAGAAAAATAACAACTGTAGCAAGAACAGGAACGTAGCAGGAGCGAAATGAATCTGATAATATCAGACTAAGCCAATATTACTTATTAAAACCTATATCCCTTTTTTTGAGAGACCTGTCAGGGAGTTTTAAAAATGATATTTATATAAAACCTACTATAACGGTGACCATTCACCGTATTTGTCCTCCAAATGTTCAATATCTTTCAGCAAAATGTAGACTGCCTCACAGGTTACGCTAAAGAAATGAATGAAAAGAAAATTTTTTAAGCCGATTATGCACACTTTTCTAAAGCGTCCCAATTACTTCTCCCACTCAGTGTATATTTCCTTAAGGCAATAGTGCTCTATCTTCATAAATTCCCCTAAAATTTTAAAAGACTTACTAAATCAGACATCAGCTTGAAGATTTACATTAGTATCTGAAGCAATTAGAAAAAAACGCCGGCTCATGCGCGTTTAAATTCAAGGCTGCACGAAGCGGGAAGCAGAGGTGGGCGGGCTAGGGGGCGGAGCCAAAGGATCAAACCCCTTCAAAGGATTATATATAAACCATAGTATATTATGCTTTCCAAGATGATATGCAACCATATATAGGAGACAAATTAATACTTTCCTCATGTTACACAGGAGCCGATCATTATCGACCTTCTTAAAAATGCTACTGAAAAGATCACGAGTGCACCAGCACAAGGAAAAAGGAGGAGGGGGATAAGATGGTGTTCCTCCTTATGATCCATACAGTACAATTACATTTTACAAAAGATATGAAGCCATATACAAAAGAGAAACGAGCACTATGTTCATACTATGCAAGAACGGGTCTTTATTCCTACATATACTTAAAAAACCAGCTAAATAAAATCAACAAATACGAGTGCATAAAGGGGGTCGTCCAGGACTTCACCAGACTCCAGTCACAAGTCCAGGCATCCCCAGTGGAGGGCTTGTCCTCCAAAGCCTCAGTGGGGATTCATGAGGTACCCGGAGCCTCGGCCTCCATTGAACCCTTGAAGCCGTGCACTGGTACTGTAGCATCCAGCCTCGTTCCATCTGGGGACCAGGCTCAGGCTACTTCCTTAGAACAAAGCATGCTAATGTTGAAAAGGACCTTGGCAGCTCTACTGGTGGCCTCGGTGCAAGTAACACCATCAGCCCCAGAGACATTGCCATCGTCATCGCCCTCGATGCCTTATCAAACATCGACAGTTCCGATGTCATCAATGCAGCTTCCTCGTAGCTCAGAGGTTCCGGTTTCGATACCTTCTTCGATGCCATTGTCCGTGGATCCTTCGTGGTCAATGCATCACTTGGAACCGGAGGACATTGACTGGAATTGACGAGACACTCGATGCTGAAAACGATGATACTTTCCAGAGTTCGATACCCTATCCTCGGACTCGGACCATCGGTTCCTAGACTCTGATAAGCTCCGGGACTTCGCATCAGGACCCTCACCTCCAACAACCAGTACCCAAAGGAAATCCCCTTCAGAAGATATGTCATTTCAAGAGTTCATTAGGGACATGGCGGCTGGCCTGTCATCCAGGTGGATTCGGAACCAGAGCCCAGGGCGGAGGAGCTGGAGATACTCCAGTACCCCACTGCACCAAAAGAGGCCACTATCCTTCTGGTGCAGCATATACTTGACAACCTAATGTTGAGGATGTGGGAGACTCCTCTCACTATTTCTCCCATAATTTGTCGACTTGATACGATGTATCGAGTTCCTGACTGCCCGGGATTTCAAAAAACGCAGTTGCCTCACGATTCTATGGTGGTGGAATCAGTGATGTGCCACATTAAAAGCGGGAAAAAACATGCGTCCGTACTTCTGGGTCAGGAACCAAGGAACCTCGATTCTTTTGCTCGCCGCACTTTCCAGGGCTCGATGCTAGCTAGCATGATTAATTTCTACATCTTTTATATAGGCATGTTCCTGAAGGAACTGAATAATGACTGCGGGGGGGGGGGGGGGGTGTCTTCCTTTCCTCCCAGAGGAAAAACAACCAGCTTTTCAGGCAGTCTTGTCCCATAGTCAGAACGTATTGACATTTGTTAACAGAGCAGCTTTTGATGCGTTTGAATCATCTAGTAGAGTTTGATCTGTAGCTATAGGGGCAAGATGACTAGCCTGGCTTCAGGCCTCTGACTTGGAACAGTGGGTCCAAGACAAGTTGGCAAGCATCCCCTGCATAAGCGAGAACCTGTTTGGCAAGAACTGGTGGGAGAAGGCAGGAGAACTAGAGACTGATGACACTACCCTTAAAAGGCTCTCTAGAACAACTTCTGACCCCTCTAAAAAGAAGACTCAATTTAAGAAAGCCTTCTAGCCAAAGAAGAGGAGGATTTACCCGTCTTACTCCCAGCCAGCTTACCAACTCAACAAAAGCCAAAGGGATCCAAACAGGCCAAGAAGCCTAAGCTAACAAAGCAGCAACAGCAGAAGCAGCCACAGCTGCAGACAGCAACCACTATCCTGAGTTTTTGGCTCCCAGTCAGGGAACATAGCCAATTCCCAATAACATCTATCAGACTCACTCCCCATTCCAGAGAGGATCTCACACTTCATGAGTCAGTGGAATACCATCACCACAGAAAGATGGACTCTCATTATCATTCAAAATGGATACCATCTCAACTTCCAGGAACTTCCCCCTCACCATTTCAGAGGGGACATTCCACCAAAGCCTCCCCTCAATACCCTTCTACAGGAAGAGGTAGTATCACTCCTCACCCAAGGAGCCGTGGAACCGTGCCCTCCCTAGAACGCCATAAAGGCTCCTACTCCCCCTACTTCCTCATTCCAAAGAAGTGTGAAGGTCTCAGGCCCATCCTGGACCTCAGGGATCTCAACAAATTCCTAGTAAAAGAAAAATTCAAGATGATTTCATTGGGGACCCTTCTTCCTCATCTACAGCAGAATGACTGGCTTTGATCCCTAGAACTCAAAGAGGTCTACACTCACATCCTCATCCACCCAAGCCACAGACAATATCTCAGATTCACTTGTCAGGGAAGACATTATCAATACAGGGTTCTTCCCTTCGGCCTAGCATGAGCACCAAGGTTTTTCCTATGGCCGTTGTGGCAGCTCACCTGTGGATAAACAAAATTTTTGTTGTCCCTTACTTAGATGAATGGCTCATAAAGGCAGACTCCCCTGGAGAACTCTGCTCAGCTCTAAAAGAAACCATAACACTTCTACAGTCTCTATGTTTCATAATAAACTTCCCAAAGTCTCACCTAGTTCCTACTCAAAGGCTGGAATTTATAGGAGCTATTCTAGATACCAAACAGTGCAAGGCCTTTCTCCCACAAGACCGCATGCAGAGGCTAATACACTTGGCAAACAGCATGCGGCAAAGTCAAAAGGCAATAGCACGTTCCTTCTTAAGATTGCTGGGACACATGGTTTCCACAGTGCATATAGTCCCATATGCCGGACTTCACATGCAGCAAATGCAATGGACTTTCTCAACCCAATGGACTCAGACGACAGGAGATCTACAGGATTACATCCAGGTAACACCTCCCATGGCACTCTCTCTTCAATGATGGACTCTCCCAGTGAATCTCCTCGCAGGGTCACCATTTCGACCATCCCAACCACAACATACTCTCACAACAGATGCTTCCAAACAGGGTTGGGGGGCTCACCTGGAGTCTCTCTCCACACGAGGCCACTGGACTATTCAGGAGTCCAAACAACAAATAAATCTTCTAGAGCTTCGAGCAATCTTGAGGGCTCTTCAAGTCTTCCAGGATCGACTCTCCAATAGTTCAATCCTCATTCAAACAGACAACGTTTACATACAACCAGTATGCATGATCTTCCAAAAGTTCAATATCAGCTACCACTTGTATGCGGACGATATTATGATTTACACTCAACTGGATGTAAACAATCCCAATTATAACCAATTAGAAGAATGCCTACTCGAAATGCAAAACTGGCTCCGTCTCAACAATATGTCGATTAACCATAAGAAGACTGAAGTAATGTTCATTTCAGGGAAACAAGATTTTGATCCTCCTGCAACCATCACCCTGAACAATAACTCCTATCACTCTAAAAAAGAGATAAAATATCTAGGTGTACTGATTGATGATAACTTAAAAATGGACAAACACCTCCGGTCAGTCAACAGAGCAATATTTCACAAGCTGAGGGTTCTTCAACCTATACGCAGCATCATTGACCATTCTGACTTCAGAACAGTAGCACAGGCACTCATCATTCCCCACTTTGACTACTGTAATGCCATCCTTCAGGGTCTACCGAAAAAAACAATAAACATCTTACAAATGGCACAAAATGTTTCAGCCAGGATCATCATGAACAAGAGCCTAGTAGATCACATTACACCAGTCTTGATTGAGCTACACTGGTTACCCATCCCGGCACGAATAATATACAAAGTGCTAATCACAATATTCAAAATCATCCACAAAGTATCCCCCTCGTTCCTTTCTAACCTCATCACCACTCAACCTCTCAACAGAAGCAGGCGGACCATGAACCTGAACACCCTCTGCATACCAAGCAGCTTAAGAGCAGTCAATATGCGGACAAGCAACCGGGCTTTCACTTATTTGGCTCCCATACTCTGGAGCCACCTGCCTCACGAGATACGACAGATCAACGACCTAAAGGACTTCAGAAAACAGATTAAGACCCATCTTTTCCAATCCCATTACGGCATCACCTAGACAGATCTGTGATGCAGTTATGTATATATGTGAATATGTGAATATTTGACCCCTCTTTGAGACCCCTAACTGTGTGCTGTGCTGTGCTTTCCCTATCAAATCAATAGTATATTTCATCAAAATTTCTGTCTTGATTTGTCATTTTCACGCATGTAATCAAGCCGCTACTGATCGCTGGAAGTAGCGGCATACAAATGTATGCTAAATAAATAAATAAAATAAATCAAGTAGCCATGTTTTACATAAACAAACAAGGGGGAATGGGCTCTCTTTCCCTATGTCAGAAATCTTGCGAACTATGGATCTTTGTCATTCAGCACCACATGCAACTTAAAGCAATCTACATTCCAGGAGAGGACAATCTCCTGGCGGACAGGCTCAGCTGTGTTCTCCAGCCTCACAAGTGGTCTCTAGACCAGACAGTGACAAACAGGTTGTTCAACATATGGAGAACTCCATGGATAGACCTCTTTGCCACTCAACTGAACACCAAGCGTCCCCGGTTCTGCTCGAAACTACCATCCAAACTCAGACTAGCATCAGTCGCCTTCATGATCCATTGGGGGCAGAGTCTCCTTTACATGTTTCCAACCACCGCCCCTAATCTCAAAGACCCTCCTCAAATTAAAAGAGGACAAGGGATCCATGATCCTCATAGCCCCTCACTGGGCTCATCAACCTTGGGTCTCCTTCCTGCTCCAGCTCTCACAGACCCCACCAAACCAGTTAGGATCCAAATTGGGTTTCCTTTCCTCCATCCCAGTCTATAATCCCTTCGCCTTATGGCATGGCTCCTGAGAGCCTAATCTTGTGCAACCTTCCTCTTTCTTCAGAATTCAACTATCCTCCTTTTCTCCAGGAAACTGTCCACCAGGAAAGCTTATTCCTTCGAATAGTGTAGATACGCCTCATGATGCTCGCAGAATGCTCATAATCCCTTTGAAGCTTCAGTACCTACGCTGCTCACTATCTGTGCCACTTATCCTCATTGGGCCTTAAGTCTAACTTGATAAGAGTGCAACTCAGTGCCATCTCAGCTTTCCATACACCTGTGAATGATAAACTCATCTCCACGGCTCCCTTAGTAGCTCAATTTATGAGGGGCCTCCTCCTCATCAAACTACCCATCCACCTACCCCCAGTGGTGTGAGATCTCAATGTGGTTCTAGTCCAACTGCTCAAACCACTCTTTGAACCGTTGGCAACCACACAACTTTGCTACTTATCTTGGAAAGTGTTATTCCTCATAGCCCTAACCTCCACGAGACGTGTCAGTGAACTACAGGCCTTGGTAGTTCAAGTTCCATACACACGCTTCCACCACAACAAGGTGGTCCTATGAACACACCCGCACTTTCTCCCGAAAGTGGTCTCCCTTTTCCATATCAATTAATCAGTCATCCTGCCTGTCTTCTTTCTAAAACCACATGCCTCCCAAGCGGAAGCAATTTTGCATACCCTTAACTACAAAAGGGCTTTAGCTTTCTATATATAAAGGACAGAGAGCCTCAGGAAGTCTTCTCAACTCTTTGTATCCTTTGACCCAGCTCACCTGGACCTACCAGTGTCAAAACGCTCCTTATCATGTTAGATAGAGGATTGCATCTCTTTCTGTTACAACAAAGCAGGGCTTTCACTTATGGGGGACCTCACCGCTCACAATGTCCAGGAAATGTCTGTCACAGTAGGAAACCTTCGGGCAGTACCTATCTCTGAAATATACCAAGCTCCTCCATCCATACCTTTGCAGCCCACTACTGCTTGGACAAGGACTCTTGCCAGGATATGGCCTTTGGCCAAGTAGTCCTTCAACATCTCATTGGGACATAAGAAAACTCCTACCTCCCGCCCATTTCAATCCAGATCTCAGTGACAGGGAAGTTAAGGTCAACGACCCTAACCAAGGTTCACCCCCTCGAGATCTCTGAGCTAGGGAGTCCCATACATGAGGACTATATTCCTGCTTGTTCCTGGAGATAGCATAGTTACTCACCTGTAACAGGTGATCTCCGGGAACAGCAGGAATTTAGTCCTCACAACCCGCCCACCTCCCCATGGAGTTGTAGGATTCTCACTCTCTCTTGCTCTCCTTTCTTCAGCTAGACCCTCAACTGAGGAGAGTCAGTTAGGTGGGAAGGCAGCAGTGCAGGCATGGTAGACAGCTCCAAAAAGCTTTCCTATTGGTAGCTGGGGAGCTTCCCACTCTGGCTCCGTCGGTACCTGATGTCACCCATATATGAGGACTAAATTCCTGCTGTTCCCGGAGATCACCTGTTACAGGTGAGTAACTATGCTTTTTACTATTACTACTACTACTGAGCATTTATATAGCACTACAAGTCATATGCAGTGCTGCACAGACATGTAGGAGACAGTCCATGCTCATTAGATCTTACAATCTAGTCAAGACAAACACAGAAGGTGTAGGCAGGAACAAAGCAAGGGAAAGAAAAAGGAGATCAGGTGAGTCAAGATACAAAAGCAGCAGCGAAGAGGTGAGTTTTCAGCCTGGATTTGAAGAGGGTTAGAGAAGGTGCCTGGCGTACAGACCCAGGAAGTTTGTTCCAGGTGTAAGGCACAGCAAGGTGAAAGGAGCGAAGTCTGGAGTTAGCAGTAGAAGAGAAGGGCACAGATAGAAGCAGTTTGCTAAAAGAGCGGAGTTCCCAAGGGGGGTTGCAAGGAGAGATAAGAGAAGAAAGGTAGAGAGGAGCCACAGACTGAATGCATTTATAGGTCAGCAGCAGAAGTTTGAACTGGATGCGGAAATGGATAGGGAGCCAATGAAGTGACTTGAGAAGAGGAGTAATATGGGCATGACGAGGCTGGTGGAAGATTAGCCGCGCAGCAGAGTGTTGAACAGATTGAAGGGGAGAGAGATGATTCACAGGGAGACCAGCAAGGAGTAGGTTACAGTAGTCAAGACAGGAGGTGATCAAGGACTGGATAAGCATTTTAGTAGTGTGTTCAGAAAGGAAGGGGCGGATTTTGCTGATGTTATAGAGAAAGAAATGGCAGGTCTTAGCTACCAGATGGATATGTGAGGAGAAAGAGAGAGAGAAAGGAGTCAAAGACAACGCCCAGGTTGCAGGCTGAGGAAACAGGAAGGAGCACAGAGTTATCCACAGACACTGAGAAAAGAGGAAGAGGAGGGGAGGTTTTAGGGGGAAAGATAAGAAGTTCAGTCTTGGCCATGTTCAGTTTCAGGTGGCGGTGAGAATCCAGGCAGCAATGTCAGAAAGGCAGGCAGAGATCTGGGTCTGGATTGCCAGAGAGATTTCAGGCATAGAGAGGTAGATCTGGGAGTCATCAGCATACAGGTGGTACTGAAAGCCATGGGAAGAGATAAGCGCACCAAGGGACTGGGTATATAGAGAGAAAAGGAGCGGACCCAAGACAGATCCTCAGGTACACCAACTGGGAGTGGGGTAGCAGAGGAGGAGGAGCCACCAGAACACACACTGAAAGAGCGATGGGATAGATAGGAGGAGAACAGAGCCCCTAAAACCAAACGAGGACAGGGTATCGAGGAGAAGGTTGTGGTCGACAGTGTCAAAAGCAGCAGAGAGGTCAAGAAGGATGAGGACAGAGTAAAGGCCCTTGGATTTTGCGAGGAACAAGTCACTGGAGACTTTGGCAAGAGCCGTTTCAGTAGAGTGTAAAGGACGAAAGCAAGAATGTAAGGGATCCAGGAGGGCATGAGAGGAGAGGAAGTTGAGACAGTGGCTTTTTGTCCTCAGGCTTACCCTAACAGGGTTCATGTAGATCCGCTTGCAATATTGTTGCTGTAAACATCAGCTGGACATCATAAAATCTCTTCCAAACCCTTCTTAATCTGAACTCCTCTTGATTCCCTTTTCATGATTAGGTTAGGCCAGCCTGGGAGACCTCCTTTCAAGGCCAAACTGGCCATGAGGAGAGGCATCCCCTCTTCCTGCTCTGAGCCCATGGGTTTTAACAGCTCACCCAGTCCACAATGGCCAAGAATGCTCCCAGGCTCACATTAAAAGGGCTTTGTATAGTTGCCTCCAAAACACAGGAGGAGAACATCGACTAACATTGATGGGACACTTTGGCTCATCCTCCATTACATCACTTTATTATACTTTCAAGTTAGGAGCAGAGTCTCCAGAAATATTGTCATTCTATTGTCATTGTGGGCCTTCATACATTGGATTAGACTACATGCCCTGTTCAATGTAATTTCAGTTTGTTCAATGTAAACTGCCTTGATATCATGAAAGGCGGTATATAAGAAATGTTAAGTAAAATAAAATAAATACATGTATATTCCTGTATCCACATTCATGAATATATGAGGGTTTAAAAGGACAGTGAAAGGAAGGAGAATTTTTTTCTGCATTAGGTTTTTTTTTTTTTAAATGCTGTCAAGTCACTCCTGACTCAGCAGCCCCTGGGTTTTCTTGGCAAGGTATGATTGGAAGTAGTTTGCCAGACTTTTCTTCTAATGCAACTGAGAATACAGTGAGTTGCCCAAGGTATCAAAGAATCAAAGAGTGGAAATCAAACCACTAATTTATTGTGTAGTAGGCTGTTGCTTTAACCACTAGGCTCCTCTTCCACTGCTTTAAATACTTCTACCCAAAGGGGTTGCTGCTTTAAAATTCATTCTGCACCGATTTTATCTCTGGTGGTCATCTTAATGGCTTGTGAGAAGCCAAAGCAGCTCCAGCAATGTCTGCCCACATAATGCTATTTACTTCAGCTGAGGAAAGTCAAGCTGCCTGCCTACCTGCCTGCTTCATTCCTTCTCTGTGCTCCTGCCTTAACTTTCCAAAGCAGAAGACACAGAGACCTTTAAAATATGTTTTACAATTACAAAGCTTTGAGAATATGGTTTCAACTTCAAACAAATTCATTTTGGGAAGCCATTTAAGCTGAGGCAGCCATGAGGTAGCTATAGGTAGCCCTTCCCCCAAGCCATGCTGCGAACTGTAGATAGCCCTTCCCCCAAGCCATGCTGCAAGCCATGAGGCTCTGATCAGCCTGACCCTTCCCCCGCAAGCCATGAGGTAATCAGCCTGCTAAGAGAGACATTGAGATTCCAGTAGGCACCCTTCCCCCACTCCAGGTCTGAGCACAGTATTTCCCTAGCCCTGAAACCAACAGACCAGAGCATACCGGTTTGGACAGGTCACCCAGGTACCTCCCCAGGGGCTGCTGATTGGTGGGCAGGAAATACCTGTGGCAAATGGGATTGTAGAATGAGTTTAAAACTGTACTATATATAAGGCATTGTAGGCCGTCCCTCGGGGTTCAGACCCTTGTGGAGGTTGCTGGTATCTCTGTCTGATCCTGTGTGCACATTAAAAGTTCCTGTTTGCATTCCAGCCTGTCTGAGAGTCTTCCTTCTGTGGGTGAGTGATAGAATAAGAGCTTTTCACAGCGATTGCTGCCACAAATTGGTGCATTGGCCGGGAAATATTAAAAGAAAAGCCTCTCTCATCACACCCACGGTGGGAAGACTTCTGCTTTTGCAGCATCTGGGCCTCCACCAGTCAGGGACCGGCCCCTCCAGGTGATTAACTGTCCTTGGCGCCCCCGGGCCACTTTGTGCTCGGAAGGACACCTTGATTTGTCTGGACAGCTGGTCCCTGCGGTTGAATCCCCGATTGAAAAACCAGCTGGATAGACTGGCATCCAAACTTCCTGTCTGATCAGAGTTCTGGTGAGTACCGCTACCTTCTAGTTCTGTACTCTATCTGTGAGTCCTGGTAATTTCTGGGAACCTGTAGCAGCCTGATCAACTGCACGAGCAGTCCTAGTAGGGGCCTTAGTGGCCCTGAAGCCATTGCTCGTCCTGTATCTGAATCTGAATACCGGTAAAATCTGAATATCTGAAACTGCAGTAATCTGAGATCTTTTAAAAGCGCTGCCGAAAGAAAAAATGTAACTAAATATAGCACTTGATAAGTTAAACATACCTGAGATAAAGAATAGATCGCTGCTTCTCTTCTTTCCGTTCTGCTTGTGGAGAGTTTTCTGAAGCGTGACTGCAAGGAGAGGGCTCTAATATGCTTCCGTTGTGTTCCGTTTCTAATTTGTGTTAATTTCTGCTCCGGTGTGAATTCTGCCCTCCATGTGCTCCGGTGTGGTTTTACTGCCTTTCTCTGAACCCCCGATGTAATTTCTGTGCTCCGATGTAAATTTCTGTTCCCCCCCATGCTGCCGCTGTGTTAATTTCTGCTCCGATGTTGAATTCTGCCCTCCATGTGCTCCGGTGTGGTTTTACTGCCTTTCTCTGAACCCCCGATGTAATTTCTGTGCTCCGATGTAAATTTCTGTTCCCCCCCATGCTGCCGCTGTGTTAATTTCTGCTCCGATGTTGAATTCTGCCCTCCATGTGCTCCGGTGTGGTTTTACTGCCTTTCTCTGAACCCCCGATGTAATTTCTGTGCTCCGATGTAAGTTTCTGTTCCCCCCATGCTGCTACTGTGTGATTTCTGTGCTCCGATGTTGAATTCTGCCCTCCATGTGCTCCGGTGTGGATCTACTGCCTTTCCCTGAACCCCCGATGTAGTTTCTGTGCTCCAACGTAAATTTCTGTCCCCCCCCCCCATGCTGCCGCTGTGTTAATTTCTGCTCCGATGTGAACTTCTCTCTCCGTTGTGCCCCGATGTGAATTTCTGCCTTCCTTGGGCCTCCGCTGAGGTTTTGTGCCTCCCGGTGCTGTCCCGGTGCACCGCTGACCTCCGCTGAATTTATCTGCCTTCCCTGGGCCCCCGCCGAATTTCTCTGCCTTCCCTGGGCCCCCGCCAAATTTCTCTGCCTTCCCTGAGCCCCCGCCGAATTTATCTGCCTTCCCTGGGCCCCCGCCAAATTTCTCTGCCTTCCCTGAGCCCCCGCCAAATTTCTCTGCCTTCCCTGGGCCCCCGCCAAATTTCTCTGCCTTCCCTGGGCCCCCGCTGGGTTTCCTGCCTTTAAAACCAAAAATAAATAAATAAAATGCTAAACTTTTGTTTTTTTTAGTTGATTGAAAGAGAAGTGATGCTTGGAAGTCCACCATTTCCCCTTTTTTCCATCTGTAAAGAGCCGGTGTGGAAGAGCACGAGGAGGTAGCAGCCATCTTGTGGACACCACGTGCGTTTCTCTGCACTGATCTAGTGCACAGCACGTGTATTTCCCTGTGCAGAGGTATTGGGCTGCCCTGGAGTGATCCTGGAGCTCCATCTAGTGGTCATTTAAAAACTAGCTGTATTTTTATCCTTATGGTTAAAGTGATCCTGGAGCTCCATCTAGTGGACATTAGAAAATAGCTAGCTATATTTCTCATATTTCTAATATCCTCATGGTAAAAGTTAAATCCTATGATACAGCTAGAGAGAGTGTGTGTGATGTATTTGTAACAAGCTGCTACTGAGGAAAGAGAGTGTATGAGTATTCGCTGCTGAGACGTCTCTGTTTTCTGTTTTCCCTCTTTCTTTTTCCCTTTGTGGTCCTGTGTGTTTTGTGCAACCAAACTCTGCCTGTTACCAGGATTATATTGTATATTGTATTCCCAGAAGTGAGATTAGAAAATTTACACTGAACATTGTGATTTGTGAATTGTGATTAGAGCATGGGGTCCGGAGGCTAAATTATAGTGAAGGAGTATCCGGACCAGCTTCCCTATATAGATTCATGGCTGGCCCATATAGTTAATGTACTGTTATGTAAAAATTGCTAGTGGCTCTGTGTTTGTTAGTGGCTCTGTGTTTAGTTGTGACATTAGGGAAAGAAAGTTTTTGTCCAGACATTAGGTCTTTATATTTCAGGATTGATTTTGATACTCTATCAGTAAAAGGTGAAGTTATTGACGAGTCGCCCCTGTGTCCCCAAACAGTGAAAAACACCAGGTCTACTGATTGCAGGGAAGGGGACAGTTTGGAAAGGGGGGGGGGGGTTTGCTGTGTGTGGACTGTGGTACTGGTATATCAGTGAAGGAAGACAATTGCATTGTTTGATGCATATCCAATTTCATTGCTATGTTTCATGCATGATCAGTGGTCAGGGAACCAGGTGTTTTGGTCACACCTCTCAGCGGTGACTGGGGGATAGTTGTAAATGCTGAAATAGTTTGCATAGCTATAGAAAGATACTGGGAGGAGTTCCTTCTTCTAGCAGATGAATGGAGGCCCATTAGAGAGGACAAAAGGAAAAAAAAATCATCTAGGAGTCTTTCTCCTAGAGGACAAAGAACCCCAATTCACCTAGTCACACCTAGCCTGCAAACAATCCTCTTGTCATCAATTTTAATTGTAGAGTTTGAGCTTCTAGAACCATGAGGTGCCTCCTTTGAGCATCCTCAAATGTCTGCTGGAAGCAAACAAAGGCTGGAGAAAAATCCTTATAAGATCATGAAGAAATGAAGATTTTTTTACTTGTCCTTTAAAGCCTGGATTTTATCTCTGGTACATATATTTGGTTTTGACTGCACATACAAACTTAAGCAAGTAATACTTCTGCATGATATGCCATCTTTGGCAGTTTATTCTGCAGACAGTAAATGCTGTGCTGATGATTGCGTTCTTTCCTGCTTGGTACATTAAACTGCCTTGATCAACTGTATTCATTTTTCTGATACTACAATGATATTGCATTCCAGATATCCACCAACCTTCTTATAAAGTATCAGTTTCATGCCTGTTTTGAACTATAAGATACAAGGTAATCACTTTGCCTTGTTAAGCTCTGTGCTGATGAATGATGAACAGGACAGTAACATCATAGGTGCTATTTAGAATAAATTCACCTGTCCTGCTGTATTTGAATTTTACATGTTGGTGTCCAGAGTTCAGGAGCACAATATATTATAGCACTGTGAGATACAAATCTTTTTAGTTTATACATTTGTACTTTGTTACCAAATATACTGGTAGGAGTACATTATGTAGAGGTCCAGTATACACAGCAATAAGATGAGTAAATATTAAATTTTGGAAAGGGGCTGATCTGAAATCGCTTGGTTCCCAAGTATATAAAGCAAATTTAGTGGAAAGATGGAACTGTGATTCCCAGAAATATGGAAATATTTGTAAAAATATTATTTACAAATATAATGATAACATTAACTCGAGTTGATTGGATAAAACTAAATCTTACTTGTCAGCAATGATCCAGGAGAGCTTTGAGAAAATGAATGAGAGAGAGGGGCAGAAGGTGAGACGACAGCCTAGGAAAAAGGCAATAAAACGTGCTACTCCAAGTGTGATGATCTGGGCCACTGGAATTCTGACTGCTCTAAGACTCCTCGAGGACCCACAAGGCCTGAGAAAACACGAACCTTGTACATTTATGCCTCTGAAGAGACATGAATAGGCAGGGGGGAATAGGCCAAGAAGAACCCGAGGAAGTATTGCCATGAGGCCTATTCACAAATGCCTTGCAGGCCAAGAAGATCCAGAAGGAGTATCGCCATGAGGCCCAACCACCAATGCCTTGTACCCTCTTAGTCTCTCACCTCAAGAGGATCTCTTTTGACACCATAATTAATGGATAGCTTACATAAATCCTTGTGGACCACTGCATTTTCAAGATCAGTCCAAGTATTTTTAAGTTTCCTACAGTACTCTCACTGGGAACCAGGTGTACAATAGACTCTAGTCATACATGAGAGATATGTGGCTGTCATGTTAGGAGCCATATTTCTTTCTATTGGAATTGATGTATCGTTTTATATTGAAGATTGTTTAGACAGTCGCTATTTAGAATGAGCACCCATGCCAATCTAGAACTGCACCAATTAAGTTAGTGGGAAATGGACACTGTTTACAACAATACTATGTCTCTAACAATTGTTTTAGCAGCCTTGCCAGATAAGGATACATTAGTATGGTATAGAAAAAGAAAAAATTGAAGGACCTATGTATGTAGTTGGTGGAAAGTGTTGTGAGGGGTAAAGTGATATATTAAGAGGAAGGACTCTGATGGACAGTAAACTGATGAAGGTAATTTAATGATGTGAAGTGATGTATCTGGCTAATGAATATAAAAAATGATGAGCATTTTATTCAACTATGCCATCTCCAGTATCTTCAATTTAGGAAGTCATCTAGGCCCCACCACAATACTCAAAGATTGTAAGTAGGCACCTGGAGACAGGCTGGGTGCACCTTGCATCCTGATGAGCTTTGGAAAAACCCCGCACTGACCATGTGGTACTTCCAGATGTTTTTTTTGCCTTACTTTTCCTCTGTGTGTCCTGGCCAGGCATGCAGAGGCAAAGGGGGATAAATTGATGACAAATTCTCACAGGCAAAAAAAAAAAAATTGGTGTGATTCTAAAACTTGTCAGAATTACAGAACACGCGCGTGCACTTGTCTGATCTGTAAACATGTGGAGATCAGTCAAGGGCATAATGGAATATTTCCTACCAGCAAAGGAACCTCCAGTGATAATGGATCCAGGAGTGGAAGCAGGATCTGCTGACTCCCCAGTGGCGAGACCCGTATACTGTTCTGCGGACCACCCCCACGGCTGTCAAGGTGGCTGAAGTTGCTCCGAGGATCCATCACTCTCGTGTCAAGGCCGCTGCACCAGAAATTGTTCCAGCCTGGACTTCTGTCACAGTTCCAAACCAGCCCCTACGCTTTGACACTTCTGCCCAGTACGGGGTTCTAACAGACTGCCGACGAACTCTGGACCACCGGAGAGACTGATTTACAGACACCTTTCCTGGAACCGGGATCAGACTGAGAAAAGGTGCCTTAGCTGATATAGACTTGCTTTCAAACAAGTGCAGAGACTACTAACACAGCAGTATTACTTGCCCAAACTGCTCTGAACATGCAGACCTTTGTATACGTAACTCTCTACCTTAACTTGTCCCATTGCTGTACCGTACATTTTAACCAGGTGCCTTTTTCCTTACAGGTTGTTTCCACCCTTGGCACCCTGGTAGAACGCAAGGCGGCTGCCACGGTCATGGCCCTGACCCAATATACTCCTCTGCGGCTTGCCTCCAGTAATACAGCCCTCAACCGCCTCTAGCGGTTGAGGTCTTACTTAAAAAGGGGGGAATGAGGCAGCCATGAGGTAGCTATAGGTAGCCCTTCCCCCAAGCCATGCTGCGAACTGTAGATAGCCCTTCCCCCAAGCCATGCTGCAAGCCATGAGGCTCTGATCAGCCTGACCCTTCCCCCGCAAGCCATGAGGTAATCAGCCTGCTAAGAGAGACATTGAGATTCCAGTAGGCACCCTTCCCCCACTCCAGGTCTGAGCACAGTATTTCCCTAGCCCTGAAACCAACAGACCAGAGCATACCGGTTTGGACAGGTCACCCAGGTACCTCCTCAGGGGCTGCTGATTGGTGGGCAGGAAATACCTGTGGCAAATGGGATTGTAGAATGAGTTTAAAACTGTACTGTATATAAGGCATTGTAGGCCGTCCCTCGGGGTTCAGACCCTTGTGGAGGTTGCTGGTATCTCTGTCTGATCCTGTGTGCACATTAAAAGTTCCTGTTTGCATTCCAGCCTGTCTGAGAGTCTTCCTTCTGTGGGTGAGTGATAGAATAAGAGCTTTTCACAGCGATTGCTGCCACAAAGCTATTGCACTTGTAAACTGTGTAAAAGTGTTGGTTAAGTGATAGACTAGTGCTTTACATCAATTTGCAGAGCATCAGGTTATGCTGTATCCTTGCGAAAGGTTCTTTACTAGTTTAAATCTTGTAATAATTTGGTCAGTATTTGAAGGGACTTATATACCTAGGAGATCATTTAAAAAAGCCACTCCAGCTTACATGTGGCCACACACACATGCATAAATGACCTTGTGAGAAACATACCGGTATAAAAGTATTCACTTTGGCATGGAGGGACATACCTGTAGCAGAGGCATAGTTTATGTTTATGTTTATGTTTATTAAAACTTGTTATACCGCTCAATACCGTGGGCACCTGAGCGGTTTACAATAAATAAAATAAAGTAAGTTAATTAAAACAAGCTCTTGGCTGCAGAAAAGGAAAAGAACGCCATCAATTATGAGAAAAGGAAAGGAGAGAAAGGAAAGAGAAGCTGAGAGCAGGAAATAAAGATAAAAACAGAAAGAGTGACAATATACGAGTACTATCAAGGGGGAAGGAGGGGGGACATACAATACATGGGTAGTCACAATAGAAAGGAGGGGAGAGGGGATGGACTAGGGAGGAGGATCAAACGCGAGGCAGAAGAGATGAGTTTTGAGCTGGGTTTTGAATGATTGGTAGGATTCTTCTGCACGGAGAGAGGGGGGGAGCGAATTCCAGAGGCTTGGAGCCAGGAAATAGAAAGCAGAGGAGCAGGTTTGTTCGAGGCGGGCGTGTGCGGGGGAGGGAAGGACCATGCGGTTTATGTGTATGGAGCGGAGAAGACGATGGGAGGTACGGAAATGTATCTGATTTGCCAGGTAAAGAGGAGTGCCAGTATGGATTACTTTGTGTGCAAAGATTAGAAGTTTATATTGAATGCGGAAGGAGATGGGTAACCAGTGATGCTGATAGAGAAGGAGAGTAACGTGATCAAAACGTGATGCATGGGTCAACAAATGGATGGCAGCATTTTGGACGCGTTGGAGACGAGACAATTGGGACTGTGGTAAGCCGGCGAAAGAGACATTGCAATAATCGAGACGAGACAGTACAAGGGTAAGCAAGAGGGTGGTTAAGGCAGGAATAGAGAGAAAAGGACGTACTGCTCTGAGTTGACAGAGGGAAAAGAAGGAGCACTGAACAATTGAGGAGATGTGGTCTTTAAAAGTAAGGGCAGAGTCAAGAACAACACCTAAGTATCGGAGTGACGGGACCAGGGGGATGGATTGTGAGGACAGAGAAGGGGCACAGGTAGGGGAGGGGCTGCCAAAAGTGAACCAGATAGCAAAAGACTTTGCCGGGTTAACATGTAGAAAATTAGAAGAAAACCAGGACACCACAGCAGTAAGACAGAGGTTAAGAGGGGAAATATCAGGGGAAGAAGAGTCAGTGTGATGTAGGAGAATGATGTCATCTGCATAGTAATATGCAGAGATGCTAAACTGTTGGACTAAAAGAGCAAGAGGGGCTAGAAAAATATTGAAGAGAAGTGGGGCGAGAACAGACCCTTGGGGAACACCACAGAATAAAGGAGTGGGAGCAGAGGGAGAGGATGCAGTGACGACGGAGAAGGAGCGACAGGATAGAAATGAATGAAACCATCGGAGAACCGCACCAGAGAGACCAGCTTCCCAAAGGCAGAAAAGAAGGGTGTGGTGGTCCACCAAGTCAAAAGCCGCAGAGAGATCAAGAGAGACAGCCAAAGTGATGAAACCGCGATCGTGAGCAATGTGAAGATCATTGAGAAGAGAAAGAAGAACGGATTCAGTGCTATGACCAGGGCGGAAACCTGATTGACGGGGGTGAAGAGTAAGAGAAAGTTCAAGATGAGAGGAAAGTTGAGAGAAGACCAGCTTCTCGAGGAGTTTCGACAGAAAGGATAGATTAGAAACGGGGCGCCAATTAGAAAGAACGGAGGGGTCAGAAGAGTGAGATTTCAGGATGGGGCGGACTATCGCATGCTTCCAGGTGGAGGGAAAAGAACCAGAGGATAGACTTGTGTTGAAAAGAGAAAGGATATATGGGGATAGAGCTAGGGAGGGTTCTAGAAGCCATTGGGAGGGGATAGGGTCAGCTGAGCAAGTAGTTTTACGGGTGGTAGAAAAGGTCTTATTTAGAACTTCGGAAGTGATGGGATCAAAAGAGGACCAGGAATGTGATAATGTAGGAGGAGAGGATGGTGAAGAAGGGAGAGGGGGAAGAGGGGACTCGGTGGGGGGAGAAAGAGGTGGGGGACATTGGTGAAAAGCTTGACGAAGAGTACTGACTTTGGAAACAAAGAAAGAGGCAAGGGAAGAGGAATCCGGGGAGGAGGAAGTTACGTTGGGAGAGGGGGATGATGCAGAATGAGAGGCTGTAAGAGAACATAGGACAGAATAAAGCTGGCGAGAAGAATTCGAGGAAGAAGAAATGAGGTCAGTGTAGTAATCAGTCTGAGCAGAGCAGTCTGAGCAGAGTTTTCACATACATGCATAGATTACAAAACACCTTAATCTATGTGCATAGTATGTAGTTTATTCACTTGCTATACAGCAAATCAAAATTATACAATATCTATGTGGTTTACAATAATAAATAAAAGGGAAAATGCACCAAGACACTACAAAACAGAGACAAATATGAAACAGAAGGGAAGGAATCTATGTGCAATGGCTTCAAAAGACACAAAAAGAAGGTGAAAACAAACCCAGCCAGATTTATCCCTGCCAGAATCAGATTGGTGAAAAATGCCTTAAGGGCCGTTTTAAATTTTCAGAAGGAGGACTCCAAACGAATATCAAGAGGTAAGGCATTCCGCAATGAAGGGCCAACAATAAAAAAGGAGGAATGGCAGCAACCCTGCAAACAGATCGCAGGATGAGAGGGTACAACCAGGAGATTTTGCTGTGACGAGCAAAGGCACCAAGAAGGAACATAAGGAACTAGAACTGAAGAAAGAAAAGAAGGAAATCCAACATAATAAACCTGATGAACTATAAGAAGCAATTTAAAACAAAGACAATTATGATCTGGTAACCAGAGTTCAGTATAGAATAATGGAGTTACACGGTCCAATTTCCAGGCTCCATAAAGGTTCCTAACTGCGGTGTTCTGAGCCAACTGAAGACACCAGATGAGTTTCTGAGGTAACCCATAATACAAAGAATTATGGTAATCTATGTGTGGAACAGCCAAAGGCAGAATCAAGGTACACAGAGAGGAACAATCCAAAAGAGACCGAATTCAATGTGAACAAAAGAAAAAATACCCTGTGGACAACCCTTGAAAAGGGTACAAAAATGAGCTTCCTATCAAGGAGAACATCAAGAACCTTAGAGCCCCTGAGCACAAGAGAAGTCCCAGAGACAGAAGGAAACAAAGATGGATCCAGAGTAATAGCAGACCTGGAGAAAAGCAAAACTTCAGATTTAACATTCAATTTAAGAGCATTAGAATGCAACCAAGTTTATGTTTATGTTTAATTAAAACTTATTATACCGCCCATAACATGAGCTTCTGAGTGGTTTACAATCATATAAAAATGCAAGGCTGCAGGAAAGCAGAAAAGGAACACCATTAAAATCAAAAGAATAGGACAGAGAAAGAGAAGAGGCACAAAGAACAAGTAATCAGATGCATCAACGAGGAGGGGGGGAGAGGGGTGAGGAAGGGGGGGAAGGTCAAATGCAAGACAGAAAGGTGAGTTTTTAGTTTCTATAAGTGGCTATAGTATTGAGTTTTAAAGATACTTCTACCATGAGTTGTGAATGAGATGAAGTAAAAGGAATCAGAAGATGGCTATCATCAGCATAAACAAAAAAAATGTAAAACCAAGAAAATCCAACAGATAAGCCAATGCAACAAGAAAAATATTAAAAAGTAACATGCACAAAATTGAGCACTGTGGAACCCCGCAAACAGAAGAAAGAGGTGCATGCTGAAAGATAAGAACAAAACCAAGCATAAACAGTTTCAGAAATACTAATTACTAAGGCACAGATGTAAATAGTTACCCTCGTTCCTAATCCAAGTTGTACCACCTGTTTATTGTAAACGCGGATCATCCTTATGAAATGCGTATGTTAAATGTTCTATGTGAACCGCACTGATGTGGAATAGCACGGTATATAAGAAACTGTAAATAAATAAATAGAAAAAGATGCCAGACAGTCAAGAACAATAGAGTGATTAACTACATCAAAATCAGAAACTAAATCAAAAGAAAGAAGCAACAAATCCCTACCAGAATCAAACTAAAAACGGACATAGTCCATCAGAGCAAGAAGTGTTTTTTTTTCCATATAATTATGGACATGGAAGCCAGTTCATCTGGGGTGCAAAACACCGGAGGATTCAAAAACAAGAAGTCAATTGCTTTGCCACAAGCTTTTCAACTACTTTGACCACAAAAGTAGGGCATTCCTAACATGGTCTCCATTGCAGGCAAGGTAATACTGTGTGGCTTTTAAATACAAGCTCTCTGCCTGAGAGCTCTTAAAGGGGTTTTGGTCATCATTTGTATATCTCAGGGCCTTATTCTGATCAAGACGTGCAGAGCTGATGTATACGTAGATGCGATTCCAAACATGCAAGGTTAGATATGTAACCACAGAATGGAATACGGCGTTGTACATCTAGCTGGAAAATGTGCAACTCCCATACAGCGCTGTTCCAGTTACACTTAAGTAGCATGTCTAACCCGTGACGTTTCGAAAACATGTCTGGCTGTGCACCCGGTTACAGTCACATTTCGGTAACACGTGTAACTCTCGACATGCCGAAAACATGTTCAACTGCACAGTTGTCCACATGCAACAGGAAACAGGAAGTCCCCGCCACCGCCAGAGCCCTGGAAGATAGCCACTCAAAGCGTCAACTTCTCAGAGGCTGAGACACATCTGCTCTGCAGGATAGTGCTAGAGGACAGGGCCGGATTTACCTATACGCCGTGTGCGCCATGGCGTAGGGCCCACAGCCGGCAGGGGCCCACAAAAAAAGAACAAGTTAATTTTTTTTTAATACAATTTAAAAAAAAACCTGCTGGCTGCCGCCGCGGGGCCCCCTCTGCTGCCGCGGCAGCACCGACTGACCCGCGGGGGCCCCCTCTACAAGCTGGCCGTCGGTTCATTCCTCCCTCCCTCCCTCCCTCCGTGCAGGGTGCAGGCTGCAGGCTGTGAGAGACGCGAAAGGAGAGTGTCTCCTCGCGTCTCTGTTAAGCCCGCAGGGGCTGATGGGAAATTTCCCATCAGCCCCTGCGGGCTTAACAGAGACGCGAGGGAGACACTCTTCCTTCGCGCCTCTCACAGCGTGCATGGAGGGAGGGAGGGATCGATGGACCGACGGAGTCAGCTTGCAGAGGGGGCCCCCGCGGGTCAGTCTGTGCTGCCGCGGCAGCAGAGGGGGCCCCGCGGCGGCAGCCAGCAGGTTTTGTTTAAAAATTAAATTTTACTTTAGGCCGACGGGGGGGGGGGGGTAGGACTGGTAATGGGCGGGGGGGGGGGGGCGGACTGGTCATGGGCTATGGGGGGGGCGGGGGCGGGAACTGGGCGGGGGGGGGTTAAGGGTAGAGGTGGGCTGATGGGCTTAGGACTGGTAATGGACTGTGGGCTGTTGGGGGGGCTTAGAACTGGCAATGGGCTTTGGGGGGGTTAAGACTGGTAATGGGCTGTGGGCTGATGGGGGCTGTCTGGTCATGGGCTATGGGGGGCTAGGACAGGAAATGGGCTGGGGGGTTAAGACTGGAGGTGGGCTGATGGGGTTAGGACTGGTAATGGGCTGTTGGGGGGGTTTAGAACTGGTAATGGGCTTTGGGGGGGGTTAAGACTGGTAATGGGCTGTGGGCTGATGGGGGTTGTCTGGTAATGGGCTATGGGGGGGCTAGGACTGGAAATGGGCTGGGGGGTTAAAACTGGAGGTGGGCTGATGGGGTTAGGACTGGTAATGGGCTGTGGGCTGATGGGGGGGTAGGACTGGCAATGGGCTATGGGGGGCTGACTGGAAATGGGTTGATGGGGTTAGGACTGGAAGTGGGCTGATGGGGGGTTAGGACTGGTAATGGGTTATAGGGGGGGCTTAAACTGAAAATGGGGTGATGGGGGGTTAAGGACTGTAAGTGGGTTGATGGGGGGCTAGGACTGGTATTGGGTTGGGGGGTTGCTAGGACTGGAAATGGGCTGATGGGTGGCTAGGACTGGAAATGGGCTGATGCAGGGACTAGAAGGGAATGGATGCTGGGTGAGACTGGAACTAGAAGGGAGCTGATGTTGGGGGAGGATTAGAATGGGATGGGGCTGGAAGAGTAAAATGGAGAAGGGAAAAATATTTTGTGTGGGAGGGATAAAAAATCTACAATTTATTTATTTATTTAACAGTATTTCTAAACCGCCTTATCTTAATAATCAAGGTGGTATCACAGCAAGCAATCAGGTAAAGTGTGTGTGTTGTACATGCAGTGAGGATGAAACTTGGTTGTGTGATGGCTGTGTTGGGTGCTTGATTTGTTTGAGCTATGTACAAGGTGGGCTATTTACAGTGGTGCTAAAAACACATTTTATATACATACATTTGTTTAGGAGGATTGGAGTGCTGTTATCCATTCTCTTAGGTTATGTGATGTGACCATAGTGCTCTATGAACAGCATGGTTTTCAGTTGTTTTCTGAAGTCTTTGAGGTCTGGAGTTGCCCTTAGATCGTCCGGTAGATTGTTCCATATTGTTGGAGCAGCCATGGAGAGAGCTCTGTCTGTTGTGTCCTTGCATGTGTGCTTGTATTCATTTGGGGTACTGACTCGGTTGCGTGTTTGACTTCTTCTAGGACGTGCGCTGGTTTCCGGTTGTATGAGCGTGTGGAGGCTGTTGGCTGATGTGTGCTCTTTTATCTTAAATAGGTTTATGATAGTCTTGTATCTGATGCGAGCACTGATTGGGAGCCAGTGTAAGTCCTTTAATGTAGGTGTGATGTGCTCCTGCCTTGCGGCTCCGGATATGATTCGAGCTGCAGTGTTTTGTGCCAGCTGGAGTGGTTTGAGAGCTTGTTTTGGTAGTCCAAGGTATATCGGATTGCAGAAGTCCAGTATTGGGGTTATCAGTGCTTGACAGACGGTACGGAAGTGTTCTGGGGCGAGGAGTGGTTTCAGTCTCCTGATGATTCGCATCCTGTAGTAGGCTTTTTGTATTGTTTTGTCTATGTGTGGTTTGAGGTTGAGTTTACAATTGGCCGGGTATTGGGAGAGTAAGTGGGGATTGAGGATGGAGGGGTAAAATTTGAGTGGATGAAATAGGAATGAGGAAAGAGCAAAAGGAGAAAGATTAGTATGTTAAAGCAGATGTAGAGAGAGAATGGAAAAAAATCTAGAAGAGAGAAGAAAGGACAAATGGACAGCAGACGATGGAGAGTTAGCAGAAGACACGAAGAGGAAACCAGAAGAAAGTGGCTGGAGCAATTGCAGCTGAAAAAAATGCACAAAAGGTAGAAAAATATCTCTTTATTTTGAATTTATTAATTGGAATATGTCAGCTCTGGTAAATGTGCATCATTAACGTCTGCGCTTTGTTTAGTACAAGAGCAAATTAATGTATAGTTTTATTTCTACAGTGTTGTACATTCCAAGTTTGGCTTTTGGGATTCCCAGTTTAATTATTGTCTTCCTGTTTCTAAATTGTGATTACTTGTTTGGTGATGGTCCATGTTCTGCATGTGTAACTGAGCTGAGGTGTTCTGTTTATATAATTCCTATTTGACATTGCCATTTGTTCTCTTTCCCCAATAGGTCATGTATTGTTGTTCTCTGAAATGTATTGGTTTAATATTTGCAGTGTTGCCTTTTGATTGGTAGAGTATGGTGCTTTGTGAGTCCTGGTAGTGCTGTTAGGATACGGCGGGTTTACTATGGGTTCTAAATGGGCAGTGTTTGTAGTAGTTCCTAATGTGTCTGGCAGTTGGCACTGGATTATAGTAATGTAGAAATCTTTTAGTCTTTCTTTATCCATACACTCATTAAGAGGCACGTTTACTAAAAGTTAGTATATGGTAACATTATGCAAATATTTATGCAAATGAGGCCCCTTATGCAAATGAGGCCCCGCACCCCCCTTGGGCCACCCCTGCAGGGGGCCCACAATTTTTGTTGGCGTAGGGCCTCACTCAAGGTAAATCCGGCCCTGCTAAAGGACGAGGGTGTCCTGCTCCCCACAGGGCACAGAAGGCCAGCCTTTGCTGCATCACGCAGGGGCTGGGAAAGAATAAGGACCACCCTGGCACAGTAAGTAGGGCAAAGCAGGAAAGGGAGAAGGCAGGGGAAAAGCATGTGGGGGAAAACAACAGTGCAAAGAGCCAGGAGGTAGCTGCAAAGTGAAATGGGAAAAGGATCTGGTGGCAAACTGGGTAACCACCCAAACAAATGACAGTGAACACACAAAACAGGGCCCACACAGGAAACACTCAAACAGAAACACAATGGCAAGGTGGAAAAAAGGAAGAATGGACAAACCTGGACACTGTGAAAAAAACCTACTGTGTGTAACAGTGCAGCAACATGGCCCAAAACACAGCACAGTGGAAACATAGAGACATGGTGCTAGTAAAGACAACTACCCAATCAAAAGACACACTGGTATCTTACAGTACATAATAAAACACCAGATATGTAAACTCATTAGTACAGTACAACCCTCAAGAGATTCCAACACCAGACCCTTCACAAAGGTTCTAAGCAGAGGAGAAAAGACCACAGTAAAGCTATTTCTCCCTCTATGCAGCAAGAATAATACATGTCTGAAGGGGATGTGTCTTATCACACCATCATAGGTCTAACATTCCCCTCTTTTTCATAAATCATATTTATGAAATCCTTTTTATCACATTACAAAATATTGAAACCCTGGAATGGCACAAATTCCAACTTCACTTAAACATCTTAATACACAGCCTCAGATACACAGAATCCCCAGCAGTAAAATCAAATGAACCACACAGGCACCATGCCTCACAGTAAGCTTCTCACTGTCATCTGAAACAAAATACAGTAGAACTCAGCCAGACGCACACTTCAACAACAACCCAGCCCGCCCCTTTAGGTGTAGCTTCCAAGCTGAAGATCAAAATCCAGAGCTGCGGGGTGTCTTCAAATGATGTATCAATCTGGAAGGCTTCTCCTGAGGGCATATCACTCTACTCTCACTCTACGAAGATCTCTGTTTTGCAGGAACTCCGCTTCATCAGGGGTATTGCTTAGTATGCGCACAACACATGGCTGACTTAGGCTGCTCCTCACTACCAACCACCACACCAGTCTCTTGAGAGAACCCTGTGCCTACCCCATGCCCCATGATGTCTGATACTGTCCACAAAGCACCACCTCCAATGGGAAACAGTCCCATGCAGCCACCACTGTGTCCACAAAGAAACAGCCCTGCAGATGACACCTGAGTATAAACCCACCACCCCCATCCCATGACAATGTGCAGCACAGCATGCACAAGCCCTAAAAGGTCACCTCTAGAATGTAAATCATACGAATACTGCAAGGTATATCACTGTACCATTTGTCACACAGCACATCAGGTAAACAGTGGATATGGAAGGAGACTAGAGCTTCAGAATCCAAGGAGGTAGGGGCAATTGGAACAGTTAACTTCAAACCAAGCCTGATCCTCCCCAAAGCAATGGCTCTGCAATGCACCTACCAATCGCCTGTTTGATATAAACCCAGTCTTTTAAAATAGTGATTCCACATCAACAGTATCAGTAGTACCTGCCCCCTGCAATCCCTCGGAGCATAACACATTTTATTTATTTATTTATGGTTTTCTTCTATACCGCCCCTTCCAGAGATCAAGGGCGGTTTACAGAGAACAATTGAATAACTTGAACAACTTTTACATGTAACGTCAGTTATAACTATTTACAAACAACTTTTGTGTGAAACTGTGGTGCTAACTATTTACAACTGTGGTGCTAACTATTTATAAATAAAATATATTGTACAACATATTGTGCAAATAACCTTGAGTCGATCTTTGAGTTATATTCTTCGTTTGGCTATGGTGGGGCGAAGCTCTGAGATTGGGGGGGGGGGGGGGAAAAAGGGGTTGTTAGTTGGTTGTGGAGGAGTAGCCTAGTGGTTAGAACACTGGCTTGGTAACTAAACAACCAGGGTTCAATTCCCACTTGCACTCCTTGTGGCCTTGGGCAAGTCACTTAACCCTTCACTGCCTCAGAAGAAAGGCCTGGCAATCTACTTCCAGTGACACTGCCAAGAAAACCCAGGAGCTTCTGGGTCACCAAGAGTCAGGACTGATTCAAAGGCACACATTGCATGGCTGTGGGTTCTGTAGGTTGTTTTTGCGATTGTTGGGAAGTAGCTCGTGGGAGGTGAGGGATTTCAGTTGAGTTTTCAAAATATTCAGTGAAGAGGTGTGTTTTAAGACCTTTTCTGAATAGCTACAGGTCCTTTGTCACGTGGAGGGCTAGTGGTAGTTTGTTCCAGAGGGTAGGGGCAGCAAATGAGAAGGCTCTTGAGCTTGTAGTTTTCTTTGTCTTGCAGATGGTTTTGTATATGTTGAGTGAGTGGGCTGCATTTTGCCTGCGTGTTCTGGATTCTGGTGGGGAGTGTAGGAGGGTGGATAGGTGTGAGGGGGCGATGTCATGGAGGAGTTTGAATGCTGTCAAGAGTATTTTATATTTTATCCGTCTATTTACAGGGAGCCAGTGTAGTTCATGAAGGATGGGTGTTATGTGGTCAGTTAGACGTGCTTTTGCTATTACCCTGGCGCTGATGTTCTGGGCTCTTTGGAGTATATTTGTATTTTTAAGTGGTAGGCCATTTAGTAGACTATTATAATAGTCTAAGTGTGGGGTAATGAGTGTGTTGACTACAGATCTAAAATCATGGGTGTTGAAGAGGGGTCTTAGGTGTTGTATGGTTTTTAGTTTGTAGAATACAGTTTTTACTGTTTGCTTTATGTGGGGGAGCATACTGAGTGTGTGATCTAGTATTATCCCTAGGTATTTTACCTCTTGTTTAACAGGGATAGTGGTGTTGTTGATTACGATGATTTTTGGGTAGTTAGTATCGGGTTTTCTTGATACAAACATAGCTTCTGTTTTTTTAAGATTAATGCTGAGGTAGTTGGTTTCTAACCAGGAATTAGCCTCTCTGATACATTCAGATAGGTTGTGGTGTGAGGGGCTGTCTGTGTTTATGGGGATAGCAAGCATGATGTCATCGGCGTATATGTAATGATTTATTACATGTATATGTATATGTAATGATTTATACATGTGAGCAAACCAAAAAGAGGAACACCTATCTTCCCAAGCCACCCCCAATCACAGCTGAAGATCTGTGCTGCTGCAAAAACCACCGCTGATATTCCAGCAGCAGGAGTATCAGCGGTGACTGGGAGTCTGTAGATTGCAGTGGCCTGGGAGGATAGGTGTATCTACGATGTGGTTATTCTCGCATGCGATATGCTCTGAGAGTTTTCAGGGGGCAGCTACTACCGACAATGTGGAATCACTGTTTTCATGAAATGGAGTCATATCGAACAGGTGATTGGTAGAGCTGTTGATGTGAGGAGGATTGGATCTGATTTGATGCTAACATTCACCATTGCCCCTACCTCCCTGGATTCTGAGGCTCTTCTCACCTTCAGTATCCATTGTTTACCTGATGTGAAGTTACAGGCATGGAAATGATCTGGGTAGCACAGTCACAAAAAAAAAAAAAAAGAACCAGTAGGATTCAAACCCCTGTCGGCATTGCACTAACCAGGTGGCTACACCTCCACACCTCACAGCACAGCAATGGCTGGATATGAAGAGACTGCAGGTCATTGCCTAGAACGTCTGCTGTGTATGCCGGCATAGGGTAGCCCCCACCAGTACCCATGATGCAGTGCAGATGCCCAACAGCAGTCTATAGCTGATCCCAAGATGGAGAATGCACATATCCATCACCTCAGGCAATATGTAAGATAGATTGACAGTGTGTGAAACAAGCACACAGCAGATACAGACTGTGCCACCGAGCAGTATCTGCGGTCACCCTGAGGGTGAGGATAGGCACCCAGCACTAGGTCCCCAGTACCAGAAATGGTCTCTACTGCCTGTGCCGCAGATCCCCATCACTGCCAATGTGTGGCAGATGTTGCCTGCAGTGTTGATATGCCAGTCACCTCTAGCCCTATGCTCTGCCCCTGTCTGACAGGGACACACCGAGAACAGTGCATGTTGATACCTAGTGTTACAATGCTGATGCCAACTACCCGTGGGGGTGGGGGAAGTCTGTCTAGACCTGCAAAGAATTGCTATCATGACCCTACCAATGAAACTGGGAGTAGGCCTGGAACACCCCCTGTCCCAATCTCCGAGGTCTAACATTCACCCACAGCAAGCACAGTAACACTGCACCAGCCATGCACATACCAACTGCAGACAGTCATCTGGTCAGTACACATTGCACGTGCACAGAGTGATTGTGTACACCCAGTAGTTGGTCAAGTGATTGGGCCCCAAGGACAGGACGTGAACCCACATCACTAGATGTATATGGATACATAGCTGTGCCATGGTCACTGCTCGGTCAGAGTGAGAGCGCCCTTCCAGCATGACATGCAGTAGCCACCTGGTCCCTGCAGGTGGCAGTTGGGCACTATGACATCCCAGTCATTGCCACACCCCCGATGCAGACACATCCTGGCCAATCTGCCCTGTATCAGGCCATACACACAATACCTTGCTCCTCATCATGCACATTTGCAGGCTAACACTGAAACAGCTTAGGTCAGGGGCCACCAACTCCAGTCCTGGTGCACCACAATCCAGCCTGGTTTTCATGATGTCCCCAATGAATACCCATGGTATTGGCAGAAGGGGGAAGGGGGAGGGAATGCCTGCAGTGGTCTGATTAGCTCACAGCATTTTGGGCCAAGATGTGTACACATGCAGGCCCAGTCCATGCCATGAATAGTGAGGATGGATGGTCGGTTGGGATGTCCATCTCCACTATATGCACCCCCTCCCATTCCAGTCGAATGCACCCAAACGTTGTATGGGGAAGGTAGATGGGGGCGAAAGAGGGGTGGATGGGGGCGACATCAATATGGGTCATCGGTGTACATCTGGGGCCAAAAACATAGACAGGGAACGTCTCCTACCTCTGAGGTGGAATAGGGCCCCTGATGTGGCAATGGACTGCAGGCCTGGGGCTGTAGAGCGGTGGGTGGGGGCAGAGAGCCTCCCCCACAACCTATCCCCAGCCTAGGGAGACAGGATGAGGGGACAGGCTGTGGGTAGAGGGTCACAGACGTTGGTGGCTGGGGATTGTAGCCATACAATGGAGCAGCAGTGTCATGAACATAAGAACATAAGAAACGCCATATTAGGTAAGACCAAGGACCATCAAGCCCAGTATCCTGTTTCCAACAGTGGCCAATCTAGGTCATAATTATCTAGCAGTTTCCCCAAAAGACACAGGTTTTACAATGTTTGTATTGGGTCAAGCAGTGATATCCTGGGTCCCTTTAAATAATGGCTTATGGACCTTTCCTCCAGGAACTTGTCCAAACCTATTTTAAACCCAGCTACACTAACAGCTTTTATTACATCCTCCGGTAACAAATTCCAAAGTTTGATTACACGTTGAGTGGAAAAATATTTTCTTTTATTAGTCTTAAATAGGTTACCCTGTAGCTTCATTGCATGCCCCCTAGTCTTTCTATATTCTGATGATGTAAACAATTGATCTACATTTACCCGTTCCACTCCATTCATTGATTTATAGACCTCTATCATATCTCCCCTCAGCCATCTCTTTTCCAGGTTGAAGAGCCCTAACCTTTTTAGCCTCTCTTCATAGAGGTATCCTTCCATCCCCTTTACCATTTTGGTGGCTCTTCTCTGCACCTTTTCTAATAATGCTATATCCTTTTTAAGATACAGCGACCAGAATTGCACACAATATTTGAGGTACGGTCGCTCCATGGAACGATACAGACACAGTATAATATCCTTTGTTTTATTTTCCATTCCTTTTCTTATGATACCTAGCATTCTATTTGCTCTCTTGGCCGCGCTGCACACTAGGCGGAGGGTTTTAACATGTTATCCACGATGACGCCTAAATCTTTTTCCTGGGTGGTGGTTCCTAATGTGGAACCTTGCATCATGTAACCATAGTTTGGGTTGCTGTTTCCTAGGTGAATAACTTTGCACTTGTCCACATTAAATTTCATCTGCCATTTGGATGCCCAGTCTTCCAATTTATCAAGATTCTCTTGCAATTTTCCACAATCCTCATGGGTTTTAACAACTTTAAATAGTTTTTGTCATCTGACCCTCTTAAAGAGATTGGAATCAATAGGAATAATAGGAACTCCCTTAAAATGGTTCACTTCCTATATATGTAATAGGTTACAACAAGTATACTTTGAACAAAACACATCCAATGCCTTCCCACAGACACAAGGTATTCCACAGGGCTCGGCATTATCTGCCATGCTATTTAACCTATATCTAAGGCCCATCTGCACAATATTCCAAAAATACAAAATCGACTATCATCTGTATGCGGACGACATTATGCTCTATACTCAACTGGATATATGTAACCCAGATTACAGCCACATAGAAGCTTGTCTTAAAGAAGCACAGCTATGGCTCCAAAATAACAACATGAATATTAATCATAAAAAAACAGAAGTAATGTTTATCTCTAAAAACCCAGAATTTAAACACCCCTCAACAATCGCACTAAATAACAGCTTACAATATTAAACAAAAACTAAAATACCTAGGTGTCACCCTTGATATGACACTTAACATGGAAACCCACCTAAGACTTTTAAACAGAACAATATTCTACAAAATAAGAACCTTACAGCCCTTACGCAACATTATTGATCTACCAGACTTTAGATCAATAATACAAACACTCATCACCCCACATCTGGATTATTGTAATGGCATCTTACAAGGACTTCCTAAAAAAACAACAAACATACTCCAGATGGCCCAAAATGTCACGGCTCGAATCTTGATGAGTGTACCATTCTCTGATCACATCACACCCATACTAAAAGAACTTCACTGGCTACCCATACAAGCACGAATAAGATACAAAATAATAATTACAACATTCAAGTTAATACACAATATCGCCCCATCTTACCTTGCCACACTCATTAAAACTCAACCTCCTGAGTGAAAAAGGCGTACACACAATCTAAATACACTACAAATTCCACTTTCTTTCTGCAAAGTAAAAATAAATACTAGCAATAGAGCATTCACATACTTAGCACCCACACAATGGAACAAACTCCCTGACACTTTAAGAGCTAACAAAGACCTCAAATCATTCAGAAAAAAACTTAAAACACACCTATTTCAAGAATACTACAATCAAGCAGAAATAACATAAAGCAAACTTATACACAAAACAAATATGATGGAGCTTAACTCCTCCGTTATCATATGAAAATTCAAATCCTCAATGAATTAAACTGTAAATCCCACATGCATGTAATATCTCTTACTGTATCACATCATAAACCTTTGTATATAGTTAATAATAACCATATATGCCTTAACATATGTATTATACTATTAGGAAAATAGTTTGTTATTGAACTTAATGCTACCCTTTCCATGTTCAAAGTTCCCTATTACTGTTGTATGTAACTGCTAACTTTGCAGAGTTAAATGTTAAATGTAAACCGCTGCTGATCACTGGATGGAGCGGTATAAAAATGAGTTCAAATAAATAAATAAATCTGAAAATTTGATAACCTCACTCCTTATTCCCTTTTCCAGGTCATTTATGAATATGTCAAAAAACAGCAGACCCAGCACAGATCCCTGGGGTACTCCACTATTCACCTTTCTCCATTGGGAAATTTAGCCCTACCCTCTGCTTTCATGGTGACTGGATACAATGGTGCCGCAGCTCCATTGTACAGGCAAGAGCAAGTGAGCTGGGGAAGGCCTGTACATGTAGGCCAGGTGGCTTTGCGGACCTGGTCTGCACATACATGGCTGTTTGCAATTCTGGTCCTGTGGTACAAGATGTGCCCTGCGGGATCGGAATCGCGATCGCCTTTGTACGTCCGGCTCAGCCTGGATGTACAAAGGAGATCTACATCTGGGACAGAAGCAGGCTGAGAGTGGACTCCCCTGAGGGAGTGGATAAGATGAGGAAAGATCTACTAAAGCTGTGGGAATGGTCTAATGCTTGTCAGTTCGGATTTAATGTGAAGAGGTACGGTGTCATATACTTGGGAAGCAGATATCCAAGGGAAATGTATGCGATAGGGGGCGA
Source organism: Ichthyophis bannanicus (assembly GCA_033557465.1). NCBI lineage: Eukaryota > Metazoa > Chordata > Amphibia > Gymnophiona > Ichthyophiidae > Ichthyophis > Ichthyophis bannanicus. The sequence continues at coordinate 1,711,672,670 of CM066031.1, read as the reverse complement.
GAGGTTGGTGTGCACAGACCAGGAGAAGGACCTTGGAGTGGTTGTTTCCTAGGATCCCAAAGTGGCAAACAGTGTGACAAATTGGTGGCAACAGCCACAGGGATGCTGGGTTGCATACAGAAAGGACATACCAGCAGAAAGGTACAGGTACTAATGCCACTGTATAAGTTGCTGGTGAGGCCTCACTTGGAATCTTGTGTTCAGTTTTGGGGACCACATCTGGAAAAGGCTATGAAAAGGCTGGAAGTGGTTCAGAGGAAGGTGACTGAAATGCTTGGGAGCCTGTACCAAAAGACCTATGAAAAGGGACTTAAAGACCTAAATATGTACACTCTGGAGGTGAGGAGGGACAGGAGGATATGATTTAGACCCTTAAATACTGACAGTGCATTAATGAACAAACAAACGTCTTTCAAAGACAGGGAAGCTATAAAACTAGAGAGCAGAACATGAAGCCGCAAGGGGGTAAACTGAAAGACAATGTCAGGAAATACCTTTTCATTGAAAGGGTGGTGAATGCTTGGAATGCCCTCCCGATGGAAGTGGTGGGGGCAAACACAGTGACAGAACACATGTTTGCAAGGGACAGACACAGTGGATCACTTTATAACAACAGGATAACATCAATATAAACATAACTATATCTTATATCTCAATAGGGGTGACCTACGTGGAGCGACAGATACACCTACTTTTGCCTCCTTGCTGGGCAGACCAGATGGACCATACTGGGCTTTATCTGCCATCATATACTATCTAACACCTACAGGCATGCAACTGTGGGGGCCAAACATGCGCATACCCTGTACAGTGACCACTGGGGATGTGGTGTTGGGGAAGGACCTGCCACGCCCACATGCAAGCCAGTCAGTCCCTGCCCACACCTGCCTGCCCTGTGGTGGGTGTCTGCACAGGACACCTGGCCTTTGCACCCAGCTCTATACATACCACTGTCTCCCACAGGTCCACATGTACCACAGACATGCATCTGAGGCACAAGCCCCAGCACACATACCATCGCAGTTAAATTACAGACCATTTGTACCTGCTGTGTCACTGGCAGTGTTGCTGTAGAGGCCAATATGCTGCACAACATTGGCTCCCAAAATATCCAGGAGGTGTAGCACACAGGAAAAGTTACACATTTTCAACTGCAGCGGCTATCCATGCGTATTTAGACATAAACACGTGTTTGGTATTCTGAGCGTTTGCACGTATACATAGTTGTGCGTGTAACCACGTCAAAACATGTAACTCCAGCATGGACACGCCCCTGGAAAAGCAACAGTATTGAGTGTTCTGACGTGCATATGGCTCCAAGGTCTTACTCAGACCTATTTTTTAACCACCTTCATAGTAAGTGGAACAGAGAGGGAGATGCTTTCACCCCAGTATTGTGAAATACCCATTGTTGTGAAATAATACTAGTTTGGAGATTGGCCTCCCAAATCTTTATCATTCTCCCTAGAAATGTATTTGACCTTTGCATTAGTAATTGATAGAATAGTGTACTGCCCTTGGATAATAGTGGGTGCATAGTTTTTTAATGGGAAGATTTTTTAAATTGAGAGAGGTTACTGGTTTGCACTTAGGTTTGGGACATGTCATATGCATAAGGTTTATCTGCATGACAGACATTTTTACACACCAATTAGTTCTGTTGTCTGTGAAAATGCCCTCTGTTACTGACTACCATTGGACCCCCTATTGCTTCCACATGGTTCAGGTTGTTTCCCTTTGGTCAAAGGTCCATTCGTTCTATTATAATTTACAGACGTAACCAATCACAATTACAGAGTAGTATTCTCACAAGATAGCAATATGCTATATTGCTTACCCCAGGGTACGCAGTTCTTTTCCCCAAATCTATGTTATGGACTTTCCCTTCAGGAACTTGTCCAGATACTTTTATGACACAGCTATGCTTTATTTAAACATAGATGCCCTTCTGTGTTGGTACAATACAGTGCTACTTTAGCCGACATAGGCTGCTATTCCACGTTTTAGCAAGTCTAACCTAGACGTCTAAGATGTATGTACACTTTTTCATCAGAATACGGTCTAGACGTCTAAGTGGCTTGACACGCCCACACTCTTCCCCTCCACGCCCACGTCCAGATTCCTCTTCTTTCTCGTCTGTACGTGGAAATTGTTCTGTCGTTGGAATCACGTCTAGACTTTTAAGTGCTGAAAACGTCCAACTTGCATGTGTAAACGGCTTATTCATGGTTCAGAATAAACCTCTAATTCTTTTTCTGGTGCTGTGTTGTAAAAGGGAAAGTTTTTGTGTGTTGGGTAAAGTTCTGCTATTAGAGTTCATTGTTTCTCTTTTCTAGCCTTCCATTCAAAGCAAGCTTTTTGAACTCACTGATCTCATCCGGTGTCAGTGGTCTTAATTAGCTTGCAAAGGAGCTAGGCAGCTGAGTGCTACATAAAGGTCTACATTGCCTTGCAAGAAATGACATTCCTGCCTTTCAGTATTTTACAAAGGCTCTGCTGAACAGAGACCTTTTGGCAAAGTATGCATAAAGGCTTGCAGGAATGCATGTGTATTTCTGTTATGTACAGTTGGAGCATGCATTTCACAAACCTATACATGCAGAAAAAGTGTGGCAATCAATGGAGAGCTTTACATCTGCAAGCATTGTTTCTCTACGAGTAGGTGCCTATTTCACAACATACATGTGTACTTTATGCTGAACGTACATAACGAGTCATTTAAGATGAGGAGCAAAATAACACTTTCTCCTACATTTTGAAAGAGGTGGCATACACCATAGAGGAAGGGCCAGTCTATCCACTAGGTGAGCTAGGTGGTCGCCTAGGGCACAGACCCTGATGGGTGCCATCACTACCCCAACCCCCTAGGAAGTGGCAGCTGAACTGCTGCTTCAGCACTGCATTAGGCTTTACAGTTGTAGTGAACATTATTGGAATCTTTGCATTATAGGTAACATAGAAACATGGAAAATGACGGCAGAAAAAGACCACATGGCCTATCTAGTCAGCCCTTCCATATCCATTGCAATATCCCCTTTTATCCTTTAGAGAATTTCTGTATTTGTTCCACACTTTGTTGAATTCAGATACTGTGCTCATCTCTACTACCTCCACTGAGAGACTATTCCACACATCTACCACTCTTTCTGTAAAGAAATATTTCCGCATATTACTCCTGAGTCTATTCCCTTTCCATTTTCATTCTATGTCCCCTCATAGCAGAGCTTGCTTTCAATCGAAAGAGGCTCTCACCCTGGGCATTTATGTCACGGAGGTATTTAAATATCTCTATCATATCTCCTCTATCCCGCCTTTCCTCTAACATATACATATTAAGATCTTTAAGTCTGTCTCCATATGCTTTATGACAAAGACCCCTAACCATCTTAGTAGCCACCTTCTGCACTAACTCCTTCCTGTTTTTATCTGTTTAGAGGTGTGGTTTCCAGAACTGCACACAGTATTCCAAATGTGGCCACACCAGAGTCTTACACAGAGAAGCAGAGATTGAAGTATGCAGTAGGTACAAATTATTACTTTATTGGTGTACAACCCCGGTGCGTTTTGGCTTGCACCTTCCTCAGGGGGCATTACCTCAAAAAGCATGGGTAAAAGCATAATCAATCATAAATAGATAAAAAGCAAGTAAATTAAAAATACACGAGAACATAAAATGATATTAATAAAAAGTTAAACAATATATGAATGTATATAAATAAATAAATAACAAAAAACAAAATGTAAGGCACACAAGTATATGACCCAAGAAGCATAATCATGACATACAAATTTAAAATAATTGAAACCAAGTAATATTAAAAAACAAATGTGCAAACGCATATCTAATGTATTATGTGTATCTAAAAAGAGGGGGGAAATGACTTCATAATCAAAATAGTGGCAATAGCATAAAAAGCATACTTCAAAAGCAATGCCCATTACAGTGGAGTGAATGTGGCAAACTATACACCTCAAGAGGGGAGAAATACTCCATTTAGAGTGTGAACAAAAGGCAACAAGAAGACAAAAAACCCTGCGCTTATTGCAACCAATTGCTGAACGTGTGTTTATGCAGCAGAATATCTGATTACAAAGCTTAAAAAAGGTGAAATATAAAGTGAACCATGTTAAAACAAACCTATTTATGACTGATTATGTTTTTACCCATGTTTTTTGAAGCAATAGCCCCTGAGGAAGGCGCAAGCCGAAACGCGTCAGGGTTGCACACCAATAAGGTATTAATGTGTACCTACTACATACTTCACTCTCTGCTTCTCTGTGTATATCTGTTTGACCTGTGTGAGAGTCACACACCAGAGACTTACATAGAGGCACTATTACCTCCTTTTTTCTGCTGGCTTTCCTCTCCGTATGCACCCAAGGATCCTTCTGGCCTTCGCTGTTGCCTTTTCCAGTTTTTATTTATTTAGTATACATTTGTATACTGCTACTTCCAGTGATCAGCAGTGGTTTTGATTACAGATTGGAAATTGTCAAATCATGACAGGAATTTTTTTTTTGAGGTATAAACACATTGATTAGACAGGAATGCACAGCACGCAGAGAACTATTTTACAGGGAACATGGGCTATGGAGGGTTAAGTGAGCACCTGTGGGACTAGAAACCCCAGTCCTTCCAGCCCAAGGTTGCTGTCCTCCAGTGGGATTTGAACCCCTGACCTTCCGGCCTGAAGTACCTTGCCCCAACCACTAGGCCACTCCTCCACTCCGTTGTTGTTTAGCCACTTTAAGATAATCTGAAACAATCACACCCAGGTCCAGCTCTTCTTTCGTGGACAGAAGTACTTCACCCCTACACTGTACCGCTCCCTTGGATTTTTATAGCCCTAATGTATGACCCTGCATTTTTTAGCATTAAATCTCAGCTGCCAAATTCTTGACAATTCTTCCAGTTTAGCTAAATCCCTCCTTGCATTAGTTACTCCCTCCTGGCTGTCTACTCTATTGCAGATTTTGGTATCATGTGGAAAATGTTGGCCAGTTTAGAACAGCCCATTTATTCATTTTTAACCATTCTTTGGTATTTTTGGATTTGTTTTGAGTCATTGTCCTGCTGGAGGACCCATGACATTCAACCTAGACCTAGCTTTCTGACACTAGGTAGCACATTTCACTCCAGAGTATGTTGGTAGTCCTCTGACTTCATGATTCCTTTAATACATTCCAGGTCTCCAGTTCCTGGGGCAGCAAAACAATCCAACAATATTATGAAACCACCACATTTATCTAGAGGAAGGTTGCTTTTTTCCTTATAAACTTCATTTCTTCACCTGTAAATGTATCACTGTTCTGCATTGCCAAAGAGCTCAAGTTTGGTTTCATCTGTCCACAGAACATTTTCCCAGAAGGACTGTGGTTTCCCAAGATGGGTTTGGGCAAAAATCAAGCATGCCTTTTTATGTCTGTCTTTGAGCAGTGGGGGCCTTCTCCCATGAAGTCCTTCTTTAGTGTGCAGCATATGATGTGGGTTGAAACCACCACTACAGATTGCTCCAGGTCAGCTTTAAGCTCTTTGGATATTGTACATGCTGTTTTCTCAACAGTTTGCACTAAGCTTCGAAGATGCCTTGGATTAATTTTCCTCTTCCCACCACGTCCTAGAAGGTTCTTGATAGTTCCATGAGCAGTAAACTTCTTAATAACATTGCAAGGTCTTTAAAGATGGCCTTGTACCCCTTTGAAGTTTGATGATTGGTGATAATGGCTTTTCTGATGGTCTCAGGCAGCTCTCTTTTCTTCACCATTGTGAAAATGGAACAGGGAGTGAATGTGGACATTTTAAACATTAGATTCATCATTCATTGGTTGATTCAAATCACGTGACTACTGATAATTGATCACAGGTACATCTAATTTTACTGCAATGGGAATGTGGCTCTTCTTTTCAAACTGATTTGAATTGTTTATAAGGATACCAATAATCATGCCCTGGCAATGTCCCAGTTTTTATAGTATTTCCTACTATTTCCTTTTTTAATTGGTCTTGTTTTATTTGATTCTTGTATTTGTTAAATATGTGTGAAATAGTCCAAAGCTATTTCACTGGCCACTTTTTTTAGGAGATATTGGACATTAAGAGATTGAACTGCAAGGGTGCCAATAATGTTGACCACTATTGTAAAACACCCACGCACATGCACATGGTTCTGGGCTGCTGCTCCTGCCATCCTCCAAGAAAGTTGCATCGGAAGGGGGGAGAGGAGTGTCAGAACATAAGAACATAAGATATGCCATACTGGGTCAGACCAAGGTCCATCAAGCCCAGTATTCTGTTTCCAACAGTGGCCAATCTAGGTCATATGTACCTAGCAGTTTCCCCAAGGGACACAGGTTCCACAATGCTTGTATTGGTTCAAGCATTGATATCCTGGGTCCCTTCTTAATAATGGCTTATGCACCTTTCCTCCAGGAACTTGTCCAAACCTTTTTTAAACCCAGCTATACTAACAGCCTTTACTACATCCTCCGGTAACAAATTCCAGAGTTTGATTACACGTTGAGTGAAAAAATATTTTCTTTTATTAGTCTTAAATAGTTTACCCTGTAGCTTCATTGCATGTCCCCTAGTCTTTCTATATTCTGATAAGGTAAACAATCGATCTACGTTTACCCGTTCCACTCCGCTCATTAATTTATAGACTTCTATCATATCTCCCCTCAGCCGTCTCTTTTCCAGGTTAAAGAGCCCTAACCTTTTTAGCCTTTCTTCATAGGAGTATCCTTCCATCCCCTTTACCATTTTGGTGGCTCTTCTCTGAACCTTTTCTAATAACTCTATATCCTTTTTAAGATACGGCGACCAGAATTGCACACAATATTCAAGGTGCGGTCTCACCATGGAACGATATAGAGGCATTATAATATCCTTTGTTTTATTTTCCATTCCTTTCCTTATCATACCTAGCATTCTATTTGCTCTCTTGGCCGCCGCTGCACACTGGGCCGAGGGTTTTAACATGGTATCCACAATGACGCCTAAATCTTTTTCCTGGGTGGTGGTTCCTAATGTGGAACCTTGCATCGTGTAACCATAGTTTGGGTTGTTCTTCCCTAGGTGCATAACCTTGCACTTGTCCACATTAAATTCATCTGCCATTTTGATGCCCAGTCTTCCAATTTATCAAGATCCTCTTGCAATTTTCCACAATCCTCTTGGGTTTTAACAACTTTTAATAGTTTTGTGTCATCTGCAAATTTGATAACCTCACTCGTTATTCCACTTTCCAGGTCATTTATGAATATGTCAAAAAGCAGCGGACCCAGCACAGATCCCTGGGGTACACCACTATTCACCTTTCTCCATTGTGAAAATTGGCCATTTAGCCCTACCCTCTGCTTTCTATCTTTTAACCAGTTCCTGATCCACAATAGTACACTGCCTCCTATCCCATGACTCTTTAGTTTTGCCAAAAGTCTCTCATGAGGGACCTTGTCAAAGGCTTTCTGAAAGTCCAGATACACAATATCAACCGACTCACCTTTGTCCACCTGATTATTCACTCCTTCAAAAAAACATAACAGATTAGTAAGACAAGATCTTCCTTGTCTAAAGCCATGTTGACTGTCTCTCATTAGTTCATGACTATCTACATGCTGAGTAATTTTATTCTTTATGATGGTTTCTATCATTTTTCCCGGTATTGACGTCAGGCTCACCGGTCTGTAGTTTCCCGGATCACCCCTGGAACCCTTTTTAAAAATTGGTGTTACATTGGCGATCCTCCAATCTTCAGGTATTAGAGATGATTTTAATGATAGTTCACAGATTACTAATAGCAGGTCTGCAATCTCATATTTCAGTTTTTTCAATACCCTTGGATGTATACCATCCGGCCCAGGTGATTTGCTACTCTTCAGCTTATCTAATAGTTGTAATACATCTTCTCGATGTATCGATATTTCCTTCAATTCTTCTGCACCTTTAAATACCACTTCAGTCATGGGTAACATCCCTACATCTTCTTCAGTAAAGACTGAAGCAAAGATCTGCCCTATCAGTTTTCTTATTCAACATTTACTTCCAGATCTACCCCTCCTCGCCTGAAATCTCTCCAGCAATCCAGGCCCACGTCTCTGCCTGCTTTTCTGATATTGCTGCTTGGATGTCTCACCACAGCTTGAAATTGAATGCGGCCAAAACTGAGCTTCTTATTTTTCTTCCTAAAACCTCCTTTCCTCTTCTTCCTTTCTCAGTTTCTGTGGATAAATCTCTACTCCTCCCTGTTTACTCAGCTCGCAACCTTAGGGTCATCTTTGACTCCTCTCTTTTCCTCTACACACACACATCCAACTGATAGCTAAAACCTGCCATTTCTTTTTCTATGACATCAACAAAATCCACCCATTCCTTTAGAAGACGAAAGCACCCAAATTATTTGCAATTGAGCATTCTCATTCTTTGCTCCCGCCCTCTGGAACACCACCAGAATTTTTGATAAAATTACCTATGGCTTACAGGGGAAGGTGTGGAAGTGGGAGAAGGTGTGGGAGCCCTATATTTGGAGAGTGATGGATCGGGTGGAGGACACTGCAGAGGGGAACAAGAAAGGAGGGGAAGGATCCATGTGCGTGGATGAGAGGAGCAAATGACTCCACTGGCGCGATGGCTGGAGGGGGTGGGGGATGGGGATGCACAGCACAGCACGGCTATGTGTTTTGTTGGTTAAGGTTGTAGTTTTTGGGTTATTGGGTTGATAACTTATTTACATTGTGTTAAGGTTTGGAGGGAGATGCAGTAATCGAGTATCTGGATACTCTTGGTTAATGGTGGGTGGGAAGTTGATGGAGATGACACGGAAAATATATGCTTGTTTTATTGGATTGTACAAAGTGGTATTAGATTGTACAAAATGGTATTCAATTGTACTGTTCTTTTCCAGTTAATAAAAATAGGGAAGAAGCAGTGGGATTCATACCTATCTTTTATGGTTCTTAGCCTACCCCTTTAACCATAAGGCTAATCCTCCACTCCAGGAGGAGTTTCACTGTAAAACTATATATATAAGTTATCTGTAAACTGCTTTGCCTTTAAGATAAAGTAGTATATAAACAAATTTAAATAAATAAAATAATAAATTTAATTAAAATCAGGAAAAAAGTCAGATGAATAAAAAATGCACTGAAAAATGTGCACATCCCTATTAGTATTGCTGTTCAAGGTTTCAATTTATTTGTGTACTACTTATCCAGTATCACCAATGCAGTCTACAATACAAAAATAATACAATAAAAATAATGCTAATTGCAAGCATTATACAGTAAAATAAACAAGTACTTGCTGTTTGTATATAATAGTAACCCCGGAAACTAGCGTTTTGCCTTCTATAATGCAAACTCCCTCTGTTAAACAACTAATTCCAGACATTAAATACCAGTGTATCTGAAGCAAGATTATAAATAAGAACCATGAAATTCAGAAGGAGATTCTGAACCCGAGTCATTGGGTTCTTTTACCATAGACACAGAATGGGAGAAAAGCCTTTGTGAATCAGGTCCTCTATTACAGAAGCTACGAGAGAGATCAGCAGAAGAATTTACAGGCAGGAAGGGCAAAAGTGGTATTGTCAGACTCAAGGGTGCAGGGTGGGGGGGGGGGAATATGTAGAAGCTGATAAGGATAAAGCGGAATTGCTTAACAAATATTTTTGTTCTGTGTTCACAGATGAAGAACCAGGAGCAGGACCTCAGAAAACACCCACAAATAGGAACAGAAGCGAGGGACATCTTGAACAATTTTCAGAAGACTGTGTTCGTGAGAAACTAGCTCAACTTAAAAGTAGACAAAGCGATGGGACCGGATGGGATACACCCGAGAATACTGAGGGAACTTGGGGATGTTCTAGCAACTCCACTGACTGACCTTTTCAATGCCTTGTTGGAGTCGGGAGTGGTGCCAAAGGACTGGAGAGAGGCTCATGTGGTGCCTTTACACAAAAGCGGAAGTAAGGATGTGGTTGAAAACTACAGGCCGGTTAGTTTAACTTCGGTGGTGAGTAAATTATTGGAAACGCTGCTGAAAGAGAAAATAGTGAGGTTTCTGGAGTCCAGCGGATTACAGGATCCGAGGCAGCATGGATTCACCAGAGGCAGGTCTTGTCAGACAAATCTGATTGATTTCTTTGACTGGGTGACCAGGGAGTTGGACCGAGGGAGAGCTCTAGATGTGGTGTATTTAGATTTCAGTAAAGCCTTTGACACTGTTCCTCACAGGCGACTTATAAACAAACTGAGCACCCTAGGGATGGACCCTAAAGTTACTGCTTGGGTTAGAAATTGGTTGGGTGGGAGGCGACAAAGAGTACAAGTAAATGGAGCTCACTCTGAGGAGAAGGATGTTACCAGTGGTGTGCCCCAGGGATCTGTCCTTGGTCCGATTCTTTTTAACATCTTTGTTAGTGATATAGCGGAAGGGCTGTCAGGTAAGGTTTGCCTCTTTGCAGATGATACCAAAATCTGCAATAGAGTAGACACCCAGGAAGGGGTAGATAACATGAGGAGGGATCTAGCTAAGCTTGAAGAATGGTCTAGAATTTGGCAGCTGGGATTTAATGTTAAAAAATGTAAGGTGTTGCATTTGGGCTGCAGCAATCCGAGGGAGCAATACAGTATAGGAGGTGAAGTACTTTTGTCCACTAAAGAAGAGAGGGACCTAGGCGTGGTTGTGTCTGATGATCTTAAAGTAGCTAAACAGGTAGAAAAGGCGACGGCAAAAGCTAGAAGGATGCTTGGGTGCATACGGAGAGGAATGGCTAGCAGAAAAAAGGAGGTGATAATGCCTCTGTATAAGTCTTTGGTGCAACCTCATTTGGAGTATAGTGTGCAATTCTGGAGACCGCACCTTCAAAAGGATGTGAACAGGATGGAGTCTGTGCAGAGGGTTGCTACTAAAATGATTAATGGGCTTCATTATAAAGCATATGAGGACAGACTTAAGGATCTTAATATGTACACCTTAGAGGAAAGGCGGGATAGAGGTGATATGATTGAGATGTTTAAATACCTCCGTGGCATAAATGTTCAGGGAGAGAGCCTCTTTCAATTGAAAGCAAGTTCTGCTACGAGGGGACATGGGATGAGGGTGAAGGGAGATAGATTCAGGAGTGATATGCGGAAATATTTCTTTACGGAAAGAGTAGTGGATCCGTGGAATAGTCTCCCAGTGGAGGTGGTAGAGATGAGGACAGTAACTGAATTCAAGAAAGCATGGGACCAACACAGAGGATCTCTAAAGGCAAAAAGTGGACTGTTGTAGTTGTTATGGAAGGACAGACTAGATAGGCCATGTGGTCTTTTTCTGTCGTCATATTTCTATGTTTCTATGTTTCTATGTAAGTTGGGCCAGGCACATTGAACCTTGGGCTGACCGACTGACTAGCCTAGATTTAGTGGTTTTAAGGGGGGGGTTGGATTTTCATTTAAGGATCAGGAGGGGAGGGTTACAGGAGCCGACTGACTAGTCAAGATGCCTGTCTTAGTCAGGGGGTGCACCGATCCCCCAGGACAGTCACCGATGAAGATTGGGAGTTGTCAGGGGAGGATTGGCGCTGAAAGGGAGGGCACTTTTTTACATTGTCAGTGCTGTGGACCTGTACATCTGCAGTACCAAGATTATTGTCAGGTCGGGGGTTGGCCCAATCAAGGCTTGTCTCCAGGGAAGATGGTTGCTGCTACTCTGCAGAGGCTGTATTGCCTCCCAAACAGGATCTCCTTCATATGATGCCACTTTGCGATGAGGTCTGAAATACAGATATTGCAGAAAGTTGCCTGTGGTATCAGCTCCTACCACTGGGCGATAATTCTGTGTTAGCCTCACAGTAGTACCTAACGCCTTTTAGTAGACATGCCCCATGGTGACCCTCTGGTTAGTTGTCCTAAACCTCTGTGTGTTTGGTTGTCAGTCATGTGGTTAGTTGGTGATAGAATGGCATCCATCATATTGCTGGTCTTCCTCTTTTGCGCTGACCTTCAACTTTGCCTAGGGTGCCATATTTTGAAGGCGCCAAAGAGGAGCCTGATCCCACTTATTTTAGTGGTACTGTTGCCTTCCTTTGTATCTCCTCTAGCTCTCTAATATTTGGAATTCTTGATATACCATCCTCTCCCCTCAGCCTGTTGTCTGGACTTACCTATCGGCGCCAAAGTCTTAAATCCAGCCCTTCAGTGAGGATATCACTAGAACTCCCTCTAACCCCTGGCTTCAGGATGAATAACAACCTCCCTCCTATTGCTCCTAGTGATTCCACTGCTGACACCAATGTTAGGGCATTCCCTCCAGTTGGAAGTGACACAACCTTGGCGAGAGATATTCTCGTTTCCAACTTGAAATGTATATCAACATGCTGCTGAATACCCCTGGGTGCCACCGCTACATGCCCAATGCCAACTGGTTAGTACTGCGGCATGCCAGGAGCATTCCAGGGCAGCACTTGTCACTAACAGGATTGCAGTTATAATGAGCTGCTGCCAAGTTAGTGACATGGCCCTAGCATTGAGTATCCGGGTTTAAAGTTTAGCGCCAGTGCTGAATATTGGACCCAACCACCATTCTGCAGCAACCACCATTTATTTGTATATTATTCATATTGAATGCCACTAGCTACTTAAACGTGCATATGAACTGTGTTTCCAATTTATGAGTCAGAGTTATCAAAATATCTAAGAGCTTTTGCCCCTGTTGCGATAATTCAGATACTAACTCTCTAGATTTCCATAGAACAATTCTATAATGTAATTCTTTTTTAATTGGTAAGCTTGTACAGAGATTTTTGTCATACCCCCTGCCAATATATCTATAAACTAGGACAGTGAATAAGCATGTGAGAGAGTGCTCAAGTCAAGCTGATAAGACCAACATTATCACAATTATTTTTAGGCTAACCATCTTAAAGGGTGTCCAAACTGTCCTATGGTCTAGAAAATGTATTGATTCGGTAATTGCTGCTGAAATAGATTGAGTTGGCCCAGAACCCAGCTCATTTAATTTTCATCTGTAGAAGATCTAAAATCATGCTCACAGATTTTTTCGTGCTTTTATAGCATATCTTCTGAATATATTGTAGTAATTTATAAAAGCAGAGGCTGCCCTAGGAAGAGCTATTATTCTGCAGCTATTCACGGGACAGAATAAACCCCATAGGCCCTATTGTGACTTTATAAAATTGCATCTAAGTGGGCACCTACTTGCCTCTTAACCTAGGTATCATGTTAAAAAACTACTTTCAAAAGGGGAAATATTCAGCGGTGGTGGCCAGAACATTTAAAAAGGCTGACTGTGACCTCTTTAATATAGCCCCGGATACGCAATGTTAGGATCATATCTAGCCACTGGTATTGACTATCCAGTCTGTCCAGATAGCGTGTTAGTTAACTGAGACGTGGTGATGATCAGCCTTTGTCTTCTTGACTAACCCTACTAAAGTTGGGCAAGTCTTTCAAGTGCATAACTTTAACCAGTTCACGATAAATGGCCAGCAGCTGAATATCGCTGTTGATTGTTTATCATCAGCATCACCCCAGGAATGCCCTGATCCTACTTGGTTAATATTGGGACATTAGAAGGGGATATTCAGTGGCACAAACCGGCTATATGCAGCTGAATATCCCACTCACCATGGCTAATGCACTTAAATGGCCAATTGTCCAGATATCCTTCTCCCATCATATTTTCCAACTTGTAACATTATTGTGATTTTTTTAAATATTATTTTTAAGTTCAGAGATCCAACATATATATCAAAGAACAGAAAGCATAAGAACATAAGAACATAAGAACATAAGACATGCCATACTGGGTCAGACCGAGGTCCATCAAGCCCAGTATCCTGTTTCCAACAGTGGCCAATCTAGGTCATACGTACCTAGCAATATCCCCAAAAGACACAGGTTCCACAATGCTTGTACTGGGTCAAGCATTGATATCCTGGGTCCCTTTTTAATAGTGGTTTATGGACCTTTCCTCCAGGAACTTGTCCAAACCTTTTTTAAACCCAGCTATACTAACAGCCCTTACTACATCCTCCGGTAACAGATTCCAGAGTTTGATTACACGTTGAGTGAAAAAATATTTTCTCTTATTTGTCTTAAATAGTTTACCCTGTAGCTTCATTACATGTCCCCTAGTCTTTCTATATTCTGATAGCGTAAACAATTGATCCACGTTTATCCGTTCCACTCCATTCATTAATTTATAGACCTCTATCATATCTCCCCTCAGCCGTCTCTTTTCCAGGTTAAAGAGCCCTAACCTTTTTAGCCTCTCTTCATAGGAGTAGCCTTCCATCCCCTTCACCAGTTTGGTGGCTCTTCTCTGTACTTTTTCTAATAACGCTATGTCCTTTTTAAGATACGGTGACCAGAATTGCACACAATATTCAAGGTGCGGTCATACCATGGAGCGATACAGAGGCATTATAATATCCTTTGTTTTATTCTCCATCCCTTTCCTTATGATACCTAGCATTCTATTTGCTTTCTTGGCCGCCGCTGCACACTGCGTGGAGGGTTTTAACATGTTATCCACGATGACTCCTAAATCTTTTTCCTGGGTGGTGGTTTCTAATGTGGAGCCTTGCATCGTGTAACTATAGTGTGGGTTGTTCTTTCCTAGGTGCATAACTTTGCACTTGTCCACATTAAATTTCATCTGCCATTTGGATGCCCAGTCTTCCAATTTATCCAGATCCTCCTGCAGTTTTCCACAATCCTCTTGGGTTTTAACAACTTTAAACAGTTTTGTGTCATCTGCAAATTTGATAACCTCACTAGTTATTCCCTTTTCCAGGTCATTTATGAATAGGTCAAAAAGTAGCGGACCCAGTACAGATCCCTGGGGTACTCCACTATTCACCTTTTTCCATTGGGAATATTGGCCATTTAGCCCTACCCTCTGCTTTCTATCTTTTAACCAGTTCCCGATCCACAATAGTACACTGCCTCCTATCCCATGACTTTTTAGCTTCGCCAAAAGTCTCTGATGGGGGACCTTGTCAAAAGCTTTCTTAAAGTCCAGATACACTATATCAACCGACTCACCTTTGTCTACCTGTTATACACACCTTCAAAAAAACATATCAGATTAGTAAGACAAGATCTTCCTTGTCTAAAGCCATGTTGGCTGCCTCCCATTAGGCCATGACTATCTAAATATAAATATAAACTTTCAGAACTAGATATTGTTTACTCACCATAACAAATAGTATAGTTCAGGCAGGTCCGTACCAAGGGCTATGCGAGCAGTGCAGCTGCAGAGGGCACAAATATGGGAGAGGCACTCATTTCATCACCGGACTTTCAGTAAGCCTGATAAGAGTGAGTTATTGCGTCCTGCTGTTGAGGGAAGGGGTACCAGGTTCATGAACCACCAGGGTGCATATTTAGCTTGGTATGGTCCTGAGCTTAGGCAAATTAGTTTTCGTTATTCCCTTAACCAACAAACCCCACCTCATTCCCACCATCCCATCTCCTCCTCCCTTCTCTTCTGACATCCCAATATCCAGCTCACTCGTCCAATCAATCAGTTTCTTTTAAAACCTTAATTACATTGCACACCTGTGTGGAAGAATAACCAAATGTCATCATAGATATGGGTAATGTTAGAAGCAAGCACTGTCAATTGGTACATTTCCAAAAGGTACATTTGAAGCAGGGATTATACTATATGAGCAGAGTTAGAGAGCTGGACCATGAATTTTTTCACTAGCAATTCAAAGTTTTCTAATGCTGTTAAAATTACCTGGAGAATGGGCTACTGCTATTACTACTACTATTGATCATTTGTATAGCGCTAAAAGACATACACAGTGCTATACAGAGACATGTTAAAGATGGTCCCTGCTCATCACAGCTTACAATCTAGTCAAGACAGACAACACAACAGCTGGGGACAAGGAATGGAAAGGAATGACATAGTTGGAGAGCAGGAGACTGCGGATCAGCATCCAAAAGCGCCTTCTTATTTTTCCTTTAAGGAAAGCTGGTTTTGCACATTTGTCCAGGTCAAAAATTGCCCTGATGTCATCTTAAAAATGTTTCACTTGGAAGCTTTCCACCCAGAAGCTTTTCAGTTGTCCTACTAAGTGATTATTGCAGGAGCTGTGAAGCTTCAAATCATCTGCAAACAATAGGTGTAAGTTATTTTTCTGTCATTAGCACCTCTAGGTTTGAGGCTTAATCAACAGCCCAGTGAATTAATAGGAGTTCTCAGCAGATTTATTGCCAGACAAAATAAAAGTGATGACAGGAAATCTGCTTGAAATATTCCTCACTGGAACTTGATAACAAATTGTACATCTATGTAACTCACATGGAATACAGTTTTTCATCTTTTCATGATGACGACATGTGCATTCAATCAATCCAGGGTTTATTTTGTATTTTTCAAGGAAATTTATTATCCAAAGATTTTGGATGCTATCAAAAGTTTCTTATAGTCACTCCATTCTGTACTGAGATTTCAACTGGCCATGTTGACTTTATTCAACATTAATCACCCCTATGATGCCATATGATTCTCTTTTGATTAAAAGCAAGCTCTGCTATGAAGGGACTTAGGATGAGGGTGAAAGGGGATAGACTCAGGAGTAATATGCGGAAATATTTCTTTATGAAAAGAGTGGTAGATGCATGGAATAGTCTCCCAGTGGAGGTGATAGAGATGAGGACAGTATGGGCCCACTTCTGTCCTGGACATCTTGGCCTTCTGTGCACAAAGGTAGATGGGATTCTGATCCCATGGGGCATGGACTGGCCTAGCCCGGCTAACTCAGTCAAGGCTCCTGAATGGAGCCGTGGCACCATGGTGTCAGGTTGCCATGGCACCGCAGCTCCATTCAGGAGCCGCGATCCCCAGCCACTGGAAAAGAATCTGCATTCCCCGCAGTCTGACTCCTGATCTGGCCTCCCAAGGCCAGGGTCGGGCTTCAGGGAATCCTCTCTACCCACTTCCGCTTTTGCTGAGCGCTGGGCCTGCCAAAAGCACCAGTCTAGGGGAACTTATTCCACCTCAGAGGTAGAATAACTTCCCCATTCAGCCTGCCAGCCCTGGACATACAGGGCCGACATCGGGATCGGCCCTATACATCCAGGGCTGTGGACCTCCCATTGCCCACTCTAATTCCACTCCCGCAATGCTCCTTTCCTGCCCCCGTCTAACATTGGAATGACCCCGTATCTGAATTCAAAAAAGCATGGGACAAACACAGATGCTCTCTAAAGGATAAAAGGAGACTCTTGTAGTAGTTGATAAGGAAGGGCAGATTAGATAGGCCATGTGGTCTTTTTCTGCCGTCATGTTTCTATGTTTCTTGTTGCCCTTCTGCTTTTTCACCATGATATTGTTAGAGTCAATATGATCATATCCTTTATTGGTATCTATTGCAATTAACATTTTGTGGATTGTAGTTAAGCAATTTATTATTCATCAATTTTGGGGGACATTACTTGGGTCTTCCTTTGGAAGGAGAAGTGTTCATCCCATTATCAACCACTGTGGTATTAGCTCTCATTGTCTGGCAACTGATTATTGCAGTTTGCTAATTCATAGTGGACAGATGTTACTTGGTTATATGTGGTATCTACTTCATCACAACTAGCCGCTCTTTACTATTATTGCATAGTCAGTTTCTTCTAACCCAGTTTGCCCCACACACGACATGCAACACGTTTTGAACTTCTAATCACTCAGTCCAATAAGCTCTGTGTCAGGCGCCATATAGCCTTTAGTTCACAGAAGACCAAATGAGAGCTATATGGCACTTGATGCAGAGTTTATTGGACTGAATGATTAGAAGCTCAAAATGTGTTGCACGTCGTGTGTGGGATGCCTCATAATTTGTTCCAGGAGCACTCTTCAAACTAAGTGCTATATTCTCTTTCAACTTTTTTTTTTTTCAAGTCTTTATTATAAACCATGCAACAATGTCCATATTCAAATCCACCACAATACTCCCCACAGCGCATACACGAAAAACACAATACACAGTTCTTTAGGAAACAATACATGTTTTCCTTTAACAAATATACTTTAACCCCCCCCTCCCCCCCGAATCAGCCCCTCTTCCACCGTACTACCCAAGGATTCAGTCACAGACAATTTCTCTCCAACAATGCTGTCCATTGAATGTATTTCTCCCATACCATGAGGAAATTTTTCTGATTACCCCTTTTGAGCACTGTCAATTTGCTCATCAAATAAATCTGGGACAACAGACCCTTAAACTCGGGCAACGAGGGCACTGTTAACTGCTTCCATTTCCTAGCCACTAGGATCCTCAGGGCTACGCATCCCATGTTGACAAACATACCCTCCACCTTAGTTAAAGATGGGAGCGGTACGCCCAGTAGTGCTGTCTCCGGTCTTGGGTTCAGCGCTTTCCCCAGGATCTCCCCTAACAAACCCACTGCTGCTACCCACACTGGTTGCACCTCCCCACAGTCCCACCAAATATGCAAATACATGCCCCGCCCCCCACAATTCCTCCAGCACTTCTCGGAGATGTGTTCGTGCATTGGATGCAAACGATCTGGGTTAGGTGCCATCGATATAACACTTTATAATTGTTCTCTATGAGGTTCGTAGCTAGCAGACCTTTATATCTACTCACATAAATCTGGTCCCACACTGAGTCCTCCCACTGCACCCCCAGCTCTGCCGCCCAAGATTTTTGATAGCTTTCTCTCCTCCTGTCGTGCACCATCAGCCGGTAAAAATTCGCCAAGGCCGTTTTTTTTGCCCCATCAAAAAAAACTTCTCTACATCAGTAGGATCCGATGCTAAGTTCAGGATAACCCACTGCTGAAGGTAATGTCTTACCTGCAGATAGCCAAAGATAGCCCTCTCATCCAGTTTATACTCCCTCACCAATTCAGCAAAGGTCTTCACTTTTTTTTCCCTCCAACAATTGGCCCACCCTGCATAGTCCACTATCCTCCCAACTTCCAAAAATGGATTTCCCCATGGCGGGCTGGAAGTCTGGGTTCCCCTGAATCGATAGCAGTCTAGACATCTCCTGCTCCCCCAGCCATAAACCTCTCCATTTATTCCATACCCTTAGAGAGCGTAATACATAGGGATTCCGGCCTGGGAATCGTCCTGCAGTTTTCCTCGGCCTCCAGACCCAGTCCCCCAACTTCCCCTCCGTTAGTTCCTCTGATTCCATACAGACCCACTCCTTCGGGTCTTCGGCATTCCATTCCACAACTGTGCACATTTGTGCCGCCTCCCAATAGTTCAACAAATTTGGCACCGCCAGCCCCCCACGCTCCCTCCGTTCCATCAAGATACGCGTTGCTACTCTATTTTTCTTCCCCCCTCCCACAAAGTGCATAATAATCCTCTGCAAGCGAGCAATATAACTCTTTGGGATCCCGATAGGAAGGTTCATAAAGAGATATAGCCATCTAGGCAAGGCCATCATTTTTATAGCCGCCACTCTCCCCATCCATGATAAGTGTTTATACTTCCACTAGGCAAGATTCTTTTGTATAGCCTGTTCAACCCGCCCATAATTTTCCTTAAATAGATCGGAATCCCGAGCAGTTAGATAAATACCCAAATAGCAGATACTATGCGTAGCCCATCGGAAAGGAAATGAAGCCTTTATGCGCATTTGCTCTTCCAGTCCTGCCGAGATATTCAATATTTCCGACTTAGCTTCATTAACTTTAAAGCCCGAATGGGCCTCGTACTCTCTTAGGATTGCCTGTAGCCCCGCCAGGGAATCTCTTGGTCTAGTCAACATAAATAGCAAATCATCTGCAAAAAGGGAAACCTTGCTTTCCAGGGACTTCCATTTTACCCCATGAATGTCCGTGCACTCCCTCACCCTTTGGGAAAGCGGCTCCATGGATAACACAAAGAGCAATGGGGAAAGCGGGCACCCCTGCCTCGTCCCCCTATGCAATGCAAACGACCTGGAATACTCCCCATTAATTCGAATCCTGGCCATCGGCTGCGTATATATAGCCTTAACCCACTTTAAATAATTTCCAGTGATCCCCATTCATTCTAATACTTTAAATAAAAAGGGCCACGAGACACGAACAAACGCCTTTTCTGCGTCAATCGCCAGTAACACCATCTGATCAGCCCCCCTCCTCCCTTTCCACACTGCAGACAACACCTTCCGCAAATTGTCTACTGTGTGGCGCCCCGGGACAAAGCCGGATTGATTTTCATGCACCAACTTAGGCATAAACCGCAGCATCCGATTTGCCAGTATCTTAGAAAATATCTTAAAATCCATACCTAGGAGGGAAATAGGCCGATAGGACCCACACAAATTTATGTCCTTCCCTTCTTTAGGCAACACTGTAATCCCTGCTGTTCTCAACGTTTCTGGGATGGCCTCCCCTTCCTTAAAAGCATTAAATAATCTCGTCAATGGGCCACAGAGCAGGTCGCTATAGGTCTTATAAAACTTATTTGTAAAGCCATCCATCCCCGGAGCTTTATGAGCCGGGAGCCCCCGGATCACCTCTGCCACCTCCCTCTCCTCTATGGGCTTAGAAAGCTGTTCCCCTTCCCCCCCTGTTAAGCAAGGTAGATTCATCTGCAGGTAATGATCCAGCTGAGCCCCAGTTTTGGTAATTTCTTCCGTATATAAATGTTTATAGAAGTCCACAAAGCTCTGCTGAATTAACTCCACTTCCCTTACCACTGTCCCTGTCGCATCCCGTATTTTCGTTATAAGATTCCTATTCTGGTGTTGCTTCAGCCTCTGCGCCAGCAGCCTGCTTGGTTTGTTTCCCAACTCAAAAAATTGTTGCTTCAGAATATCCTGCGCATGTTTAATCTCCCCTAATTCTAATTCGTTAAAATCCCTTCTTACTCTATTTAACTCCTGATCTATCCCCTTCTGTCCGCACCGCTGCAACACTATATTCTCCAACTCCCTAATCCTTCCCCTTAGTTCCTCCTTCCTCCGTTCCCTCTGTTTTTTCAGATGCGCCCCCATAGATATCAAATCACCCCTTATTACTACCTTCAAGCATTCCCACAATGTTCCAATCTTGCACCCCTCCCTATCATTAATGTCCAAATATTGCTTAATTTTTTCCTGCACCTGTTGTGCTGTTTCCACATTCTCCAGTAGGGACTCATTCAACATCCACATCCGCCCTCCCCTAGTCTCCTCCCCCAATCGCACGTCAATCCACAAGGGCGCGTGATCCGACCAGGTCCGCTCTCCCACTTCACACGCAGCCACCTTCGCCAACAATGCTTTGGACACTGTCAGACGGCTGCCTGGGTGAGAATGTTCACAGTCTTGGCAAGTGCATATGTCAATATGATTTGCAAGGGATTGTGGGCAATGCAGTCCATTCACACCCAACACAGCTGCTCACAATAATTTAGTTGTGCTCAAGTGTAAAGCCAATAAGATATTTATTTATGGGGTTATTTCTCCCAACACAGATATGCTTGGTAGCACATAAATCAGGTTACTTGCTTTCAGTGTTAAACTTGGAAAAACAAAATCAGGAAAACAACATTTGAACTTGTCAGGCAATCAAAGCAAAAGAAATAAGACCTGGTTGGTAACAAACTGGTCTTTTCTGTAGGCTTTAGCTAATACTTTCTTAGCAGTGTATCAAACAACAAACAATATCCACAAAGAAGAGAAAAACTGTTCTTTTCAGGTTAACTTCTTATATCTTCACAGATAGATTCAGAAGTGATTCCCTCAGAGCTCACAAGCAATTAGGTAAGGCTCAATTGCTAGCAGTTACCCAGCTGAAACCCCTTAGCTGGCTTGCTTTCTACTGCGTGGCTAAAAATCCTACTCAGGAGCTTTTCTGAGTAGATTAAAGAACAAGTTTGTATTTCTTTGTGATGGTTGCTGTACTTTATAACAGAAAATCACCAAAGGAGTTTAGACAGAGAGCAATCCATGTAAACACATTCTTCATCTGCAATCCCTCCCCCTTCCTCAACAATCATGGGTTCAATATCATGGATTGGCACAGATGAATTTCTCAATGGAGCACTTTCAGGAGAATACTTGTTTCTCTGCTGTCTTTCAAGGTTATAGCTAGGGCATAGATCAGTGTTCATACCTGAGCTTCCATTGCTGTTAGAGTTCCTCTCTATATAGCCTGGCCAGTATGTAGTCCAGTTCCTATGTCCAGCCTTCCAATCCAGATCCCTGGGCACTGGATCTCTCTTCACATACCTTCTGGCACGGGTCTTAGGGTCCCTTCCCCGTGCAGCCGTCTCCCTCACAGGTACCGTCTGGCGATTCCTAGCTCTGCAGCACCATTCCTCTGGCTTTCCCCAGTCCAATGGTGTATGCTGGCCCTTGGAATGCCTCCCAGTATACGTACTGCTCCAGGCTCCCCTAGACCTCCCAAAGGCTTTTCTCTTCTTTCTTCCAAAGGGTTTCTTGCCCTCTCTGTCCGTCCGGTTTGGCTTCTGCTTCTGATGATCCTCCAGATGAAACTGAGGATATCCAATTTGATCATGAAGATGATGATGAGGATGATTCTCTGTAGAATAAACTCTACCTTTATTCTGCTTAGATGAGTGCTCCTCCCTAACACAGTGCAGCTGTGCTGAATCAGGCCCTGCCCTTTGAGATGAGTTCTTAGGGATTACCTCATAGCCCTCCTGATTGAACACACGTTTCCCCACTTCAGCTCCTCTAATGGCTGCTGGAAACCTGATGCATTCTGGGACTGGTAGTCTTTTATGGGAAAATTCTGTTTTCTTATTTCTACCAGAACTGACAGGTTGCTTGTTCAGAGTCACTTCACCTTTTCTATAGCTCCTTCCTGAGCTATGATAAGCTTCCTTATCACAACACCCATATCATATCTATCCTGGAAAAGGATTGGTGCAATGGCGAATAAAAAGTGAAGACCTTTTCTTTCCTCCTCAATTCCTTCCAAGTATCCACCATTCCCAGATTTTTCCCCAACGCCTTCAGGCCCCTCCTCCCGGTGGCATTCCCCATCTCTTTCCCCGAGGAGTTATCTAGAGCCGGATTAATTGTTAAATTAAAGTCCCCCCCCCATAATAATTTGGCCTTCTGCAATTTGTTCCACCAAACCATGTAACTGGTCATAAAATATCCCATGGCCCACATTTGGTCCATATACATTAATCAGAGTATAAACTTGTTCTTTAAAATGCAGCTTAACAATTATATATCTGCCCTCTTTATCCCGATGTACCACACAATCAGAATACACCATCTTCTCACTCATCAATATCCCCACTCCCCCTTTTTTTAATTCCACCCTGTTGGAAGCAAACCATTTCTCTGGGAATTTTTTATGTGCCACTCTCCATTCATCGCATTTTTTCAGGTGCGTTTCCTGTACAAATATGATGTCCCCTTTAAGTCTATTAATCTCCTTAAACATTCTCTGTCTCTTCACCAGGGAATTTAACCCTCTGACATTCATGGACATTACTTTAACCCTATCCATTTAACCAGACTCCCCCACCCCCCCTCCCCTGCTCATACTACCAAGCCCCCTTTTACCCCCTCCCCTCCCTACCCCCTCCCCCCTTCCCCCTCCCCCCCTCCATCCCTGTATGTCCACTGAACCTACCGTAAAATAGCTAGCCATTATACCCCTCCCCCCTCCCCCGTCCTCCCCCCCTCTCCCTTGTGCCCTCCCTTCTCCCCCAGGGCTGTGAGTGCACCTGCCATCCCGTCCTGGCCTACTCCCACCCCGGCCCTCCCTACCCCTACGTATCCTCTGACCCCTTACTCCCACATTACCCCCTCCTCCGCCCCCCCCACCACTCTCCCACATCTTCCCCCACTCCCCCCCTCCTCAACTATCCCAACTCCCCCCTACTTCGGCTTTCCACTAATTTACTTCACATAACAATTTACAAAAACCAAACCTGCCCCCCAAACATTTGAGCCCCCCAACATAGTATACCCTTAACATCCTCCACCCCTCCATCTCCCGGCTCAACTGCCGGGTCTCCTCCAGGAACTAAATCATGTGAGTCCAGATAAAAACTACACAGGTCTTTCACTCTCCAGACTCCTCTAACCGCTCAGCCGGGTCGGGGCGCCGAGCTCGCAGACGCCTATTCTCCACCCGCTGCCACTTATTCAGGCCAGGCTTCTGTCCACCACTACTCGTGGTCTCTCCATGCAAACCCGTCATGCCCGCTGATTGAAGCGCTTGCACAGCTTCCTCCCATGTCTTCACCCGAATATTTTGTCCTTTATAAGTAATAGACAGGCCAAATGGAAATGTCCATCCATAACGTACTCCTTCTTCGCGTAGTTTTAACACAATGTCTTTCATCGTGCGCCGCTTTTGTAGTGTCACCTGTGCCAGGTCTGTGTAAACTTCCACCTCACAGGAGTTCCATTTTACTCCTCCATTCCCCTGCGCTGCTCTCTGTACCTTTTTCTTCATCTGAAAATCCTGGTAGCAAGCAATGATATCTCTCGGCCGGTTCCCACTCCCAGCTCTTACTGCCGCCACTCTATGCACTCGTACTATGCGCCAGTACACTCCATCCAGCACTTCCCCTGCTCCTTCCAGCGCGGCCTTCGAAACAGCCTGCACCACCGACTGGCAGTCCAGATAGGGAGCACCCTCTGGTATGCCCCGAAAGCGCAAATTACACCATCTGGACCTGTTTTCCAGGTCCTCCATTTTCTCATTCATAGCTTGATGTTGCTGCTGTAAGAGCTGTATTGTTTGCTCCAGACTCTCCAAGTTATCCCCGTGCCCATCCACACAGCCTTCGACCTCTGCATCTCTCCTTCCGAGCTCCGTGATGTCCCCTCTCAGATTGTCCACGCTTGCTACCACGTCTGCCCGGATCTGCAAGATATCATTCCGTAAGTCGGAGAACCATGCTCTAACCTCACTGTGGAAATCATCTGCCCCACTTCCAGCAGCCACTTCTCCATCCTCCGCAACCTTCTCCGCTCGCTCTTGCGTGTTCCGTTTGGCGGCTGCGGTTTCCGTGGGCTTTCCCTCTGCCCCCGCCATCTTTTCTTTGCTCTGCCGGACCGGCATGGCTTCCGCATAAGCGAACTCCTTCAAATTCACCTTTTTAGGTTTTGCGGCCATATCAGCAGGTCGCCCCCGTTCTCCCCCACTGTTCCTGCTGCTAAACGGGGTTCTCTGGGTCCTCACACTGCTCTTTTAACCTCTTCTCCGTAGGGTTAGGTGGGAGCTTGCAAATCAAGTGGCCATACTAGGTGATGACGTCACCGGCACTCCTAAGTGCTATATTTTAAATCATTTGTCTCAAATAAAAATTATAGGAGGGCCTGTTATTGGGGAAAGGAGTGATCCCTCCCTAGACAGACTATATGACATATAAAAATTATTTATAAAAAAAATCCTTGAATTATCTGCTCTTTGGTTGGGTGGAGCTTTAATGATCAGTTGACTGTAGCGGTAGCCACCTTTGGGTTTTTGAGTTTTGTGGTGACAAAGACTGCAAAATTCATTCATACTATAAGCCCATTTATGAAAAAGATAATTGCATGATTGATTCAAGGTTGTCTTTTTTGCAAGTTGATCTGTTGCTCATTTTTGTGCATACATTTTCAGTACAGCTAATTTTCATCTAATATTTCCCCTGAAGAGATTGAGGAGTCTATAGGAAATCATCAGTTAATAAGTTGGCTTCTAAATTGTATAAGTACTATGATTAACTTAAAACTTATTTTTCAAGGGAAACTTCCTCATGAAATTTGCCTTTCAAAATGGTGACCAGCAAACACTTCAGCTGCAAATGTACCCACAGTTAGCCATAGTTGCAAAATTCCAGGGAGGAAGGGGGGTCTCCAAATATACTGTACATACCTTCCCTTCTCTGTCCTGTTTACTAAGGGCTAAAATTATGTACACTAAACAGCATGAGTTTTACCTGTTGAAGGGATGGAAATTTTCACTTGGCATGCTGTCTCTAAATGGATTAATTCTGTGCATACCATGACTGGAATGCATCTCATTCTGTTGGAGATGATCTCAATCTCTCAGGTTTACTGCTAATGCTTACAATGGAGATTTTCACCCTTGTAGATTTATCCTAGTAATTCTTTTGTTAACTGAGCCAATCCTTCTGAAAATTGCCTTTATTGAGAACAGTAATGGATACTAAGATGAAATGGCAGGTAAGAAACCTGGCGAAGGGGTAGTTGTTGGCTTAAGTTCTGGAATTGAAATATTCATGTACTGAAAGGGATAGGAAGCCAGAGAGCAAGTACAACAGACTGGATGATCAAATTGATTGTTATATGCCATTATTTACAGTTTTTATTGTATTTGTTTATTTTTTTACATTTTTTGATCTGCAAGTATCCTCTTGGATTTTTATACTTCCAACGTGGAATAATTTCCCTGGACGTGATTTTCTGAACAGCCTGGGGCGCGTATCGGGCAGGGGAGGGCCAGGGTTTATTCCCTGCAGCCCGACCCTGGCCTTAGGAGGCCAGAAGGTGGGTTGGGCTGCAGGGAATAAACCCATTTTCAGGTGGTTGGCATTGCGGCTCTTCAATGGAGCCGTGATGCCATGGCAACATGACGCCATGGCACCGTGGCTCCATTGAGAAGCCTTGACTGAGTTAGCTGAGTTAGTGGTTGGGGCAAGGTACTTCAGGCCAGAAAGTCGGGGGTTCAAATCCCACTAGAGGACAGCAACCTTGGGCCGGAAGGACTGGGGTTTCTAGTCCCACAGATGCTCCTTGTGGTATTGGGCAAGCCACTTAACCCTCCATTGCCCATGTTCCCTGTAAGTATTAGTGTATGTGTCTCTCATCCCCGCGTGTTAAATGTATCCCCCAATTGTGTTGTGACTGCTTTGATTGAAGGATAAGGCGGTATACAAAACTGTCTAAATAAATAAATAAATAGCTGGGGGGCAGTCTGCATGTGCAGGCTGAACTGAATCGCAACCCTAGCCTGAACGTGCAGGACTGTTCACGATTCTAGACATGCCCCACGGGATCAGAATCGCGATCCCTTCTGTGCGTCCGGTTCAGACTGGATGCACAGAGGAGATCTACGTGCGGGGCTAATCAGGCCTGTAATGTTTAGCTTTACCTGTAGCACGTAGATATAGGCAAAGCAAAAAACATGATGCAGCATGATAAGGCAAAAGAATGTATAATGTGGCAGTTTTTTCCTAATAAAAGAAAGTACTGTGTACAAACAAATTAAGGGAGTTATTTATTTATTAATTTATAGTCTCTTATATACCGCACTATTCAGCATCAGCGCGGTTTACAATAAACAAGGAGTTACACAATTCAACGGTACTTTGTGTTTACAGAAAAAACAGGAAATACAACTCGGATAACAGGGTAATTAATTAATATAACAGACATGATCTCATCCTGGCTTCAGTACTGTGTATGGGAGGTCTGTGGGGTGTCTGTATTGAATTTGTATGTTTGGAAGGTCTGTGGGTAGGTTGTGTTATCTGGATTGTTTAATGGATAAGACAAGAGGAAGAGGTAGTGTTTCAAAGCTTTTCGAAACGGCAAAAGGTCTGGTATTGATCGGATGTTTTGAGGAAGGCTGTTCCAACACCTTGGTGCACAGAAAAAGAAAGCCCTGTCAGTAGTAGTTTTGGTGTATTGTGTTATTGATTTAGGGACTAACAGAGAATTGAGTGATACTGACCGTCTATCCCTATTGAGGGGTGTTGTTTGGATCATATCTGATAATGATGCAGATGAGAGCTCTTTGATGGCTTTGAATGTAATTAGTAAAGTTTTGAAAGTGAGTCTATTTCGTATCGGGAGCCAATGAAGATGTTTTAGAATAGGTGAAATATGTTCTTTCCGGGATGCTCCATGAAGGACTCTTGCTGCGGCATTCATTGCCAATTGAAGTGGATGTAATGTGGCTTGAGGGAGACCTTGTAATATTGAGTTCGCATAATCAAAATGAGGTATGATTAGCGCCTGATAGATGGTTCTAAAATCGTCTGGCTCTAGCAAGGATCGTAGATGTCTAAGGGAACGTATTTTGTGGTATACTGCTCTTACAATATTTCCTATGTGTGCTTTCATATCCAAGTTCTGGTCTAAAGTGACACCAAGGTATCTGATGGTGGTCTTGGTCTGGAGGTTAGCATCCTTTACTTTCAAAAAGGACGGAGCAGTGAAATTTCGGTTCCGTGTAATGAATAACACCTCTGTTTTTTTGTGTTGGATCCTTAGATTTTGAGATTGTAGCCAGTTGGATACTTCATTTATGCAGTTTGTTAAAGGAGGTCGGGGTTCTCTGTTGTAAAAGGAAAATATAATAGTACATCATCCGCGTATATCATGCAGTTGACTCTAAAGGATCGTATCAGGTTGCATATAGGCTGCATGTATATATTGAACATAAGGGCAGAGAGGGAGGAGCCTTGAGGGACACCTTGTTTTTGATGAAACTGATCTGATGAAGTATCGTTGGATCGTATCTGTTGCCATCTGTCCGAAAGGTAGGATTTACACCACTCGAGTGCTTTATCGGTAATTCCCTTCCCTTTGAGACGTTCTAGGAGGCGTTCATGGCTCACAGAATCGAAAGCGGCTGCGATATCTAGGAAGACAAGGACAAACCCTTGGCGGATGTTATCAATACCTGATAATAAGCTGCTGAACAGTGTAGTTAGAAGCGTTTCCACACCGTGGGAGTCTCTGAAGCCGTGCTGGCATGGGTCTAGTGGAGCGTTAATTTCAATATGATCCTGAATTTGTTTTTGTACTTCTTTTTCCAATATTTTTGCTAGTAAAGGAATGCTTGCTATTGGTCTATATGATTCTGGTTTAAGAGGGTCGAGCTTGTTGTTTTTTAGTAATGGCCTTATGGATGTTTGCTTAAGGATACGTGGGAAAGTTCCTGTTGTAAATGATTGAATCATGAGTCTGGATATGATGGGACTGAGGTCAGCTCGTAAATCTTTGATCCAGAACGCAGGGCATGGATCAGTATGAGCGGTGGTCATGTTTAAGCTAGCAATGGTGTCCTCGATTTGTCGTTTAGGTGGTATTGAGAAGATAGTAAGTAGAGCTTGATCTACTGGATCTAGAACTATGTTAGGAGCTGAGATATTGTCAGTTTGGCAAATTTTGGATTGTAGATAGTTAGCAAATAATTGAGGGTGGATTTCGTATTTGAGTTGCGAAGCGGGTTCATTTGTCAAACGCTTAACTATGGCAAACAGGTCATGAGGCTTGTTTTGGAGATCTTTTTAACGTGACCGCATTGTAATGTCTCATTGAGTCAGTAACCGCTGTGCGATGAGATGTGAGATGTAGGATATATGCAGTTCTGTCTACTTCTGAGTGTGAGCGTCGCCATCGTCTCTCAAGTTTCCTTAGGGTTGTGCGAGAGGCTTTCAGCTCAGATGAATACCAGATAGCAGAGTGTCGTTTGCTTTGAGATTTGTTAGTCGATGGACATGTGGCAATTGAACTGAGCGTATTATTCCAATTAGAAACTAAATCATCAAGGCTGCACTCTGGTAAGTTGGTTAGTGGAAGTGTTGTTTTTAGGATTAAGTCTTTGTCAAATGGCTTAAATCTTCTCAGGGTGGGACTGGTAATGCCATTCACTCCATTTTCTTCCTTTTGGTTACATCTGGGAAGGGGAACCTTGAATATGATTAGTTTGTGATCTGACCATGGAACTGGGTTGATTGATAGATCCAAGATGGATGGTGAGTTGACAGTTGTTTCAGTTGTAAATATTAGGTCTAATATGCCACCTTTAACATGGGTTGGATCTTTAATTAATTGGTTAAACCCTAAAACCTGTAAAGCTTCAAGAAAAGCTGTTACATGGGAGTCTTGGAGAGATGGTAGATTGAAGTCTCCTAGAACCCAACTTGTTATATGGGGGTTCTGTGAGTTGGAGGCTAAGTCAATTATCATTGATAGTGAATCTGAATTGGATGAAGGAGCGCGGTACAGTAGAGTGAAGGAACAACAATTATTTACTATTGAGATAGTATCTAGAAGTGTTGAACTTGTTGCTTCCTTAAGGTTGAAATGGAGGTCAGATTTGAAGATGGCTAGAACACCACCTCCTCTCTTGCCATTTCTATGACATGTATGTAAGGAGAAATTGGAAGGCAGGAATTGGTTGATTAATACATTGTCATCACAAGAAAGCCAAGTTTCAGTGATTAGGAGTAAATCAAGGTTGTGTAGTGATATTAAGTCAGAGATGATAGGCCATTTCTTGCGCACAGATCGGGCATTTATCAATGCACATTTCAGATGTTGGGGAATTGGATTTCCTTCTTGTTTCTTTTTTGTGTTGTTTTGTAATGAGATGAGTAGAAGATGATGGTGGGAAGTTTGGGTAGAATCTCTAGATTTGAAGAAGGGTGTATCTGTCCATTTTCTTCTGTAATTGTGGATTGTTGGTATTCTATTGTGGCTAGTGTGTAGGCTGGTAACATTACATATTCCTATAGTGATAAGGTAGAACGTAAATGTTATAATGTAGGGTAAGGCCATAATGTATGTGTGGATGAATAAGAGTGTATTATAATTTAATAATAATAATAACAGGTAAACTGGAGCTTACGGATGGATGAGAAGCTATAACACTCTTAACATTATTTCAGTGATAGCAGGCTAACTGGAGCTTACAGGATGGATGAGAAGCTATAACACCACTTAACAGTATTTCAGTGAGAGCAGGTTAACTGGAGCTTACAGGATGGATGAGAAGCTATAACACCACTTAACAGTATTTCAGTGAGAGCAGGTTAACTGGAGCTTACAGGATGGATGAGAAGCTATAACACCACTTAACAGTATTTCAGTGAGAGCAGGTTAACTGGAGCTTACAGGATGGATGAGAAGCTATAACACCACTTAACAGTATTTCAGTGAGAGCAGGTTAACTGGAGCTTATAGGATGCATGAGAAGCTATAACACCACTTAACAGTATTTCAGTAAGAGCAGGTTAACTGTTGTGGTGATTACAGCTTTGTTGTTTGCGAGAGTAAATATTTACTTGCGTTTTCGAGATCGATGTCAGCCTGCTGCAGAGTGACCTCCGTCGGTGGCCTCCGCCTAAGGGCCACGCCAAAGGGTCCTCTGGCGAGGCCCTCAGGCGCGGGCCCACCAGGCGTGGGCCTGCCTGAAGGCAGCTGCTTTTTAAATGGAGCAGGCTCCTCCCCCTCTCAGGATAAGCAGGATAGATGGAAGGCTGCAGGCTGCTTAACCCTAATCAGAGCAAGAAGCAGATGGCAGTTAGCTTGTACCTTGATTGAAGGCAGCTGCTGTTTAAATGGAGCAGGCTCCTCCCCCTCTCAGGATAAGCAGGATAGATGGAAGGCTGCAGGCTGCTTAACCCTTGATTGAAGGCAGCTGCTGTTTAAATGGAGCAGGCTCCTCCCCCTCTCAGGATAAGCAGGATAGATGGAAGGCTGCAGGCTGCTTAACCCTTGATTGAAGGCAGCTGCTGTTTAAATGGAGCAGGCTCCTCCCCCTCTCAGGATAAGCAGGATAGATGGAAGGCTGCAGGCTGCTTAACCCTTGATTGAAGGCAGCTGCTGTTTAAATGGAGCAGGCTCCTCCCCCTCTCAGGATAAGCAAGATAGATGGAAGGCTGCAGGCTGCTTAACCCTTGATTGAGTTATGGGAGACTGCTCAGGTTTGCAAGCCTGTGGCTGCCTTTCTAAAGCTTTAGCAGACTTTGTTATGGTATAACTCTGTGTGTGTTGTGTTCTTATTTCATCTCACTTGCTTTTGGGACCAGAGATAGGAAACCAAGGGTTGAGGAAGGATCCCTGTGTTTGTTCAACCCCCCATCCCCCCCCTCAGGTGACCGTGAATACTTGGAGGCAAGTCAGATGTTTATCAGGAGAACTGTGAGTATGATAGGCAATTTGTTCAGTCACCAGCAAAATAGACCTAAGTTGCATGAATGGCAAGAAAAGGCACAGGCTTTAGTATTTAAGAACGGCAGCCCATCTTAATGTATGCACGTTAAACATGGTGATCTTGCTATAAACCCTATACTCAATTGGTACTCAATGGCTAGTGGAAATGAAGCACTACAAATATGAAATGACAGTTTTAGGGAGACTGCACACTAGTCCTGAGTGGGTCATCCCTCCCCCGCAAAACGATCAGGTCCAAGATCTTAAACATAAGTTGTTTGTAATAGAAGAGAAAGTATATAGTGATTCATTTGTTTGCTTTCCTTCATCGTGCTTTTAAAAGGAAAACATTTTCCGGGTGTAAAAGATTTAAACAGCTTGGTTTTAACATGATAAATTAGTTAGGTTTTTTTCATATTTAGATTTTCTTCTTTGGTAAATCAGGGCCTTATTTGCCAGACTTGCATGTTGTTATTTGAGATGTCTGTTCCCTTAACACAGCTGTTCGGTAATATGTAGACTACACAGATTTGTCTTGTTTATTTGTTTCACTCTTGGGTCTTAAGGTAATTTTAGCTGTTTTTCTGTATTTGAATTATATGTTTTGGTTTCCAGATAAGAAGTGCACTTTGTTTTGTTCCTGATTTCCGTTTCAGGGAAACAACTGAGAAAAACAGATATACAGTATGTTGTAGTACTATGAGATATTAATACTATTTAGTTTGTCACTAGATGTTTTCTTTGCTTTACTGGATTAAGTAGAGATCTATTATAAAGGCAACAGTACATGTTGATTTTTGTTTTGGCTATAGACACTAATAACATAAGTCTTAAATCCCCCTTAGGTCAAGTAATCATTTCAATATTGTGATTTTCCTTATATAGCATATTCAAATTGGTTTATTTCCAGGTCAGGTATTTTTTCTGAAGTTATGGAAAAAACTCCCTTACCTGATATTGCTCCCTTACCTGATATTACTAGTGTCCAAGCTGATGTACTTATTGCCCTTCTTAAACCTTTAGTTAGTGTATGGACTCTAGACAGACCTTCCTATTGAGCTTGTTGTTATAACATGTATTGAAAGAAAAATTTTTATGTCATAAGGACTTTAGTTATATTAATTTTTAATGCTAATTAGAACATATATAGAGTTGTTATTTGGAATGAGCACATGTCCACCTGCTGCTAGACCAATTAAGT
The DNA here is from genome assembly GCA_033557465.1 of Ichthyophis bannanicus. Taxonomy (NCBI): domain Eukaryota; kingdom Metazoa; phylum Chordata; class Amphibia; order Gymnophiona; family Ichthyophiidae; genus Ichthyophis; species Ichthyophis bannanicus. The sequence goes on along the minus strand of CM066031.1, from coordinate 1,711,639,619 downwards.
TTAGTGGGAAAGGGGCATTGTTGATTCATACCGTGTTTTGATTATTGTTGAGAATATAAATTTATATCTTCTACTTACAGTTCACTTAAAAGTAGCACTAAGTTTTAATAGTTGTTTGATGTTTCTAGAGGCCTTATCATATAAGAATACATTAGTATGGTATGAAGAAAGGTCAATGTACATAGTTGATGGTATGATGCAAGTGATGAGAAGGGTTGTAAAAAAGGGATTTTAATAGTGAAAAAGAAGGATTTTGATAGACAGTAAACTGTTGAAGGCAATCTAGTGATGTGAACTGATGTGTCAGTCTAATGAATATGTAAATGGAAAAAAATGAGATTTTATGATTGATCTGCTGCTATAATGTATACAGCTAGTGTGTTTTTCTTGCTATCTGTAAGGGTTTGTACATTAGTATGAAATGGATTCTCTGATTCAATGGATTGGGAAGAGGAATGTACACTGCTGTGAACTTGATAGAAATAGACAGGACAGATAACAGTTTGGAGGCATAAATAAGGTAGGACTATGTGTTTACAGTAGCTCTGTTAGTGAGAGATAATTGCACAGTTCTCAAGGGCATAAACAAATTCCTTCTTGCCAGATACCAGCATGCCTTGTTAGAAAAGTTACTTTTAAGGTTTTCAGGGAGGATGTCTTAGCCATTGCTATGTATTAAATAGTGAAATGCAAGGGGATTGTACTTTGTTTCCAATCTAACTGACAGCTAAAACTAAAGTAACTTAATATAAAAATAGAATATAGTTAAAGTATAGCATGAATGTTGCTAATTCTTTTTCCTGTAGATATATACAAAGAACAACCTCTAGGTCCAATTAGTAACATTATTGAAAGAAATCCGCATGATTGTGAGATTATGTTTAAGATTATTTTACAGGGATCCTGGATTTGACAGTTGTGATGGACATAGTAAAAAGAGATGCTACTGAAGAATTTGGAGTTATTACCAGTGTCATGATCTGAATGCAGGCGCAAACCTCTGAACTACTGAAATATCTATGGAGGGCAATTGGCCACTGCCAGCCGATAGTGCTTGCAAGAATATTCAGCAGAACCTTGCTCTCTGTACATATTCTTCTTGAGATTTAGCAAGGGCAAACAGTGTGACATCACTTGTTAATTTGCAGGATGAATGTAATCCTTTTTCTTTATTAAAGTATATGTATAAAGAAATCCATTCATTCACTTATCCCAGAGACAGGGACTCTCCAGCAAGATAAAGTTCAGCTAAGAACAGATGTGGTGCCTAAGACTCTGAAGGTGGTTCCCTGCATCTGCAAATTGAAAGCGAAGGCATTCCCCACTGTGGTAGAAGACTTATTTTGGACTTGGATATGTTTGAGCTATCATTCTTTTGTTGCAATTTTTCACAGAATCATATAGAGGACTGTAGAAATGGACTCAAAAGGGGGCTGGGGTATCACAGGGAAAGTTTGCAGTGTGCGAGCAGCTCTGAATATGCTGACAGTTTCACAAGGGGTGTTTACTATGGAGGTCATTCCGAGCCGCGAATGCCGGCTACCGCCAATTTCCTTCTTTCCTCACAGCCAGACCCTCTATCTGGCCTCCCATGGCCAGGGTCTGACTGTGGGGAACTTACTTGACCCCCCTATCTCTTTGATTGGGCCCAGTAGCATGATCCCCCAACATCCAGGGGGACTTATTCCACCTCTGCGGTGGAATAAGTCCCCCATCTATGTTCATGGCCCCGGACATATAGGGCCAACCTCAGAATCAGTCCTGTACGTCTTGGATCGTGGCCCACCCATGTCCTGCCTTTCCTCCACCTCAGAAATGCCCCCTCTCGCCCCTGTCTAGGACTTCCCGTACAAACGCGCTGTTCATATGGGGAGGCATTAGCAGAGGAGTGAATAGTGAGAATGGATGTCCAAATCGGATGTCCATCTCCACTATTCATGGTACAGAATGACCCCTGTAATGTTAAGCCTTGACCTGTAACACATAGATGTAGGCAAAGCTAAAAGCATGACGCAGAGTGTTAAGACAAAAGAATGTGGCAGGTTTTATCCTAATAAAAGAAAGTACTGTGTACAAGCAAATTAAGGGAATTATGGGAGACTGATCAGGTTTGCGGGCCCATGGCTGCCTTCCTAAAGCTTTAGCAGACTTTGTTATGGTATAACTCTGTGTGTTGTGTTCTCATTTCATCTCACTTCCTTCTGGAGCCAGAGGAAGGATCTCTGTGTTTGCTGCCCCCGGCTAGGAATTTGTTACTTGCAACACTTTCTATATGTGGAATTAGCTTTGTGTCACAGAATAAATTATTGACAACAGAAAAGTGGCAATGTATATACACACCCAGTAAATACTTGAAAGACTGAATTGTGAAAATGTTTTTCTATTAAAATTATTATATTTTTGATCTGTGAAAAATGATCATTTTTAAAATAAATGTTGATTTCCAGGGGGATAACATAAATTCATGGTTTCAAGGGATACAGTATGCATTCATTAGTGTGTATTTGATTTGTTAGTGTGCCTTAAGAAACTTAGGCCCCCTTTTACTAACCCGTAGCTTGTGCGATCTGCTGCATGGCCCATTTCATTACTAAGGGCTGTGTAGCAGATGGTTTGAGCTAAGTATTAGTAAAAGGGGACCTTAGTGTACAGTAAATTGATTTAATATGTGTTACATTATGAATTAATGTGCATCGATTAGTGTGGCACTCACACAGAGCACGACAGAGCAGGCAGTCTGGGCTCCCCTTCTTCACTTCACTGGTTGCTGAATTTCCTCTCAGGATCCTGACTCCTCCTGCTGGGCAAGGAACAGCAAAGATAGCAGCTCTCCATGAGGTTACAATTTATGTTCACAAAAGGTTTCCCTGATGACTGGGGTGAGGGGCTGGAGCTGAAAGAAATGATTAAGGTTATTGCAAAAGGGAGGGAGTGGTAGTGGGAAATACCAGACAGAAGTGAGGTATTTTGTTCAGGTGAGGTAAGTGACTACAGAATAAGAATAAAAAAAAAATGTTCGAAAACAACATGCAGGTAATGCAAGCAAATGCAGTTCAGTACAATCAATCAGTCTGAGAAATATTACTATTAATCCTCAACCAAATATATACTTTGTCTCATGAGGACCAAACTCTACCATCAGTTGTTTTCCCTCAGTATCTCTCAGTAGTAATATAATGGCACATTTTACAAAGGACATCCAAGTGCAATCTGGGATGCACAGGCCAGAATGTCTGAAAAAGAAGCAGGCATGTCCAAATTCAGGCATGATTTCACAAACGTGGACATGCCTGATATGGACGTCTATGGGAACGTCTACATAGATGTCTCCAGAATAGCATTGAGGAAGGGGGCATCTAATAGTCTAACGGTTATAATAGTGGGTGAGAACTAGGGAAGGCAGGCTTCAAATCCCAGTGCTGCTGCTTGTGATCTCTGACTAGTGACTTAATTCTCCATCTTCTCTGGATGTTTCACAGTCAAAACAGGGCACTTTCCTGATACTTGGATCAGGTCTAAATTTGGAAGAGGTTGTAGACATCCCTGACATTTCTGATATCAAGCGGGGATATCTAAGTCCATTGCACTACCCCAGATATGCATCCACCACACACCCTGCCTACTTGGATGTCCCTGCACTGGAGATGTCTTTAAAAGCCATTTGTGGGAGGCGTCTAAGAGGCTGGTTACAAGCATCAGATGTGGTTCTGAATGTCTTGTTCCACCAGCAGTTACTGTTGCCATAACTCCTCCCTCCTTCGTGGGTGGTAAAAAACCTGCTTGCTCTGCCAGTGTGTGGAGGCATCTAAGAGACCGTTTACCAACATTGGATGTGATTCCAGAGGTCTTGTTCCACCTGCAGTTGCTGTTGCTATAACTCTTCCCTCCTTGCATGGGGGGATAAAAAGCCTGCTTGCTCCACAGGCATGTGTCTGCGGGCGCATGTCCAAAGGGGCTTCATCTAAGAGGCAGGCCTCGCCTCTTTGGAGTGCCTGAGGATGCCGGAGGATGAGGTGTCTTTGTTTCATCACCTATCTGCAAATGAGTAAGAGAAAAGCTAAAGGCAAGGGGCCGGTGGAAGGGTTAGTGGTAAAAAGCCCAAAGGACCATAAAACGTAGTGAGCGGTATTAAAGATGACACACTGCCATTGCAGACTGGAGAAGGTACTTCTTCTTTGGATACCTCATTGAGTTTTTGGTTACAAACTCCTCCCTTCCAACCAAATCCAAAGTCTGCTTCCAGTGTAATTGGGGCCTCCCATGTGGGGGTGAAAGCTCCACCTTCTCCTACTCCTCTGCCGCCGGTTTCGGCTGATCTACCAGAGGTTCCATCTGACCTGGACCTAAGTATCCAGTTCCTGTTTCATTTCCTGTTTCTTCAGGATTGCAGTCTGCGGGTTCAGGGCTTGGGAATGTATCCCTACGGGATATTTGGGACATAATTAACAGGACTGAAGGGGTGTTGAAGGGGCAGATATGTGATTTCTCTTGGGATACAGTTGGAATGTTGCACCAGCATGGGGCTTTGCTTGCTGATTGCAGTGGGAGAGTTACCCGACTGGAGGGCAGCATGGCCAGTATGCAAATTTTGAGTAACTCCTTTATCAAAGACAATTTATTGCTTTATAATAAAATGGAATGGTTAGAAAATAGTGCTAGAGCCAAGAACCTTAGGGTTTTGAATTTTCCTATGGTTTGTCTTCTTTCTCCCTTGGCATTATTAAAATTGTATGTTGAAGATGTTCTTTATTACTCTGATTTGTCGGTATCAGTTATTTCCTCCATTTATTATCTTCCTTGGAGTGTTTCTGGGCTTGTCACTGAGGGAGAATTAGATAAGCCAACTAACCCAATGATATAGATTTGACCCAATTTCTTGAGATCTCTTTGGGAAATATTTCCAAAAGGGCTACAATACTGGTTTTGTTTTTCATCATGAGAGTAGCATCATGAAACTATATTTCTCTAAGAATGCTGCCCCTTATGATTTTTCCTGATATTGCATGTGCTACTCAAATCTGGCGTAAAGCTTTTTTGCAATTGAAATCTAAAGTTCAGGCTCTTGACGGAACATTTTTTTTGAAATTTCCCTGCAAGTGTTTTGTGACATATTTTGGCAATAGATTTCTTTTTGTGGAGACTTCTCACCTTGAATGGTTTCTTCTGGATAAACAAACCTGAGGAGGATTTTCTTTGTTATGGATTGAAGGGGTGAAAAATGAAGGGGTTTAAGTTTACTGTGTAACATAGTAACATAGTAAATGACGGCAGATAAAGACCAGTATGGTCCATCTAGTCTGCCCAGTAAGATCGCAAGAGTAGGTGCACCTGCCGCTCCATGCAGGCCACCCCTCCCCATGTCTTTGTTTTAGGGGTGAACCCTCCCCATGTCTTTGTTTTAGGGGTGAACCCTCCCCATGTCTTTGTTTTAGGGGTGAACCCTCCCCATGTCTTTGTTTTAGCGGTGAAACCACTGCTCTGTGTAGGACACCCCTGTATGTTGAGAAATTAGTTAGTTAAGTTTATTTTGATTTTATCCTGTTGCTGTAAAGGGATCCACTGTGTCTGTCCCATGCCATTTTGAATTCTGTCACTGTATTTGCCCCCACCACTTCCATTGGGAGGGCATTCCAAGCATCCACCACCCTTTCAGTGAAAAAGTATTTCCTGACATTGCCTTTCAATTTATCCCCTTGCATCTTCATGTTATGCCCGCTAGATTTACAGCTTCCCCGTCTTTGGAAGAGGTTTGTTTGTTCATTATTTCTCTTTAAGTATTTAAAGTTCTGAATCATATCTCCCCTGTCCCTCCTCTCCTCCAGAGTGTACATATTTGGGTCTTCAAGTCTCTTCTCATAAGGCTTCTGACGCAGGCTCCAAATCATTTTGGTCGCCTTCCTCTGAACAGTTTCCAGTCTTTTTATATCATTTGTAAGATATGGTCTCCAAAACTGAACACAGTATTCCAAGTGAGGCCTCACCTTTGACTTATACAGTGGCATTAGTACCTCTTCCTTTCTGCTGGTAATTCCTCTTTGTATGTAACCCAACATCCTCCTGTCCTTTGCCACCGCCTTGTCACACTGTTTTGCCACCTTGAGATCCACAGAAAGAATCACACCAAGGTCCTTCTCCTGGTCCGTGCACACCAATCTCTCTCCCCCTATCGCGTACATTTCACCTGGATTTCTGCTTTCCAAGTGCAGGACACTGCACTTCCTCACATTAAATCTTAACTGCCAAGCATTAGACCATTCTTCCAGCTTCTGTAGATTTTTCCTCATGTTATCAACTCCCTCAGGGGAGTCCACTCTGTGGCAAATTTTCGTGTCATCTGAAAAAGACAGACTTTTCCATGCAATCATTCAGCAATATCATTCACAAATACATTGAACAGTGCCGGACCCAGGACCGAACCCTGGGGCACCCTGCTAATCACTCTCCTTTCATCCGAGCGAGCTCCATTTACCATCACCTTCTGTCGTCTGTCAGTCAACCAATTTCTGATCCAGTTCACCACCTTGGGACCCATCCCCAAACTACTGAGTTTATTGATAAGCCTCCTATGAGGAACAGTAACAAAGGCTTTGCTGAAATCCAGGTAGATGACATCCATCGCATGCCCCTGATCTAGTTCTCTGGTCACCCAGTCAAAGAACTCAATCAGATTTGTTTGGCAAGATCGTCCTTTGGTAAAACCATGTTGCCTCGGATCATGCAACCTGTTGGTTTTGAGAAAGTCCACAATTTGCTCTTTCAGAAGCACCTCCATTACTTTTCCCACCACCGAGATAAGGCTCATGGGCTTGTAGTTTGTCACTTCTTCCCTGTCACCACTTTTGTGAAGAGGTACCACATCAGCCCTTCTCCAGTCCTGAGGAACTACTCCTGTTTCCAAGGATCTGTTGAAAACATCCTTTAACGGCCCTGCAAGAACCTCTCTGAACTCTTTCAGTATCCTGGGATGTATCCCATCTGGTCCCATGGCCTTGTTCACTTTCAGTTTTGCAAGTTGTTCTAACACTTCATCTTCAGTGAATGGTGTGGTATCTACTTCATTCCCATTTTTATATTTGGGAGTCACAAATGGTCCTTCTCCAGCATTTCCTTTAGTAAAACCAGAGCAGAAGTATTTGTTTTGCAATTTTGCTTTTTCAGTGTCACTTTCCACAAGTCCGTTCCCAGCACGTCTGAGTCCTGCAATTCCATCTCTGATTTTCCTCCTCTCCTGAATATACCTGAAGAAAGTTCTGTCGCCACACTTCACATCTTTAGCCATCTTTTCCTTTGCCTTTGATTTTGCTTTCCTTATTTTTCTTTTTGTCTCTTTTAGTTTGCTCCTGTATTCCTTACTGTGTTCCTCTGTTTGCAAGCTTTTGAATTTTGTGTAGATCTCCATGTTCTCTTAGTCACCTTCTGGGATGTGGACTTGTGTAAATTTCCTTGTTTGTTTCTATGATTTGATTTCTTTGTTTATAATTGGTCAAGGAAATTTTTTTTCTGTAAGTTGCTTTTTGTAACTTTTGAAAATTACAAAAGTTACAAAAAGCAACTTACAGGATGTCTCAGCAATTTTGACATCCATGTGCATGTTTTTGGACATCCATATCATGACAAAGGCTTTTAAAATGACCCTCATTGTAACATATTAAATGATAGCAAATAATGGTCATGATCACCTACATTCATCAACCCACCCTCACTACTAGCTCACAGGTTCATGTCCTATACACTATCCATGTTCCTGTGAGCAAACCCAATTGTTAAATTTTCTCCTGTTAATTACTCCAAGTTAACTTACCTGTTCTATGTATGTTGTTTACGCTCTGACCACAAAATAGAGTGGTATATAAAACCAGTTACATAAATAAATAACAACCAGGGCGGCTCATCTAATCTAGCCTTGAAGACCTCATCTAAGAGATTTGAAGACCTAAATATGTACACTCTGGAGGAGAGGAGGGATAGGGGAGATATGATTCAGAACTTTAAATACTTAAAGAGAAATAATGAACAAACTTCTTCCAAAGACGAGGAAGCTGTAAAACTAGAAGGCATAACATGAAGCTGTAAGGGGGTAAATTGAAAGGCAATGTCAGGAAATACTTTTTCACTGAAAGGGTGGTGGATGCTTGGAATGCCCTCCCGATGGAAGTGGTGGGGGAAAATACAGTGACAGAATTCAAAATGGCATGGGACAGACACAGTGGATCCCTTTTACAGCAACAGGATAAAATAAAAATAAACTTAACTATGTAATGGGCAGACTAGATGGACCATACTGGTCTTTATCTGTCATCATTTATTATGTTACTATATGTTATTATGTAGCCAGTAAGTAGGCTAGAATAGTGCCTGCCACTCCATCCCAGTTACCCCTTCTATGTCATTGTTTAGGATTCTACCCACTACTCTGCACAGGTTACTCCCCTCAATGCCTTTGTTTCGGATTGTCACCACCTATATTTGTTGTACTTAAATAACCTTCATATGTCAACAAGTAGAGGGTGGGAGGTGGGGGGCGGGGGGGGGTGGGCGGTAAGCTGCATTGAGTGGAAGGTATAATTGTAAACCAAGACATTGAGGGAGGTAACCTGCATGGAAACGTGGGTATAGCCCTAAACAAAAGCATTGAGGGGATAGCTTGAATGGAACAGGGAATACAACCCTAAAGAAAGGCATAGAGGGAATAATTTGCATGGAGTGGCAGGCAGCACTCTAACCACCTTACTGGGCAAAATAGTTGCCCTGCATATGGGAGCATTTTAAAAAAAGCAAACATCAAACCTATGGAATGGCCTTGGAAAGAAGGTTAAAATGAGCCTTAAATTGGAAGAGTCCTGGCCCAGATGGAGTGACAAACTTTGGCTCAGTTAGCATCGCTCCACCAAGACCTAGCAAGCTGCAAAAACCAATTGATCAAGCAGCCAAGCTTAATACCACAATGTCTTATAAAAGGAAGAACATTTCTCCTTACAAAGGGGAACCTGAGTGACATTACCAAAAATGTCAGACCAAAATCCTTTCTACCTGCAATCTATAAGCTGCTCACTGCAATAGTCTAATAATATCATGGAAAAAGAACATAAGGGCAATAAGAGGGGAGCATATGGAACCAAAGAACAGCTATTGTTGGCTAGAAATCAGTCTAAATTTAAAATGATACCCACAAGCTACTCAGTGGATACCAGCCAAATCACCATATCCAACAAATATCTCAGCATACGCCTAACTTACAGACCTCTCAATGCCAAATTTGATGAGCTATCTACAATACTGGAGACAATCTGTGCTCACAGTGCTCAGCATAAACCACTCATTGCCTTAGAAGACTACAACTTAAGCTCTACATCTAACAAAGAGGCGACAGTGTTCCTGAAAGCTATGGATTCCCTACAATACACCCAAATAGTTGATGCACTAGCATACTAACATGGAACAACTCTGGATCTCGTCTTCATACCAAACCAGCTGCTAGAACGCAACCAGACCACAATCCCAACAATCATGCCAATATCATGGTTGGACCACCATGTGCTAACATTCTCAATACAAATTAATAGCCCCACTAACCCTCTAGAAGAAGAAGTTAGGGGCAGAAGATTCAGAGACAGTCATAAAGAAACATTTTTAAATGAAATAACCCTGGGACTCCAGCAAGAACTTAACGACCTTGACAAAATCATTGACAATTGGAACCTCACAATATCCAAAGCAGCATCAGCTCCAAGAAGGGAACTTGCGCGCATGCACAGGAGAACTAACGCTCCCTGGTACTTCTATGAAATTACAGAAGCAAAGTGAGTGCTAAGGAAGCTTGAAAGGAAATAGAGGCATGACAAAACCCAGGATACCTTGCAGCAATATAGAACCAGACAGCTGGAATACAATGACCTGATTAACAGATGCAAGCAAGAATACCATATCAATATTATCATGAAGTTGAGGAACAGACCAAGGGAACTATACAACATAGTACATAAACTCACCAGAGACGCTACACAACTAAATATCCAACACATACACCCTCAAGAAATCGCAGATTACATAAGGAACAAACAATCCAATCTCACTCAGATCTCGGCCCCCACAATAAATAAACTGTCAATGTCAGAGCTCCAACAAACTTGGGATGGCTTCACTATAACCTCCGTACAACAAATAGAAGAATACTAGACACTCTGAACACGACAGTCTCACCGGCTGACCCATGTCCAGTGGCGTGGATCAAATCCTCAAAGGAACAGCTCAGCCAGTACCTCCACAAGATCATAAATATGACTCTTTAGCAAGGATACATGCCTCCCTCACTCAAACAAGCAATGATATGACCAATCCTCAAAAGCGCCATGCTAAATCCAACTGAACCAAAATCATATCGCCTAATCTCCAGTTTACCGTTCATCGTGAAAATCATTGAAAAGGCCATACAAAAATAACTGCAGGACCACATTGACTCGAATCCGCCACTTGACACTCACCAGCATGGGTTCAAGCCACATCATAATGAAGAGATGCTGTTAACCTCCCTCTTCAATAACGTCATAAAGGGCATTGACAACATTAGCAATGGTTTCCTTCTAATCTTCATGGACATCTCAGCCACCTTTGATACAATATCCCAAAATATGATGATACAATGCCTCCAAGACATTGGCCTTTGAAACTATACCATAAAATGGTTCAGCTCATACCTAAACAATCAAACGCATCAAGTCAAATGCGGTGACAACATATCAACACTGTTCTCCACCCCACATGGCATCCCCCAGGGATCTGCACTCTCGTCTATAATCTAACTTATACATACAGCCCATCTGCAACATCATCAAATGTCACAGTATGTACTACCATATATATGCAGATGATATCATGATATATACACCAATCAACCTACATTCACCTGACCTAACACCTATAACCAAATGCACTGAAGATATGAAGATCTAGCTTAACAACAACCTGAAGGTTAACTACGAAAAAACAGAAGTGCGTTTCATCTCCAGAAATGCTACCTTCAACCCACCACAAACAATCAACATCCTACAAAGGATAATAAAGGTGAAGGATGAAGTAAGATACCTGGGCATTACCCTGGACAAGAACCTTAACCTCCAGGCACACATCAAAAAAACTGCTTCAAAAGCTTACCACAAATTAAAGATCATTAGGAGACTTAAATCAGTCCTAAGCCAGGATCATTTCCGCCCAGTGTGCCAAGTCATTATAACACCCATACGCAATTATGGAAATTCACTGTATCAAGGTCTCCACAAACAGGCCATCCAGCCACTCCAACTAGTGCAGAATATGACTGAACGAATCATTACAGGTACTGACAAAAATGAGCACATCACACCTATACTCCAACAACTGCATTGGCTGCCCATCCACACCCATGCAAGGTTCAAGACGACATTAAACATATTCAAAGTCATTCACCATTGCTCAGCAGATGCGCTACAGAACATAGTTATCAGAAACCCTAGTACAAGACCCAGATGAAACAACAAGGAAAAAATGCTTGCCACACCAGCAGGCTATTAAAGAACCAACCATACCACTTCCAGAAGAGGCTCTTCACTCAATGCACCAACTTATGGAACTCCTTTTCCAAAGGAATGAGAGCCATGAAAGACATCATGGACTTCTGCAAGGCACTCAAGACTCTCTTATTCACAGAATACTTCAGACACATAACATAACCTATGACATGCAGTAAATACAATCACCTATAAGCTAATCATAGGCCAAAGACCATATGCACAATTTATTTATTTATTTATTTACAGTCTCTTATATACCGCACTATTCATCATCAGCGCGGTTCACATGGAACAAAATGCTCAGTACATATAACATGTATGAGTTTACAGGTAACAGGGTATAAATAACTTGGATAACCGGGGTAACTATTTACAAAACATACTACATGGAATCATATACACAGAAGATACATAGAAAAACCAGCCCACTGTAGGAATGAATATCACACTTCGTGAGTTGTTGATATACCCTAGATTTATCTGGGACTGGTATCAGTGGGTGTTATTGGGCTCTAGGTGACGCCATTGGGTTCTATAAGATATTTGTTGAAGAGGTGGCATTTGAGGGCTTTCCTAAACTGTGTCAGGCTCCTAATAGCCCGGATATCAGGGGGTAGTGCGTTCCAGCATATTGGGGCACTGAGACTGAAGGCTCTGTTGGCTGTCGATTTAGTGCAAGTGGTAAGTTCCTTCGGGATTTTGAGGGAGTTTATAGCCGTGGATCTCCTTGTTCTATTAGGAGATGTGCTATGGATGAGTGAGGATAAGGATGCCGATGTGAGATTATTGACAGCTTTAAAAGTAATTATCAAGGTCTTGAAAACTATTCTAGCTTGAATAGGGAGCCAATGCAACTGTATCAGCAGGGGCGTAACGTGGTCGTACCTGGAGGCTCCATGGATGACTCTTGCAGCCGCGTTCATGGCTAGCAGAAGCGGGTTTAATGTAGATTGGGGAAGACCTTGTAATATGACGTTGGCATAGTCGAAATGGGGTATAACCAACGCCTGGAAGATTGTCCGGAAATCGGTTGGATCAAGCATGGAACGTAGGTGTCTAAGTGAGCGGATCTTGTAGTAAACTGATCTGACTATGTTACCTATGTGGGCTTTCATGTCTAGGCGTTGATCTAGTGTGACTCCCAAATATCGTATTGAGGATTTAGATTGCAACTCCGCTTCTTTTACTTTAAGATATTTTGGGGGGGTAAAATTGGGATTCCTTGTTATGAAGAGTACTTCAGTTTTCTTATGTTGTATTCTGAGGTTTTGAGACAGGAGCCAGTCAGATATTGCAATCATAAAAGAGCCAGCTGTAAATACTTTGTACACCTGTATATAATTCGACCCCCACTCCCCCCCACACATTCATCCATATGTTGTAATATATGATGAGCAGTTATATTGTGAACCACTTTGATTGAAGGATATTGTTGTATATAAAACTGGTTAGTTAAATAAATAAATAAATAAATATTGTTGAATAAGGCCATTATGGCCTGCTCTAAGAAAGCAGAAATCTCAGTATAGCATGGATTGATAATTATAAGAAAGCTATTGACGATGTCCCATGCTCTTGGATAATGAATTGCCTAGAAAGGTATAAAACAAATCCTGATTTGATAGAGTACATCAAGTTCACCATGACAATGTGGCAAACCCTACACCCTATTTTTCAATGTATGAAGATGGCCAGTACATAATTCCTAAAATCAAGATCCAGTGCAGAATATAATCAGGGACATTCCCTGTCATCACTTCTGTTTTGCATGGAGTTTAATCCCATGAGTGCTCTCATCAGCTCTTTGGGATATGGATTTAGCCTGAAGCCTAAAGAAGGTAACAACCCAGAGGTTATATCACACTTACTATTTGTAGATGATCTGCAGCTCTACAGTTCCATTGAAAAACAATTAGCAAAGCAATTCTATGTAGTGAAAAGCTTCTTGAATGACAGGATGACTTTTGGCCTTGACAAATGTGCTAAAGCAACTCTCCTTAGAGGAAAATTGAGCAAAATGGACAACATCTCCCTGGCTGAGGGCTATGACATCAAGGAACTTGAACAGGAAGATGTATATAATTATCTAGGAGTAGATGAAGGAATGACAATCAAGTAAAATTACTGAGAGAAAAGATCTGTAAAGAATCTTAAGGGAGATTAAAATTATTGAAAAGTTCTTTAACATCGCGGAATAAGTTACGAGCCATCAATCAGCTGGGAAGTTCTGCCCTCTTAATGACCTTGGAAAACTAGATGTATGAACAAGTACTGCAAGTAAAAACCACCTTAACTGAAAGAACAAAAAGTTACCATTACCAGTAGCCTGCCTTTACTGTTGCCAGTAGTCTGCTATCACTGTTGCTATTTTGACTGCTATTACTGTTGCCAGTAGCCTGACTTTATTGTAGCCAGACTCCTGAAGATCCCTCACAAGATCTAAATACGGGCACCATGCTACAAACAACTAACCCCACTGGAAGCCCTACACTCTCCCACGAGTGGGCTGCATTCACTAAACTAGATGAGAAGCAAATTCTAGGCGTAATCACTGCATTAAGGACCACTACCTCCCCACTGGACCCCTGCCCAGCGGCATGGGTCAAGGGTGCAAAGCAGGATCTTGCACAAATCATCACCATCATAGTGAACCAATCTTTACAACAAGGACTAATGCCAACACACCTCAAAAAATCAGTCATCAGACCCATACTGAAAAACAAATCACTCAACAAGAATGATCCAACATCATACCGCCCGGTATCAAGCATATCATTCCTTGCCAAGATCACTGAAAAGGCAGTGCAGCAACAACTTCAAGACCACATAGATGACACCAACGCATTGGACATCCACCAATACGGTTTCCGACAACATCATGGTGTCGAAACCCTCCTATTAGCCCTGATGGACAAACTTCTAATAGGTCTTGAGAACAGAACCAAAATGTTCATGCTCATATTCATAGATATATCTGCCGCTTTCGACACAGTGCATCATCCCACTCTCTTGAAAAGACTCGATGCATTAGGCATTAGAGGAATCCCCCTGAAATGGTTCGCCTCATACATTACAGACCGAATGCAGCAAGTTCACTTTGGCGATGAAACAGCGACGTCATTCCCACAAACTCAAGGCATCCCGCAGGGCTCAGCACTATCTTCGCTCCTGTTCAACCTTTATCTGAGACCAGCCTGTGAAATCTTCAAGAACAACGACATCAGTTACCATATATATGCTGATGACATTATGCTCTATACCCAATTGGATGTAGATCACCCTAACATCAGCCAGCTCGAGAAATGCCTTGACGAGCTACAAACCTGGTTGCGACGCAACAATATGTCCATAAATCACAAAAAAACTGAAGTGATGTGCATATCCAGGAAAACGGACTTCAACCCACCACCAACAATAACCCTGAATGGCAATGTATACGCAACAAAAAAAGAAATTAAATACCTTGGAGTGACACTGGACTGCAACTTAAAGATGGAGAAGCATCTTAGAATTACAAATCGGGTCATTTTCCATAAGTTAAGAATTTTACAACCTCTCCGTTCTATCTTAGATCATGCGGACTTCCGCACCGTAGCGCAAGCCCTCATCATTCCTCACATAGACTATTGCAACGCCATACTTCAGGGGCTCCCTAAAAAGACCATCAGTATCCTCCAGTTGGCGCAGAATGTGGCAGCTAGAATCATAACGGGAACAAGACTAAAGGATCACATCACACCTACTTTAATTGACCTGCATTGGCTCCCAATCAGTGCCCGAATACAGTATAAAATCATAGTTACCACATTCAAGCTCCTCCATAACATCGCGCCCTCTTACCTCGGCTCACTTGTGTCAGCCCAAACAAATAACAGGAGCAGACGTTCCCCGAGCCTCAACACCCTACTGGTCCCCGGCCGCATGAGGCACGTCAATGTCCAGACCAGCAACCGAGCATTCTCGTTCATAGCACCTCAACTCTGGAACAAGCTACCAGTAGATCTAAGAGCGTGCAGTGACTTAATGGTCTTCAGAAAACAACTCAAGACGTACCTATTCCAGTCACACTTCAACACTACATAATCTCAATGCTCTCGGTTCATTGAATCCACAAAGCAAATTGTATGAATCATGTCAGCAATTAGATCGCCACCAATAGACTCACTGATGTGTGAATATGTATCTGCTTGTGTAAATTGTAACTTCTTTTGTAAATACTAATTGTAAATATTCCCTTCTCAATTTGTCTAAACCTTATCCCTGTGTGCTATGAACTGTACTTTTCCCACTAATCATACTGTGTGCTGTGAACTGTACCTCTTCCACTAATCATCCTGTGTATTGTAAATTATGGCCAGTACAGCCACTCTTTCTCTGTGTTGGAATACCGCTGCTGATCGCTGGAAGTAGCGGGATATAAGTGTACACTAAATAAATAAATAAATAAACAGTAGCCTGCCATTACTGTTGCCAGTAGTCTGCTATCACTGTTGTTATTTTAACTGTTATTACTGCAGCCAGTAGCCCGACTTTACTGTAGTCAATAGTCTGCTATCACTTTACTGTAGCTAGTAGCCTGCCATTACTGTGCCAGTAGTCTGCTTTCACTGTTGCTATTTTGACCACTTTTACTGTTGCCAGTAACCTGCCATACTGTGGCCAGTAGTCTGCTATCACTGTTGCTATTTTGACCGCTATTACTGTTGCCAGTAGCCTGTCTTTACTGTGACCAATAACCCGCTATTTCTGTTGCCAGTAACCTACTATTACTGTGCCCTCTATCTGTTACTACTGTTGCTAGCTTTAATGATAACACTGCTGACAATCCCTGGCAACCTCAACATGGCCATCTCCTTATTTGCCATCTCTAGTTTTTACCTCCTAGCTAATGCCATTCAGAATACATCAGCCTTATCACCTGACCAGAACTATATCCCTATCCTGCACAGCCTGGGAAGAAGAAATCACACCAGCTCCCATCACACATCACCACATGCACACCATATCAGACAATCACACCTACTCTATGTATCTCTTAATAACACTTATAGCCCCAAGCCTGAATCCACTCTCTTACATAGTAACCTGAAGTGTGCTCTCATTAACTCACGTTCAGTTTGCAAAAAATGGCCAGCCATCACCGATCTTATTACTAATCTGAACTTGGATATTCTTATGGTCACAGAATCCTGGCTGTCAGACACAGACACAGTCATCATAAATCAACTCATCCCTCCAGACTATTCAATACACACATGTCACAGAACCAACCGGAAATGAGGTGGAGTCTTCATTCTAGCAAGAACTAATCTCCAGTTCCAGCTACTATCCACTATGAGTCTCATGCACATGGACATAGTGTCTGTAGCCAATAAGCACATCATTATAAATCTCATCTACAGAGCCCCTACTTCCCCCCCAGAAGATCTCTCTAACATAATAGACTTGGCTTGCAACCCTGAAAGCCCACGTAAACCTAACTGGTTGATTGGCGACTTTAACCTTACTTCCCTACAC
Organism: Ichthyophis bannanicus; assembly: GCA_033557465.1. Taxonomy (NCBI): domain Eukaryota; kingdom Metazoa; phylum Chordata; class Amphibia; order Gymnophiona; family Ichthyophiidae; genus Ichthyophis; species Ichthyophis bannanicus. The sequence goes on along the minus strand of CM066031.1, from coordinate 1,711,622,556 downwards.
CTTCCTCGATGCTATGACTGATCTCAGTTATACACAGATGGTGAACTCTCCTACACACCTCAAGGGAAACGCTCTTGACCTCATTTTTGACCCCCAGTCAGAATCAAGCCTCAATATCAACCTTTCATTTACTCCTGTCCCATGGTCAGACCACAACTTAATCTCCTTCCAAATCCCTTACCAACAAAATCAAGTCCCTACCAGCCAAACAAACACAGCCTTATCAGGAATGACAATTCGCTTCAAATCCCTAGACAGGGATGAGTTCATCAACAACGCCCTTCCAGCACTCCGTCAACCTGCTCAAAGCCTCGACGATATGATCAACAGATGGAATACCACTCTGAATTCTTGTTCGCAGTTACCTTCTTCAAATAAATCACCAGCCTCCTCCAAATCACCACGAAACAGAAAACCAGTCCCTTGGTTCTCTGCTGAATTACGATCATCTCTTCAGCTTCTAAGAAAGCACGAAAGAAAATGGCGTCAATCTCGTTCCATATTGGACCAAATGATTTACGAAAACACCTTAAAGCAACACCATGAGAAAATATCTGAAAAAATGAGAGAACACCATACGGAGCTCCTCCTCCGCTCGATAAATAAGCCACGCGACCTCTTTAGCATTGCTAAATCCTTAACCAAGGCACCTTCCTCCAGTCAGACAGTATTAATTCAGCCTCAGCCCTATGCCGAGTACCTCCAATCTAAAATCCTTAAAACAAACGCGGCACCAAGTCCCACACCCAGTCACATTCCCCAAGTACAGTCACCGCTAACAAACGTCATCCCTCCAGCAGAGAAATACATTGCCGACCTTATTGCTACTATTAACACCACCACAGCCCCAAATGACCCATGTCCTGCTTACTGGATCAGAACGATGCATGCAGAACTCAGCCCAACTTTATCCTACATCATGAAGCTCTCTTTCACAGCAGGAACATTCCCAGCAACTCTTAAACAAACGTCTATACGCCCTCTCCTGAAAAACAACAAACTTGAGCCGACAAGGACAGACTCATATCGCCCGATCTCCAGCATACCCCTGCTAGCCAAACTTATCGAGAAGGTGGTTTAAATGCAGCTGCAGCAACACATTGACATATCAGCCCCTCTTGATCCATGCCAGCATGGTTTCAGAGAATCCCATGGTGTAGAGACTCTACTCACCGTACTTACCAACACCTTATCCAGAGATATCGACAAAATTGAAAATGGGTTTGTACTCATCTTCCTCGACATTGCTGCCGCATTTGATTCTGTGAACCATGAGCAACTCCTCTCCCGCCTCCAAGAAAAGGGAATTCAGGGCTTGGCCTGGGAATGGTGTAAATTCTATCTAGCTGACCGTTGGCAACATGTTCGGATAGGATCCTTAACATCTGAACCATTCCATCAACAGCAGGGAGTACCCCAAGGCTCCTCCCTGTCTGCGTTACTTTTCAACATATATATGTAACCTGTTTGTGATATCATACGCTCATTTAATGTATCCAGCCTGATCTATGCAGACGATGTCTTGATGTTCACCCCAATCAAAATTATGCACCCTGACCTCTCCCCACTAATAGAGTGCTTCAACGCAATCACTGACTGGCTCTTATCCCAGAATCTACGCATAAACTTTAAGAAAACCGAGGTCCTATTCATAACCAAGAACAAGAACTTTTCTCCCCCCACTACCTTGAAGGTGCAAGATGCAGAGCTCCCATGTAAATCTGTGATACGCTACCTGGGTGTCACAATCGACCAACAGCTCAACTTCAAAGAACACATAAAGAATACCACCAAGTCCATCTACAATAAAATACTGACATTAAGGCACCTAAGACCTCTACTAGTCCCAGACGACTTCAGAACAATATTCCAGACGCTTGTAACTCCACATTTCGATTATGCCAACATCATCCTGCATGGTCTCCCCAAAAGCACCCTCAATCCACTGCAGATGGCAATGAATACAGCAGCCCGCATTCTCTGCGGCATGTCCAGAAGAGATCACATCACGCCCATACTTATGGAACTACATTGGCTACCGTTACACTGCAGGATCATCTACAAGGCACTACTCCTATCTTTTAAAGCAATTAATCGGTTATCACCCTCATCCCTCTCTGCACTCATCATCATCACTCCCAATAACAGGCTGAGGAGGTCAGTAGCAACCAATATGCTGATTATACCAGTTGAGTCTACCAAATGTACTCAAACAACTAGGAATAGATCCTTTACATTCTATGCCCGAGGTGCTGGAATAACCTCCCACCTCATATCCGATCAATCGGAGACCTCTCACAGTTCAGAAAAGCTCTTAAACATCACTTGTTCAGCCTTCACTTCGTCCAACGTAACCTAACACAACCACCTCCCGCACCTCAACTCACTCACGCAGCCTCTGACACTCCAACAACCTAACTCATGACGAAGTACACAACAGATCCGCCATCAGGCACACTCACAACGATTATTGATTACAAGGTCTTTTGAATTATGATTACCAACTTGTAATATAAACTGTAAATAGTTTTACAACAACCTCTGTTGTTGATTTGTATATAGTTACCCTTGTTACAGTCCCAAGTTCACGATCCTGTTATAATGTAAGCACAAGATCTTTTGTTCTGATGCAAAATTTTGTTATTTGTGAACCGCACTGATACTGAAAAGCGCGGTATATAAGAGCCTGTAAATAAAATAAATAAAAATAAATAAATAAGAAAACTCCTTCATACCCATGAAGTATTTTTTTTTATTAATTTTTGAAAAACATTCATGTACAACAAGAATGCAGGAAACAAGATGATAGTTACATTCACTATCAAACTAGAAGGTATAGCCACAAAAGAAACTAAAAAAGCAACATCATCCAAAAAAATTCATCCACCACCTAAAGGCAATATAAGGAGGAGGCCACAGGAAAATTTAATTAAAAGAAAAGTAAACAGATTATAACAGAGTAGAGACTTAAGCATCAGCCATGTTGGTTGCAGTTGGCACCACACTACCCTCCCTCGCAGTCAGAAAATCCAATAGCTGACTAGGCTCAAAACAAAGAAAAATCTTACCATCATAGGAAATTACACACTGAGAGGGGAACCATAACACAAAACTACCCCCAAGGGAAAGAACCCTAGAGCGCAGACCCAGGAATTCTTTCTCCTTAACTGGGTAACTCTAGCTAAATCAGGAAACACATACACTTTAGTGCCTAGAAAACTAACATTGAAATTTCTGAAATAAGCACGAAGAACTGTAGATTTATCCGGCTCTAAAACGAGGGTCACAAGCAAGGTAGTTCGCTCAGTAACCACCTCTAAAGAATCTTCCAGGAACGCGGCAAGATCCCCAATTACTTGGACTCGATTCTCAGAGGTAGGGCTTACTCTCAAGTACTGTGCACGAACAATTGGAGGCAAATTTTCTCCAGGGAGTTTAAGCACTTCCTGGAAATATTTATGAACCATCTCAATAGCAGACATAACAGGGGATTTAGGAAAATTTAAAAGTCTCAAGTTATTCCTCCGAGTATAATTCGCCAAATGTTCAGCCTTTTTGGACAGTAAGATTTTATCCTTCAATTGAGCCGCACACAGTCCACGAAGATGTTCCAGTTCTGTTTCCACACCAGACAAGCGCTGAGCCTGTTCCTCCTGTAGCTTCTTTGCCTCAGCAACTTCTTTCCGTAATGATAGAAAATCCACTTTAACAACCCCCACAACAGTTAATAGAGAGGTATTCATAGTAGCTATTGCATCCTACAGTGCCTCCAAATTTATCACAGATGATCTAGACAAACCACTCAAACCTGGAATCACGTCCAAATCCCCAATCGCAGATGAAAGGTCTCCAGAGGGTAGAGAGACATCCACCTCTCCACCTCCATCCACCACAGCACTGACCAAGGGAGAGGAAGATCCCAAAACTCCACCTGAGGCCAAGCCCTCTCCACTTCCATCCACCGGGGAGCACATTGGTAAACCGGCAGGAAGCTCTCTGACCTAAGGAGAACTAGTTCCAGGTCAAGGCAGGGGCGGAGGGCGCGCTGCACAGGAGACAGCCACACCCCAAATGCACCCAGAGCCGATGACTCCAGCACCGCCGGCTCTGCTGTAGACGCTACTCCCGTTCCCGCCATCGGAAAACCGCACGCCTCCAGGGTCCTCTGAACGGGGGCATTCAAAGAAGCTGTCCCCGAGGGTAGGTAAGCTTGCTTCCTCTTTCGGCGCCCCATCTCTACTCACTCGGTGCCAAAAGGAAAAAAACACCGTGTGGACTGGTCAGCGTAGGGCTACTAGCGAGCGGGAAAACCCTGCCGCCATCTTGCCTCCTCCTTCACGCTTTACAAATCTTCCATGAAGTAATTTTTAAGAATCAGTGTATGCCAAGACTGTACATCCCTAGAGCTGAAGGAGGGCTAGGCTCATAGAAATCAATTATACATTCAGAGCTACTACCTGGTCTCCAGGCCTACCTAACTGCATAATTGGATCCAAATATGGAAAAAGTGCAGAAATATAAAAGTAAGCATCCAGAATCTGTCTCCATCATCAAACCTGGACAAGCATTCTGATGACTTCAAGGAATGAGTGAGAAACCACAAGCACACACAGGGAAGGAAGCAACAGAATTTGCAAAAGAAGAATTATATCAGCAAACAAGAAAAAAAAAGTGGCAAATACACAAATACAGTGGGAAATACAAAGTGTTATTCAAGGAACCCTTTGTTGATCGAGAACAGACACATGAATGGTTAAGGAGAGGTTAACTGAAACCAAAGGATGAGAGGTTGTTAGTTGCAGCCCAGGACAGCAGAGTACTGATGAGATGTTTATCTTTAGCAAGCATTGAAAAAACTGGCAAATCAGACATATGTATATTATAAGAATGAGCTGGAAACAGTGACTCACTTCATAGCTGACTGCGTAGTTCTGATGGCAGAAAATTTCTATCCCAAAAGTCATAATAAAGTAACACGTCTCATTCATTGAAAACTCTAAATACTAGAACATTACTGTGCCTGAAAAACACTGGAATCATAATGTTAAGAGAATTATGGAGAATGAAGAGGTTATGATAATTTAGGATACTCCTATTCCGATAAAAAGCTGGATGCAAGGAAGCCAGACATAGTGGTAAAGGAGAACAATAGCAGAATAGCATTGATTATAGAAGTATCGGTACAAAACAACTATTCTGTGAATCATGTTGAAAGGGAGAAGATCTTCAAGTACCAAGAAATGCAGTCAGATACCAAGAAAATGTGGCAGAAAGATAGAGTTATTTCCCAGGCTTGATTAAGATGAATTTCCAAGCACACCTTGATAAATTATATCCATACATGTTACATCTTATGAACTCCAGAAGGATACTGACTTTGGCATAATGAAAGTACTACAACAAGCATTAGCAGTAAATCTGAGTAGGTCTGAACTCAATGTGTGCACTAGCTCTGAACTGTGTTCTGGCTAAACTAAAAATCAAAAAATCAAACAGAATTAGAGTGTACTATTTAACTATAGTGTCTGTTACTTGTGTCCCTAACAGGCTTAAAAAGTTGCAGCTGCTATGCTGAGTGGCAGGGGCACTCAGGGGCTTTGCAGCTTACCATCACCTTTATTGGATTTTTTTTACTGGGATCCTGCACAATCTGGCCTCCCTGACTCTGATGCTCCAAGGTTCTCTGTCTCTAGCTCTGTTCCTGCCTTCAGCAGCTGCTAGTCCCTCCTGCCATTTCTCTTTCCCTACCATATCTGGAATGCTCCTGCAGTTCCCTCTTCTCCCTGCATTGTCACTGTCTACTTCTGTCAGCACTACACCCACTGCTTATCTTCAAGTTGTTTACTTCTTTGGGCACTCTGGTCTCCACAGGATCTGCTTCTCTTATGGACTTCACTGAGGTTAGAGTCCTGGCTCTTCCTTTCTCTGGCTTATCTGTCTTCTTTGTGCTGGGTTAAGCTTCCTGTTTTACTTTGATTTTTTTCCTGTTTTCTTCCCTTCTCACTTATCCTTTTTTTTCTGGATCCTTCACTTTTCTTTCAGGACAGTTTCTCCAAATGGGTTAGTTTTGCACATACCATGACAGCCATGAACACCACTTTTATGCCAGGGTATGTGGAGTATGATCTCAGTCTCTCAAATTTACAGATAATGCTTGGAGTAGTACTTGAATCATGCCAGAGAGCTCCTTATGAAGTTTGTAAGATGTAAAGGGTATGGGTGGATTGCCAAGATGTGCTTGGCAGTTCTTCTTTATCAAGCCTGTGGCTCCAATACAATTAGAAATATTTCTGTATCTTTCTGCCACATTTTCTTGGTCTCCTACTGCATTTCTTGTAACTTTAGGATCTTCTGCCCCTCCATACAATTCACAGAATAAACACCTCTATTGTCAATGCTGTTCTGGTGTTTTTCTCCTTTACCACTATGTCCGGCTTCCTTGCATCCAGTTTCTTTTCCATCGGAATGGTGATCATAACCTCTTCATTCTCTGTAATTCTCTTAGGGTCATGATCCCAATGCTTTTCAGGGACAGTGATAGTGTAGTGTTTACAGAGTTTCCAATGGATGAGTCATGCTACTTTGTTGTGCCTTTCTGTACAGAAATTTTCTGCCATCAGAACTTAACAGCTAGCTATGAGATGAGTCACTGTTTCCAGCTGTGTTTTACAAAATTGCATATGTCTCTTTTGTCTGCTTTTTTTTCAATGCTCGCTCTAAATCATCTTGTCTGTAATCTGCTGCCGTGGACTGCTCTAGATTAGCTCCTCCTAGCTACATGAGTTTCTGTCTTCTGAGCACATGGACTTTGATCTTCTGTCTCTTCAGCACATGCCCTTTGTGTTTCTGTAATCCAAAATATACGAGGTGTGACAAAAAAGAAATGAGACTGTGGCAGCCATGCCTATGACTCAATGCCAATTGGCTAACTGCTTATGTCACTGTGTTGTGCAACATTTCACTACTATTCTGCTATAATATTTTTCATCTCTCTCTCACTCTTTTTTTCTTTTTCAGGGTTTTTTGTAGCACACTGTTCCACCGCTTTGTCATGCAAATGGAGGTGGCAGAAATATGGAGCAAAGAATCAAATTGAAATTTCTGGTTAAGTTGGAGAAGGGCCCAACTAAGTGTTTCCATCTTCTCCAAAAGGCTTATGGAGAAGATGAAATGTCAAGGCCATGAGTCTTCGAGTGGCACAAATGCTTCAAGACTGGCCTCGAGGAGGTGGAGGATGACCCCAAGTCAGGACGGCCTTCCACGACAAAGACGGCTGAGAACATTGACAGAGTGAACCAGCTGGTGCAGTGATCATAGATTGAGGGTGCGGATGATAGCTGAGGAGCTCAGCCTGAACAGGGCATCAGTGTGGACCATCTTGGTGCAGGAGCTGGGAATGTGGAAGGTGTGCGCCAAGGTGGTCCCAAGCTTTTATCGGGCGGCCAGAAGGAGCACCGGGTCAATGTTTGTTGAGACTTGCTGGAGAAGATTGGAGAAGATCCAGAGTTCGTTGGCTGAGTCATCACAGCTGACGAGACTTGGGTCTTCCAGTATGACCCTGAAAACAAGAGACAGAGCCTGCAGTGGAAGACTCGACTGTCACCCAGACCCAAGAAGGTGCGCAGGTCCAAATCAAGGATCAAGGTCATGCTGATCACATTCTTTGACCAGAAGGGAGTGGTCCATCATGAGTTTGTGCCTGAGAGTCAGACAGTCAACCAGCACTTCTACCAGCAGGTCTTCAATCACCTTCATGACCAGATTTGACGCAGCAGGCAGGCTCTGTGGAGAGACAAGTCATGGCTACTCCATCACGACAACGCACCCGCACACACTGTGCTCAGTGTGAGGCAAGTCTTGGCCAACAAACAGATCACAGATCTCAACCACCCTCCTTATTCCCCAGATCTCGCACCGTGTGACTTATGACTCTTCCCCAGGCTGAAGACTGTGCTCAAAGGAACTCATTTCACCTCTGTAGAAGAGATCAAGGCACTGTGACGAAGGAGCTGAGTGACCTCAAGGAGGAGGACTTTACCGAGTGCTTCCGTATGTGGCAGAAGCGAATGCAGAAGTGCATTAACTCTGGGGGAATTACTTTGAAGGGGACAATGCATAATTTCTCTGTAGATTTTGTAATAAAACATTTATGGGACAGTCTCATTTCTTTTTTGTCACACATCATATATACACCACAATAAAGAGTGCCAAAAATCAAAATACATAGCATAAAACAATGGGACTCACAAAATAATTCACAAAAACTTAAAAATATTCTGAAACTCTCTTAAATAGTCCATTCATTTTAAAAGGCATCAAGTGCTTTAAACCCCATTGCAAAGCCTTATACTGAACTGAAGTGGTGGAATTATAGGCACCCGTGTGTCACATGCCTTGCCACCTTACAACCTTATCAACATTCTGTATATCGGTCTTACTATATGTACAACATATATACTTATGGTAGATTCAATTAACTATGCCCAATATAAGTGCATAGCAATACTCAATGTAAGTGCTCAAATTGCTTGAAGCAATACTTATCATAAGCACATTAAAATCTGATTCACTGGGACTTTGTGATGGCTACCTCAGCAGTTCAATAGAACCTGACCCCGGCTACTGGTTTTGCTGTATAAAACCACTTTTTCAAAGGCTATATACCACCGTTGCTATAACCTATCATCAGCCAACAAACTGCCCCAAACTCTTGCCCAGAGGCATCTCGGGTAGCGCCAAGAGTGGTGTCCTTTTTGGAAGGCTTTGACTGGGTGATCAATTGAGGAAAGAACTCGTTGATGCCTTCCCAGCCCCTGGAGTTTGTGGGAGTACATTTTGATAACAAGCCACAAAGTTGTTGGATTGCATGGTGCTGTTCTGTTTGCAGCAGGATCCAAGAGTCCAGGTTGATCTTCAGCTCTTCGAATTGATAGCAGCGACAATCAAGATGGTGACATGGGATCGTGCTCATGTGGGCTGCTCCAACAGTCTTTGCTGACTTTGTGGTCCCTGAGTTCTCGGGAATTTGAGCCAGATTCCTGCTCCCGATAATGGTGAAAGCTAGCTTGCGGTGGTGGCAGCAGCCCAATCATTTGAGGAAGGGTGTGCCTCTGGACGATTTCTCATGGATCCTTCTGACAATGGATGCCAGTCTCTTGGGCTGGGAGGCCCATTGCCAATACTTAATAGCCCAGGGCCATTGGAACTATTGGGAGGTGGTGTGGTGCATCAATTGTCTAGAAGAGAGGGCCATCAGATTGGCTCTTCTGCATTTCTGGCCCCTGGTCAAGGACCGGGTGTTTTGAGTATTTTTGGACAATGCCATGACAGTGGCTTATGTTAATCAGCAAGGTGGCACAAAGAGTGTCAGAGTAGCCCTGGAGATGGCTTTCCTGTTTGCGTGGGTGGAAAAGAATCTCCTAATCTTGTTGGCTCAGCACATTGCAGGGATGGACAATGTGGAAGTGGACTTTTAGCTGGCACTTTTTGGATCTAGGAGAGTGGGAGGCATTTCAGTTGATTCTGTGCTGCTGGCGTCTCCCCAAGATGGATCTGATGGTGACCAGTTCCAATGCCAAAGTGAGCCACTGCTTCAGTTTCTGCACAGATATGGGATCTGAGGGCGCGACGCTCTGGCTCAGCCTTGGCCACATCAATGCCTACTGTATGAGTTTCTTCTGTGGCCCCCTGGTGGTGGTGTGTGATTCAGTGAATAGAATGCCACCTGGTAAGGATTATTCTGGTAGCACTAGATTGGCTGAGGAAAGCATGGTTCGGACATCTGATGCAGCTCCTGCAAGTGCCACCTCATTGTTTGCCTCTGTCTTGGGGCCTATTGCGTCAGGGACCAATCATCCTGGAAGACTCTGCTCCCTTCTCGCTTACAGCTTGGCTCTTCAAAGGAAAACCCTTTGAACTGTTGAAGCACACTACTTTGAAGGATATGACGCTTAAATGGTCTTCTTGGTCACAATTTGTTCCGCAAGGCGGATTTCTGAGTGCAGACTCTTTCTTGCCAAGATCCTTATCTGTCTTTATCAAAGGAGGCTGTTTCCTTTCAGTCTGAGCCTTCCTTCTTGCTTAAGGTGATTTCTCTCTTTCATGTGAACCTGCTGGTTTGCCTGCCCTCCTTCTCTAAGGAGCAGTTTGGGGGAAGGATAAGGATCTTTGTCTTTTAAATGTCTGGAGGATGATTCTCAAGTATTTGGAGGTTATGAATTCCCTTTGTAAGTCAGACCATCTTTTTGTGATGTTTGCTGGTCTGTGCAGGATGACGCAGCAGCTAAGCCTATCTTGGGGCGCTGGATTAAGGAGGACATTGCCTTGGTGTATATGTTGCAAGCGTTCTCATGGGTAGAGCAAAGCTCGGTAGCCTTGCAGACATTTGTTGGGTGATAACATGGGCATCACCTTCCATTTTTGAAAGCATTACTGCTTGGATGTCCACACTTGGGTGGATATGGCCTTTGGCTCTAAGGTTTTGTGAGCTGCAGTATTTCTTCCTGCCCAGTTGTAATAAAACATAAATTTTTACATTGCGTGGCTTGACATCTGACTGAGTTCTTGTCGGCGTTCAAAAGGTTTATGGAGGCCACTTGTAATTGCAGTGGTTTGAGCGTTGAAACAGGGCATGAGAGTGTAGTCTGTCCTAAACGCAGTGCTGTGTTCGTCTTTTCTATTGCTGCGAAGTTATGAAGCTATGACAATTTCTTTATTGCTGTGAAGCTGTTGGATTTTCTACCCGGATCGGATTTTGAAACTTCAGCTGACCGGATAAGTACTGAAATTGTTTCATTTTACTGAACGATCTGAGTAATGCAAATTTTCATGATTTTTAACATTTAAAATTATGGTAATGTAGGGGTACTAATTAGTGTGCTTTATCTCATGGTAATTGGTTCCAAATGAGTGAACCACAAACAAACAGCAACTGCTTTGAGCAAAAGTCTTTGTCTGAGAAAGGTGGTGGACAGTCCACTTCCCTTACCGGAATTGGGGAGCAGACTGCCCACTGAGTTATGGAGCCGTCCCCTTATATAGATATTCTCTGTCAAAAAAACTTCTAGAAGTTCTGATGTCATCCTCAGAAAGTCAGTTACTTGCAAAGAAAGAAAACTCTGCTAGAACTCCTTCTCTGAGGACCCCTCCCATGAATAATGCCAATTATGCCTTAGGGGCTGCTCTCCCTACAGCTGGTGCTCCCAAGGTCTTCTGGTCTTTGCTTAATTGTGCTTCTTATCTGGGCTGTGGAGCAAATCTTTCCTGCATTCCTTGGCCTATTTTATGGTCTTTCATCTCCTGGTGCTAAATTACATTCTTCTTTTCTTCAAGGCTGAAAGTATGTTTTCTGCTAATTATTTTTTCTGAGCTGACCTGTATTCTCTCTTTTTGAGCCTGACTCTGTGTACTTCTACTCAAAGCAAGGCCTCCAGACTACAGCAGGCCGCAAAGCTCTCTTGTAGCATATACTTTCTTAACCCACAGGACATTTTCTTTTCTTCATCATGCAAACTGCAGGCAGGCCATGATTACAGTCACAGATAGCAGCTGAATGAGCAAAACTATCCCTAAGCCAAGATATCCCAACAGAATGCTTTATATACTTGGCACTGCAGATCCATCTTCTACGGTCAGCCTTCTGTTTATGCTTTCCTATACATAGTTATCTACTGTTTTTTTACTCATGTGCAAGTAGCAGAGGGCACAGTTATGGCTTTGTACGGCCCTGACGTGGGCATCACTTTCAATTTTTGTCAAATATTTCTGCTTGGGTGGACATGGCCTTTGGCTGTAAGGTTTTGCAAGCTGCTGTGTCTTCCTCCTGCCCAGTGGAGGCATAGCTTTGGTACATCCCACTTGTCTGGACTGGTCTAGCAGGACAATATGGAAGGTGACATTTTACTTATCAGATAATTTCCTTTCCTTTCTTTGAGTTCTATTAGACCAGTCCGGGGCCCGCCCACTGGAACTGTTTTGCTCTGTTCTTCTGTGGCGTTACCCTTGCCTCTGCCATGATTTGCATACTTGGTTCTGTAGGTCCATCTTCTATGGACAGCCTTCTATGTTATGCTTTCCTGTACATAGTTCTCTACTTTTTGATTATTCATTGTTGCCCACACTGAGGTTATGTGAGGCTTGCCATGTGCACCACTCCTGACAAACACACCAATGATGGACACACATACACAGCTCCTGACATACTTGGCACAGACTGCAACATACACAAATGCCCATAACCCACAAACATTTCCCATCTCTGACATTCCATCTTCACATCCCCAGAGATAAACTGCTAAACTCTGTCCATAGAGACATACAGATCATACCACTGATATACAAACATACCTCCCCCATATACATATATCCCTCACATATACCATCAGTCACCCATCCCCTACTACCCTACTGAGACACACCTTCTTATTACAGTTTTAACCAAATTACCCATGTAGACATGCTTGGTCTGTCACACTAAAAGGGTTATTTTAGATGTCTTAAACACAATTTCCACCTGGAAAATCCAGTATTTACACATGATTTTGGAATGCAGATGCACTTCATCATGGCCACTACTGATTGCCAATCAATGAGGGAGACTGGCTGGACAGAGTTGACACATAGAGAGGGCACAAGAACACACATGTAGTACAATATGGAAATGAGACAAGTTCAAATGCCATGAGCATGGCCATGGCCAAAAAAAATAAACATTGTTGTTTGCAATATATGTCCTCCAATGTTTGATGATGTGCACACCATAGCCCGATGCCAACCATATCTTCCATAGAGCCCTGCCCTTGGGTATATGAGTAGCTGTATGCCTACAATACGAGCCTAGTCTGTTACAGGTTCACCAGCCATCTTATGGCATGATGGGGATATCTAGTCAAATACATCTCTATTACAAGGTTTAGGGTCTCCCACTATAGTAGTCTTTCCTCACAGTCAGTTACCTAACTCTTAAATGATGTCTGGGTGATTAAAACATGCATATTCCTCCTGTCAAAAAGCATGATTTCCCTGGTGCACAGAGATGCTATCATCACCTACATGGGTATGTTTGCTAAGTTTACAATGGGTAGATACATGACTTGCACAGAGTGAATGAGTGCATTTCATGTCCTACCTACAGGAGAGGATAAGGCTGGAGATCCACAGAAGGGCAGCAATGCAGACATTTCTAGTGCAAGACCCTGGAGTTATCAAGTTCTGTGCTGTGGTGAATATCTGCTGCAGCAGAATGTACAGCTCCAGGCACAATGGCAAAAGAAACTTAACCTACTGAGAAGATTGCTGACCCTCAAGGAACATCATATACACTTGGATTGGAGCCAACAAAGACCCTCAATGAGGAAGTCAAGGGACTGCATCAAGACTTGCGCCACTTCATGAAACAATATGACATGGTCCCCTTATACCTGTGCAAACTGCCAAAGCACCATCTGTGCTCCCAGTGTCCCAGTCTATATGTGTGCCAAAGAGAAGGGTGCCTTACTCTCCACCTCTAGCACCGCAGGCTAAGGTGCATCAATACAGCTGCTTCTCTAGGCAATGCCCCCCCTTTTACCTATATTTTGGGACCTGTGCCATATAGAAGGGGGAACCCTTCAATTTTCCCCCTTACAGAAGTGTTCCCATCATCCAAATGGCCTGGATGATATCTCCAACAGCTTATCAGAGAGCAGTGAAATGACATCCAGCATACCATCACACCAGCATATTCAGGGTTGGGAGCAGGAAGTAAGGGGTTGAGGGGCAGGGGATGGGGTAGAGGACATGCGAAGAAACGACCCTCTCATCATATGTGTACCGTTATCATGAAGAAAGAGGGCTGATGCTGTAGGGGAATGGGAAAGAACAACAGAAGACAGCGAGTAAACTCAACCAAAAGCTTTTTATTGAAGACACCACATTGGTCAGGAAGTACAGGAAAACTTAAGGAAAACTGCAGCATAGCTTTATCAGAAATGCGCTGAGCACAACTCCTTAAGTTGTAAAGGAGTGCCATTATAAATTCTATGGTGCAGGATCATATGATGTACAGATCTACACTGCTGGTGCAATCCATAATAATCTTAACCCGACCCTGAAGATACCTCTGCTGAAACACGATCATGTCGGGTTAGTGTTTTGGTATTCCTGTACTTCCTGACCAATGTGATGTCTTCAATAAAACGTTTTTGGTTGAGTTTACTTGCTTTCTTCTGTTGTTCCTGGACTTTGTGAGTTCCCTTGTACTTTTGCTGTTGGTCTGTGGGGAATGGGAAAATGCAGAGAGCTGACTCATGGAGGGGATTGTGGGATGGGGGGTGATGAGGGTTGGGGAGGGGGAGGGGATTGGTTGTTGTGCAACTGGGCTGGTGATGAGGATGGTTAGGGTTGTTGCACAGGGCAGGTGCTGGAGGATAGGAGTGTTGGTTAGGGCAGGGATGGACATGAGGGTGGGAGAGGGTGATGGTGCAAATAAACATCTACCTTCTCATGAAGTGACTATGTCTTTTGGGGTGACTTATGACCTAGATTGGCCACTGTTGGAAACAGGATACTGGGCTTGATGGACCTTGGTCTGACCCAGTATGGCATATCTTATGTTCCTATGTATGACGTTGTCCCTTGCAGCCATGTCCAGTTGATATGAATAGCCAATATCCTTCTGCTTTGGGACCCCAACATCTTCTTCTATGTCTTGGTCTGTTGTTTCTTATTTTTCAGGCAGGGATTTATTTATTTACAAATTTATATCCCACTGAATCACAAAAAGGTCTAAACGAGTTACAATCAACATATACATCCTTGTGACAATTCAACAGTAACAAAATATAAACCAATAGAACATAATTACAAATCTGTGCCCAAATATTCAATAAAGAGATGGGTTTTCAATCCTTTCCTAAATCCCAGTGAATCCCTACATGCCTGCAGCTCTTCAAGTAAGGAGTTCCACAACACCAGGGCATACAAGGAAAAGGCTCTAGCACAGGTAAACTGAATCCTATACCTAACCAACAGAGGAATAACATAGCCATTTTGAGAATGAGCCCACATTGGCAAAATGGCTGCATATCACTATCAGCTGGTAAAATTATACATAACTTTGAATACAATGACCAACACTTTAAATTTCACACTAGCCACAATACGAAGCCAATGAAGATATTTCAAAAGCATGGTTTTGTGTGCAAACTTGGATTGTTTTGTCTCCAACCTGGCAGCTGTATTTTGTGTGCTTTGTGTGCTTTTGAACTGCCTTAATTGTGCAGGCAGGCAGGCAGGCAGACCTTGTTAGATAATATTGCCGCTTCCTCCTATAATAAACCTTTTCAATAACACTTTTTACTTGTGGCTGAAAGGTTACATTTTGATCAGTAATCATTCTCAATTATTTTACCGTACTTCATTATAGACAATAAGTTCTGCACTATGTACTTTCAATACCAGTGGCACTGTGAACTGCAGGTCCCAAATAATATGCAGGACCTTGGTCTTCTTGTAATTAATGTCCAACCCATGTTAAATCATGGCGCCATCAAATCAAGGTATTTTGATGCATTCTGTATAATACTAGTGCTAGTAAAAGGAACATATAACATTATTTCATCTGCATACAGACAGTACTGAACATCATAACATAACATCATAAGACTGAATTACTGCACAAAGCAGCTATAGATAAAAGTTAAAAATAACACAAATGATGGAGCATGCAACAGGCCATGAATGTCTGACATACCCTGTCTGGGCCATGGAGGAGTTCACTCCCAGATCAAGCCACCCCTAGGAAATGGAATCAGCTCTTCAGCTGGCCAAATGTCCTCCTGATGATGGTGTGGGTGTGTCCGTGAGCCCTGTTGCATTGCTTCTCTACCTCTGTGTGCAGTGCCACTATGGGGATCAGGAGTCACCTCCTCAGAGGGTAACTTCTATCACCTGCATGAGTGCGACGAGATTAGACCCATAATAGGGTATTGCACCGGGGTGATTCATGTGCTGTATAGGCACTGCAAAAATGGACTGCCATGGATAAATGGGACCACCTAGCATGTGCATGTCTAAGAAATAGGGTAGATTGGTGCAGGTCGTACCTAACAACCATCCACTGGTGATTTCTCTGTTCTCAAACCTCTCATATATACCAGTGTATTCAGCGTATGAGTTTTTCAACAGCTACATGGCTAGAAAAGCCGTCATAGCTGGGACCATAAATAAATGATAAGCCCTTAGACAAAACATCTAATTGTGCTGATGTCAATTCCACACTTGACAAATTAAGGACCGTATTAATTACTGGAAATGAACTGATTCTTTTTTTCGACGGGATTGTGTCGAAGGCCCTGAAAAATTTCCAGGTAGAGTCTGCTGCTTATTAGAGTGCTCTAGTCTTTTATCCCCCATCTTAAAGGTTCCATTTGAATGTCCACCTTCCACACTCGAGTCTGAAGAGTTTACAGAACTACCTTCACCTTCACCATCATTCCTCCTATAAAAATCTGAATAGTTCTTCCTTCGCATAGACCAATTATAAATAGTCCCTTCCTTCATACACTTTTCATCTCTAAAATATTTTTTAATTTTCTGTGCCTTCAGTTCAGCCTGATACTTCTCTATTTGCTTAAGAAGATCTGCATGACGATCAGAAAAATCTTCCAAAGGTTTTAGATTAGTTAAATCCTCTTCAATTTCTTTAATAAGAACTAAATTCTTAGAATGTGCTGAATCGATAATCAAAAGCATTAAATCCAATGAACACTTATTAAGTATTTGATTCCAATGCAAGATAAATGTTTCATCCTCCAGAAACATACCAGGTGCCTTCCATATGCGTAGTCCTTTAGGAATTACTTCTTTCTGACAATATTCTGCTAAGGTAAGACTGTGCAGTTCCAATCAAACACTCTTCTTCAGTTTATTCATATATGAATCCCAATCAGGACTCCCCTTCTCATCATCTCCCAACAAGGATGGAAGTTTCAAAATCTCATTCTTTCGCTCTGTGCTAAAACTAAAGGAGTCCTTCCAATTAGTCGCCATTGCGGTATCTCCAGTAAACAAACACACAGTAACCACCGCCTAAGGGAAACACTAACGTATCAATCAAATAAAGCCCTTAGTAGTCCCTCTATCACTATATTTCAAAACGTTTCATTACAAAGTATCATACAAAATCACTTTAACATTCAAAAGCAGGCTATAAACGGACCTCAGGTTTCATGATTGTATATTGTATGATTGTATATTGGTGTAGTATATTGTATATTGTATGATTGTATATTGGTGTAGTATTAAGTGCAGTATCATGTGAATCCTGCAGAATTTACTGGTGGAATGTAGAGCTTTCTTAAAATAAATGAGTTTTTGTATTTATTAGGATAAAGAATAAATTATCTAGGCTAAGGACCTATGATGCAAGTGTCTGCCATTTCCCTATGGTGATGTATTTCGCCAAATGGAGGGTGAGTGAAACCTGAGGTCCGTTTATAGCCTGCTTTTGAATGTTAAAGTGATTTTGTATGACACTTTGTAATGAAACGTTTTGAAATATAGTGATAGAGGGGCTACTAAGGGCTTTATTTGATTGATGTACAAAACTTACCCATTAGGAGAAACTACCACAAGTAGGCACCAAGCCTCTGGGCAACTGGACGACTGACACAACAAAGCCTCTGGGCAACTGGACGACTGACACAACAAAGCCAGGGAGATGGGACACTGGATTGGCATAGCTGAGGGTGGGGGAAGGAATCTGGTACTGGGACTATACTGGGATCTTGGAAAGGGGGAGGAGGCTAGGTTTGCAGGATAGAATGCCAGGAAACCAAAGATTGCTCAAAAGACACCTAAATAGACACCAATGACAGTCAGGCAAAGCACAGCTCCTCCCATCACCAATGCCACATGCAGTCCCAAAAGGCAACAGTGCATTCCTTATTCTTGATTTATAGCAGGTTTAAATTGGCACATTCAAAAATTCTGCCCTGCATGTCGCTGGCCTATGTGAAATACATCATGGAAGTGCAGGCTCTGGCATCACCCACACTGAGCCCCAAACATCTCCAGAATGCCTCCTGGGGAAACAAGAGAGACTGAAGTGCCTGATGACGACATGTAGATTTCTTGGTCTTTCTGAAATCGTGTTTTGACATGGGGTGGCCAACATGTTTTTCTGTCACCGCATCCATGTTTCTAAAATAACCTCCTAAATATCTAGCAAAAAATGACAATGACAAAGGAGGGGGATTTTAGAAAGGACATCCAAATGCAATCTGGGAGGTCTAAGCCAGAATGTCTGAAAAAAAAAAAAGCAGGCACGTCCAGATGTAGACATGATTTTGCAAACATGGATGCACCCAATATGGACATCTGCGGGGGCATCTACATAGACATCCCCGGTATGGTATTTCAGAACCTGGACATCTAGAAATAGCGTAATGGTATGAGTAGTTGGTTAGGAACAGGGAAGCAGGATTCAAATCCCATTGCTGCCATCACTGAAATTTTGCTGAGTACTGGAAATGATGAAATGCTTCCTTCTCCACACCTTCTGGATGTTTTTCAGCCAAAACGAGCACTGTTCATGCCTGGAGCAGGTCTATATTTAGAAGCGACTCCAGGTATCTAGGATTTTTCTGAGATTAAGACGGCTGCGGGCAGCATCCCGGTGGATGCCGGTAACCGGCGGTTCCAGTCGGGCGCGGGTCCCTGGTTCTCGGGGGCAGGGGGGGGAGAGCGGAGAGGTGGTGATGGGGCCGGCATTATTTAAAACGATTGGATGCTGGCGTTGCGTGCGAGCCAGCAGCCAATCGGATGACTGGATGGGCCATGTGCTCCAGCGGCGCGGGCGTGCGCTGGACACATGGTCTGTGAGCAGGGAGCCGGCAGCGTAGCGTCTTCTGCCTGGTCGGTATCTTCTACATTTTCATGTCTTCCCGATTGTCGCGTGGGGGAGCGGAGGACTGCAGCTTGCGGTGCGTCGGTGACTGATCAGGCCCGGGGGGGTGTTTGGGCTCTAGCAGACCGCCGGATCTCACCCGCAGCACAAATCTTTTAAATTAAATGGCAAGAAACCGCTGCATTGTTCCGAGGGCTTTGGGGGCAGTGCGGACAGTTCCGATTATGGCAGGAGGGCGCAAGGGAATGAGGGGGGGGCATGGGAGGCGAGAGGTGGCTTCCAGGCAGCGTTCGAGGGGCCGTCGGGGCAGTAGGGGGGCCGGGGGCGCCCGGTAGGCCCGAGGAGTCAAGGGAGGGGTGTGTTGGGTGTTGGATTTGAAGGCCTTGCTGGGCTTGCTGGAAGGGGGTGCCGGGGGTCAGTTTTGCCTGCTTGGGGTTCTGGGAGGGGGAGGGGATGCAGGGTGCGGGGTTCTGCCTTGTTGCGGGGGGGCCAGGGCGCTAGGGCTGCTTCAGTGCTGGGGGCTAGTCATGAGGAAGTAGTGGAAGAGCTGGGAGGCGGGCAGGGTGTGGGGGTGCAGCCCAGGGAGGGTTCTTTGGGCCATGGGGCTGGACGGGGCTCTGAGGGGGCTGGTTTTGGGCTTCAGCCAGGAGCACGGGGGGGCGTTGGTTTTCATAGGGGTGCAGGGTCCCTGGGGCCCTTGGGTTGGGAGCATTGGCTTGGCGGCGGGCAGGGCTCCTCTCGGGGCGATTGGTTCGGGGCTTGGCAGACGGTGTGGCCTGCGGCTGTTCCTCCTGCTTTTTTCCCCCTTTTGTCTTCTCAGGTTCCTTTCGGCGAGACTTCTGGAGCTCTGCAGCGTCGGACAGTGGTGCCTGCGACGTCGGCTGCCGGTGGTGGATATGGAGCGGATACGGTGAGGTTCAACGGCGGAGAGCCACGGACCCAGTCCTTCGGGGACCAGCAGCGGGCGACTCAGCCTTCGGCTGTGGAATCGGCTTCAGGCGGGTTGACGTTGGAGCAAGCCAGCGGAGCTGCGGGCGGAGTGCGTGCCGCGGGGGAGTTGACGATGGAGCAAGCCGGTGGGGCGGGGGGCGTAGCGCGTGCCTCAGGTGCATTGGCATTGGAGCGAGCCGGTCGGGCTGGGTGTGGAGCGCGTGCCGAGAGATCTGGTAAGGCTGCCAGGAAGAGGAAGCATGCGTGCCGGCAGCGACACGGATCTGGGTCGTCCTCTTCCACTTCCTCCAGTTCGTCCATGGGGTCCTCGGCCGAGGGTAGGACGGTGGCGGAGGGCGGTTCCGCTGGTGGAGGTTTTGCGGCGGTGACTGTTTTGTCTGAGTTGTGGGAGGGTGTTCCAAGGAAGTTGAGGAGGAGGATAAGGAAGAGACGGTATATTGATATTTTTAGGCTTCTGGAGGGTCGTAAGCGCTCTGGTGAAAGCAAGAAGAAGCGGAAGGAGGATGAAAAGGCTGGTAGGGTTCGGAAGGTGGCGAGGATGGTGGTTAATTGGGTGAGGGCTTTCTTGCGCCTGGCGAGTGTTTGGGGGCGTCACTATCCGGAGCAGTCTGGGATGCTTTTGTCCTATGCTGACTCGATTCTCAAGGCTTCTCAGGTCCATGATGGGTGGTCATGGCTCAATTATGATGAGAAGTTTCGGGATAAGATGGAGGAGAACAAGTTGCTGTCCTGGGGTACGCAGGATATCAATTTGTGGCTCACCCAAATGTCAGTTAGGTCGAGTGCGGTGGGGGTTGGGGGAAGCGGCGTGAAAGTGTGGGGGGGGGGGCGGCTCTTCCGATGGCGAACCGGCCCTTTCGGGGGGGCGGGGCCCCAGTCAAGCCGGGAATTGGAGCGGTGGCCGACGTGTGCTGGAGGTTTAACAAGTCCTCCTGCCCGTTCCCGGATTGCAAGTTCCGGCATGCATGTTCCGTTTGCGGGGGAGGGCATGCAGCGACAAAATGTATACGAAAAGGTCCCTTGCCCTCGTTAGCCCCATCGCCAATTCAGATTGAGGTTTTGCGAGACTGGTTGCTGCATTACCCTAGGGTGCGGGACAAAGGGGTACTGCTTGGGGGATTTTCGCATGGTTTTGTTATCCCGGTTAGGGGTCAGGTGGTTTCTTTGGCTGCATGGAATGCCGCTTCTGTGCGGCGCTTTGCGGCGGTCGTGCAGGAGAAGTTAGATGGCGAATTGAAGTTGGGACGGATAGCGGGCCCGTTTGCGGACCCCCCATTTAAGGAATTTGTGGTTTCTCCTTTGGGGGTGATCCCCAAGAAAGAGCCGGGTAAGTTCCGGTTAATTCATAATTTGTCTTACCCTGAAGGTGCATCGGTCAATGCTCATATTCCGAGAGAGTGCTGCACAGTACGTTATGCTTCGTTCGATAAGGCTGTGCGGTTGGTTAGGAAGGCTGGGTATGGGGCACTGATGGCGAAGGTGGACATCGAGTCCGCATTTCGATTGCTGCCGGTGCACCCCTCTTCCTTTCCTTTGCTGGGTTTCAAGGTCTCCGGTGAGTATTATTTTGACAAATGCATGCCCATGGGTTGCGCAGTGTCGTGCGCTTACTTCGAGACTTTTAGCACCTTTCTGCACTGGGCCGTCGAGCAAAAGGTGGGTTGTGCTGATTTGGTCCATTATTTGGACGATTTTTTCTTTGTGGGGGCGGCCCATACTTCTCAGTGTAGTGAGTTGTTGGATGGTTTCGTTTCGGTGGCAGGCGATTTGGGGTTTCCGTTGGCGGAACAGAAAACGGAAAGTCCGGCGACTACCCTCACTTTTTTGGGAATCGAGTTGGACTCCGTTGCTATGATGGCGCGCTTACCCGTAGCGAAGGTGATTCAGTTGAGGGTGTTGGTGGCCAATGCGGTAGTCTCGGCGAAGTATACTCTGAGGGAAATGCAGGCTCTGCTTGGGTCCTTGAACTTTGCTTGTAGAGTGATTCAGATGGGGCGCGTATTTCTCCGAAGGTTGGCGATGGCCACGAGTGGTGTTTCTAAACCTCATCATCGTATTCGGATTTCCCGGTGCATGCGTGAGGACTTGTCAGTCTGGGATGCCTTTTTGCAGGACTTTAATGGGTCGGCGGTCCTCGTCGGGGAGGACTGTTCGAGCGAGGACTTGCAGTTGTACACGGACGCAGCCG
Organism: Ichthyophis bannanicus; assembly: GCA_033557465.1. NCBI lineage: Eukaryota > Metazoa > Chordata > Amphibia > Gymnophiona > Ichthyophiidae > Ichthyophis > Ichthyophis bannanicus. Next base: position 1,711,600,531 of record CM066031.1, on the reverse strand, counting down.
GGGGTGTGGGATTAGGCATTTACTTTGGTGGATCGTGGTGCGCGAGCCAATGGCCGGCAGCCTGGGGGGAGACGGGGCTTCTGAAGAACATTACCTTCCTGGAGTTGTTCCCTATCTTGGTGGCGTTGGAATTGTGGCCAGATAGGTTGTGTAACAAGAAAGTGGTGTGGTGGTGTGATAATGAAGCAGTCGTGAGTGTTGTCAATAATTATTCGCCTCGGTGTGCGGACATTGCTGCTTTGATGCGGAAGGTAGTGTTAGCCTGTTTACATTTGAATGTGACCTTGAGGGCTCGTCACATTCCGGGTCATAGGAACAGCATCGCAGACGCTCTGTCTCGTTTGCAGTTGCAGCGTTTCAGACTGCTGGCCCTGGAGGCGGATCCGGTGGGCTCAGAGGTCCCATGGAGCTTATGGAGTGGTGGTCGGCGGAGATGACAGAGCTGCTGCGGAGTTCTCTCGCGGGCAGCATGTGGAATGCTTATTGCCGGGGCTGCCGGCGCGTGGTGGCATTCTTACAGGAGCTGGGGTGGCGGGGGGGGGGGGGGGTTTGTGCCAGATTCACTGTTGGGTGGCTATGTTCTAAGTGCAAAGCGCCTGGGTCTATCCCGGACAGCTGTTCGGCAGCACCTGGTGGGCTTCTCTTTTTTCGCTAGAGTGCTGGGATGGTCCCCTTTGGGGGGAGGGGGTTTCTCGTGCGGCAGTTGATGCAGGGATGGAGACGTGTTCACCCCCCTTTGCTGGATGCGCGTCGCCCTCTCACCTATGACTTGCTGGCTGGGATTTGTGATGCGCTGACTGCAGTGGCCGCATCGGCCTATGAGGCCACCCTTTTCCGGGCGATATTCTGCCTGGCGTTTTTTGGTGAATTCCGGGTTGGTGAGTTGGTGGCCGATTCCAAAAGGGGTGGGGCGAGTAAGTGTTTGCAGACTCATCAGGTGCGATTGGAAGGGGATTCCTTAAGGGTGTTGTTGCAGCAGTCCAAGACCGACTCGCAAGGCAGGGGTATGTGGGTGGTGTTGCGAGTGATAAGTGGGCTCACCTGCCCAGTAGCGGCGACTCGGTCGTATTTGGAGGGTCGTCCCCGGGCAGAGGGAGGGTTTTTTGTCCATGCCGATACTCGTCTGGTCACCCGTTATCAGGTGACGGCGGTTTTACGATTGGGGCTGCAGCGGATGGGGGAGGATGCCCGACAGTTTGCGGCGCATTCTTTCTGCATTGGGGCGGCCACCAGTGCGGCGGGTATTGGATTGTCGCCTGCGCAAATACAGGCGATTGGCAGGTGGCGGTCCAGGGCTTTTCAAACTTATGTCCGGTTATGATATGTGGGCATAAGAGGGGCAGATCATTAACACTGTGTTTTCTTTGCAGAATGGGGCGGAAGTGTGCGGGGCTGTTGGATGCTGGGGCATTCGTCTTCTGGGCTGGCAGACGTGCTGAGGAGAGGCCTATCGGGCGGAACCTGAGATTGGAGCCTTCGGTGGTGACGCTTTCATGGCTGGGCGAAAGAGGACTGAGGTGGCCGCAGTTAATGCCCTTGCTTCGTCACCATGTGCGTCTTCGGACACAGCCCGGGTTCCTTCTTTTGCATTTAGGGGGTAATGATCTGGCCTCTTGGACCTGCAAGCAGTTGATTAACGCTGCCAAGAGGGACTTTTCTCGCATTCTGTTAATGTTTGCTGGGGTGGTGTTGCTTTGGTCCGATGTCATCCCCCGGCCGGTGTGTGCGGAGCAGCGGCGCTGGTCCTGGGGGTTGACTAAGATCAACCGGCAGATTGGGAGATGGGTGGTTGAGCACGGGGGGTGCCATGTGCAGCATGAGTGGGTCGATGTGGCCTGTGCAGGGTTGTACAGGTCGGATGGGGTTCATTTGTCCCCGGTTGGCCTTGACCTTCTTCTTAATGACTGGCAAGAGGCATTGGAGAAGGTGGTGGGCAGGTCGCAGCTTTTGCCCGGCTAAGGGGGCAGCAAAGCCACATATTTGTGTCTATGCCGGTGGCGGGATCCAGGAGGTTTCCCGGGTCCGGAGACATAAGCTACTTGGGGCGGGGGCAGGGTGCCCATGACCCGGAGAACCCTGAGCTTACTTTTGCTAGTGATATGGCGAAGTTGAGCAGGGGTGGTTCGAGCTGGACCGGTGGTTGACCGGACCAGGGGCGGAAGCGAGGTCACCTTGCTAATAGTATGGCTGGTGACGTATCGCTCTGCTGGGGGTGGGGGGGGGGGGAAATTCATGGCTAAGTTGTTGTTGGTTATTTAAAATGTTAATTGTTATGGGGCAATAAAGCTGCGACCTGGTGCTTTTTCCAAGCAATGTGTGTCTGTGCATTTTGTGGGTAATGTGCAAGGTAGGGGGTCTTGGAGTTTGGGGGGAGGAGGGGGAGCGCCTGGTATGGATCCCCGGTTACAGATGGGGACATCCAGATTCCCGGGAATGCCCCAGCCAAGCCTCCATTCCGACTTGGATGTCCACAAACCTGGCTTTATAATGTCTCTGTTCCAATATTTGGACATCCAAAACATGATAAGGGCTTCCAAAATGACCCCCATAGTGGCCACCCATATCATAGTTCAAGAATGCTAAATATTCTATCAAAATCATAGTGACCACTTCGAATTTAGGATGTACATTCATGAGTGTGCATTTGGTTCATTGGAGCAACTAAGAATTTTAAGTGCACACAAACTGATTTTGACACATATACCTATGAATTAATGTGTGTACAATTGATTTGCACAAATAAAAAAAGTCCTAATGTGCATTTAAAATATGTGAGAAAACACAAAAAAAAACCCACACAAAAATTGGGAAAAATTCTGGCAATCCTCAAAACTAGAAATGTAAGGGAATGTAATTCATCCTCTGTAGCTGACATACATATTCCCTCCCCCCCCTCCACTCCCACACACGTCCTCACCTGCAAGGAGGGTTCACTCCAGGCTGTTGCTGAGGCTGGACACAATATATAGCCCTTCTGGTTCATGAATAAGATTTGACAAATGGTGCTGTTTAGTAATACTGTATATAATCTTTCTATTTCTAGGGAGTTCCATTTGTCAATATGCATTGATTGCTAATCCTCCTGCTTTTCCATGTACACGTCAGCTTGCCCACAACGAGAGGGGTGTTAATCCCTCCCACTCCCATGTTCCAACAACATTAATCCTCAATCAAGTGAACAATAAAGGACCATCCATAACTCATAGCTCAAAACTCCGTGATTGCTGCTATACTAGATCTTAGCCAGAAGGCTAAGAAGTAATCTACATTGACGTATTAATACCCCTTCTTATTTATGGACTATTTTGTTTACATTGTAGTTTTGAAATACAATGTTCCATTACATCATAATGCTTTTAGCTTACTTTGTGATAGAATGACTCATTTGCTATGTTGTTGATGAAGTCTATGCAAAATAAGCTCCATGTATTTATTTAGCTAAAAGGCTGTCATCCTAGATTATTGCTGAAGCTTTAAATTATTTCCATTTTAATTCTCAATAAAAGAGGCCTGCGTGGTCTTGAAAGCTCATATAACACAGAATCCTTTTTGTTTGTCTTTTAAAAGATATCACAATCTACAAAGATTCTAATTTATAATGAAATGGCTTTGATTGTATTTCTTTGGTAGGTTACAAGAGTTCTGTACTACTTCAACCCAAACTTTTTTAACTAAAATAATGTTCCTACTGAATTGGAGAGACTGAAACATATAGCTCAGACAGATGTCATCAATTTAGCAAAATTAGAGGTGTGCAGGCCAACATTTTTTGTTTTCTTTAGTTTTCCATGTCATTTAGGGGATTTTTCATTTTATTTGGTCTTTTTAATTTTTTTCATCAGTAGTATACATTATCACACAATAATATGCACTATTGCTTAATAGTGCACCCTGTTTCTCAAATAATGTGCCCCATTGGTTAAACAGTACACCCCATTTTCAAATAGTACTACTTGTAGCAGCAAAGCGCAGACAAACCAATGATACCAGGAGTCTGTTCAGAAGGTCCAAATCATTTATTTGTGCACAAGTCTCAAGCAAGGCAATTTCAAAATGGCTGAGCAAAGTTTTCAAGCATTACAACAACTTTTATAGACTTCTGTTCCATTCTAGGTATAGAAAAACATTTCATTGGTCCCGGTACTCTCCCGTACCTCCCGTAGCCCTTCTATTGGTCCCGGTACTGATAAGTTTCTCCAATTATGTTCCTTCTGTGGGCTTCTGTGGGCATGACACCTGCCTGCCCCCCTTCTAGTCCCAATTACAATGGTCAGTTCATCAACTTGTTACTTTCACACTTTCAAGGTTATGGGACCATTTGTGCGTGCAGAAGAGCAAGGTTCTGTAACTCATCTGTCAGCACTCCTTATTATTTCTCTGCAAATGTACTTTTTCCTATCAGTAACTTTTAAACATGTCTTTTCTGTATTTTTCCATTTCTTAATTCTGCAGTTCTGCTTACCTAAGCTAATTCAATATTTCTACTGAGTTCTTTCTTACAATAGCAGCATATTGGGGGATGTGCAATCCTATATGCCTCTCCACAGGCCTCATTTACAGGTCAAGCTAGCCATGCTGGCCTGCCTATGTCAGACACCGTGGGTCACTGGCCTACACCTGCCACATTCCCCCCTTTGATTAATCTCACCCTATTACTCAATAAGGTGTGAGAATTAAATCACCTTTTTAGAAGAATCACATCATGATTGAAGGATTTCTACTAGGGCTAGCTTTGTATAAAGCCATTATTTTAGTTGCGGTCTTCCGCTCTACTGTACTATCAATAGCACTATGAATGGAACGCATACAACATGGGATTAAACATGGTAATAAGAGGATAACAGCAACAAGGATTAGTACTAAAACAATGAAAGTCTTAAATCCTCCCAGCCAAGAGAAAAGGTTAGCAAACCAGTTAGGAAATTTCAATGCGTGCCAAGTCTGTACTGGCACATAAGCATGTCTTTGCATATCTTTAGCAATTTCTTCAACTACTTGACCTTTATCATCTATTTTCAAACAGCAATTAGTTAAATTCAGCTTACCACATACTCCTCCTTCAGCTGCTAACAAATAATCAAGTGCTAAGCGATTCTGGTATATAGCAGTGCGCATCTGAGTACTTTGTCTAGCTAAGAGCGTAAGAGCATGACTAGTTTCATTGGTTATTATTTCAACTACTGCTTGTAAGCGAATAATACGATTGATCATATAGATTGGAGTACGATAACCATACATTCCATCATCATTCCAAGTGGCAGGTCCATAATACTCAATAATTCTTTCTGGTGGCCAATCATCACCCTGCCACTTTTCCCATTTGCCTATCTGTAAGGCTTCTCTTTTCTGTCTTGATGCTCGTTTGTGTCTGTGGGTAGTGTATACAGGGTATCCTAATTGTTCTCCATGTTCAGTGTTTAACAGGAAGAAAGAAGGTCTGATGGTTCCTAAGACACATGCTCCTCCCCAGTGTGGTGGAAGTTGGGCATATGCTCGGTTTCCACAGATCCAATATAGGCCAGGTGGGGCTTGCCAGGCTTGGACTTTGGCAAGGTTAGTCCATAGGCCTGCAAGTTCAGGAAATCTAGCTAATGGGTTAGGAGGTTCAGGATGTCTGATTCCTGACCACCATGCTGTCTTTTTGGTCGTGGCATTATAGTATTTCTGGCTAAGACAGACCAGCTGTCCTACCTTTTGGGTGAACTGGGGTCCAGTTCTGGCAAAGCAAAGACGTCCAACGATTGAGTGCGCTAACACCCATTCACTGGTAGTCTTGTATAATTCAGTTTGGTTGTAAATCATGGAATAATTCAATTCTTGGGCTTCCCAGGGCCATTGGTCTCCCATTTGGGTTCCGCCACAGAAATAACAATCTGTGATCTTAAGACTAGATACTACTGCTCCGGCTAATTCTAGAAACAAATTCTGTGAAGGGTGAGGGATCTCAAACTTATTTACATGCATAGCTTCATAAAAGGTATTATGAATATGATATTTAGATGACTTGTGGGCTTGAGTATTCAATCTAATATACACAATGGTCCCTGGATCTGTTCCTCCTCCAGCAATACGTAAACCAAACTTATCCTTGTTTCCATGCATGGGGATTATGTACACGCAAATGCAAAGGGTTGCAAGCATCTTTCTGACATTTATCATTTGTGGTTGGCTTGGTTAGAGTAGCCATCCGTTTATCTATTTTCTCATCAGTTATACCAGTGTTCCAGGTAGCATAGAAAACACATTCCCAATATGGGCAATAGTAATCTGCCGCTGTAGCAGTACTATACCCTGATCCTGTTTTACCTGTACACTTCCACCAATTTGTGGCACCTTCTGGACACATATACTTATGGTCATTTCGATACGCTTTCTCCCATGTACCACAGGTGGACTGACTATCTCTATTAATAGCATTACATGCATCAAAATTCAAAACAGCAGGTTTAGTAATGTCCTTAAGTGGTGGTGTAGCAGCTAATATAGGTCCATCTGCATCCTTCCATCTTATTTCCAATGTGTAATAGGATGGATTCTGATGCGGATTATAGCATGCTTTAATTTTGCCATGAGTGCAAACATTTAGTTCAGTGGTGTTATAAATACACCGAGTTATTGTTCCCTTGCAGGTATAGTAAGAATGGTAAAGCAAAGTCTGAGTTACTTTCAGTCCAGTTCTAGTAGAAGTAATGCAAGCGGTGCATGGAGGTAGAGCATAAGTCTGTTCAAAACCTCCGAAGAAGGCAACCAAGGCAAAGCAGAAGCAAAGATACATGTTGATGTTGATTGGAGTTCTTCTGAATCCTCAGCTTGCTGATCTTGATCACGACGGTCTATTATTCTTCGTCCCGTTTGCTAATGAAGCAATTTAACGGGTGCTGAGTGTTGATTGAAGATCCTCAAGATGTCCAGCACACATTAACCAACTTAGCAATTCAGTTGGCTTGTGAAGTCTGGCTTAGTCAATGTAGTCTCAAAGTAGTGTGTCAAATCACACACAAATTGGGTTCGTTGAAACAAAGCTGTTGCTGCATGGAAAACAGCAATCCTCTTCGAAAGACTTGGCTACTGCAAAGCACTTGTGATGAAGCGTCTATGCTGCTGGTTGCCGTCTCAGAGTAACTCGCAAGGGTACATCAGGGTGCTGCTCTGCTGTCCACCGCTCTGGTTCAGGATCGGCGGCGGGCTTGACTCTGCTGTGGTGGATCCAGGCGTCGATCTCGGCTACCTTTACTGCAGTTGGGGTAGACAGGATGACGGTGTACGGTCCCTTCCAATGGGGTTCCAACGGTATTTCTTCCAATCTTTGATCCACACCGAAGTTCCAGGCTGGTAGGGATGCAAGGGTTCCGTCAAGTTGATAGGCAACTGGTCTTGGATCCACGTATGGAGAGTCTGCAGAACAAAACTAAGAGCTAGGAGTTCTTGCCTGGTTACTTCTGAACCAATCTGGGCTAAACTTCCTTTGACTCCCTGCACTATTGGTGGGGGTTTACCATACAAAACTTCAAAAGGGGAAAATCCTGTTGACTTTACAGGGGCTGAGCGTATTCTGAGTAAAGCTATGGGGAGCACTTGGGGCCATTTCAAGTGTGTCTCCTGACAAAGCTTGGACATTTGGGCTTTCAAGGTACGATTCATTCGCTCAACTTTCCCTGAACTCTGGGGTCTGTATGCAGTGTGGAGTTTCCATTGTATCTGCAAAGCTTTTGCTAACTGCTGAGTAACTTGGGAGACAAATGAGGGTCCATTGTCTGACCCTATTACTGCTGGAATTCCAAATCTGGGGATAATCTCTCTCATTAAGGCTTTGGTAACCTCTCGGGCTTTCTCAGTTCTGGTTGGGAATGCTTCTACCCACCCAGAGAAAGTACAAACTAATACTAGTAGGTAATGGTATCCATTGGCTTTTGGCATTTCGGTGAAATCAACTTGGAGGTTGTGCATGGGGGTCACACCTCTTGACTGAACTCGGGGTGCTGTAATAAGGCCTTGCTTGGCATTATTCTTGGCACAGGTTTGACATTGTCGTGCTACTGAGGCTGATATGGTTGTCATCAGAGGGATGTAGTAATGTGGTCTGAGTGCTTTTTCCATAGCACTCTTCCCATAGTGTGTGGCTTCGTGGAAAGCTTTGACAAAGGATGGTCCTAACAGTTCAGGAATTACTATTCGTCCCGGAGGTTGACTGCCCCCTTCTGGTGGCAGCTCAATCCATCCGTCTTTCAATACTCCATTTTCTTTGTCACAATAGTAATCCAATTCTTTGGTGGTATATCGTGGGGTCCATAGATTCAAAGGTACTGGAAACAATGCTGCTTGCATTGGTATAGCTTGTGGGGCAATCTGTCCTGTCATAGCTGCTTGTCGTGCTGAGGCATCTGCAAATCTATTCCCTCGGGCAACTTCTCCTTTTCCTGCTTGATGTCCTCTACAATGCATGACAGCTACACGTGTTGGGGCCCAGACTGCATCAAGTAACATCAATATCTCGGGACCATACTTGACTGATTTTCCTCCGGATGTGATGAGTCCTCTTTCTTTGTAGAGAGCTCCATGGGCATGCAAGGTAGTGAAGGCATATTTGGAATCTGTATATACATTTAGCACAAGTTTTTCTCCTAACAACAATGCTCTGGTGAGTGCTATCAATTCGGCTTTCTGGGCTGATGTGCCTGAGGCTAGGGCTGATGATTCAACTACTTCGTGCTGAGTGACGACTGCATATCCGGCACAGCGTCGTCCGTCAAGGATGAGGCTGCTCCCATCAACATAATAGATCTGGTCGGGATTGTCTATGGGCACATCTGTTAAGTCAGGTCGACTAGAGAACACAGTTTCCATGACTTCAATACAGTCATGTTCTGGGAGTTCTTCACTGATGGGTATCAAGGTGGCTGGATTCAAGGCATGGCTCACTTCGAGTTGTATTTGTGGGTTTTCACATAACATGCTCTGGTACTTCAACATTCGGGAATTGGTGAGCCAATAATTTGCTTTTTGTTCCATAAGGGCAAGGACTGCATGTGGCACAGTGACTCGTATGTTCTGTCCTAGAGTGAGTTTGTCTGCCTCACTCACTAATAGCGCTGTAGCTGCAACTGCTCTCAAGCAAGGTGGCCATCCTTTGGCCACAGGGTCCAATTGTTTCGATAGGTAGGCTACAGGTCGCTCCCAATTTCCTAATTTCTGAGTCAGCATGCCCAAGGCATTTCCCTGTGCTTCATGTACAAACAAGTGGAAAGGTTTGTGGACATCTGGTAGTCCAAGTGCTGGTGATGACATCAATTCTTCTTTTAACTTCTGGAAGGCTGTATCCTGCTCAAGTCCCCACTCCAGCGGTGACTTTTCTTCTCCTTTCGTGGCTTCGTACAGTGGTTTGGCAATTTGGGCAAAGTTGGGTATCCAGATTCGGCAATATCCTGCCGCTCCCAGAAAGGCTCTGACCTGCTTTCTGGTTGTTGGAGTTGGAATTCTGCATACTGCTTCTTTTCTTTCTCTGCCTAATCTTCTGCTTCCTTGGGTAATACGAAATCCCAAGTATTTCACTTCTTTTGGCATAGCTGTGCTTTAGCTCTGGAAACTTTGTATCCAGCTTCATCTAGTAACTGCAAGAGATCTTTGGTGGCTAGTATACATTCACTTTCTGATACGGCAGCTATCAACAGATCATCCACGTACTGGAGAAGCACTCTCTTCCCTGGGGCTACTGGATAGCTTGAAAGGTCTTGATTTAGTGCAGCACTAAAGATGGTAGGTGAATTCTTGAATCCTTGGGGTAACCTTGTCCAGGTGAGTTGGCCCCCTCTTCCAGAGATGGGGTCCTGCCATTCAAATGCAAACAATATTTGGCTTACAGGGGCTAATCTTATGCAAAAGAATGCATCTTTTAAATCCAGTACAGTGAAATGGGTAGCTTCAGCAGGTATCAGTCCTAGAAGAGTGTAAGGATTGGGTACAACTGGATGTATAGTTTCAACTGCATCATTTACTCTTCTCAAATCTTGCACTGGGCGATAATCATCTGTCCCAGGTTTCTTTACTGGCAAAAGTGGGGTGTTCCATGGGGACTGACATACTTTTAGTAGGCCATACTCGAGCAATCTCTGTAGGTGGCGATGAATGCCTTCAATTGCGGCTCTTGGGAGAGGGTACTGTTTGACGTGCACTGGTGTAGCACTAGGCTTGAGGGTTACAATCACTGGTGCTATATGCTTGGCTAGGCCTGGGGGACTGCCTTCTGCCCATACTTCAAGTGGTGCATGAATGTTCTTTAAAGTTTGTTCAAAATAGGTATCTTGAATCGAATCATCAATGTAGTATCTCCATTCTTCTTCTCGGGGTACTGTCAGCAGCATTACTCCTGCTGGTTTGGCTTGAGAATTCACTGTCATTTGCATTTCTCCGTGCTCAGAGAAAGATATTTGTGCTTGAAGCTTGGCTAGCATATCTCGTCCCAGTAATGGTACTGGACATTCGGGCATGTAAAGGAATTGATGAGTTACTTGCTGTCCTCCTAGACTGCATATCCGGTTTTGAAGAAAAGACTTTGTGGCTTTGGCACCAGTTGCTCCTATAATGGTGACTGCTTTTTTTTGTGAATGGGGCTATCTTTTTGTCTATTACTGAATGTTCTGCTCCAGTATCAACCATAAAGTTCATAATTTGGTCTCCTATTTGTATTCCGACCATAGGCTCCTGGAGACCTAAAGCAAACTTGGAGCCCGGTCTGTCCTAATCCACGTCATCCTCATCATGGGCTTGTGTGGCCAATGCTTGAATGGCTCCTCCTCCTCTCTCTCGCTGGAATTGTTCTCGATTGGCTCCTCCTCGGCCTCGGGGACGGCCTCGTCTTTCTTCTCGCCACTGATGATCGTTGTCGTCATCTTGCTGGGCGTCTTCGAGTTGCGGGCACGTATCTCTCCAATGTCCTTCCTCTTTGCAATAGGCGCATTGGTTCACGCCTAGTCTCTGGGTCCGGCCTCCGCCTTGACCCCGCCCTCTTCCTCTGCTCCTTCGACTAGGGACACCTCCCCTTTTCTTTTCAACTATGGCCGCAGCCAAAAAATCAGCTTTCTTCTTCATCTTTCTATCACATTCTCTCTGTCTTTCAGTATCACGATTCACATACACTTTATGAGCGACTTCCAATAACTGTGTTGCATTCATGCCCGCAAACCCTTCTAATTTCTGTAATTTACGTCTAATGTCTGGTTGAGACTGGTTTACAAAAGCAGAATTCACCATACATAAACTTCCTGGTGCCTCGGGATCATAGGGAGTATACATTCTGTAGGCTTCAGTTAATCTTTCATAAAAATCTGCTGGGCTCTCATCTATCCCTTGGATAACTCCTGCAACTTTGGAAAGGTTCATAGCTTTTTGGCCCCCCCTTTTCAGGCCTTGTAAAAAACCTTGGCGAAAACGGGCTAGGGCTGTGGATCCTTCATCTGTATTTGGATCCCATTGGGGGTCTTCATTCGGGAATTCTCTCTGAGCTGCTTCCCTACGGTCTATTATATTCTGCCCCTGTGCCGGAGCTACAGGGTTTTCTGCCATCCATTCAATAGCTGCTTTTCTAATTCTCGCTCGTTCTTCTGTAGTGAATAGGGTGGTCAGGAGCTGACGGCAATCTGGCCAAGTGGGTTGGTGAGTTTCCATAATACTAGTTACTAATTCTGTCAGCTCCTGGGGCTTACTAGTATAAGAGGCATAATGCGACCTCCAATTTAATAAATCAGTTGTAGAGAAAGGGATATACACATAAGTTAGGGGTCCCGCTACCACTTCATCATTATCATTCTTCACGGGCACTCCCGGGACTTGCCTTAAGGGAAACAGTTTGGCTGTCCCAGGCGTCATTTGGGTTTGGGATCTAAGGGTTATTGTCGTTGCCTTTGCAGGAGTCGCTTTCTTTTTCTCAACTGGTTTTGCTTTGGGTTTCTCTTTCACTGGCGTGCTAGTGCTAGCGCTGGCTTTCTCAATTATTTGTACATTGTCCTCCTCTTCTTCTGGGGAATTTCCTTCTTCTCCTCCTTCTATCTCCGCTTCTGACTCACTTTTTACGTCCTCCACTTCTCCTTCCACTAATTCTCCCTCTTTCTCTTCTCTAGGAGGAGGGCCGGGGGTTGGGTCCCGCCTTGGCTCTGGCCATCTCTGGGGTTCTGGGGCAGGACGCCGCCGGGCTACCCTTACTGGACCTGGGGTTCGGGGCTGCCTGAGGACTACTTCTGGGGAATCAGGATCTGCCAGGATGGGTTTCTTCGTGGCTTTCTTATCCTGCTCTTTCATTCTAGGCTGTTCCGTTTTCCGTCTAGAATCTGTTTTAGCTAACATTATTCTGCACTGTTCCTCATAACAGCGCTGCGCCCAGGAGGGCGGATCTTCACAAATACTTAACCAGGAATCTATATAGGGGTACTGATCGGGGTGCGCTACCCGCACTCTACGATGTATTGACTGGATAATCTCTATGGTGAACGTTCCCTCTCGGGGCCAGATGGGGTCTAGATCGGGCCACTCCCTAGTACACAAAATCTGCAAACGGGCTGCTGTCATTTTAATACCATAATCTCTTGAATATCCCTCTTTAAAATGTGCGATCATACATTCTAATGGAGTGTTTCTAGTAGACCCCGCCCCTCCCATTTCGATGTGTGCGCGCAACAACAGACAGAAGGGAAAAGGAGGGCGGACCGTGGGTAAGGGGTCCTCACGGCCCTGGAAACGTATAGGGAATACAAATAACAAGACAAGACGACAATCGCTTCCCCCTTTTCGCGACCTGAACGCGGTCGCCCGGTCAGGAAATGTGCTAATCAGGGGTCCGCCTTCACTTGGTCCGTGCTGCCAGACCTCTCATTCACACTTCGTTCACACAATCATGCTAGCAACGTATCCCAGAATGCATTCGTTTCTATCTGTTCTGACTAGTCTTTTTCCCAATTACAAAAAGGATGAGGGTTTCACCTAGCGAATTCCCATGCCAGGCTACTCGGCTCTTCCTTGAGAGTTGATCATGCTCTCTTACCAATTCCCAATATCTCGAGATTACAAATTCCAATGGCAGTACTGCTCTTTCTATTTCTGTCTAGACCCAAAATCAAAACTATACTCACCGGATCCGGTCCTCAAACTTCCCAAGCAGGCGCATGAGTTGGACCTCGGACTCCCCTCACTCGGGTTCGAGGCGTTGGCTCCAACCGGGCCCGGCACCCGCCGAGGTCCGACCAGCTCCCTCCGATACAAGGGACCGGTGGCGCCAGGGAGCGGCCCTCGTCGGAAGGGCGCGATCCCGGCAGGACCAAGCCTATAGAGGCAGAAAGTCGTGGTATATTGCCCTATATACACTTTGATTCCACAACTTCCTGGCCAATGCACCAAGGAATATGTAGCAGCAAAGCGCAGACAAACCAATGATACCAGGAGTCTGTTCAGAAGGTCCAAATCATTTATTTGTGCACAAGTCTCAAGCAAGGCAATTTCAAAATGGCTGAGCAAAGTTTTCAAGCATTACAACAACTTTTATAGACTTCTGTTCCATTCTAGGTATAGAAAAACATTTCATTGGTCCCGGTACTCTCCCGTACCTCCCGTAGCCCTTCTATTGGTCCCGGTACTGATAAGTTTCTCCAATTATGTTCCTTCTGTGGGCTTCTGTGGGCATGACACCTGCCTGCCCCCCTTCTAGTCCCAATTACAATGGTCAGTTCATCAACTTGTTACTTTCACACTTTCAAGGTTATGGGACCATTTGTGCATGCAGAAGAGCAAGGTTCTGTAACTCATCTGTCAGCACTCATTATTTCTCTGCAAATGTACTTTTTCCTATCAGTAACTTTTAAACATGTCTTTTCTGTATTTTTCCATTTCTTAATTCTGCAGTTCTGCTTACCTAAGCTAATTCAATATTTCTACTGAGTTCTTTCTTACAATAGCAGCATATTGGGGGATGTGCAATCCTATATGCCTCTCCACAGGCCTCATTTACAGGTCAAGCTAGCCATGCTGGCCTGCCTATGTCAGACACCGTGGGTCACTGGCCTACACCTGCCACATACTTACTATCAAATCGTGCAACCTATTGATAAATAATCAAAATAAATGGATCCCACAGCTCAAAAAATCCACTCACAAATGCAACTTCATTATTTTCATAATCCAGCAGAAAGCCCCAGTGGAAAACAAAAAATGCTACATTTTTTACAGTATATATAGATGAACCTTAGAGATATGAAAGAACCTCTCACTTGAGAGTCACCATCTCATGTGTTATCTTGTATCATCCTTCAATCTCAATCATAGGTTCATCAATTTTTTCTTTCATATAAACCATCATAAATTAGAAAGTTACTCATAAGAAATCTCTAGTCGCAAAATATAATACTGAATTTAGTTCACAGCTTCCCAACCTCCCAACATGAATCCATGTTTTGATATTATTCTGCAGCAGGGAAAGACATTATAATTCGGCACAGCTTTGATGATGAAGTTGAGTTTTTGTGTGGATTTTTTGAGCTGTGGGATTGGTATATTTTGATTATTTATTTTGGATCTCACTTGGGTGATTATATTTATCCCTATTGATAAATAGGCTCACAATTAATCATTAGGATGCCCTTTTAAACAATAGTGCACATATTGATGACAAAGGAAAACAATGAAAGTTCGGGGTTTTCATCTCATTTTGGGTTAAAACAAAATGAAACAACACCTTTCCCATGTCATTTCAAATGAACGCACATCCCTAGCAAAATGAGGATAATTTTCAAAATCATGTTTACAAGTTTATTGTTTTATTCCCTCCTTTATGAAAACTGGCAATCTGAATTCTCATATTTGACATGGTTCTTAATTTGTGTCTTCTGAAATGATCCCTACACCTTAATTTTACAGTTCTTTCCTGGTAGTCAGATTGATAGTTTAGTTGCTAATATATCCCCCTTTAGCAGAGCTGCCAACCAGCTCCAGATTTTATGGAAATATGGATCCTTTCCTGGCTTTACTCACTATTTGCAAGGCAGGGCTGGCCCATCCACTAGGTGGGCTAGGTGGCTGCCTAGGGCAGCAGCCCCTGCTGGGCAGCCTGACTCCATTTTGAAAGTGGCTGCCACTTTCAAAATTGAATTGACTGTGGCCACCTCCTGAATCCATCTCTCTCATATTGTGACGGTGGCAACTCAAAATGGAGTCGGGCCGCTGCTGCCACAAGATGAGAAGATGGATTTGGGTGATGGCAAAAGGAGGAGGGATGCCAGTGGCAGGAGATTGGTGGCAGCAGCAGGAGAAGCAGTGCTGCGGGGGCTTCTGCCTGGGGCGGTGAAACCCTTGAGCTGCTACTGCTGGGGAGGTCAGATGAGGGACAACATTAAAAGAGCAGCTTATATTAACAGTCACTGGGCTAGCAGAGCTGGAAAAAATATTCAGGAGGGATAAGCAAATCACTGCCTGTGCTGAAGGAGCAAGGGTAATATTTGCTCACATTTTTATCTATTATTAAGCATTAACTTTAAATCTATAGGGAATAGTGTAGGGGAATAAAGTATACACAATAGGCAGAGGGTGAAGAAGTAAATTCTGGGGCCAGTGGAAATTGCTCACCCTAAGAGAAATGATATCACTTGGCAATGGCACCCACAGCCTTATGCAGAAAAGTGTTGGAGAACAGTTACCTGGGATTTAGGGGCATCAGGCCTCTTTGTCTAAAAGAGCTTAACCCTCATCTGAGAGGGGAGGAGGGAACTTCTTCTACTTTGCAGGCTTGTCTCCTGAAGATAGTGCTGGAAAGACTCCTGAGAACCTAGACAGGCTCAGAGTAAAGATGCCAGCAGAGAGCCTCCTACAGATCCAGGAGCGAAGATGGTGGCGGACAGTTTCCTTCCAACTCAGGGAGTGGACATGGCAGTGGAGAGACTCTGGAGAGCCTAATCCAGGCTTGGGAGTCCAGTGGTAGACCAGCTCATGAGAGAGCTACAGCAGCAGAAAGGACAGGAGCCACAAGGTCCAAGAATGGCCCAGTGGCAGATCAGTTCATGGGGGAGCTGCAGCAGAGAATCAGATCCAGGGAGAGATGCAGCAGCAAAATCAGCTCCATAAAGAGCTGTGGTGGCAGAATCAGTTCCAGTAGGAGCTGCAGTGGAGAATCAGCTCCAGGGGGAGCTACAACTGCAGAATTAGCTACAGAGAGAGCTGTGGCAGCAGAATCAGCTCCAGATAGAGCTTCAGCAGCATTCTGGACTAGGAGCCACAAGATCCAGGGAGGGAGGGAGGGAGGGAGGGAGGGAGGGAGGGAGGGAGGGAGGGGGGGGGAGGTCCGGGGGGAGGGGGGTCCAGCAGCAGATCAGCTCAAGGGAGAGCTGCAAGAGTTGTTCCTGACTGGGCAGGAGTGCAAAACTCTCTCTGGATTGGAGGAGAGCTTGGAGGAGGTGAAGCCAAGGCTACATGCTCAGCGATTGGACAGAACTACACAAGCAGCCACCAGTTCAGAGCTCCAGCAATGGGTGAGACGTTGGGCTGGTGGGCAAAGGGAAAGGGAAAGGGAAAGGGAGGGGAGTTAGGAGACATGTTATTAAGGTTAAAGCCATAATCTTTAAAGGTTTACTTAAGTCATTACGTATAAGGTTATAGTTAGTTGTTTGAACTCCTTATCTCGTGTCTTGTCCTGCATTGCTATTTCACCTTACTTGCTTGAACCACTTATCATAATATGGGTTGTACATACTGCATTATTTTATCACAATACTTGATGTATATTTTGTAAATAAATTGTAAATACTATTTAAGCCAGCCTTGTTCACAGTTGTGTTTTTTGGAGAGGTTTCCTGGGGTGAAAGGAGGGAAATCCTCCCTGCTAACACCTTTCTCCCCAGGTGGAGGCACCAGGTTCCAAACTGATAAAGATCAATGGTGTTCACCTTCGAGTGGACTCCAGAAGTGCACCCAAGGGGCACTACATTTCTTCTCCCTTAGATGTTTTCTATTCTTGGCCCATGCTTTCATGAATTCAGAAAGAGGCCTCATCTCCACCACCTCCACCATCTCCACCAACTACTGAGAAGCTATTCCCAGGACTAGCACAAGGAGATGAGGCACACTAGGTGAACCTTATCCCTTGCATTCCCCCCACCCACCCAAGGCACCCATTGCCACTGCTGCTGCATCTCCCTGGGACCAACAGCAGCAGCAATAGCCACAACTAGCCCTGTGATGCTTACCTTCAAGCTTTGGCACCATGAGGCTATTTGTTTCAACCATTCTCTGCTGCCCGATGCCAACTTCCTATGTAAACATGAAGTCAGCAGTGAGAGTCAGAGAGGGGTAGAAGCAAACAACCCCACAATACCAAAGCTTGAAGGCAAGCACCATGGTAGTGTTTGAAGCCATTGATACTTTTGTCGGTCCAAGAGGGGCAACAACAGTGGCAAAGGGCACCCTCAAAGGGTGATGATACCACATTACTGGCTGAAAGTGAAGATGATCTGAAACATTTGCTTCTCACGATCAAGGGACATAGCCTTAGAATGGGCCTGCACTTTAATGTAAAGAAGACAAAGGTCATGACAACTGGCAAAATCAATAAGTTCATCATTGAAGGAGAAGAAATTGAAATTGTGGACAACTTTAACCTACTTGAATCAACTATCAATAAAGAAGCAACAAGCAGTCAATAAATCTGATGACACATTGCTCTTGGCAGAATGGCTATGAAAGACCTAGGGGCATGTTTACTAAACACCGTTGCTGTGCGGGTTCCCGTTAGTGTGCTGGTGCCATATAAGGAGTGGGCGGGCAGGGCAGAAAAAAGAAAAAAAACGGACCGTACGTATGTGCGTCGTGCAAATGTGCGGGGCCCACATTAGCGCGTGGGAAGGCTAAGTGGGGCGCTGCTGCGTAACCAAACAGCAGAGCCATAGTACAACGGTGAAGACACTGACCTATGGTGCAGGGGCCAGGGGTTCAAACCCCCATTGCGCTCAATGAAAAAGACCAGCTGAGGCATCAACTTTTATGGGTAAAAGTGGTGTAGGAGGTATATTGATTATGGGCGGCAGAAGGCGGCGCACTCTTTTTTTATACGGCATGAGGCGGCGCACTGTTCATTGTGGGCGGCAGATGGCGGCGCGCTGATAAAATGGGGCAACAGAAGGCGGCGAGCCTGTGGGCAGAAGGCGTCGCGCTGATGTGTGAGGGGGCAGCCCAATAGTGGGAGGGATAAGTGGCGCGCTGATGTGCAAACAGCAGGAATGGAGCCATAGCACAATGGTTAAGACACTGACCACTCGTGCAGGCGGCACAGTGCCCCACAGTGCCCATTGAAGACAGCTGGCTGAGGCATTATTTTAAGGGGCATGCCCATGTTGGGCGGCATAAGGCGGCGCGCTGTTAATGTTACGCGGCAGAAGGCGGCGCACTGCTAATTTTGTGCGCCACAAGACGGCGCGCCGATGGCTACAAGGCTGCGCGCTGCTGTTCAAGCACAGGAACAGAGCCACAGCACAATGGTTGTGACACTGACCAATGGTGCAGGGACCAGGGGTTCAATCCCTCACAATGCCCATTGAAAAAGACTAGCAGAGGCAGTATGTTTTATGTTGTGGAGTGCTGTAGTAGGCCCACTAATTTTATTTTGTGATAACAACTAGAAAACGCATGCTCACAGCATGTTAACATAAGGCAGCCCATAAGGCACATGTGACAGTGCACCGTCCGCCAAGGCACCCTAGAATGTCCCCTATAGGGCAGCATGTATGTTGCGACACAGGATAATGTATAGTGCACCCTATATGGATGGCAACCATAAAGTGCCGTATACGGCGCCCCATAAAGCGCCCTCAGAGGCACCTTATGGGTACAGTACGCTCAGGGTGTTATTGCTGGCAGCAACATATGTACAGTAAATTAAAAAGATGCTGTGGACACCCCTATCACAGAACCCCACTGTGGGTTTGAACCCATGACCTCTGGCTGCACAGAGAGTGATGTAACCATTTGGCTACAACTCCATAGCTGTAAGCAAGCCCCTGGCTGGCTGCAGATAGCCTGCACGTCACCTCACAGACAGTCTGCCGGTGTAAACAGGATAGGGTTAGGCCACATACCCATGATGCACTGCACATGCAAATTAGCTGTCCACAGATGGACACAAGATGGGTAATGCACCCCCACAGCACCTCGGCCCTGTTGGGGGGAGTGACCGGGTGCACCCACACAGCACCTCGGCCTGGTAGGGGGCACTGACCGGGTGTTTTACTGGCACAGAGTAGCTACACACCGTTACATCGTGTGGGTTCTGTGCTCACCCTGAGTGTGCAATGAGGCGCCCAGGACCAGGTCCACAACACCTTCCATGGCTGATGGAGGCCAAGTGGGAGTTTCAAAGCAGTGTTAATGTGTAAGATAGCTAGTTTCTGCACAAACACCATGGATATCCCAGTCAGGCTCCCCCCCCCCCAGCAAACATGGTCCCCCATCAAGAGATCCACACTGTACCTCCCTGCAAAGGTGGCAGTAGAGGGCAACATCAACCCCAGTCCTGCTGAGGAATGAACACCACCCCCACCCACAACACAATAGCAGACAGACATAGGACCAGGATAAGGTAAGCTGCACCCCACCACCATATATTCCCCTGCAGCAAGCCAACAGCCACTGCACCCTGCAAGCCATTCCAGCAAGACACATACCAGCTACAAACAGTCTGCTGGTTAGTCCATGTTCCCAATGGAGACACATGCACCCAGAACTGGTCTGCCAGCATACACAGCAAGCAGATAAATCAGTGACTTGGCCCCAAATAGAAACCCATATCTATCACATGAGAGAAACACTGCATAGCACTATGGGGGTGCCTAGCCATGCTGTGGTCACTGCACAGTCAGGGTGAGCATGATCTCCCAGAAGGACATGCTTTGGCCACCCTGTCTGTGTAGGTGGTGGCCGGACACTACAATGTCCCTGCCAGTGCCCTATGCCCGGTGCAGATGCATCCTGGCCAGGCTACCCTGTCCTGGCTATACCCATGGTACCTTGCACCTCATTATGCACATTGGCAGGCCAATACTGGCAACAGTGCTGGCAGTGTGGGCTGTGGAAGGGGCTTGCAGCCAACACCCACTGTATAGCCAGACACACACTTCCACACCTATGCCATCATGGTGCTACTATTGAGGAAGTAATTAGCCTTGCCCACCAAACCGGTCCTGAGCACGGCAAGGCATGGATATGGTACGCAGTACAGCTGGGGGTCACTCCCCAGGGTGGTAAACACCATCAGAGGCCAGGCCTGGAGCACGCACCGCAAACACCTAACAGATTGTTCGGATTGGGTCAACTAGCAGTATGTGCGTAACGTATGGATATCTAGCTGCCTGTGCTCCTAGCAAACGTCTCAGAGCTGTGTACCATATACCTCAGGTGTAGGGTGACATTGGTAAGTTATGCAAGTGCTAGTTTTGGGAGATGCATGCAGGGTCCAATGGTCTGCCTCTCCAGGAGACATTGGCCAATGAGGCCTGTGGGTGTGGGTGTGTCTGCCCTTGATGGCTGCTGCTTTACGGCACAGATTCCCAACTCCAGTCCAGGTTTGCATCACACTGTTCTGGTTTTCCTACTGTCCCTCATGGATATGCATGAGCTACATCTACATACCATGGGTGTGGTGCATAGATATACAGCACAGGCATTTGTATGAGTGGCATCATGGAACCTGACTGGTGTGTGCCCCACCAGGACTGTATTTGGGTGATTCTGCTCTGGGTACTGGCCCTGTTCATGGTGTCTTTGCTCAGTGGGGTAAAAGATAGACGTATTGCCATTGCATATGTCCAAGCCAGGAAAGGTGTGCCCTTACTATCACTGTTTACTTGGGGGAAAAATATGTGGGCAAGATTGGCAGTTGCCCCAGTTGGGCTTTGAACCTGTGACCTTCTGCTCTTGCATGCAGTGTCTGCGTGCACTGCACCACTGTGTAGCCACAGATTGGGAGGATTCCCTGGCATGTCCATGACTGTGGATCCGGCAGGGCCTGTCTGTTGCAGTCTGTTGCAGTGGATGGTGGCAGCCTGCACATGGCTAGCTAGGCCTCTGTCTTCTGTCGCTAGCAGCCACTGCCCCCTGCACCACATGTACTCGTCCGCCAACATGCTGGCATGAGCTCCTCCCATAAAAAGCAGGTGACCTGATTGGAATGTGGCAGTACGGGACTGCATTTGGGGTACTTGGCTGTGGGTAATGCCCATTGTTGTGGTGTGTGTGCGTTGTTGGGTAAAATATGGGTGTTTTCCCCATGCTTATGTCACCTGCAATACAGGGGTGTCTGCGCTATCTGTGTTTAGTGGTGGGTAAAATATAGGGACTGGGCTGGCAAGTGCCCCAGCTGGGCTTTGAACCTCTGGTCCTAGAGGTACTGACTTTGTCCGCTGCACCACACTATGGCCACAGAGACAGTGCAGCCCCTGGAGGTAGTAAGCCTGGCAGGATGGAGTCACAAACCCTGCTCTACGCAATTTTACTGTGGGCATATGCACCCTGTCTGGTGACAAACGTGCACATCAACCACGGAAATGACCACGGAAACTGGGGGAAACAATATCACCACGCTGGGCAACAGTGATATTAATGGGCAACCATAGCAAACACTCCCAGGACAGCTCCACAACAGGAAATGTTGTTTGGAAGAGTCTCCGCTCCGTAAACCCTTCCAAAATTCATTTCTTTTTTCTGGAGCTTTGTTGGGTGTGTTTTCTGTATTTGCCCATCACTATCACTGTTCCCCAGCTGAATTACTATTTTTAATAGTTCTGTTGTGGTCATTTCCTATTTTTATGTGCACTTTTGTGCTGTGCACATGTATCACACTGCTCACGTTTTGCTGGTTTCCCCGGTTTTCCTGTACATTGCTAACGGAAATGGTTTCTCTTCCCTTTACATGCTTTCTACCGCGAGTGTTTCACTCGCGGTAGTTTTTACATGCAAATTCGGGCCCGATACTGTGCGGGGACCCTCTCCCCTCCCACTCTCCACCCATTGACCCCGTCCCTCCGCCCCTCTAGAGCCTTCCTCCGCCCTCCTTTAGCCGTTCCACGCCTCTATCGGACATTTGCGGGCCCACACTTGTACGGGGCCCGTTGGTGTGCCGCGTACCTGTGCGGGGGTGACACGCATGTTTGCAGGGCGTTTAAATGCATTTATGCGCGTTTCAGTGGCACGTTGCCGTGCGCTATTTTGCGGCACGCAAATTTGCGGACTTTAGTAAACATGCCCCCTAGACACAGGGCCGGATTTACCTATACGCCATGTACACCATGGCGTAGGGCCCATAGCTGGCAAGGGCCCACAAAAAGCTTCCGCGGCAGCATGGACGTTCCTGCGGGGCCTCCTCTACCCTGCCGAATCCCCGGCTGAGCCCCTCCGTGCCGGCATTGAGAGGCGCGAAGAGAGAGTGTCTCCCATCAGCCCCTGCTGGCTTAACAGAGACGCGAGGGAGACACTCTCCCTTCGCGCCTCTCAAAGCCGTCGCGGAGGGAGGGATTCGGCAGGGCAGAGGGGGCCCCGCAGGACCATCCATGCTGCCGCGGCCTTGGTAGCAGCCAGCGGTTTTGCTTTTTTAAAATTTTATTTTACTTGAGCCAATGAGGGGTGGGGGGTAGGAATGGAAATGGGCTGGGGGGGTTAGGACTGGTAATGGGCTATGGGGGGGGGGGTTAAGACTGATAATGGGCTGCGGGCTGATGGGGGCTGTCTGGTAATGGGCTATGGGGGGGCTAGGACTGGAAATGGGCTGGGGGGGGTTAAGACTGGAGGTGGGCTGATGGGGTTAGGACTGGTAATTGGCTGTGGGATGTTGGGGGGGGTTAGAACTGGTAATGGGCTTTGGGGGGGGTTAAGACTGATAATGGGCTGTGGGCTGTTGGGGGGGTTAGAACTGGTAATGGACTATGAGGGGGGGTTAAGACTGATAATGGGCTGTGGGCTGATGGGGGCTGTCTGGTAATGGGCTATGGGGAGGCTAGGACTGGAAATGGGCTGGGGGGGGTAAAGACTGGAGGTGGTCTGATGTGGTAACGACTGGTAAGGGGCAGAGGGCTGTTGGGGGGGGTTAGAACTGGTAATGGGCTATGGGGGGGGTTAAGACTGGTAAGGGGCTGTGGGCTGATGGGAGCTGTCTGGTAATGGGCTATGGGGGGCTAGGACTGGAACTGGGCGGGGGGGGTTAAGACTGGCGGTGGGCTGATGGGGTTAGGACTGGTAATGGGCTGTGGGCTGTTGGGGGGGTTAGAACTGGTAATGGGCTATGGGGGGGTTAAGACTGATAATGGGCTGTGGGCTGTTGGGGGGGGGTTAGAACTGGTAATGGGCTATGAGGGGGGGTTAAGACTGATAATGGGCTGTGGGCTGATGGGGGCTGTCTGGTAATGGGCTATGGGGGGGCTAGGACTGGAAATGGGCTGGGGGGGTTAAGACTGGAGGTGGGCTAATGGGGTTAGGACTGGAAGTGGGCTGATGGGGGGTTAGGACTGGTAATGGGTTTTAGGGGGGCTTAAACTGAAAATGGGGTGATGGGGGGTTAGGACTGGAAGTGGGTTGATGGGGGGGCTAGGACTGGTATTGGGTTGGGGGGTTGCTAGGACTGGAAATGGGCTGATGGGTGGCTAGGACTGGAAATGGGCTGATGCAGGGACTAGAAGGGAATGGATGCTGGGTGAGGCTGGAACTAGAAGGGAGCTGATGTTGGGGGAGGATTAGAATGGGATGGGGCTGGAAGAGTAAAATGGAGAAGGGAAAAATATTTTGTGTGGGAGGGATAAAAAATCTACAATTGGCCGGGTATTGGGAGAGTAAGTGGGGATTGAGGATGGAGGGGTAAAATTTGAGTGGATGAAATAGGAATGAGGAAAGAGCAAAAGGAGAAAGATTAGTATGTTAAAGCAGATGTAGAGAGAGAATGGAAAAAAAACTAGAAGAGAGAAGAAAGGACAAATGGACAGCAGACGATGGAGAGTTAGCAGAAGACACGAAGAAACCAGAAGAAAGTGGCTGGAGCAATTGCAGCTGAAAAAAATGCACAAAAGGTAGAAAAATATCTCTTTATTTTGAATTTATTAATTGGAATATGTCAGCTCTGGTAAATGTGCATCATTAACGTCTGCGCTTTGTTTAGTACAAGAGCAAATTAATGTATAGTTTTATTTCTACAGTGTTGTACATTCCAAGTTTGGCTTTTGGGATTCCCAGTTTAATTATTGTCTTCCTGTTTCTAAATTGTGATTACTTGTTTGGTGATGGTCTATGTTCTGCATGTGTAACTGAGCTGAGGTGTTCTGTTTATATAATTCCTATTTGACATTGCCACTTGTTCTCTTTCCCCAGTAGGTCATGTATTGTTGTTCTCTGAAATGTATTGGTTTAATATTTGCAGTGTTGTCTTTTGATTGGTAGAGTATGGTGCTTTGTGAGTCCTGGTAGTGCTGTTAGGATACGGCGGGTTTGCTATGGGTTGGCACTGGATTATAGTAATGTAGAAATCTTTTAGTCTTTCTTTATCCATACACTCATTAAGAGGCACGTTTACTAAAAGTTAGTATATGGTAATGTTATGCAAATATTTATGCAAATGAGGCCCCTTATGCAAATGAGTCTCACACCCCCCTTGGGCCGCCCCTGCTGGGGGCCCACAATTTTTGTTGGCGTAGGGCCTCACTCAAGGTAAATCCGGCCCTGCCTAGACAAGATTCTCAAGAGCAGAGATGTCTCTCTCCATACAAAGATTTGATTCATTCAAGCCATGGTATTTTCAATAACATCATATGGATGTGAAAGCTGGACGGTGAAAAAGATAGACAGGAAGAAAATTGATGCCTTTGAATTATGGTGCTGGCGGCAAATACTGCATGTACCATGGACTGCCCAAAGAACAAATCAGTCAGTACTAGAGGAAATCAAACCTAAGCTTTCTTTAGAAGCTCAGATGACAAGACTTCTTCTTTCATCATGCGAAGACAGAGTTCATTAGAGAAAGACATCGTGCTTGGCAAGGGTGAAGGTCAACACAAAAGAGGAAAGCCAGCAATGAGATGGATCAATACAATAACAGCAACTACTGGTGCCAGTTTGTCAACAATGAGCTGCCTGACTGAAGACCGAACACAGTTTAGGACAACTATCCACAGGGTCGCCATGAGTTGACACTGACTCGACGGCACTTAAGAACAGTGCTGATCCTGGTTATTCCATGCAACATTTCCTTAGATTACTCCTGAGTCTATCCCCTTTCACCTTCATGCTGTGCACCCTAGTTCCAGAGCTTCCTTTCAATTGAAAGAGGCCCACTTCCTATTCATTGATGCTTTCTAACAAGTCACTAAGGAGTTGATTTTCAAAATATTTACTCACCTAAAAGTACTATAACTTATCACTTTTAATGCACTAATGAGCTTACAGCCTAGTCAAGGATGAGGGTACAGATAACGTCATCTACCCAATGAATGCAGTTCATGAGGAAGGGTGGATGGAAAGAGAAGCGAGGAGTGAATGCATTTTGAAGTGCTAAAGAGAAGCTTAAACTGTATGTGGAAGTGAATGGGGATCATGGGTGTGTTGGAGAATGGAGACAATGACCATCAAATGCTGCAGGCACAGGCTGAGGAAACAGCACAAACACAGCATCACTGACAAGGACACAGAACAGCATGGACTGCATGGACTTGACTATCCTATAGTAATGTCCAAAGATAAATAAGATGACCAATACATAAAATGCTCACAACAAGGCCCCTATTCCAATATACAAGCCACCAAATAGACTGTACTAGAATACATATTTGTTGGAGCTTCAATCAAGAGAGGGTAGTAAAACAGCTCACCACTGTAGATAGAAACATAGAAGCATAGAAAAATGACGACAGAAAAAGACCACTTGGCCTATCTGGTCTGTCCCTACATATCAATAACTACAATAGTCCCCTTTTTTCCTTTAGAGATCTTTTGTGTTTGTACCATGCTTTTTTGAATTCAGATACCGTCCTCATCTCTACCACCTTCACTGGGAGACTATTCAATGGATCCACCACTCTTTCCTTAAAGAAATATTTCCACATTTCACTCCTGAATCTATCCCCTTTCATCCTCATCCCATGTCCCCTCATAGCAGAACTTGCTTTCAATCGAAAGAAGCTCTCCCCCTGTGCATTTATGCCACAGAAGAATTTAAACATCTCAATCATTCTCTCTTTTAATTTATTTAAACATGTCCCATACTCACACATTTATCTGAGCCTTTGGAGTTTGAGTATGGGCCATGTTTAAATAAATTAAAAGGGATCATCTATGGCGAGAAGGTGAGCTATTTTACTACCCTCTCTTGACTGCAGGGACTTGAAGCATACAAAATGCTTTTAACCTTGTGGTCCCTCCACCCTCTACTTCATGCTTCCTGTTACAAAGTAGACATGCAAGAAAGAGGCAAGGGGGACCAGCAATACTATGCATGCTTCAAATTCTCATGGCCTAGACTGGCTACACAAAGGGGGAAAGAGAGATGAAAAATGAAAGGAAAAGGGAGTGGAAGAGATGGAAAGAAGAAATGGAACCGTGGATGAACAGGAAAAGAGAGAGATAATAGGGGGCAGTGTGAAGGTGGATCAAGAAGAGATGGGATGAAGGTTCACCTTCCAGCAGGACAATAACCCTAAATATACTGCTAAAGCTACACTGGAGTGATTTAAAAGGAAACATTTAAATGTCTTGGAATGACCTAGTCAAAGCCCAGACCTCAATCCAATTGAGAATCTGTGGCATGACTTGAAGATTGCTATATATCAATGCAACCCATCTAACTTGAAGGAGAGTTGGAACAGTTTTGCCTTGTGGAATGGGTGAAAATCCCAGTGGCTAGATGTGCTAAGCTAATAGAGACATATCCCAAGAGACTTGCAACTGTAATTGCAGCAAAAGGTGGCTTTACAAAGTATTGATTTGGGGGGGGGGGGGATACCTATGCACACTCATGATTTCTGTTTTTTTTGTCTTACTGATTGCTTGTATCACAATAAAAGATATTTTGCACCTTCAAAGTGGTATGCATGTTGTGTAAATCACATGGTGCTGACCTCCAAATCTCCATTTTAATTCCAGGTTGTAATGCGACAAAACAGGAAAAAATCCATGGTGATGAATACTTTCACAAGGCTCTGTATTCTCTTTCTTCACTTGTATGAAGAAAATATGAAAGTCAAAGTCCGTTACTGGCTGAAAGTAAAGATGATCTAAAACATTGGCTTATCACGATCAAGGAAAGTAGGGGCCCTTTTACAAAGCACCTCTAACCATTTAATATACATTACAGCAAGCGGTAACTAGTCACGGTGAACGCCAATGTGCAGGCATGCCAGATATTGACTGCCAAAATGCACATTAACTGACATTCATGTGCTAATGTGGAGTGGCCTAGAGGTGGAGTATAGGGGTGGAGAACATATTAGAGCTTGAGCAGCATTAATGTGGCCATTAGTGCTGGAACACTTAATGATACCTCTATGAGTAGAATCAACTATTCGAACAGAACAATGAGAAACAGAATGATTTAAAATTAGCAGAGATGTATGACAAGGCTGTATACTTTACCCACACTTGTTTAATTTATATACAGAAAAAAATCAACAGAGAAGCAAGACTGTATGAAGACAACCAAGGTGCAAAGACTGGTGGAAGACTCATCAACAGCCTCTGTTATGCTGATGATACCATTCTTCTGGCTGAAAGTGAAAACAATCTGAAACATCTGCTTATCAAGATCAAGGAACATAATCTTAAAATAGGCTTGCACCTTAACATGAAAAAAACAAAAACCCTGTCCAATGGCAAGATCAATAATTTCATCCTTGATGGAGAAGAAAAAGAAATAGTAGACAACTTTAATCTGCTTCATTTATTTATTTATCCAGATTTGTATACCATGTTCTCCTTCAATCAAAGTGGTTAATTAATAATCAATAAAGAAATGACATGCAGTCAAATAGAATAGCCTTGAAGGACATAAGAACATAATATACTGTAAGAACATAACAAATGCCATACTGGATGAAACCAAGTTCTATCAAGCCTAGCATTCTGTTCCCAACAATGGCCAATCCAGGTCACAAGTACCTGGCAGGTTCCCAAAGGCATACGGATTCCATAATGCTTGTCTTGAGATAAGCAGTGGATTTCCTGGGTCCTCTTTAATAATGGTTTATGCACATTTCCTCCAGGAACTTGCCCAAACCTTTTTTAAACCCAGTTATGCTAACAATTTATACTATATCCTCTGGTAACGAATTCTAGAGTTTAATTACACGTTGAGTGAAAAAATATTTTCTCTTATTAGCCTTAAATGGGTACATTGTAGCTTCATTGTGTCCTCTAGTTTTTCTACTTTTTGATAGCATAAATAACCAATCTATGTTAACCCATTCCATTCCATTCATTAATTTATATACCTCTAGGGGTATCCTTCCATCCTCTTTACTATTTTGGTGGCTCTTCTCTATACCTTTTCTAATTCCGCTATATCCTTTTTAAGATATGACAACTAGAATTGCACACAGTATTCAAGGTGTGGTTGCACTATGGAATGATACAGAGGCATTATAATATCTTTAGTTTTATTCTACATTCCTTTCCTTATGATTCCTAGCATTCTATTTGTTTTCTTGGCCGCCGTTGCACAGTGGGCGGAGAGTTTCAATGTATTATCCACGATGATGCCTAAATCTTTTTCCTGGATGGTGGTTTCTAAGGTGGTACCTTGCATCGCGTAACCAAAGTTTGGCTTGTTCTTTCCTAGGTGCATAACTTTGCATTTGTCCACATTCAATTTCATCTGCCATTTGGATACTCAGTCTTCCAATTTATCAAGGTTCTCTTGCAATTATTCACAATCCTCTGGGGTTTTAACAACTTTGAATAATTTTGTGTCATTTGCAAACCTCACTCGTTATTCACATTTCCAGGTAATTTATGAATATCTTAAAAAGAAGGTGGCCCAGCACAGATCCCTGGGGTACTCCACTATTTACTTTTCTTCATTGAGAAAATTGGCCATTTAGCCGTACTCTGTTTTCTATTATTTAACCAGTTTCTGACCCACAGTACTACCCTACTTCCAATCCCAACTCTTTTTAATTTCACCAAGAATCTCTTATGAGGGTCCTTGTAAAGGCTTTCTGAAAATCCAGATACACTATGGGGTTCATTCTAGAACATGAATAAGGGATGAATAAGTGGCGAAAACACCGCTGACATGCACATCCAGGGTTGTAGCATGGTGAGCTAAAAACATGGGTAGGAGAGGGCAAAATATGGGCGTGGTCAGCCGCAGAGAAGTAGAAAGCAAATTCCCAAAAGAGCTGTGTACGTACAGTATGAGGTGTAAAATGGAAATGTCCACGTTATTCCTGCTGAAATGATGTATAAGGCTATGACTTAGAAATTATTCAGCTCTGCCATACAATGCATCCCATATAGGAGGATGGTTGTGACAAGTAGGTTTTGAAGTGGTGCCACTATAATCTGGACAAATACAAGATGCAGTCATAAGGTACAGGAAACAGAAATGAGGGAATGTTGTAAGGTAAAGAAACATATCTAAATACCCTTGCAGAAATATTAACTAATATTGTCTAATCAGGCCATGCACCTATGCGCTGTATGTGCCAAAGGAGACAATCTAAGGGACCCCAACAAATCCTATGTACAGAAAGATGGGACTGCTGATGCAGGGATAGTATGGACGTGAGCAGGGAAAGGATACCTTTTGTGGTGAGAAACGGAAATCAGATATGTAGCCCTGGTACTCCATGTGCGTATGTTATGTCAGAACTAATGTGTATAGGTGCAGGGCAACCTTTTGGCAGAATCATGTTGTCGCAGAAAGTGAGAGAGAGTGTGTGTGTGTGTGTGTGTGTGGTCTGAAGAGTGCAAGGCGGGGGGGGGGGGATCTGGTGTGGGCAGCAGCAATGCAGGAGGGACATGAAAGCCTGGCCAGTACCTGGACTGTATGGATGACCACAGCATCACTAGGTGCCAGTGTGATGAGGCAGACAAAGACAGAGAGGGCCCAACATAGCCAATTGTCAAAACATATCTCCAGCAATGATAAGGGACCCTCATAATATGGGCAGACAACAGTGCAAACAGCACTAATGCATGTCCATCATGCATGTTGAGCATGTAGTAGTGCTTTTTGCACTCCTGAATGCCCTTAATCTGAGGGACACTATTAATGACAGTGATATTTTCTGACATGTAGCCACATGGGAATCTATGCTGATACCATCTGGAGTATTCTACACAGGGTGCCTTATGTACAGCAGATAGAGTTGGCAGTATGATAGGGCAGCCACACATCTGTGATGTCTGTCACTGGGACACACGACTGATGTAGGGCCAACATTCCCTGGATTATCCTATGTGACGCACATCCCTACCCAGGCCAGGATCTATGAGAGCTGTGAGAGTGGTGATATATCTGGGGTATGGCTACCTGGTGTGATGGCACAGGGCCATCCTTCCTCATGCCCACACAGCCCTGACTGGGGGAGCAGTGCCACAAAGCTGGCTTTGGGAAGGCAGACAGGGTCTCCCTACAGATAGTGGATGTATACAGATTGACATACACCAGATGGGACAAGTATAGCTGCTATAAAGAATGCCAGTACCCAGATAGGTGGGCCTCAGATGCTATAGCCACGACAGCCACAGCAACCACTACTGATCATTTCTATAACACACCAAGGCGTATGCAGCACTGCACAGACATATGTAAGAGATGGTTCCTGCCCAGCAGAGCATACAATCTATTTGGGACAGACAGCACAGCAGCTGTGAGCAGGATATGTCCAGGGGGAATAGGCAGGAAACATAAGAGATCCTAGGCGAATCTGACCCCAAAGCGGCACCAATGCGGTGGGCACCCAGCTGGGATCTGAGAGGGCCAGGGACAAAGCATGACTTGCAGACTGAGGCACTTTGTTCCAGGAATATGGAGCAGCAAGGTGAGGGCAGCGATATCTAGATATAGCTGTAGAAGAGAAGGGCACAGATAGAGGCAATCTGGCAGAAGAGCAGTGTTCACGGGAAGGTGTGTATTGAGAGATATGATGGGTATGGGAAATCAGAGCAGCAGAATTAGTGTACATATAGGCCAGGATTGGAAACATCTAATGTTCCACAATACTGTAGGTGTGGGGACATCCAAAACCATTCCCCATGTCCGAGGCATGGGGGTGACTGAATAACACCTGCATGTACCCAGTAAAACATGTTCCAGTCCCATGGAAGTGGAAACAGGAGCAAAGGGTGCTTGTGTCCACTATAGACATGTCTGTGGGTCAGATGTGCATGTAATGCAATCACATCATGATATGTGACTAGGGGAATCTATGTCTACACCAGGGGCCTGCCCAAAACACCCCCTCATGTTAAGGTGGTACACGTCCTGATATCAACGAGATGCCTAAGATGGCATTTCCATGTGAATGGCAGCCCATACATGTAAATGCTGCTGTTATGTTGTGGGAATACTTCTGAAACAACTCTCCAAATCTATTGGCGAAGATGTGTGCAATGATCCATATATGACTATGTAACAAAGAAATGGACAAAGAGGATGCACGGAGATCAAAGTGTGCCCCTTAACTGTGAAAGTCACTATCATAATCATAGTAACAGGTAAATTATCCCCGGGGGTAGGCCATCGAATATGTGCACCAATGGCAGAGACAGGTATATGGTGGGGGGGGGGGGGGGTGGTAGGTCATCCAAAAGCTACAGTAGAATCATCTGTCCCATAAATAAAGGGGACCTAATGTCTGTTGTTCCCCCAGATGAGATGTTAGTATCTAAAGCAAAAGTGTCACCCAGATGTAAAGTCACAAAAGCCACTGTAAGAAAAGCATGAAATACATGGAAGTCAACTGCCAGCGGTGGAAGGAAGCCCATCATTTAAAATGCCAGTCATGGTTTTAAAGAATTATGCATTCTAGAGCTGTGATATGGATACGTGGTACTGCTGGAAAGATGTCCAAGGTGTGACTGCAGTGAGCCAGATGTAGAGTGGCAGTATATGGCTGTCATATGTAGAGCCACACAGTATAATTTATCAGGAGCTAACTCCACCCAGGCACTATCCAGATCACGTCAAGATGGTCAGACAGATTAGCAAGTGTAAGATATCTACTGTATGTGTCCCAAACATAATAATGGCCCCCTATGTGTAACCCATGCTGACCAGGGTGAATGAGAACTGCGGATGCAAAGAGCAAGCACGGGGGCTGGTCTGATACAGCACATGCCTGACCGTGGAAATGCCAATGTGCATGGCCAATGGGCCCATGGAAATGCCATTGGCCAGAGGTATGGGAATGGATGCTAGACAAGGCACCACAACACCCACATACCTGTTCAAGAGGTGTGATGCCTGCCAACAATGAGCAGAGTGTGATGCTGGCAATGCGGGCTATAGCTTCTGGCAATCATGCATATCACATTGTGGATGTGTAGTGCACTGGAAACAGCACTACCTGGGAACCAGACAAGCAGAGGTTTCCAACACACCATCATCCAATGTGGCAACACCACATCGTGCAGAATATAAGGTGTACGTGTCTGTCCACTGGAGTGCACCACATGCAGCAACCACACCATGCTGGTCAAAACAATACCAGGGAAACATCTTCATGGCACAGCCAAGGACAAGTAAATGTGGCCAGGATAGCTGCCTCTGGCCAGCAAGCAAGACAGGAGGTACCAAATGGGTCACTGCACACCAGTGCCTCAAGGCTCATGGGAGCCCCAGGGCACTTATACCCTGAGCACAGGCACCAGCCCTAGCATCCTGTGGAGGTTACAGAGTCTGGTTAACTGGTGCCACCAACACCCTAGCAAGATCAGTTGTGGACAGAGCCCCAGGGCAAGCACCTAATTTTATGGCAGTGGATGTGTGTCCAAGCAGATCCAGATGGGAGGAGGGGGTGACAAATGTGACAGTGGTCCCAGCAGGGACAGGTGCTACATGCATGCAGTGATGCTGGCAAATGCCCCCAGAGGTGGCACAGAAGAGCAAAGGCCAGCAGAC
The DNA here is from genome assembly GCA_033557465.1 of Ichthyophis bannanicus. Lineage (NCBI taxonomy): Eukaryota > Metazoa > Chordata > Amphibia > Gymnophiona > Ichthyophiidae > Ichthyophis > Ichthyophis bannanicus. The sequence continues at coordinate 1,711,567,422 of CM066031.1, read as the reverse complement.
CGATGCCACACACACTAGGAACCAGGACTGGACAGTGTGTGGCAGGCATGAACATTTCAATGTGCAAGTACCGCAGCAACACATGAACATATGTGTCCATTTCCTGCAGAATGGTATGTCCCCTGCACCCACCCAAGGCCAAACCTATGAGGGAGTGCTATCCTGTTGTCCCACACACTCCCCAATCACCCATGCCCACCCAATGCCTCAATGTCACACAGGCAGTCCTGGAATGTGACTGACACCCACCCCACATACCCCTGCTCAAATCCACACCGCCTGTGCACCCCCATGGTCCCAAACCCCACCCATCAAACATGATTCCCCAACCCTGGTGCTAGACAACCCCCTGTGGCCCCTCCCTCATGCCCAACCCTTGACCCTCCCCCTCTCTGAGGGCACATGCACCTGCACCTCAGTCACAGGTGTGCATGGTGGTGAGTCCTCGGACCAAGAGGTGTCGCAGCTCATGCTGTCTGACTCCACGATACCCTCATGGAATAGGGGAAACACCATCCAGGGACTGCTGCCCAGTGGAACCGGCCCAAGGAGAGGAGGTGCCTCTGTGGTGGGCCAGCCAACAGTGGTGTGGGTATGTGCAGAGGCCCACGTTGTGACACCACTGGAGCCCAGGCGCAGAGGCGCAGGTGCACATGCTGCTGAGGAAGCTGCAGCTGTGGGAGTTGCTCCACCATGCACCTGCCAAGACCCCATGGGAAGCACACTAGAGTGTGTATGTAGCTGAGTAGGGACAGTCTGCCCATGGACATGGCCCAGCTCCAGCAGGATCTCCACCATGGTAGCCAGTAGGGTGCTGGTAGCCATGGTCAGTTTCTCTGTGGCCACTACTACTACTACCACTACTACTATTGCTACTGGAAATTTGTATAGTGCTACAAGTCATATGCAGCACTGCACAGACATATAAGAGACAGTCTCTGCTCATCAGAGCTTACAATTTAGTCAAGGCAGACAACACAGAAGGTGTAGACAGGAATAAAACAAGGGGGGGAAAGGTAAAGAAACAAGGAGAACAGGTGAGTCAAGATCCAAAAGCAGCAGCGAAGAGGAGAGTTTTCAGCCTGGATTTGAAAAGGATCAGACAAGGTACCTGGTGTACAGACACAGGTAGTTTGTGCCAGGCATAAGGGGCAGCAAGGTGAAAAGAGTGCAGTCTGGAGTTAGCAATAGAAGAGAAGGGCACAGATAGAAGCAATTTGCCAGAAGAGTACAGTTCCCGAGGGGGGGTGTAAGGAGAGATAAGAGAAGAAAGGTAGTGAGGAGCTACAGAGTGAATGCATTATAGGTCAGCAGGAGAAGTTTGAACTGGATGCAGAAATGGATAGGGAGCCAATGAAGTGACTTGAGAAGAGGCGTAATATGGGTATGCCTCTCCTGCAATGCCATAGACTGGCGCAGAAGCTCCAGCTGTTGCTCAGGCCATGCCTGCTGGATGGCGTTGTGAGCAAGCAGACGTGCAACACAATGATGAAGGTGTCGCTGTGCACCCCTGTGGGTGCACCCCCCAAGTCATCATCGTTGTCAATAGGCTGCTGTGGTGGAGGCGATGGAGAGGGGATATGGAGCTCAAGATCATCCAGGCCAGGACCGGCAGGCGGATGCTGCAGTGTAGCAGTGCCAGCAGTGCCAGCAGTGCATGGCAGTGGGCAGGGCCGGCCCGTCCATTGAGCAAGAATGTTTTTTGCACAGGGCCCCGCGTTTCAGGGGGCCCCGCGCAAAAAACATCTTGCATCCCAAAGTTTTAAAAAATCATAAACCGGCTGCGGCTGCCGCTGCCGCCGTGGCAGCGGCAGAATGGAGAATCCTGGGGGGCCCATTTACAGTCCTTACCACCCCCCCCCCCATCAGACCAGCTAAGTTTAAAAGAAAAAAAAAAACAGAAACCGGCTGCTGCTGCCGCTGCCGCCGTGGCAGCGGCATAATGGAGAATCCCGCGGGCCCCCCCCCTGTCCTGCAGTCTTCTATGCGGCCTCCGTCGGCTGTCAGAGCTGCGCGAAGAGAGAGAGCTTCTCCTCTCGCAGCTCTGTTAATCACGCCGTGGGGCTGATGGGAAATCCCGTCAGCCCCGCGGCGGGATTAACAGAGCCGCGAGAAAGGGAAACTCTCCCTTCGCGCGGCTCTGAAAAGCCCGCACTGAGGCCGCATAGAAGACTGCAGGACAGGGGGGCCCCGCGGGATTCTCCATTCTGCCGCTGCCACGGCGGCAGCGGCAGCAGCAGCCGGTTTCTGGGTTTTTTTCTTTTAAACTTAGCTGGGCTGATGGGGGGGGGGGGTGGTAAGGACTGTAAATGGGCTGATGGGGAGGGAGGGGGGGAGGGGAAAGGAAGTTAAATGGGATGATGGGGGGGTAAGGACTGTAAATGGGCTGATGGGGAGGGAGGGGGGTAAGGACTGTAAATGGGCTGATGGGGGGGGGTTAGGACTGGTAATGGGCTATAGGGGGTTCGGACTGGAAGTGGGCTGATGGGGGGGGTTAAGACTGGGAATGGGCTAAGGGGGGTTAGGACAGGTAATAGACTATGGAGGGGCTAAGACTGGAAATGGGCTGATGGGGGAAGTTATGACAGGTAATGGGCTATGGGGGGCTACGACTACAAGTGGGCTGATGGGGGGATTAGGACTGGAAACGGGCTATGGGGCGGTGGGCTAAGACTGGAAATGGGCTGATGGGGGGTGTTAGGATTGGTAATGGGCTGTGGGGGGCATTAGGACTGGTAATGGGCTATGGGGGGGTTACAACAGGTAATGGGCTATGGGGTGGTACGACTACAAGTGGGCTGATGGGGGGATTAGGACTGGAAATGGGCTATGGGGGGGTTAGGACAGGTAATGGGCTGATGGGGGTTACAACAGGTAATGGGTTATGGGGGGGCTAAGACTACAAGTAGGCTGATAGGGGGTTAGCACTGGTAATGGGCTGTGGGGGGGTTAGGACAGGTAATGGGCTGATGGGAGGGTTACAACAGGTAATGGGCTATGGGGAGCTACGACTACAAGTGGGCTGATGGGGGGATTAGGACTGGAAATGGGCTATGGGGGGGTTAGGACTGGTAATGGGTTGATGGGGGGGTAAGACTGAAAATGGGCTGATGGGAGGGTAAGGAATGGAAGTGGGCTGATGGGGGGGTTAGGACTGGTAATGGGCTATAGGGGGTTCGGACTGGAAGTGGGCTGATGGGGGGGTTAGGACTGGTAATGGGCTATAGGGGGTTCGGACTGGAAGTGGGCTGATGGGGGAGCTAGGACTGGTAATGGGATGGGGGGTTGCTAGGACTGGAAATGGGCTGAGTGGAAGGGGGGCTTGAACGGCAAATAGCTGATGGGGACAGGGGCTTGGAATGGAAATGGGCTGAGTGGAAAGGGGGCTTGAACTGCAAATAGCTGTTGGGGAGTGGGGCTTGGAATGGAAATGGGCTGTGAGGAGAGGGAGCTAGGACTGGAAATGGGCTGAGTGGGGGGGGGGGGCTAGGACAAGAAAAGGGCTGTAGGAGGGGCCAGGAAAGGACAGGAAAAGGGCGGTTGGGGGGGTGCTAAGGTTGGAAATGGGCTGTGGTGGGGGCTTGAATTGAAATGGACTCATGGAGGGGCTAGAACTGGAAGTAGGCTCATGGGGGGCTTGGATTGGAAATGGGCTGAGTGGAGGGGAGCTAGGATTTGACATGGGCTGATGGTGGGGCTAGGAAAGGAATAGAAATGAGCTGATGGGGGGCTGGGATTGGAAATGAGCTGATGGAGGAACTGATAGGACTGGAAATGGGCTGATGAGGGGCTGGGATTGGAAATGAACTGATGGATGGACTCGGATAGGACTGGAAATGGATGGGGGACTAGGACTGGAAATGGGTTGATGGTGGGGCTAGGATAGGATTGGAAATGGGCTGATGGGGGACTAGGACTGGAAATGGGCTGATGCAGGGACAAGAAGGGAGCAGATGCTGGGTGGGGCTGGAACTAGAAAGGAGCTGATGTTGGGGGAGGATTAGAATGGGATGGAGCTGGGAGAGTGAAATGGAGAGGGAAAAATATTTTGCGTGGGAGGGAAGACAAATCTACAATTGGCTGGATATTGGGAGAGTAAGTGGGGATTGAGGATGGAGGGATAAAATTTGAGTGGATGAAATAGGAATGAGGAAAGAGCAAAAGGAGAAAGATTAGTATGTTAAAGCAGATGTAGAGAGAGAATGGAAAAAAAAAAACAAGACAGAAGAAAGGACAAATGGACAGCAGATGGAGAGTTAGCAGAAGACACGAAGAAGAAACCAGAAGAAAGTGGCTGGAACAATTGCAACTGAAAAAAAATGCACAAAAGGTAGAAAAATATCTCTTTATTTTAAATTTATTAACTGGAATATGTCAGCTCTGGGAAATGTGCATCATTAATTTTTGCGCTTTGTTTAGTACAAGAGGAAATTAATTTATAGTTTTATTTCTACAGTGTTGTTGTATATTCCAAGTTTTGCTTTTGGGGTTCCCAGTTTAATTATTGTCTTCCTGTTTCTAAATTGTGATTCCTTGTTTGGTGATGGTCTATGTTCTGCATGTGTAACTGAGCTGAGGTATTCTGTTTATGTAATTCCTATTTGACATTGCCACTTGTTCTTTCCCCAGTAGGTCATGTATTATTGTTCTCTGAAATGTATTGGTTTAATATTTGCAGTGTTGCCTTTTGATAGTTAGGGTATGGTGCTTTGTGAGTCCTGGTAGTGCTGTTAGGATACGGCGGGTTTGCTATGGGTTCTAAATGGGCAGTGTTTGTAGTAGTTCCTAATGTGCCTGGCGGTTGGTACTGGAATATAGTAATGTAGAAACCTTTTAGTCTTTCTTTATCCATATACTCATTAAGAGGCATGTTTACTAAAAGTTAGTGTATGGTAACATTATGCAAATATTTATGCAAATGAGGCACCTTATGCAAATGAGGCCTCGCACCGAGTCTCTGCACATGGCCCCGCACCCCCCTTGGGCCGCCCCTGGCAGTGAGGTATCAGGTGGGGCCCCCTCCCCCTGTCCTGTGGTATCCTCCATGGACATTGTTGGCAGAGCAGGCTCCGCTGCCTGTGGAGCTACAGCAGGAGCACTTGAGAAGACACAGACAACATCGAGAGGTCAGAACCCGCAATTGCTACCGCAGACAACACCAGGGTGGCAGTGTTGCAGCCATGTAGATGAGCCAGTAGGCGGTATAGGTACAGAGGCGTTGCTGACATGGTTGGCCACACACCCTGTTATCAGTTGTGGACCCAGATGGCCACAGGAGCATGCTCACCGACACCCACTCCAGTGACCTGTGAAGTCAGCCCTGCCACTACCAGCTGGCAGCCATGCTGCCAATGCCCCCAACACAGAGGCCACCATTGGAGCAGCCACATGCAATGTGCGTGCGCCTGGCAGAGGCAACACAGATGGGACAATATATCAGCCAGTGGTGGTGGCTGTGTGCATGCACATAGTGGGAGGGGTATACATGGGGTAAAGGGCAGGGACACACATGGCACACATGTACCTTCTCCCTGGGTATTGAGAGGGCCTATACCCTCTGAAGTGGCTGGGTCAATTGTAGCAAGGATGCACTGTTCGAGTTCTGAAAGCTGCTCCCCACACCTGCTGCCACCTGTGCTTCACATCCTCGATGTCGCATTTCTGGTGATATATGGCACTGATACATTGGTACACATCAAGCCACTACTGCTACTTCTTATAGGCACCCACACATGTGAATACATCACCCACCAATTATGGCACTGTTGGAGGATCTCCTCCAGCATGAAGGTTACCTCACCCTTGGAGAACCTTGCCTTCCTAGTAGCGACCTTAAGTGCCATCACATATGTGACACACTGGCAATGCCCAGAGGTCAGAAATGGGCCCGTCTGGGACGTGCATGATAGAACATGTCAACGTGTATGTCCCTGCGTCAATGTACCCATGCCCGAGTGCACATGTATCTGCGACCACACCCCCCCCCCACAGTAATGCAGCTGCAAGTAGTGGGGATGACATGTGCATGGGATGCAGGTGGTCAGTAGTTTGCCTCCCATAGATGGCGCAAGGGCGAGAAATGCTAATGGAACAGCAGCAGTCTGTAAAGAAGAAGTAGACATACGTGTGTATGAAGAAGATACCGGACATGGTGGGGGCTAGGCACATACAGACAACCTTTATGCTGCATCGACAGGCCTGCGTGTGCACATGCCGTGTGCATGCCTAGGAACGTGTCTTTCTGCGCATATGCCATAGACATGTCAACACACCCTTGGGCCTGAACGGTATTGTGGCAGGGCTGTCACAGTGTGGGATAGTGACAGTGCCACCTGCAGCTGTCCAGAATACATGACCATATTTGCAATGGGTATCCAACATTGTGCAGCCAGCTGGCTGGAATGGGATAGCATGCATGACATCCTTGGATGGTACGCGCAGGCCCTGCTGCACAGCTCTGACCATGGTGGGCAGGACATGGAGAAGAGGCACCCACATGCATGTGTCCCAAGGCAGAGGGTCAAATACATGGATATGAGTGATGTAGCCTGTGTGGCAAGGTACCAATTTGACAGGGCTGCCATACACAAGCTCTGCCAGCAGCTAGAGCCATGGTTTGAAAGCCCCACACAGAGGGGACAGCCAATACCGGTACATCTGAAGGTGACAACAGCACTGGTCTTCCTGGTGACAGGTTCAGTCCAGCTTTTGCTGTCAGTTACTGGGGGACTCAGCCAGCCTACAGTATCATGGTGCCTAATGCAGTTCCTGGGTGCCTACATGCGGTTCATGGTGCAGACCATCTGCTTCCTAGAAACACAGTAGCAACAGCACCAGATCATGCAGGACTTTTACGCTGTTGCAGGGTTCCCATCGGCGTGGTGGATGGCACACACATCACCCTCTGGCCCCCGCGATGGAGTGAGACTGCCAATCGGAACCGCAAGGCCTTCTACTTGGTCAACATACAGGTGGTGTGCAATGCGCATGGGAAGATCACAGATGTCTGTGCTAAGTACCCAGGATCCTATCACAACTCCTACAACCTGAGCTGGTCAGGGCTCCATGCACGGTTCGAGGGGGGCCACATCACAGGCAGATGGCTACTAGGTGGACATATACACAGACATCCTGGGACTGGGAAGCATGGTACACTGCATGGGGGGCATGCTATGGGCAGGTGGCAGGGGCTCACCCTTCATGACCTTGTGGCCTTGTGTGTGAGCCTTTGGCTCTGGGGGGGCTGCTGTCATGTAAAGGGGGGACCTGCCCCTATGCCACCACAGTGGGGATAAGTGCAGGGTGCCCTCCTGGCAACCCCCAGACATACATGGCCATGAGACAACCTGGCCCTGTATGTCTGGGGGTTGGTCCCATCTACCCCACACCCACCCTCTGCACATGTCATGCTCTGGTCCCTAACAGCATGCACAGCGGCTCTATGCATGCAGTGGGGAGCAGAGGCAGGAAACCAGAATGGCAGGTAGCGGGGCTGCACATACTGGTGGATCGTGCAACCGCATAATGGCCGCCCAGAGATGGGTCATATGTGGGCCAGGCAGAGGGCAGGGGCATTATACATGCCAATGATGCCCAGGCCCACCCCTAGTAGGGACCCCTGTACCTTTGGGGGTGCTCATGCACATGTGGTTGGCTGCAGACACAAAATGTGCCACTGGCACCCCTGGGACCATCCAAACAGCAGATACAGCCATGCACATACACAGTCAGCTGCCCACAGCCCAAACATGTTGGTAATACTTACCACCCTCACTAGCACACCAGATGATCGACAGTTTGCTGTTCTGTCTCCCATTGCAGGTGACCTGGCCTACCCCCTATGTGACTGGCTGTTGACCCCCATACTCCACCCTAGCAGCCCAGCACAGCACCAAACCCCAACCCCTATTGCACCTACAGGGCCAATACCACTGCAGGGCAGGCTGCCCAGGTGGCTGTTGTTGCACCAGTGGGCACTGGCACAGCTCATGCCACTTGGTGGAACGGCTGCCCCTGTGTGCCTCCCAGATGGCAGGGCTCTCTCAGTGCTTCACAGGGCTGTCTGCTGTGCAACTGGGGGGGGGGGGGAACTGCAGGTGGGCCTCCAACAGCAGTTGTAGGTCACTAAGCTCACCCCTCAGGCCCCACACCTCACCCCTGAGGCCTTCCACATGGTGTGATAGTTGGGAGATGTGTCTGCGCAGCCGGGCAAGGCTGCTTGCAAGCACGCACTCCAGACAGGCCATAACTGGCCCACACCTGCCTCTTGGGCCACCTCATTGGGTCCCACATCAGATAGGCACCCTGGATGCACCGCTCCCACATGCACTCGATTGCAGACATCTCTGCCGTATCCATGCCTTCATCACTGCCGTGACCTGGCACCACCACAGCCTCCTGGAAATCCCAACTTCTATACCCTGGGGACTCCACTACTCCACTATCCATGTCCCCCTCCAGCCACACATTCACATCCTACCCCAACCCTGCACTTGGAACCCCCATCCACTCTGCACACCCATCTTCTCCCACATGCTCCCCCTGCATGCACTCTGACCCCTCAGTCACATTCCAACCCTCCAGCCACTCATACACCACCACATGTTCCCCATGCATGCATTCCTACCCCTCACTCACTTCCACCCTCCCACTCACCCTCCACACACCCACCCTTGCATGGCTCCATCCCCTCGTCCTCACTCCCAACCTCCAGCCACACCCTCCCCCATGCTCACATGCCACCTGCTCACCACTCCTGCTTCACCCCTCGGCCTGTATCACTGCAACCTGTCAAACAACACTCCATGGGGCCTCCCCCACTGCTCTCCCTGTCACGCCACACTTCCCCTCTACCAGGGGCCGGAGAATGAGTGTTGAGAGGTCGCCATCTGTCTCCTCAGCACCTGCTCATGGCACCTGTGGGACCTGGCCTCTGACCTGCTGCACACTATCCCCCAGGTGTGGTGTGGGACATAGGCCCCCATACCCACTGCCATCAGCTCTGCCCCCTTCAGGGGAGGTAGAGGGTGAGAATACTGCCTCCCCTGCCTGGCCCTCCTTGTCCTCCTCATCATTTGCTGATGGTGTTGGGCTGGACTGAAAAATGGGGCTTGGAGGTGCTATGCTGCTGTCCCTGCTGGTGGTCATGCTGCCGCTCCTGTTGGGGCTGGGGGTGTATCTGCCTGGAGTCAAGGGTGGAGCCATCTGCGGATGAGGGTGAGGAGTCCTCCTCCTGCTGTGCTGCCACTGTGGGGGAAAAGGTCATGGTTAGCTGCGTGGCTTTGGTGTCTCTGCTGCGTGTCTGATGGGTCATCCATAGGCAGCTGGTTTTCTGATGTGCCAGAGGTACAGGATGCTGTCATTTCTGGCCCATGGATGGGCCTCATCAGGTATGTGGTTCCTGTGTCAACCTCCAGATAGTGCTCCTGTCACTGCCACTGTGGTGGGGCAGGCAGGCCTCTTTGTGTCGCCTTACCATGCTCAGTGCCCATTGTGCTGAGTGGGTCATCGTGGTGGCTGTGACACACATGTCCACACACTGCTCTTCCTGTTACTGCACTACTGTGGTTGCTGGTAGAGTGGACACACATACAGGGTGTTCCAGCATGTCCCGGCTCTGCAGGGGGGTGGGGCAGTGTGGCCTGGGACTGGGTATCTGCATGGCTACTGACCCTGCTGCTCCTGAAGCTGCTGCTGGATGCGCCTTATCATTTGTGGGCGTGTGTGAAAGATTGTGCAGAACCACACAGTATGCCTCCGTGTCATACAGGATCCGGAAGTGCCTGCAGGGAAGATATACACCTTATTATTCCTCCATGCCAGGGCACGGGCCTGCCTGCTTATTTGGTGGGTGCTGCTGGTTCTGTGCGCATGTGCATCACGTGCCCTGTTCCCATCTTGTATCAGTGGCACGTCACCCTGCCATGCCATGTCGGGGAGGGGGGCGGTGTCTGATCATTGCAATTGGTGTACATACACAGGGCCCAGTTTCCTTGCTTCATAAGGCCTGGGAGCACTCTCAGCTCTAGCCTGGTGGTTCTATGCCTGATCCATGGTGCTCAGGGTGCTGAGTTTGCTTCCTACCTGGGGGCCGGTTCTACTTCATTTTGCACCCGTACTATTCACACTGTGACTCCCCTCTAAACTTGTTCTGCTTTCGCTTCCTAGGGCCTGGGAACACTCTCAGCTCTGGCCCAGTTGTTCTGTGCCTGACCCACAGTGCTCAGGATGCTGGGTTTGCTTCCCCTTCTGGGGGCTTGTACAGGAACATTTTTTGTGCTCCTCAGGGGGCATCAGTGTGACCTGGGGCTGTGGTTGACATTCTGGGACTACTCTCTGCTATGTGTATCCCTTCCATCTGTCTCTATGTTCCTTTGTGCCTTCACTGTGGGCATGCTTGCATCCTGTTCTTCTTTGTTTTCTAGGCCCCTGCTTTAGGACTGTTCTGACCATGCTGTGCTGTGCTGTCACTGTGCAGCCTGTATGCTTTCTACCAGGGGCAGGTCCTGGCTGTCCCTGCCCTTCTTCTCCACCTTGGTGCATGCCTGTCTCTGTGCCAGCTTGTGTGCTACTCCAGCTTTCCCACTTCTCTCTGCTTCCAGGTTTGTCTGTCTGTGTTGTATTATGTTTACTGGGCAAGGGTGGTTCTGATGTGTTCCCAGCCCCTGTATGCTCCTGCGTGGGCTGGCCGCCTCTGGCCGGTGGCGAGGAGAGTCTCCTCCTGCTCCAAGATCATGGTCACCAAAAGCCTCGTCTCTGCCTCACTGAAATTAGGATGCCTGGTAGCAATGTTGATGTGTGCATTATGAAGGTGTGGGGGGGGGGGGGGAGGTTTTTCCTGGCTCTGGTTGCACATGGTCTGCAGGACATAGGGTTGGGACATTTATGGGGTTGTAGGTACATGGAGCAGCTGGAGAAACACGGGCAGTGAGCGCACAGTCTACACGTGTGTGTGGCTCAGGACGGCATGATAGGCCACCAGTTAGGGGTGCTTCCCCAGGAATGGCCGTATGCTAATTTTACATTCCCGTGTGCGGGTCTACTTGGGGTTGTGAAATCAGTGCTCTGCATGCACGTCCTCTCTACCTGTTTATTCACACCTTCAAAAAAAATATACAACAGATTAGTAAGACAAGACTTTCCTTGGCTAAATCCATGTTGGCTTTCTCTCATTAAACCATGTATACATGATCAGTAATTTTACTCTTTATAATTGGTTCTACCATTTTGCCCAGTACTGACATCAGAGTCAGACAAGATTCTCAAGTGCAGAGACGTAGCTCTGCATTCAAAAATGTGATTTATGCAAGCCATGGCATTTCCAATAATGTCATATAGATGTGAAAGTTGGACAGTGAAGAAGAGAGACAAGAAGAATATTGATGCCTTCAAATTATGGTGCTGGCGAAGAATACTGTGGACTGCCTGAAGAACAAATCAGTTTTTACTAGAAGAGATAAAACCTAAGCTTTCTTAAGAAGCTCAAATGTCGTCCCTATCAGGGTGGTTCCAAGATGGCGGTAGCCAATGCTTGAGCTGTGGACATATTTTCCTAATGGGTAAACAGAAAGGAATAGCGGCCAAGCCTTCCCATGCAGACCGGGTCCCTTCCATTAATTTTCATTTCCACGGGTCCTTTGGACTGTTTCCTTCACTGCGCTGAGCAGCAGCTGGATTGTATCAGAGAGAGGATCCCAGCGGTGGGGGCATTGGGTTGTGTCAACTCAGCATCCTCCTCAGGAGTCGATCTTACTCCTCTGGAGGTGTGGTGCCCTGTTAAGCAGTTGGATACTGTTATGGGACCAGAAGCCAGGAGTCTGGGGAGCAGTGCAGAGGCTGGCGTGCTGTCTGATTCAAGGGGTCTGGTCACTGGAAGTGGTAGGGTGTGTATGGAAACCCTTGTTCTACATCAAATAGGCAGCATTGCTGCAAGGACAACAGGCATAGGTGGACCTAGAGCAAGACTGGACTATGATGAGATGTCTGATCTGGAAGGAGCGGTTCACAGGGTCACTTTGGATGTTTTCTTGTCACCCCCCCCCCCCCCACAGCCAAATTATTCTGGAGTCAATCTGGTGTGCAATTAAACAGCTGGCTGAGGCACTGCTTCCACTAGTTATGACCATGCAGAACTTCAAAATACTCAAGTGGAGTATGCCAAGAATACTGAGGATATTTCAAAAACGCAAGTACTGTGTAATGACCTGACTGCCCATTTAGCTGGTGTGGAAGGTTATTCAGAATCTACCATTAAAGATTAAGCTTCTCTTAAGGCAAAGATAGAACAATTGGAGAATGCCTCTAGGCTGTCCAATTTATGACTTAGTAACTTTCTGAGATTTCAGCTAGTTAACCCTAAGGAAATGTTTAAGTGCTATATATCTGAGGTCTTAAGTGTTTCTCCTGAGACACATCCTCTGGTTACAAAAGTTTATTATCTACCACAAGGGAAGAAGTCCTCTATACAAGGGGAGATGCTCCCAGTTCAACAAATGGATGTATGAAATGCTTCTGCTATCTTAGAGAGTTCTGAGTTAGATGTGGTTATTTTGTCAACGTGCCTTGTCCAGTTTGCCTTGTCTTTGGACAGGGACTCATTTCTCCGTATGCTTTTTAGGGAGCAGAATGTTCGATTTTGAGGAATGTTGGTTTGGGCTTTTCCAGACCTGGCGAGGAATACCCAGAGATGAAGGAGGGAATTTCTCCTCCTCCGTCCTTGGGTTACCGAACTGGGTGCTGTTTTTTCCTGAAGTATCCCTTCAAATGCTTAGTAAAATATCAATCTCAATTTATTTATTTCTTAAATGCTCATCCTGTTCCTAGTCCAGTTTTGGATGTGCCTGTGTAGCCTCAAGTTATGGGTCTGGTGGTGGCATTGGCTTTATTTCTTTCATGTTTGTATTTGTTACCTATGGGATCACTCCTCATTTTGTGGGTTAGGAATTGGGGCTGGAGGTGGTATTTTTTCTTTTTATTTTCCTGATTTTGGTATCACTGTGTAATTTTTCACCCAATCCCCATGGAATTCTACAAATAGTGGTTTTCCTTAGTTGTATAATATAAAATGCATAAATAAAAAATTTAAAAAAAAGAAAAAAAGAAGCTCAATTGACTTTCATACTTTGGACACATCATGACAAGAGAAAGATCACTAGAGAAAGACATCATGCTAGGCAAGGTTGAAGGTCAACATAAAAGAGGAAGGCCAGCAATTTGATGGATTAATACATTAACAGCTATGGATGTCCACTCTATCAGCAATTACCCACCTAACTGAAGACCAAAACCAGTTTAAGACAACTATCCAGAGTTGACATCAGCTTGACAGCACTTAACAGCAACAACAATTTTTAGATGCCCAAACAAACTAAATGCATGTTCACAAAAGTACACACCTAATATAAGCTTCTGCAAAGCCAGGATCTCAGACATATATACAGTTAATCAGTATAATATTCCTGAAATTGTTGTGAGATCCAGTGGTATGTTCTCTGGTATTATGTTTAGTTATTACTTATTTTATCAAGCTAAAAGATAACTTTTATTGCTTTCCCCATAGGACTTTGCTTTCCAGGGTAAAAAGAGCGATTCCTGTTTGTTTACTCAACAGCAAATTATGGGCTAATTTCTAAAGTGTGTTATTATGTTAGTGCAAGTTAATGCAATTAAAGCGTGTTATTAGTATGTCCCATTGCATAAAATGAGACTTGCAGTGATGTAATGACCTGACTGCCCATTTAGACATGCATGTAATGAACAATGATTATTATTTCCCTTTCAATCAGTTTTTTGGAAGAAGTATGGTATTAAAATTGTATTATAACATTGGCACTCGCACTATTTACCTCACACATCACTCTAATAACTCATCAAACACTAATTTGATGGCAATAAATTGGTCACAGCTTTATTTAATAGTTTCAACTATTTAAAACGCAAACAGCACTCGGCTCAGCCCTCCCCATTACCCATACACCTCTCCTTACCAAGCCTACTCTACTCCTCCCAGCTAGTAGATGATGACTGAGCCAGAGCCCCGATTTCCCACATAGCCCTCAGTGATGAGTAATGCCCATTGGCTCATGGCGGTGTCACATGCAAGCTCTTATGCTTTATTTTTCCAACTTCCACCTTTCCCCATAATATAGGCTGAATCTGGGATCTTACCAGATCCTGTACGCTTCCATGGAAACAGAAAGTATGCATCAACAGGATCAAAAGTGGCAGGTCCTAGAGGGTAGGAACTGTAACACAGTGTCAGAGAGTTCAGATAAGTGGTGCATTATAGTTTAAATTTATTTATTTATTTTACATTTCTTATATGCTGCCTTTCATGATATCAAGGTGGTTTACATTGAACAGGGCATTATAACTTGGAGATAACTATTTTACAGGGAACATGGGCAATGGAGGTTAAGTGGCTTGCCCAAGATCACAAGGAACACCTGTGGGACTAGAAACCTCAGTCCTTCTGACCCAAGGTTGCTGTCCTCTAGTGGGATTTGAACCCCTGACCTTCTGGCTTGAGGTAACTTGCCCCAACCTCTAAGCCACTTCTCCCATTACTGCCATTGCAGGTCCTTGAGAAGACTGAGAATGGTGGCAATGAGCTGCCCTGGGAACATTTGTGCTCTAGGTGACTACCTAGTTTGCCTATTGGGCCGCATTGGCCCTGACTCCACACTAACAACTGGAAGATGTTGATATTTGCCTCACTCAGAATCCCAGGACGATGAAGACACTGCAGAAGTTAACAAGTCAGATGACTCACACACAAACAAACGCTCTGTCCCTGTGACTGGCACCAGTACTTCTCATGATCAAGATACTTAACCACATGATGCAGGCCACATGAGAACTTCTTACCTTGCAGGCGCCACTATGCCCAACACTCTCCTTCACTGCCCTCCCACTACTCCCCCTGGCAGGATAACCCTGGGGATCCCTGTCCTCTGCCCATCCTCCCACAAAAGTGCCTGTGCCAGAGACTCCACTAACAAACCACCACTGTCATCTTCCTGTCAGGGGTTTGGACAAGTTCCTGGAGGAAAGGTCCATAAACCATTATTAAGAAGGGACCCAGGATATCAATGCTTGACCGAGTAAAAGCATTGTGGAGCCTGTGTCTTTTGGGGAAACTGCTAGGTACGTATGACCTAGATTGGCCACTGTTGGAAACAGGTTACTGAGCTTGATGGACCTTGGTCTGACCCAGTATGGCATATCTTATGTTCTTATGTTCCATATTGACAGCGCATGATATGTATCTCCATGCTAAAAGCAATGTGCTCTCCATACACACTTCTCCCATATCCTTTCCATTCCCTGCGCCTTCACATGAGAGGCAATCAATGTGCATTTTAGCAACCGCAACTGTCCTGCCCACGCATTAAATGTCACCACAGGCCATTACAGCCCATTAAAATTCATGTTATCTGCTTAGCAGGTTTTAGTAAAAGGGCCTGTAAATAAGTGTTTGGAGAAAATCATACTGTGGTTGAATTGTCCTTTGAAATTGAATATATTAAAGACTGAAGCAATATGGCTACTGCTGCTAAAATTGCTGGTTGGTGCACATAAAATATGACCATATCACTTCAGCCTTGAGAGATCTTGACTGGATACCTATAAAATTTTTAAATCTCTAAAATTTAGGGGGACATCTTATTTAGCATTTGATATGAAATACGTACCTACGTAAAAGATCCTTGCAATTGCAAGACAAATTATTGCTACAACTACCAGCTTTATCTGAAATTAGGTGAACATTTTCTAGGAATCAAGCCATTTGTGATTATGGTCCTGTGTTCTGGAATATTCTGCAATTACAATTATATGAGGAGAAGGAATATTTTTGGTTTCAGAAATTGATATTTTATTTATTTATATATTTTTTGCAATCATTTCTATTCCACATTTGAATTGCCAAAGTAACTTCAAAATGGATCACAAAAATAAATGAACCATACATATTTAAAATTAGTACTTAAGAAAACCATGAACAAACTACGTTTAGGGACATGTTTACTAATATGTGATAACTGTTGGTGTGGGTTTGCCATGTGCTAACAACATAGATCCCATACTAAAAATTCCATGATAACTGGGTAGTGCATAATTGGGCAGGGACTAGGTAGGCTAAGGGCAGATTGTGAGGTTAGCATGGACATTTTGGGCACATGCTATCTGTGAATGTTTCCATTAGTATGTGTAATACCATTGGTTCTCCCCGCCCTGCCCTTGTCTTTGTGGATCCACAAAATGGCCACGATCATGCAGTACTGCCCTCTAGCATCCTATCACTAGGGAGCAGCACCACAAGATCAGTGCCATATTTGTGAGAACCAATGAAGAGTCCAGGATATCTAAGGTAATGGTTGGGGGCTGGTGGTGGGGGGGGGGGGGGGAGCAAGTTGACCCCCTTAGGTCGACTGACTAGCCAGGAGTTCTTCATTTGAATGGAGGATTGGGGGCCCACTGGGCTAGCCAGGTGTTTTTTTTAAGGATGGGGGGGGGGGGTTTGAAGGAACCCGACTAGCTAGCTGGGATAGTAATCATTTCTGGGGGTTCCCAGTGGGGCTCCTGGGCTGAAGGGGGAGAAATACATTTGTGGCACTGACAATATTATCCGATTGGGGAGGGGGCGATGAAGGCATTGGGGAGCCATATGCCTCCAGGGCAGATGTCTGCTTCTGATTGGCAGCAGTCATGATGTCTATTAGATAGGATCATCTGCAAATAAAATGTCATCTCTTCATGGGGAAGCATCAGTAGGGGGAAAAATGTGGACATAGATACACTGTTCTCTCTGTGGCCAGTCTAGAAATATTTCCTTTTCTAGAATCCTCAGCGGACAAAAGCTTAATATGTTACTTCAAAAATGAAGATGTTTCTTTGTTTGGGCGGGGGATATTACTGTTGTCTGATGTAGCTAGAAAGACAACTTAGGAGGAAAGCTTTCCCACGATTGAAACAGGTATTAGATATTGGGGAGAATATTTTTTTAAAATTCTCCTGTAAGAGTCTAATCAGATATGGTGGAAGTTGATATATCTTCTTTGACTTTTTCAAATGGAGAGTTTCTTTAAGGATACACGTGCTTGAGTAATATATTTGAGGGTGAGTTGGGCTGATTATTGGGGTTGTGTAATTTGGTATGTATCACTGAAGATTTATTGACTTGTTTTTTATTTTGATTTGGTGATTGTTCTTGAAAATACCTCAAAATGTGTGCTGAATAAATATGAGTGATTTTGTCTTTTTCTGGAATAGTGTATCTTTCCCATGATTTATTAATTTATTTGTATGTAAATTTGATGAAACTCCAATAAAAAAAAGAATAGAGGGAGAAATTAATATTAATCTCTTTACTTATAAAAGCTTAGAAATGTATTAAACAAGATAGGAGAAAGTGTGGATCCATTTAGTACCCCACATTTCAATTTCAGATCACGAGAGATGCCTTAACTAAATTTAACCCTCTAGGTTCTATTTACTAGAAACCCTTAAACCAATTTAAGACATCTCCTGTAATTGCTAATTCACTCAGGGACATGTTTACTAACGTGTGGTAGGGAGCACAGAGTTCTCATGTGAAATTTGCATGTTTGTAATGTGCCGGAGCCCAGCAGCCTCTTTAAACACAAGGGAATGACTGTGATGTGCCATGCTAGCCATAGGAGTAGCGCGATAGTAGAGAATGCACAGCCCAGAACACACGCATAGCCCAGTGCATATGCATAGTGTGTGCAGTTTCCACATGCATCATTAAACAAAATGCTACAAGCACAATAAAGAGGTATCTGTCGGCCTTGGATTCACTGTGGACAACAAAAACTGTGCCCCCAACCCCCATATAGGAAGGTAGCAACTGGGCAGTCCAGAACAGACTGATGACTGGAAGCAGACTGAACAGCCAGCACAACTCAGATCACAGAGTCTAAGTATCAGAGGGTGCAACATACAAATCAGAAAGCACACACATGCAGAGAGTACGTGCTGCTTATCAAACCGTAGGTGATGGAGTGCACATATGGCATCTAGAGATGCAGAAGGCCATTATGGGATCAGGCAGGATGTCTACAGTGTCCATTATGGGAGACAGGGATATAGGCCTCCTCAATCTGAGGCACTAAGGATGGCCATTCACCTAGGATGCAGGGAACACAACACAAGGTCACCATCTTTGGTGGGTGGGGATAGGCCATACAGCTCATTCCCCTCCACTGATAATGGCTTGGGCAGCACCTTAGCTATTGGGAGTGAGGTCCCCAATGTTGAGGGAAGAGGGGTGCAAGGACCCAGAGGATCTAGTCCAAGCGCGATCAGCACTTGGTCAGGGTAGCCAGCATATGGGGGCAATAGCATCAAGCTGCACCTCCCAGCCCAATATATAGAAAACCCACCTCTGTGGTCTATGAGCTACTAAAGGGGAGGGAGTAAATCTCACAAAGCCCACAGAATGAGCACCCCAGCAATCATGAATCACCAGACTTGTGAGGCTCCAAAGCACTCCACAGGTCCATGGATTACTGCAATCCCAGTGCAAGAGGGCCAGGAAGGAGACACCGACTAGCAAGCTCCAACATTGGAGCCCCACAATCAGTGATAGAAACAGTATCTGCTGCTCAGAGCTAGTAGGCCTCAGCTACATCCTTCCTCAGTCAGGATGAGGGTCCATCAGCATATCTGTACATGGCCACTGCTATATGCCCCCCCCCGCCCCCAGGCACAAGGGACGGGAATCATATGACTCCTGCACTGCTACAATGTCATTCAGCGATATAGTGCAGTATGTAATTTGCATGCCCCTCCCCCCAATGTACTCCTCTGGCTGCAATTCTACCTCTGAGACAAGTACTGACTGCAGCACAGGGCCTATCTGCTAATGCCTCCACAGAACACAACACCCAACAGACCTCCAGAAGCTATCAAATGCATTTGCAGATGTGAACAGGGGTCCATCAGGACTGCTTTTGCTGTGTTCATGGATGTTTGCCCACTATTCTAGCAGGGTGACTGGCTGGTGTGTCCCACCACCATGACAGCTGTTCCATGTATCATCCCCCAAAATGGTGGCCTAGGCATGTGCCTTACTATTCAGCTCCCATCTCCTATTGGCAACCTATTGTTTCAATATGTTGGCACTGTTCCTGCCCTTCATATTTCTTAACACTTATGTATGAACCATGCATGGCGTCTACAGAGGTAGGTGTTAGCTGCCCCCATACTAGAGGAGGAATTTCACATCTAGCGTGTGAGTAGCATGCCCACCCCTGGCGCGTGCTGCATCTCTGCCCAGTCTCTGCCTTTTTCCCATCTACTTGCGCATTGTTCTGGTAGCATGGGATTTTTAGCATGGTGGCATTTGCCATGAACAATCCTTGCCGATGCACACCACAACTGCATGCAAAACCATGCACAAGTGGGGAGCACACTTTAGTAAACATGCCCCACAATCTCAATATTAACAAATCATTGTCTACTAAATGAAAAGGAGCAGAGAAGTAGCACTGAATCAGTAAAGGCTTGGATCTATACTCAAGCATTCAAAAGTTGTTAATAAGAGAGTTTGATGGAGGACATTTCTATTTTTCATTTTATAGAAAGTTTTTAGATGTATTTTAATATTTATATTAATTTTTATTTCTGTAAGCCGCTTAACTATGGATATGTCTAGCAGCTAAGCAAGTATAAATAAATAAATACATGTAAATATATTTGTACTTTCCCTTTTGAAGTGTCAGCATTAAAGTACTGTCTTTAGAATGTATGTGTTGCAATTCAAATATCTTAGGAGCATGTTTTCTAAGTACGCTAAGCAGTTAGGGCGTTATTCTGAACCACGAATAAGCCATTTGTACATATGCGGGGACGTGCGCCATGCGGAGACGTATGTGCCAGACCGATATACGTGTATATTTGGATGGGAGAGGGACGTGGGTGATGGAATGTGTGCTGGGGCCTGTGCTCCTGATGCATGTTTGTGGTGCCTGTGGCCCTGTGGGAGACAGTGGTATGCATGGACCTGGGTGCAGAGGCCAGGTGCCCTGCACAGGCACCCACCACAGGGCAGGCCAGTGTGAACATGGGGCTGTCTGGGGCAGGGGGCGACTGGCTTGCATGAGAACATAGTAGGGGCTGACCACAAGGCACCTCTGTGCACTAGACCACCCCCAGAGCTACGGCCCCATACCTACGCAACTGCCCTGTGGTCACTGTATGGGGGTGTATAAGTATGTTCTGAACCCACAGGCATATGCCTGTAGATGTGTTTCAGCCAGCACCTGCTCACCTAGATCCAATGGTGTGTGTGGAGTGCATGATACCCTAGTGGTTCACATATGGGGACCCAGCTGGTCCTAATAGCCATGTCCACAGGCACATATGTGCCTGCGCAGAGGTGCATGGTGGACAGCCACCCACTTGGTGCCCTTCTAATAGGTATGTGGCGGGGGGAGAGGCCCAGCACATCTCTTGTCCCCCTGCCACCCACATAGGGCATCGGGGGGGGGGGATGTTAGGTAGCACCTCCCCCGGGCCCAGACTGACTGGCATCCTTTTTCACCCTCCCACAGGTTCCAGGGCAGCAGCCAGGTATGAGGAGATGGAGTAGGAGTGGACAAGAGCACTGTTTGCCAGTGCCCTTCTGTTCGTCGCTGACCACCAGTGCAGACGTGCCGAATGCCATCACTCATATGCCAGGGTCCCCAGGCCCCGTGCACATTACCTTGACCTCAGGGACGACCTGTGCTGGACATGGTACAGGTTCAACCGTGAGAAGATACATGACCTGTGTGAGGAGCATAGTCCACAGCTCGCTGCACAGGCACACAGACAGGACACAGTGCCCGTCCATGTGACGGTGCTGGCAGCTCTGGCATTCCGGGGGACCAGTGCATTCTAGTCTGTGATGGGAGCATCATCGGGGCTAGGCCAGACAGCAGTTTCATGCAGCATCACCCAGTTCCTGGATGCCTTCATGGCATATGCTGCCCATTACATTGCCTTCCCACACACCCCTCAGCAGCAACAGCAGCAGCAGACCATGCTCGCATTCAGCGAGGTTGCATGGTTCCTGTCCATTCTCGGGGCCATCGACTGTACCCATGTGGCCCTCCGCCCACTATGCCTGCATGAGGCGACCTTCAGGAACCAGAAGGTGTACCACTCTATGAACATGGTCATCTGCAATGCCTAGATGGAGATCCTGGATTTCATGGCATGCTTCCCTGGCTCATACCACAATTCCTTCATCCTGGGACAGTCAGGGATACATGCTGACTTCAAGGATAGCACCATCACCAGTGGTTTGCTGCTTGGTGAGTAGACACAGGTTGGTGTCGCACCCACATGTATGCATACCCCCAGAGACACAGGGGCATGGCCAGCCATGTGCATGCAGGAAGACCAGGCCCACAAGGGAGCCATACCATGGCTGTGGGTTGTCCATATGTGGCAGGGGGGTCACAAGTACCCATACCATTGCATGGTAGGGGGGCCAGCTACAATCACAGCATGGACGTGGTGGGGGCTGGGGATGTGCCACAGCTGGGGACACACAGGGGTCAGGGCTAGCTGGCCCCAGGCATGGGTGCTGGGGCACCACATGGCACAGGTGAGGCACACATGCATGTTGGGCCTGATGGGGTGGCACCTGGTGCATTGGTATGATGACACCAGCGTAACTGGCCATGATGCTAGTTGTTGACATTCCTGCCACTGTTTCTCTATGCAGGTGAGAGTGGCTACCCACTGTGGAAGTGGCTCATGACCCCTCTCATCAATCCATGCATCCCAGCAGAGATGAGATACAACCAGTCACACCAGCTGACATGCTTCATCATAAAGCAGACATTTGGCCTTCTTAAGAGCCGCTTCCGCTGCCTTGACTGGTTTGGTGGGGAGCTTCTCTACACCCCAGAAAAGGTGTACAGGATATTCTTGGCATGCTGCATGTTGCATAATTACACCCTGCATCAGAGGCAGCCCACACCGGATGCAGCCATCAGTGATTTCGATGGCGAGGAGATTGAGATGGTTGCCCCCCAGTCATTGCATGCTACCTCACACTGATGTGCAGTGGCGACTCGGAGATCCCTTGTGGAGATGTACTTTGTGTAAGGTAAGCTGCCTATGCTGGCAGAACTGGGGAGTGGGTGACAGGGCTGGGCATCAGTGGGCAGATCCCTCAAGCCCATGTCCATCCTGGACCTCCTGGCCCTCTGTGCGCCCAGTCAGAACTGGGCACACAGAGGGAGTCACAAATCTGATCCCACAGGGCATGCCTAGCCATGCAGAAATGGGATCGCAAACAGGTCTATACGTACAAGCCGTGTCTTGATTCAGTCCGGCCTGCACGTACAGGCCTTCCCCGGCTACCTCGGTATGGCCTGTTCAATGGAGCTGCAGCGCCATCATGACAGATCGCCATGACACCACTGCTCCATTATATAGCTGCGATCCCCAGAAGCCATCTCCTGTACTGCGTTCCCCACAGACCGACCCTGATCCAGCCTCATTAGGCTGGGATCAGGCTGTGGGGGAGGCTCTCTGCCCCCACCCATAGCTATACAGCCCTAGGCCTATGGTCCACTGCCGCAGCGGGAAACCCACTCCACCTCAGTAGCGGAAGACATTTCCCATCTACACTGTTGGCCCCAGACTACAGGGCTAGCATTTGACTCGGCCCTGTACATCCGGGGCCAGCAAACACCCACCACCCACCTTAATGCCACCCCAATATGCCCCTCTCTCACCTCTATCTTCCCCGTACAACATGTGGGGGCATTAGACTGGATCAGGGGGTATGGATAGTGGAGTTGGACATCTCAATGGGGCATCCATCCCCACTATTCATGGCATGGACTGGACCCACATGTGTACACATCTTGGTCCACCATGCTGTGAGCAATTCTGACCACTGCAGGTGGTCACCACCCACCCACCTCCTCCCCCCCAAATCTGCCACTACATGCTCTTCGGTCCCATGTGACCTGGGCCAACATACATATCAGCCCAGTATAGCCAGGGCCACAGACCATCCACTGCCCCCCTTTCTCCACCACCACCCCTCTCCTTTCCCATCCCTGGCTAACCTCTCTGTACAGCCACCATGTATATACCGAGATTCATCAGGGTCAGCACAGGTGGCCAGTTGGCAGGGATGGATTTCTACATGGGACCCCCATCCCCACTATTCAGGACTCAGACTGACCCCCTATGTGGATATACACATGGACACAGTGTTTCAAATTAGCATGTTTTATCTGTAAAATTGTTCACATCCTAATGTTTACAATGCCCCCTCAGCAGCGGACATCTTGGCACTCTGACATCCTATGGTGTCTTATTGAGGTGACCTATGTGGGGACAGGAGCACCTCTGTCAGTCGCTGCATGCCCTGTGTGAGGGCCTGGAAGTTGCCCCTGATCCCACATAGATGATCTGCAATGAGCCCCAAGGGCCCCTCTGCTGCTGCCTGCTCTGACGTCCCTGCCCCCTCCCATCCCCTTCCTCTACCTCCTGCCCTCCCATCACCTCCCTCCATTCCCTGTTAGTTTCAGTGGGTGGGGGTGTCTAGCTGCCATGTCCCCATTGTCAGATGCCTCCCCATACTCTGTCTGCTGTTGCCCCTGCGATGCCCAGCCACACCAGCCCTATGCCATGTTACATTTCATGGCCCCATTCCTGTGCCATTCCCCCATATTCACCTTGCTCCCGCTGCAGCTGCTGCCAGATTTGTTCCAGGAGACACAGCCAATTTCGCCGTACAGTGCGGTAGCACACCCTGTAGGCTTCTGTCTTTCACAGAACATGGAACCGTCTATGGAGACAGGAAGGAGGTGTCTTACATATGCACGTTTCTTTCTCTCCCTAGGTCTGTCACTGAAGCTGCCTTCCTGCTTGCCATAACACCACCTGCATAAACTGGACCCTGTTACATCCTGTTGCCACATCTCCAGTACTGCCACACCCCGGTCCAGGGTTTGCCCTGGTCCCCAGGCCTCCTCTGTCCTGTGTGCCTGCATTGCTGACTGGCCAGGCCATGGGCTGAGGAGGCCACAGGGACAGTGCTGCCTGGGTCATTCATCTCATACCCTGCTGCATTTGTTGCCTGCCCTGTGCTGCACATCGTGGACTTTGCATGCTGGAGTCAGACGTGGCAGCTGACAAGTCCTGTTTTATGGCTGCTGTGCAGGCATTTGGGCTGCCACTTTCCAGTTGGGCACTATCATGTGTGTGGTGTGGTACCTCTGTACACACTTCGGGGTGGGACGTGACCATGATCGTGTCTGCTGCACTATCCAGGCTGGTCAGATGGGCTGAGCAACAGTGGGTGGTACTGGGATGCCTGGACAACGATGGACAGGTGGTAAGCATGCCTCTGTCTATGGTGCATTGCAAAGGTATTCATCCCCTCTGTGCCTATACGGTTTTGTCACATTCCACCTTGTGGGTGGATACTCCCATCTTCACTGTGGTTCTTTGCAGCTCCCTTCTTGTTCTTCTTGGTGTCCTTCTGCCATCTCTGCTTTATGCCCTCCTTGCCTAGTCTGTGGGTTTCAGTGGGTGGCCTTCTCCTGTCAGGTGTGTCATGGTACCATGCTCATCATATTTTGTTTTCGTGCAGTTCCTGGTGCTTCATGTTTGGTTCCCTGTAAACCGCCCCTGATCTCTGGAAGGGGTGGTATAGAAAAGTATAACAAATAAATAAAAAAATAAATAAATAAATACAAGGTGTCCTCCAACTTTGGGATAGTGATTTGTGCTGGGGGCCTGGTCTCTGCGTCTCTACACCTTTGTCTCAGACCTGTTTGGGTGCTCCTTGGTCATCCTGTTGCTTGCTTGGTGGTTTTGCAGGGTCTGGTCCTTTTGTTCAGGTATCTTTATAGATGCATTATGTGCCAGTTCATGTGGCACTGCTTGCATGCAGGTGGACCCTGCTGCCCTCCTTTTGGTCATCTGTGGTTCTTTGATTGGACCTGCTCTTAGTTAAGGGTTTCATGGACAAAGTGTTAGTGGCATATGTGCTCATACCTTTTCTGGTTTTACGTGTTTCTTTCTGTATACAAGGTATTTTATTATCCTTTCCCATAACCTGTTTTCAATATACTGTGAAGTCCCTTATCTAATGCCACATGACTCTCCATCTTCTTTACAGATTGTACATCCTGCTACAGGCCAGGTCTCCAAGTAAAAACAAACACGCTCCGTTTAATGACTCACTCTGCAACTCGAGAGCTTGCTTAGTTCACTCAAGCATTTGACTATTGGCAATTGGTCTCAGAAAAACCAGCGGTACGTAAACCAAGAGCTAATCGCTCATTGAAGGTGCCAGTTTTACATCAATGACCGTCTGCCTTACTTGACTTCTTTTTATGTATATTATATCTTAAAGTTGCCAGTAAAAATATCATTCTTTCTCCTCATAGATATTATTAACGTTCCTCATATTATCGGTAATAAATGTTTCTTCTTGCAAAGTAATAAACTTAAATGAGGAAACCGTTGATACTATACATCACTTAGCTTTTGTTTGAAGACGAACAGGGCAATTCCAACGCTCACAGCTAGGTACCCCAAGCGTTTCACAACTGTTGTTTCTTCAGGGAATTGTCCCTGCTTATATGATGCTGCCGGCGTTACTTCCGCTAAATGTTCATTTTCATCTTGCTCATTGAAACCTTCAATGTGAAACTCTTGATGTGTAAGACGCCGCGCCAGGTCTGGCACAGGCCAGGTCTGGCACAGAGGGGATGGATAGTTTTGCAGGCCACTGTGGGTCTTCCATGCATACACAGTTGTGGTTTTCTGTACATTTCCAGTACCCATCCCTCCAGACAGATGTTCACAGGTTGGGAATGCTAGAGAGGGTGTCTACGACTGTGGTTGGTGGTCTGGGTCCTGGCCATCTGCAGATGGACCTATGGATATTTTAGGTATACAGTATGTTTTCAGCCTGGCAGGTTGGCAGTGCTGTGCTGCACAGGTTGGGTGCTTCATTTGATTGCCAGCAGGCTCTGCTGATACTGCAAGGTACACCACTCTACCATTTGTCACACATTACATAAGGTAAACATTGGATATGGAAGGAGGAGAGAGCTTCAGAATCCAAGGAGATGGAACAATGGTAACCGTTAACTTCAAACCAGGCCCAATTCTCTTCATATCAATGACTCTAAAATGCACCTATCAATTGATTGTTCAGTATAATTCCATTTTTGTAGACTTGTGATTCCATATCAGAATAATCATAGTGGATGCCCCCTTCCAACTCTCAGAGCATAAAACATGCTAGACATACCTAGAAAAGGCACACCTATCTTCCCAAGCCACTGCCTTCTACAGGCTCCCAGTCATCACTGAGAATTCTTGCTGCTGAAAATCCTGCAGTTGAAACTCCAGCATGAACCAGAAACCCCCCCCCAAAATTGGAATGACCTCAAAAATATATCAAAAGATAAAAGATCATCAATGTTCAAAGCAGTCCACCAAACTTAATAATAGTATATCTTTTTGTCGGACCAAACAATCTGGAAGCGAGTTGAAAACACTCCGCTCAAATTATTGTAAAATCTTTTGGTTTTCTAATTCTTATTTCTTTTAATTCACTTATCTGAAAGAGGTGATCCAGTGCCAGGCAGTATTGCAAACTGATCCTTCAAAAGCATTCAATCCCAGGCATGCATGTTTCGGGCTGACTTCAGGCCCTGCATCAAGTACTTTGAAGGATCGTTTTGCAATACCGCCTGGCACTGGACCGCCTCTTTCAGATAAGTGAATTAAAACAAATAAGAATTAAAAAAACAAAACGAAATTACAATCATTCGAGTGGAGTGTTTCAACTCCCTTCTTGATTGCTTGATCCAACAAAAAGATATACTATTACTAAGTTTGCTGAAACTCCAGTGGCAGGATTTTCAGCAGTGACTGGGAGCCTTTTGAAGGCAGTGGCTTGAGAAGAGGTGTTCTATTTCTAGCATGTTTTATGCTCTGAGAGTTTGCAGGGGGCAGCTACTACTGATTATTTTGATTTGGAGTCACAAGTTTTAAAAAAACTGGAATTGAACAATCGATTGGTAGGAGTATTTTAGAGCCATTGATGTGAGGGGGATTGGGCCTGGTTTGAAGTTAACTTTTACCATTGCCCTTACCTCCTTGGATTCTGCGGCTCTTTTCTCCTTCCATATCCACTGTTTACCTGATGTGATGTATGACAAATGGTAGAATGGGGTACCTTGCAGTATTCGTATGATTCACACTCGGATTGACCTTTATGGGCTTGAGCACGCTGTGCTGAAAAGTGTCAATGGATGGGGGTGGTAGGGGTCATACTCAGGTGTCATATGCAGGGATGTTTCTTTGTAGACACAGTGGTGGCTGCAAGGGGCTGTTCCCATTGGAAGTGGTGCTGTTGTGGACAGAATCAGACGTCATGTGGCATGGGGCAGACACAAGGTTCTCAGGGAACTGGTGTGATGGTTGGTAGTGGGGGGCAGCCTAGGTCAGCCATGTGTTGTCTTTACTAGCATCATGTATCTGTTTCCACAGTGCTGTGTTTTGTCTGGGGGGAGGAGTGGCTCAGTGGTTGTGACAGGTTACCTCAGGCTGGAGGGCCAAGGGCTCAATTCCCACATAGGAACAAGCAACCTCAGGCTGGAGGGATTGGCGTCTCTAGTCCCATGGCCACACCTTGGGCAAGCCACCTAATCCTCCATTGCCTCAGGTACATTTAGATTGTGAGCTCTTCAGGGACAAGGGAATGAATAGTGCCTGTTAGCATATATCTGTAAACCACTTTGACCCAGTGAAAAGCAGTATATAAGCACACCTAAATAAATAAGTATTAGGCCATGTTGCTACACTGTTACACACAGTAGGTTTTTTTCACTGTGTTCAGGTTTTCTTTCCATATGTGCTTTCCCTTTTGTCCATTCTGCATTTTTTCCACCTTGCTTTCCTCTTGGCCATTGTGCTTCTGTTTGCCTGTTTCCTGTGTGGACTCTGCTTTGTGTACAGGGAGGAGTGGCTTAGTGGTTAGGACATGGTACCTCAGGCCGGAGGGCCAGGGATTCAAGTCACACCTAGGGACAGCAATCTCAGACTAGAGGGACTGGGGTTTCTAGTCCCATAGGCACTCCTTGTAGCCTTGAGCAAGCCACTTAACCCTCCATTGCCTCAGGTACTGTCATGATGTGAGTATTGATAAAGTTGAAAACGTGAAAAGAAATCCTGTTTCTTTTAAGAATCTAGATGTGCAGTTACCTCCAGGCACAGCTAGAGGGAGCAGGAAGGAATATTCAGGAGCTAATGAGCTTGAGAAGCCTAATGACTTGCACCTGGAAATGACCCCGGAAGTCAGGCAGGAAAGATTTCCTTATAAGCCAGAGCTGAATGCTTGCAAAGGAGAAGGTCCAGCTGCATTAAGAAAGAGGTGCACGGCTACACAGGGAGGTCCAGCTGCATTAAGGAAGAGAAGCATGGCTACACAGGGGAGCGCGGCTTCACCAAAGAAAGAGAAAGAGGAGAAAGGAAAGGACCTGAGAAGGAACAGAGACAGAGGGATGTCTTCCCAAGGGGGAACAGCTCTATCAAGAGGTTCATCTCCAAGAGAAGGAGTAACTGAAGAAATCCTAGAGGAGCAAGCCCACAGGTACAGGGTTCACAGGGGTGAAATCCAGAAGGGCCAGGCTGACTGGGCAGCTGTCCCAAGAAAGTTTGTTAGAGCCAGCTCTGAAGTTAGAGGCTGTGCCACGCCCTATTCCCACAGCGTTCCTGTCTCCAGAACAGAGAGACCTAAGCAAGGAGCCAAAGGGAATGGTTGGAGAGAAGCTTAGAGTCTCTGAGAAATAATTATCCAGTTTTACCAAGCAAGAAAGAAAAGGCAATTTATAATAAACCTGAGTTCTTACCAAGGGAGAGAAGAGAGTTTATACCAGGTTTCACCAAACTGCCAAGAAGCACAACCCTGCCTAATTCTGACAGGCAGAGAAATTGCTACAGCAGGAAAATTGCTAAAAGGGAAAACAATGTGGATTCAAGCCAGCAAAGCTCCAGGTATGGAACCTTTATTGATGATATTGAATGTTTGAATCCTAAAGTCCCTGTTAAAATAAGTTCTCACTCTACAAAGAAGGAGAAACCATACTGGTTTAACAAAATCCCTAAAGCCCTGAGAACAGACTGTTATTGGAGACAAGGCCCTAGAGGCATAGCACACCGACCCGAGTCAGACAGGGACAGTGTTTATTCCCCTGATGATTCTAGTGAAGAAGAATGCATGGAAACAGAATGCATAAATAGTTTCCCTATCTCCACCAGAACAGATGGAGTGTGACCTGTGCACAGCCTCATGTCAAGAGTCTGTAGTCTCTGAGTAACATAGAAGAGTTTATAGAAAGTTTATGCTTTTGGAATGAACTGAATTCCTGTTACCTCAGGCTCTGCATTAATTGTGAAGTGTAACAATTAAACACATGTTTTTGAATACTGGTACCTTTTGCAACAAAGGACTTTCTGTTTCATTATCCATCTCTTATTTTTGAACCCTTGCATTAACGGGGAATAAAAGCCTTAATTCCCTCCACTTGGTCTTGTTACTGAGTTCTTTTAGGCAGCCGGATTTGGTAAGGCCATTTTACTACGTCGATGAACCTTACGTTCCCTGTGGCTCTCTAAAAATAATCTTTGCCGTGGATTGCCCATAGGCGTAGGGGGCGCTCCCCATGACAGTACACATAGATTGTGAGCCCTTTGGGGACAAGGGAATGTATCCAATACCTGTTTGTAATGATTACATAATGTAAAACACTTTGATTGAAGGATAAAGCAGTATAGAAAAACTGGTCAAATAAATAAATATTTACTGTCAATTGGTTGTGTGGTGGGTCCAGCTTACCCCTGCTCCTTTTGCCCTTTTACTTTGCCACTACTTCCTAGCTCTTTGCACTGTTCTTGTCCCACCACATGCATTTCCACTGCCTCCTCCCTTTCCTGCTCTACTTACTGAGCTAGGGTGATCCTGATTCTTTCTCAGCTCCTGCATGCTGCAGCTAGAGCTGGCCTTCTGTGTCCTGTGGAGAGCAGAGCATCCTCATTCTCTATGAGCATCCTGCAGATCAGGTGGGTCTCTGCCTCTGAAAAGGTCACCTGTCGGGTTGCCATTTTCCAAGGCTCTGGTGGTGGCAGAGGGGGGGGGGGGGTTACTGTATCCTGTTTCCTGTCGCATGTGGACAACTGTGCAGGTAGACACGTTTTTGGACCTACATGTCCACGGCATGGCACGATGGTTGCACGTGTAATTTGCACATACACGGTATCCCGCTTATATGGGCGTTGGATGTTTAGCGGTACAGACGTATAACCCTGATTCTGATGCACGGGTGCACACTGGGATGCCCGGGCAGAGAATCCCATCTACATTTCGAATGTACACGTGTTGTGCATTTATATCCACCCTGCACGTTTTTCTTGTAATCGGGCACTTACTGTATAATTTATTTATTTATTTAAAAGTTCTTATAGAGCACTAATCTGTGCAGAATATTCAAAGTGGTTTACAATCACATAAAAGTACCTTAAAACACAATGAGGTCAATTCTATCCTGGCCGTCCTGCCCTTGTATGGCCGATCAGAATCTGGGCGCATGGGGTAGCACACGATTCTGATCCCGTGGGGGCTAAATGTGCCTGGGGGATCAGAATCAAGTCTACCGGCCTGGTCATGTAGGCCATGGCCCAATTCTGATCTGCTGCACACACCTCGACCATCACAGCCAGGCTCCTGAATGGAGCCGCAGTGCCATGGTGTCCTGTCGCCATGGCACCGCGGCTTCATTCAGGAGCTTCGATCCCCAGCCACCAAAGAAAAGAGCCTTTCCCTGCAGTCTGATCCCTGTTCTAGCCTCCCATGACCAGGGTCGGGCTGCGGGGCTCCTTCTGCACTCGCCCTTGCTCCTCCCACGACCCTCCCCCTCCCACCCACAAACAGAGCTCCCTGCACAACTCGGCAATACATGCGGGGAGCTCTTCTGCCACAAGCACAGTCCAGATGTTTAGTGGACATCCAGATCGGATCACAATGACCCCCAATATAATCATAAAAAACACCATTCAGATTGTTACCATCAATGTACCACACAGACCCTTAAAGTTATCTACCCATTAACCTCCAATGCTACTCATGGAAATAAAAAAGTTTTCAACATCTGGCAGTAACTTACCGCACTGGCATTAGCACAGGCTAATTCACACATAGAGAGCAATTTTATAAAAGCATGCTATGGGTAGGCACCTACACAAGCACTTGTTGTTGTTAAGTGTCGTCGAGTCAGAGTCGACTCATGGCGACCCTCTGGATAGCTATCCTAAATTGTGTTCGGTCTTCAGTCAGGCGGCTCATTGTTGACAGACTGGTACCCGTAGCTGCTGCTATTGTATTGATCCATCTCATTGCTGGCCTTCCTCTTTTGCGTTGACCTTCTATCTTGCCAAGCATGATGTCTTTCTCTAATGATCTCTCTCTTCGCATGATGTGTCCAAAGTATGAAAGTTGAAGTCTTGTCATCTGAGCTTCTAAAGAAAGCTTAGGTTTGATCTCCTCTAGTACCGACTGGTTTGTTCTTCGGGCAGTCCATGGTATACACAGTATTCACCGCCAGCACCATAATTCAAAGGCATCAATTTTCTTCCTGTCTGTCTTTTTCACTGTCCAGCTTTCACATCCATATGATGTTATTGAAAATACCATGGCTTTAACAAGTCGAATCTTTGTATGGAGAGAGACATCTCTGCTCTTGAGAATCTTATCTAGGTCTTTCATAGCCATTCTGCCAAGATCAATGCGTCGTTTGATTTCTTGACTGCTTGTTGCTTCTTTATTGATAGTTGATCCAAGTAGGTTAAAGTTGTTCACAATTTCAATTTCTTCTCCTTCAACGATGAACCTGTTGATTATGCCAGTTGTCATGATCTTTGTCTTCTTTACATTAAGGTGCAGGCCCATTTTGAGACTATGTTCTTTGATTGTGAGAAGCAAATGTTTCAGATCATCTTCACTTTCAGCCAGTAATGTAGTATCATCAGCATAGCGAAGGTTGTTGATGAGTCTTCCACCAATCTTCACACCTCTGTTGTCTTCATACAATCCTGCTTCTCTGATGATTTGTTCTGCATATAAATTAAACAGGTAGGGGGAAAGTATGCAGCCTTGACTTATACCTTTGCTTATTTTAAACCATTCTGTTTCTCCTTGTTCCGTTCGAACTGTTGCTTCTTGATCAATGTACAAATTGCGCAAGAGAACGATCAGGTGTTCTGGTATACCCATGCTTCTTAATGTGGTCCAGAGTTTCTCATGGTTTACACAGTCAAAAGCCTTGCTATAGTCGATAAAGCACAAATAGATATCCTTTTGGTATTCTTTAGTCTTTTCAAGGATCCATCTCACATCCGCAATGATGTCTCTCGTTCCTCGCCCTTTCCTGAACCCTGCTTGCACTTGGTTTGCAGCTTGTCGTGCTGTGAGGGCTTGCGTGCATCAGTGATGCTGAGAGCTAAACTATCGGTAGTTTAACTACTGGCAGGGTCTCCCAAGATGGACAGGTCTCAGCTGAGGTGCCAGACCAAGACAAACCACCCATCTGGGCAGCAGCAGAATGGGATAGTGTTGACGGCTGAGGATCACATTTTTGTGACAACGGCAACAACACACAAGCACTTACCTAGGAATTATTTTATAAAGATGAGTAGGCACTTTCTTGTCTGTATAAAATACAAGCATAAGTGGCAGAGACTTAAGTTAAGGCACAGATATTTAGAGCAACATCAGTGCGCTCCGTCCATGTTCTGCCCAAACTTCGCCCATGTGCACGTGTGTCAACATGCATACTTTTGCAATGGTTGATATATTACAAGAAGCCATTAACATGCATTGCATGTACATGAGAAAAATGCCAGCAAAGTAGGCACATACTTTGTGGCTTACAGTACGTATCCTCTATAAAATTACCAATTAAGAGATAGCAGGCTGTGCATCAGTCTAGATATTTTAATCATAGACGTACGTAAGTGGTCACTGATGTCCATTAATGATACGTCCACATTTCTGCAAGTATGTGGGCATATTCGAGCATGCGTACTTTCAGTGTGGGCATGCAGAGGAGCAGTGTTGAGCATGGGCAGAGTGCAAGATTACTCTCATAGATTATAATATACTATATTTTATGTGCATTTCTAACATTTTTAAAAAATTACCTTCCAGGAAGGTAATTTTATAACAGGGCCCTAGTTTAAGAGGGCAAGTGGTGCCATTTTCTCAGACCATATAGGATCTGTGTGCCTTTATAAAAAAGCAGAGACCACACCTTAAATGTCGGTGCTTGAGAGCAGGTATAAATGAGCATGCATAAAGTACGCAGGAACATGCATAGATTAAGGTATTTCATAATCAATATGCCCGCTGGTAAACCTCACCCATTTTCTGCCCACACCACCAGTTTTATGTCCAGCTACAGCTTCTGCCAAACTATGTGTAATCATGCCAACATGCATAGTT
The DNA here is from genome assembly GCA_033557465.1 of Ichthyophis bannanicus. Classification (NCBI taxonomy): domain Eukaryota; kingdom Metazoa; phylum Chordata; class Amphibia; order Gymnophiona; family Ichthyophiidae; genus Ichthyophis; species Ichthyophis bannanicus. The sequence continues at coordinate 1,711,533,866 of CM066031.1, read as the reverse complement.
TCACACCAGTTGGTATTTTAGGAGAGGTCTTTTACCCACATGTGTGGTCACATATATGCATAAAAAGACTTTATAAAATTACCCCTCACTTCCTAACTATATTTTGAAAATGATATACAAGTGCTGTTAAACATAAGCCATAAACCATAACTTTATCGGGCAAGAAACAGGCAGATTATGGGTGAACTGCATGAGGCAGCGCACATGTTACTTTACATACATGTAGGCCTGCAAAATGGCCAACATGCACATATATGTACTGGCCTTACATGTGAAAGCTGTAAAATCTTGCATTTACATAGGTATGTTTGCCATGTTTCCCAATTATTTTTCCCCACGTGTACAATTAAAACATGGCTCCTCTCTCCATATATCAGTATATATATGCGCACTCCTGCACATCCATGTTTAGTATTTTAGACAAGGCTCAATGTTCTGCAGTGCCTTTTCTAAAATACCACCCAAATTGTGTACATTGCCACCACAACGTTTCAATTCTGAACTCCACATGGTATTTAAAATGTCCATTTTACCATGTAGTAAAGAATTATTTGTGGAGTACCTGTATGAGGACATGCATTAATTTTTGCATTTAACGCACAGTAAGTACAACATTTTACCACACTTTAGTTACTAGATTCCTTAATCTCTGACTCTAACTCTACAGGTTCTTTATTACATTTTATATGTAACCTAACAAAGGAACTTATGGTTGCCTATCTTGTTGTTGTTATGAAGACATCGCCCGTTAAGTCTTATTTTAGCGTGCAAGCAAAAATTTTAACAAGTGCATGCTAATAATTTTTTAAGCATGAATATAAATACAAAGGCCCTTATTTATTTAGCTGTATTTATATCCCGCTTTTCACCGGGTCAAAGCGGTCAATTGGGGGATACATTTAACACGAGGGGATATGACACATATATGCTAATACTTACAGGGAACATGGGCAATGGAGGGCTAAGTGGCTTGCCCAAGACCACAAGGAGTGCCTATAGGACTAGAAATCCCAGTCCCTCCGGCCTGAGATTGCTGTCCCCAGGTGGGACTTGAACCCCCGGCCCTTATGAGAAAGAAACTTTTGTGATAGAAAGTAGTTTCTCCTATTTCAGAAAACCACTTTATATGTAGTTTTAGGAGAGATGCTATTGACTGATACTTTAGACACTGAATTCATAGAGTCAAGTGAGTTTGCATAATAGGTTGCATTAGGCTGTCTGATGTCCAATGTTTTTCAAAAAATGTCTAAAGAAAAAAACATTATGCCACACATGTGTTATGCATTTTAATAAAATGAGACGTTTAGAAATGAATATCTGTTGTCTCATTTTCAGAGACCAAGTTGTGGCCCTGTTCCACTCCTCACGTCTGTTCAGGATGCATAGCAGTGCATCTGGATTAGGAGGAAAGATGTGATTCTGGGAGGTGATAATACCACTGTATAGGTCTCTGGTGAGAGTAACATGTGCAATTCTGGAGAGCACATCATCAAAAGGATATAAACAGGATGGAGTTGATGCAGAGGGTGGTTACTAAACTGGTCAGTGGTCTTTCTCATAAAGCATATGGGACAGTTTTAAAAATCTCAATATGTGTACTTTGGAAAAAAGGTGGGAGATGGAAGAATATAATAGAGGCAAATAAATACCTCATTGACATAAATGCAAAGAAGGCAGGCCTCTTTGAACTGAAAGGAAGCTCTGGAATGAGGGGACATTGGATGAAAGTGAAAGGGAATATTCTCAGGAGTGATCTAAGAAAATATTTCTTTATGGAAACAATGATGGATGCATGGAATAGCCTTCCAGTGGTGGTGGCAGAGATGGTGACTGTATCTTAATTCAAGTAATCATGGAGCAAGCACAGGGGATCTCTGAGGGAGAAGAAGGAATTGTAGAGCTTAATAGTCATTATCAGTGGCATACAAAGGGTGGGGTAGTGGGTGAATTGTGAGATTTCAGCCCAGGAGAGAAGAGCAACCGAGCATGGAGCAGAGGCAGCCAGCCAGTCAGCTTTATGATAGATTTGCCACACTACTTGCCTGGCGGAGGGTGGGGGGGAGGAGGGTGTACATCGCAGCACCACACTGCGCCATGCGGGGGGAGCCAGCCATGTGGGGGGGGGGGGCACCTGCCCTGGTTGCCGAGGAGGCTGGGAACATCACTGGTTAGTATGGATGGCAGACTGGATAGGCCATATTTTCTTCATCTGTCTTCATTTTGTATGTTTCTATGTTTCAGATAGCTTGAATTGCATGATACCCATACTACTGTGCAGGAGTACTGGCACTGTTTGGCTCCAAGTGATTGAGAGCTATGCATAGCCATGCGACAGCAGTATAGGCAAGACTAGAGGAGTGTGCAGAAAGAGAGAGAAAGAAGAACAATTGAAGGGGATAGATATGTGTGGGGGAGGGCCTGCAGGGGAATGACTTGAAGTTACATAGAAAAATGATGACAGAAAAAGACCACATGGCCTATCTAGTCTGCCCTTCCATATCAACCACTAGAGCAGTCCCATTTTTCCTTTAGAGATCCTCTGTGTTTGTCCCATACTTTTTTGAATTCAGATACTCCATATTCCTGTAATGACAACATCACTTCTTCAATTTGAAAACTCAATTCAGTCTACAGTTGTTCCCTAACCATCCTTAACACCTCAGACTTCTTAATATTCTGAATTTACCAATTCCTCTGCAACCTCATTGCCAGCTTCCTTCACCCATCATAAATTCTATTTTCATCCTTACTGTGTCCTTTGCTAACTGAAACCACAATCTGCAGATCATACATACCCATAAGAAAATACAAGTTTGCTTCCTCCAGTACCCTAACACAATTGGACGAAAAACATATTAAACAACATGGGGGAAAGAATCAACCCCTGGGCAACTCTGTAACATATGGACCATCAAAGAACAATTTCCTTTATCACAACCTGTTGCTGCCAGCCCCTTAAAAACAGAATTAAACCAACAAAGTGCAGTCCCCTGAATATCTAACTCTCTTAAACAATTATTCAAAACACATGATAGGCCATATAAATTCCATTGCCACGTCCTAAGAAATTAACAAATCTAAAGCTTGATCAATCCTTTGTTATGTCTCCTCCATAACTGGCAATAATAGATTATTCATGCTATGGTGAATCTTGACAGGTATTCAAGCAGTACCCCCCAAAAATGTATCAATTGAATTGTTACCCTCTCAGTTACCTTTTGTTTACTGTGTATTTATTGCAATTTCATATACCATCTTTGTATACAAAGGCAAGGCAGTTCACATTAATTAAAATAATAGTTAACTACCAGTAAAGGAACATCATAAAATTTCAGAAGGAAAGGAGATTGGGAAAATAGAAAATAAAGAAGGAAAGAGGTATACTAGGAGGAAGAAAAATGAGTCGTGATGCTGTGCCACCTGGTCTCCGAAGGCCTGCTGAAATAAATATGTTCCAAGTTGAGTTTTAAAGGAGCAACAAGAAGGTTCTAAATGGCTGTGTCATGGCAAAGAGTTCCAGAGGATAGGGACACAGAAGAAAAAGGCTGAATGTCTAGCAGACTCCATCCTTGCTCGGGATGGAGCGAAGATGTGAAATATGTTGTCATTTAGTCATCGTAAGGTTCGTTGAGAGGTATGAAAGGTCAGATAAAAGGCTAGATACACAGGAATACCAGGTTAGAGTACTACGCTGTATGTGTAAGAGTCAAAATTTGATTTTACATACGGAATGTGACAGGTAACCAGGGATGGATTTTTGAAGAGATGTAATGTAATCCAATCTTCTGGCATGTGCCAAAATGCGGGAAGCAGTATTTTTGACTGATTGTAGAATTTTGAGTTTTGACTGTGGGTGACTGGCATAGATTGTGTTGCAATAATCTAATTTAGATATTACTTAATTGAAAACAAGAGATGTAGTATCTAGAAAGGGATGAAGTGAGCAGCACTGACAGAGAGTGAAGAAAGATTTTTTCACTACGGAATTAATGTATGGGAGAAAAGAGAAATCTGTATTGAGTTATTCCCAGCTATTTTAAAATGGAAGTAATTTGAATATGTGTTCCTTCAGTATACGAAGCAAGTGATGGAGGGACTGAGCCACCTGTTGACAGATATTTTGTTGTGATTTAATTTAAGGTGGTTATCCCAAAGTCAGGCAAACACTGCATTCAAAGTCCAATTAATGATAAATTTAATGTGGCAAGTGCAAAGTTATGCAGTTTAGGGAAGAACAACCCAAACTATGGTTACCCAGTGCAAGGTTCTACATTAGGAATCACCACCCAGGAAAAGGATCTGCACATCATTGTGGATAATACATTGAAACCCTCCACCCAGCGTGCAGCCATAAGCAAGAAAGCAAACAGAATGCTAGGAATCATAAAGAAAAGAATGGAGAATGAAACAAAGGATATTATAATGTCGTTGTATCGCTCCATGATACAACCGCATCTCGAATATTTTGTGTAATTCTGGTTGCCATGTTTTAAAATTGATATAGTAGAATTAGAAAAGGTATAGAGAAGTGTGACAAAAATAGTAAAGGGGATGGAAGGATATCCCTAGGAGGGCAGGCTTTAAAGGTCAGGACTCTTCAGCTTGGAAGAGAGACAGCTGAGGGGAGATATGATAAAGGTCTATAAAATAATGAACGGAATGGAACGGGTAAATGTAGATCGGTTGTTTACTCCTTCAAACAGTAGAAAGACTAGGGGACACATAATGAAGCTACAATGTAGCACATTTAAGACTAATCAGAGAAAATATTTTTCACTCAATGCATAATCAGACTCTGGAATTCATTACCAGAGGATGTAGAGTAGCTGGATTTAAAAGAGGGTTGGATGAGTTCCTGGAAGAAAAGTCCATAAACCATTATTAGAGTGGATCCGGCAAATCCATTGCTTACCCATGAGACAAGCAGCATGGAATCTGTTTACCTTTTGGGAATCTGCCAGGTAATTTGACCTGGACTGGCCACTGTTGGAAACAGGATACTGGGCTTGATGGACCCTTGGTCTGACCCAGTATGGCATATCTTATGTTTTTATGGTAGACAGGCCCAGGGTTAGTGAATCTACATGGGACAGTAATAAAATATCTTCCACATAAAAAATAAACACTAATGTTGAGATCTTGAATTAATGTTGCAAGAGGGCTGATATAGATACTAAAAAGTATAGGTGATAAGACAGAGCCTTTGTAGTAAATCATAATAGAGGGGCTGAGATGCAGAGAAGAAATAATCTACAAAGACTTGATATGATATGACTGATCAGAAAGAAATGAGGAAAAACAGTTAAATACTTGATCTGTGATGCCAGTTTCAGACAGAGAGGTATGATCAACTTAGTTGAAGGCAGCTGAAAGATCCAAGGAAATTACCAGAGTAATTTTCCCACTGTCAAGCGAGAAATGTATTTCATTCAGGAAAGATGTAAGGACTGTTTCCATGCTGTAGCCCGGCTCAAAGCCAGACTGTCTCAGATAAAGGGTATTACTGTGTTCAAGGTAATCAGCCAATTGCTTGAAGACCAATTTTTAAGGGAAGGTAAATTAGATACTGGTCAAGAAAGATCTCTGGGATCTGCAGATCTTTTCTTCATTAAAGGATGAACAGTTGCTCTTTTGCAGAAGAGTCAGATAGACCCAGAGGAAAGGCTGGAGTTAATGATAGAAAGAACAATAGGCAGAAGGCTTAAAGATAATTCAGCAACCCAAGGTGAAAGAATAGGAACAAGAGCACAGATTGTTTTCTTTGAGGATGAGATAATTATGGCCAGTTTTATGGAGTTCAACTCCAGAAAATGGTCCCAGAAATGATGAGGGAGGGCAGTCAAAGATGGACTTATCACAGAAAAAAGGATTGTTAGAAATTTGTCTATAATTATTCACTATAGAAGGATCCAACCCAACCTTCTTCAATACAGGTTTAATAAGACTAACTTAAAGATAGCTGGAAATTCCCCCTCTGTCAATGAAATATTCACAATGAGGGCAATTCTATCCTGGCCATCCTGCCCCTGTATGGCCGATCAGAATCTGGGCATATAACGGTAGCAAGTGATTCTGATCCCCTGGGGGATAGCTGTGCCCACGGGGTCTACCAACCTGGCATGCAGGCTGTGGCTCGATTCTGATCGGTTGCATGCCCAGCAGATCCCCGGCTACCTCAGCCAGGGTCCTGAATGGATCTGCAGTGCCATGGCATCCTATCATCATGGCACTGCACCAAAGAAAAGATTCTTTTCCCACAACCTAACCCTCGATCTGGCCTCGAATGGCCAGGGTTGGGCTGCAGGGCTCCAGCTGCATCCCCTTACCTCTTTGAGGTCACTGGCTCCACTATCCCCTGACGTCTACTTCCTAGGTGGAATTCCACCTCACTGGTGGAATAAGTCCCCTGTCTACCCTGCCGACCCCGGATGTAGAGGGCCGACCTCCCACCCACCGCCCGCCCTCTCGCCCATGAACAGAGCTCCCTGTACATCTCGGCAAGACGTACAGGGAGCTCTTCTGCCGCAAGCATGGTCCAGATGTTTAGCGGGTCTAGACGTCTGGATCAGACTCCAGACCCGCTAAATATAGATCAGAATGACCCACAATTTTCATTAAAACAAATGCCTAGTTCAGCCCTGGTTGCCTTAATGTTAGTCAAATTGCAGGGATTCACTTTACAATAAGCAGGCTTTAATCCTGAAACAATGTCCTCTACCTCCCTCACCTTCACCAGCCTGACATTCTTCCTCCTTCCCTCTCAACTCCAATTGCCTCTTCCTCTAATTGCAAACCCAAAATATCTAATTCTTCTAACTGTATTGACTTAGTTTCCCCAGATAATCTACCACCTAATACATAATCATCTATTTTAAACTACTTACCAAGCTTCTCAATCTCAAAGAAATCTGTAAACTCTGCCACTGATAAATGCTTTTATCCATCTTATTCCATCTCTATCCTCATTATAACTCCTTAACAACAGAGACCAACTTCTTTGGATTATTAAGCACCATCTAAATTATTTTCTCCAAAAAAATCATGCTTACAAATTGGAGTGGAGGAGTAGGCTAGTGATTAGAGCACTGGCTTGGTGACCAAGAGCCCAGCGTTCAATTCTCACTAGCACTCCTTGGGCAAATCATGTAACTCTCTATTGCCTCGGAAGAAAAGTCTGGCAATCTGCTTCCGGTCACACTGCCAAGAAACTGTGGAATACATTTATCTTGAACCAAATTCTTACAAGACCCCAACTTAATAAACCTATCCTCACCTTTTTCAGTTGAGAGATACCTTCCAAAGTTAAAAAAAAGTGTATGATCAGAGCAAGGTACTTGAACAACTTCCACTCCACTCGTCCTTAACAGCCCATCTTGTTTACCATTAGAGAAGGCCAAATCCAACGTGCCCCTTCCTTATGAGTAGGGTATTTCACATACTGTGAGAATCCCATATCCCCCATCAAGCTTAAAAACTCTTACAGTTTATCTTGAAAATCTCCACAGCTAAAAACAGTGTACCATCAACAAGGCTTTTGTTATCAAATTTAACAAACCATCAAGTTTCTTTCCAAAGCATATGGGCCTGATATAATACTAAAATTCCCAAATGTCCACCCCCATTCATACACACAAACACATATTCCAGTCCTAAAATGCAACACATCAATCGTTTATGTCCTCTAAGACTGCTTTTAAAAATCAGCACTACTCAAACCTCTCCCCCATCTACTTATCCAACACCTGTGGACATAAATGGTGTACTAAAACCACATTTACTTCATGTAGCCAAGATTCTGCGATGGCTAAAACAACCAGCCCTTTCTCCTCTGATAAATCTTTCAAATTCTCAATTCTTTTTTTAGCTGAGAATTAAGCAAGTCAAATTTAATCCTCCTTTTCTGAACAGACCCCCCTCCCTAATCAAGCTTTCTAAAGTCCTGAGAAGGACTTGGAAGGAGGAGTGGCCTAGTGGTTGGGGCAAGGTACTACAGGCTGGAAGGTCAGTGGTTCAAATCCCACTAGAGGACAGCAACCTTGGGCCAGAAGGACTGGGGTTTCTAGTCCCACAGGTGCTCCTTGTGGTCTTGGGCAAGCCACTTAACCCTCCATTGCCCATGTTCCCTTTAAGTATTTGTGTATGTGTCTCATATCCCCTCGTGTTAAATGTATCCCCCAACCGCTTTGACCTGGTGAAAAGCGGGATATAAATGCAGATAAATAAATAAATAAAATGAATAAACTTAGAAACACTTCCTCCCCACTAAATCATTCCCTCTGAGACCCATATTTACCCTTGTCCAATAAAACCTCTGACAATCTGAGATAGGAACAACTATAAATTTGGATGAACCATTTTTCTTTATCCTAAGGCACACAACTTTCACTGCCCGCTCCTCATATCTTTCTCTCTCCTGAACAACCTCTCAAACCCCTTTCACATTTGAACTTGGACCAACACATCCCCACAACCATCAATACACCACCATAGTAGCAGTATTCCTAGTATAGAGAGAGATATGGGGAATCACCTTTTAGAAGGGTATTATGATTTTACAGCCAGATGACATTGAGTCCGGGAGTGGAACTCACCATTCCCTATTAGTGATAAAGTGTGTTTTGCTCAAGATACTAAAATAGAAAACAAGATACTGTAAATGGTCACACTATCTTAGTCAATCAAAAAACATGAGTCCTCCTTCCTCCATAGGCACAGGTGCATTGTCTTATGAAAGGGTATTCTGAGGTTGCAGCTAGATGATGTCAGCCCTGGCAATGGAGTTCACCATTCCCTCTAAGCCCAGCATAGGAATGTGCTTTCATTTCAAAACAAAAGCAGCACTAGTGTGCAGTATTGCACAATAGTGCACCCTAGTGTGCAATAGGGGTACACTTGCACAATTGCAAGCACTATTCATACATGCGTGAATAGTGTGCACTATTTAAAAAAAAAAAAAAACAGTACAAAGATAAAAAGATTGAAACAAAATTAACTTTTTCCCCTGCGCGCCTCAAGCCCAGAATAGGGCCATTAGGTTGGGCTATCCAAGATATGCAGGAGAAGATACATAAAACCCATATTCTATGTACACCATCCACACAATTATTAATAAATAAGTGTTGCAAAACTGTAATATTGATGTATTAAAAATATCTTGTAAAAAACTCCCAAGAGCAAATTATAGCATAATTCTATGAGGCAAGGTGAACTGAAATCCAAGCATGAAAGATTGATAGTAACAGCCCAGAACAGTGGTTCACAGCATATATGGCAAAAATGGTAAAACAGACATATGTAGATTCTGAAACAAAAAGCTGCAGTCATTTTGTATCTGTCTGCAAAGTTCTGATGGCAGAATATTTCTATGAAGAAAGGCACAACAAGGTGGCACTTTTCGTTCAAACTTTACAAGCACTAGAACATCTCTGTACTGAAAAAGAATTGGGATCCGAACCCTAAGAGAATTATGGAGAATGAAGAGATTATGATTACCTAGGGCATTCCCATTCCACAGATAAGGAGCTGGATGTGAAGAAACCAGACATATATTGCAAAGGAGAAAAAACACCGGAACAGCACTGATAGAGTTGTCAGTTCCAGTGATTACTTTGTGAATCGTTTGGAGAGGGAGAAGATCCAAGAAATTCAGAAAGATATTAAAAAAATGTTGCAGAACAATACAGAAATATTTCCCACTGTATTGGCAGTGACAGGCATGATTAAGAGGAATTTCTAATCGCTCTTCACAGGTTGCCTATAGGTTGCTTTTTATGAACTTCAGAAGGAAACTCTCTTTGGCACATTATGAATGCTATGATAACTATTAGCAGTAAATTTGAGAGACTGAGATCTTATTCCCCTATCTTAGGAATGAGGTTCATTACTATCATGGTCTGGACCAAACAAATCCAATTGGAGACACGAAGGTGCATTTTACAAAGGACGTCCAAGTGCAACCTGGGACGCCCAAGCCAGAACATCTGAAAAAAAAGCAGGCATCTCCAAGTTCAGACACGTTTTCACAGGGTTCAAATCCCACTGCTTGTGATTTGGGGTAAGTCGCTTAACTCTCCCTCTTCTCCACACCCTCGGGATGTTTTATGGCCAAAAGAAGCACTTTCCCAATGCCTATTTGTACCTGGAACAGGTCTAAACTTGAACGGGATTATAGACATCCCTGAACGGTGACATCTAAATCCACTGCACCACCCCAGACACGCCTCTGCCATGCCCCCTGCCTATTTGCACTGGAGATGTCTTTAAAAGCCATTTGTAAAATGACTCTGGGGATGTCTCCTTGATTTAGACGTCCATTAACTTTAAGAGGAACATCAAAAAGCGTATGTGTGCATAAGAAAAATATCAAACAACATATGCCCACTGTGAAAAATTAACATTTTATAAAAATATACCTAGTTTCCAGGGGTGATCAGGAAACTACAGACCAGTGAGCCTGATGTCGGTACTGGGTAAAATGGTAGAAACCGTTATAAGGAACACAATTACTGAACACGTAGTCATGGTTTAATGGCAGAAAGCCAACATGGATTAGGCTAAGGGAAGTCTTGTCTTACTAATCTGTTATACTTTTTTGAAGGAGAGCTGGTTAATATAGTGTATCCAGATTTTCAGAAAGCCTTTGACAAAATCCCTCATGAAAAAATCTTCAGGAAATTAAAAAATCATGGAATGTACTACTGTGGATTAGGAACTGGTTAAAAGATAGAAAAAAAGAGAGTAGGGCAACATGACCAATTTTCTCAAAGAAGAAAGGTGAATATTGGAGAACCCCAGTGATCTGTGCTAGGCCCGCTATTTTTAACATATTTATAAATGACCTGGAAATGGGAATGATGAGTGGTGAGACAAAATTATTCAAAGCTGTTAAAACACAAGAGGATTGGGAAATATTGCAAAAGGACCTTGAAAAATTGGGAGACTGGGCGTCCAAATGGCAGATAAAATTTAATGTGGACAAATGCAAAGTTATGCACTTAGAGAAAAAGAACCCAAACTATGGTTATATGATGCAAGGTTCCACATTAGGAATCACCACGCAGGAAAAGGATCTGGGCATTATCATGGATAATCCATTGAAATCCCCCCCCCCCCGCCAGTGTGTAGCCGTGGCCAAGAAAACAAATAAAATTTTAGGTATCGTAAGGAAAGGAATGGAAAATAAAACCAAAGATACTCGTATTATAATGCCTCTGTATTCTTCCATGGTTCAACTGCACCTTGAATATTGTGTGCAATGCTGGTTGCGGTATCTTAAAAGGCTATAGCAGAATTTAAAAGGTACATAGAAGAGCAATCAAAATGGTAAACGGAATGGAAGGATATCCCTATGGAAAGATTTAAAAGGTTAGAGCTCTTCGACTTGGAAATGAGACGGCTGAGGGGAGAACATAAGAACATAAGATATACCATACTGGGTCACACCGAGGTCCATCAAGCCCAATATCCTGTTTCCAACAGTGGCCAATCTAGGTCACAAGCTGGGCCAGCCCATCTATTGTGCGAGAAGGTTGTTTGCACAGAGCCCCTCGCTTCAGGGGGCCTCGCACGAACTTCATTTCCACATGGTGAATGCTGGCTTCATAGGGAACCGGGGAGGCCCGCCCGAGGCTCCAGCTCATGTATGCATAGGCACCAGCATGAAGAGTGGTGTGTTCCCCCCATGCTGGCAGCTGGGTTCTCGTGAAGCACGTGAATGCCGGGAAACAGGAAATGCCCTTTAAATTTTCCCATCACTCAGCACGCTTCAGGAGAATATAGCTGCCCGCATGAGGGAAGATGGCGCTCTTCACACTGGTGGCTGTGAAGAGGTGAGCAAGGGGGCCTCGGTTGTGCCTCCCTGGCTCGCTCTGAAGATGCTCAGACAGGCTCGGGGGGGGGGGGGGTTGGATAGGACTGGAAATGGCTGATGGGGGGGGGCTTGGACTGGAAATGGACTGATTGGGGGGGTTTGGAATGGAAATGGGCTGATGGGGGGGTTAGGACTGGAAATGGACTGACAGGAGGACTTGGACTAGAAATGGGCTGATTGGGGGGAAGAGTGGACTGGAAATGGGTTGATGGGGGCCTAGGATAGGAATGGAAATGGGGGGGGGGTTAGGATTGGAAATGGGCTGATGTGGGGCTAGGACAGGAAATGGACTGATCGGGGGGGGGGGCTTGGACTGGAAATGGACTGATGGAGGGCTAGGATAGGACTGGAAATGGCTGATGATGAGCTAGGATTGGAAATGGGCTGATGGGGGGATGGAGGAATAGGACTAGAAGGGAGCGGATGCTGGGTGGGGCTGGAACTAGAAGGGAGCTGATGTTGGGGAGGACTAGAAGGGGATGGGGCTGGGGAGTGAGGATGGAGAGGGGAAAAGATATCTTGTGTGTGGGGGAATTAAAATCTATGATTGGCTGGGTATTGGGAGAGTAAGTGGAGATTGAAGGTGGAAGGGTAAAATTTGAGTGGATGTAAAAGGAATAATGTAAGAAATGGAGGAAAGAGCAAAAGATCAGTATGTTAAAGCAGATGTAGAGAGAGAATGGAAAAAAAAACTAGAAGAGAGAAGAAAGGACAAATGGACATCAGACAATGGAGAGTTAGCAGAAGACACAAAAAACCCCCAGAAGAAAGTAATTGGAGCAATTGCAACTGAAAAATTAAATGCCCAAACAATATGGTAGAAAAATACTTTTTTATTTTGAATTTATTAACTGGAATATGTCAGCTCTGGGAAATGTGCATCGCTAACATCTTTGCATTTTGTTTAGTACAAGAGGAAATTAATTTCCAGTGTTGTTGTACATTCCAAGGATTGCTTTTGGGGTTTTCCAGTTTAATTATTGTCTTCCTATTTCTAAATTATGATCCCTTGTTCATTGTTTGGTGACGGTCTATGTTCTGCATGTGTAACCGAGTTGAGGTGTTCTGTTCGTGTAGTTTCTGTTTGACAGTGCCACTTGTTCTCTTTCCCCAGTAGGAGATATACTGGTATTCTCTGAGACGTACTGGTTTAATATTTGCAGTGTTGCCTTTTGATAGGTAGGGTTTGGTGATTTGTGAGTCCTGGTAGTGCTGATATGATATGGTGGGTTTGCTATGGGTGGGTTTGCTATGGGTTCTAAATGGGCAGTGTTTATAGTACTTCTTAATGTGTCTGGCAGTTTGCACTGGAGTATAGTAATGTAGAAATCCAGTAGTCTTTCTTTATCCAGACACTCATTAAGAGGCATGTCTACTAAAAGCGCATGTTAACAATATTCAAATATTTATGCAAATGAGGCCCTGCAATGAGTCTCCACACATGGCCCAGCACCCCCCTTGTGCCGCCCCTGGTCACAAGTACCTAGCAGTTTCCCCAGAAGACAAGGGTTCCGCATTGCTTGTATTGGGACAAACAGTGGATTTCCCGGGTCCCTTTAATAATGGTTTATGGATCTTTCCTCCAGGAACTTGTCCAAACCTTTTTTAAACCCAGCTACACTAACAGCTTTTACTACATCCTCCAGTAACAAATTCCATAGTTTGATTTTGTGTTGACTCCTAAAAGTGATGAAGAGAGCCCTGTGATAAGAAGCAGCAGCATGGTGGGAGGAAAGTTGGGGCGGTGCAGTGCAGACCCCAACAAAGATGAGCAGGCCAGATGAACTACTGGTGGAAGAAGCAGCAGCAGCTCTCCTGGCAACAGAAAAATTAGTGGACTGGTGGAGGCCCAACCCCTGCAAGCTGAAGTAGTAGCAGGGGCAAAAGAAAACCAATGGACTGACAGAATCCCTACCCCCACTGATGAAAAAGCAGACATCTTTGTAAGTGGTGGAAGAGCCAGCTTGCTCAGGGAAGATATGAAGCAGCTGGATCAGGAAGAGAGAGGGCATGGGTGGGAGGGGAGGAAGTGGAGATTGGGATGCGGATGAAGGGAGAGTGATAGTGCAGAGAAGATGGCGTTAGCAAGAAACTATGGGAGATTAGGAGCCAGAAATCATCCAAAGTGCAGGACTGGCGCAAGGAGATGAGGCGCCCTAGGTTAACCTCATCCCTTGTGACCCCCCTCCGGCACCCATTGCCGCTGCTGCTGCCCCTCTCCATGATGTTCAGCAGCAGAAATGTCCACAAACAACCCCACTGCACTTACCTTTAAACACTGGTGCCACGGGGTTGTTGGCTTCCACCCCCTTAGATGCCCGATGCCGACTTTCTGTTCGCTAATACCTCCCAAAAAACATTTTTAGGCAAAGGGAGACCATAGTAGGGAATTTGTGTGTTAGTAACTTTCTTTTAACACACGTTATATCCCTCAGTCTCGATCAGTGGTCTCAACGTGCCAATCCAGGTCACAAGTACTTGTCAGTTTCTCCTAAGGTACACAGATTCCATATTGCTTGTCCCAAGGGTAAGCAGTGAATTTTGCCAGTTCACTTTAATAATGGTTTATGGACTTTTCCTCCAGGAGCTTGTCCAAATCTTTTTTAAACCCAGCTACACTAACAGCTTTACTACATCTTCTGGTAAAGAATTCAAGAGGTTGATTACGCACTGAGTGAAAATATATTTTCTCTGATTAGTCTTAAATGTGCTACATTGTAGCTTCACTGTACGTCTTTCTACTTTTTAAGGAGTAAACAACCAATCTACAGTACATTTACTCATTCCACTCATCATTATTTTATAGACACCAGTTTTTAAAAAGGGTTCCAGGGGTGATCTGGGAAACTACAGACCAATGAGCCTGACGTCAGTACCAGGAAAAATGGTAGAATTTCTGAACATGTAGATAGTCATGGTTTAATGGGAGAAAGCCAACATGGCTTTAGCCAGGGAAGGTCTTGTCTTACTAATCTGCTTTATTTTTTTGAAAGTGTCAATAAACAGATAGACAAAGGTGACCCGATTGATATAGTATATCTGGATTTTCAAAAAGCCATTGACAAGGTCCCTCATAGGAAGCTCTTAGAAAAATTAAAAAGTCATGAGATAAGAGGCAGTATACTGTTGTGGATCAGGATCTGGTTAAAAGATAGAAAGCAGAGGGTAGGGCTAAATGGCCAATTTTCCTAATGGAAAAAGGTGAATAGTGGAGTACCCCAGGGATCTGGACTAGGTCCAGTGCTTTTAACATATTTGTTAATGACCTGGAAATGGGAATAACGAGTGAGGTAATCAAATTTGCAGATGACACAAAATTATTCAAAGTTGTTAAAACCCAAAAGGATTGTGAAAAATTTCAAAAGGAACTTAATAAATTGGAAGACTGGACATTCAAATGGCAAATGAAATTTAATGTGGACAAGTGCAAAGTTATATACTTAGGAAAGAATAACCCTAACTATGGTTACATGATGCAAGGTTCCACATTAGGTACCACCACCCAGGAAAAAGATTTAGGCATCATCATGGATAACACATTTAAACCATCTGTCCAGTGTGCAGTGACAGCCAAGAAAGCCAAGAGAATGCTAAGAATCAAAGAAATGAATGGAGAATAAAACCAAGGATACTATAATGCCTCTGTATAGTTCCATGGTGTGACCACACCTCAAATATTGTATGCAAATCCAGTCGCCATATCTTAAAGGAAATATAGCAGAATTAGGAAAGGTACAGAGAAGAGCCACCAAAATGGTAAAGGGGATGGAAGGAGGAGAGGCTAAAAAGGTTAGGGCTCTTCAACCTGGAAAATAAATAGATGAGGGAAGATATGATGGAGATCTATAAATTAATGAATGGAGTGGAACGGGTAAATGCAGATCAATTGTTTATGCCATCAAAATGTGGAAAGACTAAAGTAAGGCCTTGAAGCACCATCTCTTCCTCCTGTACTACCCGGCAGATAGTGCTACAATAGCCCATCCCACTACCTAGCCTATGCAGTACATCTGAACATTATGACACAAACACCAATGACTATGACTAGTGAAATACGACTTGTCTGGTCACCTAAATGTAAATAGTTACCCCTAGTTATCCAAGTTTTAGTACCTGTTCCTTGTAAACACAGATCAGCCAATGAAATGTGTAAGTTTCTATGTTCCATGTAAACTGCACTGATGTTGAATAGCGCGGTATAAAAGAGACTGTAAATAAATAAATAAATAAAATAATTAAACAAACTTATGTATATGGATGGATGGAATAGGCGCTATTTCTTTAGCTGCTAGACACCAGGGAAACTCCTCGTAGGGCTGAAGTGTGAAGAGCAGAGGAGATTATGTTGGACTTTTTAACACTGGTACTTGAAAGGGGAAAGGGAATTGGATTTAGCTCAACACATTTTCTCAGGAATTCAAGGCAAGTTACATTTAGGTACAGTAGATATTTTTTTGTCCCTGGAGGGCTTACAATCTAACAGGCTGATACAGAAACCCTGTGCTAGAGCCCGGTGCTTAAAACTCTAGTGCAGAATTTCAGAAGCAAGTTTAATGCTGACTATTTGTGCTGGGATGCAGTAAGCAAATTACCCAGTGTGTTAAAGGTTAGCATTAAACTGGGAGAGCAAGTCAAACATACGTGCATAGAAATAAGTGCAAGTTTGGCTTGCTGTCCCAGAGAAACAGGGTCATCTGAGGTGAAGTTTGACCAAGGCATCACGGAAAGCACTCAATGCCATCGGCACACTGTTGGGGGCCTGTGATCCCCAGATACTGCCCCCCCCCCCTGACAAAAATAAAATCCCTAGTGGCCCAGCACTCCAATCCTCCCACCCTCCCACTCACTCAATCAAAAAATCCCTGGTGGCCTCGATCCCCCCACTCATCGAAACAAAGAAATACCTGGTGGCCCAACGGCCCCAAACCCTTCCTACGCACAAAACAAATCTCTAGTGGTCCAGTGGCCCTGATACCCTCCATCACCTCCACATACCTTTAATTATGGGGTAGGAGTATTGCCCACATGCTCCCACTTCCGCGCCGTCATCTTGAATAATGGTGGCACCTGGCCCCATGCAAGGTATCCTGGGATGCACTGGGCAAAAATGCATTATATGGCAGTGGCCCCCATGTTGCATCCTAGGATGCATGAGCTATCCCAGGATGCGATAGGGGGGTCACTCTGCCATATGATATTTTTGCTTCCAGCTGGATCTTTATGCCTGCTTGAAGCTGGCATGAAGATCCAGCATTAAAATTCAGTGTAAAAAACTGCACTAAGTTTCAATGCAGTATTTTACATGAGGTGCAATTAATTATGCAGCGGTTTGCATGCCAAGTCTGCTGCAATTTAGTGCGGTTGTTTTTTGGGCATTTTTCCAGCGCTAGTTTACTTTCTGCATCAGAGAGCAAGCCTAACATGGGAAAAGCACCAGGAAAATGCCACTCTAAGCTCTTCTGCATCCACCTGTAAGTTTGTACCTGAGGCAACAGGACGTTTTGTGACTTGCCCAAGATCATGAGAAGCAGCAGTGGAATTCAAATCCTGGCTTCCCTGGTTTTAGTCCACTGCTTTAATCATTAGGTTACTCCTCCAGCTTTTTTGGAACATTGGGCGGCGTGTTACCAACCCAGTGCTCCCTATAAGAAAAATGACGCAGCTTATGAAACTCCTCACAAGTTGCACTATTCGATTTGCACAGTAATGAGGTGTTTTACAAGCATTTGCATGCTTCATAACTCATTATTTGCTGATGTGCATGGTGGTAAACTAATATGCATTATGGTAAAACAACTCACAATTTTGTCATTTAATGCGGGGTAACTGGCAATCATTGTGCGTTATTTTTTTTTTAATGTGCCTTAAGTACTTATCCCCGAATCTTTTGAAAATCAATGTGTTCCCTAAATCTCTGAGCATAACTACATACATTTTGTATGTTGGGCTTCATATTCAGTGGCAGTGGCTAGTGCTGCTAAAGTGGCTAGCCATCGGCGCTGAAGACTAACCCCAGATATTCGATGCCGGGAGCACATTCTCAGGGAGCTTCAATGGATAAAGTTAGGCCAGTATTTGCTGCACCCGACTTTACCCACAGATCACTATCTGGGCAGGAGCTTCTTATCGTCACTGCCCGGTTAGCGATGGGTGTTGCCTCCACTTCACCCTGCAATGCCCACGACATGCCCCGGTGCTAACGGTGTAGCTTCGGGGTGTATAGCAGCAGCACCTGAGGAGACAGTGGTTAGGAGATCAAGGCAGTTCCTTGGACTCTTCCAGGACAGTTTGCCTTGTGTTCCTATTTGATTTTTCTATGGTGGTCATTTTTCTAAGTCCTGATGGCTTCTGCAGTGCTGTCCTCACACCTTTCCACCTGAAACAAATCTGGAAAATTACCTAAGATTTGGGGTCAGATTTGACATGCCGCCATCTATAATCAAATTACATTTCTTGTAGCTTTGGGGCCCTGATGTGTGCAGTTTAGGGACCTTTGGATACCACACTGTCTATGCAAGATCCCAGCACTGGCCCTGGATATATCTACACCCACCTTCTAGCAACGAGCTGCACAGTTCTGTTAAGCCATGATTTATGATATGCAGCTATGCTCGCTTGTATATGAAGAGACAGGTGGTACAAAGCAGATGGCTCAGTTTTAAGACATCTTTATGCCAGTAGGCATTGCTTCTGGTTAAGATGGAAGTTTCCAAAAGATTTATGATTTTTTTCTCTCTCTCTGTCATCTTTATTGGACAAATGCATTTTCAATATCCCTTCGATAGAAATACATTTAAAAATACGACTGATTATATTTACTCACTTGATAGTAAAGATTAAAAAAGGTTTTATTTTTATCTTGTTCGCCCCTGTGCAGAACGATGGTGCCTAATGAGCTACAATGGAACGTTCTAACATATTGTTTATTACGCTGCCTCAGCTCTCATTTCCCTTCCTAATTACATCGCATAGATAGATACTGAGGAATCAATTTCAGTCTAAAAGTCTCTCTACGTTATGTTTCCCTTCCTTGCAGAAAAACCCAGCCCTCTCGCTGACTAAAGACTACAGCTCCCAAGATGAAGTGCTGAAATGCCCCTCCTTCTCGTGCCCTGCCCAGACAGAGACTGAGGACTCAGCAAGGTCTACAAGTACTTTGCTTTCTATGAGACTTTCACACTGCAGACTAACAGACACCAATCATCTGCTGAATGAATGTAAGCACACATTAAAGGTATGTATTTCTGGACACAGTGACAAAAATGCATGGCAGTTGTAAGAGATGATCTCTATAGGAGTACAGCCTGACTTATCTTTTTGTTTTCGTGTGCTCTAGTGGAAGACAAATATCTTACATGCATAAAATGCTCTTGAAGCTACATTGTTTGTTGGAAATATGCCAGTAAAGATGTGTAGATCAAAATGCAACATTTATAGACATAATTGATGGATTAAAATTTGTATTTGCAAAATTCCTTTCTGCTTTATAACTGTGCCAGTGCATATTGGATGTTGCCATAGTTGTGTGTTTAACTTGTGAGCGAACAGTTCCAGTAAGGCGCAAAGTGCGTTACTATGCATGTGCTTAATCTAAAGCAGACATTTCCTGCAGCAACAAAGCTTTTCACCCCAAGTTTTTGCTTTAGTTAATTGATTGGAAAAGTGCATGCGGATGTCTTTGGGTCGTAATTTAATTAGAAATGCTCTCAATCAAACCTGCAGTCTACTGGTAAAGAACTGCTTTCTCCCCTAGGATTATCATGTTTCCACGGACAATGCAGTGCTCATCCAGTTTATGTTACTGAGGAAGAAAAGGTTGCTTTTCCTCAATGAACTGTACATCACAGTCCATTTATCTCTGAAAGGAAACAGTGCCTTGTTCTTTAGTACAGTCAAAATTATTATTGCATGCAATGACCATCCTTTTTATCTGATTACTACAGAGCTGGATATTGATGTCAAGAGTTAATTAGAACCCCCAATCATTTTTGGAAGAGGCTAATAGTTTGAAAGGCTTGATAAAACCAATCAAAATGTATTCTATATCAGTTATTTAACTATATCATGTTTTAATGGCAGTAGAAGTAGTCAGTCATTGAGAAGGTCAATGGGTTAAAGAATCTGACTCACTAACACTTTAAATAGCAGAAGAAATACTTTCTTTAAGATAACTGTTGGACGTGCACACAAATCCAAACACTTTCACTAATATTTGTCTCATGTCCTATCCTTGACTGATGAACTGTCCTTGGTTTAATGGTTTTTGCCTTCCCTTTCCCTTATGAGCTCACCATCCAAAGAGTCATAGCTAAGTGCATGGGCTCAGCTGCGATATGTCAGTGGAGAGACGTGGGATCATGAATAACTTTTATGGAGGCTGACATTTTTACTAGCAGGACAGAATCCTGAATATAGCATCCCTAACTATTCAAAGGAAATGATCAAAGAAGAGATACCTGAAATTTTATAGGTATCCCCTGCTAGAAAGAAATTAAACATAGGTGAAGTCATAAACCTATTAAATCCAAAGACTTCCTACAAAGAGATTTGGAAGCAGAGAAACATTTTAAATATTGCAAGTATGACAATAATATAAAAACTTCTTTTCCCACTGTACTGAGCTGAAAGACTTCTAAAACAAGCTGGTCCTAAGCATCTTTGGCATCCACTACTTTTTTTTTTTTTTGCATTCGCTACTTTTTACAAAATAAGGAGTAGGTTGAAAGAGAACAAGGCTGAATTCTTTTTAAAATGTTTTCCAATTTACCAATAGTTCTGTAAAAATGAAGCACGTTTACTAAGCCACTGCAGTCGAGATTGTTAGAGACAAGACAAAAGTAATGCAGTTAAATAATCAGAGTTCATCCATACCTTGCATGGCTTTCCTAGTTTTCACTTTGCACATTATCATTGTACCAAAGGCAAAAACCTCCTCTGTTATGTGTTTTCCTCTTCCAGAGTCTTTCTGCTAGTGATAAATGGCAGTTTGCAGATAAGAGCCAAGCTAATGCAGGAAGGCATTAGTGATGTAAAGTGAGTGTTGTGTATCTACCAGCCCTGTCTGCAGAAAGGTTTGGAGACAGACTTTCATAGAAGCTCAGCACATTTGCTTGTGCTTGCATCCTTGACTGCTAAATAATGAAAAGAAGGAGGGAACGAGGGCAATTTTATAACAGGTTGTCTGAGTGAGGAAACTGAATAGTTACATATTTTGGGGTTATTTTATAAAGGTACATAGGTGCTTCATGTCTTTATAATAGCAGCACAAAAGCTGCTAAACTCTCGTTAAACCATGGCTACATTTACACCAGGCCGGAAGCAAGTATGCGACTGAGGTAGATATGTAAGTATGTATTTTATAACATTATATACGTACTTCATAGATCCTTCTGTGTTTCACCTAAACTCCTGCCCCAAGCATGCTTAAACCTAGGTTGCAAACAAATAGGAGTCTACTTGTCATAGCAGGCATTTCTGCATGGTGTAATTTTACAAGAGGCATTTTACACATACATACTGGCATAAGTGTGTAAAAAATGCTTCATAAAATTACCCCCTTGTCTACTACTCCAGTGGTTAAAATTGGGTCTGTAATTATTATGAAAATACATATTTCAGTCTTTGAAGAAGCGAACATGTGCTTTTATATTCAGAATTTCATCTTGCCCTGTTTCTGATTTGGTCCCTTCTATGTATTTACTAGATCTTTCTTTGTTTCTTATATGCAAACCAGTGTCTCAGTATGAAATATGCAAGCTCTGTAACTTACAAATTTCCTACATTGGGATCATTCTTTAGCTCTCTGTGCCATAGTGAGCTGACATGTTTTGGGATGCTGCCAGCAGACATTTCTAAGTAAAGCAGCATCCAGAATAATTGACAGTAGCTCCATAATGCTGAGAACGTCAATAGAAGGAGCTTAGAGAAAAGCATTTTACCTCAGGAATGAAAGGGGACTGAGAACATAAAAAGAACCATATTGATAATGCAATATTAGCTTCTTTCACATCACTGATTTTTTAAAAAGTAAACAATGGTGCAGACCATTGGGTGTATGGGATTTTTTAAAAGTAATACAAGTTCAGTTTTTATCTTATTTGTAGGCAAACATTGTTGCTGTGTGACCAGAGAGTAGCAAGTTGGAAAGTGCATGCTAAAAGCATGACACAGAAGTGTGATTCTTAATTTAAGATTTTAAAACTTTTTGAAAACATGTGGATAAGATGCATGGCTGGATGGTAAGGTTGAGATAAAAGCTGTGGGAAGGGGAGTAGGCATGTGAGTGTCTGCAAGTGTGTACTGTAGCTGGGATCATTGTGTGTAAAGCTGTGCATGCAGTCCATGTGTGTGTGTGGACAAGCGAGTGCCTGTATGCGTGTATGAATGACTGGGTGCGGTGTGTTTGAGTAGGTAAGGTGTGAGTCACTGCCACCCCCCCTTCTTTCTTTTTTTTCCCCTAAACTAGATAATAGGGGAAAGCCGACAATCTCCCAAGCGCGCATGGTTCGTGATGATGTATCCTTGAAGGATACTAGCAAAAGAGGGAAGTTAGGACATCCTGAAAGAGAAGTTCCAATGAAGATAAATGTAATCCAGATGTCCTCAAGTACAGAGCAGATAGAAACATAGAAACATGATGACAGAAAAAGACCACATGGCCTATCTAGTCTGTCCTTCCATAACAACAACTACAACAGTCCACTTTTTACCTTTAGAGATCCTCTGTGTTGGTCCCATGCTTTTTTGAATTCAGTTACTGTCCTCATCTCTACCACCTCCACTGGGAGACTATTCCATGGATCCACTACTCTTTCCATAAAGAAATATTTCCGCATATCACTCCTGAATCTATCTCCCTTCACCATCATCCCATGTCCCCTCGTAGCAGAACTTGCTTTCAATTGAAAGAGGCTCTCTCCCTGAACATTTATGCCACGGAGGTATTTAAACATCGCAATCATATCACCTCTATCCCGCCTTTCCTCTAAGGTGTACATATTAAGATCCTTACGTCTGTCCTCATATGCTTTATAATGAAGCCCATTAATCATTTTAGTAGCAACCCTCTGCACCGACTCCATCCTGTTCACATCCTTTTGAAGGTGCGGTCTCCAGAATTGCACACCATACTCCAAATGAGGTCGCACCAAAGACTTATACAGAGGCATTATCACCTCCTTTTTTCTGCTAGCCATTCCTCTCCGTATGCACCCAAGCATCCTTCTAGCTTTTGCCGTTGCCTTTTCTACCTGTTTAGCTACTTTAAGATCATCAGACACAACCACGACTAGGACCGCTCTTCTTTAGTGGACAAAAGTACTTCACCTCCTATACTGTATTGCTCCCTGGGACTGCTGCAGCCCAAATGCATGACCTTACATTTTTTAACATTAAATCCCAGCTGCCAAATTCTAGACCATTCTTCAAGCTTAGCTAGATCCCTCCTCATGTTATCTACACCTTCCTGGGTGTCTACTCTATTGCAGATTTTGGTATCATCTGCAAAGAGGTAAACCTTACCCGACAGCCCTTCCGCTATATCACTAACAAAGATGTTAACAAGAATCGGACCAAGGACAGATCCCTGGGGCACACCACTGGTAACATCCTTCTCCTCAGAGTGAGCTCCATTTACTTGTACTCTTTGTCACCTCCCACTCAACCAATTTCTAACCCAAGCAGTAACTTTAGGGTCCATTCCTAGGGTGCTCAGTTTGTTTATAAGTCGCCTGTGAGGAACAGTGTCAAAGGCTTTACTGAAATCTAAATACACCACATCTAGAGCTCTCCCTCGGTCCAACTCCCTGGTCACCCAGTCAAAGAAATCAATCAGATTTGTCTGACAAGACCTGCCTCTGGTGAATCCATGCTGCCTCGGATCCTGTAATCCGCTGGACTCCAGAAACCTCACTATTTTCTCTTTCAGCAGCGTTTCCAATAATTTACTCACCACCAAAGTTAAACTAACCAGACTGTAGTTTTCAACCACATTCTTACTTCCGCTTTTGTGTAAAGGCACCACATGAGCCTCTCTCCAGTCCTTTGGCACCACTCCCGACTCCAACGAAGCATTGAAAAGTTCAGTCAGTGGAGTTGCTAAAACGTCCCCAAGTTCCCTCAGTATTCTAGGGTGTATCCCATCCGGTCCCATCGCTTTGTCTACTTTAAGTTGAGCTAGTTTCTCACGAACACAGTCTTCTGAAAATTGTTCAAGATGTCCCTCGCTTCTGTTCTTATTTGTGAGTGTTTTCTGAGGTCCTGCTCCTGGTTCTTCATCTGTGAACACAGAACAAAAATATTTGTTAAGCAATTCCACTTTATCCTTATCAGCTTCTACATATTCCCCCCCTGCACCCTTGAGTCTGACAATACCACTTTTGCCCTTCCTCTTCTCACTAATATATCGGAAAAATGTCTTATCCCCCCCATTTTATTGCATTGGCTATTTCCTCCTCCTTTTGAATCTTTGCCTTATTGATTACTTTGCTAGCTTCTCTAAGTTTTTCCAAATACAGATGCCTGTCTTCCTCTCTCTGTGATCTCTTGTATTTCATGAAGGCCTCCCTCTTTTTCTTCCCTTTTAGCTACTTCCTTCGAAAACCATAGCGGTCTCCTGTTCCTTTTGCCTTTATTTACCATTTTAACAAAAAGGTTGGTTGCCCTTAAAATACCCCCTTTCAGTTTTGCCCACTGTTTTTCTACATCCCCCAGCTGTTCCCATCCCACTAACGACTCCCTGAGGTATTGGCCCATCTTCGCAAAGTTAGTCTTCCTAAAGTCTAAGATCCTCACCTTGGAATGGATTCTAACAGCCCTAGTCCTAATACTGAACCACACCATCTGGTGATCACTGGATGCAAAATGATCTCCCACTACAACATCAGAAACACTTTCACCATTGGTAAGCACCAAGTCCTGTATGGCCCCTTCACGTGTGGGGTCTGTTACCAATTGCCTGAATAGTTCTCCCTGTAGAGAATCCTGGATCTCCTTACTTCTAGATGATACTGCAGCAGGAATGTGCCAATCAACATCTGGCATATTGAAATCTCCTATCAGTAGCTCTTCCTTCCCCTTTCCTAGCAATGCTGCGTATGTCTTCTATTAACTCTCTGTCCACCTCTTCCTCTTGTGAGGGAGGTCTGTATATCACACCAATGCAAATAGATTTCTCTTTCCCTCTTTCTAGTTTAACCCACAATGCCTCCTCTCTCCCTTTTAAGCTCTGTAATTCCAAAGCTTTAATAGTAGTTTTTACATATAGTGTCTCTCCTCCTCCCCTTCTTCCTACCCTGTCCTTTCTGAATAAAGTATAGCCAGGTATAGTTACATCCCAGTCATGGTTTTCTGTGAACCATGTTTCTGTAACTGCCACTAAATCCAAGTCAGCCACTCCCACCAAAGCTTCAACTTCAGGGATCTTATTTCCCATGCTATGGGCATTAATACACACTGCTTTCCATATGTTACCCCTGTTACCCATTTCCATAAAGGTATTTAATGTATCACCTACCTGGGGGCTTTCACTTACCTGGGGGCTTTCTTCACCCATCCCCAAGGAATCTAGTTTAAAGCCCTCTTCAGTAGATTAGCCAGTCTACTACCAAAGATGCGTTGACCTTTCTTGGACAGATGGATGCCATCTCTGCTCTGCAACCCTTGGAAAAGCATCCCATGGTCTAGGAAACCAAAACGCTCTCGATGATACCATCCACGCAGCCATGCATTCATCTCCAGGATGCGAGCCTCTCTGCCTTGGCCTTTACCCTCAACAGGGAGGATTGAAGAGAACACCACCTGTGCACCTAACTGCTTCACCCTCTGTCCCAGAGCCATGAAGTCACTTTTGATACGTTCCGAGGTATACCTGGCAGTATCATTTGTTCCAACATGGATTAGCAACATTGGGTAATAGTCAGTGGGCTTGATGAGTCTCGGCAAACTCTCCGTAACATCTTGCAATATTGGCACCAGGCAGACAGCATACCTTTCTGGACATCAAGTCTGGTCGGCAGATGGACGCCTCAGTACCCCTCAGATGGAGCTGAAAGATTCCAAACTACCCTTGTCAACTGATAAACAGATTGTTAATATGAATAAAATACAACCTCTAAAATGCCTGTATGAAAATGCTAGAAGTTTAAAAAGTAAGATGGGAGAGTTAGACTATACAGTATAGCACTAAATGAAAGGTTGGATATAATTGGAATTTCAGAGACCTGGTGGATGGAGGACAACCAATAAGACACTGTGATTCCTGGGTATAAACTTATATATTTATGAGCTTTTCTATACCACCCTTTCCAGGGATCAAAGGCAGTTTTCAATGAACAGAAAAACTTGTTACATAATACATAAGTATAACATTATAATCAAGGTCAATGACAGACTCCGAGGTGGGAGACTTTGAACATTGATATTACATTAGGATTGTTTGTAACATATTTACACAAAATGTATTTACAAGGGTGGTCTATGTGCACAGCCACTCAATCGGTGGTGTATGATATATATGATGTAACCTTTTGGGTAAACAGTGAGGGATCACCAAAAGGCTCAAGAAATAGATGTGTCTTGATTTCCTTCCAGAATATCTATAGATCCTTAATGGATCTTAGTTTTTCTGGAAGGGAGTTCCAGAGTATAGGAACAAAATAAGAAAACACTCTATTACTTGTAGAGTGATTAGTTTTACGAAAGTCTCTAGGGATTATTATGGTATTCTGGGTGCAACCTCTTCGTAATCTTTCATCTGACAGGATGTTAAGTGAAGTAGAGAGGTATGAAGGGGCTATAATCCTGAGCAGTTTAAATGTGACCATTAATGATTTCTATCTAATCTGACATAGAACTGGTAACCAGTGAAGGTTGTACAGAATGGGTGTGATGTCATCTGTACTTTGACTTTTGCAAACTATATCGCAATGATAGGATAAATCAAATTGGAGGAGGGGTTGCACTCTATGTTAGAGAGGGCATTGCATCACACAGGATTAAAGTTTTGCGGGAAACAAAATGCAGTGTAGAATCTCTATGGATAGAAATTCCATGTCAAAAGGGGAAGACGATGACAGTGGGGGTGTACTACCAACTGCCTGCCCAGAATGAACAGATGGATGATGACATGCTAAAAGAAATCAGGGAAGCTAATAAAAGTTCTAACAGTAATAATGGGTGATTTCAATTACCCCGTTATTGACTGGGTCAATGTCACAGCAGGACATGCTAGGGAGATAAAGTTCCTAGATTAAATAAATGACTGCTTCTTGGAACAGCTGGTTCATGAACTGACAAGAGGGGAAGCTATTTTGGACCTAGTCCTGGTGCAAGAGATAAGGGTGTTGGGGCCACTTATCAATAGTGATCATAGCATGATCATATTTAATTTAATAAAGGGAGGGAGAATGGCAAGGAGAGACTACTCGTATGATAAAATGAGGAAAATAGTTAAGAAAAAATTACAAGGAGCAGCTGTAAAGGTTAGTTTTGCATCAAGCATGGGCATTGTTTAAAAATCCTATCTTGGAAGCCCAGACCAGATGTAATCCATGCTTTAAGAGTAGTGGAAGGAAGGCCAAAAAAGTGCCAGCATGGTTTAAAGGTGAGGCTGTTGTAACCAAAAAGGCATCTTTCAGGAAATGGAAAAAAGAGCCAAATGACGAAAATGGGAAACAACATAAGCACTGGCAAGTTAGATGCAAGGCACTGATAAGGCAGGCAAAGAGAGAATTTGAAAAAAGCTTGCCATGGAAACCAAAATGCATAATAAAACCTTTTTCAAATACATTCATAGCAAAATACCTGTGAGAAGGTCAGTTGGACAATTTGATGATACAGGGGTAAAAGGGCTTAAGGGAGGACAAGGCCATAGCGGAGAGACTGAATGAATTCTTTGCTTCGGTCTTTACTGAAGAAGATGTAGAGAGGTTGTTCATGCCTAAAATGGTATTTAAAGGTTTTATATCAGAATAATTGAAAGAAATATTGATTAACAGCCATTTGATAAACTGACGAGTAGCAAATTACCTGGACCGGATAGTATACATCTGAGAGTGTCAAAAGAACTGAAATATGAGACTTCAGACCTATTATTAGTAATCTGTGAACTATCATTAAAATATTTGCAGTACCTGAAGATTGGAAAATGGCCAATATAATGCCAATTTTGAAAAGAGTTCCAGGGGTGATCCAGGAAACTACAAACCAGTAAGCTTGACATAAGTATTGGGCAAAATGGTAGAAACCATTATAAAGAAAAGCATTACTGAACATGTGGATAGTCATGGTTTAATGGGAGAAAGCCAACATGGATTTAGCCGAGGAAAATCTTCTCTTACTGATCTGTTATATTTTTTGAAGGTGTGAATAAACAGGTAGGCAAAGGTGAGCTGGTTGATATAGTGTATCTGGATTTTCAGAAAGCCTTTAACAAGGTCCCTTATGAGAGACTCTTGTCAAAATTAAAAAGCCATGGGATAGGAGGCAGCGTACACTTGTGAATCAAGACCAGGTTAAAAGATGGAATGCAGAGAATAGGGCTAAATGGCCAATTTTCTCAATGGAGAAACGTGAATAGTGGAGTATCCCAGGGATCTGTGCTGGGCCTGCTGATTTTTAATATCTTTCATAAATGACCTGGTAATGGAAATAATGCACGAGGTGATCAAATTTGAAGATGACGCAAAATTATTCAAAGTTATTAAAACACAAGAGGATTGTGAAAAATTGCCAGAGGACCTTGGTAAACTGGAAGACTGGACATCCAAATGGCAGATTAAATTTAATGTGGACCTGTGCAAAGTTATGTACTTAGGGAAGAACAACCCAGGCTTTGGTTATACAGTGCAGGAACCACCATCCAAGAAAAGGTTTCAGGCATCATAGTGGATAATATGTTGAAAACCTCCACCCAGGGTGCAGCGGCAGCCAAGAAAGCAAATAGAATGCTAGGAATCATAAGCAAAAAAATGGAGAACAAAACCAAGGATATTATAATGCCTCTGTATTAGTCCATGGTGCAACCGCACCTTGAACATTGTGCGCAATTCTGGTCACCATATCTTAAAAAGGATATAGCAGAATTTGAAAAGGTACAGAGAAGAACCACCAAAATGGTAAAAGAGTTGGAAGGATATCCCTATGAGAAAAGGGTTAAAAGGCTAGGGCTCTTCAACTTGGAAAAGAGAAGGCTGAATGGAGATATGATAGAGGTCTATAAATTAATGAATGGAGTGGAATTGGTAAAAATATTTTGGTTGCTTACTCCTTCAAAAAGTAGAAAGACTAGGGGGACACTCAATGAAGCTACAGTGTAGCCCATTTAGGACCAATAAGAGAACATATTTTTTTTCACCCAATGTGTAATCAAACGCTGGAATTGTTATCAGAGGATGTAGTAAAAGCTGTTAGTGTATCTGGGTTTAAAAACGGTTTAGACAAGTTCCTGGAGGAAAATTTATAAACCATTATTAAAAAGGACCAGAGAAATTCTCTTCTTAATTTGGGATACTCATTGTGGAATCTGTGTACTTTTTGGGAACCTGACAGGTATTTGTGACCGTGATTGGCCATTGTTGGAAACAGGATACAGGGCTTGATGGACCTTCCTCTAACCCAGTATGGCATTTCTTATGTTCTTACCTCTTTTACTTCCCCTCCCTTCCTCTTTTTTTCTTTTTCCTCCTTCACCCCTCTTATTGCTTCCTTTCTTACATCCTCTTACTCTTTATCTGACCTTCCATCTTACTTAAAAGGGATATACAGTTCTTAATTTGCAAATGTGCCTTAAAATTTAAGTTTGTGCAAAGCAATTTAATTTGTTTTAACCTATGAAATGACAAGCATACAATAAATTTGTGTGTGTTAAAGTTTTAATGTATGTTTAAAAATGTAGTGGTCTTAATTTCTTATAGAACCTTCCTGGGCCTCATTAGCACCATTATTCTTAGTTGCACCCCAACCCAATGGGGTTTCTGTCCTCCCCTATTGGATCATATCTCAGATTTGTAGCTTCTCCTCCTTATCTATTTCTATAGCTCTGCACCACTTTCTCTTCTTGATGCTAATTCTCCCTAATCTTTTCTCTTTGTTCCAACAAGTCCTTATCACCCATTCCTTATTTTTTCTACCTCTCCTGCCATTTTGTCTTCTACCCTATCACCTGCTCTTAAACTTCATCACTTTGTTCCTCTCATTCAGCCATTTCCACTCTCTGAGAGCACCTCACCTTCACCACCATCATGCTGCTTTTTCTCCTCCCCACACTCTCCTGCTCCTTCTTCTCTTAGCTGGGGATATCAATTCTATTCCTGGCTGTCCTAGGCATTTCTCACATTCCTCATTCAGATCCAACTACAACTCCTCTAATTTTATTCATATCCCTCTCCTTCCTCCCTCTTCTCTCCCTTTCTCATGTGCTCTGTGAAACTTATCTTCATTCATGACCTCTCTATCTCTAATGCTCTGCATCTTCTTGCTCTGACCGAGACTTGGTTTCTCCATGAAGACTTTGCTTCAGACACTGTCCTCTGTCATGGGAGCTCCCTTTTCTCTCATATATCTTGCCCAGTTGGCTGTAGTGCTGATGCGGGATTTCTACTCTCTCTCTCATGCAGGGGCGGCTCTACCATGAGGCAAAGTGAGGCCGCTGCCTCAGGCGGTGAATTTTTAAAGGCGGCAAAAAATGCCCCCAAAATAGCCACCTCACTTCAACTTCTAAAGTTAAAAATTTAAAAAAATCCAACTGCTCAAGTTGCTGCCGCTGCTGAGTCCGCTTCTCAGCAGTGGCAGTCTCCGGCAGACTCACCTGCCTCTCCTTCCTATAGCAGCCGCGGCTACTGCTTCTCAGAACCGCGGCTGTGCTAGCGACATCAACTTAAATACAAAGCAAAACTGGAGCAGACTCTGCGGAGCCTTCCCATGCAATGGCGTCCCGCCCCCAAAGGAAGTTGTATGCAAAGGAAGTTACTTCCTTTGGGGGCGGGACGCCACTGCACGGGAAGGCTCCGCAGGCTTCTGCACCGGTTTTGCTAGGTATTTAAGTTGATGTTGCTAGCAGAGCCGTGGTTCCAAGAAGCAGGAGCCGCGGCTGCTATAGGAAGGAGAGACAGGTGAGTCTGCCGGAGACTGCCACTGCCGAGAAGCGGACTTGGCAGCGGCAGCAACTTGAGCGGTTGTTTTTTCCCCTGGGGGGCTAGGACTGGAAATGGGCGGTGTCTAGGACTGGAATTGGGCTGTGTGGGGGGGAGGGGTAGGACTGGAAGTGGGCTGATGGGGGATGTTTAGGACTGGTAATGGGCTATGGGGGGCTAGGAACTGGAAATGGGCTGATGGGGGTGTTTAGGACTGGTAATGGGCTATGAGGGGCTAGAACTGGAAATGGGCTGATGGGGGGTGTTTAGGACTGGTAATGGGCTATGGGGGGGGGGTTAGGACTGAAAATGGCCTGATGGGGGGGGGGGGGTTAGGACTGGAAGTGGGCTGATGGGGGTGTTTAGGACTGGTAATGGGCTATGGTGGAGGGGTTAGGACTGGAAGTGGGCTGATGGGGAGGTTTCAAAATGGTAATTGGCTGATGTGGGGTTAGGACTGGAAATGGGCTGATTGGGAGGGGGCTAGGACTGGAAATGGGCTGATTGGGGTTTAGAACTGGAAATGGGCTGATTAGGGGGGCTAGAACAGGAAATGGTCTGATTGGGGGGCTAGGACTGGAAATGGACTTATTGGGGGGGGGTAGGACTGGTAATGGGCAGATGGGAGGCTAGCACTGGAAATGAGCTAGGACTGGTAATAGGCTGATTGGGGGGCTAGGACTAGAGTGGGCTGAAGGGGTATAGGACTGGAAATGGGCTAATGGGGGAGGGGAGGAGAATGCTGCTGGCCCTGGAAGAAAACTAGGGGCTAGGGCTACAAATGGGCTGATGCGGGAGGATGGTAGAATAGGACTGGAAGGGAGCGGATAATGAGAGGGTCTGCCAGGGGAAGGAGGGGGCACGAAGGGAGCTGACACGTGGGAAGGAGGGGGCTGGAAAGGAGCTGACACATGGGATGTACTGAAGGGGGACTGGAAAGGAGCTGACATTTGGGGATGGGTGTGGTAGGTGGTTGGGTAATGGGGAGGAGGCTGGAAGGGAGCTGACATGCAAATTGCACTGGAAAGGGGTTGCACAGAGGGTAGGGCGACTGGAAGGGAGCTGACTGGGGGGGGGGGGGTGGCACTGAGAGTGGAAGTGAGCTGATATCTGAGATGGTATTTGGACTAGAAGGTGCTGGACATTGGGGACGGAGGGGGACTGGAAGGGAATGGACACCAGTTGCAGTCATGGGAATGCAAGGCGGTTGACATTGGAAGGTACTGGGAGGGAAGGACTGGAAAGGGGGCTGATCCTGGGGAGGGTTACTGGAACTGGAAATGGGCTGATGGAAGGAAGTGAAGAAAACAAAAGAAGAGATAAGAAATGGCAGATGGACCATAGACCACAGAAAGAGAGCTAAGAGAAGACAGGAAAGCTGAAGCCTCAGATCAGAACCAGCATGATCAGAGAATAAAATGGTCAGACAACAAAGGTAGAAAAAATAATTTAATTTAATTTTAGTTATTTGACTTTGTGCTATTTTTATATTTTACACAGTATTGGGGAACTGCATCTCTTATTTATCTGATATTGCACTGCATGTGGACTCTGGGTTCTTGGTGTTTCAATTTAAATTTAGTCTACATATTTTTATTTTTACTTTAGATTGTGGTTACTTATTCTGTACTTGGTGAGGGTTGATGTTGCGAGTGTTTGTCTGAGGTCAGGTGTTCTGGAGTTTATGGAGTTTGTACATAAAGATCTATACTGTACTGTAGTAATTTGACTTGTTCAGCTTTTCAAATAGGTGTATGGATGTTCCAGGGCCCACTGTAGTATTTACAGTGATGCTTTTATTGGATGGGCTCCTTATGTGAGTTTTGGAAGTTTGTGCTGATATGATATGGTATGGTAGGTTTGCTCTTTCTTGTAGGGTTTTTTTATTAGTTCACAATATGCCTGGTACTGGAGAATAGTGGTTGTTGTTGTTGCTGTTAGTGAGATGATCAGAATCAGATTTTTTTTTTAAATATTGAGTTCTGTGGGTGAATGTCCTGGTTCTGCTCTGCACCTACTGTGGATGCAAAATATATGCTGAAAAAGAAAAAGCAAGAACCATAACGCAGAGTATAACAAGAAAATAAAAATGAGTTATAATTTAGTTTTATAAACTGTGCTGTTGGTTCTTGCTGTCTTTTAGTTCCTTGGTATGCAAACGGGTCCGTAACTAGCCCTGTGCAAGCGGTGCAGTGGCACAGGGCGTAAAGGTTTGTGGGGCGCATTTCGGCTGTCTGCTGTTGCCCTGCCGCCACTGGCAGGACAATAGTAGGCAGATGAAATGCGCTCTCCAAGCCTTTTTGCAGCACTTTAAGCAGGTCTGGTCCCTCCCTTCTCCGACGTGATGTCAGAGTAGGGAGGGACAGATCTTCTTAAAGTGCCGGCGCCTTTCAGATTGGGCACATGCTCCCTCCTCCTCCCCATACCTCCGTCCAGTGGCGCCTCCCTGAAAAAAACAGAGGGCAGCAGCAGCAGGGAAAGAGCAGACAGTGCTGGACGGAGGTATGGGGGAAGAGGGGGGGCGTGCGTCCGAGCTGCATGTTGCACAGGGTGCGAGTACAGCTCGATATGGCCCTGTGTGCAAACATTTTGCATTTCCTCCATATAATCTAATCGGCTTTTTGGTTTGGTTCTGTCTCTGATTGGATTTCTGAAAAAGCCCCGCCCCCCTCTAAGGTGGGGGGGGGGGCGCCTTTTTATACTTCGCCTCCGGCAGCAGATTGCCTTGAGCCGCCCCTGCCCTCATGCCAGTTTCAATCCTTTCTTCCACCTCAGTCTTACTTTTTTTTCCCTTTGAAGTCCACCTATTTACTCCACTACCTCTCTGTGTGGCTGTCATTTATCAAACCCCTGAGAAGTCGTCCTCTTTTTTTCTCACTGACTTTGACTCATGGCTTTCCTTCTTTCTTGAACCTCCTCTCCTTCTCCCGTTCTTGAAGATTTTAACATTCATGTTGATGACCCTCTGACTCTTATGCCTCAAAGTTCTTCACCTTAACCTCCTCATTCAATTCCAGTTTGTTCTGCTGCCCCTACTCACTAGTATGACCACTTTCTGGACCTTGTTGTTTTTTTCCAGCTGCTCATTCTCAGACTTTTCTACCTCTGTTATTTCCCTATCTGACCATCATATGCTAAATTTCACTCTTAGCTATCCCCTGCCACAGTTTCATCCACTCTCCAGTAACACATTTATAAATCTTCAGATCATGAACCCTTCAGCTCTCTCTCCTCTTCTGTCTCATCTCCTCTCTTACCGATTATGTCATCAGTCTGTCAATGGAACGGTCTCTTCTTTAAAGCTATATTTTCCTCCTTTTTGGAAACTCTTGTTCCTCCCATTCCATGCCCTGTAACTTTGGCTAACCTCTGAAATTCACTACCTACATTCCTATGCCTGCTCCACTCTGCATCTTTGTCTTAAATTCTATACCCACACTGACTTCTTATGTTTCAAATTATTATTATTTTTTAAAATTTTCATTTATAAGAGTTTAACAATTTGCACTCAAGAATATCCCCTGAAGAAACAGAATAAATTGTACAAAAGGAAATTTAACATATTGGGCCTGATATTGAATTATGATGGCTCTGCACCCCTATGGCGCATAGCCATCTGCGCCAACCCTTAACCCCAGATTTTCAATGCCGGGGTTATATGCAGCCCAGTATTGAATATCTGGGTATGCCATACAGCCTTCCAGCTGCAGAAGCTAACTGTAGCAGCGATATTGCATGCTTCCCGGTTAGCCCCTGTGGCTAAAAGATAGGCGAGCTTTTGATATGCCTATCTTTTAGCTGCAGGTCGCTAACTGGGCAGCATGTAATATCGCCACTGCCTAGTTGGTGACTGATGAAGCATCTGCTCTTCCCAGGAATGCCCACGACATGCCCCGATGCTAAGCGGTTAGCACTGGGGCATGTAGGAGAGAAAATTGGGGATATTCAGCGGCGCTAACTGTGGTAGTGCCGTTGAATATCCCGCTGAGTGTCATTTATATGGTTTACAGGGCTGTATGCCGTGTAAATGCCTTTTGAATATCGGGCCTATCATAATTAAATAAAAACCTAATGCATCTTAGATCACTAAAACAAAGAAAAAAGGAGCCAAGAAATTAAGGACAAAAAATAAAGAAGAACAAAGAAACAGATATTCTCCAAACGGATGCTGAAACCATATTTCCTGTAGCCAACGACAACAATGCTTACAAACCTAGGGAAGCAGTAGTAAAAATTTTGGGCTTTTCTCCTGCCATAGTAAAATCAGTTAACTGTTTCAGCTCAAAGAAAAGAAAGTTCTTACCCCTCAGTGTAACAAAGCATTTATAAGGACATTTTTCACTCATAGTAGCACCAAGAGACAGAACCCTAGCTTTAAAGGCCAGATGCTCCTGGTGCCTCTGTTGAATGCCCTGAGATATATCAGGAGAATTCGTGAGTCCAAAAATGTTGCAATAATATTTTTAAAGTACAAATAATGTGCAGCATTCCTATCCGATTCAAATGCAAAGCATGCAACCAAAGTAGTTCTGTCAGTAATAACTTCCAAGGAACTTTCCAAATAAAGCAATCAGGCTAAGTTCAGCAGGAGTCATCCTGGTCCTCAGATTGCCCTATAGAAGGAGCTTTAGGCATAGAGATATACTGAGCCCATATTATTGGTGGCAAGTACAGTACTTGCAGAGCATCTGAACTAGTGACATCAGTGGACATTAGGGAAGATTAAGAAATCTAAGTTGTTTTTCCTTATACTGTTCTCAAGGTATAAGGTGCTCACTGAAGCCATGCCTTTCCTCTTTCCCTGTGGCCACAGCATTGGAGGACCACAAACAAGTGAAAATTGAGAGAGCTCTCAGAGACCTGATACAGCAGCCACTGATGACACCATCTTGACTCCTTTTCACATTTCAAATTCATACAAATCTCCTTCCAGTCTGCCATAGCGCTTGCCAAGGAAGAGTGCTATGTCCATCTGACAAACTCTCTTGCCTCTGACCATTGCTGTCTCCTTATAATGCTCAATTCTCTCCTCAAAGTGCATCTGCCTCCAACCTCTCTGTCACTTTCAGTTCAAACTTTGGCAGACAACTTCCATGAAATTGGAAGTTCCTCACTTGGGCACCTCCATCTCCTTTTTCCTCTCTTCACTCTCAAATCTTTTCTTCAGTCTCTATCACCCTTTCTCCCTTTTCTAATATCACTGAGGAAGAAACTGCATATCCTCCAAGCTGATGCTCTGATCCCATCTCACCTGTCTACTATGCTCTGTCTTACCCACTGTCAACCCTTACATCTCTCAGATCATCAACCTATCACTCACCGCTGCAACTGTTCCTGTTGCTTTCAAATATGCTGTGGTTACACCGCTCCTCAAAAAATCTTAACTACACTCTACCCGCTCTTCTAATTATTGACCCATCTCCCTCCTCTCCTTTGCATCCAAACTACTCAAATGTGTGGCTCACCACCACTGTCTTGTGTTTCATTCCTCTGAGTCATCATGGATCCACTTCAATCTGGCTTTCATTCTCAACATTCTACAGAAACAGCCCTTGCAAAAGCCTCAAGTGGCCAAATCCAAGGGCCTGTACTCAGTCATCATCCATCTTGATCTTTCTTCTGCTTTTGACACTCTTTCTCCTTTATAGCCCATTTTTGCTTGAATTTACTGTTCTGTATTGGTTTTCTTCTTATCTCTCGCATCACACTATTTGAATATGTTCTAGTAGATCCTTCTCTACTACTACTATCCCCCTTTCACTTCAGGGCTCTGTCTTGGGACCTCTTATTTTCTCTCTTTAACTCATTCCCTTGAGGCACTGATCTTCTCCCATGACCTTCAGTATCATCTTTCTGCTGATGACTCTTAGATTTACCTCTCTATATTGGAAATCTCTCCCAGAATTCAGGTCTGAATCATAGCCGGCTTGTCTTAGGTTGCTGCCGGGATGCCCCGCTGTCATATGAAACTGAACATGTCCAAGATGGAGCTTGTTATCTTTCCCCCTAAACCCATATCTTTCATTCCTCCCTTTTCTATTTCTGTGGATAACACTGTCACCTTCCCTGATTCCTCAGCTCATAACCTTATTTATTTATTTATTTATTACAGTTTCTTATATACCGCGCTATTCGGCATCAGCGCGGTTTACATCATAACATAACTACCATGACGACAAGGTGTCTGGTTTTACATTGAACAGGGAAAAAAACTTGGATAACAGGGTTAACTATATAACTATAACAACCTTCTCTGTCTTTCTCTGCCCATATCCA
Source organism: Ichthyophis bannanicus (assembly GCA_033557465.1). Taxonomy (NCBI): domain Eukaryota; kingdom Metazoa; phylum Chordata; class Amphibia; order Gymnophiona; family Ichthyophiidae; genus Ichthyophis; species Ichthyophis bannanicus. The sequence continues at coordinate 1,711,496,591 of CM066031.1, read as the reverse complement.
ACAGATAACCAAAAGCCTGTTGATTCTTTCTCTGACATCAGCAAAATCCATCTGTTCCTCTCTGAACACAGTACCAAGACCATTATCTACTTTCTCGTCATTTCTTTAGATTATATTGAAACCTGTTCCTTGCAGTCTCCCATTGAATCATCTCCTTCTCCTTCAGTCTGTTCAAAACTCAGCTGCATGGCTAGTCTTCCACCAGTGTTGCTATGCTCACATGACATAACATGCCTTCGCAAAACACTTCACTGACTCCCTATCAGTTTCTGCATACAGCTCAATGAGGTACAGGTAATGAGGGGCTGTATGCACTCTTTAGCTCTTCAATACATCTCCTTGCTTATCTCTCTACAATCCTCCTAGGGAGCTCTGCTCATCAGACAAATCCCTCTTATCTGTGCTTTTCTCTTTTACTGCCAGCTCAAGACTCATCTTGTTATACCTTGCTGCACCATATGCCTGGAAGAAAGTACCCAAGTCAGTACTTCAGGCTCCATCTCTGGTCCTATTCGAACCCAGGCGACAAACCCACCTTTTAGAGGCTGCTTTCGGTTCCTGATCCCTCCCCTCCCTTTTTTTCTCCTGCTTTACACCCATGTGTGCATTAATCATTCCCCTCTTGTACTACCCTAGTCCTCTCTGTTTGTTGTGCTTCTCTGTCTTGATTAGATTGTAAGCTCTATGAAGCAGGGCCTGCCTTCTATGCCTTGTAGTATTATACAAATGATTATTATTACTCTAAGTAGTAGTGGTAGCAGCTTAAAAAAATTATTAAATCAAATGTGTGACACAAATCATATAAACACTAGAAAACTGGGGAAAAAGGCCAAGTGAACTACAAATTTTTGGCCAGTACATATCTCTACACATTGCCACAGTATGATTCTTCCCTTCTGCCAGTGAGGGTTGGGAACTGTGCCGACACGGGTGCTTTGTGTGCCACTGTACCAGCCTCATCCTCTGCAGGGAATCATAACAGAACTCAGAAGTCTATGCACTTATGAAACTAAAACCTCATGTATATGGACAGACAGAACCTTGATAAGAGATGCTATTGCTAGAACAAAAAAATGCCTGAAAAAAAGGAAGAAAAAATAGTGGTAGATATTTGAGTTTTAATCTGTATCAACTATTTGGAGCTGAGAAAATATAGTCTCGACACGTAAGATATGAAGCCATGATAGATGTTCTATTAAGCACACTATCTCTGCCCTAGAACCAGCCTACAAGGAGGTATTTACTCATACTGTTATACAGTTCCCATTATGTTCTACTGGAGGAAATTTGTGACAATTAATGCTTTTCTTCCCTTGGAACATTGTGGGATCTGTGTCATGCTGTCTTCTATTATTTTACTCAATCATATTCCTTTTATATGGAATGTAAAGGTAAAAAAAACCCTGGCAGGACAAAGATTTCAAAGCCCCACTTCTTGCCCCACTTTTGATATAGCACATAGTAAAGATAAAAATCAGTATGGCCTATCGAGCTTGCCTGGTAAATTGGTCAGAGTTCTATCTGTGCCCTATACAGGTTCCCCCCTCCCCCCTCCAAATGCCTTCTCAGAAATGCAAAAATTCATTGAACTGTTACTTTGAGCAGAAGTGCTCTATTCTTGCTTTCCATCATTTTGACATTTAAGAATCCTCAGTGTTTATTCCACTCCTTCCATCACCATTTTTGTCTCCACCACCTCCACTGGGATGGCATTCCAGGTATCTACCACTCTTTCTTAGGTTTGCCAACTAGCTGGTTTTCAGTCAGCCTTGCTGGTTTTAAGATGACCAGGCCAGCTACCGGCAGAGGTTGAAAACTGGCATCTGAACAGCTGGGTTTTTTTGCATGCATGCAACAAGCAAGTGAGGCTGGGAGACAGGAGTAACAAAGCAGTAACAGCTGTTGTTGCTCTGATCCCTGAGTGTCCTTGGTGAGCCCCTGTCCTGAAGATGAACTCTGCTTGCCTTGCTTCCTGCTGCTGTACTGTGCATGGTGGTGAGAGACAGCACTGGCCACCGCTGATTTGCCAAAAATCAGAGGCGACTCTCTGCTGCCTGCCTGCTTACCTCCTATCTCTATTTCTCACCCACTGCACCAGCCAGCAACCTGTCTGCACCTGCAACAGCCATTTTCAAATTGAATATATGTGTGGGGACTCCCTTCAACACTGAAAGTGCTGACAGTGATGCCAGTCCTGCCCCGTCTGATGAAGGCTTCCGATCTTGGAGTGGGCTGGAGCAACATTGCTTTCAGTGCACATATACTGAAGGGAAACTCCAAAGATTTTTTCAATTCTATGACAACTGATGCAAGTTCAGATAGGATTCTGGTGCAGTGGTTGGGAAAAGGAGATGCTAGACTTGGGGAAGAGGAGGGCATGCTGGACATGATAGGACTGAAGGAGGGGGAATGGGGACTCAGATGAAGGAAATGCTGGATTTGGGAAGGAGGGGGGTCGTGGGATGTGTTGGATATGATGGAGCTATGGAATGGGTGTACAGATGGGGAGATGCTGGAACTGGGGGGAAGTGGGGGTGTCAATGTCGGGGGGGGGGGGATATATACAGCAGCAGCAACATTCAGAGACAGATCACAGCAATCCAGCCCCTGCAGCCATCAGACCAGAAGAAGAAAATAAGATCATCATTTGCTCTTACTTGGTACACTATCTTAAGTAGATAATAGCCTTCACTATGCATTTGGGACTGATAAAAACTCAACCTTAAATTCCGAAGTATATAACCTAATTCCCATACAAAATTACACAATAACTTACACCTTAGCCTTCATATACCTACTTCTCTGCTTCACCCTAACCTTCACAGAAATTGAGACCTAGGTACATCCTCCAGGGCTCATCCCCATCATACAAGGAATTGACCATAAGGGTTGACATGATGTACACAACCATACTTATGCTCCTCGGTCCAGAAGACTTAATTATCTCATTCACATAAACCTACAACCATCAACAAAGCCTTTAATACAAGACCCTGTAATGTCTGAAAACTTAAAATGCATGCTTATCAATGCCCGATCATCCCAAAATAAGACACCAGTCCTCACAGATTATGTAGAGCACCAAAATTTAGATATACTATGGGCCCGATTCTGAGATGCGGGGCTGCATATCCCGGTGGGACGTGCAACTCCGCAAGCCATCTGGGCCCAATTCCCCCTCTGGCTCTCCCCATATGTCCTAAATATCAGGACAGGGAGAGCCGGCAGGGGACAGGAGGGGGCAGGATCAGGTGGAGCGGGGTGGGCCAGTCCGGCAGGACATACAGGGCCGATTCAGGTCATGGCCCTTTATGTCCTGCCGGACCCATGGAGATGTGCTGATTATTCCACCTTAAAGGTGGAATAAGCAGCCCAAAACCAAAGATCGCGCCTGGGGATCCCCCCTGGGGCTGGGGCCGGGTGCGAGGTGTCTCCACGGCCCGATCCAGGCCATGGCAGGCTAGCCGTGAGGTTGGGTGGCGAGGAAAAGGGGGGCCAAAGCCATGAGAGCAGGGGTGCCTGCAGGGAAGATATACCTGCAGACAACAGGGGCACACTGGGCCGTCCTCGAGCCCGATTCTGGTTACCGCAGGAATGTTTTGTTCCCGCAGTCCAGAATCAGGTCCAAATGGGCCCGTCTACCTCGGGGACACCCGGATGGCCCCCTACCTGAATTGGGCTCCATGAGTCACTGAATCATGGCTCACAGACAGATACATTCCTAACCAACCAATTAAATCACCCCAATTATCATCTCTTTAACTGCCCTAGAGTGAATACAAGGGGAAGAGGATTCTTCATCCTAGCTAGAAGTGACTTAAGATTTAATTCAACCTTCTGTGACAGCTCAAATACTCTGAACACCATCGTGATTACAAACAAGCAATTGACAATATGCCTGATATACAGAATGCCAACAGCATCCACCATCGACATGTCCACGATACTTGGCAAACTGCTCTGGATTCCAGATGACTTTAACCTTCCATCCCTTACATCAAAACACTCCAAAGATTTCATCAAAGCAATGGATGCACTTGACTACCAACAAATAATAAACCTACCTACCCATGACGAAAAGGAACACCTTGGATCTTATTTTTGCACCCCAGATGAACATAACTTCACCTGCCATCCTCCCGGTACCATAGTCTGATCATCATGCCATAATATTCCACATCCCCAGCATCATAACACAAGATAATAACACTCAAAGTCACACTTTCACTCGTCACTTTGATAATAACACAGGTACACTAAAAAAATTTTTTTTTAAAACTGCCTCTAATGTTTCGATTGATTTTTACGTTTTTTGGTGCGCTGAATCCAAATCTGGTAACCAATTTGCTCCATCACGTACAGATTTTTTGCTACATTGGGTTAGCAGTTTGAGGTGAATGTTTCAGATTGAGTGCGATCGAGATAAAAGTTTCTTGGATGAATTCTTTATACTAATTGTTTAGTAGTTATTCAAATAAGAATAAAGAAAATTGTAACAAGGCAGCACATAAGAATAGAGTAATGTCAACAAAACACACTGTGATGGTAGCAAAATTGTCTGCACTTAAAACAGCCACAAACATGTGCACAAACACTGAGCATATAAGAGCGAGGTTAGACACAAAGCAAAGCAAAGAAATGTGCAAAAAATGTTGTACAGGTATGTATGTAAGAATAGAAAACGCAAACCGCACCATTGCAATACATGAAGATAAACACCCGATGGTGTGAAAATAAAATTCTAATAAATGAGATCCGACACTGTGGTAATAACTAGCAAATTTTTATTTCAAAGTTTAGTAAAAACACGATATTTGTCAACACAGTTTAGATTTTAAAGTCATTCTTGGGTCAATCAATCTCCTGGTGGGCCCGTTTCTTCTTCCCCCGAATGCTTCTCTTGGTGCGCTGCTTGGCGTATTTTTCATCTGGGGTTTCCCGCAGCAGCAACCAGCAGAAATCAGCCATCATAGTGGTGTTCCATCTTCCTTGGTACCTTCTCTCTGCGTCCTTGATGTCCTGGTGAAACCTTTCACCTTGTTCTTCACTGTACGCCCCCAAGTTTTCGGGAAAGTAGTTCACATGGGAGTGCAAGAAATGGACTTTCAGGCTCATGTTACAGCCTTGTTCTTTGAAGGCATTGAGCATCCTGGCAACAATATCCTTATAGTTCTCATCCCGCCTGTTCCCCAAGAATTTGAGAACAACATCCTTGAAGGAATCCCAGGCTTCTTTTTCCTTCTCAGACATCGTTTCAGCGAATGCTCCATCTGAAATGAGTTTCCTTATATCAGGGCCAACAAACACTCCTTCCTTTAGCTTTGCTTCAGAAAGTCGGGGGAACTTTGAGCAAAGGTACCGAAAGCACTCACCATCTTTTGGAAGGGACTTGATGAATTGCTTAATGAGACCCAACTTAATGTGGAGAGGTGGTAATAGAATTTTATCACGAGGTACCAAACTCTCATGAAGAACATTTTTCTCACCGGGTCTCAAATACTCCCGAATTGGCCAGTCTTTTTTCCCACAGTGTAGGTCGCGGGCCCGGCTATCCCACAAGCAAAGGAAGCAGGGATATTTGGTAAAACCGGATTGCTGCCCTAATAGCATGGATAGAATTTTAAAGTCTCCACAAATCATCCACTTATGCTCATCATAACGAATCTTCTGAAGAACCAGGGCCAAATTCTCGTATTTTTCTTGGAGAATAACAGAGTGAGCAATAGGAACTGAAGCGAATGTGTTGCCATTATGAAGAAGAACTCCTTTTATGCTGTCATTTGACGAATCAATGAACAGCCGCCATTCAGCAGGATCATACTTGAGTTTAAACTTTTCCATCACTCCGTATATATCGTTGCAAAATACCAAATCTTCCTCTTTGCTGAAATACTTCAAAAATTGTGTCTCGCGGTTGCGGTACCAATAAAAAGTTGTTCCTGGTGACAATAGATTTTTCTGTTTAAGCCGAGAACCTAGCAGTTGGGCAGCATCTTTTGGGAGTCCTAAATCCCGGACTAAATCATTCAATTCAGCTTGAGAGAAAAGTTCAGGTTTCGGATCTGGTTCAGTTTCAAACTCGGAAGTACTGGACTCATCGGGAAAAGCCATCTGATGAGTCTCATCATGATCAGAACCGTCCACACAAATATGATCCAAAGATTTTGGTGGTTCAGGCACAGGTACTTCGTTGCTATGAGGCATAGGCCTAATTGCTGAGGGAAGGTTGGGGTAACTTATTACGTTCTTATTTTTTAAGTTGTATCCCTTCACAATGCAAGAGCAAAAATAGCAGTCACTGCTGTGGTCTCTTTGTTCACGCCACATCATAGGTATTCCGAAACGAAATGCTTGTTTTTTACCTTTCATCCATAAGCGTAGATCTTCCTCACATGTCTTGCACACTTTGTGAGGAGCCCACGGTTTGTCTTGATCGCCTAACTTCAAACCGAAATAGGCGAAATATACTTTTTTAATAAATGCAGAAATGTTCCTCTGCCGCTTTTTCATGGTATATTCCCCACAAATAAAACAAAAACTGTCCGGAGAGTTGACGCAACCTCTGGCTCTGTGAGCCATCACAAATACACAGCACTGCAAACTACAACTGTAGTGAACCACTTCGGAATAAAGCTGGATTACGACTGAGCAAACAAAAGGTAATAATGAACTTGCAAGAAACTGAAATTTGACAGGAACGTTCATGTCGCAACCACCGTGTTTGAGCGAGCGAACGAGGCGAGGCGAACAGGAAAGAACATGCGCCAGCGCGAGTACTGGATTTAGCCCCCCGCCTCCCAATTGTCCTGTTAATGTATAAAATGAATACAAAACACTCTAAAATATCATGAGGGAGTGTTTCTAGTTAGTTAACCATTACAACCTCTATTTTGGGCCAAGAAAATAAACTGCAGTCGGCTAAAAAGAAATTATGTGAACATTCCTTATATGGGTAAAAAATCTAATTTTGCAAGAAAACGTGACGTGATGGAACATTTTGGCTATTTTTCCTGGATTCAGCACCCCAAAATCTATAGGAATCAGTTGCAAAACTGGAGGCAGTTTTTTGGTAGTGTACCTGTGTAATGCTTTCTTATTTATTTATTTATTTAACAGTATTTATATACCGTCTTTTCCTTAAATCAAGGTGGTTTACATTTGATACATTTTGACAAGGTGGTTTGCACTCAACTCAAAACATTGTATACATTATAACATTGTAGATAGGGTGGGATCGCACATCATGCAGGAAGCTTAACAAATAAAAGCTTTAATAGTATGTTATCATAACTCATTTACAAGCATAACTTATTTACAATTTGTGGTCATGTTTCGTGTTCATTTAGTATTGTTCAATGCTCAGTGTCTGGTGCCAGGGTGGATGGATATTCCATGTTGCTCTATGTGATACTGCCAAAATGTTCTATATAAAGGAACATCTTCAACTTTTTCCTGAAGTCCTTGATATCCCTAGTATTTCTAATATCCTCCGGGAGGGAGTTCCATACTGTAAGCTTGATGCATAAAGTGATAGAGCCCTGTTGGATGTGGTCTGCTTGTTTTTTTAGAATTCATTTGGAATAACTAATGTGTTTTTGTAGTTTGTTCTCGTCAGGCAGCTTTTGGGATATCATTTTATCAGATCTTGGAGAGACTCAGTTGATTCATTTTGCAGTATTTTAAATATATTAATTGTTGCCTTGAACCTTGCATAACCTCTCAATGGAAGCCAGTATAGTTGGGCCAATTTTGGCATTATGTATTCGTGTTTGTTCTTGTGAGAATGTGGGCAGCTGTGTTCTGAACCATCTGCAGTGGGTGAATGGAATGTGCTGGCAGGCCTTGGTATAGTGAGTTGCAATAGTCTAACACCGGTGTGACTATGGTTTGTAGAACTGTTTGTAAATCATTGTGACTTAGGAAGGGCTTTAATTTCTGGCTGATTTTCAGTTTATAGTATGCATTCTGTGTTGTTCTGTTAATTTGGGATTGTAAATTTAAGTTCTGATCCAGGATGACCCCTAGGTATTTTTCTGCACTTTTGATAGCTATGTTTCTGTTATTTATAGCTATCATGCAAGGAGGAGTGAAGGTCTTGTTTCTTGTTATTATAATTGCTTTTGTTTTGCCATAGTTTATGCTGAGGTTGTGTGCACTGAGCCATACTAAGATTTCGGTGAGGCATTCTATTATGGTTGTGTAATCCGGAGTTTCGACATTGAAGGATGTGTACAACATGATGTCATTGGCGTGAATTTTGTAATGAATCTTGTGTTTCTTTATGACATCACAAATTGGCTGAATGTAGAGGTTGAATAGCAGAGCTGATATTGCTGATCCCTGTGGGACTCCCTGCTTTATTATGAAGGGAGAGGATGTGTCTCCCCAACATCTGATGTACTGTTATCTGCCATCTAAGTATGATTGGAACCATTTCAATGTGTTATTGTACATACCTATATCTCCTGTAGACCTCTCAAAAGTATGGTGTGTCACAGCGTCGAAAGAGGCTGATATGTTGAGAAATATTAGTATAAAGCCCTTTTTTATATTGTCTATTCCTCTGATAATGTGGTCAAAGAGTGCTGTTAGCAATGTTTCCACACCATGGTTTGGCTTGAATCCATGTTGATGTGGATCTAGGGACACATATGCGTTGATGTGATTCTGCAGTTGCAACTGTACAGTCTATTCTATGATTTTCGTCATGAAAGGTAAGCTTGAAACTGGTCAGTATGCTGTGGGGTCTGCCTTGTCAAGTTTCAGCCTTATTGATGCTAGTTTGAGAGTTGTAGACATACTGTATGCCCTTGTATGAGGGATGTGTGTATGATTTTGTGTATGAAAGGGGCGAGCTCTTCCTTAGCTGACTTTATCCATGCAACTGAATAGGGATCGCCTGGTGAGGTTGTTGTGTTCAGGGCAGTTATTATGTGGACTACTTGTCTGATTGTTGGGATAGTGAATTCTCCCCTTGTCTCCACTGGCTTTCAGGTTCAGTTGATGATGGCTTTATTTTTGACTGAGTGCTATTCTGCTTCGTCATTAGGTAGTCTGCTATTTGTTGCGAATGTATGTTGGTTGAGTCTTCCTGTGAGGGTTCCCTCGTTAGTGTAAGGACTATTCCAAAGAGTTCTCTCAGCTTGTTTGCCACCTTCATAATCAGATTTGTATTGTATTCTTGTTTGCATCTGTTGATTGTGTTGTTGTATTCACTGTATTCAGGATATTGGGCTTGATGCACCATGGTCGGACCTAGTAAGGCATTTCTTACATTCTTATGTTCTTATCCATGAATCATATCTCCGCAACCGCCACTAAATCCAATGACAACACTAACTTCCAAAACTCAAACCACAAATACTTTACCTTGGTGAAGCAGCACCATAAATACTGCATTGAGTTCTAGAGTATCAGTACTGCTATAAGGAAAACTGAACAAGCCAGATTACTACACATTATTACTACACATTATACTTGCTTACAGAATACCCAGCCTTAGCTGCACAAACAGAACATGCTCACAAAATAAAAATAAGTGACCACAAACTGGAAATAGAAATAAGTAGGCAAAAAATTAAACTGAAACTCCATGAAGCAAGACATGTATGCAGTATAACACTAGAGAACTAGAAAAAGATGTATTTTCCTCTGTATTGTGAGATGTAAGGGTCAACATTAGGGAGCAGTGCAACCAGGGAAATTGCTCTGGATCCCCAGTCCAGAGAGGACCCCAAGCCTGCCTAAAGCTGAAGGCACAGCCTACTAGTGACTTTGGAAGTCCCCTCCCAAATTTTTGCCCTGGGCCCCAGCCATGTCCAATACAAGCCCTGGAAGTTATACATTCTAAAACTTGAAATATTGCAATCACTAAAGAGAAAATACAATTATTTTTTTCTACCTTTGTGGTCTGCCATTTTATTTTTCTAATTATGTTGCTCCCAGGCTCTGATTTCTACTTTCCTCTCTCTTTCTTAACTCTCTTTCATGGTTGCTTGTCATTCTCTCTCTTCCCCTGTCTTCACTTCCTCCCCTACATCCATCTCCAACAGTTTCTTACAATCATTTTTCTGCTTCTCTATCTAGATTTCACACCTCTTTATTACCAACCAATCCTTTCTTCCTCTTTTTTTTTTTTTTACTGTATCTACCTACTGCTTTCTGCCTCTTCCACTCCCTATCACGTTTTCCTTCCCTAGTCTCTCACTATCTCTCTCCTCCCCCATGCCAGGCATCTATCTGACCTCCTCCTCTCCAGATCCAGCACCTCCCCTTTCTCCTCCTCCTACCCAGGTCCAGCATCTTCTTTTTTTTTAAATTAAAGTTTATGCTTTACAACTAAAGCAAAACAAATGACAATGGAAATAATTATAATATTTAAAGAAATTAATTAAAATAAAAAGATAATCATGTCTCCTAGCCCCTATCATGAGAAGTAGACTAACTTGCACATGTAGTAAAATATTAATTAAAATTAGACTCCCCCCACAGAAATATAAGACAACGGAAACCAATACTAAGAAAATTAACAGAAGTGTCACATGCTCAAAAATAAAGCTCTTACCAACTAGGAGAATCTCCAATTGCATAGGTTCAACATGTATATATCGTACTCCTTGATAAGTAATTAAGCATTTACAGGGAAAGTGGAGAAAGAAAGTTCTTCCAGCTGTCACTGCTCAGGACTTGAGCTAGAGGAAAGATCTTCTAGCTTGGGTAAATCTAGAAACATCCTGAAAGATGGTAATCTTCTGACCACAAAACAAATTATCTTTCTTACGAAAATAGACCTTCGTACCAGCATTTTCTTTTTTTCTCTCTTCCCCATCAATTGTCCAGGGCTGGCCCAACCATTAGGCAAACTAGGTGGTTTCCCAGGACATAAACATCTGGTGGTGACAAAGAGCAGGGTAGTCAATAGATTCTGACAGCCAAGAGGAGTGTAAGGCTTAAGATCTGCCTAGGGTACCAACATCTTGAACTAATTTCTGGGCCGGCCTTGCATGTGTCTTACATCCAGCATCTCTCTGTCTCCTTAGTCCCCTCCACCAATGTCCAGCATCCCCTCTCTGTCTCTCTAATCCCTCTCTCTATGTCTGCAATCCCTCTCTGTCTCCCTAGCCCCCCCCCTCCGCCCAGATGGCACAAGATCTCCTACATGTGGCTCTATTCCTGCTCCCTTGTGGGTCAACATTACCCCAGTTGTGTCCCCATTCCCACCTCAAGGTCCCATCATGTCCAGCATCTCCCATCTGTGTCCCTAATCCCCCTCCCCTGGTAGCCCATCATCTCCCTCCATTTGTGTCCTATTTTCCTTCCCAGGCCCCATCATGTCCAGCATATTCATTTATTTAACTGATTTTATATACCGCTTTATTTCACAGTCAGAGTAGTAAACAAAGATTGTTTACATGGAACAGGTTTTAAAACCTGGAGAATTTAACAAGGTAAACTATGTATTAACAAGTAATTTCTGGGGCATGAGGGGTGAGGGTGACTGTGTTTGAGTAGTTCAGTCCAGTAAGTAGACAAGTCCAGTAAGTAAATTCTTTCTTTATGGGATGTTGTCATAACATAGCTGGAATAAGAGTGCCTTTAGAGACATACAGATGTTAGCGAGATCAGAGTTGGATCGGAGTGAATCAGGTAGCGTGTTCCAAAGGGTAGGAACATATAATAAGAATGCTCTGTTGCAGGTTGACTGGTTGCTTCTTGTAATTGCTGTGAGTGTTAAGAAGGTGTTTTACATACCACTTCATCTTAGTCTGTTATCAGGAGACCAGTGGTTGTGAGGGAGTCAATGGATAATTTTTTTAAGATTTTAAATATCATGAGCAGTGCCTTGTATTGTATTTGATGCACTATCAGTAACCAATGTAGGTGTTTTAGTATCGGTGTAATGTGCTGTGATCTGTGTCATCCTTGTAGAGTACATGCTAAAGTATTTAGGGCCATTTGGAGCAGATGCAGGGTGTATTTGGGTAGGCCTTGATAGATAATATTACAGTAATCAAAATGTGAGAAGATGAGAGCCTGGAAGATGGTTTGGAAGTCAGTTGAGTCAAGTAGTGGATGAAGATGAAGGAGTGTTCATATCTTATGGTAGATGGCTTTAGTGATGTTGCTGATGTGGGATTACATATTCAGTTGCTGGTCAATGGGGATTCCCAGGTATTGAATCTCATGCTTTACCTCAAGATTTGGTGACCTTCACAATAGATGGTGGGATGACTGATTGATCTCTGGTTATGAATAATACTTCAGTCTTTTTACAGTTGACCATGAGGTTTTGCCTAGAGAGCCACTGGGAGATTGTGTAGAAGCAATTCAGTAATTTGGTGTAGTTGGGTTTGTCCGTGGAGAAGGGGTGTATAGTATAATGTCATCTACGTATATATGATAATGTATGCCAAAAAACTGTATAAGGGAGCAAATGGGTTGAATGTATAGATTAAATAATAGAGAGGAGAGTGCTGAACTCTGTGGGACTCCTTGTCTCTGGGTGTACATGTCAGAGGAGTGAGCCCCCATTTTTATTTGTTGCTGGCTCTCAGTTAGATAGGATCGGAACCAGTCAAATGCTTTGTGTTCTAATCCTATTTCATGTAGGCGACTTATCAGGCTGAGGTGATATCCATAAATATTAATATGAAGCCGTTTTCTGTTTTTCAATGCCTCTGATGAGCCTATTCATAAGGGGGGTTAATAGGGTTTCCACTCCATGATGTTGTTTGAACCCATGTTGATGTGAGTCCAGAGGCGCATGGGAGTCTATATGATCCTGGAATTGTTGCTGGCTTGCCTTTTCTGTTACTTTTGCCAGGAGCGGTAGGCTGGATATGGGTCTGTAGGAAGTTATATGTTGCTAGGGTCCAGTTTCCTGTTCTTTAGTATAAGTCTTACAGTTGCTGTTTTGAGAGGCACTGACATTATGGCTTGGCTTAAGAAAAGGCAAATGAAGTTGGCAATAAGGGTGATTAGTCCCAATCATGCAAGTTTGACTTAGCTGGTTGGACAGGGGTCAATAGCTAAAGTTGTAGTGTTTAGGTTTTGGATTATGTTTTCTGTGTGTTCTTGTGTGACGGGATTGAAATGAGAGAGTTTATGTACTGATGTGTTGCTGTTTAGAGAATCTTCTGTGGTAAGAGAGTTTCCTGGGTATTTGTTCTGTAGATAGGATGCAAAGTCCTGCAGGTGTGGGGTACTGGCAAGAGGATGCTCTGTAGGGTCTTTTAGCATGGACTTCACTGTCAAAAAAGTTCTCTAGGCTGATTTAATGAAGAAAGTAATAGCTTTTTACAGTATTCCTTCCGTTTCTGGTTGATCATATTTAGGTGTTCTTGGAGGCTGGACATGTAGGCGTCCTGATCGGTTAGTAGCCTAGTGTGTCACTATTTGCATTCCAACTTCCTGAGTTCTAGTTTGGATTCCTATATTTCTGAGGTGTATCATATGGCTGTGTGGTGCCTCTTGGGATGATTTGTGGACTGGGGGAAGCTGAAAGCCTTGGCTAAAGTGTTATTCCATGTATCAATGAGCATGTCTAGATTGATAGAACTGGGATCAGACTCGAGTTTGAGGAGGATTTCCTCTAAGAAGAATGGAGAGGAAATGGAGACGAACAAAGGACCAAGGTATATTACAAAAGTACAGAACTATGCAAAGTGAATACAACAACACAATCCAGGCCACAAGTACCTGTCAGGTTCCTAAAGAGACACACAGGTTCCACAATGATTGTCCCGGGGATGCAGTATTTTCATGGGTCCTCCTTAATAATGGTTTATGGAATACCTCTTATCTCTTATCTCTCCCTACGTCCCTGCTCGAAACTTGCGCTCTGCCAACAAATTACTTCTATCAATGCCTTTCACCCGCACCACGAACTCCCGACTGCGCTCCTTTCACCTTGCTGCACCATATGCCTGGAAGAGACTACCTGCGTCTGTGTGCCAGGCACCCTCCCTGGCCCTCTTCAAATCCAGATTGAAGACCCACCTCTTCACCGTTGCATTCAGATCCTGACTTCCATCCTCATCTTACTCTAACCCCCGTCAACATTTACGACCAAACTATAGACCAAACTGTACCACACCATACCTTCCGCAGAACTGACTAATGCTCTGTACTCTTCTAACTGACTAATGCTCTGTACTCTTCTAACTAGATTGTAAGCTCCGATGAGCATGACTCTGACGGGCAGGGACTGTCTCATGTATGTTGGCTACCTCTTGTAGGTTAGCTGTGCAGCGCTGCGTGCGTGGCGCTTTATAAGTGCTAAATAGTAGCAGTAGTAGTAGTACTTTTCTCCAGGAACTTGTCCAAACCTTTTTTAAACCCAGTTACACTAACAGTTTTTACTACGTCCTCCAGGAACAAACTCCAAAGTTTGATTAAGTGTTGAGCAAAAAATATTTTCTCTTATTTGTCTTAAATCGGTTGCATTGTAGCTTCATTTTGTGTCCTTTAGTCTGTCTCCTTTTTGATGGCATAAACAACCGATCTACGTATTGTGTGCAATTCTGGAGACTAAACCTTCAAAAGGATATAAACATGATGGAGTCAGTGCAGAGGGTAGCTATCAGAATGGTCGGTGGGCTTCCTCATAAGACATATGGGGACATAGTTAAAGATCTCAATATATATACTTTGGAGGAAAGGCGGGAGAGAGGAGATATGATAGAGACATTTAAATACCTCTGTGGCATTAATGCACAGGAGAAGAGACTCTTTCAATTGAAAGAAGGCTCTGCAATGAGGGGGCATAGGATGAAGGTGAAAGAGGATAGACTTAGGAGCAATATGTGGAAATATTCCTTTATGGAAACAGTGGTAGATGCATAGAATAATCTCCCAGTAGAGGTAGTAGAGACCAGGACAGTATCTGAGTTCAAGAAAGCATGGGACTAACACAGAAAATTTCTAAAGGAAAAAAAGGGGCTATAGTAGTTGGTATGGAAGGGCAGACTGGATAGGTTATATGGTCTTTTTATAACATCATGTTTCTATGTTTCTGTGTCATGGTGCATTTGCACTAGGTCCTGAGTGACTTTTCTCTAGAAGTTTATATTGCTTCACAAAATGCCTCATACTGAGAGGGTTTATGTTGCTGTTACTGAGACAACACAAATCTGAATTTTATTTTTCAGTAGTAAGCTCTATGATGAAATGTTCTAGCTCTGCTTTGCACCCTTGTTGAAGGAGGGACTGGGGGGTGTTATTTGATGCAGAATATGTTTGGATTTAACACTATATGGGGGAGTATATATGTGCTGGTTGACTAAGGAGGGGGCCATAGCTCAATGGGATATGAAGAGTATGACCTCTTGTGCTCCCCCCTCCCCCACTGTGGTCTGCAGGTGCTAAAGCCTGTACTGCTGCCATCCATCAATTACATGTGTAGGTACCAGCAAGTACGCCTGTATGGTGTAAAGTGGGCATATACATTTATTATACTGCTTTATCATTTCAGTCAAAGCGGTTTACATTGTAACTTAAACTTGGTAATGTACATTAAACAGGGACATTGATAACTTGGATGTGTACAATATATGCCTGTGCCTACATGTGTAAAGTTCCAAGTGAAGGCGCTGGTTTTACCAAATGTAGATTTGTAAAATAGCTCCTCCAGCTATGTATTTCTAGGGCCCACATAGATATTTTTGGCATAGTCTTTTGTAAAATACCAGTGGAATTGAGCATGTCCCAAACAGGACACCTCAATTCCAAGCTCAACATCCTATGCAAAATATGGATTCATGTGTCTTGTTCTTAATTAACATCATACGGGCATAGGAGTAAATACTTAAGGGTCATTCTAAGCTGCATTTAGTGGGGATGGATGTCTGGGTTGGACATCCATTCCCGCTAAATGCCAGGACCATATCCCCTACCTAAAGCTCACCACATATACATAGGAGATGTACGGGGAGCTCTGAATGGGGGCGGGAGGGGGTGGGCCAAGGGAGGAGCGAGAGTGGGTGGTGGGTAGGGATGCGACCCTGGACATACAGGGCCGATCCTGAGGTTGGCCCTGTACGCCCGGTGTTGCCAACATGGATGGCTCCAAGGTGGAAAAGGTCCCCCTGGATGTCGGGAGATGACGATGCAGGGCCAGGTCAGTGGAGCAAGGGGGTGTAGGAGCTTTCCCGCAGCCCAACCCTGCCTTTAGAAGGCTGCATTGGGGGTTGGGATGTTGGGAATGAACTTTGTGGCAGCGGTCAGAGATCACTACTCCTTAATGGATCCACGGTGCCATGGCAACAGGATGCCATGGCACCATGGCTCCATGCAGGAGCCGGGGCAAGCCTGTGTGGGGAAACAATGGGACCTCCGACAGTGCAGTATTGGGGGATGGCCTGCTTGTCCAAGCATGGGCCGGCTGTCTTGACCTGATTCTGATCCTGCGGGAACTTCTAGCTCCTGTGGGCTCAGAATCAGGGACTAGACCAGCCCATCCAGATCCTGGACGTCCGGGTGGGCTGGACGTTCCCCCTTTCGAATCGGGCCCTTACTGTATTACTTGCTTCTCAAATGTAAGATAGCTTTACAGCAGCCATCACTAGCCCTATTACAACTACTTCTGAAAGGACATCACATTCACAGTTAACATTTTTCTATTAAGGCCTTACATTTGTAAACGAAAAACACACCCCAAAAACCAAGGACTAGAGCTTTTGTGAGACTGATTCAAAGATGTTGGGATGTATTACCTTTACAGCTTAAGGAAATAGATGACTATTGCTTGTTTTGCCATCAGCTGAAGTCGTTTTAATTGATACATAAATTGTGAGACTTTGCATGACTTCTGGACTGAATTGCAATTATGAATTTGAGTGGTGTTATTACTTAGAAACAGTGGTATAAATTCTGTCCAAGCAGCCGCAGCAGTGCAGGGGGACCCAAGAAGGAAGGGGCCCAGTTGTAGTGTCTTCTAGATCTTTTAAAATTGACTCTTCCTGCTTTGGGGGCTCTTTCAAAATCTGTTGCTTGGGGGCCCTCGATTTGAACTTCTGCCATAGCTTAGGAAGTTAGTTGACTGTGGATTGCTTAAGGAATGAAGTGATCTGAGGTCGTTATCAAAGTATTCTTTTCTGTAGAACCAGTGACTGGGTTGGGAAAAATAGAATTTGTGGGTAAGGCAAAGCAGTTACTGTTGTTTAGTACTTGATATTATTATTATTATTATTGCTATTGTTATAGTGGGATTTTTCATTGGAAGACTTAGGGATAATGGTTAGCCCGGTCCATCTGCTCCTAGGTCCCATTGAATAACATAGAACCTAGGTACAGATAGCCCAGGTTAACCATTAGCCCAGCTTAGTAGACATACCCTATAGCCTAGGACTGGTTTTAATCCTATGATTTGGGTTCTAACCAAGAACCTAGGAATCAAGCAGGTATTGGCGCAAGAAGTAAGCTGTTCTAACTAGAGTAGTATTTTGTAGGATTTGTGGTGTCAAGTCTGGAAACTATTATTATTATTATTATCATTATTATTATTATTAATGCTACATAAGTCTACCAGATATTACTGACTGGATTTGGATCTCTAAGTATTGGACCCTTGGACATTTCTGAAGGGCCTGAGACCCTAAGAAGTATCAGCGAAGGGTAAGGGCTGCGTCAAGTAGTGCTGCTTTTTGTAACCAATGGCTAGAAATTGTATTGGCTTATTTAGTTGCTGGTGCAACAAGGATGCCGATTACTACTGGCACTACTGTTGCCTTTTTCTTCCACCCACAATCACTCATTTTCAATTTGTAAATCTCTGTATTTTGTTTACTTCTTAAGTTGCTTTGCTTCAACCCTACTGTCATCTGCTATTGACATTTCATTTCATTTATTATAGTTCCATACTGTAACACATAAAAGCATAAATGTGGTTTCCATATACAACATCTATAATACATTAAAATACAATAAAATCACATACAAAACTGATATACATACATGTGTCCCCCTGAAGTAATTAACAGCACTCCATCTGCATCAGTTTATTATAAATTCTGTGCAGCTCTGCCCAAGACCACCACACCTATTTATAAAGGTTACATAGAGGCACATTCCATAGAGTGCATCCAGGTTCCCGTGCATCTGATCAGAACAGGATGCACAGAGGTAGATCCAATTTTGATTCCGCAGAGGCTAGAGGTGCCCCGTGGGATCAGAATCAGGTCTAGGCATGTACATGCAGGCCGAGACCTGATTCCGATCAGCTTGCATGTACAGACCCCTGCCCAGCTAACTCAGTCAGGATCCTGAATGGAGCCACGGTGCCATACCCGGCCGCCAACCACATTCTTCTTTCCCCGAAGCCCGACCCCCAATTTGGCCTTCCATGGCCAGGGTCGGGCTGCAGGGAATCCCCTGCACCTCTCACCTTTTGAATGCCTCCCAGGACTGCCATCCCATGACGTCCAGGGGGACTTATTCCACCTCCGAGGTGGAATAAGTCCCCTGTCCAGTTTGCCGACGCCGGACGTACAGGGCCGACCTCAGAATCAGCCCTATATGTCCAGAGCCGCAGACCACCCATGCTCCACCCTCGCTCTGCCTCTGCAACACCCCCTCTCGCCCCCGACTAAGTTTCCCCGTACAAACTTCTTGTTCGTATGGGGAAGCTTCTGCGTGGGACGGAAGGGGGCGAATAGCAGGATGGACTTCCCAATGGGGCATCCATCCCCGCTTTTCACGGGACAGAATAGACCCCATAAGGCTCTTATGTGCCTTTGTAAAAATATTCCCAGAAGCACCAATAATAGTAGGCAAAGGCTGACGTGCACATGTATACCTGTTCGAAAGTTGATGTAAATGTGTGCATATACTCTTCATATGTACTCATGTATTTATACATGTATATTGCAACTCTATCTCCATTCTGCCCAATCTATACCCCGAGGAAAGCATATATGCAAATTGTGTAAAAGCAGGAGAACACTTTCTATTGCACTTTTTATGCATTCCTCATCCACTTATTTTACTACTCATCACCTATGTGTATCCTTACCATTGCCTTAGATTTACCCTAGTCTCTAGTTTGTTGTGTTATCTGTCTCAATTAGATTGTAAGCTCTATGAAAGGATGGACGTCTCTTACATATATATGTACAACACTGCATATGACTTGTAGCGCTATACAAATGATAAACAGTAGTAACTACCCAGCTACTTTTTCAATCAGCCTCTCTCATTATGGCTACTACACCTTTGTAAACAAATGTACTTTCAGCCTCTTTCAGAAGCATAATACATTCTGTTCCACTCACAGAGAGTATAGTACACTCCAAAATCTAGTAGCAATTATTGAGAAGGCATGACAATGATCCACACCTGCTTTTCCTTTTTGTCTTTTTTAGTCTTTTTGCTTTTATGATTATTAATGCTATTTTGTTATTATTTATCCTTCATGTGTGGCACATTACACAGCAAACAACTACTGGAATCATGTAATTGAAAAAGCTATAGAGAAAATGAGCTGGTCGAGATCATGTGGGATTCTAAAATGCAAGCTGACAGTTACATGGAAGGTAACACTAAGAACATAAGAACATAAGACATGCCATACTGGGTCAGACCGAGGTCCATCAAGCCCAGTATCCTGTTTCCAACAGTGGCCAATCTAGGTCATACGTACCTAGCAATATCCCCAAAAGACACAGGTTCCACAATGCTTGTACTGGGTCAAGCATTGATATCCTGGGTCCCTTTTTAATAGTGGTTTATGGACCTTTCCTCCAGGAACTTGTCCAAACCTTTTTTAAACCCAGCTATACTAACAGCCCTTACTACATCCTCCGGTAACAGATTCCAGAGTTTGATTACACGTTGAGTGAAAAAATATTTTCTCTTATTTGTCTTAAATAGTTTACCCTGTAGCTTCATTACATGTCCCCTAGTCTTTCTATATTCTGATAGCGTAAACAATTGATCCACGTTTATCCGTTCCACTCCATTCATTAATTTATAGACCTCTATCATATCTCCCCTCAGCCGTCTCTTTTTGTGTGCAAGTTCAAGCTGCAATTGCTGAGTATTTTCTGTTTAATTCCCCGCAAGATACTGCAGCTTGGGCGTGGTGGGAAGGCTTTAAAGACACTATAAGAGCCATTATCACAAGTTTTGGTATAGTGCAGGCAAGGCTTCGGAAGGAGAAGCGAGATGCCCTGGAGGTACAAATTAAGGCTGGGGAGAGGGTGTTAGCTGCAAGATCTGATCCCTGTGTGTTTTTGCGTCTGCAGCGTTTGCGGTTTCAGTATAATTAGCTCCTGCCAGATGAAGTTGAGCAAAATATTAAGGCACAGAAAGGCGCTTACTATTGGGAGAGCAACAAGGCTGGGAGGTTGCTGGCTAATACTCTTAAGACATGAAGAGAGGCCAGTCGAGTGGCGGCGCTAAGGAGCCCCACGAGGGATGAACTTATAGTTTCAGATGATGGTATAGCAGAGCTCTTTAGATTATTTTATGCTCAGTTGTATTCATCAGAAACTAAATTCTCCCAAGTTGATTTTGATAAATTTGTAAGCAATATTCAGCGGCCCGTTCTGGGTAAGGGCATTTCTGGAATGTTGGATAGACCGATTTCTCAGTCCGAGATCTAGCAAGCCATAAGTTTGGAGGAGTGGAGGAGTGGCCTAGTGGTTGGGGCAAGGTACTTCGGGCCGGAAGGTCGGGGGTTCAAATCCCACTAGAGGACAGCAACCTTGGGCCGGAAGGACTGGGGTTTCTAGTCCCACAGGTGCTCCTTGTGGTCTTGGGCAAGCCACTTAACCCTCCATAGCCCATGTTCTCTGTGTGCTGTGCTTTCCTGTCTAATCAATGTGTCTATACCTCAAAAATTTCCTGTCATGATTTGACAATTTCCAATCTGTAATCAAACCGCTGCTGATCGCTGGAAGTAGCGGTATACAAATGTATACTAAATAAATAAAAATAAATAAGTTCACTGGCTTCAGGGAAAGCAGCGGGTCCCAATGGGCTTCCTGCTGAGTTTTTTAAGGCATTTGCCAAAGATTTAGTTCCCTATATGCAGCAGTACTTTTCGCAGCTAGGTGAGGGGCCCGTGTCTGTGGGTGCCTTCGTGCAGGCAAATGTGATAGTCCTGGAAAAGCCAGGCAGAGATACCCAGCTAGTAGGTAACTACAGGCCAATATCCCTACTTAATGTAGATTATAAGGTATTTGCAACAGTCCTGGCTCAGCGATTAAATGCAGTGATACCTCAGTTGATTCACCCAGATCAATGTGGGTTTGTTGAAGGGCATTCTACGGCTGACAATGCGAGGCTGTTGTGCCATATTTTGGCAGGTGCCGAAAATATAGATAGCCCCTTGGTAGGGCTGTCTTTAGATGCTGAAAAAGCTTTTGACTGCTTAGAGTGGCCTTTCCTGTTTTCGGCTCTTAGATGGTTTGGTATAGAAGAAGGGTTCCTTGGACTGCTTAAGGTGCTGTACACCCACCCGGTAGCAATTGTGTGCGTGAATGCCATCCAGTCTCATGATATTTTCTTGGAAAGGGGCACTCGACAAGGTTGTCCTCTTTCCCCGATACTTTTTAACTTAGCCATTGAGCCACTAGTACTGAGCATTCGGCAGTGTCCAAAAATTAAGGGGGTTCAGCTAGGTAATAGGGAAATCAAGTTGTCGGCCTATGCCGATGATCTTCTTTTATTTACGGATCCTGATTCAGTGCCGCACGTAATTGCACAAATCGGGAGGTACTCCAAGTTCTCGGGCTATAAGATCAACTGGTCAAAATCAGTTGCGTTTCCACTCAACTCATATGTGCATAAGGAAGATATGGGACATTTTTCATTTGTGTGGGAGGCGAAAATGGTAAAATATTTGGGGGTGTATTATTGTTATCCATTAGAGGAAACGATACGGTACAATGCCAGTATGTTATTAACAAAAGTACGGGATATGGTCACTAAGTGGTCCCCTTTAAGTTTGTCCTGGTGGGGGTCGGCTGGAGATGATTAAAATGACTATCGTGCCAAAAGTTAATTATGTGTTGGAAATGCTGCCATGCTTTTTGCCGGTATCTGTGTATCAGCAGGTAGAAAGGGTGCCGATGCAATTTTTGTGGAAAGATAAAACTCCCAGGATTGCTCTTAAAAAACTCAAAGGTAACAAAGAGATGGGTGGGGTAAAGTTCCCTGATTTTCGCTTGTACCATAGGGCGTTCCTGTTGAAGTAGGGTTCCGGTTGGGTAGGGAATGGATCAGCTCAGCGGCCAGTTTGGTTGGATGTGGAGGAGGCCCTACTGGCACCTTTTCCAACCAAGTATCTCCCGGGCATGTTAGTTCCAGATAGTAGGAGACGTCCTCTAATGATAACGGATACACAAATGGCTTTTCGTGCATTGAGCAGCGCCCTGGGTTTGGAGGGCAAGGAGGCCTTCAATCTCCTCCACTTGTGGTACAATCCTTTATTTAAAGTGCAACAAAAAATGTTTGCTTGGTGTAAATGGTACTCCAGAGGAGTTTGGGTGCTTGGACAGTTGATAGAGAAGGGTGTGTGGAAGCCGTTTGAGAGATTACAAGCGGATTATGGTCTCCCGGGCTCGCTTTACTTTCAATAGCTGCAACTTAAACATTGTATAAGTAAGGCTGGGATTGATGTTAGCAGCCTGAGGGAAGGTGTAGGGATTATTGGTACAATACTACGGGCCAGGGAGGGGTTAGTAGGGAAGGGTGGGGCTTTGTATTACTATGATTTACTGAGTCAAAAGCTGCACTTGCAGGTTGTAGGCACATAGCGAGGGTGGGAACTTGATGCTGGGTTTTCTCTTTCTCCGCAAAATTGGAAGAGATTTTGGTCAAAGCAAATGAGAGTTTCAAAGACTGCCGCTATTATGAAGACTTTGTTCTTTTTTGCTCATAGAGCTTATTATACCCCGGTTAGGGTTAGCAGATGGGACAAAGGTGGGAAAACTCAATGCTGGTCTTGCCATTGTGAAAAGGGTACACTCGCTCATATTGTATTTGAATGCTCTTGTGTACAGGTTTTTTGGTATAAAGCCTGGGAGCGGATACAGATAGTCCTGGGATTTAGAGCTCCTCTAACCTGGAGGATTATATGCTTTCGCTCACTGGCTGATATTTCAACACTACCAAAAGACTGTTTCTTTTTGTTGGATTTATGTTAGGAATTGCGATATATTTGATAGTGTCTAATTGGAACCACACTTACGATGTAAACTGGGTGACATGGTGGAACCAAGTTTGTTTGTATAGTAAGTATGAGCAATTGGCTCGTAAAGGGATTCAGCGGATGTTTACCATAGCATCTCAATGGAATGCTCTGCGAGAATTTATGGAGAGTGGGTGTGCTAGATCAGCCCACTGAGTCAGGCAGAGCAGGAGGCTTATGTAACCTTTTTATCATAAGCCTTGGGGATGTAGTTGCAGGATGGTCTGTGATATGCCTATTGAACGAAGATGTCAGTAAGCTCCGGAGGGGTTAGGGGGTGGGGGTGTGGGAGAGGGGGAGGGTAGTGTTATTAGGTATTAAGATTGGGTGGGGATAGGAGGTATTGGGATGTGTCAATAGTCTTGTTGTGTTCTTTGTTCATGTAAATATGCCTTAAATAAAAATATAAAAAACCCCAAACAAAACCTTAAAACTAATAAACAGACAGCAGTTCAGCAGAGAGATGGAGGCATCTAGTCTTTTGCATTGAGTGCCACATATATGATTTTCTCACAGTTGGTGAGGGGTCATACTTGTGCTCTAGGTGCAAGCAGCTCTTTGCCCTCAGAGAATGAGTGCAATCTTTGGAGGCTAGAGTAGCAGACTTGGAGGACATAAGGAAGTCAGAGAGGTACATAGACGAGACCTACCTGGATGTAGTTCTGAAGTCCCACCTCCAGTCTGGCAGCTTCTCAGTTGCCATGGAGGAAAGAGGAAAGAGAACATGTGAAAGGAGAACTTCTGCATACATCTTGTAGCACTAAGCAAATGCTCAGTATGCAATGTGTGCCTTTGAGTCAGTCCTGACTCCTGGCAACCCAGAAGCTCCTGGGTTTTCTTGGCAGTGTCACTGGAAGTAGATTGCCAGGCCTTTCTTCCGAGGCAATGGAGGGTTAAGTGACTTTCCCAAGGCCACAAGGAGTGCTAGTGGGAATTGAACCCTGGTTGCTCAGTAGTATTAGTAATAGTAGTAGTAGGTGAGGCAGGAAGGGATCCTGTTGCTAGGACCTGTCCACCATGAGAGAAAGGTTAGGATGGCTGTTATAGTTGGCAGTTTGATCATTAGGCATGTAGATAGCTGGATGGCTGGTAGACATGAGGATCGTCTGGTAATATGCCTGGCTAGTGCGAAGGTAGCTGACCTCACGCGCCACCTAGACAAAGTTTTAGATACTGCTGGGTCAGAGTCTGCTGATTTGGTACATGTTGGTACCAATGGCATAGGAGAATGTGGGAGGGAGGTTATGGGGATAAATGTAGGCTTTTAGATAAGAAAGTGAAATCCAGAACTTCTAGGCTAGCATTCTCTGAAATGCTTCCTGTTCCATGTGCAGGCAGAGCTCCAGAGTCTCAATGAGTGGATGAGACGATGATGCAAAGAAGGTGGTTTCGGATTTGTTAGGAACTAGGCAATGCTCTGGGGAAAGGAGGGGCTCTTCCGAAGGGATGGGCTCCACCTTAACTGGGATGGAACCAGGCTGTTGGCATTAACCTTTAAAAAGGAGATAGAGCAGCTTTTAAACTAGATAATAGGGGAAAGCCTACAGACACCCAGGTGTGCATGTTTCAGAAGGATGTATTCTTGAAGGATATTAAGAAAGAGGGACATTAGGGAATCCCAACAGAGAGGTTCCAATAAAGATAAAAGTAACCCAGATGTCCTTTAAGTACAGAGCTGAAAGTTTCCAAAGTACCCCTATCAACTGATAACCAGATTAACACGAATAAAATACAACATCTACATTGCCTGTATGCAAATGCTAGAAGTCTAAAAAATAAGATGGGAGAGCTAGAATATATAGGACTTAATGAAAGGTTAGATATGATTGGCATCTTAGAGATCTGGTAGAAGGAGGACAATCAATTGGACACTGTGATACCTGGGTACAAATTAAATTGCACAGATCAAATTGGTGGAGGGGTTGCACTCTATCTTAGAGAGGGCATTGAGTCACATTGGATTAAAATTTTGCAGGAGACAAAATAAACTGTAGAATTTCTATGGAGAGAAATTCCATGTAAAAAGGGGAAGGCAATAGCAGTGGGGGTGTGCTACTGACCACCTGGCCAAAAAGAACAGATGGATGATGAAATGTTGAAAGAAATCAGGAAAGCTAACAAACATTACAACATAGTAATAATAGCTGATTTCATTTACCCCAGTATCGACTGGGTCAATGTAACAGCAGGACATGCTAAGGAGATAATTTCTAGATTAAATAAATGACTGCTTCCTGGAGCAGTTGGTTCATGAACCAACAGGAGGGGACACTATTTTGGACCTGGCCCTTAGTGGAATGCAGGATCTAGTGCAAGAGATAAGGGTGTTGGGGCCACTTGGCAAGTGATCATAGCATGATCATATTTGATTTAATGAATGGAAGAAGGACGGCAAGGAAACCCACAGTACTACCATTTAACTTTCAAAAGGGAGACTATGATAAAATGAGGAAAATAGTTAAGAAAAAAATAAAAGGAACAGCTGCAAAGGTTAAAGATTTACATCAAGCATGGATGTTATTTAAAAGTACTATCTTAGAAGCCCAGAACAGTTATATTCCTCGCTTTAAGAAAAGCGGAAGGAAGGCCAAAAAACTGCCAGCATGATTTAAAGCATCTTTCAGGGGGAAAAAAGGACCCCAATGATGAAAACAGGAAACAACATAAGCATTGGCAGGTTAGATGCAAGGCATTGATAAGGCAGGCAAAGAGAGAATTTGAAAAAAAGCTTGCTGCGGAAGCAAAAACACATAATAAAAATGTTTTCAAGTACATTCATAGCAAAACACCTGTGAGAGAGTCAGTTGGACCACTGTATGATAGAGGGATAAAAGGGGTGCTAAGTGAGGACAAGGCCATAGTGGAGAGACTGAATGAATTCTTTGCTTTGGTCATTACTGAAGAAGATATAAGAAAGTTACCTATGCCTTTAATGGTATATAAAGGTCATGTATCAAAAGAATTGAAAGAAATATCAATAAACTTGGGAAGATGTATTACAATATTTGATAACTTGAAGAGTAGCAAATCACTTGGACCAGATGGTATACAAGAGTGTTGAAAGAACTGAAACATGAGACTGCAGACCTACTATTAGTAATCTGTGAACTATAACAGTGAGAACAAAAAGTATAGCAGGCATTGATATCCTCATGATTGAAAACAAACCCATAGTATTCTTCCTAATATACAGATCCCCTTCGTCAAGCCCAAAAGACCTATCATTCATACTTGAAACACTCTGCTCAAACACCCCACCCTACAAACAAATAATTCTATTAGGTGATCTCAACCTGAAAACAACTCCCATAGGAACTATGAAAGCATTCTTAGATGCAATGGGTGCACTAAATAATGAACAAATTATATAGAAACCCACACATATAAGAGGAAACACATTGGATCTCATATTCAAATGCAGAGAAACAGTGTACAAACAATCCTACCAGACCATTAAAATTCAGCCTGTCTCTTGGTCAACTTCACCATATAATGCCAAGCCCTAAACAACAATATTCCATCTCCTGCTGCACCCTGAAGATATCACAAATTTGACAAGAAGTTGTTCCTGGAGGAAATTACACCTCAACTTATGTCTGACACCATAGACTTTGACACACTCATAGAGAATTGGAACACAGTCATAATAAAAGCAGTGACTGAAAAAGACAACACACGAGTACCTAGAAAAAATAAGAGGAGTGCGATATGGTATACACAAGACCTCAGAGACCAAAAAAGCAGCTGAAAAAACTGGAAAGGACCTGGAGATAAAACAACATAAAACACAAATAAGTTACTTGAAAAAGCTAGAAGAATACTGTGAATCCATTAACAGAAATGAAAAAGAATATCACTCAAAACTCATCATGACTGCACTAAACAAACCCAGAGAACTCTTCAGTATAGTTATATCCCTAGCCAAACCCCAGGTGCAAGATGAGCCTATACTTACAGCAGAAGCAATAGCATGGCACTACATGGGAAAAAAAGGGAAAGATCTCCACACCGACTGCTCTAACTACAGAAATCAACTCCACGCCTATCTCAGAATGGACAACATTCTCAAAGATATCCTCAAGGCACCTATAGAAAATAATAGCTTACCTAAATACAATCACATCAGCCTTCAAACCCTGCCCAGTAAGCTGCGTAAAAGTAACATGTGAGGAACTGTAATACTGTAATACTCAAAATAGTACAGTTATGCCTGAAAACAGGTTACATGCCTAAAGATCTAAAAACTTCATCAATACGCCCTATCTTAAAAAACTCAACACTCAATAAATCAGACCCCAGTGCATGCAGACCAATTTCTAGCCTACCACTACTAGCAAAAATAACAGAAAAAAAATAGTCCAAATTCAACTACAAGAGCACGTTGAAACACATTCTCCACTCGACTTGCAACAACACGGCTTCCAGAACAACCATGGAGCAGAGCACTCTTGGATAAGATGATAAGGGGGCTTGACGATCGAAAAACAGCCTTCATTTTGATATTTCTAGATATAGACTCTGCATTCAACTCCATAAACCACCATCTGGTACTTACCAGACTAAAAGAAATTGGAATCAAAGGAACACTACAACAATAGTTTGCATGTTCCCTAACAGACAGAAAACAGCAAGAAAAATAGGTCCCAACTCATCCAAGCCATATCCTCAACTACAGGGAATTCTGCAAGGTTCCATGCTAGCAGCACTTTTTTTTAACCTCTATATACAGCCCATCTGCAAAGTAATCCAAAAACATAACATCTACTACTACTATGAGGATTATGTTGTATACCGCATTAGACACTAGCAATCCCAATCAGGCAAAGATAAGTGCATGCTTTGATGAAGTAGCATCATGGCTATCTGGGCACGATCTGAACATAAACTATAAAAAAACAGCGGGACAAAACTTTCATTCCTCTAAAAATGTTTAAAGTAAAAGATGCACACCTGGAGATCAAAAATGAGATCAAATACTTAGGCGTCACAATCGCTAGACAGCTAACATGACCAGCCATATTAGCAATATTACAAGAGCAATATACTCCAAAATAAAAGCATTACAACACCTATGACCCCTCTTGTCCACTAATGACTTCCGCACAACGCTCCAAGCAATAGTCTCCCCCACTTGGACTTCAGTAATGGAATACTTACCAGCCTCCCAAAGCAAACAATACAACGCTTCCAGTTGGCACAGAACAATGCCGCCTGAACCATCACACAAACCTCAGTAAGAGAACCCATCACCCCAGTACTGGAAAAACTTCACTGGCTTCCAATAAACAGCAGGATAAAATATAAAAACTTACATACTATCTTCAAGACCCTGCAGACTGAACCTTCTACCTACTTAAGAACACTCCTAAAGGCCACCCCAGCAAATAGAGAAAGGTAAAACCCAGACCAGAAACTCCCTGACCACCCCAGCAGAATTCCTTAGAAGTAACTCTTCTACATCCAGCAGATCCTTTTACTCTTTATCACCCAGGACTATGAAACTCACTCCCGAAGAAAATATCCACAAAAGACCACCAAGTATTCTGCAAACTCCTAAAAACATGGTTATTCCAAGAATACTTTGAAGAGTCACCTGATCAATACCCAGAACACTACAGGGGACTCCTAGCGAAGTCTGAATCCCATACTAGCTAGACTACACCCTACCCATAATATTATAGATACCTAAATTTTTAAGATTTACAAAAATAAATCAAGAATACATTCTTGAACGGAAATAGAAATGGATCTCGTAACATCAAGCAGAAAAACAATGTGTACAGTTAAACACAATTGTCCCCAAAAGGAAATAACACTAATAATCCACCTCCCTCTAGCCCTCGAAAATAGGGGGATACAATAATGTTGCAATAATCCAAACCATTATATTACGAAGAAACAGGAGGAGCTAAGCAGTGAGATATATAAATCACTCAACCGGAACAGACAGGATATCCACCCCCCCTCCAGAAACCCGGGCATTAATAAAGCTAATCAATTGGGAGGGTTCAAAAAATATATAGGAATTAGATTGATATTTAATCAAACATTTGCAGGGAAATTTAAGGAAAAATAACCCCCCCAACTGCTGTATCCCAGGACGCAATAATAAAAATTCACGTCTCCTCCTCTGTTATAGATACCTAAAAGTATTGGACACTATTATACAAACTCAAGTTCACAAAAAAAAAAAGCCTGTTATTGCTAATGTAACCTGTAATGCAAATAATAACTACAATGTATATAGTTACCTGTTCTTTAAATATTATAAGGGATTAGGAATCACTTGATTGTAAAAGGTTAATTGTTATTGTAATTTTTTAATTCTTCCATGTAAACCGCCTTGATTTACTGATGTAATTTGAGGGAGGAGTGGCCTAGTGGTTGGGGCAAGGTACCACAGGCCAGAAGGTCAGTGGTTCAAATCCCACTAGAGGACAGCAACCTTGGGCTGGAAGGACTGGGGTTTCTAGTCCCACAGGTGCTCCTTGTGGTCTTGGGCAAGCCACTTGACCCTCCATTGCCCATGTTCCCTGTAAAATAGTTATCTCCAAGTTATAATGCCCTGTTCAATGTAATTTCAGTTTGTTCAATGAAAACCACCTTGATATCATGAAATGCAGTATATAAGAAATGTTAAATAAAATAAATAAATTTATTAGCATTTATATACCACTTTTTCTATAAGATCAAAGGTAGTTTATATTGAAACAAGGTCAGATACATATAACAGTTTGAACTATGTACAATAAACATTGAACTTAATTTAATAACATGTAAAATGATTAGTAACTATGTACAGTAGATAGTACCATTGAGTAAAATTTTAGGTCTGGGGTGATTTAATGTGGTTTGTGTGATAAATTTGGTCCTTTATACAGAGGACTGGATGTGGTCTGGGTTGGGTGGTTCCAATAGGCTACCAAAATGTTGCCTGAAGAGGTGGGTTTTTAGTTTTTTGTGGAATGTGGTAAGGTCGGTGGTTTCTCTTAGGTCAGCCGGTAGGGCATTCCAAAGCATGGGGACATAGTGTGAAAATGCTCTAATGTTTGTGGTTTTATTGGCTTTTTGGAAATCTGAGGGGGTCATCAGTTTATTTTTATTGCATCCTTGTTTTTATCACGTCTCTTCATGTTTACTGATTAGGGAGGGGAGGTGTGAGGGGGCTATCTTAGGAGCTTGAACGCTGTCATCAGTTTTTGCAGTGCACACAGCTTTGAACTGGGAGCCAGTATAATTCATATAATACTGGTGTTTGCGTGCCATGCTATTTGTGCTGCAACATGTTGAAACATTTGGAGTGGTTTTAAGCTCTGTTTGGGTAATACTTGCAGTGCGCTATTGCAAAACTCTAAGGGGCATGTTTACTAAACATTCCTAACGTGCGGGGCCGTGCTAGTGTGCCTGTGCCATATAAGGAGTGGGCGGTTCAGGCAGAAAATAGAAAAAAAACGGTTGTAAGCAACCGGACGTGTGTGCGTCGCGCTAATGTGCGGGGGTCGACATTAGCGCGTGGAAAGGCAAAGTGGCGCGCTGCTGAGTATACAAAACAACAGAGCCGTGGTACAACGGTGAAGACACTGACCAATGGTGCAGGGGCCATGGGTTCAATCCCCCAGTGTGCGCAACGACAAAGGTCAGCTGAGGCAGTAACTGTAATGATTAACATTGTTTTAGGAGGCAAATTAATTTGGAACGGCATAAGGCGGCGCACAGTTATTTTTGGGCGGCAGAAGGCGGCGCACAGTGCTTTTTGGGCGGCATAAGGCGGCGCACAGTTATTTTTGGGCAGCAGAAGGCGGCGCACTGGTCCCCTTGGGCGGCAGAAGGCGGCACGCTGATAGGCACAAGGCGGCGCACTGATGCACAAGCACAGGAACAGAGCCACAGCACAATGGTTAAAACACTGACTAATGGTGCAGGGATCAGGGGTTCAACTCCTCACAATGCCCAGTGAAAAATGCCTGCTGAGGCAGTATGTATTATGTTGTGGAGTGCTGTAGGAGGCTGTATAATTTTATTTTGTTATCACTACTAGCAAACGCACTCTCCCAGCATGTTAACATACGGCGGCCCATAAGGCACATGTTACAGTGCACTGTTCGCCAAGGCACCCTTGAATGACCCCTATAGGGCAGCATGTATGTTGCGACACAGGATAATGTATAGTGCACCCTATAGGGATGGCAACCATAAGGTGGCCTACAGGGCGCCCTATGAAGCACCCTCAGAGGCACCTAATGGGTATAGTAAGCTGAGGGTGGTCTTGCCGGCATAGACATATGTACAGTAAATAAAAATAAAGCTGTGGACAGCCCTACCAAAGGGCCCCACTGTGGGTTTGAACCCATGACCTCTGGCTGCACAGGCAGTGATGTAACCATTGCGCTACAGCTCCATAGCTGTAAGCAGGGCCCTGGCTGGCTGCAGATAGCCTACACGTCACCTCACAGACAGTCTGCTGGTGGCAACAGGATAGGGTTAGGCCACCCGTACCCATGATGCACTGCACATGCAAATTAGCTGTCCGCAGATGGACACAAGATGGGGAATGCACCCCCACAGCACCTCAGCCCTGTTGGGGGAAGTGACCGGGTGCACCCACACAGCACCTTGGCCTAGTAGGGGGCACTGACCGGGTGTTTTACTGGCACAGAGTAGCCACACACCGTTACATCGTGCGGGTACTGTGCTCACCCTGAGTGTGCAATGAGGTGGCCAGGACCAGGTCAACAACACCTGCCAGGGCTGATGGAGGCCAAGCGGGCGTTCCAAAGCAGTGTTAATGTGTAAGATAGCTAGTTTCTGCACAAACACCATGGATATCCCTGTCTGCCGCCATCAGGCACTTTCTCCCCCCCCCCCCCCCCCGTGGCAAACATGGTCCCCATCAAGGGATCCACACTCTACCTCCCTGCAAAGGTGGCAGTAGAGGGCAACATCAACCCCAGTCCTGCTGAGGAACACCACCACCCCCCCCCAGGCAAGCAGCTCCATACACAACCATAACACAATAGCAGACAGACATAAGCCCAAGGTATGGTAAGCTGCACTCCACCACCAGATATTCCCCTGCAGCAAGCCAACAGCCACTGCACCCTGCAAGCCATTATAGCAAGACATTTACCAGCTACAAACAGTCTGCTGGTTAGTCCATAGTGCATGTTCCCAATGGAGATGCATGCACCCAGAACTGGGCTGTCTGCATACACAGCAAGCAGATAGATCAGTGACTGGGCCCCAAAGAGAAACCCATATCTATCACATGAGAGAACTACTATACAGCACTATGGGGGGGCCTAGCCATGCTGTGGTCACTGCACAGTCAGGGTGAGCGTGATCCCCCAGAAGGACATGCTTTGGCCACCCTGTCTGTGTAGGTGGTGGCCGGACACTACAATATCCCAGCCAATGTCCCTGCCAGGGCCCTATGCCCAGTGCAGATGCATCCTGGCCACGCCACCCTGCCCTGGCTATACCCATGGTACCTTGCACCTCATTATGCACATTGACTGGCCAATACTGGCAACAGTGCTGGCAGTGCGGGCTGTTGAAGGGGCTTGCAGCCAACACCCACTGTATAGACAGACACACACTTCCACACCTCTGCCATCATGGTGCTACGATTGAGGGGGTAAGTAGCCTTGCCCACCAAACCGGTCCTGAGCACGGCAAGGCATGGATATGGTACGCATTACAGCTGGTGGTCACTCCCCTGGGTGGTAAGCACCGTCAGAGGCCAGGCCTGGAGCATGCCCCGCAAACACCTAA
The DNA here is from genome assembly GCA_033557465.1 of Ichthyophis bannanicus. Lineage (NCBI taxonomy): Eukaryota > Metazoa > Chordata > Amphibia > Gymnophiona > Ichthyophiidae > Ichthyophis > Ichthyophis bannanicus. The sequence continues at coordinate 1,711,463,629 of CM066031.1, read as the reverse complement.
CAGATTGTTTGGATGGGGTCAACTAGCAGTATGTACGTAACGTATGGATAACTGCCTGCCTGTGCTCCTAGCAAACGTCTCCGAGCTGTGTACCGTTTACCTCAGGTGTAGGGTGACATTGGTAAGTTATGCAAGTGCTCGTTTTGGGTGCTGCATGCACGGTCCAATGTTCTGCCTTTCCAGGAGACATTGGCCAATGGGGCCTGTGGGTGTGGGTGTGTCTGCCCTTGATGGCTGCTGCTTTACGGCACAGATTCCCAACTCCAGTCCAGGTTTGCATCACACTGCTCGGGTTTTCCTGCTATCCCTCATGAATATGCATGGGCTACATCTACATGCCATGGGGGTGGTGCATAGATATACAGCACAGGCATTTGTATGAGTGTCAGCATGGAACCTGACTGGTGTGTGGCCCACCAGGACTGCATTTGGGTGATTCTGCTCTAGGTACTGCCCCTGTTCATGGTGTCTGTGCTCAGTGGGGTAAAAGATAGATGTCTTACCATTGCATATGTCCCCGCCATGAAAGGTGTGTCCTTACTATCACTGTTTAGTTGTGGGAAAAATATGTGGGCAGGATTGGCAGTAGCCCCAGCTGGGCTTTGAACCTGTGGCCTTCTGTTCTTGTATGCACTGTCTGTGTGCACTGCACCACTGTGTAGCCACAGATTGGTTGGATTCCCTGGACTGTCCATGACTGTGGATCCGGCAGGACCTGTCTGTTGCAGTGGACTGTGCCAGCCTGCACATGGCTAGGCCTCTGTCTTCTGTGGTTAGCAGCCACTGCCCCCTGCACCACATGTACTTGTCCGCCAACATGCTGGCATGAACTTCTCTCAGAAAAAGCAGTTGACCTGATTGCAATGTGGCAGTATGGGACTGCATTTGGGGGACTTGGCTGTAGGTAATGCCCATTGTTGTGGTGTGTGTGCGGTGTTGGGTAAAATATGGGTGTTTTCCCCATGCATACAGGAGTGTCTGCGCTATCTTTATTTAGTGGTGGGTAAAATATAGGGACTGGGCTGGTAGGTGCCCCAGCTGGGTTTTGAACCTCTGCCCTCTGGTCCTAGAGGTAATGACTCTGTCTGCTGTACCACACTTTGGCCACAGAGACAGTGCAGCCCCTGGAGGCAGTAAGCCTGGCAGGATGGAGTCACAAACCCTGCTCTACGCAATTCTACTGTGGGCATATACACCCTGTCTGGTGACAAACGTGCACATAAACCACGGAAATGACCACGGGAAATGTGGGACAAAATATCACCACGCTGGGCAACAGTGATATTAATGGGCAACCATAGCAAACACTCCCAGGAAAGCTCCAAAACGTGGAAATGGTTTTTGGAAGAGTCTCCTCTCAGTAGACCCTTCCAAAATTCATTTCTTTTTTCTGGAGCTTTGTGGGTGTGATTTCTGTATTTGTCCATCACTATAACTGTTCCCCAGCTGAATTACTATTTTTAATAGTTCTGTTGTGGTCATTTTCTATTTTTATGTTCACTTTTGTGCTGTGCACATATATCACACTGCTCACGTTTTGCTGGTTTCCCCGGTTTTCCTGTACATTGCTGACGGAAATGGTTTCTCTTCCCTTTAAATGCTTTCTACCGCGAGTGTTTCACTCGCGGTAGTTTTTACATGCAAATTCGGGCCCGATACTGTGCGGGGAGCCTCTCCCCTCCCACTCTCCACCCATTGACCCCGTCCCTCCGCCCCTCCGGAGCCTTCCTCCGCCCTCCTTTTGCCGTTCCACGCCTCTATCGGACATTTGCGGGCCCGCACTTGTACGGGGCCCGTTAGTGAGCCGCGTACCTGTGCGGGGGTGACACGCACGTGTGCGGGGCGTTTAAACGCGTTTCTGCGCGTTTCAGTGCCGCGTTGCCGTGCGCTATTTTGCGGCGCGCTATTTTGCGGATTTTAGTAAACATGCCCCTAAGTGAGGTGTGATCAATGCTTGGAGCACTGATCTGAAGTTATGGTTGGGGAATAGAGGGCATAGTTGTTTTAACATTTTGAGTTTAAAGTTGATTTTTTTAGTTGTGAGTTTTATGTATGTGGACATGCTGAGAGTCTGGTTGAGGGTGACCCCTAAGTATTTTACTTCATTCTTTATTGCTATCAGTGTCATTGATTGTGATGGTTTGGGGAAGAGGGTGAAACCCTGGTTTCTGGTGATGTAAATTGATTCAGTTTTACTGGGGCGGTATAGAAAAGCCACATAAATAAATAAATATCACTGAGATGATCTGTAGTACCTGAAGGTTGGAGAGTGGCCAATGTAACTCAAATTTTTAAAAAGGGTTCCATGGGTGATCCTGGAAACTATAGACCGGTGAGCCTTCTGCATTCTCATATTCGTCCCCCATCCTCTGTAACTCTTTCTTCCTATTCTAAAATCACTGAGGAGTAAACTGCTCATCTTCTCTCCTCTTCCAAACTTATTACCTGTTCCTCTGATCCCAATCCCACCCATCTACTATGCTCTGTCTCTTCCACTGTAATCCCTTCCATCCAGGGACGGCTGAAGGCAATCTGCTGCCTGAGGCGAGGGATGAAATGGTGCTCCCCCTGGAATGGGGGGGGGGGCTCTCTCAAAACAGGGACTGAACCAAACCAAAAAAGCCAGTTAGATAACATGGAGGAAATGCAAGATGTTCGCACACCAAGGAACTAAAAGAAAGAACGAGAACCACAGCACAGTTTATAACATCAAAGTATAACTCATTTTTATTTTGTTGTTATAAACATAGAAGCATGACAGCAGAAAAGGACCACATGGTCTATCTAGTCTGCCCTTCCATATCAACCACTACAACAGTCCCCTTTTTTCCTTTAGAGATCCTCTGTGTTTGGTCCCATACTTTTTTGAATTCAGATACTGTCCTCATCTCTACCACCTCCATTGGGAGACTATTCCATGCATCTACCACTCTTTCTATAAAGAAATATTTCCGCATATTACTCCTGAGTCTATTCTCTTTCACCCTCATCCTATAATGCCTCGTAGCAGAGCTTGCTTTCAATCGAAAGAGGCTCTCCTCCTGTGCATTTTTGCCACGGAGATATTTAAACATCTCAACTCTATCCCTCTTTTCCTCTAAAGTATACATATTAAAGAGTGGAGGAGTAGCGTAGTGGTCAGAACACTGGCTTGGTAACCAAACAACCATGGTTTAATTCCCACTAGCACTCCTTGTGGCCTTGGGCAAGTCACTTAACCCTATGTTGCCTCAGAAGAAAAGCCTGGCAATCTACTTCCAGTGACACTGCCAAGAAAACCCAGGAGCTTCTGGGTCACCAGGAGTCAGGAAAGGCACACATTGCATTGTATACATATTAAGATCCTTTTGTCTGTCCTCATGTGCTTTATAGCGAAGACCACTAACCATTTTAATAGCCACCCTCTGTACCGACTCCAACTTGTTTATATACTTTTGAAGGTGCGGACTCCAGAATTGCACACAATACTCCAAATGAGGTCGCACCAAAACTTATACAGAGGTACTATCACCTCCTTTCTTATGCCTGCCATTCCTCTCCCTATGCACCCAAACATCCTTCTAGCTTTCGCCATTGCCTTTTCTACCTGTTTAGTTACTTTAAGATCATCAGACACAATTATGCCTAGGTCCCACTCTTCTTTTGTGAACAGAAGTACTTCACTCCCTATACTATATTGCTCCCTTGGATTGTTGCAGCCCAAATGCATGACTTTGCATTTTTTAACATTAAATCTCAGCTGCCAAATTCTAGACCATTCTTCAAGCTTAGCTAGATCCCTCCTCCTGTTATCTGTACCTTCCTGGGTGTCTACTCTATTGCAGATTTTGGTATCATCTGCAAAGAGGCAAACCTTACCCGACAGCCTTTCTGCCATATTATAAACAAAGATGCTAAAAACAATCGGACCAAGGACAGATCCCTGCGGCACACTACTGGTAATCTCCTTCTCCTCAGAGTGAGCTCCATTTACCTGTACCCTTTGTCACCTCCCACTCAACCAATTTCTACCACAAGCAGTAAATTTAGGGTCCATCCCTAGGGTGCTCAGTTTGTTTATAAGTCGCCTGTGCGGAACAGTGTCAAAAGCTTTACTGAAATCTAAATACACCACATCTAGGGCTCTCTATTGGACTAACTCCCTGGTCACCCAGTCAAAGAAATCAATCAGATTTGTCTGATAAGACCTGCCTCTGGTGAATCCATGCTGTCTCAGATCCACTAATCCATTGGACTCCAAAAACCTCACTATTTTCTCTTTCAGCAGAGCTTCCAATAATTTACTCACCACTGAGGTTAATCTAACTGACCTGTAGTTTTCAACCACATCCTTACTTCCGCTTTTGTTTATTGGAACCACACGTTCCTCTCTCCAGTCCTCTGGCTCCACTCCCAACTCCAATGAGGCATTGAAAAGATCAGTCAGTGGAGCTGCTAGAATTTATTTATTTTATTTTGTTTATTTGGCATACATTTATACACCGCTCCTTCCAGTGATCAGAAGCGGTCCATCATTGTACAAGACAGGGGGAGGGGACAAGAGAAGGGAAGGAAGAATGTCCCCTAGTTCCCTCAGTATTCTTGGGTGTATCCCATCTGGTCCCATAACTTTGTCTACTTTAAGTTTAGCTAGTTTCTCACGAACACAGTCTTCTGAAAATTGTTCAAGATGCCCCTCGCTTCTGTTACTGTTTGTGGGTGTTTTCTGAAGTCCTGCTCCTGGTTCTTCATCTGTGAACACAGAACAGAAATATTTGTTAAGCAAGTCCACATTATCCTCATCAGCTTCTACATATTCCTCCCCTTCATCCTTGAGTCTGACAATATCACTTTTGCCCTTCCTCTTCTCACTAACATATCTGAAAATTGCCTCCCCACATTTTATTGCAAATGGCTATTTACTCCTCTTTTTGAAACTTTGCTTTCCTGACTACTTTGCTAGCTTATCTAAGTTTTTCCAAATATAAATGCTTGTCTTCCTCTCTCTGTGATCTCTTGTATTTCATGAAGGCCTCCCTCTTCATCTTTTCAGCTGCTTCTTTCGAAAACCATAGCGGTCTCCTTTTCCTTTTACCTTTATTTACCATTTTAAAAAAAAGTTGGTTGCCCTTAAAATATCCCCTTTCAGTTTTGCCCACTGTTTTTCTACATCCCCCAGCTTTTCCCATCCCACTAACGACTCCCTGAGGTATTGGCCCATCTTGGCAAAGTTTGTTTTCCTAAAAAGCAACAAACCTTGCCCTGTGCAAGTGGTGCAGTTGCACAGGGTGCAAGAGGACTAGGGACACAACTCTGCTTGCCTGCCCCGCCCACCCACCCACATTGCCCTACCGCCTCCGCGAATTTTTGTTTTCTCAGAGGTGGCAGCGGCAGCAGAAGTGAGGCAGACCCATGTTTCTAGGCAGGTGGGTCCCTCCCCCTGATGTAGGTCACATCAGAGGAAGGAGGGACCAGGCCAGCCATGCAAACGTGGGTCTTTGCAACTCAGTGCCATGACCACCATACAGAGCAGCCCACTTCAATAGAGGAGTAACAGACCTGGCACTCTTCCTGCACCTTATTTATGTATCCTCAGTCCTGCCCTCTCATTCATCCAGCCTCACCAACCCCCAACAGCCTTCCCCATTCAACCTACACTCACATTCCACTCCACATCATATCCAGCCCATTTAACTCACTCCAACTCTCACACAACCACTCCCCCCACCTCTCACTCCCCATCCTCTCTCCTTTCCATACCCACTTTCATTCCCTTAAACCAACAGCATACACAAATCAAGACACTTCATAGTCCCAATATCAGTCCAGCTTTATCAACCAGCATTTCAGATTTCCACTGCATCCTTCTCTAATATCAGTCTCATCTTCCTCTGCTTCTTAGCCACAGTTTTCTATTTCTCACACTGGATTTTTTTGCACTTTCATGTCCTCTGGCAGCTCCATCTCTCCAAGGCCCAACTCTTTTAAGACTTTTACCACTTCCTTTAATGTCACCACTTTTCTTGTAACTCCATTGGCAAAGATAGCAATACCAAATAGAAACAGCCAGTGGTACCTTGCATTTTCTCTCTGGAGCCTTGCAGTAATGACATGAAACTCCCTTCTTCTTTGCAGTGTAGCTGGAGCAAGATCAGCATAGATTGCCACCTTGTGTCCTTCCCAATCAAAGGTACTCATTGACATAATTTTCACTGCAATTTGCTCTTTTACAGCATACTTATGCAAACAGATAATGATATCTCTTGACCTCTCTCCCCAGGTGGGCCCCAGGGCCCTGTGTACCCATTTTAACTTGATTTTGCCTGACCACAGCTCCTCACTACCCAATCTCAGCAAAAGTTTGCAAACTTCTATAACTACCCGCTTACAGTCCTCATATTCACCAGTCTCGGGCACCTCACAAATTCTACTGTTGTTTCGTTGCTGCTTGTTCTCCATATCTTCAATTTTAAAGGCCAACTATTCTCTCCCTTTCTCTTCCATCACTGATCTTTTTTTTTTTTTTTTTTTAATTTTATTTATTTATAATTTCCAACAGCACAACCTTAGCAACAGAAAACAGAAACCATAACAGCAAAACAGACCCAACCCACCCACCCTCCCAGTCTCCAATGGCCATCGACACCAGTAGTTTCTACAGAGCAATAACTCCACCCACAGGACATGAATACCAATTAGCTAACACATTCTGGATCAAGCAGAAACATCTCCCCAGCAGTGGTCTGGCACCCTGGAACACACTCCAGCCAATGCTGCATAATCGTCTAACCACTTCCACTTGCTCTCCAAATCCAGTTGAAGAGCAGACCGCCCCTTCTGGCACCTCCGTCCTTGCTTGCAGCCCCATGCCTTTTCATAGCTGGCATAAAGAGAAACCAAATTCCACCAGTGGTTGCTCTCCAGCTTACTAGCATCTTTCCAACAGATCAGGATTAGCTTTAGAGCAACAGCAATCAAAAAATTAAACAGAAAGTGCTTTCTTTCTTTAGAGGCAGAGATGGGCATGCAGACCAGAGAAAAACCAAATCCCATGACAGAGGTGCCCGAAAGGAAAGTATCGTCTGTATTAGACCCCATACCTCCCGCCAGAAAATCTGTACGCTAGGGCAATCAAACATCATATGTTGCAGTGTGCCTAAGGACGCTGAGCACGTCCAACAACGAGCCTCTACTCCAGGAGCCCAACGAGAGAGCCGATTGGGCGTCAAATACGCCCTGTGAGAGAGAAAATATAATGACTGGGTAATTGCTGCGGCGCAGGAGACTCTATTCGCCCTAGACCAGAGAGTAGACCAAAGCTGGGGCGGAATAGTTAAATTTATCTCAGCTTCCCAGCATTTTCTTAGACCAGTTAACGAGGCGGACCATACATTCCTAAGAGTCGCATAAAGTTTTGAGACTGCCCCCTTACCCTCCAAACAGGCAAGCAACAACTGTTGCAAACCCCATTCCTTCGACAGATTAGCAACAGCAATCTTTGCCTGCATTAGACAGCTTCTCAACTGGACCCATTGAAACCGACAGCTATCGGGTAGATCAAACTCCCTGACGAGTGCCTCCCAGGATTTCCAACACCGGAGATGGGCTATATGGCCCAACGTCCAGTTACCCTTATCTTGCCAGCACCTCCAAGAGATCATTTTACCCCCAATCCTAAATCTAGGATTATGCCATATAGGGAACTCCCTGGATACGGGATTCTCACCAGCCATTATCTCTGCTAGGCCAAAGGAAGCTCTCTGAGTGGCTAAAATAGCAGGAGAGACCATACAGGTAGCAGGAAGCTTCATTACGAGCAACAGCTGGAGAGGGACACGAGAGACCATCCTCTTCTCTACTTCTAACCAAACCGGGCTTAGCTCCTTGGCAGGCACCAAGCACCAAAGTGCTCCCTGCTTCAGCAAGAGGGCCTGGTGGTAAGCCCGAAAATTAGGGAAATTAACTCCCCCCTGTTCCCTACTCTCTTTGAGCTTGGTAGTCGCGATTCTGGGGGGCTTCCCTGACCATAAAAACCTTATTAATTGACGCTCCCAGCCCTTATATACCCTAACTGGCAGCTCCATCGGAGGTATCTCCAAGATATAATTTATCTTGGGAGACAGGACCATCTTAATTGCCTCCATCCTGCCCCACCATGTCAGATATAAAGTGGACCACTTTACCGAAAAAACTCGGAGCAACTCCTCGATAGCCTGACAGTTAACTGAAGTCGTCTCTTCTGCGGAGAAACAATATTTAACTTCCCAGATATTTGATGGGCTTGGATTCCCACACAAAAGGATGATCCCCTAGAGCGGAAGAGAAAGTCACATTGTTCATGGAAAACGCCACTGACTTCCCCCAGTTTATCTTATAACCAGAGATTTCCGAGTAGGCACCCATAACTCTTAGAACTTCATCCACCTGATTTGGCTGAACAAAAAGCAGCAAATCATCAGCATAGGCTGACAATTTTACCTGTAAATCCCCCACTTGGATGCCCCGAATCCTCTCAGAGTGTCTGATGGCTAAGGCTAAGGGTTCTAAAGCAAGATTAAACAATAACGGGGGATAGCTTATGGGAGGCTATCTCTTCACTCCAGAGTTCCCTGGCTCCGGTTGTGGGGGCTTTATCGCAGGAATTTTACTTGGTGAAAGCACGGTGTGCAGCGGTGGAAACGAAATGTGCTGAGCAAGCTGGTAAAGTAGCAACGCTGGAGACAAATGTAGCAGACTTGCAAGTTTTGGGTGACACTTTCTCCAAGGACCGGTTAATCTCATTGCGCCGCTTTGAGTATATGGACAATTCATTAAGGAGGAATAATTTACGTTTTTTGAACTTTCCTAGATCCCCCTTGCTGGATCCCTTAGTTCTGGTCCGTAGATATTTCACAGAAGTGCTATTTTTTTAATTTATTTAACACTCATTTATATACCGCATCTTCCAGAGATCAGGTGCGGTGTACAATTAACAACAGGTTAACAAAGCAAGGTTTATTTTACATAGAACATCTTAAAACATCTTAAATTTTACATAGAACATCTTAAATTAAACAAGGCTAAGTCTAGTCATCTAAACAGTATAATTAAACTGGAACAGTGTGAAAAACAATTAACTAACAATGTAGTGTCTATAAAGTAGGACAGTACACAACAGATACAACTATATACATGTGGAAGTTTAGGGCATAAGAGATTGGGTCGTCGGTTCGTTTAAGCTATGTGTGTTGTCAATTTAAGTGTGAGAGGATTGTACTTTAAAATCATATACCTGTTTAGCCTATTGATGCCTCAGGATAATTTACCTCCTATTGTTAAAGCTCAATATGTTGTAATTTCTTCTGGGGCTACTGGTGTGGAGGGGGCTACGGGCCCAACAGGGGAGGGTCAAATGGGGTTGTCTGATTTCCTAGAGAGCTCCTTGGAGGTTTGTCAGACGGCTGCCTAGGGTGAGAACTTACACAATCTTGACGATGCATATATTCATATGATTCTTGCAAGGTATTGTGGATAATGTAGTTCTTTCACTCCAAACACAGCTGAAGACAATAATTGAGTTGTGAAACCAGTGGTTAAAGCCAATAAAATACTTCTTTTATTGATGGGGTTTAATTCACCCAGCACAAGTATGCTTGTTAGCAATATAAATGAGGTTACTTGCTTGCAGTGTTTAAATGGATAACATAAAGTCACAAAGCAAACCAGAAAACAACCTTCAGCTTGTCAGGCAATTAGCTAATGTTTTCTTAGCAAATAATTGCCAAATAAAAAGGCACAAAGAAATGAAGAAACTTTGTTTGTTAGGTTAACTTCTGCTTATTTTCCACGCAGATCCCAGCAGTGATTCTCCCTTGCTCACACACACAATCAGGTGCAGCTTTAATTACTATCAATTGACCAGCTGAAAGCCTTTAGCTGGCTGGCTGCTACTGTGTGAACCCGAATCCTGCTTTAAGAGCTGTTTGCAGTGGAAATAAAGAACAAAGTTAGGTTTCTTTGTGATGGCTGATGTGTTTGCTCACAGAAAGCTAGCAATAGCATTTAGATAGAGAACAGTCCATGTAATTAATAGTTTTCTCTGCTGTATCTTCCCCTTCATCAATCAGCATAGGGTCACTATCATACATTGGCACAGATGAGTCTTTCAATAAGGCACTATCATGAGAATGCTTATTCCCTTGCTGCCATTCACTATTATAGATAGGGTCTGGATCAGTGTTCATACCTGAGCCTCTCCTGCTATCATAATTCCTCTCTGTATAGCCTGACCAGTATGTAATCCAATTCTGATGTCCAGCCTTCCAATCTTGATCCCTGGACACTGGATCTTTCCTCACATACCTTCTGGCATAGGTCTGAAAGTCCCTTCCACGTGTAGTCTTCTCTCTCCCAGGTAGCCACTGGTGATTCCTATCTCTGCCATTCCATTCCTCTGGCTGACACCAGTCCAATGGACTCTGCTGGCACTTGGAATACCTCCCAGTATGGGTACTGCCTTGGACTCTCCCAGACCTTCCAATGGGCTTTCTTCTCTTCCTTCCAGAGAATTTCCTTCTTTCTCTATCCGCTTGGCTTGGCTTCTGTTTCTCCAGGTGATGCTTAAACCTGTAGCTGGGCTGGAGCTTGTATCTTTTCCTGAAGCTGTTATCTGAAAAATAAGCCCTATTCTTATTCTGTCCTAATGTGTGCTCCTCCCTAACACAGCGCAGCTGTGTTGAATCAGGTCCTGCCCTTTGAGATGAGTGCTTAGGGATTACCTCATAGCTCTCTTGATTGCACACACGTTTTCTCACTTCAGCCCCTCTCATGGCTGCTGGAAACCTGGTGCATTCTGGGACTGGTAGTCTTTTATGTGAAAACTCTGTTTTCTTACTTCTACCAAAACTGACAGGTTGCTTGTTCAGAGTCACATCATCTTTTCTATAGCTCCTACCTGAGCTATGATAAGCTTCCTTATCACAGGTTGTAACTAGCAGGGCAACTCTCCTAGTAGGCTTTGCTTTTGAGTCTGACCGTAATGCCGTACTTAGATTGTATTTCCGCAGGATTTCTTTTTCCCAATTTTTGGGCTCAAAAATTTTGATTTTTCCTGACTTGTCTCGAGACACCCAGAAGAGGCGTAAGGAGTTCTTGGCCTTGCGCCAGAGAACCATCGCCTTGGGTGCTCAATTTAAATTGAGGTATCTTTTTGTAAGTGTGATGTGTTGTTTCAGACTAAACATTTTCTGTTTTTTGAGCCTAAACAATTGCTAGATTTTCTTCAGGCGAGGGAGGCAGGGGTGGAAGGGTAGTTTCTCTACTGGCAGCCATTAATGTCATCAGCGCTCATATGATAGAGGGGTTTCTCTCTTTTCCTCATTGAATTTTCTTTTTTTGGAACCATATTGAGGTTTTTTTTTCTTTGGGGGTCTATCTTTGGGATAAGTATACATTTGTAGTATTTGTGGTTTTGACTTTTTCTTTTGTGGAATGTACCCAATATTTCCTTTATTTTCTTTCAATTCTTGTATTGAATAATGTTTAAATACAAAAAAAAATAAAAATAAAAATAACGGGGAAAGGGGGCAACCTTGCCTAGTACCACGCTGCAAGGCAAAGGGGGAAGACAGCGTTCCATTCACTAGAATTCTGGCCTGGTGGTTAGAATATAACACCTTAATCAGATTTATAAACGAGTCTCCGAAGCCAAACCACTGCAACACTCGGTACATAAAGGCCCACTCTAACCTATCAAAAGCCTTTTCGGCATCTAAGGAAAGCCCAACCATGGGGCAGTCTTGCGAGCGCGTTAGGGCAAAAAGATCAATGAGAAGACAAGCATTATCTGCTGTCGATCTCCCAGGCAGGAACCCGCATTGGTCCGGGTGTATTAACCCGGAGACCACCTTCGAAAGCCTTCTGGCTAAAACATCAGCAAAGATCTTATAATCTGCATTTAAAAGAGAGATCGGCCTATAGTTGCCCACCTCGAGAGGGTCTCTGCCCTCTTTAGCCAGCACAACTATGGTCGCTGCATTGAAACTCCCTATTTGCGGGGATTGTTCAATTAGCAGTTGAAAGAAACAAGCCATCTGGGGGGCTAAATCCTCCTGGAACACTTGGTAAAATTCCGTAGGGAGCCCGTCAGGCCCTACCGCCTTGCCCGTTTTTGCATCCCTGAGGATAGCCTGGACTTCTTCCCCCTCTATTAGTAGGTCTAATCCTCTGCCTGTTGGGCACTAAGGACAGGGTGAGGCAAGTCACCTAAAAAATTTTGATAGACAGAATCATTACATTCTCCCATCGAAGAGTATAAATCTTGATAAAAAGACCTAAATCTCTCCCCTATCTCACTATTCTTCGTGAGCAGCCCATGCTTTTCCGATGTTAAGGCCGCAATGCTAGATTTCTCTCTAGGGGGGCTGAGCACAGATGCCAACAGCCCGCCAGCTTTATTTTGCTCAACATAATATCTCGCATCTTGCGCATGTTGAACCTTTCGGACTTCCAAACTCAAGAGAGTGTTATACTGATACCTTAATTTCTGCAGGCGTAAGAGAGCACAAGGCTCCACATTTGCTCTCAAGAGCCTTTCCCCGGCGGAAATTTGAGCTTCAAGCTCAGCCAACGCAGCCTTTCTCTGTTTAGACAAGCGGATAACGTAGCTAGTTATCTGGGCACAGATAGAGGCCTTAAAGGCCTCCCACCAGGCCCAACCTGCGGTCTCTGAAGTGAGGTTTTTAGCGAAATATTCTCTGATCTCCATCCGTATAAAATCACAGAAGGCCGGATCTTCCAACAACTCCCTAGGAAAAAAATACCCTATCTTCCGAGAGGCCGCTTGCCCCAGTGACAAAATCAGAAAGACAGCCGCATGATCCGACACCGTAGTAGCACAGATACCGGCCTCCGTTGTTGACTCCACTAAAGACCTAGATATTAAGAGGAAATCAATGCGCGAATGCGAATTATGTGGAAGAGAGTGAAAAGTATATTCCTTATCTGCAGGGTGCAGGGTTCGCCAAATATCGGACAAATCCAAGTCCTGCATCAGGGACAAAAGAACAGAAACTGCCCTACCAGGCTTGGGGGATCTAAACGGCTGTTGGTCCAGCAATGGGTCCAGAACCAAGTTGAAGTCCCCACCCAAAATCATGGGGTGGGACCTCAACTCGTGAGCTTCTTCCGCAACCTTCTGAAAGAAGGAAACATCATCACAGTTTGGTCCGTAGACATTCAATACGGCCAATTTTTCCCCATTAATATGCATTAAAACCTTCGCCCACATTCCTTGCGGGTCCGCAGATCCCAGCTCAACCTTTGGCTGAAGAGCTTTCCGAACCAATGTTATTACACCATTCTTTTTGCCAGCTGCTGCGGCATGCACCACAACCACATAACGCCCCTTACCCAGTTTCATTGCTTCTATGGAAGACAAGTGGGTCTCCTGGAGTAGAACTACATCGGCACCCTGCTTAGCACAATACAGTAGGATTTTCTTTCGCTTGATTGGATTGTTGATCCCTTTCACGTTCAGTGAAAGAATCTTAAGGGACCCCATAGAGCTTAACAAGTAAAATGACATCTACACTGGTGCCCCTAGGATATATCACCAACCCCCAGCTCTGTACATTACCCCCAGCAGTAACCCTTGGAGACAACATCCCCCCCAACCAAACCCACCACCCTGGGTGAACCATCGAACCCGCAAGATTGCCCACTGAACCTCACCCCCACCCTCTGAGCTCCTCATACACAACCCCCTCCCTCCCTATGATAATGCAACATCATACATCTTGCTCCCACCCCAGACATCCAACCCCAAGAATTCCACTCCCCCACCCAACCAGACAGATATCCCAGCTTCCGACCGAGCTTCCTACCAACACCCACACTTATACAAATCCCATTTACTCAACCACATTCAGACACTGATAATAAAGGCCAAAGCTGAAAACTGGTATCCCCAACACAGCAGGCCCTAACCCAGTCTTTTCCAAAAAAATCTCCACAAATGTTCTCAGCGCATTACTGCAGCTTCCTGCTCCTCAATAAAAGTCAAAAGAACCTGAGGATCCTCAAAGGTCCGAGTTTGGTTATGAAGCGTGACTCTGAGTCTGGCAGGAGCAAACAGCCCATATCGAGCTTGAAGATTTTGCAGCCGCGGCCTTAGTGCTAGCATTTGCTTCCGACGAGTCACTGTAGCCTTATTAAAGTCCGGGAAGAAGGCTATGTTCAAACCTTCGAACTTCAGTGGTGCCAAGACTCGGGCTGCCGACATGACTTGAACCACTTGTTGATACCTTAACAGCTTCATGATGATAGGGTGTGGCCGCGACGAATGGGGGCCCTGATGCATAGGGACTCTGTGAGCTCTCTCAATCTCGAATGGGTGGTCAAAAGCAATCTTTAGTAAATCCGGAATAGTTTTACTCAGAAAGCCCATCATGTCCCGTCCTTCGCCCCCTTCAGGTATCCCCACAAGCCTGATGTTGTTCCGACGCGCCCTGTTATTAAGGTCCTCCAGATTGCGCTCCAGGGCAGAAATGCGTTTAGTATTAGCAGCCACCTCCTTCAGACGCTCCTCGTGCACCTCTACTCTTATAGAGAGCCCTTCCATCTTCTCAGAGAGTGTGCTGAGCTGTACCTTCAAATCCTTGAGTTCCGCCACATCAGCCTGCACCCCGCTCAGGGTTTCTCCGTTTGCGGTAACCAGCTCTCGCACGGCCTTAATTTCGGCCAAAAGCTCTTGCAGGCCTTCAAGGCTCTCCTTCGCGCCAGCGGCCTTCTGCGGCGAGGGAGGGTCAGGTTTCAGCCGCTTAGTTCCCTTAGTCGCAGGCGAGCCAAAATCAAGCCTGGAAGGTTTGCTGGACGTTATTGTTGTATTCTTACGGCTACTGAAGCTCCAGAAACAGTATTTCTCCGTGGAGGGGCAGGATAATTTTCAGGATTCCGGGGAGAGAAAGGATCAAGCGGCCATCTTGCACTGTCACAGGCTCCGCCCCCCATCACTGATCTTTTATTATCCTCTGTCAGTTCCTCCTCTAATTCCTTCACATGCCCATCGCAGTCTTTGACATGCTGCCCCAGCTTCACCAGATCAGCACAGAGTTCTTCCCCCAGGGTGCTAATTTTACAGCCCACTTACACAAACTCCTTTTTCAAGTCATTGAACCAACCACATAGTGCCTCATGCAGGGCTCTCAGCAAGACTGCCTCCTCCTCCACTTCAGGACTCTGCTGATCCAAAAGGCTTGACTCTGCATATGGCGCCATCTTCTCCATATTGCCTTCCCCATGTGCCGCCTGCTTCCCGCCCTGGTATGCATATTCTTTTAGGTCTGAAACCTTTTTCCTGGTCATTATTCTCACCACACCTGTTTCCCTTCAAAAAAGGCACTTCTTTGCACTTAACTCCCAGGTGTAGGATACCTTTTTAGTGTACTTTAGCTAGCCGGCACAATGGACTCAAATGTCCATTTAGCTGAGTGACTTCACTTCTTCCCTATTCATCTTGTTTTTATTGTTAAATGTATTTGGGACAGATGTGGCAATGGTTTGGAATATGTTGGAATTAAATTAAATGGACATCAGAAAATCAGCCCATCATAAAGCAGTCTAGACATGCTGGCACTTCCCCTTTCCACAATGGAAAACATTTCACTCACAGTCACTGCTTTCAAGAGATTCTGTACAGTAAAATGAGAATAATTACTGAAGTCCTCAATGAACCACCAGGCATCCGTGCAATTACTGACTTAACACAATTCAGAAAGGCTCTCAAATTCCATTTATTTACACAGTACTACCAGACTAACCTATCCCCTACCTAACTTCCTCCCCTCTTACCTCCCTAGATAACATCTCAACCCTACTGTACACATGTAAAACCCTAAATTCTCAGCACTCAATCTCACTGTACATATGTAATTAGTTAAGTTCAGTTTACGTCCCCATGTTATCCAAGTTGTTACTCCTGTTCTCTGTAAAGCAAAACATGTTACCCAAGTTGTTACTCCTGTTCTATGTGAAGCCAAGCAGTTTGTTATGGTCATTTTGTTATATGTAAACCGCGCTGACAATAGTGCGGTATATAAGAAATTGTAATAAATAAAATAAAATAATAAATAAACTACAGACCTCAGTGGATAGACTGTGGCAGGAATGGACTTAATGCAAACTAAGGGGCCCTTTTACTAAGGTGTGATACGATTTTACATTTAGCACACATTTTGAGTAATATTAAGGCATGGGAATTGTAATGCTAAGACACTGTCAGGGGTATGCCTAGTCAATTCCCAGCAGTTACCACACTGAAACATACCCTTCACAATTAACATGGTTGCACATAACCCCACCTATTGAGGGTGCTAATTGCAACATTGATGATGCGTGATATGTACCTCCTTTGCTAACTGCAATTTGCTCTCCATGTCCCACTCTCTGCTCCCAATCTGCCAATTTCTCCCTCCAAGTGATGCGCAATTACCATGCGAATTAGCACATGGTTACTGTCAAGCCCGTGCAGTAGCAATTATTTATTTATTTTACAAATTTATTTCCCACTCAATCACAAAAATATTTAAGAAGGCTACAAACAACATAAACAATCTAAAAAGAGTATAACAAATGACAGACAAGATATAAAGGACTATGGGGTATGTTTACTAAACCGTCTTATTTTGCGCTCTGTGACGTTATCGCGCGATAAGGTACCTTATCGCGCGATCGCGTGATAAGGTACCTTAGCGTGTGATAATGCACACTGCGGCGCAAACAAGCGCCGAAGGCGGAGAAAGGCTCCCGGAGGGCGGAGGAAGGCTCCCCAGGGCCGAAGAGAAGGGGTCAATGGGTGGAGAGTGGGAGGGGAGAGGCTCTCTGCACACTAACGCTGTGAAATCCGAGGCTGAAAACTAACGCCAGTGAAACCCTGGCGTTAGAGTTGATTTAAAGGGAAGAGAAACCATTTCTGTCAGCAATGTACAGCAAAATCAGGGAACCCTACAAAAAAGTGATGTGTGATACATGTGCACGGAACAAAAGTGCAAATAAACAGTGAAAATGACCCCAACAAAATATAAAAAAAACATATCCACGCTGGGCAATAGTGATATTAATGGGAAGCATCAAAAAACACTCTCAATAAAGCTCCAAATTTATTTATTTATTTATTTAACATTTCTTATATACCGCCTTTCATGATATCAAGGCAGTTTACATTGAACAGGGCATTATAACTTGGAGATAACTATTTTTTACAGGGAACATGGGCTATGGAGAGTTAAGTGGCTTGCCCAAGACCACAAGGAGCACCTGTGGGACTAGAAACCCCAGTCCTTCCAGCCCAAGGTTGCTGTCCTCTAGTGGGATTTGAACCCCCAACCTTCCAGCCTGAAGTACCTTGCCCCAACCACTAGGCCACTCCTCCACTCCACTCCAAAAAAAGGATATGAATTTTGGAAGGGTATATGCTCCATCCCCATACAAGGTGAATGATCCCACAGTGAAATAGCGCTGATCAGGGTTTCCCTCTCCATTGGACAGGTTTCCTATGCACCTGTTCCACAACAGCAGGGCGGGCATGTCGGAATGGGCAACTGGACAGATGCTGGGAAAGGGGACACCAAGGGCGGCAGACGGCACATGCTGTGCTGCAGCTGGGCCACAGTGCGGACTAGGGTGATGCCTAGGTGGCCCATAGGAATGCTGAAACAGTAGAGCAGCCAGACAGCAACTGATGAGGGCCCAGCATGGGCACGAGTGTGCTTCCCACAGTGTCACAGGGGATAGTACCCAGCAGGTACTGTGGGACCTGGCACTGCAGTACCCCCAAGGGCACAGAACATTGGCAGGCGGTGCTGGGGGGAAGCGTGGACAGCTATGCAGGCACCCCTACCCCAGAACCTGCACCATAGGCAGCCGCCTACCCGCACAATGGATGGCCTGAGACTGCACTCCACCAGCAGCACCAGCAAACGGGCATGTCAGCAGGGTGGCAGAGAGGTACTGGTGGTGGAGGGGGCAGTGGCAGCTGCCCAGAGCAGACCGTGGCCTAGCCCTGTGTAGGTGGGTGTCATGCACTGCAACAGACAGGCCCTGTCTGATGAACAGTCATGGTATCCCCAGGGAATACACTGTCTCTGTGGCAACATGGTGGTGCAGTGCACACAGCCAGTGTGTTCAGGAGCAGGAGGTCACAGGTTCAAGTCCCAGCTGTGGTTCCTGCCAACCCAGCCCCCATATTTTACCCACTACTACAACATGCTAATACAGACAGAACCTGTAGTGCAGATGACGTAGACATGCCCAAAACACCTACATTTTACCCTACAGAGCACAGACACCATAAACATGCGCATTACCTAGAGCAGAGTCTCCCAAATGCAGTCCTGGAGGGCCAAACACCATTCAGGTTCCATGCTGCCTCTAATAAAGATGTCTGTGCTGCATTTCTATGCGCCGCCCCCATGGTATGCAGATGTATCTCATGCATATTCATGAGGGACAGCATGAAAACCCGAACAGTGTTTGGCACACCAGGACTGGAGTTGGGAACCTCTGCCGTAAAGCAGCAGCAAACAGGGGCAGACACACTCGCACCCACAGGCTCCATTATCCAATGCCTCCTGGAGAGGTAGGACATTGGGCCCTGCGTGCATCTTCCAATACTAGCACTTGCATACCTTAGCAATGCCACCCTAAACCCAGGAGTACGGTACACAGCTATCAAAAGGTTGGTATGATTACTGGCAGATAGCAATTCTGAAGTACAATTGGCAACCTTTCTGATGTCTGAGGAGTGTGCTACAGGTCTTGTGTCTGACAGTGTTTACCACCCTGGGGAGTGACCCCAACAGTATTGCGTACCATAGCCCTGCCTGCACTGTGCCCAGGACTGGAGCGGTGGCCAGGGCTGCCAAACACCTCTATAGTTGTACACTGCTGGCATAGGTGTGGGAGTGTGTGTCTGTCCATCCAGTGTGTGGTGGCTGCAAACACCCTCCACAGCCCACACTGCCAGCACTGTTGCCAGTATTGGCCTGCCAATGTGCATAATGAGGAGCAAGGTACCATGGGTATAGCCCAGACAGGGTGGACTGGCCAGGATGCATCTGCCTAGGGCATAGGGCAATGGCTGGGACATTGTAGTGCCCGGCCACCACCTACACAGACAGGGTGGCCACAGCATGTCCTGCTGGGAGATCACTCTCTCCCTGACTGAGCAGTGACCACAGCATGGCTAGGTTCCCCCATAATGCTCAATAATATTTCTCTCATGTGATATTTATGGGTTCTCTTTTGGTGCACAATC
The DNA here is from genome assembly GCA_033557465.1 of Ichthyophis bannanicus. Lineage (NCBI taxonomy): Eukaryota > Metazoa > Chordata > Amphibia > Gymnophiona > Ichthyophiidae > Ichthyophis > Ichthyophis bannanicus. Next base: position 1,711,444,359 of record CM066031.1, on the reverse strand, counting down.
ACTGACTTATCTGCTTGGTGTGTATGCTGATATCCCAGTTCTGGGTGCATGCAATTTCTCCAGGAACATGCACTATAGACTAGCTAGCAGACTGTCTGCAGCTAGTATATGTCTTGATGGAACACCTTGCAGGGTGCAGTGGCTGGAGGCTTGCTGCAGGATAATATTTATTTATTTATTTATTTAACAGTTCTTCTATACCGCTCTATTTTAGATCAGAGCGGTTTACATTTAACATCAACTATACAACACAAGGAACTTTGAGTTGTATTTACAATAAACAGGGAGATCAACTTGGAAGTAACTGGGGGAAACTAATATCAGATAGGGGTGGGGTGCAGCTGAGCATTTCTGGGCCTAATGTCTGCCAGCTATTGCTTTATAGATGTGTACAGATCTACATTGACTGCGCTGTAGTGTGTCTGTTCCCCAGCAGGACTGTGGTTGATGGTCCTCTCTACTGCTGCCATTGCAGGGAGGTAAAATGTGGATCTGTTGGTGGGAGACCCTGTTTCCCACCCTCAGCCCCAGAGGGTGGGTGGGGGTATATAATCCACCTATGGGTCCATAAGGGCTAGACTTGACTGAGAAATAGAGATGTATCCAAATTGTGTCTGCAGGAACAACCTAGCTCACACACTAGCACTGCTGGGGACCTGCAGCATGGCCTATTTCTGCCATGGAAGGTGCTGTGGACCTGGTGCTGGGTGCCCCACCTCACCCTCAGGGTGAGCACAGTACCCGCACAATGTGACGGTGTGTAGCTACTCTGTGCCAGTAACACACATGGTTAGTTCCCCCTACCAGGCCGAGGTGCTGTGGGGGTGCATACCCCATCTTGTGTTCATCTGTAGACTGCTGATTTGCATGCACAGTGCATCATGGGTACGGCTGGGTTAACCCTATCCTGGGGATCACAGCAGACTGTTTGTGTGGTGACGTGCAGTCCTTCTGTAGCCAGCCAGGGACTTGTTAGCAGCTATAGAGCTGTAGCCCACTGGTTACTTCACTGCCTGTCGAGCCAGAGGTCATGGGTTCAATCCCACAGTGGGGTTAGTTGATAGGGCTGTCCAAAGCATTATCTATTTTTAATGTACATTAGTGCTGCCAGCAAAAACACCCTCTGCGTACTGTAACCATAAGGTGCCTCAGAAGGTGCTTTATAGGGCGCCCTATAAAGCGCCTTCTGAGGAACCTTATGGTTATCGTCCATATAAGGTGCCTTATAAGGTATCCTATGGAGCGCCTTATAGGGTGCCCTATAGGGGACATTATAGGGTGCTGTGGCAGACAGTGCACTTTATAATGTGCCCTATGGAGTGCCTTATAGGGTGCCTTATGCAGCACCTTAGGTTATGGCATGTGAGGGTGTGTTTGCTGGCAGCAATACTTAAAATACAAATAAAATGCCTCAAGAAACAATACTTACATGTCAAAGCTGATGCCTCAGCCAGCCTTATGCATTAGGCACACTGGGGGATCAAACTCATGACCCCTGTATGATCAGTCAGTGTATTAACCATTGTACTACACCTCTGTTTCTGTGTTTGTATGTCTGGGCGCCTATTTAAGATTACTGCGCGTTAACGTGCTTAGCGGCGCTTAGCCCGATAATGTGCGCAGCAGCACGCGTTATCGCGCGATACTCCCGTCTTGCTGCTTTAAGACTGAAATGCCCACTCCTTTTATGGCAGCCTGCACACTATTGCCGGGCGCACGTTAAGACGGTTTAGTAAACATACCCCTATATCATCAATTAAAATTCAGTGCCACAACATTTGCCATAGCTCATTGGGTAAGGAATTCCACAACCCTGGGACATATAATGAAAAAGCTTTAGTACAGGTATACTGAAGGAATAACATACAGTAGGTATTTTTCTAGCAAACTCACTCACATTGGGTGACAGCAGTATAGTCACCATTAGTGTGGGCCTGCGCTATCAGTTACTGGGTGCTAACTCTCATGGCAACCGCTTAGCGCATCTTATTAAAATGGATCTTTAGATGCCACCAGTGAATTGAATTCATCCCATTCCTCCTCACGCTCACCATCCATGCCACTACACAGAGCCATGCATCAGAGATGGCAGGGCTGATCCTGGCCGCGAGAACTTTGGGAAGAGGCTGTCTTCTTCCTCAGTTTATCCCAACCATATGCCTTAAGTCTGGTACTTGCCATTTGACTTGTGCAACCTTGCCCAAGGATAAATGGATCCCAATATTCAAAGAGGGCTCACTATCTCAATTTATATACCTCAGTTGAGAGCTGAATTTGGGCATCAGTTTTCAGCTGAAGATAGGTATCTTAAATTTTGGATAAAAGTAGGTTCTTAAATTCAAATTAGGTACCTTAAAATTGAGGCCATTAAGGCTAGAATTGTTACTCATTTTTCTGGATGCTTCAGTTAGGCTTCCAGTGCTAAAAATTAATTCTATACATTCCAGTATAGAATTAATAGGGCTTGTTGAATGTATTTAGTTTATCTCTTGGTGATATATAGGTATTGAGTGAGAAAAATTGCAGTTAGGTTTAATATAAAAAATTAATGCTAAGCATCTAATCTACCTCCCCTGACCTATTTTTGCCTTTAGCCGCACCTCCATTTTAGGTACTTAAATAAGAACATAAGATTTTCCATACTTAGACCAATGGTCCATTAAGCCCAGTATCCTGTTTCCAACAGTAGCCAACCTAGGTCACAAGCACCTGGCAGAATCTCAAAAGGTAGACAGATTCCATGCTGCTTATGCCAGGGATAAGAAGTGGCTTTCCCCCTGCCCACTTTAATAATTATTTTTAGACTTTTCCTCTAGGAACTTGTTCAAACATACAATAGAAGCTTTTATTACACCCTTCAGAACAAATTTCCAGAGTTTGATTGCATGTTGAGTGTAAAAAAATGTTCTCTGATTAGTCTTAAAAGTACTACATTGTAGCTTCATTGTGTGTCCCCTAGTCTTTGTACTTTTTAAGGCTTCAGGTCTGCCTAGTGCTACAACATGTTGAACCAAACTCTAGGGCCAGCCCTGATATCTTCTTCAGAGAAATTGTAAATTTGTGTATCAGCATTGAGGAGTAGCCTTGTGGTTAGAACACTGGCTTGCTAACCAAGCAACTAGGGTTCAATTCCCCCTCTCCTCCTCCCTTCCTGTTTCCATCCTTTCCTTCTCATCTCCCCTTCTTTCTCCTTGCCCCTCTCTTCTTCTTCCTTCTTTCCTTCCCAATTTTGCCTCTCCTTTCTCCCCTTACCCCTTCCCCTCTGCCTTCCCCTATTCCCACCCTTCCCCCTCCTGCCCCTCCCCTCCTCTCCTTCTCCCCTCTTTCCTTTCCCCTTCCCTCCCCCCTTCCCCCCTTCCCCCCTTCCCCCCTTCCCTTTCCCTTTCCCCCTTTTTCCTCCCTTCCTCCTCTCTTTCCATTCACATCATGTTTTATCAATTCATTGTATTTATTTTTCTTATTCCTTTTTATTAGCTACTATTATTATTTATTTTCAGTATATCAGAACATTATATTTGATTTTATATACATTCTTTTATTCTTTTTACTTGACTTGACTAGTTTTTCATATTTTAAAGCCCCCTCCAATTTTAATATCTGTTTTAGTCCTTTGAGTATTTGGTTTTTATGGCTGACTAACCTCGATGTTTTTGTCCATAACACTATTGCTCAATTTTCAAGTTCTCCTTTCCATCCAATATGTTTGTTTTAATGACTTCCACTGTTCTTAGGGGTATGTTTACTAAACTGCGGTAACGTTACATAACGCGCATTATGTAACATTAACGATCGTTAAGTAACATTAAAACAAAACAAAACTGGCTCCTCAAAGTTTCTTCACTTCGGGCAGCACAATCCAGCAACAATCTCTCCAACCAAGTAGAACTCCAGTAGCAAGGCTGAGCAAACAGTAATAAATTCAAATGCTTCCTACCTTCAGAGCAGGCTCTCTTTTACAGGTAAGTGGTTTTCAGGTATGCTCCAGAATCCCGGGCTCCTCTCTCCTCCAGGTCTCCTACTTCCTAGTTTAAACCCCAGGACCTGGCCACATCCTCCCCAGGCTTTCTTGAAACTGTTTTCTTAAAGGGGCAGGGGTTCAGGCTTTTACAGGTGAAATGTCTCACTGGTTCTAAGCTTGGCTGGGGAGTATCCCTGCAGGGATGGGGAATTTCCTATATACTCCATCACATACCCTCCCCCCCCCCCAGCTCAACCCTAGGTGGTTGAGATTGTGGCATCCCTGGGCCTATAACAATGCCATGGGAGGTCCGGTGGGTACGTCCCGGTACACTGGATAACACGTCTCTATTTCACTGCAGCCGATGAGTCAGATCCATCTTCTGGATACTTGAGAAAGCTTCCCCAAATGGAACCTAGTCTGATTCTGAAGGTGGCTGCTCCTCGGGTGCAAACTCTTCTTCTTGGACCATTGCAGCAAGGACAGGAATCCATTTCTTCAGTCGGTTCACATGGTAGATTGCGACTTTCTTCTTCTTGTACAGCTGTGCAGTCTTGTAGTCAGCAGGTCCCTCTTGCTCTACCACCTCATAGGGGCAAACCATTTACAGAAGAGCTTACCCCCTGACGTGGGGAATAAAAATAGGACTCAGTCTCCAGGTTGAAAGATCTGCTGTACTGTCTTTTGGTTATAAGTACAGGCCTGGGCCCCTGCATCTTCTCCAAATACTGTCTCGCTGTTTCTCCAGCTTTCTTTAATTGCTTCTGCATCTGAAGTATTTAGTCTTTCACATTATGGCTGGGAATGGGTTCTTCTTCCCTTTGGGCTCTTTTAAATTTATCTAGACTCCCTACTCCCATCCACTCAGATGCACTGTCCCTAGACTCGGGCTTTCCCAGTCGGAGAGGTAGGGTCTCTCAAAAATTATCTGCAGGTCTTTCAGGGGACTCTCCAGCCTCTGAGTCCTCCACTACAGCTTGCCCCAGGTTAGGATTATAAACAGCTTTCTCCAACTGGCGCTGTCTGCGGGACTTGGAAGTTTTGGGGCTCTTCACAAACATTTCTCCCTCCATTATGGACACTTCCACAACACTGCACATAGGAGGTCATAAGATTTTTATCCATTCTTTCCCCCATCGCCAAGGGGCACTCTCATGCATAGTGGCCCTTGCCTCCACACTTGAAGAAGGTTAGATAGCCACCCCCTGATCCTCAGAGGGTTGGTGACTGAGGAGGTCTTGGTGTGGGGGCCCTCATAGGCTCAGGCTTTCCTCCCTGGCCACTTTGGGCTTTGGGTGGCTTCATTTCCTCCACCTTGGGGCCTCTCTTTTAGGCTGAGTTTCAAAAATCCTTCTGCTATTTCCAAAGCACTTTCCAAGGTTAATTTTGAGAACTGATGCAACCGTTGTTTCATGGGAGATGTCAAGCCCTCTATGAACTGCTCCAGCAGAACAATATTGGCCACATCCACTCCAGTCTTCTCTTCTGGTTGTAGCCATTTCCAAGCAATCTCTTTCAGTCTAAAGAAAAGAATTCAGGGATTTTCTTTAGGCCCAGAAATCCTTTTCTGAACCATTGTCGGTAAGCCTCCAATGTGCACTCAGCTTGCTTCAGTATGGTGTTCTTTACTGCTGCATTGGCAGCTTCTCCGTCAGGGTTAGCCTCCGGGAGGTGGCTTGACTGCTTCCAGTCAGCAAGTTCCCCAGATATGTAGTCCACAACATCTCTGGCCACCCTGCCAGCTGGGCTGTCTGCTCAAAATTTATTAAGAAGTGGTTCAGGTCCTCACCCTCCACCATTTTAGGCATGGGTGGTTCCAGGGGGTAGGGTTGCTGTCCTTGAAGCACCTGAGAGACTTGCACTAGAGAACCCTACTGCATTTCCACTGATTTCTGTAGTACTTGTTGTTGCTGCATCCCTTGAGTCTGCAAAATGTCCTGCAGCAGCTGCTGTTGTTGCCCATCTGCTAGGGCATACTGTAGCTGCTGCTGTTGCAGCTGATGCTGTCCCTCTACTACAGCCTGGCATAATCTCTCCATTTTGGTTTAATTTTCCTTTCCAACCCACCTCGGGTGGTAGAAAGAAGACAAAACTTCTGCCTGTCCAGCTTCTACCTAAACTGAGGTTCCTTCCATAGCTATGGTAGGGCTAACTTCTTTAGCCGTGTACCAAACAAAAAACCCCCTCTTTTCTTCTTCCCTGTACTGTCGAGAGGACAGAGCCTGGGAGGTGCATGGCTTTTCTTCTACCACCATGTGTAGTAGATGTGGCCAGAGTAAGGCATGACACAGGACTCCACAGCCCAGAGAGGTGTAAAGAAAATATACTTTATTTGGAGACAACTGTCCTGGCCCTCGTTGGGTTTTAGGCACATGTAGGGTTAAAACCCTCTGTTGCCCTAGGCTTTTTCCCAGCTGCAACAAATTCATAATTGCTCTCATCAGGGCTACTCTGCTGAATAGCTGAACGCTGTCACTCCAGCACAGGCAGCACTTCCAAAACAAAACAAAACTGGCTCCTCAAAGTTTCTTCCCTTTGGGCAGCACAATCCGGCAACAATCTCTCCAACCAAGTAGACCTCCAATAGCAAGGCTGAGCAGACAGTAATAAATTCAAATGCTTCCTACCTTCAGAGCAGGCTCTCTTTTACAGGTAAGTGGTTTTCAGGTAGGATCCAGAATCCCGGGGTCCTCTCTCCTTCGGGTACTTACTGGTTTAAACCCCAGAACCTGGGCACATCCTCCCCAGGCTTTCTTGAAACTGTTTTCTTAAAGGGGCAGGGGTTCAAGCTTTTAAAGGTGAAATGTTTCACTGGTTCTAAGCTTGGCTAGGGAGTTTCCCTGCACGGGAAGGGGAATTACCTATACACTCCATCACACCATCACTTTAAATGAGATTGTCTCATTGAGTAAGGCTCAAAATATCATATACCCTTTGCCAATTGTAACAAGGAAGATCTGCCCTCTGCCTCAGAAGCACAGAAATCTGCTGTTTGCAGTTTAGATTCTGACAGGCAGGCAAGTTACAAGGTTCCCAGTTACCATAGGCAACGTAAACAAACTCAGACACGAGGTCTGCAGTCACGCCTAGCTAGTAAGCATTCCCCAGCTGCTGATGAAAACGGCTTTCACCTGTGCAAGGGAACGCCCAGGAAGCTGTATAAAAAATGCTCAGTGCAGTCAGAGTTAGACTGGCAGGACACGAGAAACTTGCAAGACTGGCAAGATAAGGGAGACTTGCAAGACTCAGAAGAAAGCTCAGAATATTCAGGAAATACAGACACAGAGTCAGAACTGCCTGAAACTTCTAGCAGGAAGTCACAAAGAAATTCACAGAAAGAAACAAGGAGAGTTTCACACAGAGAGGTCAGCTGTAAGAAGCACTTACCTCTGACGCAGCTTGAATTTCCTAAGCACCGGGCTGTGCTGAATGAATGGGAGGCAGCAAAAGGCAAACCATATGTATCTGAAAAGTATGGCAGCTTAAAGCAGTTACAAGCCCTAGAGAGGGAAAGAAATGCTATTGAAGATGTGTGTATGTCTGACCCTGAAGAGTGTGTGCCAGTGAAACCCGGCAAAAGATTTCCAAGGGAGAAATCTTCATATAATAGAAGAGAACAGTGTTATGGGTTACAGCCAAATGTAAAAGGCAGGAAGTTTAAAAGTTTTAAGGATAAAGCTTACCTAGAGAAAGGTGTTTCTCCTTTCTGCTATTACAAACTATATGACAGCTATTTGCCTTGCTGTGAAGAGGGCTGTTCAGAGAGCACTGATAGAGATACGGGACTAAGAAAGGTGCAAACTTTCTGTTCTAATGAAAATACTGTAAATGATAAAGCAAAGTGTGAGCCTATGATTACAGAGGCTGGTATTGAAAGCCCATGTGATGAAGCCATGGATTGTACGCTGTTGTTATCCGATATGGGTTCCTCTTTATGCTGAAGCCAGGATAAGAGTGCCTCGTGAGTGCTGAGAAAGCTAAGAAGAGACAGCTAGCATATCGGATAAGCTTTATACTGTGATTTATGATTTCTGTTGGAGCAAGATGCTATGTTTAAGTTTTCTTCAGTTTACCAGAAGTATGGTTGTATCCTGAGTTTTTTTATTATAACCTTTTTGAAAATACAACCCCGGGAGGGGAATAAAAATCCTTTTGAAAAACCTGACTACTTGACTCACAACTACAACTTTCTACAAGAAAGGTCAGGCCCAGCAGTCTGGCTGATAGCTTAGGCCACAGTCCAGCTCCTGCTGGTGACACAATCCTAAGAACATAAGAACATAACATAAGAATATAAGATATGCCATACTGGGTCAGACCAAGGTCCATCAAGCCCAGTATTCTGTTTCCAACAGTGGCCAATCTAGGTCATATGTACCTAGCAGTTTCCCCAAGGGACACAGGTTCCACAATGCTTGTATTGGTTCAAGCATTGATATCCTGGGTCCCTTCTTAATAATGGTTTATGGACCTTTCCTCCAGGAACTTGTCCAAACCTTTTTTAAACCCAGCTACACTAACAGCCTTTACTACATCCTCCGGTAACAAATTCCAAAGTTTGATTACACGTTGAGTGAAAAAATATTTTCTTTTATTAGTCTTAAATAGTTTACCCTGTAGCTTCATTGCATGTCCCCTAGTCTTTCTATATTCTTTTTTTTTTAAAGGCTTTATTTAAAGTTTTCCATAGAACACAAACAGTAAAACCAAACACTTGACAACATTAACTATACGTGCACAGGCCAATATTTGCGGGCCAGGGAATGTCGGAAACCGAACAGGGTTAGATCCAACAGTCCGTCTGCCCCAATATTCCCACTATATTGAGTTCTACTAGTGACGGGCATTCCACCATCAGCGAGCCACCAAATAAGAAGTCATCTAAACAATTGAGCATTTAGGGTATCCCATTTCCTAAGCAAACCCCGATAAGACGGGTACTGCGCAACGTAAGCTTTTTCACAGATATGATGGTAACACACTAGACTCCACCAGTACTCTGAATTCAGGCTTGCGAAGGACTTCCAATGACTCATTATTGCCTTCAGCGCTAGGCCAAGCATTAGATCAAAGATAGCATAGTCACATCGAGCTAACTCCGGGATTCCGGCTTGAGACTTATAAATTACAATCCGATATGTCAAGGGTGTCCAAATCTTCAACAGATTCGTCATTCGCTGCCATACTTGATGCCAATATTTCTTCAGTATAGGGCAGTCAAACAGCATGTGCGCAAGCGTGCCCACACCCTTGTCGCAAGACCAACAGCAGTTGCCCCCATGTATCTGCCATTTGGCCACCTTCACCGGCGTCAGGTACGCGCGGTGGGCAAGGAAGTACAGCGTTTGTGTGAGTGGGGCTGATCTTGTGAGCCATATTTGTTTACTCCAAAAGTTCTCCCACATATTTGGATGCTTGAGATCGCCCACTTCTGACTCCCATACTAGCTGTGCCCCTTGGCATCCTTTATTTTCAGCATCCCGTAGAATGGCAACCATCTTAGAGACTAAGCGGGACCCTGTCAGGTTCTCCTGTACTCTGTGATGAAGAGGTCGGCCGGGGCCGAGCAGTATTGGTACCACCCCCGCTCTGCTCAGGCAATGTCGCAGTTGACACCATTGGAACATGCAGTTAATTGGCAGCCCAAATTCCTGTGATAACATCGAAAAGGGCTTAAACATTTTGTTATGCACTAGTTGACCCAAATAAATTATGCCTTGTTTCATCCATGTTCCCCAAAGGAAGCTGGAGCCGGTAATCTTGAATTTCGGGTTCAACCAGAGGATGGTGGCATCGGTAAAATCACGGTCCCATTCCATTGTCTTCAGTAGAGCTCGAAAAGCTTGTTGGGTAGCCCATATGATCTCATTCCCTGCGACCCGAATACTAATATCTGCTCCAATACGCATCCAGAGTGGAGTTGACTTGCTCAATGCAGCTTCAACCTGTAACCATACCGGATCACTGGACGTAATCTCCTCGTCGCTCCACCGCGTCCCATGCCGCAATAAGGCGGCCACATGGTACCAGTACAGATCCGGAAAGTGTACTCCCCCACGCTTTTTAGACAGCTTTAGCTTCCAAGCAGCTATTCTAGGTGTTTTATGACGCCATAAGAAAGAGAGCATCAATTTCTCCAGTTTGGCGTAAAATTTCCTTTCAAAAAGGACTGGTACCATACTCAATATGTAATTCATCTTTGGCACCAGGACCATCTTTATGGTTTCCAATCTGCCCCACCAGGTCAAATTCAAGGGGGACCATTTATTTACGCATTCTAGTGTTGTTCTTTCACACTGAAGTTTGGCTTGGGTGGACGTCTCTTGCAGCGTTGCGCCGTAAGTTACTCCCAGATATTTGAAAGTGGAGCCTTCAACTCTAAACGGGTGCCGGTAAAGAGTCGCTACCTGGACATGAGAATTTAGTGGAATAATTGTCGTCTTTGACAGGTTAAGCTTGTATCCAGATATGTGAGAGTACTCGGAAATCGCTGCCAGAACGAGGTCCAGTGAGTTGGGGTCTAGAAATAGGAGGACATCATCTGCATATGCGGATATTTTGGTATGGCAGCCAGCCATATGTATCCCCGCAATATTCTGCTGCTGTCGAATTTTCAGCAGTAATGGCTCAAGTGCCAGGTTAAACAGTAGCGGCGACAGGGGGCAGCCTTGTCTCGTACCCCTGGTTAACTTAAATTCAGCCGAGACCGATCCATTCGCCGCCACTCGAGCCGTGGGACTGGTGTACATTATCTCCACACTCTTCAAAAAGTGGTCCTGTATGCCGAACCATCTCATCATTCTAATGAGGAAGGGCAGCTCGACCCTGTCAAAGGCTTTCTCAGCGTCCAGTGCTAGCCCCACAACCGGCTCCTCTACATGTTGAGCTCCCTGTAATACATGAGCTAACAGTCGGCCATTGTCTACCGTAGATCTGCCGGGCATGAAACCACATTGATCCGGATGGATTAGTGCCTCCATTACTTTGCTGAGCCTATTGGCCAGTATTTTAGTGTAGATTTTGTAGTCCGCGTTCAGCAGTGAGATAGGTCGGTAGTTTTCTATTATTTGAGGGTCCCTCCCCGGCTTAGGATGAATAACAATCGTGGCTTCCGCTATTGCACCCACCTTCGGGCATTCTTCTTTGATCCGGGTATAATATGTGTGGAGTTCTGGCAACATTAGATGGGAGAAGGTAGCATAGAATTCTACCGGCAACCCGTCCGGTCCGCTGGCTTTCCCTTTCGCTAGTTGTCGAATCGCCTTTTGTATTTCTTTGCATGTGATGTCCTCCTCCAACGATTTCGCTTGTTGCTCTGTAAGTTTGGGTCCGACAATCGAGGAAACAAATTCTGAGAATGCATTTTCATCATATGTCACCTCAGACTGATACAAGGAGGCGTAGAATCCTTTACATCTCTCCAGTATATCTTCATCCCTCAAAAGCAGGGCCCCATTAGAATCCTTGAGGCCGGTTATCCTTGTCACTGCCTTCTTGGTTTTCAACATAGGTGCAAGCACTGTACTAGCACGATTATTCTCGTGATAATACACACTCTGCCGCGCTTTTATCTGTTTATCCACTTCCTGGCCCAGCAAGGAGTTGTATTGGTATCGCAGTTTTTGCAGACATAGCAGAATAGTCCTATCCTCCTGTTTGGCCAAAAGCCGTTCACCCGCTTTTATTTCCAACTCCAGCTCCGCAAGTTGCCGTTTAGCCACTTTCCTCCAATGAATGCTAAAGGAGATCATACGTCCACGGATACAGGCTTTGAAGGCTTCCCACCATGCCCATACTGGAGTCTCAGACACCTGATTACATCTGAAGTAGGCGGCTATTTCTGTCCGCATGGAGCTCAGGAACTCTTCATCCGATAGCCATGACCTGTCAAAGTGCCATCTGGATTGGGCCTTAAAACGTGATCTCAAATCTAAAGTTAGTTGAACTGCAGCGTGGTCCGACACTGTCTGGGCACGGAGCTCCACTGCGTTAATCTGTGGTATTAGTGTCTTAGACACTAAGAAGTAATCAATCCTCGTTTGCGTATTATGTGGCAATGAGTAGAATGAGTACTCTCTATCCTTAGGATGCAGAAGTCTCCAGGGATCAGCAAGGCCTAGAGACTCCACCAGATTTTGTAGCATTTTGCTGGCCTTAGGCTTATGTTGTGGTCTATAAGGGGTCCAGTCGAGTAGCGGATCTTGTATGATGTTAAAGTCACCGCCCAGAATTATATGTGTCGAGCCAGTTTCTAGCAACTCAATTGCTACTTGCTCAAAAAACAGGGGGTCTTCAAGGTTGGGGCCATATATCGTCATCAGCACGTAGGTCTCCCCATTAATCTCCACTTTCGCCATGGCCCATCTCCCTCCGGGATCTATTTTCGTATCTCCCACTTTCGCCACTAAGGCTTTCCGGAGTAATATAAGAACTCCGCCTTTCTTTTTAACCGCAGGGGCGGCAAGTATGTTTTGGTATAACTTCCCTCCAACTTTGTAAGACTCTGAGGAGGACAGGTGGGTTTCTTGAAGGTATACTACATCCGCTTTCTGCTGGTGACAGTATGTTAGTATTTTCTTACGTTTAATTGGATTGGAGATACCCTGGACATTTAAAGATAGGAAATTTAATGTACTGCTAAGCATAGGTACTAACGGAGGTCCCTGTGGTGGAAACGCACGTCATGCACAGCCTGACATTTAAGAACAATGAATTGTTCGCAGTAAGCAAATATAGGCCTATCTGTGCACATCTAACAACAAATAAAACCCAAACATCTTGCATGGTGAAACCCATCCGCCCCTTCTGCTGGCCTTCCCCGCATCATTCCCCTCCCCCAACTAGTGCTTTTCACCCCACCCCTCCCCTATTAGACTCTTAAAACACATGCATCCCGTATAACTTGAAGACAGCTCCCCAATGCAATATCAAGCACATCAATACATAATTGGGCTTATAGTTAGATATTACAAAACACAGAACACAGAACCAACTAGAGACCAAGCAAGCTCGGCTCTCTAAGGGTCTCTGGTACCGATCTTCATCCGAATTCAACAGGATAGTTTCCCGGCCTTGATTGTCCGCTATATTCCCACATCCATGTGTGTGTGTTCTGATAGAAAGGTCCGGAGTGCATCGCCGTTGTCAAAGGTCCGCGTAATGTTGTTGTACGTGACCCGCATTCTTGCCGGATAGAAGAGGCCGTATCTTGCTTGCAGTTTCTGCATCAAGGGCCTGCACGCCAGGAGCTCTTTACGTCGGTCTACTGTTCGCTTACTAAGGTCCGGGAAGAAGGAAATCCGACGACCCTCAAGCTGCACCATTTGCCTCTGCTTAGCTGTCTGCAGGATTTGTAAGGCCTGGGGATATCGAAGTAATTTGATAACAAACGGACGCGGCTGCTGCTGCGATTGCTGCATGCGGTTGGTGGCATGGGAGGGAACTCGGTGTGCGCGCTCAGTTTCCAAGGGTACAGTGAAATTGATTTGCAGCAGTTCTGGGATAAGCTTCCCCATATAGGCAACGGGATCAGCCCCTTCCTGACCCTCCGGTATTCCAGTTACTCTGATGTTATTACGTCGGGCCCGGTTATTTTGGTCTTCCATCTGTATTTCCAGTGCTGCCACCCGTTTAGCTAAGGGGCCTACCTGGGTCATCATGGCCTCATGCCTTGCAACCTCGGCCTCAACTTTAGTTATGTGCCCGTTCAGATCTTTTAGAGCCTCTTTAACCTCCTGCACATCGGTGTGAAATTGTGTCAGAGCAGCAGAGTTTGTGGTGAGCATGTCTTTAACAGATTTTTATTCAGAGAGGATTTCCCTGATCCCATCAGACGACTCCTTCTCCGGCGCCATTTTCTGCGGGGATGCTGCCTCCTGTTTCGAGCGCTTAACAGCTTGTCCAGCTCCTTGATGGAAATCTAACTTGGCTGGTTTTAACGCTGCCATTATCACGGGTCTGCTCGTGAAATGTGCTGTTTTTGAGCAGCCGAATGGAGGGGAAGAGGCTCAGGATACTTTACTCAGGGTAGGAGCCACCATTTTAGTTGGCCATCTCCGCTCGCGGAAAGCTCCGCCCCCCGTCTTTCTATATTCTGATAAGGTAAACAATCGATCTATGTTTACCCGTTCCACTCCGTTCATTAATTTATAGACTTCTATCATATCTCCCCTCAGCCGTCTCTTTTCCAGGTTAAAGAGCCCTAACCTTTTTAGCCTTTCTTCATAGGAGTATCCTTCCATCCCCTTTACCATTTTGGTGGCTCTTCTCTGAACCTTTTCTAAAATCGCTATATCCTTTTTAAGATACGACGACCAGAATTGCACACAATATTCAAGGTGCGGTCTCACCATGGAACGATATAGAGGCATTATAATATCTTTTGTTTTATTTCCATTCCTTTCCTTATGATACCTAGCATTCTATTTGCTCTCTTGGCCGCTGCTGCACACTGGGCCGAGGGTTTAAACATGGTATCCACAATGACGCCTAAATCTTTTTCCTGGGTGGTAGTTCCTAATGTGGAATCTTGCAACGTGTAACCATAGTTTGGGTTGTTCTTCCCTAGGTGCATAACCTTGCACTTGTCCACATTAAATTTCATCTGCCATTTTGATGCCCAGTCTTCCAATTTATCAAGATCCTCTTGCAATTTTCCACAATCCTCTTGGGTTTTAACAACTTTAAATAGTTTTGTGTCATCTGCAAATTTGATAACCTCACTCGTTATTCCACTTTCCAGGTCATTTATGAATATGTCAAAAAGCAGCGGACCCAGCACAGATCCCTGGGGTACACCATTATTCACCTTTCTCCATTGGGAAAATTGGCCATTTAGTCCTACCCTCTGCTTTCTATCTTTTAACCAGTTCCTGATCCACAATAGTACACTGCCTCCTATCCCATGAATCTTTAGTTTTGCCAAAAGTCTCTCATGAGGGACCTTGTCAAAGGCTTTCTGAAAGTCCAGATACACAATATCAACCGACTCACCTTTGTCCACCTGATTATTCACTCCTTCAAAAAAACATAACAGATTAGTAAGACAAGATCTTCCTTGTCTAAAGCCATGTTGGCTGTCTCCCATTAGGTCATGACTATCTACATGCTGAGTAATTTTATTCTTTATGATGGTTTCTACCATTTTTCCCGGTACTGACGTCAGGCTCACCGGTTTGTAGTTTCCCGGATCACCCCTGGAACCCTTTTTAAAAAAAAATTGGTGTTACATTGGCGATCCTCCAATCTTCAGGTATTAGAGATGATTTTAATGATAGTTCACAGATTACTAATAGCAGGTCTGCAATCTCATATTTCAGTTCTTTCAACACCCTTGGATGTATACCATCCGGCCCAAGTGATTTGCTACTCTTCAGTTTATCTAATAGTTGTAATACATCTTCCCAATGTATCGATATTTCCTTCAATTCTTCCGCACCTTTAAATACCATTTCAGTCATGGGTAACATCCCTACATCTTTCTCAGTAAAGACCGAAGCAAAGAATTCATTCAGTCTCTCTGCTATCGCCTTGTCGCCTCTTAGTGCTCCTTTAACCCCTTTATCATCTGCTTCCAAAAAGCCCATAAAATGCTAGAGGAAAAACTACATATGGGACAAAACCCCCACCTCTAAGTAGCATTGCTGACATCTATTATTGGCCGTTGCAGAGAGCTGAGCCACCTTACAACGGGTCGACACTATGCTATGGACTATGAAATATAACCATTGCATCAAGAATGCAGAATGTGTCACTCTTAGGAATCTATGCAGATATTTTATTTATTATTACTACTGCTACTAATCATTTGTATAGGCATACGCAGTGCTGTACTTATCGATATAAGACACAGTCCCTACTCATCAGAGCTTACAATATAAACAAGACAGAAAAAACATTGTGAAACTGGGGACTAGAGTATGGTAAGATTAAACATATGTAATGAATAAGAGAGTGAGGAGCATCAGGATCCAAAAGCAGCCTCAAAGAAGTGGCTTTTAGCCTGGATTTGAATAAAGCTAGAGAATGAGCCTGACATACTGACTCAAGTTGTTTGTTCCAGGCATATGCAGCAGTAGGGAGGAATGAACAAAATCTGGTGTTGGCAGTGGAAGAGAAGGACACAGATAAGAGGGATCTGCCAGAGCAGTGAAGTTCCCAAGGAGGGGTGTAATGAGGTAAGAGAGGAGAGATAGTGAGGAGGCATAGACTGAATGCACTTGTAGGTTAGTAGGAGAGGTTTGAACTGGATGCGGAAACAAACAGGGAACTAGTGAAGGAACTTGAGAAGAAGAGTTACATGAGCACAGCAAACCTGGCACAAGATAAGCCGTGCAGCTGAGTTTTGAACAGATTGAAGGGGCAAATGATGATTTAGAGAGACACCAGTGAGGCACAGGTTACAATAGTCAAGACGGGAGGTGACTAGTGAGTGGATGAGGGTCTTAATAGTGTGTGTAGAAAGGAAGGGATACATTTTGCTGATGTTATAGAGAAAGAAGTAACAGGTTCTGTTGGATGTGTGCAGAGAAAGAGAGAGTACAGTCAAAGAAGACTTCAAGGTTGCGAGCTGAGGAAACTGGAAGGAGAGTTATCCACAGAAGCAGAGATCATTATCTTTATTCAGCATTTAATATACCACCCACATGTAAGTATCAGAGCGGTTTAAAATAAAAAAGGTAAAGGCTGCTGGGAAAGTAAGCAGAATGACAATAGTCAGACAGGAAAGAGATAGTGAGGGAAAGAAATAGATAAAAAGAAAAAGAGGAACACTGAACAAAAAGGGAGACAATACGTCACCGGGGGAGGTGGGCAGGGGAGGAGGGTAGAAGGATTAGATCAAAGGCTGTGCAGCAAAGATGGGTCATTAGACTTGCTTTAAAATTGAGAAAGGAGGGTTCTAGGTAGAGGGCTGAGGGAAGAAAGTTCCAAAGCCTAGGACCAAGGAAAAAGAAGGCAGAAGAGCGGGTGGACTCTAGGTGGGCCTGAGGCAGGGAGGGTTGGAACGTACGGTTAGAGTGTATGGACCTGAGTGAACGTTGAGGGGTGTGAAGACAGACTAGATTGGAGATGTATTGTGCTATGCCAGTATGGATTGCTTTATGGATACAGGTAAGAATTTTGTATTGATGGGAAGATGGGGGGGGGGGGGGGATGTGGGTTTAGGGGAAAAGATAAGGAACACAGTTTTGGCCATGTTCAATTTCAAACTGCAGTGAGACATCCTGGCAGAAATGTTGAATATGCAGGCAGAGATCTGGGCCTGGATTCCTGGAGAGATTTCAGGTACAGAGAGGTAGATCTGAGAGTTGTTAGAGTAAAGATGATACTTTAAATGATGAGAGGAAATAAGTACACAAAGGGACTGAGTGTAGAGAGAGAAATGGAGAGGTCCAAAAACAGATCCCTGAGGTTCAACAACTGAATGTGGGATGGCAATATTTAGCTCAAGCTTTGCAGTAGTAGTTCAAGGTGTGGTATTTCTCTGTCCTTGGAGGGCTTATAGTCTAAGTTTATACCTGAGTCAATGCTGCTAATCATTCGCATAGCGCTACAAGGCATATGCAAGGCTGCACATATAGATGTAAGACACAGTCCCTGCTCATCAGAGCTTACAATCTAATCAGGAGTCTTTCCCTTCCAGTACTTCCCCTATGTGCTTTTTCCACACTCTTTCTGTATCTGTGGAGGGGAATTTTAGAAGGGACGTCTAAGTCAGAAGGTCTGAAAAAAAAGCAGGCAGTCCAGGTGCAGACAGGATTTCACAAATGTGGACATGCCCAATATGGACACCTGTGGAGGCATCTACAGAACCATATCTCAGAGCCTGGACATTAGGATAGTCTACTGGTTAGAGCAGTGGGCTATGAACAGTGTAGCCAGGGTTCAAATCCCTCTGCTTCTGTCCTTAGCATTGTGTTGAGTACTGGGGACAACAAAGTGTTTTTTTCTCTACCCACTCTGGATATTTTTCAGCCAAAACAAGCACTTTTCAGACGCCTGTTAATGACTGGAGCAGATTTAAACTTAGATGTGATCTATGAAGTTTCAGAGATCATGCGGGGACATCCAGGTTCCCGAGAATGCCCCGCCATGCTTCCACCATGCCCCTGTTCAGACTTGGACATCTCCAGATCTGGCTTCTAAAAATAGCTCTAGAGACCTCTCTGTGCTTTGGATGTCTCTGCCCATTTTCGAGTGTTAAGGTGGTTATCTATCACAGAATCAATCAATGCAAATAATATTAGGTACTGTGATTTTGCTATAGAAGCTTTTCATGTATTGAATTGAACTTTTGGCTATTGAGGTCTCAGATACCATAGGCTGCCACTGTTTCATGAAGCTTCAGTGGACTGATGCCTAAAAATACATCAATGACCTCTGTCTTAAACATTTAGCCATATACGTCACTCTTGAAACAGCTTTTTTGATGTGAATTGTTGCAATACTCATTTAAACAACTATATTGCTTAATATTGAAAAATAAACCAGTGCTTAGCTGTGTGATGAACTTCCCGACGCTATTCCATGCGCTATAAAATGCGTTTCTCCTACTGGTTTCTTCAGGGGAAAGCATTCACATCATCACTACTTCTCCAGCCTGGTTCAATAGAGCTTTGTCAATGGTATGCTCTGCCCATTTTCGGACATCCAAAGCATGAATAAAGCTTCCATTACAAAGTTAAAACAGAATATTAATTAAAAGCAGCATTATAAAACAATGATTTCAATTTCTTCTGAAAAATAAGATAGTCTCTTGTTATAATACTTGAGTGAGATTGTTCCATATTTTAGGGCCGACTACTGAGACTACTTGCTTAATTGCTATTTATTTCAAAGTTTTTAACAATGGAAGGCTCAATAATTGCTATTCATTTGAATGTAGTACTTGACCAGCAATGTAGGGCTGCAGGTAAAACTATGAGCCCATATTATTCCATATATATATATCATCTGAAAAATCAGGCAGAGATATGATATTGCACTGCAAGTCAATATAACTCAGCCAATGTCAGGAAGATATGATCATATGAAACCAAACCAGCAATGAACCTTGCTGCAGAGGTCTGTACCAAATGTATTGGGAATTCTAGAAGATCCATCCAAATGCAATCTGGGATGTTTAAGCAAGAGAATCTTAAAAAATGCAGGCATGTCCAGGTGCAGATATGATTTCACAAACCTGGACGTGCCATATATGGGCATCTGCAGGGACATCTACCTAGACATCCCCAGAACAGTATCACAGACCTAGACATCTAGGATAGCCTAATGATTAGAGTAGTTGGCTAGGAACAGGGCAGCCAGGGTTCATATCCTGCTGCTGCTGTCAGTGACATTGTACTGAATACTAGGGATGAGTGAGTACATTCTTCTCTATACCCTCTGGATGTTTTTCAGCTAAAACAAGTACTTTTCAGATGCTTGTTTATCACTGCTTATGCCTAGGAGGAAGTCTAAGGTTAGACTTGACACTGGATGTCCATGACATTTCTGTGATGGGGGGGGGGGGGCATCTTGGTTCCTGGGAATGCCTAACCAGGTTCCTGGAAATGCTCCAGTTATGCCTCCTCCATGCCCCTGTTCAGATTCAGACATCCCCAGAGCCAGCTTCTAAAATGACTGTGGAGATGTCTTGGTTCTTTGGATGTCTCTATGCCCATTTTCAGACATCCAAAGTCGAATAAGATTTCTAATTTAACCCCCATTGTGTTTAAGATATTATTAGGCAACCCACCATAAATTACAAAGAAACAGAGAAATAATTGCAGATAAAGACCATATGGCCTCTCCTTTTAAGCTTTCTATGGCTGAACAATTATATTATAATCTAGATCAGACAATGCTAAAAGTTTTTTATAAACATTGTAACCGGTTTTTATAAAAGCCCACTCACTGCCTCGACTGAATATTGACTTAAAGGTTTTCAGCTCCTAATTGATTTGATATTTCTTATGTCGTGAATAAAAAATAACGTGCTTTATTTTGTTTTTATTATGTTTCAATAGAGTTCCTGGAGGATGTCTTAATTTACCATTGCTGCTTGAGGGCATTTTAAATGGCTTGCATGGAGCTTCTGCATATTGCTAAAGAAGATGGGAAGCCTGATGTGTGCAACAATGTGGAATGGAGTTTAAATCATTGCTATGAGCATGATGAGAAAGCTGGAACCAGTGGACCAGCTTTCTGCCATGACAGTCAGTGTATGTCCTCACAATGGGTAGCACCTGCTGACAATCCCTGCAGATCAGTTCCTGTGGCACCTGCTGAAGTTTCAGACATCAAAGCTTTCCAGGAAGGTTGCTTAAAGGAGAAGAAGAAAGTGTGTTGTGCAGAGGATCTGGAAACCTCCTTCACGTACATTGATGAAAATGTCAATGTGGGATGTGTAAGCCCCCCACTTTCTAACAGAAGCTGCCAGCTGCCTCCCCATGATGCCTCCTACAGAGAAATTCAACTGGAAGGAACGCATGACTCCTCTATGATTTCTGAGGATGAAACTGTATCGGAAACGGGAAAATCAGTAGATTATGGGTTTATCAGTGCCGTAACTTTCCTGGTAACAGGGATCTTACTGGTCATACTTTCCTACGTAATACCACGAGATGTGAATGTGGATCCCAACTCCGTATCAGCAAGAGAAATGGAACATCTGCAAAAGAAAAGTGCTTACATCGGAGCCCATCTGGATCGATGTGTGATTGCTGGGCTATGTCTTTTAACCCTAGGTGGGGTAGTGCTGTCTAGTTTATTAATGGTGTCTATGTGGAAAGGAGAACTATATAGAAGGAATAGATTTTCGTCCTCCCAAGAATCTGCAAAACTGTATGGTTCCTTCAACTTTAGAATGAAGGCTGGTACAAATGAAAATATCACAGAGAGATCATTAGTGCCAGAAGAGGCACTTGCCATAAGTAATTAGTGTGATTGATTTTAATAACTTTTTTTTTATACTGAAAAACTATTTATTCATAAATCTTTCATGGAAATGTTACAAGGAGTCAGGCCAAGATAATTGCAATAATGTTGAGGCCTATTAACCTAATGGATAGTTTGCCACTTAAATTATTAGCAAATGACAGTACTGTTTTCTTAATAAAAAAAATTGAAATAATACAATGTACAATTTCTAGGACACCACCGCTAAATAAATTTCGACTTGCAGCTTTAGTTGTCTTTATTTATACACTTCAATTCTTTTCATGCCAAAGTATTAAAAGACTGTCTTTTTAGCTTCATTACAAAATAAAATTTGGTGGGAAAAATCAGTCCAATGGCTTGTTGCAGAGTATGGCGCTGTCATGAAGAAGGACCTTGGTTTGATTCCTTTCCTGGCTCGTCTTCTGCACCTTGAGTTATCCAGAGCTAGGCAAAGGCAGTGTTTAGACCCCTGGTGGGGGGAGAGTGCCATAGTCATAGTGTAACACAAACACCTAGTAGTTGGACATATAGCTCTTAATTGCAGGCTTCCAAGCAGGAGCTCTAGTGCATGGCCCCTAACTATGATCTAGGGATCTGCAAGACTGGACAAACTAAATTAGGCTTAGGCAAACATACATTTGTCAGCCCCTATCCTGGACTCCTATATACTCCTTTTGTCAAATGCCCCCCCATAGAGTCACATTCTGGGGTTTGTTTACTAAAGTGTGTTAGCTACTACCGTAGCGATAATGTGGGATGATCACGTGGTGGTAGCAGCTAACACGGACCAAATGTAGACATACCAGCAATTTTCTGTGATGTCAGCATTTCGTGCGGTAGCTACAGGCCGGGAGGGGATGATTTAGGGCAAAAAATGGGCGTGCCTGCAATGCCTGATTACCATGGAAGTAAACATCGTGCAGTAATCACTAAAGATGCAGACATCACAGGTTCAACTAATGCCACCTCAGTGGGTGATGAATGAAGGCTAATGGTATCATACTCAATCCCTTATTTAGAGTGAGCTGGAAGCTCAAAGAAGGAGAGTGAAATAGCCAGATCAGAAAAAAACAAAACAAAATCAAGAAAAGAATGCAGAACAGCCAGATACAATTTCAGTTCAATGATGTTTTTAATCTCAACAGATATGATAATTACAGCATATTTTACTCAATAATTTTGGAAATCATTTTGAGGCTGATTAATAACAGCACAATTAATTTTCTTCACAACATAGCAGGGCTGGTTTGAAACTGTTTTCAAATGTATTATGAGAAAATTAAATGCATAAGAGTAAAAGAGAAAAACAATCTCAGTCTACATTTTTATAGTATAAAAATTTTAGGGGCCCTTTCACTAAACTGCAGTAGGATTTTGCACTTACCACACATTGGAACCATCCCTGAAAACTACCACAATCTCTCAGTACTAGGGGTCATCAGCACATTTTAAAGAGGGACCTCGGGCAGAGCAGGAGTGAGTGAGCTTCGCTAATGTCCTCACTGACCACCATTGTGCCCTTGGATGGTCATGGGGACTGTGTGTGTGGGGGGGGGGGGGGCATACCATTTACCATTTTGTTGGGGGGTCTTTGGGGAGAAGGGACCTGAGTGTAATGTCTTGAAGGGATGGGGAACTGGAGTGTCACTGCAGGGGGTGGTATTGGGTTGATGCTACTGTGGCGGGGTAGGAAGGTGATGGGATTGTTGCTACTGCGGGGAGTTGGGGAGGGGGAATGGGTTTGATACTATGGGGGGACATATCTGACTGGAGGCAGTCAGAGGATTCTTGGGGTCTGGGAGAAAATCATAGCACTGCACCACAGTTGTGGCACAAGGGTTTCAGCCACCCTAGGCAGATCCTTCATGCCACCACCCTCCCAAAAGACAGTGTCTCCGTTCAGCCCACCATGCCGTCCTCATCTTGTGCTGAAATGGCGACGGCTGAACTGCCGCTTCAGTGCTGCATTGGGTCTTAAAGTGCCCACCTGCATGTGCACTCATGGCCTGCCACTCCTGTCCCGTCCTCCAATTCAACTTTGGTGGAGGACAAGCAGGAGCAGCAGGCTGGAACTGCGCACACGTGCATGGGTATTTTAAAGTGCTCCATGGTGCTGAAGCAGCAGTCCAGCTGCCTCGTCCCAGGGGGTTACGTTAGTGATGTCTCCCATCAAGGTCTGCCACCCTAGGCAATCACCTAGTTGGCAGGCCGGCCCTGCTGCACTGGTATGTCTCTGTGCCGATGCAGCAATTTTAGGAGGCTGCTCCCATGTCTAAGTGGGGGAGATTCATACAGCTTTTTTACCCACATGAAGCCTCCTAAAATCGTGGCTTCTGCCAGACCTGCAGGGACATACCTATACAGTTCTGCTGCTATTTTAAAAGGGGCTCTACATTTAGCAGAACCTCTTGTAAATTACAGGTCTGATGCTCCACTTCTTGAGATGGATGTGTGGATTCCCCTCTCCACATACTTTCTGTAATTCCCCTTTACATCATCCACATAGAGATTGTATAGGACATTTTGAGACTTAATTACATCACATAAAGGCTGTAAATAATAAATCAGACAGAGCAGATCCCTATGGGACACCTTGATTCAAAGAATACTCAGATGTTTTTAGTCTTATCTGAACCTGCTCTGTTTGCACACTCAAATATGAAGGGAACCACTTCAATATCACAGCTTCCCATCCTATGGCTATCCTACAGATTGTAATGGAATCAAATGCTGTATATACAGTACATCAAATAAAATCATAATAAACCCTGACTTTTTCAAGGCCCTTAATTAAACTATCAACCATGGTCATCACTTGTGTCCCCCACCATGGTGCTGCCTAAAACCATCTAAGAACATAAGAACATAAGATATGCCATACTGGGTCAGACCGAGGTCCATCAAGCCCAGTATCCTGTTTCCAACAGTGGCCAATCTAGGTCATACGTACCTAGCAATATTCCCAAAAGACACAGGTTCCACAATGCTTGTACTGGGTCAAGCATTGATTATCCTGGGTCCCTTTTTAATAGTGGTTTATGGACCTTTCCTCCAGGAACTTGTCCAAACCTTTTTTAAACCCAGTTACACTAACAGCCCTTACTACATCCTCCGGTAACAAATTCCAGAGTTTGATTACATGTTGAGTGAAAAAATATTTTCTCTTATTTGTCTTAAATAGTTTACCCTGTAGCTTCATTGCATGTCCCCTAGTCTTTCTATATTCTGATAGCGTAAAC
Organism: Ichthyophis bannanicus; assembly: GCA_033557465.1. Taxonomy (NCBI): domain Eukaryota; kingdom Metazoa; phylum Chordata; class Amphibia; order Gymnophiona; family Ichthyophiidae; genus Ichthyophis; species Ichthyophis bannanicus. Next base: position 1,711,420,242 of record CM066031.1, on the reverse strand, counting down.
AATTGATCCATGTTTATCCGTTCCACTCCATTCATTAATTTATAGACCTCTATCATATCTCCCCTCAGCCGTCTCTTTTCCAGGTTGAAGAGCCCCAACCTTTGTAGCTTCTCTTCATAGGAGTAGCCTTTCATCCCCTTCACCATTTTGGTGGCTCTTCTCTGTACTTTTTCTAATAATGCTATGTCCTTTTTAAGATACGGTGACCAGAACTGCACACAATATTCAAGGTGCGGTCGTACCATGGAACGATACAGAGGCATTATAATATCCTTTGTTTTATTTTCCATCCCTTTCTTTATGATACCTAGCATTCTATTTGCTTTCTTGGCTGCCGCTGCACACTGGGCAGAGGGTTTTAACATGTTATCCACGATGACTCCTAAATCTTTTTCCTGGGTGGTGGTTCCCAATGTGGAACCTTGCATCATGTAACTATAGTGTGGGTTGTTCTTTCCTAGGTGCATAACTTTGCACTTGTCCACATTGAATTTCATCTGCCATTTGGATGCCCAGTCTTCCAATTTATCCAGATCCTCCTGCAGTTTTTCACAATCCTCTTGGGTTTTAACAACTTTAAACAGTTTTGTATCATCTGCAAATTTGATAACCTCACTCGTTATTCCCTTTTCCAGGTCATTTATGAATATGTCAAAAAGTAGCGGACCCAGTACAGATCCCTGGGGTACTCCACTATTCACTTTTTTCCATTGGGAATATTGGCCATTTAGCCCTACCCTCTACTTTCTATCTTTTAACCAGTTCCCGATCCACAATAGTACACTGCCTCCTATCCCATGACTTTTTAGTTTCGCCAAAAGTCTCTGATGAGGGACCTTATCAAAAGCTTTCTGAAAGTCCAAATACACTATATCAACCGACTCACCTTTGTCTACCTGTTTAGGCACACCTTCAAAAAAACATATCAGATTTGTAAGACAAGATCTTCCTTGTCTAAAGCCATGTTGGCTGTCTCCCATTAGGCCATGACTATCTACATGCTGTGTAATTTTGTTCTTTATGATGGTTTCTACCATTTTCCCCGGTACTGACGTCTGTAATTTCCCGGGTCACCCCTGGAACCCGTTTTAAAGATTGGTGTTACGTTGGCGACCCTCCAATCTTCAGGTATTACAGATGATTTTAATGAAAGTTCACAGATTACCAATAGCAGGTCCGCAATCTCATATTTCAGTTCTTTCAACACTCTTGGATGTATACCATCCGGTCCAGGTGATTTGCTACTATTCAGTTTATCAAATAGTTGTAATATATCTTCCCGGTGTAGTGATATTTCTCTCAATTCCTCTGCAGTATCACCTTTAAATACCACTTCAGTTTTGGGTAACATCCCTACATCTTCCTCAGTAAAGACCGAAGCAAAGAATTCATTCAGTCTCTCTGCTATAGCCTCGTCTCCTCTTACTGCCCCTTTTACCCCTCTATCATCTAATGGCCCAACGGACTCTCTCACAGGCCTTTTGCTACGAATGTACTTGAAAAAGTCTTTATTTCGTGTTTTTGCTTCCGTAGCAAGTTCCTTCTCAAATTCTCGCTTTGCGTGCCTTATCAATGCTTTGCATTTAACTTGCCAGTGCTTGTGCTGTTTCCAGTTTTCTTCGTTTGACTCTTTTTTCCATTTCCTGAAGGATTCTTTTTTGGTAGCAACAGCCTCTCTGACCTCACCTGTAAACCATGCTGGCAGTTTTTTGGACTTTCTTCTAGTGGAAAAAAGTGTTCAACATGATCAGTTAATTGTAGAAGCACAAAATGCTCAATTAATTTTGCCAGCAAAGGCACATCAATAGGGAAAGGGGTGTGGAGGAAGGCCTTAGGATGTCTCCTGCACACACAATAGAAAGGGGTCGAGTTGGTGGATGAGTGGGTGTCATTATTGTGCATGATCTCAGCACAAGGAAGCAGATCTGTCCACTTGTCCTGATGATCAGAAATATAAAAGCACATGACTTGTTCCAGGATCTGATTGGACCCCTAGGTTTGATCATTCAACTGAAGGTGGTATGCTGAGAAAAATGACAAATTTACCCTTAACTGTCTGCAAAATGCCCTCTAGAATTTGGAGGTAAATTGAACTCTTCTCTCAGATACATTATCTTCAGCTATTTCATGCAATTGGAAAATGAGTTCCAAGAAAAGAGTAGCTAAATTGGGTGATGTAGGAAGTTTTGGCAAGAAAATGAAATGAATTATCTTGGCGAACTTATCCACCACCACCCAGATAGTTCCCTTGGCTGGGTGCAAATCCATAATAAAATCCATGGAGATGTGGGACCATGGATATGAAGGCACAGGCAAAGGTTGAAGTATCCCAGATATTTGGGAGCAAGAGGTCTCGGCTTAAGCAAAGATTGCACAAGAAAAGATGTAATCCTTGATAGTCCTTTGCATAGATGGCCACCAAATGGAATGACCTAGCAGGCATATAGTTTTATATCCCAGGAAATACTGCCTACTTGCTATAATGCATCTTTGAGAACACTGATCGATGTAAAGTGTTGGGGACATAAAGGCAATGGACAGAAGAACTACTAGGTGCCAATGCCTGATCCTGTTGTAATTTAGTAGCAAGCTCCACTGTCAATGTTGTCCCAATGTTGGTCCAAGGTATAATGGAAGCATTCTCATGTTTCTCCAAGGTGCTCAAACAAAGATACTTGAAAGAGCATCCACTTTGCTTCCATCTGGCCTGGCAAGAGTCTCTAAGGGCCCGATATTCATTTGTGACAGCTATGCGCCTCTAAGATGCTGCCGAACTTTAACCCTGGATATTCAATCTGAGCCATATCCAGCCACTGGAATTGAATATCTGGGGTCGCCGCACTGTCGCACATGGTGCAGAAGCTAACCATGTTGCGGCGATATTGAGCAGCTGCCTGGTTAGCTCCAGAGACAAAAGTTAGGAAAGCTTTTGCTACACCTAACTTTTGCTGCTGAGGGATAACCAGGCATTGGTTGAATATCGCCTCTGCACAATTATCCATGGGACCGCTCCCAGAACACCCCGACATGCACTGATGCTATGTGGTTAGCATTGGGGCATATAGTGGCATTATTCAGGGTTATTCAGCGGCACTAAGCATGTTAGTGCCGCTGAATATCTCACTTAGGGGTGTTTACATGGTTTACAGTTCTGTAAACTGTGTAAATACCTTTGAATATCAGACCCTAAGTTCTTATGGCCAGCATTTACTATTACCGGGTGCTGAGATCCTTCCAGGAGATTGTACTATTCCTCAAATGCCCATTTAATCACAAGCAGTCTCTTGCCCCCAATATCACAATTAATTTCTGCTTGAGAGAATTTATTAGAGAAATACACATAGGGATAAGGTTTGACCAAGTCCACGTTCCATTGGGATACAATTGCTCCTACACCAACATAAGATGCATCTACCTCAATAAATAACCCCAAAAGCAGTTGCCGTCAACATTCCAACAGTATAATATTTTTTTTATTTTTTATTTTATATTTATGCATTTTAACAATGAATCAAGCATTACACTTGTACAGTAATAGACATTGTAGGAAAAGATTAATAAGCACATGGCACCAAGAAAATTAAACAATGCTATTAATAGTCCCCAAAATAAGGGAGAGAGTCTACAACTATTACAGAGGCCAGGAAAATCCCCTATAAAAGAAATAAAAGTAAAATTTTAAAGAAATACCAGAGGGTACACAGGGAACCAAGCAAAATCACTAATGGTGAGGTGCTGCTAAAGAGGAGAAGAAGTTACAATGCGAGTACTGATGAAAGAAGACAAATCCTCGGGCTGAAAAAAAACATACTTATGCGACTGAAAGACAACAACGCATTTACAAGGATAACGAAGGACAAATGTAGCGCCCATACGAGTGACCCCAGGACGCAAAATTAAGAACGATTTGCGCCTACGCTGTGTTTCTCTGGAGACATCCGGGAACATTCCTATTTTTTTCCCCAAAAACAAATTATTACGAAATTTAAAATAAAGCCGGAGAAGCCAGTCTCTATCAGATGGTAATGCCAAGGAAACAATCAATGTAGAAACTAACAGTATAATATTTTAATAGAATGTTCAAAGGTATACAACATACAAAAGATGTCTGTTCAACTTAGACGTAGTAATTTCTAAAAAAAATATGATTTGGACAGGATTAATGGCACCTTCACTAATATTTGGTTGCACAACCCTTTGCAGTGAGGTCAGCCTCGAACATTTCTTGTAGCCATCTATAAATTCTGTACGTCTGTCTGCTGGAAGTTTCTCCCACTCTTCAAATGCCATTTGTTCCAGCTCGTGAATGCTTCCAGGATTCCTTTTGCCAATGATAGATTTCAGCTCTTTCCAAAGGTCCTCAATTGGACTGAGATCAGAACTCATTGCTGACCAGTTTAAAGCAGTTCATTTGTTCCTTTTTTCCATTCTTTTGTATTTTTGGATGTATGTTTTGGGTCTTTGTCCTGCTGGAGGTTCCATGAACTTCATCCCAGACCTAGCTTTCTAACACTAGGTAGCGCATTTCACTCTAAAATACCTTGGTAGCCCTCTGACTTTATGATTCCTACACCCACAACATTATGGAACCTCCACCATATTTAACTGTAGGAAGAGTGTTTTTTCCTTATAAGTTTTATTACTTCACCTGTAAATGTATATTGGTCGGCATTGCCAAAGAGCTCAAGTTTGGTTTCATCTATCAACAGAACATTTTCCTAGAAGTATTGTTGTTTCTCAAAGTAGGTTTGGGCAAAGATAAGGTGTGCCATTTTATGTCTGTGTTTGAGCAGGGGGGACCTTCTTGGCCTTCACCTATGAAGTCCTTCTTTGTTTAGTGTGCGGTGTATTGTATAGGTTAAAACCGCTACCCTAGATTTCTCCAGGTCAGCCTTAAGATCTTTGGATGTTATACATGGTGTTTTTCCAACAGTTTGCACTAACCTTCAAAGACTTTTTGGATTAATTTTCCTCTTCCACCACATCCTGGGAGGTCCTTCACAGTTCCATGAGCATAAACATTTTTAATAATATTGCAACGTTTAAACATTAAAATCATATGTAATACCTGAAGATTGGAGGATCGCCAATGTAAAGCCAATTTTTAAAAAGGGTTCCAGGTGTGATCCGGGAAACAACAGACCGGTGAGCCTGACGTCAGTACCGGGAAAAATGGTAGAAACCATCATAAAGAACAAAATTACTCATCATGTAGATAGTCATGGCCTAATGGGAGACAGCCAACATGGCTTTAGACAAAGAAGATCTTGTCTTACTAATCTGTTATGTTTTTTTGAAGGTGTGAATAAACAGGTGGACAAAGGTGAGTCAGTTGATATAGTGGATCTGGACTTTCAGAAAGCCTTTGACAAGGTCCCTCATCAGAGGCTTTTGGCAAAACTAGAGTCATGGGATAGGAGGCAGTGTAATATTGTGGCTCAGGAACTGGTTAAAAGTTAGAAAGCAGAGGGTAGGGCTCAATGGCCAATTTTCCCAATGGAGAAAGGTGAATAGTGGTGTACCCCAGGGATCTGTGCTGGGTCCGCTGCTTTTTGACATATTCATAAATGACCTGGAAAAGGGAATAACGAGTGAGGTTATCAAATTTGCAGATGACACAAAACTATTTAAAGTTGTTAAAACCCATGAGGATTGTGGAAAATTGCAAGAGGATCTTGATAAATTGGAAGACTGGGCATCAAAATGGCAGATGAAATTTAATGTGGACAAGTGCAACGTTATGCAACTAGGGAAGAACAACCCAAACTATGGTTACATGATGCAAGGTTCCACATTAGGAACCACCACCCAGGAAAAAGATTTAGGCGTCATTGTGGATAACCTGTTAAACCCTCGGCCCAGTGTGCAGTGGCGGCCAAGAGAGCAAATAGAATGCTAGGTATCATAAGGAAAGGAATGGAAAATAAAACAAAAGATATTATAATGCCTCTATTTCGTTCCATGGTGAGACCTCACCTTGAATATTGTGTGCAATTCCGGTCGCCGTATCTTAAAAAGGATATAGCTTTATTAGAAAAGGTTCAGAGAAGAGCCACCAAAATGGTAAAGGGGTTGGAAGGATACTCCTAGGAAGAATGGCTAAAAAGGCTAGGGCTCTTTAACCTGGAAAGGAGACGGCTGAGGAGAGATATGATAGAAGTCCATAAATTAATGAACGGAGTGGAACAGGTAAACGTAGATCAATTGCTTATGTTATCAGAATATAGAAAGACAAGGGGACATGCAATGAAGCTACAGGATAAACTATTTAAGACTAATAAAAGAAAATATTTTTTCACTCAACGTGTAATCAAACTCTGGAATTTGTTACCGGAGGATGTAGTAAAGGCTGTTAATGTAGCTTTATTTATTTATTTAACAGTTTTTATATACCGCACTATTCATCATCAGTGCGGTTTACATTAAACAACAACATACCTGTCAATATATAACTGATCTAGGTTTACAGATAACAGGGAAGGTAAACTGGGTGCAAACTGGGGAATAACTATATACAATTAAATATGTTACATAGCTGGGTTTAAAAAAGGTTTGGACAAGTTCCTGGAGGAAAGGTCCATAAACCATTATTAAGAAGGGACCCAGGATATCAATGCTTGACCCAGTACAAGTATTGTGGAACCTGTGTCTTTTGGGGAAACTGCTAGGTACATATGACCTAGATTGGCCACTGTTGGAAACAGGATGCTGGGTTTGACGGACCTTGGTCTGACCCAGTATGGCATATCTTATTTTCTTATGTTCTTAACTATAGATATAGGAATTCCAAGGTCTTTGGAGATGGCCTTGCACCCCTTTGAAATTTGGTAATGACTTTTCTGACAGTCTCAGGCAGCTCTCATGTCTTCAATGCAGTGCAATGTGTGCCATTGAGTCAATGCTGACTCTGGGTCTTCACCGTTCTGAAAAAGGAACAGGGAATTAATATTGCTATTTTAACCATTACAGCCATCATTCATTGGTTGATTCAAGTCATGTGAGTACTGACAATTGATCACAAGTGCGTCTAATTTTACTGCAATGGGAATGTGGTTCTTCTGTTCGAGCTGATTTGAATTGTTAATAAGGGTGCCAATAATCATTTCTGGCAATGTCCCAGTTTTTATACTATTTCATTTTTTAAATGGTTTTGTTTTATTTGATTCTTTCATGGGTCAAATATGTGTGCATATATAGTTCAAAGCAATTTCACTGGCCACTTTATTTTAGGATATATTGGACATTATGGGATTGAACTGAAAGAATACCAACAATGTTGACCACAACTGTAAGCATGAGAATTTTCCAACTTCTGTGGGTAATTTTGGATAATGCATCACTTTCCATCACAGTATATTCAAATTCCCAATCCCCAACAGCAAAGTCTCTTATTTAGTGATAATTTAGTAGCATAGGTTCCCCATTTGCAGTGACCATTGAAGCTTTAACAGGGGGGGTAGAGCTGTGGGAGCTATCCATGTGGTTTTACAGTACCTGGCCTTTTTCACTTTCTACTCCCTCTGTCTACAGTCTATCTGAATGTTTAACTGACTCAGGCTGTTTAAGGTAGTGAGGGTATCGACTACATGATATGGTTTCCAGAAATGCACACAATACTTCAAATTAGGTCGCACCAAAGACCTATCACCTCCTTTTTTCTGCCGGCCATTCCTCTCCCTATGCACCAAAGCATTTTTCTAGCTTTTGCCATAACTTTTTCTACCTGTTTAGCTACTTTAAGATCATCAGACACAATCACGCCCAGGTTCCGCTCTTCTTTTGTGGACAGAAGTACTTCCACCCCCTACACTGTACTACTCCTTTGGGTTTTTGCAGCCTAAATGCATGACACTGCATTTTTTAGCATTAAATTTCAGCTGCCAAATTCTAGGCCATTCTTAAAGCTTAGGTAGATCCCTCCTCATGTTATCTACTCCTTCCTGGGTGTCTACTCTATTGTAGATTTTGGTATCATCCGCAAAGAGGCAAACCTTACCTGACAGTCATTCTGCAGTATAATAGCAAAGATGTTAAAAAGAATCAGACCAAGAACAGATCCCTGTGGCACACCACTGGTAACCTCCTTCTCCTCAGAGTGAGCTCCATTTACCTGTACCCTTTGTCGCTTCCCCCGCAATCACTTTCTAACCCAGTCAGAACTTTAGGGTCCATTCCTAGCTCAGTTTGTTGATAAGATACCTGTGCAGAACGGTGTCAAAGTCTTTATTGAAATACAAGTATACCACATCTAGGGCTCTACCTTGGTCCAACTCCCTGGTCACCTAGTCAAAGAAATCAATTAAATTTGTCTGACAAGATCTGCCTCTGGTGAATCCACGCTGCCTCTGATCTGGTAATCTGTTGGATTCCAGAAACCTCACTATTTTCCCTTTTAACAGCATTTCCAATAATTTATTCAGCAATGAGGTTAAACTAACTGGCCTGTAGTTTTCAACCACATCCTTACTTCCACTTTTGTATAAAGGGATCACATGTGCTTCTCTCTAGTCCTCTGGCACCACTTCCGATTCCAAAGAGGCATTAAAAAGGTTAGTCGGTGGAGCTGCTAGAACATCATAAGAACATAAGAACATAAGATATGACATTCTGGGTCAGACCAAGGTCCATTAAGCCCAGTATCCTGTATCTAACAGAAGCCAATCTAGGTCACAAATACCTAGCAGTTTCCCCAGAAAACACAGGTTCCTCAATGCTTGTATTGGAACAAGGGTTCGATTCCCACTAGCACTCCTTGTGGCCTTGGACAAGTCACTTAACCCTCCATTGCCTCATAAAAACACATGTAGGCACAGGCATATATTGTACACATCCAAGTTATCAATGTCCCTGTTTAATGTACATTACTAAGTTTGAGTTATAATGTAAACCGCTTTGATTGAAATGATAATTAGTCTTATATGGGTTACACTGTAGCTTAATTTCATGTCTCCTAGTCTTTCTATATTTTGATGGTGTAAACAATCAATCTACGTTTACCTGTTCCACTCCATTCATTAATTTATAGACCTCTATCATATCTTCCCTCAGCTGCCTCTTTTCCAGGTTGAAGATCCCTAACAGTTTTAGCCTCTCCCTCACAGGGGTATTCTTCCATCCCCTTTAACATTTTGGTGGCTTTTCTCTGAACCTTTTCTAATAACGCTATATCCTTTTTAAGAAACGGTGACCAGAATTGCACACATTATTCAAGGTGCGGTCACACTATGGAACGATACAGAGGCATTATAATACCCTTTGTTTTATTTTCCATTCCTTTCCCTATGATACCTAGCATTCTATTTGTTTTCTTGGCTACCACTGCACAATAGGCATTCAGTTTCAATGTGCTATCCATGATGACGCCTAAAACTTTTTCCTGGGTGGTGGATCCTAATGTGGAACCTTGCATCATGAAACCATAGTTTGGGCTGTTCTTTCCTAGGTACATAACATTGCACTTGTCCACATTAAATTTCATCTGACATTTGTATATCCAGTCTTCCTAATTATTGAGGTGCTCTTACAATTTTTCACAATCCTCTCGAATATTTTTCCACTTTGAATAATTTTGTGTCATCTGCAAATATGATTACCTCACTCTTATTCCCATTTGCAGGTCATTTATGAATATGTTAAAAAGTAGCGGACCCAGCGCAGATCCCTGGGGTTCTTCACTATTTACCTTTCTCCATTGGGAAAATTGGCCATTTAGCCCTACCCTCTGCTTTCTAAATTTTAACCGCTTTCTGATCCACAATAGTACACTGCCTCCTATCTCATGACTTTTTAATTTTGCCAACGGTCTCTCATGAGGGACCTTGTCAAAGGCTTTTTGAAATCCAGATACACTACATCGACTGACCCACCATTGTCTACCTGTTTATTTACACCTTCAAAAAAATATAACAGATTAGTAAGACAAGACCTTCCTTGGCTAAAGCCATGTTGGCTGTGTCCCACTAAACCATCTACATGTTCAGAAATTTTGTTCTTAATGGTTTCTACCATTTTTCATGGTACTGACGTCGGACTCAACGGTCTGTAGTTTCCCAAATTACCTCTGGAGCCCTTTATAAAAATTGGCGTTACATTGGCTATCTTCCAATCTTCAGGTAATACTGATGATTGTAATGATAGTTCACAGATTAATAATAGTAACTCTGCAATCCCATTTTTTTAGTTCTTTCAATACCCTTGGATGTATACAATCTGGTCCAGATGATTTGCTACTCTTCAGTTTATCAAATAGTTGTAATACATCTTCCCGGTTTATCAATATTTCTTTCAATTCTTCTGCTGCATCAGCTTTAAATACCATTTCAGACATGGTATTTAAAACCTAAGCAAAACCTAAGCAAAGAATTCATTCAGTCTCTCCGCTATGGACTTGTCCCTTCTTAGTGCCCTTTTTACCCCTCTATCATCCAATGGCCCAACTGACTCTCACAGTTTTTTTTGCTATGAATATACTTGAAAAAGTTTTTATTATGCATTTTTTCTTCAACAGCAAGCTTTTTTTTTCAAATTCTCTATTTGCCTTATCAATGCCTTGCATCTAACTTGCTAGTGTTTACGTTGTTTCCAGTTTTTGTCAATTGGCTCCTTTTTCCATTTCCTGAAAGATGCTTTTTTGGCTACGTCCCTAAATTGCTTCTGTATTCTCAAATGTATCCCATTTGGTCCCATCACTTTGTCTACTTTTGGTTTAGCTAGTTCCTCATGAACACAGTCTTCTGAAAATCGTTCAAGATGCCCCTCATTTCTGTTCCTGTTCGTGAGTGTTTTCTGAGGTCCTGCTCCTGGCCCTTCATCTGTGAACACAGAACAGAAATATTTGTTAAGTGATTCCACTTTATCCTTATATGCTTCTACATATTCCTCCCCTTCACCCTTGAGTCTGAGAATACAACTTTTGCCCTTCCTTCTCTCACTAACATATCTGAAAAATGTCTTATCCTCCCTTTTTATTCCATTGGCTATTTCTTCTTCTTTTTGTATCTTTGCTTTCTTGCTTCTAGATGACACTGCAGCAAGGATGCACCAATTAGCAGCCGGCATATTGAAATCCCCTATCAGTAGCACTTACCCTTTCTGGCTATGTTGCGCATGTCTTCAATAAATCTCTGTCCACTTCTTCTCCCTGTGAGTGAGGTCTGTATATCACGTCAATGCAAATGGATTTCCTTGTCCCTCTTTCTAGTTTAACCCACAGTGCCTCCTCTCTCTTTTAAGCCCTGTGATTCCATAGCTTTAATATTATTTTTTACATATAGTGCCACTCCTCTTTCCCTTTCTTCCTACCCTGTCCTTTCTGAATAAAGTATAGCCTAGTAAAATTGCATCACAGTCATGGCGGTCTGTGAACCATGTTTCCATAACTGCCACTAAATCCAAGTCAGCCTCTCCCATTAAAGTGTCAACATCTGGGATCTTATTTCACATGCTACGGGCATTTATACACACCTCTTTCCAGAGGTCACCCCTTTTACCCATTTCTATAAAGGTATTTAATGTTTCACTTACCAGGGCTTTCACTTACCTGGAGGCTTTCTTCACCTAACCTCAACGAATCTAGTTTAAAGCCCTCTTCAGTAGGTAGCCAGTCTGTTACTGAAGACAAATCAACCTTCCCTTGACAGATGTATGCCAGCTCTGCTCTGCAGCCCTTGGAACATCATCCCATGGTCCAGGAATCCAAAATGCTCTTGATGACACCATTCACACAGTCATGCATTTATCTCCAGGATGCAAGCTTCTCTGCCTCCAAACTTTTATCTGAAAAACACTCAAATAAAACACATATGAAACAAAAACTATGGTAATTGTCTTCAAACACTTACGAGGTATTACAATGTTCATCTTCAAATTGAACTCATTCCCATGAAGAGAGAGGTCTCAGTAACAGAGGGCCGTTGTTTACCGTGACTACAGATCACTCAGTCACAAACACCATTATTCATAGCCCATTTCACATCAGCGATCTCCTCTACATGGGTCCCCAAGACCGGTAAGCTTCTCTGCCTCGGCCTTTACCCT